>OX243786.1:8920000-10305000 GCA_945859555.1 Megachile ligniseca
AGAGTATTACACAAATCCAGGTGACTTTTGCGTACGTTCTTCCTTGGAGAAGTCTTCTCGGTGGCAGTGGAAATAAATCTGTACGAGATCAGGCCACGGGTGTGCAATTTTTCCAACTGCCAATCCCCATGTTCCTTTCCTCCAAGGGAAAAAGGCTTCGTGTTCCATTCGCATTTGGAAATTGACCAGTCGTTTCTCTCAGTCGCAGAATCGGATATTGAGCTCGTGTCACGCAACATGTAGGTCGCTCCAATAAATGCAAACTGTTTAATAAATAATTTTCGTACGTCTATGTACCGGAACACGAAAGGGATCGACCGCGTGTCTCGACCTTTTTCTTCGGCAACTAACCCTAATTCTTCTCGCAAATCCCATTTATTCTATCGTTCGCGGAGAAACGTTGCTAACCTTCTGTGGTTCGAAAGGTTCATTTTAGCCCGAGGAAATGCGGTTGAACACGGCGACACGCAGAAGCTACGGAACAGCATAATCGACGAGTCAAAACGCGAGGACGTTTGTCCTACGCCCTCTTCTAAATCCGTTTAACGTAGCCGATCAGACAACCCTCGTGCACACGAACAAATGTAAATACGAGAAAGAATCTTTGAAACCGATGTCAAACATCCACGGGGCGTGAACCCGAGGAAAATGTGTGGCTGGCCAAGGGAACAAAGATGTTGACCCTCTTCGCGTGGAATTTGTTGAGTTAGGTTCAACGTCACTGCGTTCCGACGATATTGATCGAAGAATCGTTTCATAGAAAAGCTTCATTAGATGGTATGTGCCTTTGTAGACTGCATACTTTTTGGCAATCGATTTCTCAGTCAGTAAAATTATAAATAAACGAAGGAGAAGTATGAAGTCAACGAACTAACATAGAGTTACTTATCGATGGGAATAACTCGATACGTTATCGTTCACGTAACCAGTTCGTGTGTGACTCCTCAAGAAACGTCTGGTGGAACGAAACGGAGAATACTCGGTTTACGGCACAAAGGCAGCATTCTCGCTGCTCGTTCGATCGTGCTGAATCCATATTATGAACACTTTGCATGACTTTAACGGTTCACTTGTTACGTCGTATCGTCGAATTGAACACGAAACAATCGACACAGGCAGATTCGTAAACACATGTTGGGTAACAATGGTGTCCAATCCGAAGGGAGACCATTAATTAAACGCACTCCTTTGCTCGAGTAGCAAATCGTGAAAAGAAAGCGGCCAAACTAGAAGCCCTCTTTGCTCATAGAAACGCGACTCACGGCAATTCATTTTGTCGACATTTACGATGATTTACGAGTACCACTCTCACGCGATGCGGAAGAACTTCACTCGTAGATTTTGCTATCGATGCATTGGATTCCAGCTGGAGTTATAGTGCCCACTTCTTGAACGGAATTCGATACGAATGCTATTGCATGATTGATAAGCGTTCTCGAATGTAAGTCGAATGGAATGATACATTACCTTGCACTACGAAACGGTACAACTGAGGGAATTGTATGGACTAACAAGGAATTAATAAGTAGATGTAGGATTTGACGCGATCGATTTCATGATTCGAAATAACAGTAGGCAGAGTGCTCTGTCCTAAAAAAGTCGAATATCGTGAGCGACGGCCTGAGCGCGTCCTAACCTTTTGACCCTTGATCCAAGGAAAATAGGTCGACCGTGTGTCGTCTCGCCAATGGTCTTGCCTTATTCGCGCGATAAGCTATCAGAGGCAATGCAATCTACGTAAAGTATACGTAGTAGACAGTGGCGCTTCAGAAGAAACTTATACACGTTCTCTTATCGCTAATAGAAGTAGCCATTTCGAGAAGAATGTAAGATCTTTAGGAAAACGGTCGTCGAGTTTTCTCGCCGTGAGATATCGACTGCGAAGCGAAATTAAATGTTCGCGCGAAATGAAAGATCTCGAGCAATTGATCAACGGCGGACGATTAGGGATGTTAGGAAAGTATTCTCATTTAAAAAACATTGAACACTTAAAAGTTTAAAACTATCGTTCGCTCGTAATTACATGGGTCATTTTAATCGGTCGATTCTCGTTGCCACGAGAATGTTTCTGCGGTATTAAAATGTCGAGGGTTCGCTTTTCCGAAATTTAAACAATCTTCACTGGTCAATCATGAAGAAACTTTAAATGCGAAACGAGCCAATTATAACCTCTTGTGGCGAATTTTATACAATAATGTTTCAACTAAAATTACACAGTCAAATTTTTCGAACGAAATACCGTCGAATATTGGAATAATAATATTCGAGAAAAGAGGATAAAGGGAACGAAACCCAAAGTTTAAAATATGTGGGTTAACGGTGACCCAACTCCACCAGTTTCAAATTTAAATTTTAAAGCGATGTTCAAAGCGATAATGACTATAGTAGTCATCTCTCGAGCAAAACGATCCATGTTCGACAGTTCCATCTAATATTTCTCTCTTTGCAGATGATCGGTATTTCGCGACACGATAAATGTCAACAACGAAAGATGGTATCTTTTCAATCTGTCTCAATTCTACTCGTTTACGTGGAATCGAAAATCGATACAGTGCAAATACTTACGTGACACGCTGTGCGTTTTGTCTTAGACAGAATTTTGCTTCGAAATATTAAACACGATCGAATTAACTTCGGGATATCGGTTACCGATATCTTTGCATTCCGGTACAGTGACGAAGTAGGTCCGCATTAAGATTTATAAAGAATGCTTAAAAAATTTGGACCTTTCTACATTTCTATGTAATTTAAAATATAAATCGTAAGACATCCTAGCTATTTTCTGAAATGGAACTTTAGGAATTTGAAATTTTGGACATGTCCACGTTATTTGACGATCAATTTACTGCCGATACGACGTCTCGTAATGCGATATTTCACGGAATTCTATGAACAAAACAGGCAAAGAGGGCAGATCAGTTCAAAACGTGTTTTCGATCGAAAATTTAATTAAACCGCAGGAATCGGTCTCTGTCATGGACTTGATTTATCACTCATAAAATTCATGAAATTTCTCTTGTTCTTCGAATTCGTTGAAGTGAATAAAATTGTAAAATTCGAAGAATGTGCTGCTTTTCAAGCAGGATAAAAATAACGAAAATATAGAACAAACAAGGGAATCGTCTGAAATTTATCAGCAATACAAAAAACGGAATGAAGCGAATACAGAGAGGATACCGTAATTGTGCGCCAGTTGTTCCACTAAAGACTCCATTTTATTTCCCAGGAAATAAATTCAGGGCAAAATCCCAAGCTAATTAAATTGCCCTCTCTTCATTTTGTGAAAAAAAACCGTCAAATACGACAAGAGAAGAATGATGAAAATAAAATGAAAAAAGTCTCTAATATATTTGATAGTATCTTTTATATTGTAGAATTTCAACGAATCAAGATTTCACAAAAAATTAATATTGCTTCAGGGCTTTCGTTGTTCTCAGAATAGCGTTAATGGGAAAAAATGCAACTTTTATTGCTAACATTTGTACGTTGATTCGACCGGGAAGGACCAATTAACTCTTGTTCCGCGTGTCTCGCATTTGTCGGTTTAATGGCACGATTGGTCTCGCCAGCAGATAAAATTAGCATAGACATAAGTGGGCACGATTTTTTATAGACGGTTAACGCATCATCCGCCGACCGGTGCTCATTGTCCCGCTATTATGTCGACGTGTCTGTGCAGGGACATTAATTCAACGTCGAAGGGTGGCTAATGTTATGCAAATTCCTCATTAACGGCTCAGCACTTGAAATGGCAACTTCCGTCGAGTGCGACATCGTTCATTTATTCGTCCATTCTCCGTCTCCAGCCGCTACCAGAAGTATCCTAGTAACTTCGTGGAAATTAATTAATTTGCGAAGAAGTCAGATAAATAACCGGGTGTTCTGAAAGCATCAACGCGCACGCATTCGTGCACTTGCGTGACACTGGTTCGTTATCGAGTTAAACAGTAATTGATTAACGTGTCGCGACATGCTCAAGATATCTTCAGGCCGATATCCCGTTGATAACGATCATTATTATCGCATTGTCTAAGTACCGGCGGCTTGTCAAGCGTGTCACCACTAATTGTCGCTTTCGTAGCGCCGGTGTCCCTGTTAATTGCATTCCTTCACTCAATTTCCATTACAGAATAGCCACCGCTGACACGTATCTTCCCGAGGACTGACAACTTTAGAGTCGATCGGGATGCCCGGCACAGATCAAGATACCGCCGGACGAGAGCGTACCCCATCGCTAAGTGGTGTCTTCTCGTATGCCCCATTGTTATCGTACGGTTAAGTTAATCCCGTCGTTCGATCCTGTCGATAGACTCCGGGTTAAATAAGGATTAGCGCGATGACTAAACGATATTCGAAGGCGGTCGTCGAGAATGTAGCCGGTTAGCGACGGCCCGTTTCCTCGATGGCCAATCGCTGACCGATCGGATTTCCACGGAGCGAATCGTCGTGAAAAGCCTGACCTCCGGTCGAAGGTAGATCGGTATCGGGATCCGTTAAAACGACGTTAAAAGGCGTCGAGTGTGGTGTTTCAGGGAATTTCAGTTCGAGAAATCAAGAAAAATCAAGTATTTCATATTCTAATCTTTTCCCGTTCACGTCCAAATAACAGGACTCCACCCTACAATCGATATCGTCTTTATTTAGTTGCTTTCAACTTCGCGTCTAGTAGAAAATCAATAGTGGAAGAATATGAAGGAGAAACGGTCATCCAGGCGGATTCGTGGTTCAGAAACATAGCAAAACATGTTTCGACCCTTGCGGGCGAACATGAAACACTGTTGGTAAGGTCAGCCGAAGTTCGCAACCATCCCGAAACGTCGACCCTGTTCAGTTCGCTAGATTGGCCGCAGTCTTGGCAGAATTCAGAGTCTCGAGCGTATCGTAGATTAGATTTTGTCTCGCTCGGGCTGCTGTGTAATCCAGGCACGGCTACAAATCTCTCGACCCTTCGTGACCAGCTGATGACTCGGCCTGCACGTCGGGAAGCTCGTTCAAAGGGTAACACCGTGTTCTCGTGTCGCTTCATAAAGGTGACGCCGCACAATGAGCGGTTTTTTTGCAACGCCGCCACGAACATAGAAGCTTTTCTTATATACGAGGGGAGATCGAAATTAAGTGGCTATTTCATGCCACTAATTATGACAAATAGGACAGGGTTCTTTCGTATTTATTTGTTGTCGAGCATGTACAGAACTGTTTGACCCATTTCGTTCAAAAAATTATCAACGCCAGAGAGATTCGATGGTCTAATTAATCGTGGAACATCGCGTATCCTGTGATCGACGAAAGGTCAGAAATAACGAGCACACCTTGTAATCAAGTTATTTGATTGCATATTCCGAAACACGGTACGTATCTTATTACATGGTTGACAATTTCAGCGTAGTCGCGCGGTGAATTTTAATCGATATCGGAGTCATCTGCTTTCGTTTCCGCGGACGTGCATAAAGCGCTTTGAATTCTAAAGTCGATTTAATCTCATCTTTACATTGACCCGGTGTCGACGTTCTACATAACGGCACGAATATTTTTAATCGAAGGTTCATTGTACGGGCTCCATCGACGATGAACGTTTCGAAATATCTTCTTGAAGGTGAAGGTAAACGTTCTCGAGTATTGCTCGCTTCGTGCGAGGATGTGTGAGTCGATACTTTCGCTCGCGACCACTCCTCTTATGTCTAATCTTCACGAATGACGTTGCCGATATATTTTATTAAAATCGTTTTACAATTTTATGAATATTGTTATCATCGAATTATTCTTCAAATTTCCCATTGGATTTTCCCATTTTATTTCGAAGCAAAAGTGACGGATATCTTGAAATTTAAGTTCTTCTTTTGATAAACGTAATGGGTTATCAATTATGCACACAGCAGTCGATACGTTAACCTTTGATCCATGAATAATCGCAGAACGAGTGATGTCGAGTCATGACATTAATGATAAAGAAGAGTTCTCTCAACAGGCTCAGTGGTCTAGGGGTATGATTCTCGCTTTGGGTGCGAGAGGTCCCGGGTTCAAATCCCGGCTGAGCCCAATTTTTTTTTTCTCGCTACTCAGCACATTCTGCTAACAACGTTCCGTATCATGTATCGTGTATAACACGAATGTTTCCAGCGCTCAAAACTATAACTTTTTAGGTCAGAGAACACGGCAGTATAGCACATACATTTTCGTTATTCCTACGGAGCTAATTTACATATTCTCACGACTGCTTTTAACCAAAACGATGTTGGGACAAGTACCAAAAGGGTGAAAATGTAGTAAAAATAGTTATTTCATTACTTTCCAGGAACTGCTTTATTTTCCCGTTTGTAGATGAAAGAATGTCAAACACAAAACACGCATGAAACTTTTTCATACAGTTTGGTGCCTGACAGAGACTGTGTACATCAAATATTCGAAATATGCAGTCGAGAGTTTGTTCGTGTCATCGTGCAACTACGCGTGCGGAACCACGGTGCGCCAAGCTCGTAAATCAATCTTCGCTGCGGATGCAGCAGATGCTCATTTGCATTTGAACATTTTATTATTACGTGGCTGAGCGGGCTTTGGGTGTGTCGAGATAGTAATCGTATTGTAGTAATACAAACACGAGGTAGATACCTAGATTTACAAGGAGATGCTTGTATACGGATCGAAAGACGTAACGAAGAAAATTAGACACGGAAAAGCAGGTGAAATTGTAACGTTCGATTAACCCTTCGAAGCCCCGTTGCAACATTCGATCGTCACGGATGGCCAAGTTTTCGGTTAAAACAGAACCGATGGACTCCACGTTAATTTCCTGAAAGCAACACGCATCGAACGCAGATGCGTGGGACACGCGTGCTTCACGGTTTAATATGAAAATCAAACAGCGTGCAGGTAACGCGATA
The DNA here is from genome assembly GCA_945859555.1 of Megachile ligniseca. Taxonomy (NCBI): domain Eukaryota; kingdom Metazoa; phylum Arthropoda; class Insecta; order Hymenoptera; family Megachilidae; genus Megachile; species Megachile ligniseca. The sequence goes on from OX243786.1 coordinate 8,926,879, forward strand.
CGTGTAGAAGCACCTGCCTAACGTAACGATCGTCTAATGACTCGTCGGAACTGTTTTTATCCACTCGGGAATAAACTCGGAAAAACCGGGTCACCACACGGAAGAAGCAGCCGTCACTTCTCGTTCCGAAGCACTGTTCTTTCGAGTTTAGAAAGTTTCTCTACCGCTGTAATTTTTTCCGTTCCTGGTTAATTGACTTCCTCGATTCTCGGAGCCATATTTACACTCCGCAGCGGTGAATATGTAGAAGGTGTTCCGGGCATGTTGGATTCTAAAGAAACTATCCGGAGTAAAGGTCTGTCATAAATTGCTTTCTCGTTCGCAAACTGGGTGCTGCCAGTAAAATATCCAAGGCACGATTGTACGCGCGTTTTAAATCGAATTCAGGTAGCTTTCCGTGTTTGTGGGCGGCAGAATGGAATTATTATCGCGTCATTGGACGAACTCAGTGGCTAATGTCGAAAACGAAATCGGTAATGCACACGATTCAATCGTTTGCACAATACGAACGCCTGCACAATAAGAAAATATTCGGATTTTGTGCGTCGTCATCGATAGGCGGCGAACGTCGCGGGCATAAAAGAAACGGCAAAGTGGAGCGAGCCGAGTTTGCCGACCCGTAATAATTCTACCCTCATAAAGAACGCTCTACGTGCGTGCAATTCGAATTTGCGACGAAAACGCTTCGAATTTTGGTTGCAATTTTCGATCTTTTTATCACGATGTTTAAATCTGACATTACGAATTTTTGTTTCAGCTCTCGTCGCTGAAATTACGAGATTCCGATACTCACAATGAAACTATAAATTGCAATTTGAACTTTCACTGTTAATATCATGAATTTAAACTTCGATTCCAAACTACGAAATTATGAATTTAAATTGCAATTTTCACCGGCGAAATTGTGAATTTTAATCAAAATTTTCAATTCTGGAAATGATTGTACATTACCGTAATTCAGTATAAAATGCATCGCATCTGCTCTTGACAATGAACGTTCAGGACACGAAAATCGATATTCAGCTATATAATAATTAGAACATGACAGCTTTCGTCGCAATAAATTACAAATTGCTGGTATATTACACCGTTAGGTATCGTTCGCAAGTCACCGTCCATGAACTACTAAAATCAAATAGGACATAAAGATAAATATTTTAATCCTGACCCGGTTTCGGTGTTTCAAAGATTAAATGCGACAGTTTTCTGCTCGCGCATCTAGCAAACACATTCGAAAATGATAAAACTGGCACGGTTTCGAAATGCCACGCAACGCGTTCGGAAGCACGCTCTGCATATTGATATTTTAAAAGGTGGCGAAATGGCAATGAGTGGTTTTTTTAAATAAAATAAAAGCAATAGAGTCGTTCACGCTTCTTTTATGAAATACGAAATAAAAGAAAAATAGAAGCCATACGAGAACCGTAACGCAAATACTCGAGGACCACATCGTCGGTTTATAATTTCAAATCGAGAAGGAGGAATACTGAGAGACCGTCTTTCACACTATGCATAATTCTCAGTGGCAAATCAAATTGTTGGATTCCATCTTACTCCACTCAAATAAATTCAACGACGCGACGTTAAACGACTCCCGGTTCCATCGGAATAAAGAAGCATCCCTTTTGTGAGAAGAAATTCGTTATGGTAGGTACTCGGTTAGCAATGTTCAAAGAGATTCTCGGCGTTGACGTTATAACCGCGCGTCGCCATTGTCCTTCTCTCGTGCAAACACGAAAAACGGTTTCAACTTTCGAGTGCCCGCACCATCCTGTCGGTTCTCTATCGTCTTGTCACCGTGTTCCCCCTCGAACGACGCAAAAGGCCGAATCAACCCCCGCCATTCTGCGTGCTCCTCGAGTGCTGTCGCGCTGACTCTTTTCAACTTTGATCGAGCGCCACTTCAGTGCGCATAAGATGAAACGAATTAACGCTCCGGAACCGGAAAGCTCGATTCTTTTCCTCTTTCTCCCTTTGCCGATATTTCCCTCTTTCTCTGCTCCGTCATCCCCTTCCCGCTATTTAGTCCTTCGCTCTTTACTCCGTTTGTTTCCAGACGCAAGAACCGTTGCGGTTTCCACCCCAACGTTTTGCTACCACGCTTTTTCTCGAGTGCCGCGACTTGCCTCGACTCGCTAATACCGTTCTATGGACCACATGACAGCATTATATATGAACAGTTTCACCCCGAGTAGAAACAATTAGGATCTATGTTTTCTAGCAATCTGTCTTCGTTTCGGGTGTACTTTCGTGACTTTCGATCCCTTTTTCGATCTAACATGGTTCAATGAAAAATGTTTCTGGTCGTTCGAATATCTGTGTCGTTCAACCTTACCCATTTCGTTAACGGAGCTGGATTTATCGAATCAGTTCCAACAGAGTGCTTCTATTCACTAGACATAACTGGGCAAATAGTAATCATCTCGGGGAAATTACAGTTACATCGGTAATTAGTGCGGCACAATCATCGATACAAGTGCACTTCTATCAATGGAACATCGCAACCACTTCGTCGCTATTGTCAATGAAATTATATAAACTACGCGATCGAATTTGCCAAGTTTTGAGCGATACGTCGTATTGAGCTGCACTTTCGCAGAATGGTACGAAGGATCTATTAATATTAGTATGCCACTAGCGCGTGAGCTAGCTAGTCTGAGGGCTAGTTTAATTAATTTTACCGAAACTTCCAGCGGCACAAAGTCGAAACGTGTCTAATTAACTGACTCCTCCTCGTTAGCTGTAATCCGGCTAATTCTCGGCAACCTTGGAAATATATCAGACCTACTCTCTGTTTAATTCGCCGGTTGTCTCGGACTGTCCGTCGACACGTTCAAATGTTAACAGATTCGTAAATGAGCTGACCGCTTGTGTCTGCATATCGTTCGCGTTACTCGAAATCGGATTGCATTCGAGCCGTGACGAGGATGAGCACGCGAGGGTCCGGAAAATTGAATCGCAGCTCGTCCGACGGCTGCGGCGCGGTTGCGAAATCATTTAGATCGATACAGAATTTGCGAGCTGCAATTAGTCGACTCCACAGAGAATCAGAGATTACATGATTGAGAGAAGATTCGAATCAGGGATCAGTCTTAAAGCTTTCTTCAATACTTTAGCAATTACCGCATTTTACCCATGTTGCCAATGTGGAAGTCGATGTGAATCCTCTACGTCCACGGTAAATACATTAATGATTTGTTAATTACACAAGGCAGTTCTTGAATGATTTTTGGAGGCTTACAGATTGTTCCCTCTTAAACAAATAGTTTCAACAAATTCCCAGCCGAAGTGGCACATTAAAGAGCAGCACGAAATTCGCATCAGCTATGTGTATACGCTACTAAACGCTTTTAAGCGGATGAATAAAACTGGGTGAAAAGTACGGACCGCCCTTTCGTTCAACTCGAAACTTCTCTCAGGAAGAAAGGAAGAAAGAAAGCCGACGCGCGAAGGTGACAATTTTTTGATTCGAAGTTTTTCCTGGAGCCGGTCATTCATCGAGCTCGGTCGATCTCTCTTGTTCGCTCTGTTTCTCTCCGTTTGACGCTCTCGAGTCAAGGATGAATGAGACCAGCACGAACTCGGGACTTGGCGAACGTGGTGAATGGGCCCCGACACAACTTTCGGGGACCTAAGAAAAAAAAGGCAGCCGGTTTTCACGTTCGCTCACCCGCTGCGAGAACGAAGGCGACACAAGTGTCCCATTGTCGGTCCACGAGGATGCGAGAATGCCTCCGGGCATTGTCGCGACGCTCCTTAACACCATTAACTACGTTTTACCTTAAATTTAACCCAAAGTGGGGGCCTCTTGACAAATTTCCAGGATTTACGGCATCACGGCCGATTTCTCGCCAACAATGAATCCACTTCGTTGACCGCGACGACGACTCCGCGTTCCGGGATCCTTCTTCAACTTCACTCTCGCTGTCCTTCGTTCTTTAATCCGTTTCATTGGAGTCCGGCATTTGGAAAATCGTTTCCTTGGAATTGTCCACAATACGGGAACTCGTGCGAGTTAAACGATGCCATTTTGTTTTTTCCTTCGTCAAGGCCAGAAGAATCAACGGTAAGCGGATTTCCTCTTCGCTAAAGAATCAATTATCGGAATTCTTTCGTGAGTTGAAATCAAATTGACTCGATATTTTTGTATCAACGAACATTTTTCTGAATCGCGACATTTTGCTGACATCTGCAGTGAATATTTTATTGCAAACGGAGCCGAGGAAACTTATCCTCGAAAGATTTATGCGAACGATAAATCCGTCCGAGAAATGAACAGTGTTATCTTCCGTAAATCTACGGATAAATATAATCCGAACGATGTAACGTTACCTCCGTATATATTTCGGTAACTTCTGCGAAAATCAATAACTGAACATTTGCGGTAATCTGCTACGAACGTTCAAAAGCAGTGTTCAAAGGCTTCTCCGTATTGTACGCGGTGAAATGTTTATCAATTATCAGTTGTTCTATCTGCGAATTTCACGAACTTCGAGAATTAATGGAAACTTAACACGAGCAGGTTGCATCGTTCGATCATTGAATTAGTGATGTATCACGAACGTTCCAAATTGAATATAATGATAACCAACGTTTTACATGTATTATAATGAAATGATTCATACAAGAACGAACCAATCAAATTTCAAACATTACTGTTATTACACGAGCAGTATAAAATATAAGGTAATAATTTTGAAGCTTCATTTCGTAAATTATTTATAAAGTACCAACGAAATATATTTCACAGAATTCGTAGGGCCAGGTAATTTAAATGACATCGATTTAAATAATTCATTTTATTCTCTTTAAACTCCTACTAAAATATACATCTTTTCCAAAATCGTATAAAAATACATATTTACACTATTTACAATAGTGGAGCGTATTTACAAGGTCTGCAAAGAATAGTTCGCAAACAAATCCAGCTACATTTCCTATTCTACGAATTGACGATTCTTTCCACGGTGTGCTTTGTGCATCTTATGCTCCTGAACACAGGAGGAACGACAGTATCCTGGATCGTATTCTGACAAAAGGACGACACGTCGATTCGTCTCTTCTTATCGTCCGTTTCCTCCAACGTTTCGATTGTACGTTTCGTTCCCTGGGACAAATTGTGCCGATCCCTGTCGTAACCAGGACGTTCGACCATCGTGCTGCTGACCCTCGGCAGATTTAATTTATCCTCCGTTACCCGATGAAACTGCGATTTGTCGTTCGTCGGGAAAGGCGGGATCGATCGTTCGAAACGATCCACCATCGAATTCGACGATTCCTCCTGGCTGATCGTATCAGCGGTCTTCTCAATCGCTTCCATTTTCTCGCTCTTCGTCGATCTCTCCTCTTCTTGATCGCATTTTCTACCCGACGAATCGTCCACGCAGCCATCCTTCTTCTTACCACACGTTCGCAGACAGCAACACTTCTGATTCTGTCCCGATGGTAAATCTTCCTTCTTGTACTTTACCCTGCGATTCTGGAACCAGATCTTCACCTGTTTCTCGGACAGTCGTAGATTCGTGGCGATCTCGATTCGCCTGAGTCGAGATAAGTACATGTTCGAGGAGAATTCCCGTTCCAATTCCAACAACTGAGTGCTCGTGAACGCCGTTCTAATCCGTTTCGAACTGTTGCTGATAGAATTCGGCGATTTCGGGGGCGGTGTCGGAGTGCTGTTGCGAGACGGAGATTCGCTCGGTGCTGAAACATCTGAAGCGCACAATGACATTAGTCGAAAGAGTTTCAAAAAGACTAGAAATAAAATATTGCTAGATAAGACTTTCTAAATGTTTATAGTCTAAAACTTTCGTAAATGATCCATATGTAAGTGCATTATTCTCTAAAGTGTTCAAACATCCCAAAGTGTCGTAAGTATTCAAAGTACAAACATCTGAATGTCCCAGTTTCGAACTTCCTAAGTTTCAAACATCTAATCACGTTAACAACGAATCACGTTGTCGAGAAAATATTTACCCGAGAGTCTGGTGGAGGTGTTCAAAGGCGACGGAGGGCTCTGTCCAGGCACAGGTAAGCTTCCTAAAGTGGGTGGGCTAATTGAAACCGGAACAGGCATGGGCGGCGGTCTGGGCACCGGCCTGATTGGTTGATAACCCAATCCCAAATTGAAGAAGTTGAACATGTAGCTCGGTAATTGATTCCCATAATAAGGTAACGGATACGCAGGTGGTGAATTATTGCCAATCAACGAGTCCACCAGAAAACTTCGCGACATATTGCCGTATGTGCTCCGACAGGGTTCCTCGATGAGAATCGAACACTCCGAAAAATACACTACGCGTGGCCACTGAAATATTATCTCGCACAGAATTCCATCGATTCACTGGGTATCACCTGGTTTAAGCTGCGACACGAGCGTCATCAAGATCGTCACAAATTTGTAATGACGCTTTTCTGTCAACTGTCAAGTTAGAGGAAACGAAATGTCTACGGACGGAGATCTTCACGGCACAATGATACACCGTGTTCTGTAAGTCGTAGGATCGGTGCAGAGTATATATACGGGGTGCTAACTCCACCCAGGGGTTGGTTCTTTTCGGGGCCCCTTTTGTACGGGGCCCCGCCCTTTTCACGAGGGTGCCCCTTTTCGCTTCACCCCAACGCACGGGGACCAAACGCTTGTTCGCATCCCCTGGGATCGACACTGAGTAGGGCATTTTCTCGCAACGCTAATTCGACGGGTGGCTAATATGTCCGGAAACTTTATACTACGACGTACCCATCTTTCTACTATTATTGGCCTTTATAGGGTAACCCCTGCCACGTCTACTCATTATATTTTCCCTCGTTCCTTGCGATGATTTTGAAGTACGATTTTAAATTGACGAGAATGACACGACGAATACCGTGGATACAACAACGATACTATCAGTGTTCTCCGTATTTGTTCAACATTTCGTGACGTTGAATCGTAACTTGTTCGCGTGAAATGACTACCAAGAAGTGCACTCGAGGACAATTATACAAATTCTTCTAGAACGTGCTGAAGAATCAAGCATTGAAATTCTGTAGAATGAAGTTAATCAAGATAAGTTTGCAGAAGCAGTCGAGCAAAGTGGCGCAGGTATTCGGTTCGTTTAAAGGAAATATCATTAGCATAATCCGTAGAAAAGAAAGTTCGGCTCATTAACCGGGTTTATTAATTTAGAACGAAATGAAGTGACAATTTTTTATATTCAGGTAATGGAACAGACATTACAGAAATACGCCCAGTTGACAATTCCTTTCGTCAACGTTCCCATAAAATCGAGATACTTTGAGAGGTAACTTCGTTTCTGTTATCATCGATATTCAATAACTTCCAAGATCCAAATCGAGTCTCCACAGGAGCCGTAGTTTGTTTCCCTTTGTTCCACTTACCGAACCAGACGATTTGCATTTCCACTCAAAGATCGTGCACTCTTCCTATAAAACGTATTCATAGTCTTTGTAACACGGTTGAATAAGAAGGAACGTTTCAGATACTTCGACGTGAAATTATCGCAAAAGTTAGTTCTGAAACGTAGGCAAGAATCAACCGCGCGTTTCTTCAAACAAGTTTAATTTTATACGTGGTAAATCAGTGGTAAAGCTTATCCAGCGAAATCCATCGATCATCCCAAAGTTTAAGGGTTGTTGCGACGGGAGTATTTCGCTCGAATAAAGAGAATATTTGTAAATTGCCCGTATATTCGAGTTTCATTGTCACGATTGGCAACTCGATACGTCTAATCATCTCTTGATTAAGTCGGCAAGCGGACCCTGTCAGGCCGGAACGACGGCATTTTGGTAATGGACGCTTTCAACCGAGAGCCAAAATGCGGCTACGAATATATACGGCTCTAAAGCCGCGAACTAATTTCTTGATTACGGGTAGGTGCTTTATCGAGCATGTCGTACATGGCACACACACGGTGTGCACACAGCGGAAAATTAATATTAAACGTGAAACATTTCGGTTGAAACACCGTCGACGATATGGGGTGTCAGTTTACACTTGGCCATTCGTCGTGTATTTTGCACCTGTCTCGATTCTGGGAAACAATAGTGAACTCTTTTGAAATGATTTCGAAATGAATTTCATTGGAATTATTTGACAATCACTGAAAGAGAGGTACAACATTTCCATCATACACAATGTTCGAAGAAGAAAATTAATATACAGTAACCTTTGAATAGAAGTACTTCCTTAATGATACCCCAAATTGTAACACAAAGTATCTGCTTATCCAAATTTTTACTGTTTCGAGCACTTTCGGAAAACACTGCCAAGTCTAACGCATTGCAACAACGTTTAAGATCCGAGAAAACATAGCCGTGATTTTAAACCCTTAATAACGCGACTAATCCCATTACAATGTTACCAAGGCAGCGCAGGCAGAAGCGTGGCCTAACCCTCGGAACTCGTATTAAAAATCAGGCTTGTGTTATCTCACGAATAGCTCGTGAATAATACAATACGCATCTCTCTCTCTTTCAGCATATGTCCGGCGGATCTGGTTGATACGAAGGGTTGCCGCACCCTCCGCGAGGGGCTGGAAACGCGCCACCCTTCGTGCGTTCGCCGAATATCGCAAACAAAGTTACGACGGTTCGTACATACGTTCACGTGCGTCGTTACCAGCGTATCTGGAGTCATTACTAGACAAGGATATTTTAATTTCACCCCTCGAACCCTCCTCGGGCCAACCCTATTGGCTGATCTTTTTATTTGGGGCGTGTCCCGTGTCGAAGAAGCTCGACAGTCCTGCCGAGGGTCCGCATATCGTCAAATACATTCAAAGTGCGGCTTGTTTTTTAAGTTAAAATCGTCTTGGGACTCGCTAAAAGAGGTGTACGGATATTACGTTGGATGTTCATAGAGAAAATTGCGGCGAAAAATATTTCAGAAAAGAAGGAAAGATGGCAGACGCTTCGAGATCCATATAGGGTAATTGGATGACGTTTGAAAACCAAATATGAGATACCTTGTTATATCCTGTTTCATCTTTGAAAACTAGTACTTCAGTTTTCTCCGCTCTTACGTTGTTTCGCCTTTGAAGCTCCAAGCACGACGGTTTTCAAGGAGCACCATAAAGGTTTTCAATTTTTTCAACTTCATTCGTGTTCGGTCTGAGATGCATAATATGCAATGTATAACGACGTACAGCGTCGCAAACAATGCAATTTCACGAGTAGTACATAATTTCTATTCGAAGTTATGGTTAGCAATTTAAGGAATATGTGCATAGCTTCCATACGCGTAAACCTTGCAGCTCTCTAACTACAAGTAATACATTCGCGTTGTTTATTCGTTCCGGCTGCGCAAGCTGCAAGATCAACTTTGATATTTGCTAAAAAACATCCAACTTGGAAAATTAACGAGTTGGTTGAAGCAAGTTTGCTGGCACATAAACCGGAACGCTGTCGTGTCAACGACAGGTCAAATATGTATTTCACGGTGCGTTTCAAAAGATGAAAGTCGAGAACGAACTTGGAAACTAGGAGAAACGAAATCGAAGAAGATTGAAAGTAACTCCGTGATTGCTTTCCAAACTGAACAACATTCGGATCGAAGTAGAGTAATGAAAGTCTAGAACTTTTCTTTCCGTTCTTTCCTCGTCGTTCAATCTGGCTGCACGAATTTTTTCGACCTCCATTTACAGTACCAAACTTTCTCTATGCGTATGTTTATTGGAACAAATGATTCCGATCAAATTTCAATGCCTTATATCCATTGCCAAGCGATCAAGTAAGATACCTGCTGGAAGAATGCCAGGGTTTCGGCGTGGAAGATAAATTTGTTTTCAACTTCTTCGAGTTCGCGGTGGAACACATGATCGATACGATCGTTTCCCGCTTGTCGATCCGAGCAGAAAAATAAGGAAACCAATCGAACGACAAGAACTTTTGTCCGCAGTCACCTGTATCGTAAACAAGACCATACGTCGAACCAAAAAATTCTCCGAGATGGACGCGATAAAGCGTGACGAGGAGACAAGGAAACTTGAGAGAACGCGAGGGAGCAAACGTTAATCGTGCTCGTCGAAGCTTTCGTTCAAACAGACACGAAGCAGAAGAGATACACGAAGATGCTGAATCAATCGAGTTTCCCGATTCTAGCCGGATAAAAGAGAATCGCAAGATCGATGTCGTCGTTGGGTAAACTTACTCCTTTTTCCCGTCTCCTCCCATTATTCCTACCGTTTCGTTCTTTCCAGTCCGCGTACGATCTCGAGGCAAGGTTTCAGATCCGAAAATTAGCTCGGCTCATTTCACCCGGCAGAAAAGTGCATTCTTACGGGTACAGAATACACGGTCCCAAAGGAGCATCCCATTCAACCCACGCTATTGGTCATCCACTATAAAAAGGGCCCGATGAAGAGGAAAAAAAAATTGGGAAAGAAAAGAAGAGAAAGAAGGAAAGAAGAAAGAAACGGTGCCGGCAAATAATCATGGGAATAGCAAATACGATTTCGGGTAGCTCCGCTTTTGCTGCCAGACGGAGCAAATAATTCGAGTATAGTCGAGAGAGCGAAAGTTTTGCGAAAATCCTTTATTCCTATTTTACCCTTTCCGTTGTTGGCCGTCCGTAGAATGATATCTGGACGAGACATCTCCGCAACAATTTCCTTTCTTTCCAGAACGATATGTGCGTTCGGAAACCCTTTTTATCGCGAAGATCGATTTTAATAAGATCAATTCGTCGCGTCAATTTTGACAAGATCCGTCGACCTTTCAAAGTTCAGGACTAGTTTTCGATATTGTTCTGAACCCACTTCGCCGGTTCTGAACTTGGGTCGCGACTGATCCGCCTCCGCCGTTCTTTCCTTCGTCAAAATCGAAACACAGTTCACGGAAGTTGCTTGCAGTCTATGAAAGAAAGAACTTTGACATCCACTTAACTAACCACTATATAGCCACGATCTTCAACTTTCATCGAACTCGAGAGCAAACACGATAAGGTAGTTCAGGAGACCACGTTCGAGTAGAAGTTACTCCTTTCGAAGAAAAGGCAGCTTAATGTTCGAACTGGAAGACTCACGATGCGTGAATCACTCTTTCACGACTTCCAGTCGGGAAACTTTCTTCCTTCTGTCCAGCCAACTTCTCGAAAGAGGAAAATTTGTAACGCGAAGCGATCGGCCGAGCGAGATGGATCGAGAGGAAAGAGTTCACGAGGAGTCTTGTGGATTAACGCACACGCTGCTGGCACAACGAAGCTGCAAAGCTCAAGGATTCAGAGTGAATTCAACGTAAGCGTGCAGCGATGGCCTTTTTGTTGGCGAATGCATTGTTTCGCGCACCATTGTCGACAACAACGAGCGTTCCTGAATCAAGCCGATCATCCTAGCGTGAATTATTCGATAATTTCGCTAGGTTACGCGTACTCTGTCCCTGTCTGTTTGTTTCTCTCTTGATCTGCTCTTGCTTTCGTATTGCTCTCGTGTTTTCTCTGTTGCCATTATTTTTACGGTTTCCGCCTTGGTACTTGTGTTTTGACACGCGCCAAGGAGCCTTCACGAATAACGCAGTCAGATTCGGATTTGTCGAAAGGTTCATGGATACCGCACGGTTTACTGCACAACGTGAATCGGCTATGATCTTCTTGTACGCTTCAGAATTTCTCAACGGCCGTGAAAATATCATGAGACCTAATGACCGGCTCCATCAGAGGTTAAAAGATTGTACCTTTAGTCTCGAATAAAGGATCGCTAAGCGCATTTTGCTGCGTTCAAAATTGATGAGAAAATCTGTTTACTTGAACGTCTGCACTCGTGTGCCTCCATAAATTATTGCTTAGTACGATAAAAATAATAATACTATTATCCGATTATGTTATTAAGAAAGAAACAATGGTTGGGTGGCAAAGAAGATTAATAATAAGATGGTTTAGTGTCCGCTGTATTTGTGTCATTTTGTACAATATTACGGACGCGAAAGAAATTTCTGCGAACAGAGGGGATTTTCCTCGAAATACGACATTAGCATTTATCGAACTCCGTTAATTCACTACGAAACTGCGTTTGCGCTTTGCTAAAATACGGATTAAAGCATTTTCCTTTGGAACTCGACTTACGCTCGTTAATGAAAATACGTTGAAATTTCTCAATAACACAAGAACGTGTAACTTCATTGTATAACGAATTCAATTATTTCTGTTGAAAGTGATGTTACACGGTTACAATATCAAGAATCGATATAATGTGTTGTTAGAATGTAATGTTTTCCAGGAAAACGCTCTGACATAATCAGAATATTAAAACATCCCAATAACATCGACATCGTTCAATACAAATGGCTAATCGAACTATCAAAAACTATCAATGTGCAACCGTAATATGAAACGATATCATCATCGACATGCAACAATATGAATCAATCAACTGAGAAAAGTATAAGATTCGAAGCAGCATTCGAGGAGAAAAGAAAATAGGATTATATTTCATTCCTTTCGGTCTAGTTCCCCGATAGATTACTATTTTCCCTGCTGCCTAAACAACAACGCGAAAAATGAACTTTCGATGACATGGCGATACGAGAACTATTCTTCCTAGTCGAAATTTCCCTTCGTGCCCCTCGACGTGAACCATTTTATAAATTCATCAGGGTGGTCGGATAAAGGGTGATCGAAAATCTACCCTCGTTATGCGCGAACTTCGCAAATGCATACAACAGGATGATACCTACTTATCTCTATCTTGTATCGAATAACGTGACTCGTTAAACCCTCTCAAAACTTTATTCGCAATAAGGTACTCTTCCTCGGTAAGTGCTTTTCGTCGTTTGCAACCACAGCGCAGCAAAGCATCGAGGCTTTGCACGGTTGTCCTCAGTATCGAAACGGGTAATCACGAATGGCTTTCTGCTTGGCACAATAAACGATAGATTGCGATATAACTTTGTTTCGATGCGTGCCGCGGGAACACGCTTCCGATCACGTGCCGCATAATAAACGCGTGGCAGGATAATAATTCCTGAAGACGCCGTTTGATGAAGGCTACGTCGTCGCGCTAACGGGTGCATTGTCGAGTCGCGTCAGTTCCGTGATTAATCCCATTATTCTGGTGAACGGAAGGCCCATAAGAGAAACGAAATCAGCCTCGGGGGTTGAGATCCGAACGTGTCTCGAAACGCGAAATTATCGACTGAATGTCCCGGTCGATCCTACAAACGAGATTACTCGAGTAGTTGATGGTGTTAAATTAAAATGTTCGACCACTTCGCAAACTTTCAATACTTCAACCACGAACGATAGATGCACGAAGATTTGAAACTCGTGTAAACGCAAGTATAAAATTATTGTTTTTGACAATGGGTCGCGATGGACACAGCCAGGTGCAGTTGGCTCGCGTTCGTCTCACCCTCTTCGTATTCCGTGTAAAGGGACAGACGACACGAGTCCATAAAATCCCATAAACATCCCTAAGAATCTACCCAACCTACGCGTTGGTAAATCGTGCCTCTGAAAGGAATAAAATATCGCTTTTTGCGGCAATTTTACGGCAATTTTCCGATCGGATGAAACCGCCTCGCGTACGGGCTTCGTGTTACCAGGTGTCGGGAAATATCTGTCCCTCCTTTCCTTCTCCGATCGTGTTTTCCTTTTCTCCGACCAGAAGGGATACTGATTCTTCCTGCTCATGGTTACTCGATCTAACCAATACTAGTCATTCGATTAACAGTCTACGTCGACCAATGGACAGGCCTTTCTAGTGGTCTCCACAAAAACACACACGACACCACCGACAATAAAAGAAACTTGTATTCTATTGAATACTCAATGGCCCGTGATCGCATTCATCGAACAATTTTAGCCCCGTACGAAATATCTAATCGCAATTTATATGCTAAACAGTTTCGTGATTCATGTTCGAATCATGATATTAAAGAGGGGTGCATCCGGAAATCTTTGATGAAATAACCTTTTGCATCGTTTCAAGTTTATTCGTAGTTCATTTATTAAAGTGTAATAAAATTGATATGCTGACAAAACTTTATTCAGGAAATAAAAAAATTTCAGTTTAATTCCGTATCTTCTGATTGAGGTGATTTAATCATGAACGTGATCTTGTTGCATTTAGATACAATTGTTATGACGAGCAACTTCAAAAACCTCTCTCGAAATAGAGATACACGTTGAACGTTTTAAAATTGATTCGAAGCAATTTTGGATGGTAAAACCTCGAGGACATTGTTAAACTGACGTACGATTTATTGGTCCAATTTCGCGACGAAGAAGAAACAGAGATATTGCTGAGAGGCGAGAAAGTCGATAACAATGAGACGGTCAATTTCCCGTTTCTGAAACGCAGACGGAAATTTAATTTAGCGAGTTAGCCGAAGCTGGGAACTTTGCAGCAGCTAATTTTTGTTACTTCCTTTTTTCGTTATTCCCGTTTCAATGACTGTCTCTTAAAAATAAAACATTTTAACCGGAAGCCCCTTGAAAGGCAGAAATACGTTCGAAATATCTCCGTTTCACGATCATACACGCACTTTTAGAGTCAAATAAACGTTAAATACGTGTAAAACGAGACAATGAGGAATAACGATCATCGAATAGCTTAAAACAAAAATTCGAAACTAAATATCGTTTCACATTTCGTTCGTCAGCACGAATTTCACCTCGTTCACGGTCTGTACAATGAATGACAAATTAACGCTCCACAATCGTAGCTTTGTTCAAATAGTCAAAAAATTCGTTAAATTTACTGGTAAATATTCAGTTTTATACACGGATTGATATTTATTTTATAACCGACACACTGTAACAAGGTAAAAGAAGAATTTAACGATCACGAGAATAAAACGCGTACGAAGCAGAGTAAAGAAAATAAAATCGTTGTAACCGATACGAGACTTTTTAATGCGTTATGGTTGCACCTTTTAATTTCCTTCCATTTAGAAGATATCTACGGTGTGTACCGGTAAAAATAGCAAGCTATGAAACAGAAAGCACGACGCTACTTAATGTTTCTCCCCAGTGCCGTTAACGCGGATCGAATCACTCGTAACGTTGACAGTGGCCGAGCCCCTTTTACCAACGTAAACTCGAATGACTGAGAGACACCATTTCAGCTAAAGCATCTCGATATTGTGTTCGAGTGGCGTCGAGTGTCGGCAGGGGATGACTTTAGTTACGCCATGTTAGTTACGCAATGCTTACTTCGCGATAAATTATATTCCTGGCTGAAGAGGAACGTACACGGCGTTAAACTAAACGTTAGATCGATTCAAATTTATTCTCACGATTTTATCACGGCGCAAAGGTATCGCTAACAAGAATCTTATCGATGGTAAGTTGTTCCGATTCGATGAAGACATCTTGTTAGGGATGCAAGTGCAACACCAATTCTCAGAAATCTACTTCGATATCTATAGGGAAATCTAGTACAAGGAAATTGACAGACAGAATATCTTATTACCATGGAAGTTTGGAAGTCCTGTAATTCCAAACTTCTAAATTTTCAGAGTTCTAAAATTTTCAAGTACCATAGTTCCTAAATTTCAAGGATGCAAAGTTCCAAAACTGAGAGCTTAAGTGATGGGCGTCGCCAACTTTCCGGACAGATCCTTGGCAACCATAGGGAAGCGTAATGTTCAACTGTCTGAAAAATCTTTGTGGACACAGTCGATGAATTTATCAAAGAGTGCCTAAAATAACACCTCGGTGGAAAAGCGAGGCGAAATATTGGATTTTTCTAGTCGGGGAAAGTCTGGTTTGAAAGTGTATCGTATCGAATGTATTTCGCGTGGAATAGTGGCTCGAATCGCGTGCCAACTTGAACGTCCGTTCTTACACAACGAAATTTAGAGCGAAAAAATACAACTTATAACCGGATTAGTCGAGATAAGATCTCGTCAGATTGGTAGGACTTAATTTAAATCGATTACAGTCACGCAACGACGTTAACTACATCTTCGTATGTATTGTGCACTTCCATGATCCTTTTGCTTTTTAAGCTTTAATTGGAGCGACACAAAAAGTGAAAAAAGAATTTAGCATATCACGAAATTCTATTATACTTTCTACTACATTAATAAAGTTTAACGGTATAATTATTACCCGATAATTAATGTCTTCAAACTACGTGTACTTCGGTTTCGATCAGTATATAATGAAATCTCTAGATGAAAGATAATATGGCGGAAATAATCAACAAGTATTTCTCTGTACTGCACTCTTCGCCATCTTAATTACGACGTTTTAATTAAAAGTCTGGGCAGTATTAGTTTCCAGTTAATCACGGCACGTTGCGTTGCATCATTATCCAACTACTACATTCTCAGCAACGATTTATCAATCGTGTTCTGAATTGTTAGAAAAAAAAATTGGACCACGAAATATAGACGTTGGTCAATAAAATCATTTCATAGAAAAATAATAACAAAAATTCGTGGAATTTCTCATATTTTTTTTATCGTTTCATGCTTCAAACTTATTTTTAGATAGCATCGATACCGAGTATCACTTTTTCGAAAAAAACGTTATTGAAACTTTGATGGCTCGACGCCAACCAATCACAAGACAATCGTTTTCAAAATGACATCCCGTAAATTATGCCACCGCCTTTTCAGGCATATGCTACCGTTTCTATACATTCACATGTATCAAACGCGGTACGTGGTTTCGGTTAAAGTTGCCTTTATGGTCATGTTGTTCGCATCAAGTCCTACCTATTACCATTCACCTTATTTGCTCAGGACTGCGGTTCTCCTTTCAATTCCACATCAAACGGGATATAATCCCGCAATATATGAGCCTCATTTGTAACATGTAATCTCACGCGAAATGTTCGACATAATTCAGAATTAGTCTTTCGCTTTTAGAGTGTCACAGTTTGAACATTTGTAAAATATCCTTTGTGATCTTCATTCGCATAGAAATTTCCAAGTGTCATTATTTCGGTTAAGTAGCATTTTTTAGTAGGTTTCATTTTACTAGTTTTATTTTACTAGTAATATTTTTTTCGCTAATCAGTGACCTTTGCATGACAATATACGGCATCTTCACACACCGTTTACCATGAACGATAGTCCCCTTGTCCCACGAATCAATTATCATTTCATTCCGACGAAATTACCGATACATTCAATGCGGATCCCTGTCGGATTAGAGATCAATTTTCCAAAAAAGCGCAAAAATTTTCACGAGTTGACATAAGCGGCTTAGCGGCGTGTGTCTACAGCAGCTGCTCTATCGATCTATCGAAACCTATCTCTTTATATATTGTTCATAGCAGGAACATTAATCCTATAAATACCAAAATTATCCGATAAGGGCTGTTCATAGAAAAGAACGCAGACATCGCATCGTGTAATCATTCACCTAGGCACAGATTTTTCTGCTCGAACAAAGGGATCAAACTTTGCAACCACGAAATAATGTATGAAAATATCGTTAGATCATACATCGCTTTTTCCATCCTTCAAATATTTCACATTTATAATCAGAATACTACGTCATATAAGTTTTATCGCATTTTTTTTTTGTTATCACTACGCTCTCTTAAGAATGTTCCCACTAGCGCAATCTAGCGGTGCACAATGAAATTGATGAAACAAAGAATTACGATTCTTTTATAAAATCATCGATTTCTGCAATCAATTGTAATAAGTAAAACGTTCTATACCTACAATGCTATATGTGCAATGTCATTGTAATTTATTCAAAGCGATAAAATTGATAATTGAAGAAAGATGCATTGTTGACTCCAAATCGCTTAGCCATCTAACGGCACTCTTGTAAGACTAATGGAACTTAACTTTGTTTTTATAAACGTCGATACTGAAGGAAACTGCATGAACATTGGAAGTAGTACCACCATAGATGGGTCACTTATATCGATACTAATATTTTTAACTAATATAACTGATTTATATACCTATATATCTCTAATTTAAGCACCAGAGCACAAAGCTATGAACACTATGTTTTTAATATCAATCTTGTACATATGAGTTATTAATTACATATGTTATTCACGTTTCTGTGGTTGGCTGCAATGGTTCTAAATAACGGTTTGAACGTTCAAACTGCAGCAGCACCATAAATGAAAAATTAGAAATTTATTACTCATTAGACTGTAGTTTGTCAAAGAATAATAGAATTTCATTATTTTAGATTATCATGTAGGTATTGAAGTGATTATTCTACTTTTCATTAAATGTACGTGATGATTGTGTTTTAAACTACTTAGTGTTGTTTACATCTTTACCCTTCTTATTCTGTATTTACATTTTGTTTTTATAGGTGTAAATATATATTTCAGAGAACTTATGAAGGAGGAAAATAAGGAACTGATTATAGACACTGTATAAGTATAATTTCATTAGAGTAATACAATATTTGTATCATTTATACATGATGTATACACACATGAGGTACACAATTGTAGCTTGAAACTTTATTTTATAATTGTTTGCTGACAAGGGATGTTTGGTCAAAGTAAGTAAATTTAATAAATCCTCTATTGTTTAAATTGTACTATTTATCTATTATGCATAAATTCTTATAGAAAATAAATCATACATTAGGACAAAATATAGAGTTCAAAAAAAGAATACTGAGCATGCAAATTTTAAAATGCCTTCAAACAAAAATATAGAAGAACGTTCAAATGGATCACAAAACTTTTGTTTAAGATGGTCTGAAGGTTCTACTGACAGTAATATACAAAATGTTGAAACAACTAATGAAAAAGACATAATAGTTATAAGTGACTCTAGTTGTAAGTCTACTACTCCCAGTCCAGTTTGTATCTCTAAATCAAGTTCTACATTAAAAAAACAACCCAATAGGAGTAATGATGCATATATTTTGGAATCTTCTGATTCTGATATTGTGGCTGAGAAGGATGACAAATTTTTTCAAGCATGGAGAAAAAATAAAAACATAAAGTTTATTAGTCATAATAAGGAAAGAATAGATATTAAAAAAAGTACTCCACAATATACTTCTGACGAGTCTTCTCCCAATAGTCCCAAACATTACAAAAGATTTGTTAAACATTTCAATAAATCTAGTAGTTCTTCAGACTCTGTTTCAGAACATATTACTAAAAATATTTTAAAATCAAATGTTCAACTTCATAACAATGTAGCAAATAAAGTAACTTCATCATCAAATTATATTAGTAGTAGAAGTAATGGTAATCCAGTAAATGTTGAATGTAAGATTCAACCAACTAAAAGTTTATTAATTAAGAATAAGAAAAATGTTACACGAAAAGACTTCCAAAGTATAATTAAGAACATAAAATCTACAAAAATGGTGTACGAATCACCAGAAACTATCAGAAGAAATAATAATGTGACATCAGATGAAGACATAAATGATATACATCCTGCTATTTCTACAAACAAGAAAGAAACAAACAATAAAATTATAGACGAAACTCCAGTAGATTCTGAGAGTGATATTATTCAAAGTTCTCAAGTTAATTCAGCAAATGTTTATAAAACTCCAATAAACCGAATTTTGTGTAAACCACATGCAAAAACAGATGAAGGAATGACATGTTCTGAATTATCAGAACGAAAGAAAAAGCAGATTTCACAGTGGCTTATGACAACATCACCTAACTCACAAAGTGATACCTCACTTAGTATTGTGCCTGGAACTAACAAAGATGATGTAAGTTCTGGGAATAGTAGTTTAGAAAGACTAGAAATGAATTATGAAACTCCAAATAATAGGGGAAAAATACATCGTACTCCTATGAATGAAAATGGGATACTAAATTCAGATTCTACTAAACAAACTAATTCTACAACATTAAAACAAACTACATTGAAGGAATGTATACAATCAAAAAATAAAACTCCAAAACCGAGTACATTAAAAAATAATTATAATGATGCATCAGTCCCAACATTAATACCTGCTGCAAACACACCACAAAATCTAGTCATTACAGATTGTCAGGACATATTAGATAAGTTGTATGGTAAATCTTGGCGTGATAAAGCTCATATCTTATTTCCAAATTCTGAACAACGAAAACCTATGGTACCTACAAGAAACAGAGCAGTTCAGACTGAAAGGTAAACTATAAATATTATTTTTCGTTTTACATTTGTTAACTGTATCAATATACAAATATTATATTGCAGAAAACCAAAAAATAGGGGAAGGTGCCATATGACAGATTCAGAAGACGATGATTCTAACACATGTAAGCAGTTACATTGCAATTGTATTATTCTTTTTGTACAAACGAATGAAAGGAGATAATAATGATTATTCGAAATATCATTCAGTCTTACAGGATCTGAAATTACAAAAACGGTTGACAAAAAAGAGTGTGCGAAAAACTACTAAAGAAGACAGTTTTATTAATGATCAATTATCATCAGGAAGTGAAAGTGAAAGTTTGTATTACACTGCATTGACAAATCCGAAGTTATCAGTAAACAGTACACAAAAGAAAAAAGATCTTCAAGGTCTACAAAAGTAAGGAATACATATTTAGAATGTTTATATATGATAGAAGTTCTTACATAATTGTTATAATTTATATTTTAGAGTTCTTGGAATATGTGATGAAGATACTGAGGACGAAGATGAAGAAAGTAATCATAATGAATATGATACAGCAAGAAAGAAATTGTCATTTGACAATGATGAAATTGAGGATTCAAGTACTAGCGAATTCGATCCCGGTGATGAGATACCACCAAAATCGAGAACTAAGAAAGGTAATACATATGTTTAATATATTTATATATTTTTTTTACATGAGATGTAACGTTTATAGAGTTTACTAAAACTTCACGGGAAATACCTAAAGTGATTAGTAAAAATAAACCAACATCAAATAATCAAAAGTACAACAGTTTTCTATCATCTTTATCGGAAAATGTACCTATTACTAATGCACATCCAGATGCTAAAAAGTATAGATTGAATTATAAAAATACTAAAGAAGATCTGTGTAACTATTTATATAAATTGTATAACGAAAAAGTATTTGATAAAAAACTGCCAGAAGACATGACAATAGAATGGAATGTACGTATGAGAGGAACTGCTGGTTTCTGTTACAATAAGAAATCTATAAAAACACTCGGAAGTGTTGTAAAATCTTCAAGAATAGTGTTAGCAACAAAGGTTTGTATCATATCATTCCTTAAAAATGAAATCTGGCGTACACATTAAATGTATAATATTATTACATAGATTCTAGATACTCCAGACAGACTTAGAGACACTTTAATTCATGAAATGTGCCATGCAGCGGCTTGGTTAATAAATGATGTTTCTGATGGACATGGACCATTTTGGACAGGATGGTACATAACAACAATATTTCTTATCATTTTAATATTTATTAAAGACTATTATAAGTGGTAATATTCTAGGGCTAACAAAGCTATGAAAACATTTCCTGAATTGCCACCAATCAGAAGATGTCATGATTATAAAATTAAAACAAAATTTACATACAGATGTGTAAACTGTGGGTACAGGTAAGGTGATTTGTATTATCTCCTGATATGTAGAAAATTCAATTATTTATATATCATAGAAAGCTTGACTATGTTATTAAAAATTTGGTTGTAGCATTGGCAGACATTCTAAATCTTTGGACACAGAAAAGAAACGATGTGGTCACTGTTTTGGAAAATTTGAATTATTAGTAAATAAAACAACAAAGTCTGGAACTGTACAAGTACAGACACCTTCAAGAGAGCCGTCAGGATTTGCGCTTTATGTAAAAGAAAATTACAATTCTGTAAAGAAAGAACGTAACATAAGACATGCTGAAATTATGAAAATTTTAGGTCAGCAATTTTCAGCAATTAAAATTGCAAATAAGCAGAAAAATCTTGAAAATGACGAAGATATTTCTGTTCTGAATTAACAATAGATACTATACTCAATATTGTTTAAAGTACTTTTTCTATTTAGATAGATTATATATTTTTAATATAATATGACATTAATGTAACATCATTAGATTATTTTGATTTTAGAAAGACATTTTACGAGTCGCAGAACTGATACAATTTTACCATTGCAGGCATTGGAATATGAAATATGCAATGAACTTTTTATTATATCCTTAATAGGGTTATTATTTGTAGAGACGCATAGTGTTTATATAAGTGAACTGTACAGACATAATTGTGACTTAAGGATTTTTATTAATTTTGTACAATAAATGACATGCGCTAACAAAATCACTATACCTTAATTACATTAATGATAATTCATAAATTACTATTCACACAAAATCAGAAAAAATTGAACTGTATCATTCGTTCTACAAGAGATCATACTCGACTTGCGCAACACGGTTAACTTCTGTGAGATCCCCACCAGGAAGTACAGTGCTACTACTTTATGCTTTGCATTTTTATTGGTAGTACACACGGTGGACAAAAACATGTCAATAAAAAGAACAGGCGATATATAGAAGTGTACAGAATTTTGAACTTCTCGCTTAGAGACGGCGCGAAATACTTCGGGAAAGATCGGCGGTGATCGTGCGAGATCTCGCGAGATCTCGAAAAGTTTGGAATAACTTTGGATCGAAACTTTCAAATTTCGGAACTTTGAAAGTGTGGAATTTTGAAATTGTGAAACCTTACTACTTTGGGACTGTACCAGATTGGAATTTTTGAACTTGTAGATAATGAAAGTTCCAAATTTTAAGACTGAAACTTTGGGATTTTGAAAATTTGAAAAGTAATAGATTACAAACAACTGGATTGCAAAACTTATTGATTCTGAAAGTAGATCGGTCCATAAATGTTTAAGAATTTTGTAATAAGAAATGTACAAGATTTTGTCTCACTGAGTATATCACACGTTCAGTGTTACTAAAGTTATAAATACGTTTGCGCGTTGCCCCTAGTTACGAAGTATGTTTGAACCAATCAGAAATGATATGCGCAGGACAAATAGAATTCGTCCGATGATAAGGGTGATCTTCTATTGAACGAATAATGAACATTTTGTGCATGGATCAAATGTACATATCATTTAACTGATCTGCAGTGCGCTGCTACATTGTTTGATCATTTATACAGTTTCAAATACAATGTTGCAGCGATTAAATCCCATTTCCATGTAAATTCCTTCAATGAAAATGTTACCTAAGATTCTTTGCATGGGCAAAACGCATGCGTTGAATTCACGGTGTGGCGGCGGCATCAACAGCGCACTCTAAAAACAGTCGAGCCGAAGATGGCGACGTGCAAGTGGCGGTGTCGGTGCGGTGTTTGAGAGAAAGGATCATGTTGTTGCTGCAGTGTTCGCAGTGTTTCCGTGATCCGCGTTGAGTTCGGTGCAAATGTAGGAATGTCAGAGGCTAAACGGGTACCTTTACAGACCTTGGAGTTTCCGGAGTCCTTGGGCTACGCCGCGAAGAAGGAGAAAAAAGGGGAAAAGGGCAAACAGCTCGCGCCCTCCTTCCGCTTCACACTTACCCTGCCTGAGTCGAACGAGAAGGCATGTCCTGAGTTCAACTATGCACAGCTTCTCAAAGCAGCCGAGGTCAGTTCTACCTTTCACTCGTTAATGCACCAAAGGGAAATCAAAACCTACAATGTCCATCCATACGGTCACGTTTACCAAGACATTTGCCAAGACACCGGCTTAGCAGTTTCGTTTCACACACGCACTTTGACAAGAAACTGTAAAAATGCCAATGGAATCGCCCATTTTCACGGTGCATAGGATGCAAAGAAGTTGTATCTGTTGCCCGAACCTATTGTCATATCATGGTTATAGCATGGGATCTGAACACCTCGCGGCGTGCTAAGTTTTTGTATTTATTTAGATTTTTTCGATTACAATGCATCAATATTGGATCTAGATTATCAGGAAAAGGTGCGATTAACTTGAAGCCATCGAATAGAAACGTCACAACGCATTACCGGTGTACATCCGTGTCAACGTATGCTTCCACGAGACACCGTCTGTCGAAGTTTCGTTTCAAACCTAATTACGAACGAACGTTTAACGATCATTTTCGTAGCAATCGTTATCAAGCATATACGAAATATCCGTATAATTATTAGAATACGATAGTGCTATCCGGTGTCGCTGATTCGCTAGAGCGACGCTCCTGTTACTTATATGTATGCGTTTGCACGTTTTCTCTAACGTCAATGCTTTTATTAACATTTTTTACTGGAACACACTAGTAATATCGTAATCTGTTTTATCTTGATAATATTATGTGGTTGCGTACATCTCTTTACTAGTTTTGTGTTCGGTGGACGGAACATGACTCGTGACTGTCGACATACATGGAACATGTTGCACATTGGTTTTACGCTAAGCTAATGTTTCGAATTTATAACATTGTTCAATTATATTACTTTTTAAATTATTTATTGTATTGTTATTAATAAATATTTCTGTGTGTTTTCTTATTTATCTTGTAACAACATGGTTTCTTTATTTTAAGATTATTAAAATGTTGGTTACTTTTTCCTAACGAATTTTAATGGAACTACCGTTTATTCTTGTTTCTTTTTTAAATGTATAGCCGCTTTTTGTAAGGCACAGTGTTGCAATAAGATAAAGCGTGTTTAAATAAGATAATTAGTGGTAAGTAGTTTTTAAATGAACATTCAGACTTTGATACAACGAATTTCTTTAGACGAAAATAACAATTACATTTATACAACGAAATTGTTAAATAATTTTACATTCGTGTAGTTTAATAAATTTAACATTATGTTGCATTTAATGTACTCATTACTGAATTTCGCCATCTTTTTTATTTGCAACTATTTTTAGTTTAATAACAAAACATAAATTTATGTTATGTATAAAATAAACGGAACATATTGTAAATGTTAGTGATAATATTTTTAAGGAGAATTGACATAACACAGTGTTTTGTAATGTTTTGCTCAATTAAAATAATTTGTTGCAACTTATATTAAACATTGTATATTTATCGTGCAAAGTATTATTGTTCGAGTTTGTTGACAACTATATTTTTGTCGGGATCAATCACTTATAGTAGCGTCTTCGGTATTAGGAGCGCAGAAGATAGCGAGAAGTCGCGTGTCTCGGTGGAAAGAGCAAGAATGACATTCTGTTTATAGCATAGGCTCCTGGTATGAATGAACAGCTTATGCCCTCTTTTGAATCAACTTTATCTTTCTGTTCCACACTCAACTCCGTACATCCGTATTTGAATGAACATAATTGAAAATATCAAATATTTGATATTGGTACCTAAGCGTTCTTTTTTCGTTTTAATATTTATTAATAAATTAAAAATATCCAAATGTTTTGTTTTGCATATCTCAGATATACGCATTAAAATATTACGAACGTCACTGATAATTTTACATTGATAATTGTATTTTACAGAAGAAACGTAGAAAAGAATCAAAACGTGGAGATGACAATCCAAGCAATGGGCTATCGTTCGACGACGATGACGACGATGAAAAATATCGTGAGATGGCCAAACGGTTCGAAGCAAAATATGTACGTAAAAATATTTTGCTTATTTGAAAATTTATGTTATTTGTTATAATACATTTAATTGATTGTTATAGGGAACGTCTACCGTCGGAAGAAAGAAACATAAATATGATGAATATGTGGATTTGGGTGCTGGTTATGATGAAAATGATTCTTTCATCGACAATACCGATGCGGTATATAAATTATTTAATTCAAGGCATTCCAAACTTTCATGGGCCGAGACCCGCTTTCGAAAAATTTTTCGCGACCTACTCACTAGCAATGCATTATTATTCAAATTTCTAATGTTCTAAATTCATGAAGTTCGGTACCCATATTTTATTATTAGATATAATTTTCTACTGTTTTAGTATGATGAAATTGTACCAGAAGAGATGACTACGGCACATGGAGGTTTTTACATTAATTGTGGAGCTCTCGAATTTAAAACAGCAGATCGCCATTCGCTTGTTCACAACAATAACAACAACAACAATAATCCTAGTAATGACGATGAAAGCAGCGAGAGTAGCGAAGAGGATACAGAGGACGTGGATAGTCCCAAAAGATCTGAGAAACGAACTATTAGTTCGTCGGATGAAGATGATACTGAAGATATTACCGGTGATCAACCAAGAAAAGTAACTGAGGTTATAGTACAATGTCGTTTGGTTGATTGCTGTTCTATGTTAAATGTTTGTTTCTTTTACAGAAACAAAAAGTGGATGAAAATGAAGAAAAGAAATCCACTCACGAGAATATAATTAAAAAGAAAAAGAAACAAAATGCGCATGATCAGCAAAATTCTCAACAAGATGGAGAGACTTTGAACAGACGGAAAGAGAAAGGAGAAACTACAGATGCGGAAGGTAACATAATTGCATCAAATACTATAAATTCGTAATGTAATTATTATTGTTATTATAATAGTAATAATAATAATGATAACAATACGAAACAATTTTTAATGCTTTCTTCCAAATTAGTTTCAGAAGATCAAGAAGAGAAGAAGAAATCTGACAAAACCGATACGCAAAAAAATAAAAATGCATCCGATAAAAAGTTCGATATAAAAAAATTCAAAAAGAAATCATCCAATAGTAATGGTATCGACGGAAAGAAGCTAGAATTAAAAAAATTAGGTGGTAAAGATAGTAACATTGATGACGCGATAGAAAGTGTAATTAATGCGGCAAGGGTCGATGATGAATCTAGTAGGGACACGACAGACTCTGGAAAGTCTCGATGTATAGGTACAGAATCTGAATGCGATGATGCTGATAAAGACGAAGCACCATTGCCTGATTCCCTTCCAGAAAATGTTGTAGAAATAGTAAATAATCTAAAGGCACGTGCCGAAAATAGTAAAGAAGGGAAGAGTAAATTTTTCAATAACGCAGTAAATACGTTATTGTTTAGGTAAGTGATTGTTACGTAATGTTTCAAAGTTTATAAAAATAAGTATTAGCATTGTTATTTCAGTTTAGAGAAAAGATTGAGAATGCTGTCTTCTCCGAGTCTAAGGTTAGAAACTTATGGACATTTAGCAAGATTTTTACCATGTAGTAAAATGGCACTTCAAAATAGAGCAAAGAAATTGTATGTGCAAGATCTTGATTACAAAATCAAAAACCTTATACA
This sequence comes from Megachile ligniseca, assembly GCA_945859555.1. Lineage (NCBI taxonomy): Eukaryota > Metazoa > Arthropoda > Insecta > Hymenoptera > Megachilidae > Megachile > Megachile ligniseca. Next base: position 8,953,943 of record OX243786.1, read on the forward strand.
CAGGTAATAAATACTGAGCAACTGAATCCACAAACAAGTGTCATAAATTTGTTTATCCAGTTCAATAAGTATAAATAATATGTTGTTACAGGTTAAAAGAAGTAATCAATGAAATAATGCCACCTGCAATGTACAAATATTTTGATGAATGTCAAAAAGTTGCAGAAGAAAAGTAAGTTGTATTTTCCTTTTTTATTTTTCTACTGTTGTCAGTTGCTAAATATTATCCAGTGTAGTGGAACATCGATCAATCGCGTTTGAGCTATTGAATTAAACAATAAATACGAGAGAATGGTTACCGAGGAACGATCGATCGAAGTTTTGCTGTATTTACTATCGATTCGTACGAAAGTTGTCTTTGATTTTACAGTTTGTAAAAGAAACATAATATTTTTGAGATTTTTAAACAAATATGTGTATGACATTGAATGGGAACTTACTATAACCTTCTATTTCTTAGTCCTCATTTATACTGGGATATATACCGGTACTGTTGGTAAGGTGCCCCTCGTAAGAGGAAACCTCTTCTATTTTCACCTTTCCTGTCATTCTTTATCTTCCTTTTCTTCTATCATTTCTAGTTCCACTACTCTTCTCATGCTTATATATTGCAGCTATCTCAATGTTTCATATGTTTGGAAGAAACGTTCATAGTGTTATACATGAAATGTTCGAAAGAAAATTGATAATTTTGTTGTTAATTTTATTGAGATAGCAAAAAAATGCGGGGCTTTTTATCATCAGTATCAGTGTTTGGTTTATCATGAGCATCATCTTTTTTGTCAAGCAATAGAGCTTTGCATTACTAGAGATTGATTATTCGATGATCATATTACCATTTTAACATTTTTATTACAAAATTCATAACATATTTTTATCCAGAAATTTTTTATTACAATAAATGCAAATCATTGTTTTTTATCATCATCATTATATGTATAATTCTTCTTCTAATTAATTTATTTTTGTTGTTGTTGTTAATTTATAATTAATACTATTATAGGGAAGTGGACGGGTCGCCCGAAAACGTTGAAAGTTCTGCTGATGAAGATAATTGTGAGGATTCAGAAAAGTCAAAAATTCCTAAAAAGCGATTTCCATGGACCGAAGAAGCAAAGTAAATTTTTTATATCTGATTCTATACGTATCGGATGAAATAAGTTTTGTTAAGATATTTTTTAGTTATGTTTTCTGCGTTTGTTACAGGAAACTTGTTCATGAAATTGCAAATGCAAAAAGGCAGTGTTACATTGTTTTAAGACCAAGAAAATTAAGCGTGTATACTTTTGTTGGATCATTTTTACTTCGACAAGTTCTACCGTTGTGGCCACGTGGATATATGACAGCGCGTACCTTATTGAAGTTTGTCGATGATACTGAGCCTGCAACACTAACGACCAAGTATGTAACTAAGCAATATCAGTGATTTAATAAGAAATTAATATTTTCGTGTTCATGTTTTATGAAACAAAATGGTTTAATTTCAGTACAAAAAAGAAATCCAAGAAATTAAAAGACATTGGTAATGGTAGTGCTGTTAATTCTGAAAATACAATACATAATTCTACTGCACGAACTGAAACATCAGCCGTAAGTAATGCTTCGGTTCCAGAAAAAGAAAAACATTTAGGAAATGCATTTAAAGGTCACAATGTTACGGAAAGTTCTACGAACTGCGTAAAACAAGGAACGACAAAATCCAATGATAACGTAGAAAAAAGGCAACATAGTTCAAAAAATAAAGACAAAATTAAAGATATTGGTAATTTGGGACAGCAGCACGAAAATTCGACGACAACATCTAACAATACTACCGTAGGAAAAATATCTGTTGTTCCTACGGCTCAGTTAATGGCCCAAAAACCAGTTAAAAGTCACGTGGAGAAGATTAATTTGATGGACTTAGGTAATAGTTCCCTTTCTATTACGCCGGTTAATGATTTTCATAAATCATCTACAAAGATGAATGAAAATAAAAAGGATGTAGTTTCTATTACCGCTTATTCTGAAACTCCAAATGTTCTTCCAAATACAAATGAAGTGCCTCAGAGTGGACATCATTCTGTACACAGACAGGAAGCTTCATATTTATGTACACAATCACAACATTCAAACTACTCTACATCTAATCAAACATCTACTCATTCAAAACCTGTGTCTTTGAAACATAGATTACTACACGAAAATCCAGAAGCTAAAACCGATAAAAGAATAGAAGACAAAGACGTTGAAGTGGTTAATAAGACTGAAAAAAAGGATAAAAGGCGGGAACGATCCGTGGATGTTAAACACAAGTCGCACGACGTTAAAAAGAGGAAAAAGGATCAAAAAATATCGGACAAACATTTAAGTCATATTAATTCAGATATAGTGCCTATGCAGCAACAACAACCAGTGCTTACAAAAGAGGAACAAGAACAAAGACAAAACGAGGAAACGATTGCTGCTACTACTTATTTGAGTCAAATCATCAATGATGATGTAGCTCCTAGAGAGAAGCGAAAAGATATTATTTCAGATGATCCGGTAGGTACCGTGGCGCCGCCAACTGAGCAAGAAAAAGACGTTCAAATGGTGATGAGGTCTTTAAAAGAATTACAAGAGTTGCAAGAAATGAAGTATTCACCAAATCATTCACCGGTTAGCACCAATATACAAAAATCTAATAAGTCAAATACACAATGTGCTACTTATCAGGATGACTACTCACGCTTATATCTTAAAAAAGATGGTAAACTAAAATCTAAAGATGAATCACAGTGGTAATATTGTCACATAACGTGCACTAGTAACGTAAACAGTGTTGAAGAGAATGAGGAACGCCAGTGAACAGATAATAATTTCATAGAGAACTATAGGCGGATTTTTCAGTAAATCTACATTATTTTTTATGAAATCGCGTTTACGTAAAATTGATAAAAAAAAACTTCTTCCATTATGAATCGCGTTGATATCGATAACCAAAAACGCACGCTACAGAGGAACAGCGTGCCGCGATCTTATTGAGTCGCATCAATTTTTAAATATTTTAACAAACCGCCAAATTATGTAAATATATATTAATTCATTCGTAATAATTTGAAAAAGCGCGTGTACAGAGTAAGTATAAATTATGGAGAAGTATATTAATCATATAGATATTTGTAAATAAGTTAGCGTCCATTCGCCGTGAATGGGGTGGTCTGTGAAACTTCATTTTATTTTTAATTTCATTACGTAGCGTTGATTGGTAATTTTTAATACGAGTCTAGGAATAGTTGAAAGTTATTCGTCTGCCGTGAGTCGTATACTGATGTTATTTCGTTTTATCAGGAAATCGGATTGCGGTGCGTTCCTTTTAATTTTCTATACTGCCAAGATTTAGGGAGCGGTGGGTTACTGTCGTTAGTAAATATATTTCACACAATATCCGGTAATTGCTGGCCACCCTGAGTCATCGAGCGAAAAAGAACGTTTCAAATGGTGTTCCTTTTGCGCACGAACAGCAATTATGGTTTTGTGACGTAACACAGAGAAAAATATTTATTTGTATCTATATTTTTTGACGTGTATTCGAAATTAAAATCTTTGCCTTCCAAATTATTTATTCACAACGTTCACATAAGCAAATTATTGAATGCAAAGCATGAGTAATTTTATGATTTGAAAATAAATTGCACATGTATATTCATGCTGTTTGTTAACGCAAGAAGAAATATAACTTGAAATGTGTTTAATAAGTTTCAGAATACGCTAAACGTTTTTAGGAAGTTCATTAAAAAAACAAAAAAATGATTGCTTAGTTTTGTTTACAAACTACAAAACTGTATACATAATTGGTATGCGACTTAATTATACGATCGATTTTAATAATCAGAATGCGAGGAACGAATGTGCGTGAAAGTATTGTTTAGAAAGAGCTACAATATTTTTGAAACACAAAGGTGACGATTAGTGATGTATTATATACTATAAACTTTCTTTTCCCCTCCCATCTTACCCTTATGATACTTAGAATACGATTAAGCGTCTTGTACAATTCTGCACCGAGAATTTCCACGAAGACGACTTAAAATATAAGTTTTGAATATTTTTTACAACATCTATATATTTCTTACCTTTACCTTTGCCCGTCATCTATATTGTAGAGGTGCCTCTAATAATGTCTGTAAGTTGTACATAACGCTACGATATATTTGTAGGAATAATTTATTTCAAACCTTTTCTTTGTATTATTTATAAGTTTTAACAATATTAAAAGAAAAAAAAAGAATTTTAACATAATGAGTGTCTTAAATAGAATATAAAACTTCGATTAGGGGAAAAGAAAACCATAAAACGCAAGAGAGTTTTTGTTTTTATAAGTTCTCAATAAAAAGTATTAATTTTTTGCAATGTTGACTTTGTAGAATCCCAAGTACGTGCCTCGTATGGTGTGCTCTTATTTCACTTGATTGATTAGTTTATTTCTTGACCAATAGAACTGAAAAGTCTCGGAAGTTGTGCTGATTTGTGCGAACGCATCTTTGATAATTATATTAATACAGGCATGCTGGTTGTGGCAGCCCTTTAAATCCATTATTTCATACAATTTTCACATACTCAATATGTTCCCATAATTCGAAAATAATAGAAAAAAGTTCGACGAGAAGCATATAATTTACGATGATGAGCAACATGACCGCAATTTCGTCTATAGTAAAGGACGACTTATACATGTAGAATTTGATGAGTGCAACCAGGACGGAAAGAGATGCGGGACACAAAGGAAGATATATTTTAGGAGAATTCGAAGTGGCCGATCAAGGGAGGAATTCTTTTGAACCGTACAGCTATGGACATTGCAAAAAAGAACATCGTAGGACCGGTTCAGCAACAACGATCATAAAGATGAGTTGGGGAATAACTTAAGCTTTTATGGGACAATGATGACGGTAGGGCCAGAAGGTCATGGAAGAATAATGGCGGCTAAAATCAAAACGATTCGTTTACAGATGGTATGTGTGGCAATTACGTGCTACGTATTAAATGAAATAGAGTTGAATATATTACAATGAACAAAGATAACAATGGCCAATTTGCATTTTTCTGCGCAGAGAATGATGTCATATATTTGAAAGTATAGATAATACAATGATTGAATTAACAAATATAATGTAAATACATTTTAAATAATACAATGTAAATTTATACTCAGGGAGTAGGCAATTTTAACTTTGTAATGTTACTTGTTATCATTGTAATATTGAATATACCAAAAGGTCCACAGCTGCCATGAATAAGGAGTACGACAAAGCCTCTGCAACTTTATTACATTTATTACGAGAACGATACTTGACTTTAAAATTTGATACCAGTAATTTGTTTTATACGCAATAAAGTTATTTATATTATTACTTACAAGTAGCATTTGGTTGCGTATTTATGGCATTATCATAAAAGGTAAAATGAAGCACGGTTAAATAAACGTTAAAAGCATTCGTACATGTTCGTACGATCCAATTATACTCAGGGTCTAATTGACCGTTTTCGTTCATTGTATTAATTCTTTACCTAAACAGCATCGGTTAACTTAAGAAATGTAAGGTTTATGTACAAAAAGTGTAAAGTTAAAACGGGATTTCAACTTCATGGTTAAAATTTTCAAAAATTTGAAAATTCTTGTCATTTATCAGCAGTCAATTTGAAAAATCAACTCGATGGTGTTTCGTTGTTTCTCCGTCGATGTCACGACGATCGATCGTGACGTAATACGAAATACTCGACAGTCAGAAAGGTCTGGGGGTCTGCTGTGTGACCTTGCAGTGTTTGTAAACAGACACACGTTGCCGTTTCAAAGTGTTGAAGAACAGGACGGAATCACTATCGAACAAAGCGTGTGGCGAAGAATTCATTGAAAGGACACGGGAAAGAAGAAAACCTGTGCGAGTCATGGAAGTAGAGCCTATGTGTATCGCGGAAAACGAAACGGTGAGTCGACAATTTGTACAAACGATAAGGTGACAACGTGCTCGTGTGACGCAAACTGCCATGAAAATCAGGCAATGAGATTACGCGCTTTAAACAGATTACACCATGTTGTGCAAAGAGGGCGCGCGTATAAAGTCTTCATTTTTTAACAACATTAATCGTTTCTTGCAATTGCCAACAAAGGGCGTTGTTTCTTTCCTTCGACGTCTAGACCCATGGGATCGTTGATTTGGCAAGGGGTTCGTGGGGCGGGAGGGGGAACATGCACAGCCAAAGGGTGGCTATTTGCTTGTGTGTGCTATTTCGTGGTAAGTTGACGTTTGATGTCGCTGCTTCGTTTTCTTTCGCATTCTTGTCGACTGATCGCGCTACGTGTAGTTTGTTTTCGTTTCGTCTTCGGTCAGAAGATGTCGTTATTGTCTTGGAAAAGTCATATGATCATCAGGCGCGGATATACTGGAGTCCGTTACGGATAAAGTCAATGTTTAGTATTGTTTGTCTCATGAAATTTTGTGTAATATAAAATCGGAGGAAACTATGAAGTCTATGAGTACATTAAAACCTTAAATAATGTAAACAGTAATCAAGCAAACGGAGTTCTAATTATAAGTGGAAAAGAGAAGTATAGGTGCTCCAGTCCTTCGCGACTATTTGAATCGATCACAAAAACGAGTCGAATGTTTATGCCATACATAATAACGTATTGACGGTTAAATTGCTAAAAATGAAAAGAATCAAATTACACGCTACCTTCATGCGAATTGTAGATGTTCTGGAAAAATGAAGAGCGCAGTTTCCGCCGTATAAACAATTTTGATCTCGATTAGGATGTCACGAGATTCGGAAAATCGCCGTTACGCGTCGCGACGGTCGTTCAACTATTACCGGTTGTACCGTTCGGGCACCGGTACCGAACACCACATCCCTGAGCACAACGTTTTAGCCCGTCAACTGCGCAGTTGACACAGCTCACACGTCGCGTAGCACCGGTGAGTTTTCTTCAGATACATTTATTTCATTTTTTCCTCGATACATAGTGGTACACATTAATTTAGCTAGCGATAAACGCTCGCGCGTATTTATCACGGGCCAAACCGTGGAATTACCTCTTGTTTTTCGAACACCTTATATACATACCATTTCCGAACGATACCCTGTTGATTCTCTCCCGGTTAAATCGAGAATTACGCACGCTCGCTTTTACGCCGGTTCATATCGTAATTTCTGATTCCCGCGCAACACAAGCATTTGAAATTGGTAGAAGCTAGTAAAATTCATATCGACGTTGTTGCGTTCGAAATGCCGGTCGATGGCTTTTACTGCTACCGTTATTATACTTGGTCGCCCACACGCGACGCTACTGCGCAATTCAACGGTGTGCGTCTAATTCGGAGGGAAAACGGTGCCCTTAACCCTTCTGATTTGACACTGTACAGTCGAACTACTGTCCCTTCGATCTTGAGAATTACTTGCAATTTTCAAATCTCCGAATTCCTAAATTTTTCGATTTCCAGATCTTCGAATTTCCAAACTTTTAAACAAAGGTCGATAAACTAAAAAATTGATAATAGAATGTTCTATCGTGAATCAAATATGTCACGTTGGAAGGATTAACCATGTGCGCAGTTCAAGCTTGGCATACATGCATGGTATATGTTAAATGCACGCGAAATAATATGTTTCCCCTACAAAGTATACATTGTAAATTATTTGTTTATCCAAGCTGTAAGAATCTGTGATCACCGTAATGATTTTCTTAGAACCGTTATCCGCACGTGACGCTGCTGCACAGTTCAACGACACGCATCTAATTAAGAGGGAGACAGGTGCCCTTAACCCTTTGCGGATTTTCGACCTCGATATTATGCATGCATATATACTTGTTCCTCTTCGAAAGTACTAATCTCGAATGTTTATTTGTGTCAAGATTCATAATTCATAGGAACTTGCAAATCATAATAATAATTTCCGTTGAATTCATATATACGGGCTTATCGTTCTCAAAGGGTTGGTCGTAGAAACTTAACTGCGGGTGTACGAGTTTAAAGGGGCTGTTAGCCTCTTATCCGATTCGCAATTGGCGATAAACGGTTTTGCGTTTCAGCGATTTCGCGCCCTGTTTCACGTAACCCGTTCGAAATCGAAGCGGAGTTTCGCATTGTTCGTACGATGCGACACGTTCGGTAAAATTGAACGGGTCACGATCCGGTCACGCTCGCGAGCTTCCAGAATGTCCGAGAATATTTTTGATTGGGTAATCAGAGCGAAACGGGCCGGCTGGAAAGGTTTAAGTGGCAAAATTTAAGCGGCGTTCGTTGCCCTTTCGTCACACCATGCAGCTTTTCACTGTAATACCATTTTACTCTCGACACTTTACGGTAATGGTTCCGGAGAGTTCCCGTTCGATCGGAAGAAACCCAATGTACCTCGTTCCGTTCGAGTAATCGTTCTTTCTTCGATCGTACGATGTTCAAACTATGTCGTAGAATTCTTGCAATTACCTCGTCAAAATGCTGAAATTTCTATCCTATTGTACTTTTTAATATTGCATTTTTACTCCTCTTGTTAGAGGACTACTTAGAGTTCTACCTGGGCTGTCGAGGAATCTTCCACAATTCTTCCTAGGTTCTTCATAAGATCTTAAGTCTAGGTTCTCCCTAGTATCTTCAAACCTTTCTGTCTGGATATTCCAACGATCACCTCAGGTCCATCTAGCATTTTCTCTTACAAGTGTGTGCTTCAGGTGTTAACTCAGATCTGAAATAAATAGGAAATTGGGTCGCCGGGAATAGAGTTTCTAGAAGACTGACACTAGACAGTCTTATATACGCTTAGCTCGATCGGTGCGAACTAGCTGCATTTCCAAGGAGTTTCATAGGCTGTCTTCCGATCACTGTCTCCTATCGAGATCTCGATACGTTTGCAAACCAATCGAAGCGTGGAGAACAGCGGCATCGCAACGACAGATGTTCCCCGTGTCGTAAATCTTTTACGACAGTTGCTTATCGGTACGAGTTCGCGTTCCTTCCATCAGACTTCCCCTTCTTCGCTTTTCTTCCATAAACTTTCCTCTCTATGAAAAGAATCGCTGAATGAGTGATTGCGTTTTATTATCGTAGACTTACGTGGTTGCTCTGCTTTTAAATTACAATCCAACTTTTCCAAGGTCTAGGTTGCACTATACTTAAATTTCATTCAATTTACTTTGTTATAGTTTCCCTACGTTCACGTTATTTCACAAGTAAGTTTCTCTAAATCTGTGTCATTTCTGGATCCAGCATAGGTCTACGTTTACCTAGTCAAATATTTCCTTAGGTTTCCTTAGTTCTATGTCGCCCTACGTTTCCAAAGATCTTAATAGTTCTAGACTTAGCTAAGTTTCACTAGGTCCAGATTATCCTAGGGTTTTCCACAGTCGATTATATAAAAAGGAAGACGAGACGAAAAGTTACGTAGTGTCAAAGGCATACGTGACAACCGATCATCAAAGCGTGAGGCCACAAGTGGCTGCTCGTAAGTACTCTGCTATCGGAGGACGTGCAGTCTGCGCGAAGTCATGATTTTCTTGTGTAAAACACGAACGAATCACACGCTCGATCGCGCCAGATGTATATTAGAGTGTAAATGGAAAGTTCGATCGACAAGGGGTCGCGAATTTCACGCGGGAATCGGTTATCGCAGGTAGATTTACGGGATTTTCGTGGCGGTGCTGTGATTTCAGCGTGCAACTCTGCCATTGTATTCGCGGGATCTCCCTCGTTCATTGTTACGTAGCGGCGTCGGTGGCACGGTTGGAAAATTACGAGGCTTCCTTCTCCTCTTCCTCTCTCGCCGTTTCTCTTCCGGACGCGTTAGTCTCGCGGCGAACAATGACGTGGAAAAGCCCAAGGAGTCTTTAAAGCGCGTGTCCTCGTGTCCCGTCGCTTTTTTCTCACCTCCATTTTTCTTACCGTATATTGTTATTCTTGAGCTCGCAATGATTCGGTGATATGTACGAAATACTGTTCCGACAACGTTTCTTTCAAAGAATAACATCCGGTAAGCAGCTCAGATTTTGGGTAAAGATGGATAAAGTCTCGTACAAGTGAATACCGTAGATCATACGCAGTCGCGAAAAAAAAAGACACGTGTTGATACGCGACCGCGTATACAGCAATCATTATCAAACAGTAAGAGGTTATTCGCATTAATCTTCGAGTCGCACGAGGAGGACCAAGAGTGGATGACCTCGCATTGTTCGATAGCGATAGTCGCGGATCGTAACGAAAATCGAAGAAATCTAAATGGAAGGTCGATCTAGGATTAATGGATGATAGGTTAACACTTGGCGATATGTTTCCACGTATCGATTGGCGCAATTTAACGACGATTTCGATGGAGAAGTTCTCGTCCAAGTGGTCGTTCGCAGCCGCGAGAATCGCTTTGTAGGTCAGCGTCGAAAGAGCGGCGTAGGATCGTGCAACCTTCGACGAACGGAGGTAATAATAAGGTTGTATGCCCTCGGTGGATCCAGTAACTGTGCCGTGCATGCTCGATGCTTTACACAATGAGAGAGAAGACCGTCGTAACGTCGTGGCATCGTTCTTCGTGATATTATAGGATCGTAACGGCGAATTATAGTTGCCGCGTGCGCGACTATATTAATTTTATTTACGTTTTCCGTCACGAAGCAGCGAATCGAGTGGTCCGAATAATCACTGAAGGACTACAAGAGGAATATTTTGTGAAAACGGTCCGAAGAAGAGGAAACAAGTAGGCGTTCAACGCGTTAACGAGTTTTAACCTGCAGAAATTTGTTCTAAGGGAAGAGGGTCAGAAAAAGTTAGCCAATTGTTCGAGTCGAAATTAAGATTGAAAGTATAAGAGGAAAGGGTGCGGGAAGATTTCGGTGTAATAGAGAGGGAATCAAGGGTTGGAAAAGATGGCTAACGCGTTTAAGAGAGTCTAGCTAAGGCAGTCCCAGAGTAATTCCGTTAATAATGAAAATTAATTGAACGACGAGTTCTTTCCGTGAAATTCGAGAGTAGCCCAAGCTCGTGGGAAAGAGATAGAACCCGTACCTTTGTAATTAAAGGCCCTCCACTAGAAAGCTGATCGTCTGAAAGTTGTACCGCCAAGAAGGAGGAATGGAGCGGTCGTTAATGAATGGCATTTTCGTTGTTAGTTTCGAATTGACCGTAAGCTCGCTGGAAAAACCTGGTACTTCTTATCTCGAACATTGTCGTTTCTTATTTAACGCGTTGGCTGTCAACCGATAATCGCGATTTTGTTACTCGCACCACGCGAACACTGCGATATTATCGAGAAGGCGACGAAGATGGAGGAGGGTGGTTTCATTGTCGTCTTACGACGAAGGAAATGAATCGAACCGAACGAGGCAGCCGGACGCGGTGTGCAAATACTTCATTAGCGACGAATTGAGATTCAACGGATACGTAAAGGAATTTTTATTCGCGGAAATTCGAACGCTTCATGGTTGGTCGGCTCGATCGATGCCGCGTTAGAATTGTTTATATTTCAGCTTTGTCTTTGAGGGAATTTCGCGTGAAACGAACGTCGCGAGATTTCGCCGGTGAAAATTTCCTTTGTGTCGAATAACTTTGTCGTGGAACAAGTCGTTCGTGTTATTCTTCTTCTGGTTTCCATATGAATTTCATTCTTTCAGCCTACGGGACAAATAAACATTGAAAAGTTCCTTGAGCATGAAATACGCTGCTTGGCAAATAAGAACGACCGTTGTTTGTATCGATAAAGAGGTTCGATTATCGGAAACGAGAGAGTATATCGGTTCAGCAATTCGGATTGCTTATCGAAGCGAAACTTGTATGGGCACCATTCGGTGGTGAACTGTTTCGACCGATCACAGAGTTACGGAAAGCGGAAACAAATTCTACAATTTTTAAATTTACAAAGTTTCAGATGTCCAAATCCTCCAATTTCTGTAAAAATCTCATAAATTCTCCATTCCCTAAATTTCCCAACCCATAAATTTCCGCGTTCTCTTTGTAGCGACGATAGGTACAGAGGTTTTACCTCCATCACGGTTGCTGTCCACGCACGCTATTTTTTTAACCCATTCTACCAGGTAGATCGCCTTTGACAGGATCGTAGGACATGCATCGTTCGTTCGTTGCGTAAATCGTGGCGCGTATATATGCTAGCGTCGATTAGACGCGCGCGTTCACGCCGTTAGATTAAATCACGCTCGACGCGAAACGTAGAGCCTTGGCATCAAGCGAGCCGCGTAACTCGGCCTTTGCGCTCGAGAAATACGCGTAAGAGGGAATCGTCGACGAGCCGCGAAACTACAAAGCCACTGTACTCGATTGTGTACAATGTGGTTTACTAGCTTCCGGTTTCTCCGACCGCGATGTCTATCGATCATCCGATTTGATCGTGTCGACGGAGGAATTTTCTCCGATCATTTACCGATTGTTTGATCACCTTTGGGCCAACTCAGAAAATTGAATCGTGGGATTCGAAAAAGGAATATCTTGGTTCGACTATCCTTAGATTCACCCCCAGGCTCTTTTATTTTTAGCCGAAGGGAGCATATTTCATCTCGGTCGAACGCGCGTACGTGTAACTTACCAAACGTTCACCTGCCAAATCTGAAGTAGAAATATTTTTCCGACGAGTCACGTCGCTAAAAGGGTTGGAATAATAAGTGACAAGCAGATATTAACCGTTCCGTCGATAAAACGTGTCGAATACGTAAAATCGTCGCTTTTAGACGATGTCGGGCAGACGAATCCCGGAAACGAGCAAGCGTTCGTTCGACGATCGCGGATACATGTCAGCGCATAGCGGGTGAAATTGTCAGGCGCAGGGACGATGATGCAGGTATCATGGCGTTCACGATAGGAGCGGCCAGGAAATCGACGGAAGTGTCAGTGTCAGTGTCAGTGTCAGCAGGGTAGAGATTTGACGGGTATTCTAGCCATTCGCGAAAGGGTACGCTCGACAAACTGCGCGACCCAAATAACTTGAAAAAGGTTACGAAATCGACGGACCATCTTTCTCCTATTCTCAAAATCCGGTTAACTTTCAATTAACCTTCTTATTTGCTATCGCACTTTATTCGGAGCTCTCCTTTCATTGATTATTCCGTTAAACTGAATTCGAGGCGTCGGTTTGAAATTGCAACAGTGACCCCCACGGCAGTCGACGCGTTAATTATATTCTTGGCTTTAAAGCACAGTCTCGAGGCTAGCAGTGGAAGCGGCTCACGTGCACGCTCGAAATCCTTACAGTTTACCATCCTCTGTCTCTCTTACATCCTTACTTCCTGTATCACTCTACTTATCACAGAACATCAATTCCATTTTCTACCCACAAAGCTTGGCGCGTTGAGAGCAAAAGAAGAAGGGTAGCCAGACACTCGAAAGGGTGCGAGCGAGAAAGAGGGTAGGGTGGAGACGGGTAAAGGAGTCTTGGAAACGTTCGAGGAAAAGAAAGAGGATTCAAGGAGATTTAATACCAGATAGGATTGAGAGGAAAAGATAGGACCGAAGGTAAACAGCTCCCCTAAAAGGGGCAGAATTTGTATTTTGTCACCCGTGAGCACATGCATAGCTAAGCCTGCGGCTCTGCCTCTGCTCGTCGCAACAACTGTGCTCCAGGGACGTGTAAATTTTAACTGCTCGTGCACGCCCGCTGGAGACACTCTTATCCTCTACGTGCGTTGTATTAACTTGTTCTTCGTTTTCCTGACTTTTTGCGGGGACATTAAAGTGTCTCCTTGGGTCAGCCCTGAAAGATGCTTTCCTTCTCTGAGCTGAAACCGTCACCCCTTTCGTTATCGCAAAATTTACCCGAAAGGCGAATAAACAACCTAAGCTGTTAAGTGTGACTCGATTTACAGATTTGCTATCTTGAAATAAAACGAATTTACGCGACAGTACTTCTTTTATTCGCCGTTAAGATTATCTAAACTTTTATGGACGGAAAATTCACTTTCGAAAATGGTTACTTTCACAAAGTCTTCGTAGCATACGAACATCGCGAAGTCAAGAAAGCAACAGTCCCGAGGGAATGAAGAGTCCTATGATCATTATTCGATGCACCGGCGAAAGTTCGTTGATGTCGTTGCTCAATAAACGGCAACGCGCTTAGGCAACCTCTCGCGATAAGGGTTTCACGTAGAGCTTTTAGCGGTCCTAGCCAAAGCTGCTCTCCGTGACTCAATAAGCTTTTGTTTCCATTGAAAACGTTGGACGTTGTTCCCCGGCTAGCTTCAACAAACTCGTTTGAGATATTAATCAGAGGTAGGAAGAAACAACGGATCAAGCGGTATTACGCCACCGTAGGGACTCGTATCATCCGCTTTCAGATCTCGATGCTACTCTGTTTCATCGTTGTTATATCCCGATTTTACGACTCGTGATTTCAGCTGGAAAAGGAAATGGTGCTGTGCACGATCTTTCTTACTTTCAAAAAGATACACTTATCTACGTCGTGTCTTATCCGTGTAAATTGATTTGAATGTTACCGGACAATTTTTATGGGCATTTTATCGTGCTGTGCCGAGTGCGATATCGCTCGACATGCAGCTGCAACGTAGACTGTTTGAGGATGAGAGGGAGCTTTTTTAATTTTAGGAGAACCCAGATCATATTTGTGTATTTTTATATTTAATGATTCTTTTATTGCAGGAGGGATCACGCGGTGATCGGAAAGAGGGGGGAAAGAGGGGACGCAAGCCTGGAAGGAAGGCGTCCGAGAAGACGGATATGAAAGCCAAGCTCGGTAAGAAATTTTTTTTCTAAACGCATAAATATTTGATGTATTATATAAAAACAGTCCTGATAAAGTATCTCTTCGTACAGTTTGCTTTGACTTATCCTGATAACATCGTCGAAGTTCTGAAGATTCGTATCGTGAAATTACATTATCCGAAGCTGTTTCGTGTCGGACAAGGTGTATCCATTTCCACGCTTTTGGCCGTGCTTAGTCGCGAACAATCTCTTCTCGATAGAAATCCCTCCGGTTCTCAGACGTCTTTCGAGGATCTGGCGAAGCTTTCTTCGAAGGCTCTCTTTACGGACAGCTTCTAAAAAAGAACGTCCGCGTGGAGAAAGCGGCGGGAACGTTTATTGCCGCGTAAAAGCCGAGCTTAGTGAGCCGTAGACGCGATAATAGCTCGCGACCCTTGATCGTAAAGGGCTTTATCGCGTCGCGGTCCCCGTATCGACGAGAAATTTGCAATATCCTGGCAGCAGGCTATTACGATCGATTTTGTCCGTCTTCTCCATGAATCCGTGATCGGAAACGTTGCCACGGTGCTAAACGAATAGCATCATCATTCTTCTGCGACGATATAACTTCTTGCGTCAAATTTATGTTTAACCCTCGCACGAAATTTACAGTTTCTGTACTTCGAAACTGACAGTAAATTTCTATTCGATCTTGTATTTCTAAACTGCGATACAGAAGGATCCAGGTGAACGACCTTCGAAGTATTTGAACGAAATATCGACGCTGAGTACCCAAAGTTGTCTTTAGTTTGAAGGATCTCGTCTTACTGTTTAATGTAGGGGTTTACATTTCGCAATATAAATTTGCGGTAGGCAAAGTATTAACTAGTCGCATAGCCAAATATTTCTCCTGGCCACACTTTGTTGACTTTAACACGTTTCCGGCATCGTGCATTTTTGCAGTCGAGTCGTTGTACTCGTAGTATTTCTTGCGGCACGGTTCGACGTCGCGCATATTTCCATTTCTCGCGGAACTTGTGTAAGAAAAGCAGAATTTCGAAAGTATCGTATGTTAGGATTTCGTTACGCTTATCTCGCAAGTACCAGACTTTGCGTGGCAAATCCCTATTTTGAATTATTAACGTAACCTGCACACTGCACGCGTGCTATACTTGATTTTCGCTGAAACGCGGGGCAAAAGGATCCAGGCTGCATCCGGCCTGCTTGTTTAATTTTTCTCTTAGTAACCTCTGCAGCAGTCTTCATGGAAGAATAATTTTTCTTACTGTTTATTTCACTGAGTCGTGTAAAGTAAATTGAAAGATAGCAAAGTAGCGTACCTATCAGGTGTGTACGTTTCTATAGAGTTTTACGAAGCACTTTTATCACGTCGATACCGAGGTCTCACATTTTCGCATTTTCCCGTTTATTTTTACAGAACGAAGCCGACAGAGTGCGAGGGAGTGTCGTGCTCGAAAGAAGTTAAGGTATCAATACCTCGAAGAGTTGGTAGCCGACCGAGAAAAAGCTGTACTTGCTTTGCGAAAGGAGTTGGAGATGGTAAGTTTTGTCTAACCTTTCTCCCGCATGATTAATTTTCCTGTTATTGAAAAAAAAGTTACAGATTTTTCCTCACGGATAATTTCGTTATGTAAAGAAACCCATTGAGAACTTTGTGCAAGTACAATGTTCTAATCGAAAAGGGAGTAGGTCGCATCACATTGTGCATGTACGTTCTGTTTTGTTTCTCGTTGCACACCAAGGAACGAGATCGTATAAATCTTGCGCGTAGAAAAGTTTTCACGAATACCGTGGTTGAATTATGCGTCTATTATTCGGTGCAGCTTTTTACGTTGCGAACGTTTTTAAAGTCCTATGTGGCCTCGATTATGCAACCGTCTTTCCAGAAGAACTACGGTTTCTATAGAAATTTCGCGGTGTAACGTTTCTATTTCCCGCGCGTTAATATCGTAAATTCCTCGGCTAAGGCAGAAATATACTAGAGAGCGGGAAGTTTTCTTGAGGAACCATAAACATGTCGTGGACTTTTATCTTTTTAACCAGTAACACTTCAAGTTCACGGAATTAGTTTTACTGTTTGTGAAAGCTTTAACTACAACCTCCAACTTCGGTTACGTGTACGTGTTTCAAATCGTCTCTTGAAAATGATAACTCCGTCACAATACGATAGGGGAGATTAAAATTTTCACGATCGTGTCTGTTTATTGAAAGCTACCATCTGGTCGTATCGAATACGTTATTTTGCAGGTTCTCGTTTGATCCAAAACGAATGAATTTAACGAAAGAAGGGGATCCTCTCCTGTACAGCCTCCATCTGCACCTTGAACCTTTCCAGATCCTTTTCAAAGATCCCAAGAATGTTCTGGGTATAATAAATAACGTTCGATCGCGTGTCACTTGTATATCGTGTAACCGTTGCTCGTTCTTCTTTCAGTATCGGCAGTGGGGACAAGAATTGGACGCCGGACGAGTTCCCGAAGGGCTACAAGCGATGCTGGAGGAGTTTGGCTCCTTGAAACGGGAGAAAGTGGTCAACTAACCCTGAACAGAGGAAACACACGAGTCACGAACATCGAGAGCTCCGCACATTCTTTATATGTCTCTCTTTTCTCTTTTTTTTCTGCGATCGTTTTCTTCTTTCTGACAAACGAGCTTTGTTTTGGCGCTCAACCGGCGTTCTTCGAACCGAAGAATACCACTGGACAATTCACGTGACAAATTCGGATTCTTCTTCAACAACTCGTTCGAGGTCTTCTGTCTGCCGCGTTTTTTTTTCCACTGAACAAACTCCCATTGGGACCATCCGTGGAAACAACAGTCCTTGTCCCGTCTCGATTCTACGATTCTGTTCTGCTTACGTACAAAACTAGTCCTCGTTTGTTCCCTTTCTTCCGTTGTCTTGTCCCTGTTTCCTTTTTTGCGATAGTAACTCGCGGTTCGACGTCGTTGTTTCGTCGTTTATTTAGAGCGAAATTGTTCGCGTCCCCCACCCCTTGCCCCTTGTTATTTTTGACCCATTAAGTTAAATTATTTTTGTTATCTTTGAGACGCAACGATAAAGCCGATCAAGTTAACGATTCCGCAGACATGCGATGCGACGTACCTGCGATTTTGCACCGTTGATGCTGCGTTAACGAATTTGCCAACTCCATTTGTTGGGATATTTACAAATCTCTTTTTGTAAACAACGTAGCAATCAATATCGCATCGACGATAGTAAATATAGCAACGTGCGATCCGTTGTGATTTCTTGTCGTCGTGCGTTATTTGCTCGATTTGACGCGTTTACGTGCATTGCGAAATTAAAAATATATGTTTCGTATAGCTCTATCGGTGCGAAATCCCAACAACAAAAATCGATCTTCTGCATCGAGTCAGTCCTCGTTGCAGCGACATCACAAATACCTCTTTCATCGTGATTGTTAAGGAGAATATGAACAGACAAAAATTCGTTTATATATCCCTGTTACGCGATGAACGATCGTTGATCGCTGTGTATCATAGTCAGAGAGATAAAGGTAGTATTCCCTGTTCGGTGACTCTTGTCATTTTATAGGTGTATTCGTTGAACGATTTAGGCCTTGCTATTATCACTTCTTTTCTCATCGAATTATCGCCAGGAGCGTTTTCCTTAATTTCTCTTTTAATTTGGACTCGCTGACGCAAGCGAGGGTCGTTTTTATGGAAGCGATATTTTTATAAGACGGTGTAAAAGCTATTATTTTGTACAGTTATTGATATTTCGGAAATATATATATTTATATATATATATAGAAGATATATCTGAAGAAAGTCTAGTGAACGAATAAAATGAATATTTTTAAAGAAACTTGTTCCCGTTTTTTCGTCCTGACCAAATTTTTATCTTATCCTGCGATGCAAGTGGAAAAGAGACGATTAGTCGGACAATGGTGGAGGCAAAATTTTGAAAATGTATTTGTCTTCTGCGCCATTACATGGGGGATAGAAGTCGGGCAGTTTTGTATGCAAATGATATTTCGAACGTTACAATTTTCCGTTACATTCTGGGTGAAACGCAAATTTGCATATTTTGCCCGTGAAATATGTTCGACACGAAATCTCTTGTTCGATTTACGCAGATTGCAACGCAATCTCGTACTGATATTATCCGGCGCGTCGAAACAATGTCACTACCGTATGATAAAAGAATAAAAAAACTAAAAAAGTGTGGAAAGGAAAAAGAGAGGAAAAAGCGATCAGTATCGCTGGCTCGTATATCTGCGAGCGCATGCAAAATGTAGCTATTGAAGTCTTCCTGACCGAACCAGGCCAGGTCAAACGGTAAAAGTGTCGGTAATAATAATAATTGAAGATACCAGCTGACCCGTATACTAAGAATAAAGTATTATTTCAGTGGTCGAATGAAGTAGCGCGTGCGTTATTCAAACGAGAAGTTTGATAAAGATACTGATCCCTCGATATTTAACTTCGCGACGAGCAAAAAACGTGAATGAATAAAATCGATCGTGTTCATATAAGGATCTCATCTTTTTTTCAGAGATTCTGCAGCGAACCCGTCGGTATCCAATGAGAAGATAATTGGTTTTTCAATTTATATCTTAATTTTAGTTGGTATTATTAGAAAAGTTGTGCCTACTGTCTGTCGCATAAATCCCGGATGCACTCATCTCGTAAAAAAGAAATTAACAGAAGGCCAACAGTAAGGACATGAAATTACGAATAAAATGGGTGCAGTAATTCTATAATCCGGTACAATGCTCGAGAGCTTTTTTTTTCTGCTCGGCTTTTACGAGGTTTTAACTCGTCCATGTTATGAATTTGAAAATGTATCAGCAAGCTGTAAAATTTCTGTTAATTTTCAGCGAAATCAAGACAGTTTAATACGGTCAAACGGACGTAATCGAGGCCGTCGGAACTTCAACCGTGAAAGTATCCAATAAAATACTATTTTATTATCTGTGCTTTTCCGCTTGTTCACGGTTACCGGGTATCGTTTCACGCGTGTTTTCTCATAAAGTTTACATTCTATTTCCTGGGATTTCGACGTGTGATACTGTCGGGCACAGCGGTACCGGTGGATATTCTGTCAGTGTATATACAAGAAAATACTGCTACGATCTAACGCACTGCTGCGACCAGTTGTTCGAAACGATGCGTACGATTGAAGTTCGGTACGTCCTTTTTATAACTTTCGTGAAATAAAATGCTACCAGTTCATGGTGTCGTATTCTGAGCGATATCATGAAGAATATTGCGACATGTCCTGTGCAATAACTTCCTTGCGTAACCTCTTTGTGGAATGTCGTGAATTATATCGCGATAAAAAATAATATGAAAACTTTTGGGATGCGAAAGGAAAATTTCGATCTTCAAATTCACAACGATTTCAAAAAGCATTTCCGTTCTTTTAACCAATCTATATTTGAAACATTAATGCCGCCAAGTTCGATCGAATGCACGAGGTAATAACAATCTAGTTTCTCGTGAAAGAGCAAGAAGTGGCTGTTCTTTGTGGGATACAGATCAAACAAAATCTTAAGCTAGCCTAAAGCTCTCGAGGGACCTTCATTCTCAAAGGCCCCGGCTGAGTACATATTTTATACACCGTAGTCCATTTCTTGTATCCTCCCTTTTGATCGACCGGAAGATTCGGCCCGCCAACAATAAATTAATTTTTTAACGACTTTATACTCTTTCGTATCACGATACGAAATAAGCATTTTCGATTATTTCCGTCTTTTAGCAATTTAATCTTGGAAAACGTTGAGTCGTTGCAAACCCATGCATCGCTTTCTTCTCTTATAACTTTTTTAACAGCTTGACGAACGTCACGTATTCGTAACTTTAACACCCGGTTTTCTTTATAACTTTTCATACTTCGTTCGCATAACATGATCTGCAGGAAGAAGCAGAAGAGAATTTCACAAAGTTTCGCCAAATGTTACAATTGAATTTCATGATTGTTTCTCGTATGAAAAGATTGTCATTTTGTTGACTGCGCATGTTTTACCAAAACGGATAATCTTACGTAAAGTAGAAATGGTTTTCCAATTTGTCGTTGGATCGGTTTACGATTGACCGAATAGTAAAGCCGCCCTTACCTAGGCAGGATCCGATCAACCGACCCGATATTTGATTCTCTATCGCGTTAGCCAAAAGCAAACCCGGACGACGCAGCAAATTGCGCGTAAACGTGACACTAATTTTCCGTTCGGTTTACGCCGTCTGCCACTCGATACCTCATCTCGCCATATCTCGAAGGTTAAAATTCAGATGAACCATGAGGTATTTGATGGTTACCATTCGATGCACGTGTCTGACTCGTTCGGTCTCGCTGCACCGAGAATGTCACCTGGCTGATCATAACGTTATCTATTCCATTTCGTAATTTACGATTCAACGAAAGTTCCCGAGCCGTTTGGAACTTCTGTTCTTGCGAATCGTTGGCAGGAATCCGGCACAAGCGAGAAGTATCGCTACTGGAATTCCATAAGTCGGGCAAGAAGTATAACTCCGGTATTATTCGTAGCGAGCGGTATTAAAGGATAAAATTTATAGGTCGAGTTTCGGTTATAAACTTGGCAGATATTTCGCCAAGAACGAAACAATGGGCACGGTCTCTTGCTTTCACTTTTTTAAAGCTCTTTGATAATCTTTCTTGTTCGGTGTTTTTTTTCTTTTCGGCGTAATTGGTAAAGGGTAGGTTAGCGTTTAAGTAGAAGATGATGCGGAAGGACAGGAAAGAAGAGAGCACGAATTCGATCGTAACGAGGGAGTCGAAGAAACCGACTGCTCGTTCAGCTATGGCCCGTCGACGAAAGAAGCTTAAATGGTTCTTGCAGCGACCAACCAGGGTCTAAATGTGTCAAAACTTTTTAACGAGCTCGTTAAGCAGCCACAGACGACGAAGAATTAATTATCACCGAAAGGACGACGCTGTCCCTTCGGCCTACCTTTCTCTTCATTCCTCGCAAACTTTACGCGACACTTTCGATCAGTGGACACTTTTAAACGATCGGAGAACGCAAACTTATTATCTTCGTGGCAAGCTACAATCGGATCGAAACTTTTGTTACGTAATTTGTTTGAAAAATTCTCCTTGTAGTACTTTGCTTATTTGGAGGATTGTCGAGCAAACGATAAATTGAGTGGAAATTAATTTGATGTATCAAACGATTAATACTTACGGTAAGTAATAAAATCACCGGCTGAAAACGAACTCTGTTAGAGGGATTGCCCGTAAATCGATTCGACCACCATTTTGCGCAGGATTCGATTGATTAATTCGATTGATAGATAATCAAGCCATTATCAAATCTACCGTACGACAATCTAATCAAGCCTCCGGGCGGGATTTACAGCACGTACGATTCCGAAATGCCAATAAACCAGGCTCGCGTTTACGATTTCAACGTGTACTTTGCACCTGATTGCTTCCCTGTGCGCTGTGTGAATCACCAACGAGCCTCTGCCCTTTGTTACTTGTAAATTGGCGAATCGATGCACTCGGTTCACAACTAGCCCGTTTACTTGCTCGATGTGCTTGCACCGCAACGACTTCCGTTAGTTTGATGTCGAAAATTATCCCGACGATGACCGTTTCGTAACCGACGCAAGAAATTTACTTCGATCGAATGATTTCAATTTTAATTTAATTGTAGACCCTTTTTGTCTCATGCGGAGTATACCTACACGTTTGTACTGCCACGTAGATTACCACTGGAGTCTTCTATATTTTTCAGTATCGTGGCGTTAATTGTCGCTTCGCTATGAAAGGGAGTGAGGAAGGTAGATGGGAAAAGAATAAAGCAGATAATTTTAGTTTAACAACGACCATATTTCGATTTGTCGTCAATTTATTTCCGGTTTCAGTAACGCTTGAAATGTTAGGATATATTCACGAAACTGACGCTTCGTTGATCTCGACTACTTGCACACGAATGGTCGTTCAGTCGATACGAAACAAATTTTTCTTTCATTTTTTTTTAATCGAAACATAAACGGCGCGAGTTTCGAACGACCCGCAGATTCTCGTACTTAAAATTAACGACCAAATGCATCGATGGCACGAGGGAAGTTGATCATTTTCGTTTTTTTTTTCTTGCTCCTTTATGCAGTCGTTAAAATTTTGACTATATTAAAAGTTTCTTTAGCGTAAAAACATCGTTAAGAAAGGATATTATCAGTGCGTTTAGTAGAATACACGAGTCTTAGAGTGTTTAGAATGAATGAGACGCTTTTCGAGAAAAAAAATGTCGTTCGTGAACGTGATTACACATCGACGCGCGTGTCGACGTCAACTTCGATCGTGCAAAATCGTAGGAAAGTTCTCGTTGACGGAGTCAACGTTTTACGGCTCTCTCGAGTCTAATGTAACTAGATCTTCCTCCGATCAAATCGGCCATTTCAATTTTTCCGCCGCGAGTAGGAATCCGATCGAACAATTTGAAATAAACACGACTGCGATAGAATCTACGTCACCCAAATGTAAAATTTTCACTTACGAAAAGTCGGTATTAAATCACGAAATTCATTTTCTGTTGACCGAATAATTTTTCTTAGCAATTAGGATAATGGATGTTGCATTTGACCAATTCAATACGTACGTTCAAGGGTGTGAAGAGGGTTCTCCGCGTTTCAATAAACTCCAAATTTTACTTTTTATTATCGGAAATTTTTGAATGTTTACATTTCCTTAGTAATTTGGGTAATGGAAGTTCCATTCGTCCAATTTCGTATGCATACCGAAGTGCATACAGGTGGTTTTGACGCGTTTCCAATTCCAATAAATCCAAAATTCTATTTTCTGTTTTTGCAAGATTTTCGAATACTTATATTTACCTAGCAATTTTGATAATGGAAGCTCTCGTTCAGTTTCTTGCAGATATCTACAATACACGAGGGAGATTTTGCCTCATCAACGATAAATCATCGATTGTATTTTTGATTATCTAAAAATTTCCTGAACGCTTACGTCTGTTTCGTAATTTGGATAATGCAGGTTCTATGTTTGCCGTTAGTGTTCGATTTTGTAACGATTACAATCGACGTGTCCTCGTTAAGGTTTCTGGCCGATCTGTTCCGTAGGAGGATCAATATGTTCTTCGACTTCAGGTACCATATGTACAAACATTTTGCTCACTTACACGCGGTCTCACTCACACGCAACACAGTTAAACATCCACACATTCGAATCGTATCAGTGACAATAGGTCACGTTCTGTGTCAGTCGTTCGCGAGATCGATCGTTATGTGTACATATTTATACATAATATAATTACCATATTGACTAGAACGGTTTTGGTTCCAGCATCGACGAGGAAATCGTTCAGATTGAATACGCTTTTATTCCTCGGACGTCCGTGTAAACGCGTTGGTCTTCGAATCGCAGGAAAAATGCACACGATTCCATCGTTCTCTTACTTTTATTTTCGCAAAAACCTATCATTCCTCTGCGAAGAAACACACTCTCTCGCCAGACCACCTTTTCACCGGTTCAGTCGTCTTGCTTGTCAATGTCGCGCCGAAGGAAATCGAGTTTGCCTATCTACTTACGTTCGTACACGGCCGAGGATCATGGCTGACGCGAAACGGAGAAAAGAATCGAAAGGAGACGCGTCGAGACACCCGAGTCGTGCTTCGCAGATGCTAGAATTCACGTGTCGAAGTGCTTTCGAAGAGAGTTTGGTTCGCCATGACCGTTTCCTCGATTCCCCTCTACCTTTTCCTTCATCCTCTTTTTCTTCGCTGTACTCGAACCTTTCGATATCCTCGCTACGGCGCCATCAGTCGTTTCACGTTGTAACGGCAGTAATCCCGACCTATTATGTCCTCGTGCGGAATTTCCTCCTCCAGTGGTTCTATACCCTCCGCTGCCATGTCGTCGCGAACCTGTGACCAACAAAAAAACCTTATTCGTTCTTTGGATTCATTAACCCATTTATTGCCATGAACTCGTTTCAGAATCTCGCCCATTTATCTCGCCGGAACCTCTTTTCTTTTGCTCCCTTTAACATTTGTGTAATAACGCAATAAATTTAACGGTTCAAAATATTTTGCTTAAGGCAAGTAATTTTTATACTTTTTGTTTCTGATTTTAATTACGCCCGCGTCATAAAAGGACATTTTATACGAGATTATATAATGGTTTCATACCTTTCCCAGTATGAAATATCTCTTTCTCTTTACAACCTCATTAAATTAAACGAGAGTAAAGTTGACAGTTAACGGATGAAGGAAGAAAGAACGAAGGAATTTGTCGATAGAAACGATTTTAAGGAAAAAGTCAATCAATTTTGACGGTGGTTCCGGTCCGGTGAAAGTTCTGGGGACGTGGGTGGCCGGGCTCGTGAGGTGCACATGGCGTCGCGAATATTCTAAGGAAAAATCACGCTCGTCGGTCGAGGAGGAAAAGGCAATGTTCGCGAGAGGTTGTATGGCGAAAGCCATGCTTGGCGTAGGGAAAAAAAGTTCGCGGTGCGCGTATTTCATGCGACCCTGCACAACCACCATCAATTTTCGGTAAGCCCATTAACCTTCCACGACCATTACGGTCCGGCCGAAGCTTTCGTTGCTGTTCCGTAAACGCGTAACCGATGTTCACAACTTTTTTCCCTGTGCCTACATCCGCTACCCTCTTAACCTCTGTCTTTTCTGTCTTTCCCCGCGTGTTTTTGCCGTTTAATCGTTTAACGCTAATGACCCTGCGCTATCTCGGGAGCAAGGAAATTTTAAATACCGTAATATTTCAGTAACAACGATGTCAATTTGCGAAATTAGAACATGACATTCTTAACGGTTCTTATCAAATTTTATCACCGTGAGACAGTCGTTTTCACGGCTGCGAAAGGGTAGTACCTGGTTCACGACGTTGCGAGTTAAAAAGAAAATGAGCTGGTAACAAATGCCGGTGGTTCTTGGGTTCCCTAATCAAATCCACTTTTATCGCTGCCTTCGCAGCTACCGTAACATCGCGATAAAGCATCCCCCGGCGACATTACAAACGTTTCGTCGCGTAATGCGTGCTCTTCTTTCCTCGTCCATGTACGTTTTATCTCCAAATTGAATTTTCTTCCCCGTCTGGTCCTCTTGCTCGACGCATTTACCACCGCGAAAGACTACGAGGAATTGTCAGGGAAATTAAAATGTTAATGGACGATGGGATGATTTCTTAGCGAGCAAAACAGACTGTTTTGCGGGATGGATATTGTCCATAAATTCTGAACGTTTTTAATCAAATGCACCATTATCTTTCACCCATCCTTGATGAATCATTACGAGTCCTTTCACGAGTAGAGTGAAATGCATCGGCGATTATTTTGCTTCCAACAGATTTCGCATTATCGTGTTTTTATTCCTTTACGAGATCGCGTTTCTTCTCCAAACCAATACAACGTTTTTCTGCGGTAGTTGTAACGATTTTCGATGGCTATAATTCTTGTAATGTTTTTTGGAGAGCCGTATACAGAATATCGTACAACATGAAATAACTATTATAATGAATAATTATTTATACATAATTCTACGAACGCCATTGTACTGTTTGTAATCGGTAGATCTCGTTAATTAGAACCGTGATTATGTAAACCTATATCAAATGATTAACTGAATCGAATTTACGGCAGATCAATGACGATGAAAATTATTTGTAATAGTGTTATATTTCGTTACGCTATTCCCAGGGCATTCACCCACAATTTTCCTGCATCCTTAATCCCGGAAAAATCCTGGTGCTTTCTGTTTCCAGAAACAACGGTGTCACCGTAGCCAGAACGCAATTAGCGCGAGACAATGCACCTCGTAAAGTAATTGTATCCAGGAACGAGGTTCAATTTTCCAAGAAATCTTCTTCACACGGTGTTCATTGGTTGCACGAACACGGCAGTTGAACGTCTATTACGTTTCTCATTAATTTTTATCGGGATCGTAAGAAGTATGATTAACGTAGTCTCGAATTTCACCCCCGTCTTGGCGAAACAGCACCGGCGAAATTCAATTTCCCCGTTGGAATTTTGTCGCCGTCCTTGCACTCGGTACACGACAGAATGGTCTATTGTTTTAACAATTACTACGTTTCTCGCGTTCGGTGACGAACACCGGTACCATAGAGAATTCTGGATCCAGTCGTAGGAGGGAATTAAAATCGTCGAGAGTTAAAGGTGTGCACCTGCTAAGATGTACTCGAGCTTTCCTTTCCGTTTACGAGCTACGAATTAACGTCGTTCGCAGCCGAGAAGAAGCCAGGTTCGCGCAACTTCTTCCGCGCACCGGCAATCGTTCTCCTGGAAACTGTTCCACTGTACTGGTAATTTGCTTTTCCCATTTTCCCCGCGCGAATTTCTCTGTTTCGCGAGCGAGACGTTTAATCGAATCGATGGAACCGTTTATCTTTTTCTAGCCGACTACGTATCTTCGTTTGACTCGAGTTCCAAGTTTGCCAACTTCACTTTGATCATCGTACTTCAGCACTTTTGCGATTATGGAGTAATAAACATAGAAATATCATGTGCTATCGCGTTGTTGATCAGACGGAATGATATCGAAGTAATGTAATATTCAAGTTCTAATTATTAGCAAAACATTATACCAGAACAGGCTCTTGGGGATAGTTAAATTGTCATTGTGATTTTAGTGGAGGGTCGTCAAATAACCGTGTACTATTTGTACACGTAATTTCTCGCTTGTAATTCAATTAAACGTTAACATGTGGCACAGTTTCGCGTTAGAAAAGGTCAACTGATGGAACGGGCAGCTACACGCCTGCTCCTGGTAGACTGGTACAAATCATAGAAGAGAGATGGTGGTTCGAGTAGGTGAAGGATCGAGCTAGCTGATTCTGGGATTGGCAGTAGTCCAAGGGAACAAAAATCGCCCAGCCGTCTTGCTCGACGATACACCGGCAAACGCGTGATTTGTGTGCTTTATTAAATTCGATATTGGTCGGCTTGGCTAACCCGATTTCTGGTCATCGGATATTTCCGCAGACCCTTCTGTGTTCTCTAGTATTGCGAATTCAATTTAGGATAGTGTAGAACGTGCAAGGATTTTAATTACCGCGAGGGAAGAACCACGTGTGGTGATCACCGATTTAAATAAAACTACTCTTGCGTTCAGAGTAAACATCTACGATGCTGGCAAATTTGATCGAAGTCGACGAAGACTTTTAATGTTTAACGTTAATCGAGGCGAGTGTAAAAAAAAAAAGACGCGGATTAGAAATAGGGAAACGTTCACCTTCTCCACAGCTTTGAACACGCGAATCAGATTGAGTCCAGCCAGCTTTCGGATGTCTTTCTCCGACCAACCGCGTGCCAACAACTCCGCAAAAAGCTCCGGGTATTTGCTGACGTCCTCCAGGCCCGTCGGTGTCCTGAAACAACCAGATCGTAAAACGGTTTCATTTAGAAATGCTTCGGGCGTCGTGAACGTCGTATTCGTCGATTAATTTCGCTGGTTCGTACACAGACGGGTAACAAGTTTCTTCTTTTCTGTTTTCGCGATTTGCCGACGTACGATAAAAGGATTCCTTTCATCTTGAACGTCGCTGTTTACATGAATATTTCTTTACGGCGGAACAGTATATTAATGAAGCGGCCGCATGGCGGGACTTTAAATTAGAAAACTGCTCGAAACTTTTTGCAAGAGCTTTTCGTATAGCCTCGCAACGTGTATACTCCATATTACTTGCATAATTTTCCTACGGGTAATTCTTCGAAGAAAGTTTAATCTATTACGTTTTTCCGCGTTTCTTCGCTGTTTTACGCTCAGTAGGAGACCGTGGATGACCCCGTTAACGCGTATAAAAATTCGCCAGCGAAAAAATTTGCAACTTTCGTCTCTGCGGGAATTTCGTCGGCCTCATTTGCATCGCTCTTTCAATAACGTATTCCCTCGATCTCTTTTCGTACGTTACGCCGTTCTATACCGGGTTTATAGAATAAATGAAGTTTGGATCAATTTCAAAGAACCAAAGAGAGAAGTTTACTCGAAAAAGTTTAAATTATCGACTCGAGTTCTCGAGGTACGAGATAAGAAACTATGATTGGGACAAAGCTGTCCAATACAAATTCGCGGCTAGGATAACGAGCTTGTTGGAAGAGAGAAGCCGTCGCGAATAAATCACGATTCTCCTCGGGCGGTTTATTCCTCATTACTTTAATTACTATTAGAGCGAGTCGCTTGATGGCTCGAGCTGCGAGGTTCTTCGCAAGCTCGACTGGTTTACGAACCGAACGTTTGTGAAATTGTGCCACGAGGTCGAGCTCTCGCATTTTAACGACTTCGGTTAAGAGTCCGCGGATAAGTCGGCGGATAATGAAAATTGACGACTATGCACGCGTATTTTCATTCCTGATTATAAATACGCTATCGAGGTCGACTTTCTTACTTCCTCGCATTCGTTCGAATATGTCGATTCTCTTCCGGAAAAAATTGCAGTATTCTTTTATAGATGTTTATGTAGAATATTTCAATGTTATCTCTACAATCGTGCGTTCTTACTTCTTAGTTAAATATGTTAGAGATAAGAGCACTTTCATGATAGTAATTTAATAAGCGAATCGTGGCCAGGACGCTTACAGCCATATTGATATTCGTTCGAAATCATGCACACGAAGAGAAGATCGGTCAACTAATTTGTACGCGGTCGATGGCACAGGGATGTACGAACGAGCGGATATTCACGGCGAATTAGAGTCTGATCAGTCTGAATTTCGACGTTCTCATTACGCGCGTCATAACGAGCACCAGAGAAGGGCCAGCGTCGACAACGAGCGTTGCAGAACCGTTGAAAGCTACCTGCTGACAATGTCGGCCCAACAAGAGCGGTTAGAGACTTATTCATGGCGCGTCATATCGCGGCTGAAACTGGCAGTTATGCAACTGTGTATTGTGTACAGACATCGACTGTCTGCGGTTACGAGCGTTGTTTCAATCTCGGAAATTTTCAAATCGAGTGCGATGCTTTTTACGAAACGGCTGTAAACGATGGGCATCGGTCCGTTTCATCGTTGTTTCCAAGCTTCTCTCGTTTCGCGGTACTTTCTGCTGCTATCATTCGACTATAACTTCAGGTATAGTCTTCGACAGTTTGAGGATACTCGCTTGGAAAAAGAGAAACGATCCAAGTGGACGCGAATGCAATGTAGTAAAGTAACACTTGTTAAACATCAAATCGAAAATGTGAAAATGTAGCGTAATTGAACGCGGGTACTCGATCACGATACGAAAGTTTCCCCTCTGTCGATCGTTCGGAGAGTATTTTTTACTCCCTAAGGAACGAATAACAATTACGTACGTCGGTAGCGATCGGGAATTGAGGGTAGGTAGGATGGAAAGAAAGATATAGAGCGCGATAAAATACTGGCCGTGGAAAATTGAGCCGAGACGAGATTTATCGGAGTCGTTTGAATGGCGCCTGGTCGAAGCTTGTCGCGTTGCTCGTTGCTCGTTGCTGGTTGCTCGTTGCCCGAACGGTATTCCGGTCCACGATATTTCCAATTCCCCGTGCTTTCCATCCAGTTCCACGAAGGGAATGGAAACGTGCACGCGCGAGTACGCGGCGTGTTCGCGCGATTTTGACAGGGATCCATACAGTCGGTTCTACAGGAATCTGGTTACGAAGAAGGGGAACGAAACGCGACAAAGCTCTCCCATTCGCGTGGACACCAGAACTGCATCACGACCATCTTTCTCCGCCAGTCTTCCGTACACGCGATCAGCGCGAAACCAAAAATCCTATTCGAACGCGAAGATACATTTCGTCCCGCCGTTCTGACAGTGATTTATAGACGTGGAATGAAAAGGAGAGGAAAAACGACGATGCAGTGGAAGAAACGTTGAAGGGATCGATACCGAGCGAGACCAGCCACCGTGTAAGAAAAGAAAAATAGGATACGTTTTCTCTCGATCATCCTCGATATCGATGCTAACTGCGTCGATTACCACGTTCGATTTTAATTTTTAATCGACATCACGGAACTGAAGTATTTTTCGAATTTGTGTTGTTTCCCTGCGTACCGGTCGGTGATACTAATTTCTTTGTCGCCAATATGTCGATGCAAGTAATTAACAGATTACAAGTTCTGCGTACTCGAACGAGTGAAGAAATAGCAAATTAAAGCGTTGTATCGGAAGTTACGAATCAGTAATGAATTTAAACGCCACGGTGCGGCAAATCGCGTCGATTGGAAACTGAAAAGCATTTAATTGAAAGGGACACGTAACGAGAAGGAAAAAGTAGGTTCGAAGCATTCCTGAATATCGCGATTCGGTGACAAAACCAGCCGTATCGAGATATCGTTTAACCATGGGCACGAGATGATCGATCAATTAAAATAACTTGTCGGCTGCACACACATTTTTCTGGAGAAACAGCGCGAACCGTTAACTGGAACGGAAAACTGGGACATTGGCTAATAACGAACTGTACAAATTTAACAAAGTAATTATTGGAACAATTTCGTAGAAGAGACCCGATTTGCGAATCGTTGGAACAAGGATAAACGCCGATGGGTATCGTTCGCTTTTGCAGAATCGCTGCTCTGATCGAGTATCCTTAACGAGCACCGCGAAATAACGATACGAGAGGGTTAAGTAAACTCAAATAAGCGAGATCGACTAATCGCGAGAAAACTCGGTTCGACTGAAAGTCAACGGTACAAAGTTTAACGAACTGATTCTGCTGCTTGTTTTGCCACGAGTACTTCTGTTTCTGTTCAACGTAAAATCATTTCGCGTCGATATTTAGAATATTTCGAAAATAGATCATAATAGAATAATAATGAAAAACTTTTGAAAAAAGCGGCAAACGCGTATTTCTGCGAGATAACATCGAATCGATAAAACCCAATATTCCCGTTAATTACGTAATTCGACAAGCTTTTAAGCGGCGTTAAAATTTACGTTAATGCAATATCAAACGGTCTTTGCTGCGCTTTTAACTACATTACGATGTATTGAAACATGTATTTAACAACATACTGTGTAACAATATTAATTATCCTATAATAACGTCATTACATATTTAGTATTTCATCAAAAGCAAGACCAATGTTTTGCACCACTTTCGATAGTATACGTGTTCGGTAAATGGTACGCGAAAGAAAAAGGATAATGTTCCAAAAAGTGGAAGAGTTGGTTTTAACGAGTTATGAATAAATTCTCGAATACGATTAAAATTTATCCAACAGCTAATTCCGTGGAGACCTAAGAGGTTTAGGGCTGCGGCGAGCCTCGAAACAACCCTTAATCTAATGGCGTAATTAACTGTAGCTGCGAGCAATTTGTGGCTTCTCACCGTAGAACGACCACGACAATCGAAGGTGTGCAACAATCTTAAAGCGATTTCCAAAATCGCGCTTATCTTTTAAAATCCCATCAGAACTATTTTAAAACCTGATCATCATGGATCGTGAGCGATATGATTTACGAGGTTCTTGATTTTGGATCGCAGAAAGATTAAAACGTTAAAGCCAAAGGTGGATAGAAATAATGAAATTATTCGTGAAACGATATGGCAAATTTTTTAGACATTTATCGACATTTTAGTTCTTTGTTCGATCAACATTTAGCTCAACTTGCAGCAGCACATTGCTAGCCGACTATTCGATCGGTAACACCGGCATGTTCTTTTTCTTCTAACTCGCGTTTTCTTTTTTCCTACTGCTCCACGTGCAATTTGCGTCTCTCCCGTTGCCACGTTGTTTTTTATCCCTTCCAGCCGCACTTTGCCACGCCCATACGTGTTTTTCGCGCGGATTTCGAAAGCCCTGACAACTTTTTAGCAGCTGCTGTCCGCACCCTTTTTTTCCGTTTCCCCTATGCTGCTTCTCTATTTTTTTTCTCCTCTTTTTTTGGCGCGGTTTAATGGCGAACGCTCTGATTTCAGCCTCGAGCGGGTATAACGCTTCGCAGTCTCGCAAACACGATCCACCGATACCGTGTTTTGTCCGTTTCTTTTGCACCTCCGTTTCTACCATAAATTCAGCGATCTCACCTCGTTGGAAAACACGAAAATTTCAAGTTTCACGTAATTAGTTCTCGAATTGCAATTAATATACGATAACACAGTTATCAAATTCTGTGAAAAAGTCAGTGATCTTTCCATATTCCTGTATTTACACCTATATCCCTAAATTTTTATATCTCCGGCAAAAATTAACTGAAAGATTGTATGTAGATAAAATCGCGAGTAGTTGACAGCAAATCGTGCCACGAACGAGACACCCCGTTCGAATGCAACGTTGTATCGTGGTTTAGTGAACATGCAGTTTGAATGTTCTCGTATGTACCTGTATATTTGCTAGCAGAGAGCTTAATGCAAACAAAATGAGCCAACGCAATAATAGCACGCTATATTTCCAGTTGAAGCTGCTTTCAGCCCATCTCGAGTGTTCGCTCGGTTATTTCACCTACCATTATCTTCGGTATAAATAAAACGGAGTTACACGAAATGGCTTGTAACGCAAGTCGATCGACGTACTAAATATTTCACCGCGCATTGTAACGATAAAACGTCGAAAATATCTATATCCGTACCTTTACGTTTTTCCCGCTTTATCCGGAGACAACGTGTGCCGGTTTTTATAAAAGAATCTCGCGATGCAATTTCATCGTGAAACGGTCTTAAAACTATTTCGTCGGAAACGCTCGCAGAAAACACAGGGCGCGGTTAAGAACCAGCTGGAAGGTCGCCGATCGTACGTTTTACCTCGGTCGTGTTACGTTTTTATGGGGCACCGGTCAACGCTTCGTGCAAGCGTTAAAAAACACACGTGCTTTATGGCCGTTGTACGGGGAATCTCGTAAATCGCGGATGGTACAGGGGAAAACAAGAAGGCGGTCAAGAAATTGTTGCGTTTCTCTTCCTTTTGGCTCACTGATTCTCCGTGCGTTCGTTAAAATTCGTTCATTCGTTGCGCCTCGCTCGCTTTCTGCCAGCCTCGTGATTTATTGCTGCCAGCCTCGTAAGCGCATTTTTACGAGCACCGCGAATAATACCAGGAAAATTATGAAAATAACGACGTCGAGTACTTGCTGCATATTATTATTGTTTTAGGCGAACGAACGCTGTAAACAGCCCCTTCGTTACAAATTAATCGATTTAACTTTCGAACGTATTACATCGGATATCGATTACATTCATTAACCCTTTCAGACTTGATTCTCAACTTCAACAACCACTACAAGCTCATACGAGCACTATCGTATCGAAATATTAAAGAACTTACAGATTGATCCCATCGTAGCCAGCACCTATTCCGACATGGTCAATTCCGGCGACTGTTCTCACGTGATCGATATGAGCTGCAACAGAAGAAAATAAGCAAGATGAATAATGTCGCCGCTAAAATATCATTACTATCTGGAATATTCTTTGCGTTTCCGTTCCACGAGCATTTCATTCGATGAAATGGTCAGGCAGCGTGTTAAGCGGTCAGAATTGTTGCGTTGCAGCCATGCGACGAGCAGCGTGCAACGAGGAATCAATCATGATGGTAATATTGTCAATGGGCTAACACGAGCGAGCACACAGCCGAAATTATTACCACGAGTCAGTTTAACGCGACGCTTCCTGTTCGTGAGCATAATTCTCTCGTCGTTTCCTCCGCAATGCGAACGATTTAGCGCGAACGGAAATGGATCGTTTTCAACCTCTCAGAATGGATAATTGCCGATCAAAAATATACACGCTTCAAATATTAAGAAATTCTTTTCAATCGTCTTCCTTTCACCCTTCACCCTTCTGTTACCGCTTCTTAAATTGCATTACCTTTCCTTTTTCATTTCATGTCGATTGGTTAGAGTATATTTGCGAACGGTCTTTGCATCCTGACAAATCGAAATCTGTTCATTGTTCGAACCATTGGCACCTTTGTGTCGGTTTTTCCTCCCTTTCCTTGGCATTCTCTCGAAACAACGTTAAACGTCAAACACGTTTCACTTCGAACGAACTTCCTCTTTGTGAAGTTTAAAAGAAGTTGTTGTCACACGCCAACGATTCGATCTAGTTTCGAAAACGAGTTACGTTCGACTTCCTGTACTACGGGTATCTTTTTAAATTTCTGCTCGTTCGCTCGATGGAATATCGACCAAACGGAAACGTATCAACGATGGGGCAAAAGGTTTCGAACACTGACAGATTCGATCGAATCGTACTCTCATGACGTTCGTGTCTCATTATCTGTTCCGTCGGTCCCGCATGTCTCCACTTTCGTCCAAGATTCTGCACGACGGTTTCGCCGAGTGAAACTTTTACATTCATGGTAGACTAGAATTTTGAGAACTTGGCGATTCAGAAGTGGAAAAGTTTGGAACGTAGATTTTGAAATGTGATGATCTGTTTCATGATTTCAAAGTTTTGAAATTTGAAAATGAAGATGTACGAGGCTAATTTCTGTACTATTCCGAACCGTGCTCGCAGAAGTTTCGCAGGGAAAACATGTTCGCGACGAAGATCAAACGGCTGTACCGCGGCGGAAATCCGTAACACCTGAGGGAAAGCTTAGCGCTGCGGTAGTGTTCCCAACATTTCTGTTTTTTTTTTTCACCGCACAGGGACCAGGATATTTGCTTGCTGCTGGATGCATTTCGTTATTCCCAGCGCCGCGACACACCAAGTGCGAAGGTTAACACGGAACGCGCGAAACTGGTAATCCCTGTCCCGGTGTTTCACTTTGTGGCTTGGAAAAAAATCACCGTGCAAACAAACCAGAAACCGGACGAAATTCACTGAGAGAATTCGAAATCACACACGGTTCTCAAATTTTCATTGACCGCCAGTTCGTAGTCGGTAGGAACGCTGCTAAATGTTACGTCCTCTTGCAAATAATCTCATAATTCGATAAAAAGGAAACGAGTACAGGGGGGATTTCTTTCTGTACCCTTAATAGGGGAAGGAACGTGTTGCACAGGAACGTACGTCTCGTTTTTCGCATTGGAAATAGCAGGAGTCGGTGGAAAAGTGTATTGCGGGAAAACGGAGAAGAAAATGCTAAGTTCCGTGCTGTTCGGGTTGAAATTCTAAAGTTACGGTTGCGTCTCATGAATCACAAAGGGTACGCGGATATGAAAGTGCAATTGCCCGTTGTCGACTTTTCTTTGCACTTGCGTTCGATGAAAAACACTTGTTCTTTTTCTTTTGTCGTAACAATAGCGTGGGTGGAAGATACGGTTGCACGGATTTGCCTTCGATCTTGCGTGTCTTCGTGCAATAGCGATCTCTTTTGCAAATAAGCGAGGTTGCAAACTGAATTCGAAATTAATCATTCAACACATCCGAGTTCGAATTCGACCAGTCTGTACAATAATTCGAGTACTTTTCAGTCTGTGATCAATTTCGTTCGCTTTTTCATCGATTCATCGGCTCTGAATGGCGTTTGTGAAATCAAGTTCGAAATCAGAGTAAAAACATCATTTGCTCCGAAACCGTAACGTTCTCGATCCCGCTGGGAAAATGTCGGGATGTTTGATCGCCGGATGATAGGTGTTGATCGCGGCTTAGGGAGGGAAAGCACATTAACGGAACGAAAAGAGGAAAAGGAACAATTTAGACGCGATTGCGGAGTCCTCTTCAATTAGCTTTTATCCGAGAATGTGAGGAGAATGGTGGCAGCAGGTCGAGGCTTTGCTAACCGGAAGGGGAAGAATTAGCCGAGGAATTTTATCGACCAGAGCAAAAACCATTCCCAGGAGTATCGAGAGAAATGCAATATCAAGTGTACCGACCTGCATTCGGTTTGCATATGAGTACACTGTGTGTTCGTGTATACTCCTACATCGCTTAAAATTGATAAACCGACATGATCCGATGATTGATATTACTGAAAATGGAGGAATAGTACCACTTCCTCAAAGTTTCGACACGGACATTTTACGAGCCGATACTCACCAGCCACGTCCTCCAACGTCGATTTCTCGCCGCAGCTGATAAAATGGGGGTAGAAGGACACCATAACTATACCGTCGGACTGCGCCTGCAAGCAGGAAAGCAAGAAAATAACTCGCTACGTTGTCGACGTTTAGAATCGCTCTAAATTCCCGGCGACGAGCGGGGAATCGATGTTGTTACTCACCAAATGTCGTAGCGCATGGTCAGGCACGTTTCGCGAGGAATTGCAAAGGGCGTGGGCGCTACTGTGGCTGAAAATAACGGGTGCCCGCGACGTCCTCATCGCCACCAGCATCGTGGGCACGGAAACGTGCGACAGGTCCACCATCATTCCGAGCCGATTCATCTCGAGGACGATACTCTGCGAAAGTTCGTACAATAATTGAGAAACACGGATCGTCTTTTCGGGAACGATCAGAAGCTCCACGGATATTTTCGTGCGAACTACTTTCCAACTTCCTGCGGACGAACTGCTTTAAACGACCTGGCTATTTTCTGGATTCACCGACTACTTTTGGAATCGAGAGTCTCGGATTAACTCGGCTTAAAGCAGTCTCGACGACGGGAAAACGAACTACAGATAATCTGTATCGATGCAAGCATTCGTTTCGAAAGTTAAACAAGGAGTTTGATGTGGTGGAAGTTAATGACTGTCTTTATAGTTTTAATTAAATACGAATGAAAGGGCAATACAGGGTGTTGCAATATAATGTTTTGCAGTGCATTGAGGTCACTGCACTTTGAACTAACCACATGCTGATCACGGCACTCCAGAAATAACGCATCCACATCACGTAAGAACGTGTCGAGATCAGAAAGTGTTGAGACTCACTTAGATCAAAGTGTGTCGAAATCACAACGCGTGTTCATAGCGCGTTGCGATCTGACGTATGGTAATTGGACGCGTGGCGATCTAACACGTGGTAATTGAAGTCGCGACGAATTAACGGGTGGCGATCAAACTTTCCAAACATTCGAACGCATTTCAGTTTGATCGTTCTGTACGAGTTGGCAGCGTGTTCACGCATATTCCGCGATGGTTATTACAAGCGCTGTTCGATCGGATTGAAATTCACGACATGCCGGTTCCTTTGGACGCTTTGTTCGCGCGGAATTTCAATTCGGGAACGGGAAGACGAGAGATTCGTAGTTTGATGTTTGGCGAGTTTGGGAAATCGTATTACTTTCGGTATTCCACACGCGTTGCCCGCGCGCTGTTTGTTCCGGCACTTTGACAACTTCAGAAATTACGTTTCAAATTCTGTCTAATAACCACGTTCGTGTCTTTCACAGTTGGAGGAAAAAAAAGCAAGTTGCGAGGGGAGGCAAGTTCCAGGAGGATGCAGTATTTCATCGAGATAAGAGATTTCCAATAGGTTCGATCGAGAAAACTGCTGTCACGACCGGAAATATCGTTCTTGGTATCTGACGTCACGCTTTCGAGATACCGTTGCTAATACAAAATTCGATTTCGTCGTTGACGCTTATCATTTGAAGGTGAAACGAAATGGACCTCTCCTTTGACATTTCTTGTTCTGTCCATTTTTCTAAAGACTCCAATTAAGTCAATTGAAACCTATTAGAAAATTTAACGGGACTGGATGTACATCTGTCGTACACAGGCCTGTACGTTTCCTTTACTTGTCACGTTGTTATAAAGCACTCGTATTCACCATATAACAAGAGGTACGGTAAGAAAATAGAATAACCGATGTTTCCACGATGAACCGTATTCTTGACAAATATACGACCATCTCTGTGGAAAACGACGCCTCCGTAGCAAAATTTTATTCTATATTTTCGATTTAAATTTGCATATAGATTCAATACGGAGAACAGAAACAGTCTGACGCTCCGCATAGTTGTTCAAAAACGCGACAGCTTCATAAAGGTCGCGGAATCCTGATTTTCTTCCATTAATCCTAACACGATTCATCATCCAGTTTCGCTGCACTCGTTGTCCGGTAATTGCTCGTACTATTTTTGTTCGCTGTGTTTCGTGTAGTGAATTTCTTGCCGCGAAATGAACCGAGATATCGTCTCTTTTAATTCTTCATCCGGAACCGAGGGTTGTCGCGTGAATGCGTAAAAAGATATTTAAAGGATGAAAAATGACGGCAGAGCGTTTCTTCGTGGAGAAAGTTAGGCGGAGGTCGGTAATTTCGCTTTTCACGATACGCTGGCTAGGCGATTCATTTCTTTCGGGGGCACAAGTCAGACGGCAGATATATTTTTTTCTGGACATTGAAAGAATCCACCCTCGTGAATCCCGGGGTTAAGGTGGCGTAACACCGTGTAGTCCGACAGGATGACGAATAGGGCTTCATTCTTCCGCGGATCCTTTCCAAAGGTACTCACCGTCGCTGTCACGGCCACGCTTTTTTCTGTCGGCTGCTTCGTCACAGAAATTTCGATTTCTCGTGATAAAGCACAGCTTCGACCCCCTATACGCAGACCATACCACGTTGTAAAAACCCGTAAAACGGCACCTGCAAGCAGGAGTTGCCCATATCGTTTTTTATCCGACAGTAAAATAGCGAAAATTCGTAGTCTTGATCGGGGAGAATTTCTCTTGGATGAACAGTTATCTCGTTCCTTCTAGACGGTCAAACGTGCTCTTGATACTTCTGTTTGTTACCGGCTGCTACTGTTATCGTCGTCCAGCAACTTCACTAGCGAAACTGTCGATGCTTGGCCGCCTATTTAGACGAAACTTCGGGAAACAAGCTGGCAGCTGGCCTCAAAAGGGCGGCTGGTCATTTCGTGGAACGCTCTCCAAAACTTATCGGTCAGATGTAGCCAAGTGTTGCAAACTTGACGGTACGTTGTTTCACGACGTACGGATCGCTGCTACAACCACCGATGTCCCCGATAACGCGTCGATAAACGTTTCTAATTGAATTGCAAGAAGTTTGATCGCGAACCGAATCTGGAAATCGGGCTAATCCAAATAAAAATGGATTCAAAAAGAAATATTTGTCGAGACAAAAGGGAAGAGGGAAAAGAAAAAGGGATAGAAGTTAATAAAGGTGTTCGAAAGTTTAGCGGCGTTGATGAGATAGTCTATAGATTCTGGGAATTAAGATCAGGGCCGAGGGGAAATGATAATGCAGTTCGTAAAGACTCTTCAGGTGGTAAAGTAATGGCGAGCGCTTAACGCCAGAAACTTCATGAAATTAAAGGAAAGGTAGGAGGGAGAAAAACGGGATCAGGAGAGTAATATTAATAACAAGCTCGCGAGCAAGAAATTCCTGATGTACGTTTCTGACTCGTGTTTTTCGAACGAGTATCTCGAGCCGCTCGCTCGTAATTAATGTTTCGAACAGTCTGACAGAATGTTCTCGTTCGAGAAAAAATATCCGTCCATTCTTTAAACGTACACTTCTCTTTTCCTTGCAACGATATTACCCTATTGTCCCGCGAAAGTTTCCGTACAGGAGCACGATAAATCATGTTGCTTCTGTTCTCTTTCTTCTGTTCCATTTACCGGTACGCTGCCGTTCGATTCAGTCGAACTTCTAACAAGTAATTAATCATTGAAATAAACGATCGATCAGCCTGCAAATATTCCGAGCTGGACCGTATTCATTTTTGTAAGCGTACCATCTAATTTGCAAACTTGTCGTTTGTCATAGAAACTTTAAGACGGTATTAACTCCGTTGACACTTTTTCTTGTCGTGTAACGTCTTCTTCGGAATCAAAACCCTCCCTTTCTTGTATTCATAGTCCGCGGTACCGATTAAAAGCCAATTTCAGTTTTAATTTTAAATTACAAATTGATCGCTAAAATTTTCACGTTGTAACTCGACGAAAGGATGATTCTCTCGGCGTTAAAATAATTTATTTAATGCCCGTAGCGTTGCGGAAAAATGAATCGTGTAAGTTTGCGGTGTACGGCGCATGTAAACGGGTTCACAGGAAGCACAGAGAGCGTACTTGGGAAGGTCCCGAGTGCACTATACTGCCGTGGCATCTTTTCTAATTGTAAGTACCGAACAAGGAGTTTCCTCGGGTCACGGTGCAAACATTTGGGAGGTCGGATTAAAGAGAACACAGTTTTCTGTCGTTGTCTAACCGACCGCAATAAGTCACGGCTTTACCGTTTCAGCCGAAAAGATCCAAATACCGGTTAAGACACCATCTTTCTCGTTTATTTAATAAAACAGACATGCCATCTTTTACGAGGGAACAATTCCTTTCCGTAGAATGGTCAGGCCTGTAACTTACCGGCCTGACTGACTTTTTCTTCATTTTCTGTTTATATAGAAAGCTACGTGCTACCAATCACGAAATATGTCCAGGCGCCAGCTTTTTATGATCTCGTATACTTGAGGTCGCTTCATAACACGGTAACGAACGGTATTCGCATTTTGT
Source organism: Megachile ligniseca (assembly GCA_945859555.1). NCBI lineage: Eukaryota > Metazoa > Arthropoda > Insecta > Hymenoptera > Megachilidae > Megachile > Megachile ligniseca. The sequence goes on from OX243786.1 coordinate 8,994,855, forward strand.
AACAACCGTTCCTAGAAAATTACATGTTTTACAAAACTCCTTTCAGTTTTACAGCAGTCACAAAAAATACGTCACGAATTTAATCGAATATACTGGTCATTCTTTTTCTCTCTATTCTTTTATACGTTGATTAAATTCAGCATTAAAAGCATCGAGTTAAAGCTTTAAACAATTAATTATGATGCAGCAAACTTTTAATGTCTTAGATTTTCAACACATTTTGTCTCGAATACTATTATCATCGCGTATGAAATTGAAAATATGGCACTGGAATTCGTGCCAAGTTACGATAGAGTGCTCTAGGTGAATAGTTACCACAGAAACCAGGAAATCTTCCCCTGATCGTGCTCTCAACAGCTCGCTAGATACATCTGACTCGGTGGTCTCGTTCTAATTGCTCTTCTCGAGTTATGTTTTCTTGAATTTGCCACGACTTCCGACCACCAGGCACCCTCATTGTTTGGGAAGCAACATCTCTCTGGAATTGCTTCCACAGCTTCGTTTGGGCACAGACGTGATGCACTAAATGTCCTCTTTGGAGAAATTCATGTTTGTTCTTACAGGGTGCGAATACTTCTCGGTGGGCCGTTTACTTGATTAACTGGTAAACCGAGTCATTTTCAACCACGGACGCATGTTTTGCTGGAAGCATGTAATAAACTACGTATTCAATTTGCCTTGCTTGTGATTTGTATCGTTAACGTCTCAAAGCCCGGTACCATTCTTTCGGGATTGAAGTTGCGTCAGACACGAATATGGGATTACTCCCACGCCCTTTGAAGGTAGGTAACGAGATAACCGTCTTTACGGTTAGGTTAGGTTAGGGAGAGAACAAAAGTACAAATTTTTCAGAATCATAGGACACCAGCTTTCACGGGAATGTTTACCGTCTCTTTTTCTTGCGTGGAGTATCCTTTCATGGATATCTTTCCACTTTTCCCCGTCTCCTTTATTTCCGTCCTTTCCACTTGCATCCTGTCGTTCTTGCGCGAGCTTCCGAAACGTTGTCACGGCTTCGTTCGCGAAAAACCAGACGGAAAAAGGTAATCGACGAAGTGGAAGCATCTGAACACGTGGCTGTCCGAGCTCAAAGCGATGCCTATCGAATCATCGAACGAAATACACTTTCGAAATTTCGACACGCTCCGCCAGCGAGAACTCCGATAACTTTTACGTTTTTAGCTTTCATCGTATCTTCAAAAATATGATCGTTAAACTACCTATTGGAGGTACAAAATAGTTCGGTACCGTATTGCTGAACAAATAATATTCGTGAAATGTACGTTTCGCTAAAGTACTCAGAGATGAAGAGAGAACCGAGATGGTTAACGAGCGGATGAGTCGTCAAAAGAAGTTCGCGAAAGGGACAAGTGACTTTTAAAACGATCCAAAATGACGGCTCACCGTTTTCGTTGAGTCGAATACGGAAAAAGGAGCGAAATAACTGAAAAGTGTTAGGAAAGCCTAACAGAGAGGGATAAGCTCGCTGGAAGTTTTAGCAGGATTAGCTTTGTTCCATATCACCCCCTGGAACCCCTACGTTGTCATTGAAGATAAAAGTCGTTCGTATGAACGTATTAAGCACGCTTTGCATGAATTCCCTCGGTATATAACGTGTCTAGCCTCGAGAAGAATCAGCTCTTTTTCCGCTTAGTCTCATCTGCGCGCAGAGCCGCTTTATATATACGATCATCCACTTTACTTTTATATCTTCATTCGGTGGCTATATCATTTCTCAGCCACACCTGTGTGTAATAAACAGCTACCTCAAGTGGTCAATAAAAATTCCACCCAGTCTCGTCGGAGAAGGTAGAGATATCATCTTATTACGGATACTTTCTACCTGCCGTCCCTTTTCGTTTTTTCCCCTTTTCACAACGGGAAATGTGGGGTCGTTGCAAATCGTAATTACACGCGAAGTTATACAACGAATGGCGATTCAACATGTGACAGCTTAAAAATAAGTTTAGATCATCAAGGTGTTAAGAGGCAATTTCACTGTCACTTGAAGGGATCCTTGACCGACAGTAATTAAGACGTTGATTTTAAAGGAAACGAGCACGTTGAATCTCGAAGCGATTTTTCAAAATTCAAGCATCGCCTGAGATACGAGTGTACTCGCTTAACGTGTTATATTTACCGAACGCCAGAAAAACGGCAGACAGCCCCTGGAGGGATGTTTTCCAAGGGAGGATGTATGAGAAACGACTTTGGGACTCTGACCGCGATATAAACCAGAAGCATGCCCCATGGGTGAAAGACGAGGATAAAATATTATCGCCGTGTTAAGCGGTGTGTTCCGGTTTAACCTTAATCCCTCGACCGATCTCGTGTTCGGTCAATTTCCCAGCGATCTAATTATTTTCGTCGAGCAGCGTGTTTCATGGCGCGAAAACACGATCGCGAGAAAGAACGAATGCGCAAAATAATAACGAGCGATGTTCGCGAGTTACGAAACGGAGGTGTATCGTGTCAGGTAGTTACAACAATTTCTTGCTACGTAATTGCCGCGACAGAGGCTGACGTTCCTCCGGGGCGTTCCTCGGCGGAGAAAAAGATAAGAAGGGACGAAGTATGAAATAGAGCGGTGGTATGGAAAAAACGAAATGTATGAGCAACGAGTTGGAAGCTATAGTCCCTGGGCTTGGTCGTGGAAAAGTTCCACGGTCGAAACGAAGAAAACAGAAGATAAAAGGCAAGAGCAACGTTTAAATATTCAACGAAGACCGTTTACGCTTTTCTTGCGATTGCTTTAGCTCGGTTGAAAATCAGCAATCTCGGAACGTTTGTTTCAGTTGCTTGGACGAATCGAAAGCTGCATGCTTCGCTCGATTATTCCTTTCGAGAACTTCGACCAAGTATCTGGTCCATCTTCGTTGGCTGGTTGTTTAACGAGTTTCAAACCCTTTGCTGGAATTCCTGCAGAACGGTACCAACTATGCTACGTGAATGTAATGATATACCTTTGTAAGACTACGAAACCCGATCGGTTGATGTACAACATATTTTTGTACAACGTCTTTTGCACAGATAACGAGACAAAAGAATGCACAAGTCTTTCTTGAGGAGATAAGAAAAAGTAATTAACGAACATTCGACAAACCCTGCGGAGATCCTCAACTTTTTACCTTTCGCATCGAGTCAAGAAAATGGTGGTACAAAACCCATTTTAAGTTTCCACGACAAAATTCTGAATGTTTCCCCTGCAATTGTCCTACGCCGTTTCCATTCTTTTCTCCCCGACTTCTCGTTCCGCAACTTTGCCGCATTATCCGTGAAACTTCCTGTCTATTTGCGGGAAGAAAAGAACGAGCCAGTCGAGGCTAACATCGAGTTCTGTATTCACCTGAGACACAACGAATCCCTGTATAGACACAACCCTTTCATGATTACGAACCCGCATATGGGTTCCGATAAAACATCTTCCGTGAACCAAGAAACTCATCCACATACGTGTCGAGATGAAAATGTACGTCGAGGATTATTGACCTACATGCGCGTTGGTCGTACGAATATATTGCTATTTTCAAGAATTTTGTGCTCTTGCAGCCTTATCGGTGACAATACAATAGTCTATCGTATGCATTACGTTCAGGAATGTCGATCACTTGTCACCGTTACACAGAAACGGCCAGGTGGATAATGAAATACAAAGCCGAATATGAAAGTCAGAAATACGTGAAACTTCATGAGACTCATCGTTTTTTTAGAACTTCTCTCGCGAATCTGTCTCTTTTGCAATGTTTCATAATCCAGCTGCAAGCTACACGAACAGTGACTTCTCGGACAGAAATTATATTCTTCATTTTCAAGTTACATCCTCGCGAGGGTTGACCTCGTTTTATCATAGCACTCCAATTGCTTTCTAGACTCTGTATATTGCGGCGGGTGCGTTACAACGTTACTGTCAAAAAATTATTTTTCATGCATTTTCGAATGTGCAATACGATATGGAGAACGTTCCTCTTCTATTTTTCAAGAGGCACGCACTTTCGGGAATATTGCGGGACTTCTACCACAGTCGGCAAATAAATTGGTTTCGACGTTCTCCCCCGAAGCTGGACGATGTTTGCGTGTTTTCTCATTTTCGATTCCTGTTTCCGATCGAACATGTCCTCGATCGTTGTAAGCTTCAGAACAGTATCCACGTGTCATTTTAAAAGTGGCAGTTTATCATCCAAAGTATCCCACTTTAAATCGCGAACGATTGTTCTCGCGAAGCTGATCGATACGACCCATAATTTTCTTTCGAGCACGTGTAACGTTCGTGTAGAAATTTGCGAACACCACGACTAGTAATTTTCACGAATTTATTTTGCTACGTAAATTTCAAACGAATATTATTGACGATCTATATATTTTTAACTTTATCGATACGACTATTGTAGAACGATTCGACGAGTTTATTGATCTCCTAAAGTTGTCAGAAAAAGATGCAAATGTTGTAACATTTTTTACAGTGTCACTCGTCAGAGGAAATGTATACATCAGGGATTGTTGATGGATCGCTATGATCCATGATAGCAAATTATTGTTAAGGGATGTAAAGATATAGGAATTTAGGAATGTAGAAATATTCCTGTCCATTTTGCTTTTACAGCGTAAATGATATTCTGAGATACAACAAAGATATCTGACGTATATTTTTGCAACAACTGATTTCTCTCTAAAATTCCCATCGAGCATCCCGTATTTATGGCACATCGAACAGATAGGGGCTAAAAGCCACGATGGATTTACGATCTAGTTGGGTTGGAAACGAATGACCGGGAAGGTAGTGTTCATTTTGCCAAACGTAACCATTCGGACAGACAGCTACAGGATGTTTTAATCCACCGTGTAAAACATCGAATTTCCTCGTCACTTCGGAAAATCCTCGTGGTTAGAGAGAACCACGGGTCTTCCGCTTCTGGTCGGACAAAAACCGAGGTAACTTATCTACCTGGAGAGCTGGTAGGAAGTTGTAGTTGCTCGTTTCTTCCTCGGAGCGAGGTAATTCGCGTCAATTAGCGAGAAAGCGGCAGGACTATCGGCTTACGAGCAACCAACTAAATTATCGGGTTAACACTCGCACCTACCATTTAAATGCAGTTTACTTATTAACTTCTGTCCGAGAATATATACTTAGGCTATTATACATAGAGTTCCCTATATCCCTAGACCCTTACATTCTGAAATTTCTACACCTTCAAATTCCTACATCCCGGGACTTCTATATCCATAAATTTCTACACTTCAAGATCTCGAGAGCTTGGATTTCTAGACTGTTATGCCGCTAACTCCTCACATATGTAGCCTATTATAAAGCAGTGCACGTATGAAAATAATTCGTATCACGTGTCAGTGGGATTTGTCGTCGCTGGGATTGCACGGTGCACTGATTGGAGGTATTTGAAGCGTTTTGAAAAGAAAGACAAACGTTCTACTCACCTTGCCGAAATTGGAGAGGCCACCGATGCGAGCCACTTGACCGGGTTCATCCGCTGTGCTGCATTCTGCCCTAACGAACCAATAGGTCAGTAACTCAATGGTAACAATTCTCAGCATTACCGTCGTACAATGCCCTTTAATCATAGAGTTTCATGTCCGTAATACTAAGCAACGCGAGCGGAATTTCTTTGTCGGACTAATGACTGCGGTGATTGCGGTATACCGTATACAAACGTCTTGATTCGAGCCAGGAACCCCTTTTCATCGTCCACTGTACGTGGACCATTCAAAAAATCCCCGGGAATTGTTTGTTAGTCTTTCAGGTTCACATACGGTGAATGTACAATTGTTTAAGACCCTTCTAAAATGCGGGAAAACAGTTCTTTCATTCCCTAACATGGTCCAGCATTGTTTTAAGTTTAACAGCTTAGCGTTTACATTTACATTCGGTGGTTAATAGAACGAGCTAACAAATGCCTGGGATTTCTTGAACGCTCCGTTTATCTTTGAATGACCGCATAGGGAATTCGACGATGGAAATGCACGCAGATCATTAGTACGAATGTTAATTCCAGCACCGCAGGATATTCCACTATCTCGACGAATTTGCCGTCAACGATAACGTTGGCGAGGCAGATTCGTAAACATCTCTCACGTTGATAGGATTACGGAGAGGAGACGCGGTAGCCAGTGGACTAGCAACGAGCCTCGAGGAGTCGGACCAATTTCAGGGGTGATAATCGTCCGTATTAGCGCGTGATGGTCTCTAAGCTGGCAAACGGAACGCTAATTCGAAATCAGTGCCGGTAACTGCCAGATAATAATAAATCATTCGAAACGTCAAACGAACCGTAAATCAGATCGACGTATTTTGCCGGTCAACATCGGTATTTAACCCCTTATGGTTCAGAAAATATTACTAGATCACTCTGGAAGTTATGACAACCCCTTCACCGAATAGGAATGTACTTCGGTTCGCAATTTTGATCCGCTCGAACTCGTAGCTTTCGGTTATACAAGGTATAATAATTATTCTACGCTATCGGTATCGATAGCAACTTGTACCAATTTCACGGAAGTATGTCGCGCATGTAACATACGAAAAACATGATTCATATCGTACGTAAACCGAACGTCACGAAGTTAACTGGGGCATTGTACGATCGAAGTACTTCATAGCATAGATATTTATCGGCGTATCGATGTATCTGTCTCAGGGTCGTAAAACGTGCGACCGATACCGGAAATTCCGAAACGCAGATAATATTGTTACAGTTCCATTAATCCGCGCGTAACTCATCGACTTTTGTTTGTTATGTATATAAATAAACGACTACGGTTTTACCGGAAGTATAAATTTCGCAAACTAAAGGGTAACATCGATCGCGATTTCAATTTCAAACCCCTGCGATCGTATCTCTGTCACGAAGGTCTGTGTACTGTAGTCTGTCGCAATTTTGTCACCGACGAATCTGCACTGGATTTTGTACAGATCACTAATCAGGTTTCGATACTGAATACGTATATGATACATGTGGTGATTGTACGTCTCGCAATTTTAACGCGCGGTAATGTAACACGTGGACATTCAACGTGTGACAATATAGGCTACTGTATACGGATCACGATAATCGTGTTAATTGACGTTAACAACGAGGTCACCAGTGTGGCAAAATGGAACTTCTGAAGAAAAGTCGTAGATCCGTCCAAGACTTTTTATCGTTTCCCCTACTTTTCTTTTAGCTATAATGCCGTAAACGATGTCGTATAAAATGGAATTCGTTCATTCTCCTAGAATAAGATTTTGGTCGTCATCCGACGCCACCAGCTGCTCACGACCCCTCGAAACTCTTACGTAATCCTAAATTTCTTTTCCGCGATTTTCAGTCGGGAACCATCTTGTCGCGAAAAAATATCGATTCGCGTCCTCGATACACCAGTCTACGAATTTACTCGGTATCGAGGTTCGGAATAGATACGATTTCCTGTTCGTCAGAAATTTCGAAGACCCGTCGCGAAACTGGGTCGTACGTTTATTCGCAACTTGCACAGGAGCGAAGAAATTGAACCATTTCTGTGTATGAATAAAAATTTAATTTATCTGGCGGTGGATGTAGTTTCAAAAATTAATTTTCTTCAATTTTTCCGAGGAATGACAGGTGAAATGTTCGTTGAGGAAATTTCACGGCCATATCTCTCTTTTCCCTTAATCTGCATCATTTATAGTACACTTTTATTATGCAACGATAAAGCTGAGCCGGTGTTATACACTGCGCGATATACTGGCTATCCGTCGTATCTTTATTTCTTCGCTTCCGGTAATGTGTTCTCCTTGTGCATAAAACGTCTTACGATATATCTTTTGCCAAATCATCGCGAACGAACATGACGATAGCGCATTATGATAAACTACCGCAGTCCATTGTTCATGGACGTCTGAATACTCTTAGGTGAGAGATGAATTTCGAGAAAATTGATTATCCAAGTTGTCAAATGACATTCTTATTCGAGTACTTTTTAACGATACCGTATATGCAAAGCAGAAACACAATACTATTTTCCGATTATCTTTTCAGAATATGGTAGGAAGATGCTATCATAATTAGCCATTATCTCGATTGGTAAACTCACCAAGGTGTATTGCATGTGTGCGTAAGGGTGAGGTATCTGGCACCCAACTCGTACAACATCCTCAGAACTGCCAGACTAGCTCCAACCGCGTGGCCCCCTTCGACCCCTATCAGGCTCGCCAATCTACCCTCCTTGTGCGCTCTCTCTATACCTGAAATCACACGTTAAATCCCCCTTGAACGTACTCGATTGTCATTATTGTTATTATCCTAATCATACGTACATAGATATCGAGCGATCTACCCTCCTTATCTGAAATTTCCTCAGATGTCGATCGTTAAACAGACTACGTAGATCTAACGAGCAACGGTACAACGCGTGGCTACATAAAAGAAACAGTGTATCGTTCTTCTGGAAAATTAATTAAAGTTATCTGTCACCATCGATCTTTCGTTTAATAGAATCATTTAAAGCAGCCATTGCCAGCGTTTCGAGGAGGGTGAGAAACGTTATCACGCGGATCATTAATTACCGACCGTAAACGAGGCTCGATTAATCCGGCCACGAAATAATGGAACGCTAGGCTTTCGAAGAACGTTCGGGAAATCCTCCTTGTGGCCGATATTTTGCCAGTATTTAGCCAGCGTGCCGCGAATTCGATTGGCGAGCGTCCGGTTTAATCGTTTTAATCGAACCCAGGTCCGTGTAAAGGTGGTGGCCTTTATCGAGCTCCGTGAAATCGGATTCGCGGGCTCGGTGTCGTTCGGATTCGATTAAAACACCGCGTACAAATTGCGTTAGGTGGCCGTTTCCGGGATACCGATATACGATCGGCGATGCGTGTCGCGCGTATCGGGAGGGTTCAGGCTGGATGTTCGTCGTCGAAACGCCATTTGTCGCGGCAACTTGAACTTTTCCGCTTTGGACCGCACGCGATCGAAGCGCATCGTGCCGGCCTCGCGTTAATGGACGGACGATCCTGCGGCTGCGAGAATTTACTCGCCGGAGCGGCCTTCGAGCGTGTACCGGAGAATTGACCGAAGCCCCTTTACTTCCGCGCGATCTATTAAAACTTTGCCGCGTCTCGTTTCGACGTAATTCAATTTCGATACACGCCAGCCACTTTGCACGGCTCGTGAAATTGTCGTGACACCACCGACTCGGAACACCTGCTACCTCCTGCGACTTCAACTGACATTGGATCGCGATCGATGAAGGATTTATTCACACACGACCTGCGGCTTTGCGAAGATCAATCGAGTTCTTCCATATTAAAAGTATTATCGAAACGGGAAAAAAATTTTCTTCTTCGAAGTTTCCAGCTTTCGTTCGAATTTAGAAGTTCAATTTTCTTTGACACTTCTGTTGGGTTCCCGATAGTTTATCGAATCGGGGTTTATATAAAGCGTACTTTGAAAGGACCGTAATTTAAAGCATCTAACCCGAAATCAATTTCCCGGGATTAGACGCAGACGAACTGCAGATGCTCTCGTTTACAATGTTCTCGCACGATTGAATTCGCCGGTGGAAAACCTTCACAGGTTTGTAACGTCAAGCGAACGCGACGGGAAATGGAGGATCTATAAAAGCGATCGGTTCAACGAGATATAAAATGAACCGATACATCGCGTCTGGAATAAAGGGCGCAGCGCGAACAAGATAGATCAGAAATTTCGAGAGAAATGGAAAAACGTTTCGAAACGGTAACGTGCATGCCGTGGATCGACCGATAGCCTCGAAATTCCGAATGTAATCGCCGGCACACGTATCTCGAATACAGCCGCACGGATGTTAAGAGGTGTGCACTTGTGGGTGAGCACGAAGGTAGATATAAATCAAGGATCGCAGTAAATCGAGCTCAATCGACAGCGCACGGCTTGCTGGCCGCGTTTCTTTTTCGGTTGTTCTTCCATTTCGGGTTTAATGCAGTGTAATCGGCGACCGGCACGAGAAATTAAAGCCACGGAGAGAAATGGCGCTGGATTTACCAGGGTGCTCCACCGAACAAGAGTATTGTTGCAGCACTACCTTTTTAGTTGCCCCCTGAAAAAATTCTAAAGTTGCTCGAAAATCACTGGGCGAAAGGTTTCGATGGAAAGTACTCTAAATTATGAAATTTTACCCGGGACTTCCCTCTTTATTTTCAATAATCCCAAATGTTCAAATTCGAGATGTCCTGTTTTCGTATAAATTCGACTTTCGCAGGCTGAAAATAGAGACGACGGCTAATTTGAGACGAGACTTCTTTCGAGATCCTCGAGGAGTATTCACGGTGACGATGAGAATAACGACGAGTGGTTGGCGGTCCGATTTTTCTACGAAAGACGGATCAGAGATGTTCGACGGCTGGCGTTCATCCAAAGAAGCTCGTGACGGGCGACGCTGAATGGCCAACCGGAAGCAAACACAAGACGGTAAGTTCGGGACGTTCGTCGACCTCGTTCGTTTCATATCGTACGCGCGTAAATCTCGAGGAACGCGAGGTGGAAAAAGGACGGACGGGTTGTTTTCCGGGCACGTTTTAAGAAAGAAAGAAAGAACGAACTGCTGCAAGTAGGGTGCCATTTATTATCCCCGACGACAACTCGGCAACTACTTGATCGCCCGACCGGACCAGGAATTAATTAAACTCGAACAAGTCGAGCACGAAGAAGATTTCGATACGTTGGATTTTCTTAAAGCAGAAAACTCGAGAAAATTCTTTTCCGCGCTATGCCAACCAGCCTCACCCTGACATTGGCGCTCGGCCAGAAATTCTGGCGGTGTATAACGTCGGACGGCCCATTCTGGGAACAAATAGCGAATGGTAATTCTCGACGTTCGTCGACCTCCAAGCTCGATTTCATATTCTTCGCGTGTGAAACTCGTGCCGTCGGGGCGTCTTCGACATCCTCCTTCGAGCTTTCGTTTTCGGGAACTCGCTGACTATGTATCGTCTGTCGCGAATTCGATGAACCGAACGTGAACGTTTACAAAATTTTTTGAAAGTTAACAAAACTTTATGCGATCTGTATTTCATTCGGCCGATCCCAAATCATAAAATCCTTCTTTTCCGCTTGTATCGTGCCCGTCGCGGTTCATTGTCCTCGAAGAATCGAATAACAATCACGAACCTATAAGACTTTCGACCATGATAATTTGCTTCCCTTTGATGGCTCACGAACGCGAATGTAATACGAATCCGATGAGAAAATGTCAGATAACTGGGAAGACGAGGTTGGTTGTAAATTCCAACCGAAATGGAAAAATGTCAAGCCATACCGACCGTTCTACCACGCGTTCGATAAGCCGAACCTCGGCTACTGCATGTCGGCATGCACATGCATAAGTAAATAGACATGCAATACATAGCCCGCATATACTTCGCTCAAACGTAACAAAACGATTGTACCAAATTTACAAGCTTTTTTCTGTGTTCGAAAAAAGCTACCATGTGCCTGTTAACTGATTCCTAAAACTGTCGATGTAAAAGTAATGTTCAATCGGTTCGGAGAACGATCGATGAACCATTGGGGATATAGCTTCAGAGAGTCAAATATTTGTTGGATATAAAATATTGTTTATGATTTTCCACTTGATTACACTACCTTTTTTGTTGTATTGTTATAAACAAAAAACAATTTGTGGAATTGGAAATACGTTGGGTTAGTCAAAAAGTGGTAAAGTGGTACGAGGTGATATAATGCAGCAACAACCTGCATCTGAGTCGCAGCTATTTCGTTGCAAAATAGTTTCACGAAACTCTATAGACTAATACAATATCTCGCAGAACGGAGGGGTGTGTCTTCAAGGCTGGACATAGAAACGTAGTGTTTGCGTAGTACAAAGGGTACTTAATTACCGGTTAGCCATTAACAATTTCTGGTTTAACTTCGAAAGCAGTTTGGCGAATCTATTAAAGAGTGACACGGTTAACTGAAACAACAGAATGTTTCGCCATTGGATTCGCGCGACGGTCAGTTTGCTTAACCTGATAATTTAATGCGAGCTCTCAACCAGTTATCTAATTGTCCGAGCAGGGTGTAATGACTGTTTGGTTAGTTGGTACACGAAATTTGTTTACCAACAACCGTGTCGCCGAATCGATACCGTTGTTCGGTTCGTTCGATTGTACGCAATCTAGCGTTAATCGTTCGCTAACCGATCCGTATCCTTTCACGAGAGAGAGAGACGAAAAAAATGGGTCAACCGTTGATGAAAATTCTTTGACGAACGAGACTCGTTCGCTTGAGGCTGAAATCGAATCGCTTTGGCGCGGTGCCGAGCGAGTTTCTAACGCGATTGAAAATTGATCGCGACAAGTCGCGCGTAATGTTTAACCTTATGCGTCGCTCATTTTACCTTTGACCCCGTCAGTTTCGTCGACAAACGTCAGTCGATTCGGTTTCTGTCGCTTCGCAGCTACCGGTTGTTGTGTAAACCGTCGCTCTCTATCGATACAACAACAACGGGGTAGCGAAGCGGAATTCGGAGGGTGACAAAGGGTTGGAATAGAATTGCGAGGGAAATGGCCCACCTTCCGCCGTAGTTACGAGAACCATGCTTTCGGGATGCTTGTTGACCAGCCGACGAATCAGGTCGATTTGCTCCAAAGCCAGCTGCACCGAGTCGAGATGCTGAGACGAGCAAGGCACGTAAGCTGACCAGAACTGCAACAGACAAAATTACCAAGTTTCACTCAAATGTTACAAACATGGTTTAATTAAAGTACAGGAAGAAGTTATGAAACTATGACTTGTTAATGCGTTATCTCGTAGAAAGTCATATTCGAACCCCATATCTGTGGTAATAAAAAGCATCGTGTAAAGTAGAAATCGCGTTAAGAGAGAATTAGTTAAGCTTGCCACGAAGCACGCATACGGTCACTTCGCGTGACTACGTTCGAAGTTACGAATCGAATCGCGATCATGTAAATTTCGCGTCCGATCGTTAATCGATCTAGGAATTATTCAAGGCTGAGCAGGAAATAGTGTTTGGAATGCGTATCGCGATGCACTACGTTGTAATAGAGTGGAGTAAACGTTTATTTCCCGGTTTCAATTCGCGATCGGATAATACTTTGGAAATAATTAAACGCTGCATTACGAGTCCGAGCGGGAAACTCGCGCCGCTTTGAATTTTAAATGCGGAGGATATCGGTGGCCGTAAATAATGTGGTAGTTTATCCCCACCTACGGCTGTTCGGAGCAACGTACATCGGGATAAGAATATATTCGGTTACTTGGAGTAAATTAAACCGATGTATCAGATCCCGGGATTAAACAGGAACCTCGCTATATTTCATTCGGCTTGATAAAGGGCTACTGGAGGGGTTGAACGTGAGCTAGCATAAGAATCCTTCTAAAACGTCCTTTTATCGTTGTTGAGCGTGAAACGGGAAGCACGTCGTTCGATATGATTATCATCGTGACCTCGTGAGACCCGGAAATAAGACCCTTCGATTCTTTATCATAGGGAGACCGTGAACGATAGTGTACGAGAATATGCATATCGGATAGCTTCGAAAGTTTCTAGCTCGAGATAGGTTATTGATTCGATGATACCCTGCGAATGAAACACTACCCCGACGTCATGCTAGATTATTTATTTATACACGGGTTAAATTCTTTGCGTCTGAGCACACAACCTGAATAGAAGCTTTGGAATTTCAAGCATGTTCAATATCGAATTACAGTTATTCGATTCGCTGTTCCGTGTTATTAACGGGAAGGAAATATTTGCGAAATTTTGCCTACAAATCGTCAGACTCCAAGGGAGGCAATTGCAATGTCGGTAAAGCGTTCGGAATATTTTCCTTATGGATACGGTTCACCGAAATCCTCCATTAATTTTAATAAACCGACCCGCGGAAGCTTTAGAATTCTCATTTTAATACGTATTTCAGTATCAATGCGTCTACAGATTTCCCGATAGAGCATCGCGCTAAGCGGGATATGATATTCGTCCTTCAGAATACTTAAACTCGAATGTCTCTAATAATTCTAGGATACCTCGCAAAACTCGTTTTCCATTTCACGACCGATATTAACATTTTAAATGCCTCCATGGAGATGAAAGTATACAGTATGGCACGCTACGATGATTATCATTCCGAGTATCGTTCCATTTTGCAATTTAAACTTTCCTCTTGATACCTTATCAAATTAATACAGCGGTAATATTAGGTAAAAGTTGCGTTCAGTTATTTGATCATATCGTGTTTGCAGTTCCGTTATACGATTATATGTATTCGGTGCGTTGACATATAACGTGTAGATATCTAACGCGTAACCATACAATAGCACTCAACGTATTAACAAACTCCATTCTCATTCGAAACACGCCTGGACATGAACAAACATTCGAATAAAATGCATTCCAGCTGCACGACAATGTCATCGGACTGTTATAAATCAGCGTGATTCCGCATTTTATTCTATTTTCTTCTTTCCTACCATTAAACCCGACAGTTTCAGTCGGGTTCAGAAGTGATTCGCACTTCTCTTCGTTACGCTCCTACGACTGCATCAGATTTTCCAACAGGATCTTTACGACCGCGATTTGCTTCTCTCGTTGCGGTGATTAAAAGCAGTTGAATAGCTTGCTTTTTGCCCGTGGCTAATTGCAACACGGCAATAATTTAATCGTCTGACGGAGGAACTTTCAACGCAAACGACCTCATCCAGCAACTTTTGATTCCCCGTTAACGCGATCGTTTCCCTGTTTCGTCACGGTTATTACGACAAGCAATTACAACCCCGACAAGAATTTATTCTTAATTTACGACCGACCTAAAGGCGACTGGAGAAGACAAAAAACCGAGAGACGTACGAACATCGTTTTAAAACGCGTGTTTTCAATTATTTACATCGCTTTTGATCGTTCCTCGCGACGATTTAACGTATGAATTTACATACAAACCGTTCGCCGGAAGGTTCATTCAAATGTCGCCGGTCTTGTTTAAAATTCAACACAGTCGGAATTTTAGGTCAGACGTTTAATAAAAACCCTCTCTTCCATGGTAAAAGCTTTCCTTTTCCTTTCGGCCTCTTTCTTTTTCTGTCTCTCCGTCCTTTTACCGTGGGTGTTTCGCGCAAAATCGAGCAACAGTCAGGGTCGAGTTTCAGGTCAGACGTTCGCACAAGTATTCACCACCGTCTACCAAGTGTAATCGCGTTGAGTCGTCCCACTTTGCACTCGTTAGAATTTTAACCTTGTATAACGAAACTGTTACGTTTACTTCCCGGGCAGAAATAAGCTTTTTCCTTTACAAACTTCTACTAATCTTCGCGGAAACGTTTAAACAGTTCAGGTTCAGGTACGATGAAATGTTGTACTATTTATCAATTATGAGTAACTTCTAGTATACACGAAACTGAAACATCTCCTGACATTTCACGAAACGGAGAAAAATGTTAACGCAAGTAATTCTTTCTAGGTTGCCAAGAGTCGTCTTTTAAAACGTGTTCCACGGTTACGTCGTGTCAATTTTCATCACTTTTCGCTATTAAATTATGAAGCGACAAGTCGTTCAGACAGTGCGCTATCCATAATCTTGTGTTCTCGGCCGACACGTGCATTCTCCTCGCCGTACGCTTTTATCGCGGAAGATACACAATTCCCCAAAGATCGAACGTTCCGAATGGTACACACTCGAGTTATTTCGAACCGCTTGGAATTCACTTTTGGAATGCAGTCGCTGGGAAGCACGACCGATTGCTTGGGGTGGGGTAGATGTATGTAGCTTCCCCCTCGGCTACTACGATCGAAAATGCATGAACGTTGCTCTACATTTTCGATGCATTAGTGTACGCACCCATTCTGCTCGACTGCGCTTAATCCCACGTGCATCTCCGCCAAAAATCATCATGAAAATGTATTCCAAAAGTTATCGTATTACAGGGAGGGGGTAGAAACCCTCATTTAATTTTAACCCATAGTATAAACTTCGTCTTCTCAAAGTTCAACTTGTAATTCGTTTACTTCAAAGTAGACACAGGTTATTTAATGTATATGTATAAAAAATGTGTACGTTAAAGAAAAGTCTGAAAATAAACTTTACGGGCAGTGTAAATGAACGTGTCAATTTTAACTCTGAACATCTCGAGGAAAATCTGTACCTCCAGATCAGTTTCTTTTTGTTATTTCGGTATCGAGTAAATAAAGTATAAATTGTTGGGTAGGAAAGTGTAGGACGTCGTGAAAGGGTGGATTGGATCTTTTAAATCTACCGAGATGGTTGGCACGAGATCAATGCTCGGTAACCTTTTCGCGACGGATGTCTTCTCTCCGTTTGAATTAACCAGGACAGTGATGGATCGAGTCCGGGACCAGTTTACCCGGATCCTGTATACACTTGCTGTTTGTATATTATGCATACATGCATACACGTGGCGTTCGTCTCGGTGGACACAACGGCGAGGCTAGTCACCCCTTTCGTCTCTGCGAGCAAACTGAATACCACGAGGAACACGCTGACGTTGAGAAATGACCCATAAAATTAGACGAATGTCCCGCGTTTGTTCGCGTTTTAAACAAACGCTTGACGTTCGATAATAAGTCCGATCGTTCTGCTCGATCGAGCTGACGTTCGGGATGTACACTCGTCTCATTTTATTTTATTTACGTTTCTATTTTATTTGCATACGTTTGTTTATTTATACATATCGAGTTGTTTGATTAACGCAGAGAAATAATACATCAACAATGTTGCAACAATAAAATCACAATATTTATGAGTTGAAGTTTTTACTCGCCGCCAGAGTTTACCAAGCATTTTGTCGATATTTAAATGAACTTTTATAAACTGATGAATTTTGATATCCCGAAATTTGTAGTAGGTTAATGATTTCGAACGGTTCGGGAGAGTTTCGATCTCGCAATTATCCAGAATGACGGTCCATATATTAAATTTAACCAATGGAAATACCTTTTAACAACGCTGATAGAATATAACTTTCCAATTTTCTACAATGAAAATTATTGCTTGAAGAATATACTTATACATGAGCGTTCGACGATTGCCTCCGTTGCTCAAAAGTGTTTACAACAAAATGGATAAAGTTTCCCCGAAGTTTTATTACTTGAACTAATTCAAATTTATGCACGGTAAATTTCAGAGCAGGTCTATTGAGTGAAAGTTTGTTTAAATATCGGTGGAATACTTAGAGAACTCCGGTTGCTCTGAAAGGGAATAAACAAGAATAAAATTCATCGATAATAATAACGTGAGCGAAGAATCCTTTATTCATGCAGCTATGTAATTGCTCCAAGGCCGTGTGTGTTTCTTGTTTCCCAAAACGTTGCTCGTGGATTTCTCTGGTAATTCATGGTGATGGTGGTTGCAGGCATTTCGCGTAATTAGCATTCCCTCTTAATTATGGTATTAATTAAATTGGACCGCTCGTGGCCGTTGTGCTAGCGCGTATGCGGCCCCGTAAGAACCTTATTTGAATTTTACCCTTGGCACGGTGACACCTTGGCATTATCACGGTGGAGAGAGTAGTAACGAAGTTGCTAGCCCCCTCGAGCGGAACAAGCTCGCTTCAACGTTCGCCTCGCTAGGCTGACTTTTCGAACTCGTCTACTATAACCCCCTTTATCATGTGCCGTCTGTTAGGCCATAATCGCATCTAGAGCTTCTAATAAATGGGATCAACGACGAAGGGAATGTTTTACTAACAAGCGAGATGCAGCTACTTTCCGAGGTCTCCGGGGGTGAATTTTCTTCGGGACACGATCCCCGTGGATTTCGTCAGTATATTCACTTGTACTCGTCGCCTAGAGAAAGCACACAGATGTTACTCCATCCGATGGAATTCCATTTCTGACGTCTTAAAGTTAAACCCCCTTTAGATAAAACGGAACTACCACCGGCTTCTGTGGATCGTGTGGGGAATAGAGATGACAAGCTGCCGCGCCACCTCTCTGTTTCCCTTTCGAAGCGATCATATTTGATGCTCATCCGAAGGGACGTTGAATTTCGATCGATGGAAATTTGCTGAATGGGGATTTCAACTTCATTTCAACTTCCTTGCTCCTAGTCTCTCTCGATTGAATTTTTCGTATAATCGTGATTTTTTTCTTTATCACTTTTCTTGTAGTTATTCGCTCAATTCTCATTACTAGTCTATTATTGTTACTGCGTTATACTTTCTTATATCTTATCATACAGCAACTTATGAAAAATTTCAACTCATCGTAGTGTGCATCTAAATCGATCAAAGTTAAACATATCGTGTAAACAAATGGGTTCGATGTTATTTAGCCGTTTTGAAGATTTGTAACTTTAATGACCCCATATTTCCTCTTAATCGAGACAAGCTTGCTGTACGCAGTACTTCACGATCGCTGCACCGCCACGCGATAACCACGAATTTCGCCCCGAAAGCAATTTCACAGGTAGCAAGTTTCATTGTAACGTATGCGTGACGCAACAAGACGAGTCACGTTTGCTCAAGAAAGCCACGGTCCAAGTACGTGGACCAGCTTTTAATACCGACACCAAGGAAAATTATAATGTACGTTTATTCGCGTGATATTGCTTAGCAGCACGCTTCTTTCGACCTTGTTTCTTTGAATACGATTATACAGAGTGAAACGGTGTCAGCGTGCTTAAAACGTTGTCGTAGGAAACGGTTTTTATACGATTTATGAAATGAAAATTAAGCTTTTAAAGTATGTGCGAAATTCTTTCAGGTGTTAGGGTTTCTTTCAGTGCAGCAAGACGATGCGGTCGAGAAAATTTCTCGAGTGGAAAAAAGAGTTAGACTATCTACGTATATTGCCGAAATTATACGAATTTGCTCGGGCGTAACGTTCGAATAAGAAAATCAATATCTGTCTAGCTGATGTAACTAGCCGATCTCTGTGTATGTTCAAGAATCACCGAGGTAAGATAAATCGCGATCGCGATGGATGTTAATCCTGATAATGAGTTTGCTCGAGTTTTAGCGTGAAATTGTTGGATTAAAGTTCGACTTACTTTGGATAGTTGCTGTCGGGGGTAAGGAATCGTTTGTCGCTAGATTTACTCGATTAGTTGGTTGCTCATTTTCCAAAGTTGTTACAATCAAGAGATTTCTGGGTCAATTGTAACGCTATCTATATTCAGCGCTGTTCTATTTTATTAATCGTGTTAAGAGCAGGACAATCAGGAAATTATTCTTCACTCGAGTGCAATGTTTTGGACAAGCACAGGATTGTTTCATTTTCAAATTTCAAAATCCCAAGATCTTAGAACTCCTAAATCCCTAGATACCCAAATTTATAGATCCATCTATATTTCCATATTTCTAGACCACGAATTCCAAAGCCCCAAAATCCAGAAGAAAGGCAGATTTTCTCTTGACTCGAACGTGCAAAATATTCAGAGTTCATAGTTTCGTATCAGATGGAATAAAATGAAATCGTTTAACTTCGACGGTCACCAGTCTCTTCCTATCTCCATTTTTCCGACACATTCACGGAGGAGGAAAAGTCCCAATCGTGATTTTTCGAGTAGCTCCCGAGCCAAAGCTACGGAAGAAAGGATTTATTCGATTGCCGAACGGGAAATGTAGTAGCTAGTCTTTTGGTTCACGAGGGCACGTTCGTCCCGGTGGTACGTGAACTTTTTGGTGCAAGCTTTTCATCGGCTCTGCCCGCGAAGCGTTCTTTCTTGCCACGCTGAATGGCGGTCGATCGGAAACATCGAGAGTTCCGCGCAAGTTTTTCCCCATCGCGGAAGTTGCGCGGAAACGGAAGTCTGAGATTAATCGGGAGGATATCGGGGTGAACGACCAGCGCACGGAAGAGTCTGCGGCTCACGGGAAATTTTCGAGGGAAAAATCGCGAGAAATTAACACTCGTTTGGTTGTTGCCGCATCTTCAGACAGTCGGCAATCGGTTTTCTCTCCTTCATTTTCTTCGTTAACTTTTGCACGCAATTAAAGACTCGCTACTTCTCTATACATTTTCTGCGCTACCGGAAAAAAGTTTTAATTACAAAATACAAAGGTAAGTTCGTTAACCATGAAATACGCTATTCATTCGTGTTTCGCAAAATGCAAAGTTTCTTAGCGTATTATTTTATACAATATACTTACAACGGGGTGCAACAACGGATTAAGGAGAATGAAAAACGTTCGGTAAAATAATAAATTAAATGTCTTGAAAGGCGTGCACGGAGCAAACAATCAAGATTTTATTTTTAATGGAATAATGTTATATTCGCAAGGTATAGACAGGAAGATAGTGCAAGTGTCAATTAGGGAAGTTGTCGGCAATCGCGTGGCGCCGTTCGAGGGTTGATTGGTTCTTCTGTTAGTTAATTGAATCGATTCGCGTTCGCGTGCCTCGTCGAATTAATCATAACAGCAACGAGACGACGTGCAAAAAACGAAAAGACTTTTTCTGTTTCTTTGCGTCGTTCTTAATTAATCGAGACCTCGGGAAACCACCGTGACGCCGAGGGATATATAATTGAAACACCATTATACAAAGAGTCGACGGTGGCACGCGATCCTCGCGTTTGCGCTCGCGTTTCATCCAAGTAATTGCGCGAACTTTAAATACCGAAGAAAGCAATTTTTACGTTCGAATCACTGTTCGTTCGAGACGACCGAAGACGACACGCGATTTCTTTTCGTTTAGCCGACTTGCATTTTCTTCGCTCGGAAATCGCGTGCTCAACCATCTCCTATTCAGGAATCTCGAGGCCTTCTTAAGCCGGATTTTCACGGTTCATTCCAGATTTCCCGGCTTAAACTCTGTCCGGCAAAGTAATCAACTCTTTCACGTTTTATTAGTTTTGTAACTAGTGTTATTAGCAATATTATTCAAATATTTGCAGTCTTCTTATTTCGTCTGCAAGTTAAGAAGAATTACGATAGCTCTTTCACCAGTTTAATGACATTAGTCTTTGCACTATTTATGAACAAGAAGCAACTTTCTAAAAAATAGCACTGAGAGATTGTTTCATTTCGCACCTCACCGATGAATCTCAACGAGTTTCGAAATATAACGAATGACTATTTTAACTTTAATCGAAAACGGGGAAGTCCAATACTGCACCCAAGTACTTTGGACAATTTATAATTAGTATTTGGTGTCGAAAGCGTTATGTCGATGAAATTCATATCGGTAAAGGGGTTGATTTTGTGACGCTCGAATTCGAGAGCAACTTACGAATCGATCAAAAATGTAAAAATACTTGAGCAAGTGGAGCACGCCACTCGTCTCGAAAAGGTTAAAACTCGATGCTCTCGAATCAACTATCGCCGATTGATTCGCGAATGTGAAACAAGAACGATACGAGAGCGAAGTCATTTGAATATGTATTGTTATTCGATTTCCTGAATTTAGAAGGGCTGCAATTTACATCATGAACTATGTATTGTTAGAAAAAAAATGAACAATCAACCATCGGTACGATAATTTTCTAATATAAACATAAGACGTTCAGAATTCTGACATCGTGCAAAATGTATCTCGGGTACGATCTTGCAAGATGCATTTGTTCTTTGAGATTAATGTGTTTCGTTGAAGTGCAGTGTTATTGCAGTTATTACTGAACTCACCTGAGCTGCAACCATGCCCTCTTTCAATCTTCTGAGATCCGTGTGGCTCCAGGCGCTCCGTGACCAAGGATGGGTGTCCCTGAGGTCATCAAACCTGAATTCCCTTAGCTGATTCTTCAGGAACTTGCGTATGTTCCACGGGAGATCGTTGTGCCTGAAGCAAAAGAACAGAGAACCATCTATAATTCAATCTTTCATTCTGAATTCCGACGCGTTTTATTATATACGCGCTGCATCCTCGCGATATTTGGTCCCGTGGTAGACCTTCATACGTGAGATCTTCACGCATTGTGTCGCTATGCGTTGTATCACCACGCGGTATATCGCCACGCGCTAGTTCCATATGCTTCAGATTTCTAAGCGTTAAATTTTCACGTGTTAGATCTCCATGCGTAGAATTCCACGCGTTAGATCTCCACACTCCAGACTTCTACAAGGTAGATTCCTACATTCCAGATTTCTCCGCGTTGTATTGCCCCATACTAAATCTCTGCACCCAGAATACCACGCGATAGATTTCTACACCGCAGGTTTCTACACCTCGCATTTCTACTCATTACATCCCTACACCTCCAATTGGCATCGCATCGCATTAGATTTCTACACGCCAGATTTACACGCGTTGGAGTAGCACGCATTGTCGCCACGCGCCGTATCGCCACTTGCACAGAAAGGTATCACGAAATGTGTTTGAACAGCGTTTCACGAAACACGACACGATACTGCGAAATAGTCCAATTTCGAGTGGCAAGCAGCGGATCGTAGATGCAAGAAGCCATGTTCCGTCGAGCAAGCGGATGGAACGAGAGTTGTATATAGGAGCAGGGAGAAGCGAACAAAGTTTACCTCTTACAATAGCATTAGCCGACGTACAAGTTCTGCGGTGGGTTCGGTTACTTCGCCTCCGGCTACGTTCAACTTATTTCATCTGGAATCCTTGATTTATTTCGTGGGATTTGTAGAGGAGGAACGTTGGTCAAACACTGTCGGTTGCATCGAAATAGACGTCAACATCGCGAATGGAATTCGTAGGATGTGTAAATCGTACGCTGTTTGTCGCATACCCCCTGGCAAAACCATTGGAAATATAAATATTAATCTTTTCGATGTTTTTGTTTGTTCTCTACACGATCTGTCGATTCACTAGATAGCTCTACTCTGTGTACTTCCATCGAACCTTTCTTCGCTGGCTGGTTCCAAAGGATTTATTCTACGCGAAACGAGCCGGTTGGTTAGCTGCTAATTAATTTTAGAACCTCGATGAAAGTTCTGTATAATCGTAAAACAACTTAGCTCGCGGAGTAAGAGGTTTTAATATCTCGAAAGCGGCCCCTTTACGAACACGTAATTTATTAGATCTCATTTTCTTGTTTTCATAACTTCTGTCAACCACTTAGTTCAGAACCAGTCGTTTCATTAACCCCAGCTCCCGATGTACAACACACGTTTCCTTGAACTTGTCTCGGAGAAAGGATCAACGAAAAGCACGGGACATCATGGAAACAATCTTATCCTAACCCGAGAGCTACCCTCGTTACAGCGACAAAGACAACGTCGACGAAACACGAGCAAACTTTACATCTTGGGGTTGTACGACATCTACCCGGCTTCGAATCCGTCCTGTTAACCTCCCCGTTTCGTGTTAATTCACTTAGTCGGATATAGTTTCGTATAACGAGCTATCTGATCTCCGGTTACAATCGATGTAACGCGTCCGTTTCAACGTTTAAGGCGCCGTTTAAAGCCGGCCAAGGCTCGCGTGCGTTATCTCATAACAATTTAACAGGACCGGAGGAACGTGTTCATTTAAAAGCACAGAGTGTGGCCTTCTTGCGCGTTAAGCTTTAATAAAACGTCAAAGTAAACAAGAAAATTTCGAATGAACGAGCAAACGGAAAAAGAGAAGAGCTTTCGGTAAAAGAGGACGGCAACGGATGTTGAAAGCCTGAAATGACTGTAATTACGGGGTAGCGGCGTGCCTCCTTCGAAAGCTATATTCCATTAAGGCGTCGTATTATAGCTAGGGTAATTCTAAGCACGCGTTGCATTCCTAAGCCGCTCCGTTCGGCTGACGCGTGCGAATTAACTCTCGTCTCTTAATCGACGGGGAAGGAGCGAGTCTCCACGAGATGAAACAATTTGAATAATAGCGTGACGGTAACAGCGGGCAGAATTTCGTGGCGGCAAAAGTATAATTAAGTTGCTCCGATGTCCCTTAATCTTCACACGTGTTCATCCACAAAAGATCTCTTTCATTTTGGAAGCAAAAATTCTCTTCTCGTTATCGTACCTTAGCGTTCCTTTTAAACGAAATTGAAATTTTGATCACACGAAAGTGTCGATATTTTTGAAATAAACACGATTCAGCAGTGTTTGTTTTCCGTGTTGTTATTTTTCTGATTGATCTGCCGGTACACGCGGGTGTGTTGATACGGCGAAATATTTGTTCCGTTACGGCTGAACTCGGTGAATTCTTCGCTCGATAGTGCCGGGTAATTGTCAAAATCCGCTGGGAAAATATTCGACGAATTTTAGGCGAGTTCGCAGAAAATAGAATGGCCATGACACAAAGGAATTTTGATGCATGACGGGGCCAGTGAATGGAGCTATGCGGAGAGAAAAGAGAAAGAGAGAGAGAGAGAGAGAGAGAGGGTGAATGCGTGCGTATTGTTACCCCCAACAAATCTGACCTGAATCAGAGATGGATCTCCGGACCGTTCGCCACCACGAACCGCACCACACGGTGGCTGAATGCACTTTGAACGTGCCACGAGAGGGGAATTTAACTTCGAACGGAATTAGGTAACCAAACGAGCAACACTATCCTCAAGCTTTCCTCCATACTTGCCGAGCGATAACACGAACGAAAGTTTGCAGGGATCAAAACTCAACCCCTAAACATTTTCACCGATTAAGGGCGTTAATCTCTGCGTCTACGTTAACTTTCTAATGCCTCCAACTTTGCGTTTTACGTTTGCTCATTTACACGGAGATTACTATCGAAGAGTTGAAATAGGATGATTTCATATTTTAAGGTATCTGGATATAGGGTTGTTGAGAATCATGAGATTCAGGGTTCGTAGGGGATATAAGAATCTTGAAATATAGGGATGTGGTGGATGAAGAGAAAGTAGAGGTCTAGGGATATAGGAATCTAAGGATAGGGATCTAGTAACATGTAGATCGTGGGATACCAACATGTATGTACTTGTGTGGATGTACAGTGAACATACGAACCTAGAATGTAGAAATCTACGAATGTACAGATCAGGATAGCATGGAACGAGCATCGGCTACTTTTATGGAAGATTTCGATCGCCCTAGGCGATTGCTATTTACCGGCCTTCTTTCCAGGCGGACTGCTTCGAATGATAATTGGATTTTCAGGCCGAGTTCCTTCGTGGAGAACGGTTCATCCTGTGCGAGTTACTCGGCATTGATTCCGCTCGGGTTCTTTGACTTCTGGCCGGTCAGGAGGCGATAATATGAAGGATTCAATTAACGATCGGAATAGGAAGCGGTAACAATTACCAAAATCAATAAGCGTTAGGGCTTTTGGACGTATGATAGCGTTCGTACGTGAGACCGCATGCGGAACTGAATTGGAACGATTCCCTTATCACGTTCGAGTCTTGCCTCTGGATACGTGCAAACTAAATAGTGCTAAAGTGTTCTCAGTTGGAAACTGAACATTGACACGTCGAGACTAGTTACATGTGTTCCTATGTACATTGTTGTTCAAAAGTTCGGGGAACATCGTGTACTTTGAGTATGTTATTGGAATACCTTGACCATTAATTGATCACAGTACGGAATATTACGGTGAAAATGTCGGGCAATTTGGTAGAAGCGAGGCTTGCTTGTGAAATTGTGATCGTAAACGCTCAGATTTTGATTGGTCATTTTAGTCGTTCAATTTCCGACTGTTATTAACACAATATTTCTCGAAAAGCAATTTTCGAAAAATTCGCAATATGCGATTCACGCGTTTGACATTTTTCATCAAACGTCAGGTAATTAACCGTAGATGATGGTCTCCCAGAATTCCGTCCGTGAACAGGAACGTTCGATATTTTTAACCGAAAAATCAATTATTGACTATCGATGTAATATTTCCATACTGCATAACAGACTGTCATTCGGTTTTAATTTTTGATGGAACAAATTTTTCAGGGGACCATATAACTCTTCCCGGCAATAAAATTTGAATAACAGGGGAACGTGTATATACGTTCAGCAACATTGTCACAGCTGCGGACGAAACGTACAGGTTCGTAAAATGACTATTTTATATCGAATTTTGATGAACAAATGGCAAACATTAATTGCGTTGTACATCGATGAAGCAGAATTATTTTATGTTTAATTGTGCATCAACCACTCGGCAATCAAAAATACTGTAGCTAACGAAAAAAGTAAATCGAACAAAGGTGTTTAATAAAAATTCAGCGTTTCCGAATTTCAACGAGAGGTCATCCGTTTCCACGGCAAAAATGATCTCTTAAAATGACCGTTAACGATACAGGGAAGTGTTCTGGTCGATTGGCTGACAGCCAGAGCCGTGTTTGCACCCATCGATAACGAAGTGCCGCAAAAATTCCACCGCTTATTGGTCATAGCCGAATTATTCTTCCTCTTCTTTTTCTCTCCGCTGCAAATTTCATCGATCGTCCTGTACACGTTGCGAAAGCAAAAAAAAAAGAGCGGAACAGTTTCGGGCTGATCTCGTTTCTTCTCGTTTTACCGTTCCCCCATTTTCAAACGGCCTTTCCGGCACGATCGTCCTAATTACCGCTGCGCGATACACGCGAAGGTCCAAAAATGTTCGTCTCGTCGATCCTCGCCAGTGTCGTCGAATATCGGCCACGATACTCGACGATTTTATCAAACGACGTTCTTGCAAGGTAATTGGCCTAATTACCGCGACGTCTCGGCCAACGGAACGGCCGAGATAACCGGAGAATCTCGAAGAAGAGCGGGTGCTCTCGAAATGGAAAAATCCTGTCGGTTAGAAGAAACGCGTCGCGATTTCGACGAACGTCATCTTCCACGGAGTGTCTTTTGAAGCATTCTCGCGTCAACCGTTCATGCATATTCAACACGGGGATGCAACGTGTGTCTAAGAGGCGAGATATCTCCGGCGTCGATTTCGCGAAAGTAGCGGTGAATTTTCATCGTTTGCCGGGGAGAAGTCAACGAGAAAGGCTGGAACAGTCGAGGAAAAGGGCGAGGGAGGGATCAGGGTACGTTTCGGCTGTAGAGAGTTAATTGGCAAAGCGCGATAAGGTGGCTAGCCCCTGATATGCATATGAATGTTGAATATATTCCGTTTGCTGGCTCCAGTGACGTCGGTGGCCATGCAAATACGACTTCCGGTTTCGCTCGGACCATTCGGGCCTATCGCTTGACCGAAACGTACACCGTGACGGCCTCTTCCGATGGCTTTGATCGTTTACGAAATTTAACCGGCTGTTTGTTGCGCAAACGTGACCGCTTAAAATAATTCACGCGACTCGCTGATGCTTGTAACGCGGTGAACGAACACGGTCAATTAAGCTGTTAAGGATCAGGTTTCGTTTAACTGCCATTTTCGAACGGATCGATAATTCCTGATTGGTTTACCGAGCATCCAGCAAAATTTACACAGAGTACCAGAGGATTTGATCAAGAAACGGTCATTTCTGATAATTATGAAAAAATATTTTACGTTTAAACCGAATTGTTCATTCGTTTGTCGATTTACCGTTGACTACTTCGATCATCGTCGCCCTTCGAATCATTAAATCTAATTCAGCGGACAATCCACTATCCTGCAAAGTTTGTTGCAGCCTCTTTAAACTTAGCCCGCCACCTTCGGTAAGAAGCAGCTCGCGCACTTCCGACTTCCGAGGGTTAATACGCGTCGCGCCACGACAATTTATTTCGTAGCCTCCCCCTGGCAACACCATGACCTCACCCCTTCGCGTAGTTATCTGCGAGCACTGACTCAATGAAGTTATTAAAGTTCGCACGAATAGCGAAACCAGCCGTGTACCGCATCCGTTACCGTTACATCTGCGTTACATTGCGAGGGTTATCTCACCTGGCAGAGCTTGCCAAATGAATTGCTCGAGACATTAACGTTCCCTACGTTGCATAAATAATTCAGTAATTACGCGACTTCCATTAAGTCTGCGCCCAGAGGTTAACGTTCCAGTTTTGATACTCGCGTGCTTTCTCTTCTCGTGTAGAGCTACTGTTTTAATCTTTTCAAGAACATTATAGTATTTTTTTGTAAAGTAACAGCCACATATGTAGATGCTACCGTTTATGATTATTGTTGGGACCTTTACACGTTTGTGATATGTCAATGTTTGCAAAGCAAACATAAATTTAATTCGTAGGTCGCGGGTAAATTTACATTTTGCAGATGTCGATATATCATGAATGCACCCGCAGTCCAGTTATGCATTAGAAATTGCTTTATTTAATTGATATCGGTTTAATACAAACAAAATATAATTCGTTTAATCAGTATTTATTCTGAACTTAGAAGAGGTTAAAGATATAGCCAAATGTTACTGCAGGTAACTTTCAGCATAAACGGGTTACTCGATGAATCAGAATGTCATCGAAGCGTTTAAGGTCGCGCGATTCACGAATGTTTTCCGCATTCGGTGTGTTTCACCCGTAGTTCGCAACTTCCTTGTCTCCTAATTTTGTCGGCAGATCGTCCACGAGTTCGAGCAACGTTCCCGTGCTTTAAAGTCACGTTTCAGCATCCAAGATCCATGATCCGATTTCGAAGTCGTAGTCCCCGGAGGTGGACTCGCTAAGACAGCATCGACGCCTTCCCGTAACTCGGCTAAATCAAGTTACGTCGTTGCAGCTACATTAACTCTGTCGGAAGTTAGTGTCTGTTGGTGGCTGCTTTTACGGTGTACGTGTTGCACACGGTCTGGGATAGACGTACAGGGATGTCTTAAGTGTGCATACGTATCCGTGGAACTGCTTATAACCGAAAATTAACCTCTTGCTCGTAGCGTGTTATTTACCTCGGGTGAGTCGAACTCTTTGCCCTTTCTTGTCGTTCACGTGTTCCGCTCTGTTTCTATGTATTTTGTATCGGCATTGCTCAACTTTTAGCCAGATAATGTCGATCTCGTCACATTCTTTTGTCTTCTTCTCGGTGGAATTCGTCGTCTGTTTGCATTATTCATTAAAAATTACCGGGGCGCAAACGTTGATGAAAGAAGGTATTCATTCGTCGAGACGATCTCGCGAAAGATAATTTCGAGAACACGGAGGTATACACACTGGCAATACGGTACGTTTCTTTAGGGAAAATGGCGACTCGAAGAAAAGGCTCGTCTTTTGGCTGGTAAAGATCTCGGATTGGATTTAGAAACTTTCTTCAGAAACATTAATTTTAAATCCACGTATTCTGCGAAATTGGAGACAAGTGGTGGAAGTAAAAGTACTCGAGTGTGCATACATCACAGAGACGTCCGATAACGAGGGTCACTATAATGTAACAAACTGATCTCAGCGTGATCGATTCTTTAGAATCTCCGTTTTCCTTACAAATGGATTCGCTGGACGGTGCTAATAATTCCTCTCCTCGTCCTTGTTCTTCCCCTCGTTCTTTTTCTCGTGTATACCCGTACAATGGCAAGCTCTTAAAGCGCAGACTTGCAGGGAACTTCGATCGTTATCGCGGCTCTTCTTTTCCATTTGTTCGCCTCGCGAGCCGTTAACGAACGTCCGTTGGCGGCCACGAAAGTTCCGCGTGGCCGATGGTTTTAGCGCTCGTTAATAAAATTAATTAGAACGACGTGAAAAGAAAGACTGACAATACCGTGTGCCGAGAGCTTTTGTAGGGACTTTACGTCACAAAGTTGCCGGGGTTTGGATCCCTTTGCGCTCGATACAATACCGCTTCCACTGTGTGCCTCAAGATAATGGCTAAGATTATTATAATTCAACCCCCTAACCGTTTCGGTGTCATAAGCGCCTATTGAGGTTCAACTAATTTTGATCATAAGCTAGCGACGCCTTCGTGTTCTGATCGATCGTCGAAACAACGGAAGCTTAATCTCCTCAGGGACGATTATTTAAGGGTAGAAAAGGAAATAAATTCATCTAATATCTCTTCAACCTGCAATAATCATACAAATAAATCGTAAAAGAGTATAACGTACAAAAGCAATGTTAACATCCTTGTGTAAGTGACGTCGAGTTTAAACCATGAAATTTAATCGATTTATTCGAGGGCAGCTTCGAATGGCGCTACCGTTATACCAGTGATATAACATCGTAACTGTGAAATTGATACGTCGTATTTTTAATCTTAATAATCCGTTTTATAACGTGTCAACCTGTTAATTATCCGGTCGGGTGATTTTATAGCGTATCAACGGCCGTTCGTCGCGCGCTCGCAGAAATTCATAGGTTATAGGTGGGAAAGAAAAACGACATCGCGTATTAAAGTTTAAACTTCATCGGACTTTATTAGACAGGTGGAATTAACGACGCGACGTTCTAAAGGCATACGCTTGTATTTCCACGATAACCGTTATCGTGGAAACGAGTTTGGTCTGGTGGTTGTACGATCTTTAACCCGGAGCCTGCCAGACGGCCTGGCAAACTGGCAGACACGCCCGCCAGCTAACTGAACGAAATTAAACGAGAGCCCGTTGTATGTCGATACGGAACAACCGACAGTTTTCATTTTGAAGAAACGAAGGCAACGTCACTGGTGTCCTCTTCCGTAATACGACTGGAATCGTACAAGCACCGTATCTTCTAGCGATTTTAAATAAGACTCTGATCGAACTTGTCGTTTCTTAATGATACTGAAAATCTATTTCTTAACGATACTGAAAAGCTTCTGAAAGTCATGCGTCTCTTTTCTGCTAGACGTCAGTACAATAACAGAGGTTATTCATTAAAATTTAGCTTCTACATCGACCGCATGACTTTTTGGTTAGATATTTGCTTGAAAGTAGAATGGATGAGCTGTTCGCAACATTCTCGCGATTAATCAATCAAGATATTAAAGGAACGAACATCTATCGAGGAGTATTCTTGCGGATCTCTTTGGTATAGAATGGTGAGGGAGTTTCCAGGAAAAAGGAAGTCATTGTTTCGAATCGAAGAAGACAGGGAGGGTGGCTGGAAATAGCTTTGTCGATAGACTTGGCAGGCTTTCGCCGGTCGTAAAAACAATCCCCAACACTGTCTCATCATTCCCCAGACAGTGCTTTTTACCGCTTCAACTTCTTCAAGGTTGTTCCCCCTTTTTCGATATCCATTTTAATTTTTCCTTTTCCGCCCTTCGAGAAAGAAACTGTTCTCGCTCCTTTCCACGCCACAGTAGAAATAACAGTATTGGGTCGGACGTACGAAAACATGGATTGTCAAAGATATCAAAAATGATTTCCTTCATCTTTCTTTAGCTTGTTATTTTCTATCAATAATCTTTAACTATTCTATCGTCGTGCTTTCTTTATACGATTAAGTTCTCGATGTTGATAATTAGTTTTGGTCAGAGCAGCGAACTAAAGTGCCACAGAAGAAAATCATTTCGAATCAACGCACGAATGATTTGAAGTACATCGAAAGTATCTCGGAAGTAAATTCAGCTTCCAACGTTCTCGTGGAAAATGGCAGAAAACGAAATCGTTTCTCGCGCGGGTCACGTACGCACGAGAGTTCAGCTGTTAAAATAGAACGACTGTATTTAACGAATAATTTTCTGCTTTTGTGAAACACGCGTGAAATTAGGGATATCGCGAGATTTCTACGCGGTTCATACAAGAATTTATAACCGACGTACGTAGTTTTATTCTTGTCACAATCGAATATCGAAACCGTCGACTTTAACTGGCACTCTTTTTAACGAAGCTTTCGGCTGAAATTGGAGAAGATCGTACTGGCTTTCTATAGCGAAGCTCGCAATAATCGTACGTCGAGCAATTTCGCTCGCCGCGGTTTCCATAATCCTTCTCTACGGCTACTGCGATCGTTATCATTCTATCGGAGACCGCATTCTTTTCGAATACGGTTACGATCTCTTTCGAACACAGTCGAACATATCGAAAGGAACGCGTCTCTTTCGGTCGTTACCGCGCAAAGGGGTAATGAGCTCTGTGTTTTCTATTTCATCCTCGATTTTGATCTCCTTCGATCGGGTCTGTTATATCTCTAATTTATCGTACTTGTCAGGCTCGTAAGGTTGCGCAGCAGATTTTGATTTTCCCAGGTCCAAATTACCCTGATGCATGTTAAGTAAAATTATGATCGATATCTCCGTTGGTCGATAATTAAAGAGGAAGCGAGAAGTCGTAAAAACAAGACTGATCATAATAGATGGTCGAAGAGACGCGTATCTTTATCTACCTTTTCTATCTACTTTGCTCGGGTCTGCGTTCACTTGGCGTACTCAGCGACGGCCTAAATCTCCTTTTCTGCTTTTAAGCCTGAAGCATCATCGTGGACGCTACTTGCACGCTGTTCTACGCGAACGTTGCCCGCGTGCTTATATATTTATGCGCCGCCAAGCGGATACGACCGTGCACGCCGACACGACGCGTTAGTAACTTTGAACTCGTTCCTGTATTCTAAGCCCTAGAAGAATGATAATATCCTAGGAAAAGCCTTCGCGGTCGTACAGACTGTATTATCCATGTCGCGAGCTAGTTCCCTCTCGCCACTCGCTTCGCCATGTTGTTTCACGCTCGCGTCGAACTTTTCCGATGATTCGAGCTTGGAGACTTGTTGCGCCGAGGGTTGTCGAACCGTCTGACATTTCGGTGCCCATTAGAATTCCGATTTAAGGAAAGAAACGAGCGCGAGAGGGTGGTCGTTGATGGGGAAACGAGGGAAATGGCTTTCAACGATGTTAAATCAACAGGGAAAAAAGACTTCTATCAAGGGGTCGAATCTTTTTTATCGTGTCATGTTTTTTCGGGGTAATTACGACGCGTACACGATTCACCTCTTTCACCTCATTCCCTCGAGTCCCTATATTTTGCACTGGAAAAATTTGTTTTGCTCCGGCGGAAATTAATTTAGATGAATTCATTTTAGCGATGATTTACGTTAAATCCCGTACAACGTCTGCCTGTCACGAATACGCGATATCAAAATCTCCGAAACGCGAACTTTCAAAGTTGTCGACAGATTTTCGCACAAATTTCGCCAGTATTTTGGTCAAGCCGGGGAGCAGCCGAAAGTTGGCGCTTATTCCGTGTTCGTTCTTTATCTCTCGACGAAAACGTTTGAAAAGAATCACGACGAGCGGAAAGGAATTCCTCTTGGACCGTTAAGGATACCCTTTGCGAAACGATTCAGGTAATTAAATATTTCCGCGCGGCAATCAACGCTATAAATAGAGTCGTTGAACAGTGGTAATTACAAGGTCGGTGTCCAACGCGGGTTATCACGGTTTTGCGGAAGAACGTTCTCGTGAATTTCACGCGTTTTATGTAAAAAGCTTTCTCGCGTGGCCGAAAACGTTGTAGGTTCACGGTAATTTAACGACGAAACAAATAAACAACTATAATAGCAGGGCGGAGTTTCATTCGACATTTTTCTCTTTCAAGCGAATATTTGCAAAGGCGGCAACAATAATAACGCGTTGATGAAAACAACGTTTTGTTATTTTTTGTTCGGTGTCGAACAGTCACTTCGCTATCTCGCGCTACACGTTCTCTTTTTTTTTTTTTTTAAATAAAGCACATTCTCGCGACCGATTGGTTTTTGTGTTCCTCGCGAATACACTTCGCGGCTACAATGCACGAATTGGCCAGTCTCGAAATTCTGACGAGCGAGTTTCAGCCATTTTTATGGTCTCGCGAACAACACGGCGACGTTCATCGCACGATTGTTACGTAAGCTCTTCAACCCCTCGAACCATCACCATCATCCCTCCGTAACGGTTGTCGAGGGGTAAAAATGCAAACTATTATACGGTGCACAATAGGCTCGACGAGGCTTTCACTCGTTATCGGTAACGAATCGCCTTCGGCTCGTCGACAATCGGCGAAATCGCTCGCGCTCCTCTTTCACCGTTGCTTTACCCTTTGGGAACGATACCTTCGAGGACTTCTCGAAAAAGGGTGAAAAGATCCTCCAACGAGAGACAGGCCAGTACAGTAATTTGCAATAACAATAGGGTCATTCTCGTCTTTATCGACAACCAATGAAGATTTATTTTTTATACACAGAGATCGTATATTTATTTTTAATACGAAGAATCGTAACATCGCGAAGCATCAGATTTCGAGTAAAAATTAGAAGGCATTGCTTTCGGGCTGTCGCTTGCACACGATTCGTTAAACACAGACCGAGGTAAAGGTACGACTACCTGACACAGACGGTCAGAGCGTTCAAACGAAATATCACGTATCCTGTTTACAAAGGATTCGTTACACTCGCAGATTCGCTGCAGCTCACAGAAATATTCAAACAACCATATTAAGTTTAACGAGGAACGTAATTAATTCGTCATTAATACGAAGTCTGCTTGCCGGCTAAATTACAGCTCTAAGGCGATTTTCCAGGAAATAGTTTAGCCTTAAAGTCGGCCCCAATGGACTAGCGATGTGTGCATGTTTAACACGAGCATATAATCGCCGTAAAGTACACACTGCTTTATGGTTATTACTATACCCGTTGATTTAGCGTACGTTTGAACACTTCGAATATTTTCTTCTCTGTTTCTAAACGCTGGCGTAAAAAGATTTATCAGCCGGGTCGTTTCGAGAGGGATGACACGCGTTTAAATAGCCCCTATTTAGATGCAAAATGTCTCGAGGGAATTTTTATCCCGTTGTAATTGCCGGAGGCACGCGTTTGCCATGCAACGAGCTCAAGAACGAAAGAAGACTTAACCAGATCTCGACCGTTTCCCGTCCCGAGGGAGGAATGAGGTTCCCTAACGACAAGGGCCATTGTTGCCATTCGATCCGACAGGTTATTTGGCCAGACATCGATACGGTCGTACATCGACGATACACACGATCGTATCCCACCGGATGTATCGTGGAACGTGTACAAACGGAAGTAGCCAAAAGAGACACACGGGTTTGTTCCGCGAACAGGGTGGCACTGGGCGAGCGGGGGAGGTTCCGGAAATTCGAATCCACCCTGCAGTAACCCGAGAAAGCCGTGGACCGATAGCCACCAGCTATCCTCGAGCTAAATTCTATCCTGTCTCTATTTCTTTCCTTAGTCTTCTATTCCTTCGTCTCCTTCTTTCTCCTCCGCTTAATTCTCCCTCCTCCATTAACGTCTTTTCTTTCCCGCGCTCCTGAAACTTTCTCATTATCTCGGAGAAAATGCGCGACTCTCGAGTTTCGTCCAATTGAGTCGCGTCCTTCTTTCTTCGCGATGAAGGATAAAGCAGCGATTCCCAACGGACTGTCGGTCACTATCCCAGTTTCATCGATTAAATGTAATGCAAAATTTGACCTGGATGTTTCTTACGATTTACTCTTAATAATAATTGTTTGACAGCTTCGTTATATGATAGTTCATTCTTCGTTAAAATTTATAATAGTAAGTTAGCGTTTAATTACGATCGCGTTTCAGAAACTTTTGACAATTCTGAGACAAATTTATTGGCCATGTCCTGCGTTTCCGATTATTACGCGCGAAAGATTCGATTTTGCGAGCAGCGCTGATGAACGTTACAAAGTGGAATCGTTTGTACGAAGGGGTGGAAAGTTTGTTGCTAGTTGGCGAGAGGTGGGCGTCGAAAAACCCGGGTTCTCGAATCGTTGGGCGCTCGATCGTGAGTCGGACACGAGGGACATTCCTTTCAGGTTTAATTTCGGTGTAATTAGAGGCACGCTTCGCTATAGAGCGCCGTCCATGTTCGTCGTTACGACGACATTGTTCGTTCTGGCTATAAATTCGTGCCTTGCGGTTCTACCGCTTCAACGGCACTCCAGTTAACGATTACACTGGAGTTTTCAGTTATTCATTAAAATTTCAACAATTTTACGGACGCTCACCAAAAATTCAAGAACTCCGCAGGTGGGAGGAAGGAGAAGGAAGTTTCTCTAAATTATACAAAGACTATTGTGCCTCGGCTCGATTCCGCTCGTTTGTTCCCAGCAACGTCGAAACGTTGTTAAACAACTGCTAACGTTTGTTCTTTATTCGACGTCGAATAACGTGCAAGAAATATTTGATCTATTGTGTCTATTCTTCATTCAAAATTCGTTTAAGAAAAAAAGAGCAGAAAAAATAACTAAAGCATTGTTAACGATTTCAGACCCAGCTGCGTGATATTACATATTTCATAGAGGCTATAATCTCTGCACCTGTTACCCTAGGATCGAACGTGTTAATAGAAAGTGGACGAGTACAAATTTGTTGTATGTCACAAAGTAAGAACGACTGAAGATACCGATTAATTTACGTCAAAATGAAATTGCAGTTCTATTAAAATAAATACCATAGACGTAACCTGAAAGGTATCTCCAAGTACACTAGATTCGTAGCAAGGGCCACGAAGTGTAAGCTGTGTTCCTGAATAATTCAGAGCATAAGCGAATTAACAGAAACCCGATGGAATCGTGCAATCGATAGATGGTAAACGATCAATGCAATCTTTGATTGAATTTCGCTTTCACTTACCCGTCTATCAGTGGCACATCCCTGAGTATTCTGCGAGCTGCCGCGAGTCGATCTCCAGCATGGGCAGCGAGCAGAATCCTCGTCAGTAGCTGACCAAGGACCATCACGCCCACCACCATCCTCATCCTCCTCCTCGCTGGACCCGCAGTTCCTCCTTACTAATGTCCTCATGCCATCACCGTCGTCCGACCGATTCACCCGCAGGACGTAACCCTTCCAGCAACGAAATTCTACAATTTCCCGTTGTCTGTCCCGATCTGGTTCTCTTGCTTTTCCCTTTATCGTCACTTTCTCCCTCCCTCTCACTTGTCACGCTTCCCCGTCATTCTCGCGCACCCTTTGACCGTAAAATATCGTTCAGCGAACCGGCGAGATTTTCAATCGTTCGCCAGAACCAGCAGAGAGTCCCTTATCGCTACGCTAACTAGCTTCCGGTAGAAACACCGTTCAAAGATCACATGTCCTTCTCTGATCTCACCTTGCCCTGTTCAACGTACTCACTCATTTCCAGCGAGTTTGTTCTTTGAACCCTTTGCTGTCGTCATCGTCAACTTCACCCTTCCGCTTTTCCATTAAGAAACTTTGCACGTTCGTTTATTCCGCACGCCTTTTTGTTATTGCCGCCCACATTCCCGCGGCTCGGCCCGTTATTTATATTTTTATCTTTTCACAAACGTTGCACTCGACTCGTCCTTATCTTCGCGTTTTGTACGTCGACTGTTTATAATTTCTCCGTCGGGACACCGTCGAGATAGCGATGCACTTTTTTTTTTTTATTTTCAGCGGGAACTTTCAGCTCGCTTCGAAAAGCTTCGTCGTCGTTCGCGAGCCGCGTTCGTCGAATTCTCTTCTGTTCTCGAGCGACACCCTCATTCCAGCGTGTTACGCCGATAAGAAATCTGGAAAATTCGCCGGCTGGTTTCTGGGTTGTTCAGAAATACCGGGTTAACAAGTTGGTCCTCATCGATCGGCCGTTTCGAGGATGTGTCGCGAGAAACGTCGATGTAGCTTCTAAGAGATGGTTACAAAGAGCCAGCGGAGGTTGGCCCGGGTCTTTTCGTAGTTGCTACAATTTGCACAACGGCTAGCCACGCGATTAAACTGGCCTTTGATCAGCGCTTCTTTGACGAGTAGGTCTGAGGAAATCGAACCGTTCCCGTGGAAACACTTGGCCAACTGTTTGCTAATTACGTGCACCCTCTCTCTCCCTCTCTGTCCGTCCGAATTCCCTGCCTTGCGAATATACCAGCTCGTTATCTCGTCTCGCGATCTTGTCTTTTCGCGATTTTATCTCGAAACGTTGCGACCGAGTGGCTTGCAAACAGATATTAGTCGCGAGGAAGCGTGAAAAGCTCAATTTACTCGATTCCTTTCAGACCGTTTCTCGATGCACGCTTTAACGTCCTCGAATCGAACCACGCTGTTCCCGTGCGGTTTTTCTCGTTTGCGAAGGTCGCATGGTCAGCTGCCCGTGATACTTCATGATCCTGAACGGGGTATCGTGACCCACTGTTACGAACCGCTCGTAAATCTGTCCCAATTAATTCGCCACTCGATTAAGTCGCGCGATTAATTACGCAATCCGTTTGTAGAACCTCTGATCTGGCTACCACCGACCATGAATACGATGTCCGATCGAGATTCCCGAAATTTGATGGACTTTGTAACGGATGAATCGAGTGTTATATTCGTTTACTACAATTTAGGAAAAAAAGGTTTGCTATTTATTTTAACACCTCACCGTAGACCAATGAATAGTTTCATTTTCTGCTCTTAATAAATGGTATTTCTAGCTGCCTAGCGGTAAGTCAAATAATTTGAATCAAAGTTTAGATAGAAATGAAAGCAACGTTGGTTCTCTGGAAGAGCAGTCGGAACTGTTTCAGAAATTATTAGTGGTTGTATATGTGAATTACTCGAGTACCGATGAACTTTTCAATGTTCGGTTGTTGACTGAAGAACCAATTAATTAACCTTTGATCGTTAGCTACCACAGTGGTCATTAACAACACAGATTACGAATTCAATGTTACCAAATAAGAGGGGAGGAAAACACTATTTGCGTAAAGTAGTACGTGTGTTACGGTTAAATTAGAAAGAAACGAAATAATTGTATCTCGAGAGGTCGTAATTAAAGCGTGTCTGACTACGCATGACCATTTTCACTGTGGCGGTCAACGCGTTACTTCTTTTCTAACCGAGATCTAATAACATAGATTACTCTGACATGCTCTGATTATAATTACTCGTATGATCGTTAAATTTCTCAATTTCACTCGATACGAAATCAGTACGATACATCGACTTTACTTGCAATCGGTTCTAATTTGTCGAAACGTATTAAACTTGCAGAGGTGGATATTGATGGCTCTTCGCAGCATTCAACGTGCTAAGACGTAAAGCGATATTCCTCGTAAATTTCGTCTACGGTAAGTGTTAAGTTATCGAATACCAAGATCGAGGAAAGCCAATTTACTTTCGACGCGATATTACACGAAGGGAATCCGTGTTCTTTCGTTTACGCCGCGTGAATCTGATTAACAATTGAACGGCTAGGAACGCGATCACAACGAGGCCGTTAACGTCGACTGCGACTAATGAGTTGGCCTGTTCATAATTATCGGCAGACACGGCCACACGCTCGCGCCACCGGTTATCAGCCTGATACACGGATATTTATCTCTCTGTCGATGATTAATTAGCGCTAACGACATTCACGATCACGCCCTTTGATCCTCCTTCGGGGATGACCGAAGAATGTCAGGATTGGTTAAATTTCTACCGCGATAACCTACTTCATTTACGAATTTGTTCGAGGTGCTTAACACGCTAATAGTAATTCGTTAACTGTTTAAAGCGTGAGACTTATATCCGGATGTTGTACTTAGATTTCCTGAACTACGCTTATGTGAAATTAGGTGATCAAGTAATCGTTTAGAGTCATGATCCTCGATACAAAATAATTGATTTTTATAGCTTTCATTTTTTCATCCCAAATTTTTAAGTTGTATGTTATATTATGTCTATTCTAAGTTAACAAAATCTTGAATTCATGTCGATATATTTCATGGGATAGTAAGTACATCCATACAAAAGACTAATCACGTTAAAGAAACGAGGAGATATAAAAACACGAGTGTTTTATTGACAGTATGTCATAAATCGACAAAGTTTCTTTTGCTTTGAAGCAACATAGAGTAAATAGGTAAACTATTTTCATGCGTTCCAGTGCCCTATTTTCTCGGCAAAAAAGACCAGTGTTGCGGACGTGAATGAAATAAGATATTACAGTGACCCAAATGGTTTCTGTTTTTATTGCATCCAACACTTCGACCCGAGCACATTCGTCCGATCGTGCTAATTAATCATCGCATGCGAACCACCTAAAATAGCAGAATCGCGGTAATGAGATACGTAATCCGTAAGTGTCCCGGTAACGCAGCTGCGTACCTCGCAAAGTTGCACGACGTAAAAATCCCGGTAACGTGTGCGGCAAAAGTTTCGCGAAAGTTTCGGTTCCGTTTCAAACTTGTGCGTTAAAAATGACGCGTAAAGAGAAACGTACGCTCTGGAGGAGCGCGCGTGTCGGAGGAAAGTTTCACTGTGAAAAAGTTTGGTCTGTTCGTCGATCGTATAGCGGATACGATTATCGAGAGGGTGTTTCCGCGAATTTGAAATCACGCGGTCCGATCGCCGGTTGTTCGCGGCCCGGAGTTGAAGACCCGACTGACGGAAACGTACGCAGAAACTCGGTATAGCCGAGGGCGCAGGCGCTCCCGTTCCCTTCCGCGATCTTTCTCTCCTCCAGCGGGATCTGCTGCTCGCCTCTGTCACTCGATCGTTCGCTTATCTCTGCCTTCTCTTCCGGTACCGCTATTCCCTTCGACACTTCGTATTCCGATCTCACCGTTGCGTTGGTCCGCGTTCGCTCGCTGCTTTTTCAACCTGACTCCGCAACTCGCCCAAGGAAACAGACGCTGCGGCGACACGGTTACACGGATTTAGATATTCCCTCTATGATTCCATCAACAACGAACAGGCAACCGCTGTTTTATGGCCAGTAAAAAAGATCCCGCCGCACCGGTGCTTGTTTTTTCTTTTTATGGGAGTTAACCCGAGACCCTTGGGAGATCGTTTCCAACGTCTTCGACGCTGTGATCTCCCTCGCTCTTATTCCGACTTCTTCGGGTTCAGGTTTTCG
This sequence comes from Megachile ligniseca, assembly GCA_945859555.1. Taxonomy (NCBI): domain Eukaryota; kingdom Metazoa; phylum Arthropoda; class Insecta; order Hymenoptera; family Megachilidae; genus Megachile; species Megachile ligniseca. The sequence continues at coordinate 9,035,223 of OX243786.1, forward strand.
TGGTTCCGACAATCGCTCTTCGTCGACCGCTAGATATTCGTGTTTGCCCGTTCCATTTATGCAATTATTACTGTATGAAATTGTGTAAGTTCTCGTTGGGATATTTATACCGTGTTGGATGATATTAACTTTCATGGTAATCGAATACGAAGCCACAGAAATTTATTCTGATTTTAAAATATTCACTAACCTGTGGTACATCTCGTGTTACCACATACCAGGAAACTGCTGTGAATCTGTTGCTTCTACACATCGTTTATGGTACGATCACACACGTTTAATTCGCTTGAAATTGAATATCAATCGACAATACGAAGCTATAGATTGATCCTGATTCTAACGAACGAGCTATTTTTTGTTAATAATGTCGACGAAACATTTGTGCAGCCACTGAGTTTTGAATCGATACGTCATAAGTGGTACTTCGCATGCTTTTATGTCATAAAATCGTATCTTTATACATTCTCAAATTTATCATTTCCCCGTTGAAACCGAGAACCATTTCGCATTAAAAACATTAGCGAAACATTTGTACGATGGTACTCGTCAAAGCTTAAGCTTCAAATTGATATTCCGCGGGTGGCATTTCGTCATGCGTTTATGTCACGTAATTGTATCAGCCTTTTTACATTTCGATATCAGTTGTTCGAAATGTAATAACCTAATACCTCGATCGTTATTTAAAGCGCGTGTCTGAATGAATTGATGGACAATCATTTTGATGAGAGAAACGAGGGGAAATCGGTAGCCGTGACTGAAAAATGTCTGTTGCAAGCGTTTTTTGGGGTCGACTCGTACTGATTGCAGCAATTACCGGCGCACAGTGGAATAATTATCGTGCCGTATTAACGAGCGTACGCGTTCTCGTGAAAATACCAGCGAAACATGTAGTCGAAACGTGTGCGCATCGCGACGCGAATTTCGTTTCGTCTTTTCCGAGTTGGTTGAGCCGGAAAAGAACGATTTTTCAGACTTCCACGAATCGCTGTTTTTTTTTTCTACCCTTTGGTTCTTGGTCAATTTGGCGCGGTCGAGCGGACGCAATTTGCGCTGCACAGCCTCGAGGAGACTGGCCTCGATCCAATAAAACGGCGCGACCGACGACACTCGATTATTGTTGAGAAGTATAAAAGCACCGTGACCAGTGTAAAACGTCGCGAAGGGAACGAAACGTCGAGTTACGAATAGCCTGCTGCCGGATGTCACGTGTACTTTGATCGCGAAATCGATCATCGATGTCTGTCAGTCGCGCGAGAAGGACAGATAATTCGATACACATTTCCAACCAGAGTTTACAGTCACTGATGGAGAAATTTATCGAATTTTCTCGTCTATCTTAAGATGGATCATCGTTGTGTAGATAAGAGTAAATAAGATGTCTGTTTGACAGTAGTCTATGTTTCTAAACCAATCAGTTTGGAGATACAATGATACGTCCACAAGAATTTCTAAAAGTTTTAAATAGGTTATAAATGTTTTTATCAAGCCGTAATAATTAATTTGCGATTACACAACGGGCGTTCACAGAATCTATTTCTGATTCCGTGATCGTAGCGCCACGTTTCAGGAGCAGATCTCTTTTGTGCTGACGTATCAAGTGGTGGATTCGCTTGATCAAACGATTCAAACACGGTTACAAGGTTCGTTTTGAGCCAGTCACAGATACTACTCGGTGTATCGATTGAACGCGTCGCTTTGAAGACGCGGATCCAGGACACGAAGGTGGTAAAAGAAGACCTCGTGTGCAAATGTTGATCCTGCCTGGCTTTCCTTTCGAAATTGCTATCATATTTGCACTGTGCAAAGTAGTACACTATTTGGTGGAGAAACATTCGTGAAATCATGCTTTCCCCCATACACTACTTAATATCGGTAAATGTATCAATATGTTGGAATATTATAAATGGTAAAAAGATGAGGAGTATGTTTTAGGGAAATGTACTGTATTTAATGTTGGAGAGTTTCGATACGGTATGTAGTACTTTGAGGTGTGATTAATTCTTTAACGTTCGACGTTTAGATATTCATTAGAATTTGGCGGTGTTGGATGTTGCAGCGAAACGAAGCGAGAAATTGTGACTAAAGCTAGCGCGTTGGCTAATTCGCAGGATGTTATAGTCGTAAGTGCGCTTTGCCCGGCGTGACATAATGCAAACTGAGAGCTCGTGACCGTAATTAGAATTTAGCAAACCGGCGAACGTATCGACGCGTGTTTGTCAAGCCAATTTTTCGAGCAAATGGATTATGAATTTGTTCGACTCGACCGTAAACAGTGATTTCACTTGGAAATTTACTCGATACGATCGCGTTATTTAACTTGCGATATTTTACGCTTTTTAAACACGTAGCTGCTTTAAATTCGAATGCTTTTAATTTTATTAACACAGAGTTTCGAATTTACAGAAATTACTTTTTCCGTGTTATTTACAGTAGCGATTTTTCTGTTGCGTATACGATTAACATTGTAAGATGGGAAACAGTGTTGCAACTATGCAACCGTTTTAATACTGTGGGAAAAACGGAGATTTAGCGGGTAAGGGAGAAGGAATAATTTTCAATTTATGTACGGCAGATTAGAGAGAACGTTGTCACGCGAACCGACGTTTCCTCAAAACTGTAAACCACCGCCGTCTAGCCGGTAATTTCTTCCGGTGAAATTGCATGCCTAAAGCGAGCAATCTGGACGGCTAAGTTTTTTATCGCGTTAACGCGGCTGATGCTGTCATTACGTCGCTGCCCCCGTCGTTCTTCCATGGACACGTCGACCTCGAGGGAATCACGGTTATGTTCTCTGCAGACTGAATCCTTCGTCGTGACTTTTCGATTCGAGGGCGTTGTCAGTCACACCGCTGATCTGATCAAATTAATCCGCTTATAATCGTTTAAGCGATTCGATACGCATTCGAGTGTATCTTAGTCGATGATCAAGAGTGGATGATCATTTGTATAGTCGGAAAGAAAGAAGTCAGGCGTGAAAATACAGGGCGGAAAAGCGATGCAGATTGAACGACGAGAGCACGTTTATGGAAATTGGTCAGTTCGAAGAGGGATTGACCGGTTGCACCGTTTAAAGCTGCGTCCACGCCCAAAGTAGCGATCTCAACGTAATAACGATATCAGCTACGTTACGCGATACCTACCATTAGCCTCGCTGGTCCGATATCGATTTTATCGAACTATCCCCGTGGCAAGGGAATATTTGGTGAATTCCCTTCGGGCGGTGCTGCGACCCAGGGATCGATTTTAATTGAACATTCTGGGATTGAGTAATTTTTCAGCCTTTCGTCTATCTACCTTGTCCTTTCTTCTCATAAATTATTCGTTGCGTAGACGCCGAACGTAATTAAATAGTTGGAGGATGCAGGGTGCATCAGATGCAGTTAACAGATATTGAGCTCTATTTTCGAGCAACGCGCTTTAACTGATGCGAAATAAAAACCCCATATTTTATAAGCGAAGGTATGTATCGGGTAAAATATTGCTTGATCCTTTGTCTCATTACACGCATAAACTAAGTGGTACGAGTGTAATAAAAATGTACACGGGTTAATTAAATGGAGCAGAGTGACTGATCATTTTGTGTGCTATTAATTTTTCTGGCGCTACTGTTATGGGGGACAAAGGGATGCTCGTTTATTTTATGGAATGACGTATTAATCTTCTTTTATTTGGCTAGCTCTCATTTAATCGAAGTATCCTTTTTATTCTACGCAGGATTATAACTCCTAACAGTTTAGTACTTATGTTCCACTTAATTAAAAAAAAAAAATGAAGTCATAACATTTTATGAATCCATTCCGTACACTAACGATCGACTGTCTGACGATTATAGTCTTCTATCTCCTAAAAAGGTACCTTCGTCAATATTTTAAATAGTAGTCCATACTGAAAATATTCTCTTTGAAAATAATATTCGTGAATATTCAGGAAGTAACGTAATTATATGAATATTCTATGCATTTTATGTTATATAACATTGTTTCGCGAGAGTCATTTCGAATGCGAACACGATGCAGTAATATCGTTAATATACTGTTAAGAGTACGGGGCGGATCTAGCCCTTTGTAAAATCCTATCTTTGCAGCGTTGCCTTTGCAACAGACAAAGAAGCCAATTTAAAGCTTCGTTGACCCAACGAAATGCAAAAAAGAGGAGGAAATTCGACTAAAAGCGAAACATAGACGCAGTGAACGCAGCATATTCGCAATTTTCCCGGCACTAAACGTTAAGATAGAATTTCTGCACCTGCTTTCAAACATTTGACATACACTCTAAGTGTCACGGTACACAGAAATGTTTTGAGAACATTTTGGCCATTGTTAAACGTTCACCGAGGGTACTCGTAGCCACGGTACGATTAAGGCTCGTTCACAAGACGTACCACTTCAAGGAACATTCCAAGGATCCGGTTTCAAGGTTTGCATAGCATTCGACGATGAGGAGCTTTGTGTCGTACATAAGATCACGTGTGCACCAACCTTAGACAGGTACTCGAGGTTCAGGCTGCGTGTCCTAGGGTAATTTCTCACAGGTGCGCCACGTCGACCTCGCCAGCGACGCAATCTGGCACCTGTAACGACATACGCGCGCGTGTATTCGCGTGTGCTCGCGTGTAGAAACACCCGCCACGCCTCCTGTCTTCTCGTTTCATGATCCAACATTGGATAAATGGCTCTATCGCCCTGCGGTTTACTCTTCCGTCCTTAGTTACCTATTTTACAAAGCTTTCTTCTACACATATGCTATTAATTGAAAGTCGCGGTATATTGAATTGGTCACTTCTTCTTTACTTCGGTACCAACGCATGGAGGTCGAATGTTTACAGAGATTCGACGCGTAGGGTTACATTGCGTAGAAATTCAACGCACAGAAATCTGACGCGTGTGGAGACTCAAAGTGTGGAAAGGGACGCAGAGATTCGCGAGGAAATTCGAGGTGTTAGTACCAACGTGTGCGAATTCACATGTGAATCCAGAGTACACAGTACGCATTAAACTTCGTAGCATACCAAACACGTTAAACAAAATATCTCGAGAAAATTGCTATAGAGAAATATTTTCGTACTTTATTTTCCACTTCGCGAAGCGTCCAGCGAGTGAAAACTTTTGTTAGAAATTGGTTCTCGTTAGTCAAGCTGTATCCTTATTGACACTTGTGAAAAATAAAGTTTCTATCCGAGTTTATGATTACCTGGTCGTTCCATTAAACCCTTTCTTGTTGGAAAGCTGGAGGAACAACGAAGTGCTCGGTCTGGGAGTGCGATAGTGTTTAAAGTTTCGTCTCAAGATGTTCGAGTCTCGGCACAAAACGGATATCTCTTTCGTCCAGCGCGAAATCGCGGGGGAAATAAAGCAGGAAATCGACGCAGCGAATACGGGAGCTTCGTTTAATGAAACGTTCGAGACCGGAGGTCCGACCAATGCGATTTCTGCTCGTGTACAGAAGTAATTGCTGAAAGAGGAGGGATTCCGCTAGAGACATTCGACAACAAACGATATTAAATATATTTCCGTGAAACTACGGGCAAATTTACTCGGCTGTGGTAATATCGTATTACCGCCAGACGATTCGATCATTCGTTGTTACGGATAACTTACAGGAGGAATCATAATCCCTCCGCTAAGCTGATAATATCGATTGGAACCACGGTCGATGAATAGCAAAGAGGTATTCTAAAGAATGAAACAGCATTAAGCGTATCTCCGAACGTAAAAAGCTTCGTTGAAAGATATAAAAGAAATACGGATGAGAAAAGAAGGTGAACTAAACGAAACAAAGACGTAGACTCGTGTTCGAGCAGATACGTAAGAATCTCGTCGTTGTGTGGTCGATTTTGAAGCAAACTTGACACGATAACGACGCTGTAACAATGCCATTACATCTTCGTATCAGCTCTATCACGCGAAAAGAGTTCCACCGCATTATTCGACGTTATCGATCCCTCGCCTAATAATACCGAATTGCAATCGTGACGCAACGTGCCAGGACCTCGTTCCGATAAGTAATTCCTTTGTTTTCCAACCTCGTGCCACGGTATACAATCGTTAATGAGGCAAAGAAACGAGAAGGGACCGATTTTCCAGGGAAATTCGCAAAAAATTCAAACGTCTACTGGTCAAAATAGGTTAAGATAAATCGTTCGCGGCTATAGATCTTGGGTAACTTACCGTGGAAAAACGAGAGGAGGAGAGAAAGAGAGGAAAACGGAGACAAGACCGCAGACGCCATCTTGGGATTTAAATTGGTCCGGCAGGTTTATCAGCATGCATTGGCCGCCTCTTCGAAAGAGTATTCTTCCGATGCAACGCTCTTTCCAGTTCCACTTTTCTCGCTGGTTAAAGACGCGCGAGATAAACTGGTCGGAGAAAAACCTTTCGATGGAGGAAAATTTGATGGCGCGGAGAGGAGCCGAGAGGATCGCTGGACCAAGTGAAAAGTTGAGGAGCGTTCGAGAGTGTCGTCGCGTTACGTCCGATCAATTTACCGCGTCGAACCTTTCGTTTCGGATTCGCTGATTTTTTTTCCCACGATCTCTCGAGACTCTTGTCCTCGAAACTTCATCAGGCATCCGTTCAATATTTATCGACGATTCAAGCGACCATATCGAGAAATCTCGGCGAACCGCTGCTCATCAGCGTTGCAATTTCTGCTTCCCGCAACGGGCCTCGTTAAAAATCCGATCGACGATTTGCGCGCGATGCGATCTCCATTACGCTTACGCCCGCATGCTCCGAACATTTAATAGCCCGTGTCCTCGTAACACGGCGAAAAATACGCCTCTGGTGTTCGCTACACCTGCCTCAACGCGTTTGTTAACCTCTTTACAAAGCAATTTATTAAGGTCTATAGAGATTAGCCTTTTATGTTGTCGAGTAACCTTCTCTAGGAAATCTAGGGTAAGGCGGTCTCACCACTCGTTTCAATACTTGACAATTACTATAACAGTATGTCTAGTTTAGGTTAAGTGAGTTAAATATTTCAGCATTCCGGTGCTGAATTGTCGAGCGTTAATTTAGAAACGAATGTGATCATTAATAAGTCCAACAGTTCGAGGTGTATTCACCCAAAATGGTGGACAACTTCGAACGTTCAGACTCTCTGGAGTGCACTCGAAACGAGAAAAAAGAAGAACATGATTTCGGGTGCAATTAACGCTTCTTATGACCGTGTCTCGATATAAATCGAACTTTCGTTACACGTGTGTTCGTCACCGGAGAGCGCGTTAATCACGCGGGCCAGTGAAATCGAAGAGCGTAAAAAATGTGACAAGAAGTGGAATCGGAAAAAGTGGGAGACGCGAAAAAAAGGAAAAGAAAGAGTGGAGAATCGAGGGGAAAAAGAGGAGTAGAGATGACTGCTGATAACATCCAATCTAATTTCAGAGGGTTACCTTCGACGCGAGTCATCGCCAGAGAATTCTTACCGCCGAGTGAAACTGGGAAAAATCGGAAAAGTAGACAGAGGAAAGAGAAGGAGAGAAAAAGTGCAACGAAGAAATCGGAACTGTGTCATAGAAAGGAACTTACCGGAAGTTCCTACGCGCTGCTTCTGTGTTCCTCTTCGCAGCGCCCCCGGTGTCTGCCGGCGAAGACTATCTCCTCGAGGGCGAATTCACTTGCATGGCAACTTAAATTTCAAGGACTGTGTTAAATTACAATCTGGTGCTATCTTTATGATTCTTTATGAGACGGTGCTTCGGAGATTTTTCTTTAATTTACATTTTTTACGGATAAAACATCGAAGATATATATACTCGTTTACTTTTTCATTTAACGTAACAATTTTGAACTTAAAATTAAACGTGCACTCGAGAGACGGTTACCGAAGCATTACTTTTTAAAGTGCATAGCATTTCGTTTGATAACGAGAGCTCTCGTTTATGAATGTAAAAGGAGATCAAACGTTTTTCAGAGGAAAATTGCGAATAGTTGAACTTTTCTGGTCGCTAACAGCAACGGAATACTCAAAAGTCATTAAACAGATAACGATCGTTCCTCTAGTTTGAAAAATTCTTTCTCAGTTCCACGAACACGGTCCTGCGACCACTTTTTTCCCACACAGCTCTCCGTAAGTCGGCGTCAGAAGCCGCTTGATGTAGCTGCGCGATCGAGCCGAGAGAGCCGACCAAGTTAGAGTTGCAAAATTAATTTGAGGCAAAGTTTGCTAGAAAGTGAAGGAAAGCCGGAAGAAAGTTCCGTCGAAGGGATGAGCCGCTTGTCCCGATACTTGCATAAGGAGTGCGCAAACCTGCCGCGATGGTCAAGTTTCAAGTACTCTCTCTCCCTTTCACCTTTCTCACGGAACAGTTCATAAACGATTCATCTAACGAATGATTTAATTACGTCGAGCATGCCGTAATGTTGCACTGAAATTACCTTGAAAATATACGCATCTTAGATCTCCGTTTATACAAAATTCAGATATTGTAAGAGTCGTGAATGAACGGCGAAAGATCTGTGCGAAGTACAGTTTCTTCGACTGAATTTACGAGAAATATATATTTAATCTCGTGGCTATTAAGGGTGTCGGAAAGTTCTAGTTCTGCGGTTCCTTTTTTCCACCAAGTTCATTATTATAAGTGGCTCGTCGGTGGGTCAACGACGGACTCGAATGGCGTCTCGGTGGCTCTCCGCTCCTCTCTTTTTCTGTTTAATGGTCGCGTCGGTCGTTAGTTCAATAACGACGGCGATAAAAAAGGAGCTCGAGGAGAGAGTATTTGTAAATGCATGCAGATTGCCGTGATTTATCGAGCGCCGTGACGTATCCGGCATAACTCGTCGGTAGAAATGTCTCTACGGATTAAAAGTTTCAAATAAAACTGTTGCTCGTAACAAAGGGTAGAATGATTCATACATAGCTCGTTAGCTGGCAAACTTCGGTTTGCGCTTTACGAAACAATTTTTAAATAAATATGCCATCGTTCAAAATTCTTTGGAATTTTATTACATTTTACATTTTGGAATATGCTAGCCTCATTCGAAATTATATTTTATGATACTACGTCAGTTTCTATCCGTAGTTCGATGAGAGGTAATTGAAATCGAAGAAATACGAATCGCCTCGCACATTACTATGTTTCATTAGCACTTGACCAATCCAAGACATTACCAATCCTAAATATTTTCCTGTCTTATCGACAGAGAGCCAACTGTACCATAATGTAGCAAGAAAACTTCTCGAATATATTTAGCTAAAGATATAAACGCGTTAGGCTTGAACCGTTACTGGCTCAATAGCTTTCTGAACTTCCGGTTGCTTGGCAATTTTGAGAATTTCGACTACGGGCGGTGTCTCAGCGACGGCCTCGCTCTCTTCGGGAAACACATACTCTTCGTGCTTTTGAGAAGCATCGTAGAAATGTCCAAGTCCTTTCAAATGTTCGTGGTGTTCTAAGGCCGAATGATGATGTTCCTCGAGGTGTTTATGGAGACCGTCGTGATGATGCTTGTGATGATGATCGTCGAGATGCTTGTGTTCTTCCTCGTGCGAGTGCGCGTGTTTGTGTTCATGGGATTCGTGGTGTTTGTGGTGTTCGTGGTGTTGGTGGCCCTCGTGGTGATCGTGGTGATGCTTGTGATCGTGACCGTGCTTGTGTTCCTCCTTGTGTTCATGACCGTGTTTGTGTTCCTCGTGATGATGGTGTTTGTGGTCCTGGTGATGGGAATGGTGATGATCTTCGTGATGTCCGTGGTGATGTTCCTCTTTGTGACCGTGCTTGTGTTCGTGGCCGTGTTTATGGTGATGGTCCTCGTGATGGTCGTGTTTGTGATGTTCGTGGTGTCCGTGATGATGGTCTTCCTTGTGACTGTGTTTGTGTTCGTGTCCGTGTTTGTGATGGTGGTCCTCGTGGTGTCCGTGTTTGTGCTCGTGGCCATGTTTGTGGTGATGGTCCTGATGATGGCTATGATGATGATCTTCGTGATGGCCGTGTTTGTGCTCGTGTCCATGATGGTGCTTGTGTTCTTGCTTGTGACCGTGTTTGTGGTGTTCCTGGTGCTCGTGTCCGTGATGGTGATGATGATTCTCGGTTTCTTTGTGAGTGTGATGGTGATGATGCTCGTTGACATGGTGATGTTCATGATGGTGGTGATGCTCGTTGTGATGATGGTGTTTATGATGATGATGATGCTCGGCATGATGTTTGTGTTCCTCGTGATGTTCGTGTTTCGAGTGATGTTGGTGTCCATGGTGATGCTGATGTTCTCCGTGATGCTTGTGGTCGTGGCCATGTTTATGCTCGTGTTTGTGCCCGTGTTCGTGTTTGTGTTCGTGACCATGGTGATGCTTATGATCCTCGTGATGCTTGTGACCGTGATGATGATGGTGTCCATGATGGTGATGATGATCATCGTGATGTTTGTGCTCCTCGTGATGCTTGTGTTCGGCATGGTGTTCGTGTCCGTGTTTATGCTCGTGCTCTTGATGATGTTTGTGACCATGTTCGTGTTTGTGTTTCGCGTGATGCTCGTGATGATGTCCGTGATGATGTCCATGGTTGTGGTAGAAAGAATGTTCGAAGCCATGACTTCTTCGTTGCGGAGGAATAATCTGTGGCGTGACGAACGTGATATGGGTTGGAGCGGACGAAATTCGTGGCTCGATCACGTGCTTCTGAGTTTTGACATTGGCGTTAAAAGTTTGATGCGGCGGCGGTGATTGGCCACTTAAAGGAAACGTCAGCGGTGGGAAATTGTTTCCAAGACCAGTTAATTGTCGTTTTCGAGGATGCCTCTGTGGAGTCAGAGTCGTTAAGACGGGAAGAGGAGTCGACGATTGGAATAGTCGCGGTGGTCTAATGGCGTCGACCAATTTCAGACTGTTCGTCGATATTTGAATTGGATTTTCTCGCGATGATCTTGAATCTTGGCCAGCCGCCGCTGTCAATAGCAGAGCGACGGCTAAAAGCCACGCCTGAAACAGAGGAAACGTAAAATTAGGGAATTCGATCGATCGAATGGTGCAATGTCCTACCAGGACGTTTAATGAAAAGCGGGAATTTTTGGATTTTATACATTTTAATATTCAACGTGTCACGCACAAGATCAGTTTGCGATCTACTGACGGGTTTCAATCCATGTTTCGGAAATTTTTGACGTAACTAGCCATATATCAGTGATAGAAACACGGCCGAGAGAGGTATGACTTGACCCGAAACGTTGTCGAAATGTTGATTTCGGTGACGAGTAATTCTCGAAACGCGGTCAAAGGTGGATGAATCTTTTAACGAACGCATGGTTCGTGTTTGGAATTCGCGTTGGGTGGGGGTAGGAAATAAAACTCCTGATTGCGTTTCGTCCCGGCGAATTCATTCCCGTCGCGTCGGTCCGCGCTCAACGCGGAATAAAGCTAGACCTAAAACGGAAGGCTAATTTAAAATTCTCTACCGCGTAACAGGCAGCTTCAATTTTTTCGCGTCGACGGTGGCGAGGATCGGGCATAAATCATTGGCCGGAACTCCGTCGGGATCCATTCGTTTTCGGGCTAAAAACGCACCGTTTCTCCGGTTCCATCGAGACAGCTGACCTCGCTGATTCCGCGCCGCGGGATCGAGATTCGATTTCGATTGCCTTACTGTACCATCTCCGCGGCGAGAAATTCCGCGGCAAAAGGGGAAACGCGCAGATAAAACCGAGCCAGACGACGATTTACTGGATATTATCTCCAGTTCTTCCGCTCGAGCGTGCTCGTTTCGCAGGTGCGCGGAAAACGCGCCGGATAAAATGGCTCGCGATCCTGGACGTTGTTTTATCGTTTTGGTTAGCCGAGTTAATGTCCGCCGCATGCGAGCTGCGCATCATAATGAATTCGCTGGTGGTTACGCGATTTTCCAAAATTACTATCATCGCTGCCAACACGCTCCGCTTTTGTGCTCGTCATCGAATTATCGAGCTCGATTAACGCGATTCGGATAAGGGTGCGTTTAGACCGACGCGACCGAATTTTCCTTCCTCCCTTATTTCGACGAAATTCGAACGTTCGACGCTAACGAATGCTCTGACGATTAGAACGCTCATTTATCGAATCAATTTAACTCGGCTCGATACAGTTTGACGCAGTTATCGCTGTCCTAATTTCATTATTTTGTGCAACGAGTATTTGACGTATCTCGATGTACAAAATATTTTTAAAAAACAGAACGAATTTGTTTGTCTTTTGTCCAATTTTAAAAATAACATGATAACACTCGGGGTGCGTGGCTGAGCCGAAAGATCTTTTGACAGTGCTTGTTAAAAATATATCGAAAAATGATACGTCCGTCAGAAATGAATTGTGTGCTTCCGTGTTTTCCGACACGAAGAGGATGGATAGGAAAAGAGGACTTACCAACGTCTCCATGTCACCGTTATTTCGGGTAGAACAAAACTGAATATCGTAGTACCGCGACAAGGTACTTTTATACAGAACTGTTCACCGTCGATACTTTCTTCCGTGCTAAGCACCAACGTCGTTTACGACAGAGGCCTAATATTTTAATCGTCGTCATAATACGCGCCGAACCGCGACCAGGTTCGATCACCGTCACCCTGTTGCCGAACCTCGAATTGCATTCGTAATAACTCGGAATCGATGTTTCCGGTATGACAAAAAGTCGAGGAAACGCCGATCCTTCCGTCTCTCAGATGAGTCGAAATCGATTCCTGAGAGCACGAGTCTCGTGTTTTACGAGCGAACGAAATTGCGCGGAGAACTTGATAATAACTGTGCTTCGATGATTTCTACCTTTGGATTTATTGTCTTTCGCGTTATTTTGCTTTGGTCCTGGGGCAAGGTATATACGGGGTGGCTGCGAAATTTGGGATTGGTCCACGCGTTGGGTCTTCACATATTGGATTTCTACGAGTCGAATTTCTACGCATTGGATCTTCACATATTGGATTGCCACCAGTCGAATTTCTACGCATTGGATTTCCACCGGTTGAATTTCGACTAGTTGGATCTCCACATATCGAATTTCTACGCGTTGCATCTTCACATATTAGATTTTCACGCGTTGAATTTTTACGCACTGGATCTCCACACGTTCAATTTCCACGCGTTGGACATATATACACTGGATCTTCACACGTTGGATCTATACACGTCGGATCCCCACATATCAAATTTCCACCCATTGGATTTTCGCGCGTATAATTTCCTGCCATTGGATTTACACGATTTGAATCTCCATCTATAGTATTGCTCCATATCGTATATGCACGCGTTATATTGCCTTGTCCTCTATCCCAGGGATTTACTTTATATGTATGGTTTCCATATGAAACGAGAACGTCGCCGACAGCAAAAACTGACAGTTTTACACTGTTTGGAATCTATTGAGTAACGAGAGAAACTTCAGAGATTATTTTCATATTATATTTCACTTCGATTCTCTTCCATTAACAATTGTTTCATTATTTTATGCTTTTAACGCATTCGCCATCGTTTTGACAGACGGTCATGTCTCTTTTTCATCTCATGCAAAGTACATTGTATATTATTGCGTGTCGTCGTTCCCTTCGGTTAGTTAGATTTCAAATATTTTCAATTAAATACCTGATTGGTCTGTAAAATATACCGAACAGTGTTTCTGTTCTCTTGATATTCTCTTTGCGGTTTCCTGTTTAATGATGCAGTAAAGTTACAACAATAATAATAACAAACAAGCAGGTTTTCGCTTTCGAACGCATATGCACAGCAGAAACCAAGCGATCGATGCATGCAGCTTAATTTATATCTCATTATTTAACCGGATAAATGGCTCGTCTTCCTCGATCGTTTCCCCCATGAATATTTAACGAGGCTCATTCGTTTCCTCCGCTCTTTTCCATTCCATAACGTCGTTGCGATCGATGGCACAATTTGCTGATTAATTTCCTGCAAATATTTCTATACTCTCGGCCGAATGCTCTCGATGTAGAACGATAAAAAAAAGATGTAATAACGTTGGTAATATCGGAGATAAAAAGAAGACTCATATTAAAATTTTGTCGATGAAACGACAGTAAAAATAAATGGCGTCGATACTTTCGATTCTTCGTTGCGACACTATTCGCGTCCGCTCGTAAAATGCTTATCCAGGTTCCGCGGAACGTCTTACTTATTCATACTTTCTTATCCACTACAGCCGCTGTTCCGATACGCAAAAAATCAACCGATTTAGTCGATATTTACGTCTGCAACGCGATGTCGGGTGAAATTGCAAAATTGGTTTCAACCCTCTGTTCGGCATACTATTTGAAATGTTTACCACAATTAACTATAACATAAAGATCATTAATATTCTTCATAATTCGATAAAATAGAAAGGCTATTGAAAAGAGAATCTAAGGAAACTGTATTCGCGTTAAAGATAGAATCAGACAATTTTAATGTTCTACTTGAGATCTCCTCTGAAATCATTAAAAGACTGCAAATAAAATTGTGTACACAGGAGGAGTAAAAAATGATATGAAACTGGGGGAGGATCTTAAGGACGCGTTGGTGCGTCAAAGGCTTTGGACGCGTTTCCACGGAACCGTTCCGAGCGTCAAAGTGTGAGCCAGTCGATTCTCGACGAGAGGGAATCGTTCCGTTCGATGTAATTCAATTTCATAAAAGGGCGACGGCAGCGCAAAGGGTAACGGTCCGAATGTAAAGAACGAAAGAAGTCTCGAACACGTTCGGAAAGTGACTTTATTGGACGGAATCGTAAACGTCGTTGCTGGCCGAAGAACTTTTTCATTTTTACGAGAAGCAACGCCGGATAAAGGAAATAGAGTCGAGACCCCGTTACCGCTTTCTTTTTCTTTTTTTTTTTTGACCCGAACGACTCGACACCCCCGGTCGCTCGTTCGTGATTAAAGGGATAGCACCCTCCATTAAGAGAGCACCGGTCGTCTTTTATCGCGCGTTTATGCGCCTTTCGCGGGAATTTATGCTCTCACGTTCCTATGTACACCTATTTCTACGTTACGATCTCAAGTCTGTGAAAATACCAAGCAAAGTTCTCTCTTTAACGTAGTCGTTAACTCTTTCGTTGAATGTGCTGGATATCTACACCCGTTAGATATCGTAAAGGAAACATGTGAAACACACTTGGTTTTTGCATTCTGTATATTCATATCGTATTTGCACACACATACGCGGTCTATTTATGAAATATTTACTGCTAATCAGCTGTCGAAGTATAAGGTTACCCACTGAGCTGCGAAAGTGAGAAAAATTAAATGTATGCTTGCTTGCAACAGAACCGTAGTGCGAGGGGTTAAATAATGATCATTCATCGTTATTTAAATCACGTATCGTTTCGTTGATACTCGGTATCCGTTGCGAGACATGCCAACTGGAAAAATTGAAAAAAAAATGTTCACGCGATCGACGGGAAAGTTTACCGTAAAATATATCGCGCCGTGATAGAGCGGGAAATGAAATGAACGGTGATTTATAAAATCGTCGGCCGAGGATGAAATAGCCTTTCCATCTCCGCGTCAGGCCTGATAAAGCATGCTCAATGAAGTGACAGAATAATCGTATTGTGTACGTACACGTGGCAACGATAAAATCCTGCTGTCGGTAGCGAACGCGACACGTGGCATTTTATTATTGCGTATCGAAAGTAACGGCGAACATCGTTTCGTTGTTCGTTTAACGAATATTTGAATCAATCATCGATCACCATATTTGTCCGTCCCGTATTTCCGTCAAGCTTTTAAATCGAGGCTGCAACATCAATTACAATGATACGAGAAAAATGACACGGAATAAATCACGATCGAATGTAAATATTCGGTCGATACGAGAGGTTTATCGTGTATCCAAATGCAAAAATAACGAATACCGTGTTGTACATTTCCAAAATATCGGCGAAAAAATTGTTATATAAGATAGCATATGAAAAAAAAGTAATCTACGCACGTCCGTTTTCACCGAGGTTGTCAAAACATCAGGGGGTTTTGTCGCCGTACTCCAAAATACCAGACACGTAATCTAAAAACTAAAAGTGTGGAGACACCTGCCAACCTTCAACGCCTGCGCTGTAATATTTCACGTTGACGATGTCCAGAATATCCAACGTCTACCCTTCTAACAAATAAAAATCGCCGAAGAACCTTCACAAACCTTTCTCCCTTTCACTTCATTCTTTATCCTTTTTAATTACACCCCGAAGGTTCGCTTAAATAAAAGCAAGCATCGTTCGCCACGCGAAGCCTTTAAGGTGAACATAAATTACCCTTCTCCGTGAAGAACAATTCCCAGCAAAATTAATTCAACCGCAATATATTTGCGGCTTAAATACTCTGCCGGTACAGCCGTGCCATGGGAAAATGGGGGTGGTATGGGGGTCGGTACGAGCTTACGTAATATCTAGCTCCGTTTGTTTAACTTCTCGCCGATCGATTTAAAGTTTCTTATTGTCCACGCAGAATTACACGAAGAAAATCGCGCGGAAATAATTACGCGACCGTTAGAGAGCCCTGAATACGGGTTCCAGAGACAGGAGGAAGTCACGGCAGGGGTTGAAACGGAGAAAGTAGGAAAACTCCGAGAACCATGTCCATCTCTTTCTCGTGGCCTTGTTGCAATGTTCTCATCCTCCAGCATCGAACCCACTGTCTGGCTGCACATTAAACAAATATTACGACCACTAATCGCGGGACTTCGCTACTAAAAGCCTTCGCCAAGTTTCTCGTAACTTCTGTTGGCTGGGTAAGTGGTTCGCAAAACTGTGTGCATATCTTAAAACGAACTTTACGTTAATTAATATTTTGTTACGTGCTGCAGGTCCATGCGTTGCTAACCGTTGTATCCTGTGTGTTCTCACGTGTTCCGTTGCGATGCGCTACGGGGACACATGTTCAATTGTTGCGAGTTTCAACTGTACGCATTCGATGGCCACGTGTTGTATCATCGTGTCGCTGCATATCGTATCATTACGCGTTGTGTAACAACGCATAAACAGTATCATTTGCATTACCATGCGTTGGTATCGCTGTACGTAGATATTTCCACGCATTACCGCCATGCTAAATTCGCCATCGGAGAACGAAGAACAAACGTTCACGAAATATTTTTCATACTTCAGCCGTTACCGTAGCGTAAACCGAACTGACCGGTGACGCAACCTCGGTCTTCAAATATCTCGCAACTTCCTAAGAAGGGAAGTTAGCAGAACGTTCGGTATCGTAGAAATTTGAAACGTGAACATACGAACGCATCGTACGGACCGAAACATTCCACGGGTCTTGGCAATTTCAGAAACTCCAGCAACAAATTTCGCAGCCGTTTCCCACTTTACATAACTAAGACGAGGACTCTTGCTCGAGTCCCGGCAAATCGCGATACCCGTCAAAGAGCAACGAACGAATTGTTCGCGGTTCAACCGCGAATCCTCCTCTTGCTTTGGAATGCAAATCTGTCTTCAGGGACGAGTCAAAGGATTCGCGATCTTCGGTTCTTCTTTAAACCCTTGCTGTGGAATCTCTTTTCGAGGTTACATTTTATGTCGGGTATGACTCCACGTTTATGTCGTTTCATGGATTTTTATGACAGTGTATAATCTTCTACGATCGAGAGTTTCATTTTTATGATATCATCTAAGGAATCTCAGATTTACACACATGGCGGATGATAGTGTTAGATGTTACAGAAATATTATTATATCTATTACAAAATATTTGTACAATAATCTTGGTTGTTGTAAATATTATTATCTTTCCTCCGTTATTCCACAAATGTTCCAAGGTATTCCTGTTTTCTCGTGCAATGGTTCGATATCCTTTTAAACCGTACCCGAGATAAAACCATATAATGCAGCTGGCGCGTACAAAATCACGCCGTATTTATCGACGTAATCAGCGAAAAGCTATTCGAGGAAGCAGCTAACAGAGAAATTCTTCCGTAGCCCGGAATCGCTTTCTTATCTCGGTGTTGGTGACGCTTTCGGAAGCTTCTCGGAGAAAAGGAACAGTCGAAATAAAGCAAACAACGAACGCTGATATGTCTTAATATCTTTATTCAACAGCAAGAAAAATATCGGGGCCGGACGATAAGCTACGATCAGTCATTCTTATTCTCTAATGTAAACCCGCTACTTTCTGATTGCGTTTTATAGATAAAACAAATTGTGTTCGGATATTTTGACCGTGCTTCTAGTTGCGTATACGATCGAACATTCTAAATTTGCAGCAATAAATTGGAGAAATAGTAGTTAAATTATGGGGATGCATTTGGAAATATTAATTGCTATGTATTGAATTTTAACGATAATTTTCATCTGGTTTTCTCTCGAGCATAAAGTAGCAAATATGACAGTTTCCATAAAATAGGCGACTATCAAAGGATTAACGTACTTTGGCAGGCAATGATTAATCCATACCTCCGGACGGATTAATGAAATTTAGTATCAGTGCTCGTCAAATACCGCTATACCAGCGTTCCTGAATTGATCGATGAAAATCCACTTCAGGTTTCACAGTGAATAATTAGTATCCCGATGGATCGGCCACGGGGAGACGTAAAAACCTGCTAAACGAAGGGCCATCAGTATTCGAGAACGACCATAATTATCATCAGACCGGTAGAGCCGCGTTTATTACGAGTCAGCTAACTAACGAGCACTCTTTTTTCGCTAGGTGCGAATCGTCCAAGGAACTTCAGCCCCTCGGATAAATCGCCCGCGAAAGGGATGACGAATTATGGGGAATTAATTCTCCAGGTCCAGCGATGCGTCACCAGGAGCACGGCCTGGATCGAAAGCGTGGGTCGGGAAAAATACGACGAAACCCTGTTTAATGGCTCGCGTACCTCCATCGCTATTCAGATAACCCGTGTACACGTACCGGCGAAAAAGTGCTAATTCACCGGGACAGAGAAGAATTCGCGGTGAAGCTGAAAATATTACCGAGTCAAATCATTTTCTAAAGCGACGATATTTTCGTTTATGCAACACGAGCATACATTGATTCGACTGCATGGTAAAAGTTGTAGAAACTTGAAGGGACGATACGAACAAAAATGGAGGATAGAAAACAGGCCACTCTGGATTCTTCGCACGATAGCGTCACTGACCCCGTAAAACAAGTGAAATCCCATGAGCAGCCTAAAAGATCTATGGCTCCGATTTCGCGATGAACGGGAGCACTTCGTAGGACGTTCGCCATGGGGCTCGCCAGTGTCGTCTTAATTCAGCCACGATCCGCGTTAGGCTATCGTTACCCTTGGCGTCGGAATTCTCTGGCCATTCGTTGATTTACGCGAATGCCAAAGTTTTATCGGTCCGTCCATCAGCGTGGTGGCTGGATTCCCCCAGGAAACCGGCATCCCTCTAGCATTCCTGATTACCTACGATTCCGCGAGGCAACGCGTCCAAGAATCCGAGTCGCGCTTAATCCCTTCGCCGAGACAAATTTATGTTCCATTCGATCAGGAGAGTCGTGCTATATTTTTACTTCGTTTTTCCTTCTCCTGGAACGAAGTGCATCGGTGGGGTTAAAAGTACTTTGTTCATGAAGAATTAAAAACGTTACTAACTGGTTAAGTTAGAAGACTTTCTTCTTCATAATTATTTAATTAAACTGAATGTATGACCAGTCGATAACCACCGGGGTAGCGGATATGCTAATTACCCGTTACAAAGTTAATTACATTATGCGGCACAATATAAATTTAATATCGTTCTGTAATATTAACACATTTACTGCTACGTCGATCATCGCAGGCACTAAATTGACAACAATAATTTGATCAAATATCGTAATTACGGATCGAAGCACGCGCGTGTAAGAAGATTAATTTTCGATACGGCAAGGGTCAAAAGTTCAGCACAAATCCCATTCTACAGCGATAAAACACGATTTCTCAGTTTATGAGCAACCGTAGACCGCCTACAAACTAAAGTATTCGCGACAGAAAGGAACGTTTCGACGTCGGGCAAATAAGAGTTCATTTCTGGCGGTGTTTCGAGCGGAAGCGAGCGCTCGCTGCTTTCACGTGGTATTGACACAAGAACGAAATAAAGGGAACGGCAAAAATACGTTTCGCGCGTTTATTTCGCGCCGATGTATTTACATCAGGTTGCATCGGCAGTCTGTCAACGATATGAATTAATATTGATGGCCGGGAGCTGAAAGAGTTGCGGTTACCGTTCAAAATAATCCCTTCACGCGTGTACCTGGCTATGTGGTGAAAATTTGGTGGCTGCGCACCTCAGCTGGTAGCCGCGAGCTTGCAAATAAAATCGTGGATCCGTTACAGCGATATATCAATCAAGCCGTGTTGCCAACGCCGATCGAAGAGACTGTAAACACGAAACACGTGCTGGAGCGATGAAATTCCCTCTAATATTTAATTGCAACAGGAATTTCATTGCGGACATTTTGAACAATATGCACGAACAGGTTGTGGTTAGATATGGGACCATAGGTACTCGCGCGAATAATGTCATTTAACTGCAACTTTGGGGAAATATGGAAACTAGGAGAAGGTGAAGTTGTGACAACACTTTGTACCTTCGCTTCTACAGCTCCTAGCACAGGAAAATATCGAAGTCCTATTCTATAGTAGATAAGATTCGAATTCATTATGAAGTTGAGATCAAAATTCAAGTTATTATTAACATGTTGTCTGCTATGGTCGTAAAGCGGTGCTGACAAGTAGTTAAATTTTCAGATAAAGCATAGTAAAGTAACTTTTAAGAGCTCTTAATGTAGGACACTAAGAGATTAAAGGGTGAAATTGAAAGATTAAGTACCTTTGTTCTTAATGGACTGTGTTAGTATATGTATAAGTTAGTTTTCACTGTGGTAAACGTGTTAATTTGTAACAAATGAAAAGAAGTTGTGGTGGTAGTAGCACAGTAGCTGCAGTTCAGCTTTATTCAAAGTGTATATTCCTTAGGACAAATTGATGGCCTCCGTCTCTAGATATATGCACCGTCGTACGAATAATTAGCGTCGCACAGTAGGCGTTCTCCTCACCTCCGGTGACTTTAATAAGACAAGTAATGGGGTATGAACGCGCATCGCTAATAAAACGATAGACCATTCGCAATAATTGCTTTCAACCGTATTATCCTCGCCAAGAGATCGAGATTAATTTAATGCTTCCGTAGATGACAGTTATTAACCCTAGCAAATCTATCCAGCTGAAACGGTTTAACACGGTAATCGAGAGGGTGACATTTAAGCTGGTGCTTGTAAGCGTTTTAATTGACTAGCGATATGGAAATGTACCGATAACAACTATGTTAGGAAACGATAACACATTTTCAAATTCTCAAAATTCCAGTACCCCCAAATTCCCACTTTCCCAAATTCCTAAATATCCAAATTTCCAAAATTGCCAAGTCCCTAAATCGTAGATCTCTGCAAATTGAATAATCCGTGCAAGAAAGAAATGATCTTTTTCAATATAGTTACCGAATAATATCGATATGCGGTCGAAGGGGATGGCTGAAGAGTGGCAAGCGTATAATTCACGAAAGGGGTTGGTGTTTACGCCGTCTCGGCTCGCTCGTCGACGCTAACGATGTTCACACCAGCTTCAGCAAGCCGACGAATAATTCAGTGCTTTAATTACGACGTGGACCCGGAGGGTAGCTCAATATTGCAGCCAGTGCGGCTTACTTGTCGGTAATGCTTCTTCGCTGTCGGTTAGAAACGCGTTCCTGTATGATCCTGTCGAGAAAATAGAGCGAAACTGACACGTACATAGGCCCGCACTGTTGACGTAGTCTACCGGGACAACGTTCTTGTTTGTTCCTAGGAGTCTTTTGATCGGCGGGAATTAATTTCCTTTCGATTTCAACAAGACGTTCTTCCACCGCAAAAAGGTCTTGCCTTGTGGTCTGAAGTTGCATTTTAATTAAAATCACTCCCCGAAGAACACTTTCCAGTAATTACGAAACATTGTAATATCATAAATTAAAAGAAAAAAGAAAGCAGCTGCAAAATATTCCCACGAGCCACCACGTTATAAGGTTCCCTAACAAAATGGTCGATGACAAACGGCTCCGTAAGATCCTCAAATTATTCACAATCTCATCACGCCACTGCGAAAGCTTATTCCTGGTCTTTTTCTTATTTTTCTGTTTTTCTTGCACCTGCCTTTCGTTTCGAGAACACCGTCGTTCATTTATGCATAATCAACGTTATATTCGTTCCGCGAGTAATCCCGAGGGGCCACAGGAATTAATCTAAAGCACTTCTTTTCTTCCCTTTTGAATAATCTCGCTGAAGAATGTACGTCGCTGTCTGCGTGTCGGTTAAAAAAACGAGGAAAAGAGCCCCGCGAAATTAACCCGTCGAAAACGAGAGGCGAGTTTGTACGTCGTACCTCGTGGAAACTTCGGAAGTATCGCGCGAGACGAACGAGGATAGGCCGCGAAGATAAATCGGGGGTAGAAGTAAAAATGAATTTAAGAGCCGTGAAAAATTGTTTCTCGTGGCGACGCTCGAGAACTAGCGGGACTCTATAATTTCATCGAACGATAAAGTAAAATTTCCCAGGACACGTCGTAATTCTCTCGCTCGGACCGGAAACCCTTTCTAAATTCGGCGTTTCTGGCCCGGGCCAACCTACCTTGGCGTAGCCTGTTATTTACAGACGAAGCCCTAATAAGAGTTAGTAGCCCCTGTGAAATCACAATGAACCGTTATTCAAAGTCAACCGTTATTCGATGCCATTTCCGGTTGCGATTCACCATCGATCCAACGGTCAGCGAATTCATTTTTGTGCCATGGATATATATTTCCTTTACTTAGAAAGTGTAGACAACTGTCTAGGTCCTCCTTAATTTTTAAGTTCACAGACTTTAGATGTCGTTCCTGATTAACAACGCAACCGTGTTTGGAAAGCATCGATAGATTCCAGCAAACGTTCATATATTTGTAACAACGAATCTGAAGACACGGCCAGACAGATTCGATGACACCTGAATCGACAAAAAACAAACAACTAGATCGATGGTTTGTACAAGTTCTATCGGAACGTAGTGCTCTTGAACGGCATCGATACTCGATACATCGAAGCGGAAACACGAGAAAAACGTCGATTCGTAACCCAGGGTGGAAACTCTAGACAGGAGAGCATGAAAATTGGAAAAAAGATTATCCTACGCGTCAACCGTCGAAACGGATATCGTTTGGTTCTCGAATTACAGAGTCGTGTCACCGCTACCGGATAAATCATCGTCAAACGGTTACCCTCTTTTCCGCGTCCAGTTAGCGCAAAAACCTTTGTGTTCTTCCGTTGGCGCTACAAAAGTTTCGTCGAATATATTTTAATCGTTCGAAAAACTTTCGACAAGTTCCGTAACAAAGTTAGTAGAGGCAGATCGAAACATTTCTGCGGGTCCGTTATAATTACTCGATCGTTAATTACTGGGTGGGTGAAGAATGTATCCGATCCTCGATCAACGTTATGTGCAGCTCGAATAATATATAAGGAAACGTTACGAGGCAGCCCTGATTTGAATCCACACGGTCTGTAAAGTTCATTAGATTTAAATATTTATGAGTTCGGGGTGAAGAGGCAGGTCCCGGGTCAATTTGATGCCGGAAGAGAACGACTTTGCTTCTTTATTCCCGTAGGACTGGTGCACGGTCCGGGGAACGAGAGGATTCGCAAAGCATTCGGCCTCGAGTGGAAACCCTGGGAAAGTTTCACGACCGCGGATTACCAAAGAAAACGACTGCGGAAGACAAATGGCGGATTTAATTGGCCAAACCATTGCTCGAATTCGATGTCGAGCTCTCGCTGCGAAACGTCACAGACCATCTTGTCCCGCCGTTTTGCTAATGTTTTAGTTTTTCGCCGTCGCATTGCAGGTCGTCCCGAACAATCGACGCTTTATTGAACCGTCTTCATTTAAATGGATAGAAAAGAAGAAAACAAGAGTATCGCTCGAATCTTTATATCTGTGTGAAAGAAGCTGTATAACTGTTTGAAGAAATCCGTAAATGGCGAGATTATTATTATTTATTAATGCAGAATCTTTTTGAATTTCGTTGTGTAAAGTAGCGGCGTTATAAACGACGTTACTGGCAAGTCTCCGGTATTTAACGCGTTAAATTGTTTAGAACAGACACGTTTTAGCCGCGAAACGCGTGGAAGGCGGTCAAGCTAGTCGCATCGCGTCTAAATCATGCTCGTTCTCCGTGTCCGGCTTTGCTTCGCGCCTGGATATCGAAGGGACGACCATAAATTGTTCGCAAATTCGGGTGGAGCCACGTTTATCATCGGCCCGCCTCGTGTTCGGGTAAATTCTAATTCTCGTCACGCGATCTGCTGGAAAATCGCTCGTTCTTCTCGGACAAGAAACCGAGAATAAAACGCGAACCCTGCAAAAATTTTGTCGGTGAACGCTGCCCCTTTTACGTTAACCGCAATGTTTGAAAATCATTACGGGACAGTCAAAGGTTTATGAAGTGCAGGCCGCGATAACGTCGAATAATTAATCAGAAAATTCGGGGTAATCGTTATCGGCGAGTCGCTTTAATCCCCGTTTGCATATTTTCCATACTGCGAATTAGCTGGGCGTTACGTGTTCGACCGCATTAGGTGCGCAACGTCCACCCTGCTCGGACAATTTATCGATATCCCGATCGATATCGCCGTGCCCAGATTCCGGCGAATCAACAGCTAACGAGGAAATCAATGCAAAGCATCAAAGATTTTCACCACCCTTTTGATGGGAGTGAAACAAAAATATCGTGGAATATTATATGGGATTGGAGAGATTTAAAACTTATCGATTCCCCGAATACCTCGTTCCGATATTTCAACGAATTATTGAGCCTTTAACCTTCGTAGCTGGGTCAATCGTGGCTGTCGAGAAATAATGTAGGAAGGAACAGGCTAAACTCCGGAAAATGAAGATGAAAGAGTCCAAAATTAAATTTAAATTTCTAAGAGGATGCCGTAATTTAAATTTCTTGCAAGAATATCGTTGACCCTCGTCTTCTATTTTACAGGACGAACATCCCCTGCGAGACCTGTATCTTATACGACCCAGTTCCCTTCACGTTATAACCAAGTGGAATTAATTACATCGATAATCACATTCTGAGAACCACGAGAGCTCGTCGCGTTCTTCAAATTAAATCCCGTTTTATTCCGCCACAATGGGAAAAGATTTTCCTATTTTCACGCGATCGCCGTTCGGTTTTATTTGCAGGAGTTTACTCAGGTACCAGGTGGAAAACTTGTTTAATGGCGGTGCAACAACATTGAATATTAATGTACCCATGATTTTTTTTTAACGTACACACGTAGTTCTCTCGCGAGGGTGCTAATGAAGCGGAGAGGGTGAAATAAGAGCATTGTGCACGAGCTACACAATACACCCTCGATGCTTTCTCGTCGGTGGCTCGTGAAAAGAAGCCGAAACTCTTTTATTCGCGACGCGAATAAAAAGTGCTGCATCGTGAATCGTTTTCTTTAAAATAAGTAACCGTAAATTCGATGTAGACACAACAGCTGGAAAGATTGATACATTTAAGATTAAAAACTTGAATATCTTTGTTACTCTTGTTGGCAAGGGGATGAAAGTATTTATTCTGAAGCTGGAAATGCTTAATTAAGGTTAATTAACGGTGGCACCAGGTTCATTAAGGTTATCAGCATATTTTTTCCGTGGGATAGTATATCCCTGTTATTTTAACATAATATCCAGCTAACGAGACACAATTTGCCATGCGTAAGTTTTAGCATATAAAACGTGTTCACAACTGTTTTAATAATTTCCAAAAAGTTAACTCCATATAGTAGAAAATTATTAATGGTCGATGCTGAATCGGTGTGGACTATTATTTTAAATCATATTCGCAACAGTTCATCGATAACGAAATTTATAAACGTAAAAGATCTTTTACCTTATCCCACCATTTTTTCCTCTTCCCTGTAATATTAAGATTCAATCGCGTTCGTTAGCCAGATAGTTATTCAGAATTATTCAGAGCCGATGGCGGAAAGAGAAATTCACGTTGAAAATTCAGCACTCTAACCAGTGAATATCGTAACATTTATTTGCCAGGCACAAATATGGATTCCCATCAAAGCGTTTGCGGTGAAATCCGCTCGACTCTAATTACCGTCCTCTCACGATCTACCATGGTTCCCGTTAAAATTAGAATCGAGGAGAGGCCGAGCTGTGCAGGACAGATTACACGTGTCCGATATTGAACCAATCGCCGCTCGTGGACACCGATTAATTTGCTTAATCCGAAACAGATTAGTCGAGGAAGGTACACCTAACAACCAGTTTAGAGGCGCGATAATGCCTGCCTAATAACAATCTTAATCGAACCTCGTTGTTCTACTTACTGTCTAAACAATTAATTGGATTCGGTGTCTGTCAACTCCCTGATTGGAATTTTGGGACAGAATAGGATTTGAGTAGATGCCAATACAATGGACTCTGTATTACCATGAGGGATGAAAATTCTTGCAATTGACTATGTGGGCCGATATGTGCCTCGCTTAATCATACTATACTTAGCGATATAACACGTGGTACGCGTGGCTTACTGCAATAGCGAAAATTTAATTTTAATTTTGAATGAAGACCTCGCTGCAATTTCGTGCGTCTGAAAAATTGACGGACTTTCTAAATGAAGTTCGTCGTTTGATGTTCGGTGGTGTAGCGATTCGTGGATCGGCCCGGCGCGAACATTAATTTAGATTAATCCGGGGGCAAGAGTTGGTACGGCAAAACTGTCGACGAAACTAGTTTAGTTGTTGTAATCTCAGGAGAGCTTTGAAAACTAAACGTCGTTTGCCTTCTGCCGCAGCCGTGTCACGCACGTGACGAGTTTCCCCTCTGTTTCGCGAATCATTCATTTATATTTTGTGACAATTGCCGATGCGTGGTACGGAAACGCGATCTTAAGGGTCGTTCCTTAGGATGCTAAAAGATGCATTCGTTCATAAAGAAGAATATACAACTACCGTTGGAAACTCTAGCTCTGATGGTGCCAGGTAATCGAAACAGTATCAAGTACCGGTATCATCTCGCGAATGATACTGTGTAATATCGGTTAAGGTATCAAATACTTCTACGAAAGTATCAATATCGGTTTTGAAATAGATAATAATTTTTTATTCGAACTATCATGTCAGGGGTGTCAGCGAAATATCAGAGTATAGAGAATTTTATAAGGTATCATACTTTTGATCGGTAATGTACATGTGGTCATTTCTGAGGGGAAAAAGATGTTGCGCGACGAGATATGAAATCCTGGTGGATTTACAGTCGCGAGCTTTATTTGCCGAGGATGTTCCGTGAATCCTTCGAGTCAGCGAGCCGAATGGTTCCACGGTTACGCTCGCGAGACGAAACGGGAAAACGGTCTGATTGCACCCGGTTAAATTTGGTCGAGCTAGGGAAAGCGGCGAAACGAGTGTCGCTTCCCAAAATTGAATGCTACGAGGCTGCGACCTCGTTTCCACTTAACTATAATCTTGCATGATATTGCTGCATCCGAGTGTGGAAAGACAAATAAACGAGAATACACCGACAGACGTTATTTCGACGATACCGTGCGGATTGCAACCAGCCCTTCTTCAGTCCAAGGAAAGCTTCGGAACTCTGAATTCCGAAGGTTGACAGATTATTGTGGACCCAGTAACTCTCAATACATAGATTTATTTTTGCTCATTAATTAAAATTTGGGTAGCTGAACTGCTGTCGAATGTGCTGAGCAAATTTACGGTAATCCATTTAAACGATATTATTTTTGCTATCTATGGTAAGCATAGGAAATATTTGCAATATTTGAATGCGATGGTTTATTATTATTGAAAATGTCCTGGCGTCGCGAAGGTTTGCAGGTTAAGCTTTCGAAAACATTCGCAAAGCCGACTGCAATTTAACGACACTTCCGACGTTGTTTACGTAGTTGTCGAGGAGAATAAGACTGCCTAGCCTTGATACCCTCCTCACGTCGTTGATCTCGCATCGAACCCGGTCACGGATTTGCGAAGAAAGAAAATCGTTCGAGAGGGAACGATTACGTATTCCGTCCTGACATCCTCGCTTTTCCATAGACCCCCGATTCGCTCAATTCTGCTCCCAGATCTCCTTCATTTCGTTCCTGTCGCGTACCCTCTTCTCCTCTATCGTCGCCTTTGTTTTATCCCTGGAAGTCGAATCCTGGATAAATTTTAGTCTCCTTATGTAAACATCGTTACATCGTTCAAACACGTAATTCATTCTGTATATTTATAATCAGCGTTCTACCGTAATTGACTCTCGACTTAATTCGAGCGTGAGAAATTGCGCCATGGTTAAAACAAACGACTTAATCCCAGAGTCAAGACTGGTCGGGCGGTCGTAGAATCTTCAGAAACGTAGAAATAAGTGTGAAAAATGGTGGAGCGAGGACACAAAATATTCGAGCCTTCCAACTTTTAAACTGCTTGCCCTTTTACCGCGAGGAGATAAGATTTCGCGGGGAATGTTGTATCATTACTCCCGCGAACAATCTTGTTACCTTGTTCACATTTTTAACAGAGTCGCGTTAACGACGTAGATCGAGTCGTCTCCTCCGGATCTCATTAACGCTCTCTGGCGACCCATATTCCCTTTCCCTTTCTAAGGGACCACTTTCCCCCCCACGAGTGCTCGTTTCAACTTGCCACGCGGCTGAATTTGCATAATCCACCTTTTTTTCTCTCTCCCTTACTCACTAAATTCCACAATCCTCTCCACCCTTCCATTTCGACGGAATTTCTTTCTGACGAACGGTTCTTCCCATCCACTCTTATCACCCTTTCCCTTTTCTCTTCCTTTTTTTCGTTTCAACTTTCTCCGAATGATAAAGTTTTTCCGATTTTCCTTAGTTCCTCCTGGTTATTCTTTTGCCGGATGAGGCGTTTTACCTTCACCGGATACCTTTTCGTCTCGTCGCAATTTTCCTTTGTATCACGGCTTTCCGCGGTTCCAATTGTTCCTTTGCCGGTATCCGTTGCTTTTTCACTTCGATGAGGATGATATTTCTGACCTTTTAATTACACCGATCTACTTGTTAATTTACTTGGTCAAACGTTACTTTCTAACAAGCGACAAATGACTCGAAGGACAAAGAATTATAAAGTCAGTTGACACATAGTTCAGAAAACCATACTTATCAGTATAGAATAAGACTTGGATCTGTGACTTCTTTATCAAACTGGCATTAGCACTTGACTACGATGAAAATTAATTAGTTAGGATCTCTGTTTCATTTTAAAAGAGATCAACGTATAGATCGAATTAAACTTTCATTTGAATCTTTCCTAAGCTGCGGTCACCCGCACGTTGGCTGTAGAAGCTTTAACGAATTCGAGGCTCCGAGGCTCCTAAAACAAGCTGCAAAAGCTCAGCTTTATTCCACCGTACCGTTCTCTTTGTCCGTCACATCGTTTCCACGATTCTCTAGTCGACGGAACCAAAACGGTCCGGTTTCGTCTCGTGTTGAACAAGTCACGATTCAAACGTTGCCCGTCGACCGTGTATATTGTTCGCGACGATTGTCAGGCTACGAGGGCAAGAATGATTAAACAGGAGCCAGGGCTGTTTACTCGAAGCAAACGCTGTTGTATCTCGTTGGCGAGAAGCGTGCTCATCGAGCAGATTCACGGAATTGTTATAACGTTTCTTTAAAGGTCTTCGTTATTTTTGGTCACGAAATATCATTGTAAGACACGGTTTCGCTATTTTAATATCGGTCGAAGAATTTATGTTATAACAAATAAAATCGTTCGTATTTTGAACGCTTTCTCTTTGAATTTAAAGCTCTGCAAAAGAGTTATTACAGAAACGTGTATCCGAAAGATTTGTAAACTTCAGCAATCGTTTAGGGTCGACTCATTTTCTTGAAAATCTGCCAAAAAAGGAATCGAACACGAACGACAGCGTTCGGTAAAGGTTCTGCCTGGAGCCTGCACTCAGCTTTCGGCAAAACGTTTTCGAAACTGTTGTAATCAGGGTCTTACCGGTCTCGTTCTTGCCGCGTGTCTTCATCGTGGAGGATCAACGGATATCCTGTATTCCCGTTCGATCGTGGCACGCGCGCAAGTATCGGGCCGGTTAGAAGCGCAAGAGTTTCCTTCCGAATCGACGAGCACGACGTTCCTCGAATTCCCAAAGTTTTGATCGAGTAAGTCGCGTCTGGATCGCGTAATACGTAATAGAAGGGAATAGGTCGAGTAGGAAGAGGACGGAGGGGTTCGTGGTTTGATTTCTCGGGATAGCAGGCGAACGAAAACAGCGCCGTTTCAAGCTGGCTTCGTTTTCAATTATCGTCGCTCGGCAAGAAAGTCGCTTCGGACAACTGGAAACGCTGATTCGCTCGGTTTTAAATGACGGTCCTGCGTACGATCTCGCCGAGAGAATAATGGAACGTGGTCGACCTCGAAGACGGGGAACGCTTAATATCGAGCTATCGCGGGATCCTCCTCGAGGACGATTAATACGAACGGGTCCGAGAGTACTTTTGTCGCGGCTATCGCCGAAATCTCGATGGAAGCGCGATTATCTATCGTCGACTGGTTTTGCCGACCAAGATATCGCTCTCGGTAATCGAGTGCGCTTCGTCGCTTGATCATTCATCGACGACGAGATAATCTTCGTGGACGATTCAGACATTTTCGATCCGATAATCCTGGATGACTCGAAACATGACTCGGGTCTCCGTAATTCTTGTAGCGTGTCGCGAAGTTCAATTTAGACAACCAGCGCGTGATCTCGTTAAATTTCTTCCCGTTTTTCGCCCGAGGACGCGAACTCGTCAAAAGAATCGTAAAGACAAACGTGTCGCGTATGTGACTTCACGGGTAATTCGCGGACATGCTTTTACGCGAACCACAAAAAACTTTGTTCCACTCGTACGTGCACGTCGTTAAAAACAACGGTAAATGCGGAAGTTGTGCAGGTATAACTCTACTGAAATATCAATGATGTTTGCCATAAACGTGCTACAAAATAACACGAAAAGGCTAGTCGGTTCCAAATTTTCTTTTATCCGCCCCGTATTCCAATCTTCTTTTAAGGGGAATTCATTCGATTCGGTCGCGTTTAGCGATAGGTGCAATTTCAGGAAATAGGAAAACCGTAAGGTTTACCGTGCGCGTGTACGCGTCGAATTCAAGATGGCGGGCGTGGAGAGGATCGTCGGTTTCGTAGCACGATCCTCCGGAACCGGGTTGTTGCTTATTGTCTGTAGCCGGAAAGTACTTGCTCGTTCTGCCGTTTTCTTTATTAGGCCGTGTACGTGCGGCGCAATGCGATTACCGTATTACGGTTACAGGATCCCGGCTATGTTTGCCTGTTCACGGCAAATAACCGTCGATGCGAGCCACCTTGCTGCCGGCGCAATGAAACATTGATGAGGCGTAGCTACCTAGCTGTATTTCTCGCGAGATATCGCACTTTCGAGCGGTCACCGACGTTTCACGAATCGTTGCTTCCTACAAATTACTCTGAACGGAGTAGACTCTGTATAAACACTGAGTAGCGCCGGGCAACTGTTGGCTGAGGGTAAATCGGGTCAGTAGACACGTAAAAAGGGTCGGTAGACACATAAAAAGGGTCGGTAGACAGGTCTAAAGGTTCGATAGGTACGTATAAATGGCTGGTAGATACGTAAAAAGAGTCGGTACAAATCCGAGTTACAATTGAGTACGAAATGTGAATAGGTAACACGTGGTCGTACAATGCGTTGGCTACACGCCTGACATGTTTGCCAGCCATAAGAGGGATCTTTGCAACATAGTGAAAGGATTGCGATTGATTGACAAAGTGTGTTCTCTCTTCGCACGAGCTTTCGAGACAAAAGAACAATTGGTTGCAGTGATTACGGTTTTTCAGAAAAACAAGCTAAATGTTGAATTGTTACTCATCTTGCGGAGATCATAAGGATTGTGTCGTATTAATGAAGACTGGAGAGCAGTTTGATCGGTCCGCAAAATTAACGAACAGATAAAAAAAGGCGGAAGAATAGAGGCGATACTAGGAGAACGACAGTAATCGGGACTTGATTGGACGGCGTCGATTTCGAGATTAAACCCGGCACGTTGAATCTCATCGGTTCGAATAAGAGAGGGCTCGACATTGTTCTCGGTGACGCGAATTGATTGCTTTGAGTGCAAGCGAGTTTGACTGTTACGCCGTCGAGTTCTACCAGCACCGAGTTTCCCGGTTAACGGCTAAACCTTGTTTCCTTTACACGAAAGTTTCGATCGAACGGTAAATAACGTTGATTTGATAAACCTTTGTATACCCACATCGATCGAAAGTGATGCGGGCAATAATTCTTGTTCCTTACCGTAACTAAACGGACAAAAACGTTCGTTCGACAGTGTATTCGTTTCTTTACGGTGATCGACGTGACACATTTACAACGCGAGAAGTTGTTCAGGTTCTTTTTACAACCTTATCGGTGATGTTGGAAATCCGAACGCTTCTAAAACTATTTTAGGTCGATGTATTTTAAGATGTCGTTTTTAACTATTACTTAGATGATCAGAAGACAT
Source organism: Megachile ligniseca (assembly GCA_945859555.1). NCBI lineage: Eukaryota > Metazoa > Arthropoda > Insecta > Hymenoptera > Megachilidae > Megachile > Megachile ligniseca. The sequence continues at coordinate 9,067,692 of OX243786.1, forward strand.
CTAACAATTGAATTTATCCCGAAGATAATTGCGTTAGAGATGATAGCAGAATCAGCTGCTCTATAAAAAGGAACTATTTTCGTTCGATTTAACGAATCGGCTTCTTGGCTCAGCAGCCAAGACTTCGTAATCGTTCTCGAATCGAAAACCGACTTGTCCGTCGATGTGACCGGTTGAAATCGTTTGGATTTTCGAAGCAATTAGCAAACCTGATTAAACTCGTTTCTTGATCGTGGACTCTTCACTCTCGATATCGGCCAGAAGCGATTTTCTGGTAGACGAGCAAGCCAGGAAACGAGCTCGACCCACAGGATAGTTGTGGATCTATCGAGGTTTCTTCGGAGATCGTTCGCGGCAAGAGAAATAAGTTCTCTGGAGACGAGGCGCAAATTAAACTTTGATGAACCTCGTCGGGACGAGTGGAGCGAGTGTCTTGTCGATAGCAGTCGATCTTCGTTGAATACTTTCCGTGTCGAGGAACGTTTCGTGGAAGCTGTAGAGCGTAAAACTTTTGTAACGACGTGAAGTAAAACGGTTTCGTAACACTGTTCAATTATACTTTGTTACAATTTCTTATTGGGTCATCGGCTTTCTGCGCCATTCTTGACATCTGTGAAGAAGCTCAACTGACGAGTTCATAAATGGGATCATTTTCAAATCTAAATTACTTTCATGAAATTGGAATTGGGTATCTTGAAGTTACAAAGATTCGAAAGTAACAAAGTTTCAAGGTTTCAGGCTCTCAAGTTTCACATTTCCAGGGGTACCAAGGTTCATAAATCCTTCCTCAACATGGAGGATCTGAAAGAAGAGGAGCGTTCGGAACTATCGATGGCTCCCCGGAAACCGTAGGCTCCAAAACGCGAAGATAAAACGGAAACAAGAGAAGCAAGGCAGTGGTGGGGCTAAAGCGCGAAAATAGCGGAAGTGTGCCGGTTAGCAGGTTCGTGATACTCCGTAAAAGTGAAATAGTACAGTGGCCGGCGAGCAATCTCGGCCTGGCTGGTGACAATTTTTTATCTTTACGAGCCAGCCAGGCGCAGCCGGTGTTCCTATTGCATAAGTGGAAAGAAGAAGAATTATGCATTTACGTAAATTATAACAGAGCCAGGAGGAAATGGGGTTCTCTTCTTTGCTTGAGAAAAGTCCGGCGAACAGAGCCAAACGGGACCGTCGGAATAAGATGGCGAGACTAACAGCTTTCCGGTCGCGCCTTCAAACGACGTGTACGAAGTTTGCAGCATCTTCCTGTCGGCTGCCTCGATCAAAAGGGTTCAGTTCGGGTCAAGATGCACGTCGGCACCGTTGTCTGAAACAAATACTAAGAGCACCGGTTGCAACAGAGAGGAGAGGGTTTTTAAAGGCTGGAACGATGTGGAGAACAAGGGACATAAATACCCCGGATGTCAGCACCAAAAGCGACTCTATGGAAGGAGACTGACCAATTGCAGTTGATACTCGAAGTATCGGTTCGCTCGATTTTCTGCAACCTCTTACGTCTTTGGATTTATGTAGTCCCTTTCGGATAACGTTTTATCGCAGCTTTGAACAAATGACCGAGAGATTAAGTCAGAGAATTCAACTTTAATCACGTAGCTGCAGAAGGTACTTTGTCTACTGTAAGTAGATTGAAAATAACGAGTATGTACTGTTTGTAAGAAGGTAATTTAAAGTAGAATGCAAGGTATTAAAGAATCAAAGAACAAAAGTTAGAGCTTTTAAATTAAAAATAAAGAAGTAAATAGTGGAACATCAACTAACATATACCATTTATCTGTTATTCATATTCAGTGATCTAAACAGTCAGACACACTATAATATAGATTACTAAAAACAGCGGTACTTAATCTTCTACTTTCATCTTTCTCCAGCACCGTCACATATGACAACCGCGACGAGCGTGTTAAAAAGAGAATGCCTGAGTTATCGTCGAATGGACGGAGAAAGATAGAGCTATATCGTTAGTAGCGGTACAGAGAACGATCCACCATTTACTGTACGGTTTCGTGAGGGCAAAACTGGTCCGTAGACAGTCCTCACCGGATGTTGTGCATCCAGAGGAGGATGTGAATGGGTCTCGACGAGTTGGTCGTTCCGGGAACGACAACTCGGGAGTACAGGAACGGCGTAAATTCCACGTGGCCGAGGAAAGTGCTTCTCTCTTGCAGCTGCAATTGCATACTCTCTCTCGACGATGCAGACGACGCGCGACCGCGAAAGCACCCTGCGGCTTCCGGTGGACGTCTACCGAGTGCACAACGAGGGTATTTGCTTCAGAACGTTTCGTCACGAAAGTGTTTTTGCTTGTTGCCTTCGAATTTTTACAATTTTAGCTATCGACTCTTTTAATTAACAACTAAGGACAATCTACCAAAAATAATCGAATAAATAATTCACCGTGTCGTACTTCGATGTAGTAGATTTTCAATAATTCGTGAAGTATGATAAGCCGAGGCGAAGTCTGCGGAGCAACATAATAGTCGTAATCTCTTTGGATCGTTCAGTATTTCCAGAGAGTTTCATTCTACCTCGCGTAACCCGACTGACCAGGAGATTTTCTATGAATTTTGAATGGACCACGTACGTGTTCCGCCTATCACGATTCAGGATTTTGTGCCTTACAACATGGATGTGAAGTAACGTACGAATTTCTGATTACAATTGTAAATCAATACCTGCACGATAAATCATGAATTATTAATCGAAAGAAATCGGGAGAAGTTCGATTCTTGGATGATTAGGTCTTTATCGAAGCAGTATACGAACATTTTTCCTGAATTAGATCAATTAGAAAACTAAAACTATTAGATTTGAAAAGCAATGAACCGTATAAAAATTAGGATACGAGGTAGTTGCACAGTGGCTGAACGATTAACTAGTAGGTTATTCGATGCGCTAACAACAACGATAATTAGGGTATAATAGATCGTGTTCGACGTTAATTATTCAGTACACCATTAAATACATGCGGTGGAAACATTTTAATCGAATCCCGTGTCTATCTGCATGATAAACTTGTTAATTATACGCGAGGCGCGTTCTGATCCGCAACGCGAAATATTAGACGATATAGAGAGCATGTAAATTGTTAAACCAACGCTATCATAATCATGTGACACACGTGCGATCCAACACGTTCCCTTCAGATACGATCTCGACTGTTTTATCTAATTAAGAATATCCATTTGCATCGAGTACATCGCACCCTTTCATTCACCCGCATACATTTTGCTCTTATAAATAGATAAATCGCTGAATAGCGCAACTCGGAATATTTAAGAGCAGCTAGAAAACGAAGCAAGATAAGAACAAAAGCAACACGGTATCTGCTCCAGTTAGTAAGTTTTGCATTAGCTAACGCATCGTTTCCACGCTTTTAAAATTATCAAGGAAAAGAAAGAGCATTGGGGAGAGATTCGCATGCAGATCTTCGTGTGACCGACGTAAACAAAGTCGTGTACTATACTGAAGTCCAATGGAAGTGGAGTTCTTTCGGACATCCAGAAAATTGGAACAAGCCTTTCGAATTTTGCCATACCGGGGGCTGCGCGAAACTACTTTCTACAAAGTTGTTTGCTTGATATTTCCTTTCATGTGATTCCTGAGATTGTCGCAAACTTTTCCCTTCTACCCTTCTATCAAATCGTTTCTTGTTAATCTTCTCAATTCTATTATTCCACACGTAGGGTTCATATGCTGATAAACCTCTGCGTTGAATTCTTACATATTCTCCATGTGTCAAATTTCAACACACTGTGATTTCCACGCGTAGAAATTTTATACGCTGTAACTTCCACGCGTCAATACTCTATGTACTGTGATTTCCACGTGCCGAAACTCCACGCACCGCATCTCCACGTGTTGTATTTCACACATACAGTACCTCCACGCGTCATAACTCCACGTACCGTATCTTCACGCGCCGTAACTCCCGGTATCGTACTTCCACACGCGCCATCAATCGCAAGAACTTTCCACCCCACCCACGGCAATACAGCGACTCCAACTACAAACTATCATCGTTCTCGCGTTTTCGACAGACATCGTTTGATATATGCCGTCGATATTTGTCCATTAGTAAACCAAACAGGCGCGCGTCGAAAGAAAAAGTGGATGGTATACGCGGGAAAATTGTTCGAAGAGAAAACGTGGGATAATCGACGATAAGAAGGGCCACGGATTGAGGGAAGACGAGGGGTTAGGGAGACGAGCAAGTGGCACAGAGTTTCTGCTTTTAACGCAAACAATCGAGGGAGAAGTGGCTCGTGGAATTTCACGTTCGCGTAAATGCACGCGCTGTTCAGACCGTGGGGCTTGAATGACGGGAAAACGTTTAGGGGGTTGGGGCGCTGTTAGGGGATAGGAGGCAGCCGCGTCATTGAAGCTCGGGAAACGATCGAAGTTATTCGAGAGATTGTTTCTTGAGACGATATATGCTCGGGGAATTCGGAGTCCTACGAGCACAGCCTGGAACCACCGATCTAAATTCATTTCCAACCCCTTTGCGTATAAATAGATTTACGTGTGATTACTAAATTAATTAAATTCAGCACAATTACAGCCAACGAACAATATTACGCGTTGATTTGATTGCTACTGTAACACTTGCATTGTGTTGCAAATACACTACGTACAATAATTGACTCGCTATTTCATAGTAATACAATGTTTCACGCGTTGAAAAATCTACTGATTTATAAAATTGAAAAAGTTGCATTCGAGTAAAGTAATAAACGATTGCTTGGAAATGTCCAGAAAATTTTGTCAGCGAAGTTTCGGAACCTGATCACCAACTTTGGACTCCCAGGCTCGTTTGTCCGAGTTTAACCGCGTCGGCTAGCATCGGGTTAGGGCATGTTTGGACGTCTGAAAGCGTGAACCGCAAGTTACACGAGGAGTGTTGCTTTGTTGGGACGTTGCAGGGATGATCCGCGACGACGTTGGCGAACGATAATCCCTTGAAACGGGAACTTTCGGACCAGTTGGAAATTTCGATGCTGCTCGTGATTCTTGAATCGCGAATACGCAAAACGCTCAATCTCCCTCTGTGAAATTCTCAGCCGAATCGTGATCATACTTTGGATTCCCGAAGGAGCCCGTAAAGGGAAGTTTAGTTCGAGGATTGCTTCGTTCGTCGCAAACTTTCCTGCCAACTTTTCCATTCTCCGTTTCCGCGAATCGACTCGTATTAACGCGTGTACTACTGCATTGTCGGCGAAAATGGACTTGTTTCAAGCAATTAGTAATACGTCGGTTGTTCCAACGGGAATAACTGAAACTAGTAAGATCTTCATTTCAGTAAGATCTTCATCACATATCGTTATTTTGTACTAGAAGTATTTCGGTACAAATCACTTCATCAATATTTCAAATAACGTTAATAGCTTAAATGCTTAATAGCATTTATAGTATTTAAATACTGAAAATATCTCTCTGACAGGACTTTGAGAGGAGTAATATAAATTGTGGGCACAACGTTGTGAATGCTATCGGTATTTATCGACGAACCGTGCTCTCGTGCATATAATATTTACTGTTAATACGAATTAATGTCAATTTGTTGGTACTACAAATATTTAGATTTCCATGAAACCACACTATCAATAATTGAATCAATACGTCGTCTGTTCTCACGCGTATTATTGGTTTTAAGAGCCAGTTAAACAATAATACTGTCATGCGAAACTTTTTAACGCAGAAAATTCCTGACTCTGGTCACTAGTTACGGAATTCGACGCGTTAACTGAAAAACGTGGACGGTCTGAACAGCTGTCGAGGACCAGTTGACGTTCAATTAAAAAAGGTGGGGTCGCTTCAATCGCGATCGAGCATTTCCACGAGACCTAATTATCCTCGTTGACCGCGATGCGTGTGCACTCGACGTGCAAAAGTTCGGATTATATTGAAGAACCACACGGATCGAATCGCACTCGATATTTCTGCTCCCTTTCGGCCCGCCAATCGGGGTGTTTCACCTCTCCTTTTAATCTTCTCCCTTTCATAAATATCACAAGAAAACGTGACGAGCAACATTTCGTCGAGGACTTATTTATGTAACGAGATGCTTTTTATACGAAGAAGCATCGATGCAGTTTAATCATGTAACCAAAACAGGTCCATATGTTGATGATATCGGTAAAATTGGTAAAGTTATCGATCGAAAATGGGAAAAGTCGTTCTCATACGACCACGATGTTTTACGACACGAATCGCGCGCAGTGTGTTTCAAACTGTTCGAGTTTATGGAACGGAAGTAAACGGGGGCCAAATAAATGTTCCTGCGACCTTTGAGCGTAACGACAATTGCCCGCTAAATCACCGTAATGAATTAATTACGCGATAAAGCTCGGTAGATTACAGTGGTTGAGCGTAGAAAATGGCGGTCAGACCGGATAGATAGGATCGTCGTCGGATCGATGTCAGACGTAAGTTTCTTTATTTCGGACCTGCTGGAACGAGCTGTTGCTGCTTATTTCCCGTGGACGGAAAGAACGTCTCGGTCAAGTTTGTTCAACAGTCGAGCGGAAAAGTCGTATTTTACAAAGTCACGCGGGTGATAAAATATTTATCGGCCGACAGGAACGAGTAAGGCCTGCTGAGGGATGACCACGGATTTGGGAAATGGGGATATACACTCTCGTTGATTTTCTTGATCCCCTGTGTGGCTCGAGTGTCCTCGTAAATCTTGGAATCGCGACGATTTCTTGGCATCCCGATATCATGGCCACCTCTAAACCTGATTCTTCGACGAAAACAGTATAAGTCTAAATTTTTGTCGTTTCGAAAATACAAAAGTTTGATTAATCAATCCCTCGCTAAAGTCAATGTTGACCAAGCAGAAACAATCGTTCAAACTGAAAGAGAAATATAATATAGAAATACAATAAAGAGCTGCTGCAAAGAAAATTAGTGAAATCTTATCGTTAAGAGTAAACGAGCAGGTCATCCATTGTGTTAAGAATACAATGCGAGCAATTATAAAATACCATCCAAATTACCTGCAACGATTCATCGATCTTTAATTTCCATTCTTATCCGTAACAATCAAGCCGTAGATTTTTCTTAAGGACAACCTCTACAAACGGGAAAGAATCGTGGGGAAAATTCAAAAGCGGCTAAAGTCGTTTCTATTTCTACTTATTAACGAAACGAGGGTCTCGATATTTCAAGAGGGCAAAGCTAATTGACGAAAGTCCGCTACGCTTGAAATTTCCGGGCGATGACTTAATTACTTCCGGCCAGATCAGAAGGAAGTTAACGACGGAAACGGGGGAACAGTCGTCGCTCGATACGTTTTTCCATTCAGTTTGCAGGCAATTTAAATCGTAGTTTTCCGCGCGATTTCATCTTGCCGGACGATAGGAAACGTCGCTCGTGCAGCCAGCGAACGCGAACCGTTTCGAAAACTTTCTTCCTCCTCCTCTGCATATCTCTCGATTCTCTTCCGTGGATCCACTTCCGGCTATAGGATCCAATCGCGCGTACACCGGACACAAACTGTTCCACTCTTCGATGAAACGCCATCCCGCAACAAACTTTCCGCGAGTTTTCCGCTCCAACTTTCCAGCGGTGACGCTTCTCCGGCGATCTTCGTTTACATGCTGTTTCCCAAAACCTTTGAGTGTTTTCTCCTTCGATGCGTTTCCTACTTTTTCCTTGTTTTTCGCCTACTCTTGCTACTTTTGCAATCTGCTTCCCTGCATCGTCGAATGTGCACGTTTATGTGGACATTTTTATTGCTTTGCATCGATGTGCTGCAAGTACCATTTCGCAGTTCTTCCAAATCTACCGTACTTATCAAATCGTGACAAACTTTCTATATTTCGACATCGATTTACCGTAAGCATAGCCATTTTCGTTAAGTACTGATCTTCGAATGAAATATTCGGGAGCCATTTTGTGATACTTTCGTATCATTTAATATGTAAAAATGCATCATGTAGGGACTTAGTAAATGGGTAAAGCGTGATTAATTTTCACGGAGTAGGCGTGTTGTATGATTTTATGTTAGGAGGAAATTGTCAATACCGTCCAATCCAATTTCTCGCGAACGTCTTAGATTTATGCTCGAAGGTAGCTAGTAACGGGCTTGGTTGCGCGTGCCTCGAAACTGTAGTAAGTCAATTACGGCCGCGATAATTATAACCTGACAGTTGCAATCATCGTTACCGTGAAATTGCCAGACTAATGTAGTCGGTCAACGCCGGTCTCGTGGCGCAACGCCTTCGGTCGTGCCTGCACTAATTAGCACCGAGATGGCTACCCCCTAACGAGTGACCCAAGGCAGCCAGCCTCCGCTAATGCGGCAACTTGCAAATGAAACCGTTCATTTCTGTCACCACTTTAACCCTTTGTTGCTTCCTACCTCACCGTGTTGAAACACAGACAACCGCATTCGTCGCCACCATCGGCACCGATTCTCTCGTCCTTTGGCCCAGAACTGAACGGATGGAATTTAATTAAATTATATCAAATTAAATGGAATATGAAATGCGTGTAACGATCGTAGCAACTCTTTGCGATGCAAATTGCGATGAATGCAACGAAGATACGGATTGGAAAATAATAGCAATTATATTCAAAGTACGTTCGGATGTAAATATTAAAGATCCAACGATTAAAGAGATAATTTCCCGTAATTGCGACTTGGACCAATTAAGCTCGAAGGATAAACACATTTTCAATGATCAGCGATAACGAAGGATCTGTGATCATGCTGTTTCGCAATTTCAGATGACGAAGCGATTTTGTTACATGGGAAAAGAACAAAGTACAAGAAAAAAGAAGCACGTTCCTGAAGCAGATCGATCTCTGAACAACGTGCAAGTAGCGGGTAATATCGAGGTTTTAATATCGCCGGTAAGCGAACAAGAAAGGGAATCGATCGAAGAATGGCTAAATTGAACGGAGAAAGAAATACAAAATTGTTCATCGGCGAAACAAGTACCTAAATCTACAAATTCAGATTTTCTAATTCAGATTTAACGTAGAATGGCATTTCTTAGTTTGCGTTTAAGAGCGTACATTCACGTTCTGTTTATAATCGAGGATAAATATGAAGGGAAGAAAATGCTTGCTTCAGAATATCCAAACAGCATCGATCTGGGAGTCCGCGATTTAAAAAAGTTCCAAGGATGAACCGTATCGCCTTCGGTCTGTATCGTTTCTAGTCACGAAACACGATAGAGCGTTGCCTTTCCGTTTTCCTTGTTCAACCGGTACCGAGGAGACATCGCCGGGTCGGTAATATTTCATGGTACATCGGTTCCTGTTGGTACATTAATGCTCGGGACAATGCTACTTCCTTTCCTTTCGACGTTTCTTCGCTCGCTTTATAAATGTCGTATTGTGATTTCAAAACAACGGACAAGAGTTACGTTCGCTCGAGCGCCGGTTCGTTATTGAAAAAGTTCCGACAAAAAAAGTGGCAGATGCGCAACAATTTGATAACGAATGATTAATATCACGAGAGCGTTAACAGCGTTAATTTATACGTAAGGGTGAAGGTTGTAAAGTGTCCCATGAGTTATGGGCGGAATCGTAATAGAGGCTGCCCTGCCGGAAATCGTTGAAGGGAAAAAAGAAGCGAAAAACGTCGCGAAGGGAAAGGGTTGTTCGCGATAGAAAGGAGGGTAAAACACACGAAGGTATTCGTCACGCGAGCTGAAAATATATCATGCGTCTGGGCGCGGTTCTCTAATGTAATCTGCTGAAATGCACACGACGCTCGGTTGTCGTGCAACTTTCCTCCGCAATTATTTCGATTAATCCTGAATTTCATCTAGCCAACTTGTTCCTTTGTGCCGTACAGGCACCCGGCGATAAACGACGAACCCTTTCGCTGATAGCGTTACGCGAAATCGTTCATTTCACCCTTTTTACGTCGCGGCTACCGATCGTTCGTTATAGGTGAGCTTAATTTAGCTTGCGCGAGGGCTTCGTTCGAGCAACAGGCACGAATATTGCCAGAGGGGACGAGGAAATCTCTATTACGATCTTATCGTTTCGTCGTTTAGCGAGATTTCGTTAACGAACCGATGTACGAACACCTGAATATCAACTACGAGAATTTGCATTTTTTGTGTGTACATTGTTGCGCCGAGCTTATGTAGGTACATTCGTGAAAGTTAATCGCGTAGAAGTAGACAGGATGGTTAAACAGGTATCCAGCTAACAGAATAGCGTGTTATCATTGAAACAGTAAGATAGATATCCTTATCATAGATTTGAAACGGTACTACTTGAAAGTTTCTGTATACGTTTATTAACTGTTTTGATAACTCGTTTGGAAACCGTTTTCGAGGGTGTAAAACCGTCTTGAACGATGTTTTCAGATACTCGAGATCCTAAAGACTCGCAACAGTATAAAACTGACAAGTTCTTCGACGGAAACGTTCCGTCGAATAAAAAATAGCACTCTTAAAGTTGGTTTTACCGGCGATCGCTGAGAAAAGAGCTCTCCAAACTTTCCCTTCTGGTATAAATCAGAATAATAACCGTATTCGTTACTCCTTTTTTGTATCACAAATTTCCTCCACGAAACTCTCAAAGGATGTTTTATAGGGGGAGCGGTCTGGCGGCACGGAACATTGTTCAAAAATAAATTCAAGCCGAGAGAAAAGTAGACGAAGTCTTTCTTAAGCGATCAAAAGGGAGCTCTTATCGCTGGCCGACATGTAAATCGACGTTTTCGATTCGTCAGCACTCTCTCGACCAAGAATTTAATATCGACCGACTTAGAATTGCCTCTATCCAATCGATGAAACGAAGTCGCGGAAAAGGGAAAAATGTCGGGAGATAATAGCGCGAGAGTAAAGGGAAGGCGAAATAAAATGTCGTCGCTGTTAATGGGCCTTGCGGCGTTTCCTCGAAAGAGGACTGAAACTACGAGCAGACGGCGAACACGTTGAAATTCTTTTCATCGAAACGACAACCAAGAATTTCCTTCGCGATCGTTTCAATTTACTTGTCATTCGCCGCGTTTTCCATAAGATTTGCGTGCAAATACGTTTCTCGATCAACGCGGGTTGTTCCGCCGCAATCACGGTCTCCAATTATATTGCCATTCAAGTGTGTGAAAAATACCGGTGAACGTGTCGTACGATAAATAGAGATGTAATTGCAGTCACTGTTGACGACAGTTGCTCGCAAGTAATAAGTCTGAATGGAAAAACGTGGTGACGGTAGTGTTTGATCGATACAGAGGAGCTTTCCACTCGTCATATATTAGACAAAATAGCGTGAAGAAACCGGGTCCTGAAAACTTCGCCACCATCGGCTTCACATATTTTCTTCGTCCTTTTTCCTTAATCCCCGCGTCCTGACAAACGCGAAAGGGGACATGGACCGAACGCGTCGTAAATTTCAAGTAATCGTAAGTTTTATGGTAGAGGAGGCCGAAGAGGAGCAGGGAAGTCTGGACACACGAAAACGAGAAGAGACAAAGAAGAAAGAGGGACCTAGCTTAGCTGCTTGTTGTTTATCAGCCGCAACGTTGCAGCAAGCCCTCGTAAGCCCTACCGGACTTTGTCTGGTGTCCTTATGAGGTCCTCGAGAACACCCACCCCCTGGAGAAAACAGGGATTCTCGTTGTTGTCCCGTTTTATTTTCGCCCTCGACGGCTGTCGAGCAGGCGGCTCGTTAATCCCTCGCGTTTGACTTCGTTCTTATTGTTCGAATCTCGACGAACAAGGACCAGAAGTGTCCTCTCTTAACGCGATTTGAGTGCACGCCGGGGGGAGAAACGCGATAATCCGCGCCGCGATGACTGTACGAACAATCTTTTGCCTTCTGTTTCCTTTTTCTGCATCGCGTATCTTGTTCGCTTTAAAAATCCGCCGTTTAACGAACCAGAGGAATGGAATTACTAAAAAAGAACTACCAGCACGTGGGACGAAAGCGAAATGAGATGAACGAGGAGAATAATGCGCGCGAAAGAGTCGGGCTGGATAACGAAACAAGAAGGATCAGACAGGAAATAAGAGAAAGCACAGAGAGACACGGATGCCGCGTTGCCGAGGGAAAATGAAGAGAAAGGCAGGAAAAGGAGATCGGATAGAAAGAGAGGGTGCAGGGACACGGTTATAATGAAGTCATTTGCGTGTTCTTCGGGGTGAATCAGCAAAGGGTGGAACTGCGTGCTCGTAGGCTCACGAGGCTTCATAGAACGAACGTTGCAACAACCGCGGAAGGAAAGTGAAGAGGATCACGGAGACAGAGACGAAGGTAGAAAAGAAGAGAGACACAGAGGGCGGTTGGTGGTGACGGAACGACGACTAATTTCGCTTGCTGCTCCTCGACAAACAACCGAGACTGCGTTGCCCTCGTGGAACATCCTCTCGAGAACGAGCCCGAGAAACGACACCCAGGAATCCTGAATGGATCAGGAAGTCTGGAGAATCCTGCTAGAGACACTTGCAAGCACCCCTTATTACTTGACTGTTTCCAACACTAATTCGCTGGATCCGAGCAATCCGACTTACTTTCGATTCGATAACTTTCAAATAATTTATGGAGGATAGTCAGTTTAGATTGAGGATAAAGTTTGAGATCCTAGTGGAGACCAGTGGAGAGTTTAAGTCGCTTAAATGGTCCTGGGATATTTTGTCTCCGTTTTTATTTCTACGTTTTGTCCGTTTTTTATATGAAACACACTCTCAACCGAGAGACATCAACGGAGAACATTAAGCGGGCAAGAATCATTTAAAATTCAAACGCGAACCAATCCCAGGCCGCGTAAAACCTAGAAATAAAAGTCTCGGTAAAAATAATGCGAACGACTCCCATGAGTGGCGAGTTCTCGCTTTTCATGGGACTACTGTATTCTCTGGTGAGTGCTACGGTGAGCCGTAAATGGTTTATTTTTTTGTACCAGCCACCGTTATTGACTGTAGGGGTACATGGTATCGGTTCCGTGGTTCTCATCGGGGAATTATGCGTTTATTTCAAAGTTTGGTAATCGGATATCGATTACCTCATCATCGAAGACGTTCGAAATTGCTCTACTTTCGTACCCTGTCTTTTTTCCGTGACAATATTCAATTCAACAAGTGTATCTTGAAACACAGACACGAATGAGTTAATATAATATCTCGACCAGGAAATTTTGCCACTTGGCTAGAAACAAGAATTCCGAATAAACCAGTTATCGAGCATCCGATCGAACAAGAAAATGATCCTCCAACCGATGAAAATCAATTGAACGTGTTCGCTTTGCGGCATTAGCCAGAACTCGGTGGATTCATTAACGTTCACCATCGCGTTATCAACATTCCTATCAATTAACGTTGAGCCGATATTGGCCACAGGGTTAAGCGTAATACCGACTATGCCTCGCTTCGACCACGAAAATTACAGATACAGGTAATTATGTTATAACGAATTAATTCGTATCGGCTCGGTCGGTGAACAGCATTATGGACGTTCATGAAATCACGTTGGCCCGTTTTCCCCCTTTGCCAGCCCCTCGTCAAATTATGCGCACGATATCGTTCACGGTGCCAGACAAGAGATTCCACCCCCTCTCGTCCCTTCTGCGGTGCGTTGACGCGGCATTCACGATCCTCCAGGCTGCCTAGAGACGCATCTACCCTCTATTTCGGGACTACTCCAGCCAGGATTCGGCATTCATCCCTTTGTTCGGCTCCTTGGCATTGTCTACGGGGCTGGCTTGGCCCTCGGAGGCTCCCAAATCCCCTATCCATGCTTTCGCGTGTTCTCCGGAGAGCAAGTGGTGCACGCGTTAATATGGCTACCTGTTTACCAAGATCGTTAAATATTTACGGTTGTGCGCGTTGTCAGGCTCGACGACTCGCGGGACATAATTTACTCCCACTCGTCGACAAAGTGATCCTACAGGACTGCCTCTAAAACGGTGATTTACTCGCTGGCGAAGTTCGAAGAGCGCTTATAACAATACTCTATAACTGGCTGTGACGTTTCCACCTCTTCAACCGGTCCATGCCGTTTTTTAAATATTAACAATTTATGTGTGTTTCAAATTTTTCAATAAATTCGTCCATCAGGAGACACTCTGCGATATTGCGAGAGGAAGACATTCCCAGAGGAGAAAGAGGTTTTGTCGTGAAAAAAAAAAGGAAATTCTTCTTTTGCGACAAGCCAGTGAATCTTAGGGAACCCTCGAGCCTGACGAATCGTCGGACGTTCAGCTTATGGACCTCTCGATTCCAGTTCGGGGCAAAATGAAATATGCAGCCGAATCGCTCGCCATGGATATCTGAGACGATCGTCGGCCCATTTATGTCCGTCGACCGGAAGCCACCGGTGCATTATTAATGCGCGGGCTCGATAGTTCTCAGCCGAGGAAGCTGCACGTGACACGTACAAATGTCCGTAGTCACGTCATTAGTCCGAAGTACACCGGATGTGCTGCAAGACTTTTCTCCGAGAACGATCATCCCTGCTTCGTGAGACGTTATACGCATTACGGTGATCTAACGCGAGAAATATAAGGATAATTTATTATTCCGTATTTTAATTCACGATATCTTATTTATGGTATTACGATGATTTATCGTAAGCTGAAATTTTTTTGCAAGATCTGAAAGTTTCTTCGTCGCTTTACTTTCGTAGGATGCTGTCATAATTTCTGCAAGATATGTGTCTAAGACTCCGTACACGGAGTGCACGGCAGAAACATAGTCGAAGATGAAAGTAAAATTTAGTCGCGGTCTCCAGTAGCAACGACGAACAAGCAGCTTCGATTTTACCGAATCGACCAAGAAGGGATATCATGTAGATGGCCACTAGTACTTTAATCTTTCCCATTCAATCGACTTCCGAAAGAGATTCGACATTACAAGCGGTTAGCCTGGAACTTTCCTCCGAAGAAATCCTCGACGCGCACTTTGGAAAACTTGTTCTTTCGTATTTATGACAGCTGCGGGTTGAATTCTTCCGAGCGATCGAGGGTGGAAAAGCCTGGGAGGAAGTGAAAAACTACCCTTCTAGTTCTTCTCCGGATTTTCCTTCGCTTCCATAAAAACTTACGGTTACTTCTGCCTTGCGAAACCTTCCTTCTTAGCGGGAATATCTTGCATCTTTCTTTCGTTTATCAAGTTTCAACAAATTTCTCTATACGTTATATCACTGTACATGTTATCGCTCGTAGGAGCTCCACGAGTTATACCGCTTTTATAAATCAATTTTGAATCTATAAAAGCACAGTCTCATCATTTGTTATCCACACCTGAACTTTGCAGTTGGAGCCTGTCTTAAATCGCGTTGAAGAATGATTTTCTCGATCTGGATCGCTTTAATTGCCCCTTCGCGTCTCGAGACTGGTGCCGGTTTAAAAATTGTTCGGCGTTCGAAGACGAAACGGGATCACGGACGGACACTCGGGATTTCCGGTAGCGTCGTTCGTCTTCGTTACATTAATTCAAAGCCTTCGGGTCTTGGCTCCTGCCAGCTCTACGGTTCTTTCTTTCTACCAAGGACCGCACCCTTTCGTCAGGATCTTACGTAGGATCATTCGTTATTTTACACGTTGCTGCTTCGAGAGGATCCTCTCGAAGGAAGAAAGTGCAGAAGATCCTTTCGTTTCTCCTTGATTAAGCTGCTACCCCGGCATCTCCTTCGCTTCTCTCTGCTTCTCGTTTATTTCCTCGATACAGATTTTATATCGTCTCTGAGAAAAATTCGAGCGCGGAAAGGAACTCATAAATATTTTTCTTTTTACGAGAATCGTTTTACCCTTTTTCTTCCCCTTGATGGCGGTGTGTTTATACTATGCAAGGAATATGCAAAGAAAATTCGAGACGAAAACGTGGACGGTATTCGTGGAAAGATGTTCATGCGATTACGGAAAACACAGTGGGAATATACTTTGACGATTACGCTAACTTATTTTCGGATCAGAAATACACTTTAATCCGTTTCTTTCCCTTTCGCTTTCACGGCTCAATCGACACAACTTTACCCCATTTTCCCCTACTAAGAAGGAAGAGGGCGAAGTCTTTTATTGCAGTAAAAGACTTTCTTCCCTGAAATGACAAATCTACCCCTTTCGATCGACTCGAAGTTCTTTAGGAAAGTTCGACGTTTTCGGGTCGATCGATGGCTCTTTCGTAGAGAATATCGAGATCAACGGGGCCGTGAGGATGCTTCGTTTCGAGATTAATATTTCGGAAGCCTGCTCGATGAGAGAGGATGCGAGAAGCAAGAGCGAACAGAGACGATGCTCGGCTCTACGTCGGTGCATTCATTCTCATCCTGGCAGAAGTTCGCTCGCGTTTTTTACAATCACACCCTTTCCATCCGACCCTCCTTCATCCTTCACAATTTTCGTCGGTCGTTCGTTCCGTGTCTCTCGACAGAACGATTTTTTCACCCGTTTTCCGGGTCCGAGCATTCGACGGAATGAAACGCCTTTGCGACACTTGAATTTTTCCCTCTCGACTCCGTTTCATTTCTTTCCGTTCGCTTGCGAAACGTACGGACAGAGTCCTAAACTTGAATGCGCCGCGATTTTACTGAACGGTCTCAGTCAATTTTTGTTGGCAAAACGGTGACACTCGCTTACGAAATCTTTTTACGACCCCCCATCCACTCGCTCCATTTCCGTGCCACGATCTTTGCAAACGCGGGGCGTGAAACCGCGAAGTCCCGATTCTACTTCCTTTTAAATGTTCTCGCTCGATTAACCTTACCGAATTACCACTTTTCTCCAACGATATTCGACTACGTTACGATGGTATCGAAGGAACCGTGTTCCCGACAGTTTTGTTTTCGCCGACCAGAAACGACATTCTACCAATTCAAAGAGATCACGAAGCTGGAAATTGCCTCATGACATATTTTGGAAATAGGAAGTTTGAAAATTTTACGTTATCCACGGTAAACTGCACCTGGGAAATTGTCTTGTTACAATAGCAACCAATGAGATGAAAATGATATTGAGAAAGTATGCGAATGCATTGGAAATGTGATGAAAGAATGAAACGCGGATTGTCAGAAGAATATTGGAGGTTCTTTTCGAAAGTAGCGACCCCATTGTAATTCTCCAGCGAGTTTGTGCCGTTTGCTTCACGTCCAGATATTTGCGGGGCTCCCATCTAATTTCGAATGTTACCGTGTTCACCCTGTCGACGGAGCGGAGTGGACAAGGCTCGCGATGAATCAGCTGGACGTGTTTCACCGGTAATTTTGGATGAAGTACGACCGCCACGGGAAATCTGGCGACGAGTGACGCCTCGAGTCCCAACGGAACGATCGAAATATCTTTTCTGCGCTTCGCATCGAGCTCTGCTCCACCGATCATCCTCTTTCGATCATTCCACTTGTCTGACGTTCTTCCATTTCGAAAATGTGCCTGAATTTACTATAAAATTTTGCACTTCGAACAGAATTGTCTCCTCTCCAAATTATACACATGTTTTTAGACGCGTTACTAAGTACTTAGCTTTTAGTACAAGTTTTATGATCCTGTTCAGAATGGTACAATATGAATATTTTTTGAAAGCATAATAAAATGGTTACGGAGACAGTGAGCTCGATAAGTCTGGATTATCGACGATATTCAAAATAAAATTCTATGACAAACGTTGTCATAATAAATCTAAGCCCCGCACAGAAAAAGGTAGAAAAGTTCAATTTGAAAAGGTTATGCATTTTTCGAATACTTTTGTCACTATTGTGTTACTTCGTATTATACTCGCGGTATAAAGAGCGCCATAGCGATGTTCCAGAATTTCGATTATAAATCACACCCAATACGGAGATTGTCCTAACAATTCTGCAACATTATTACTTTCATCAGAGGTCCAAAATCTCTGTTGAAATCGCAGAACGGTATTCATTTCGACGAAATTGCAAAGTTGCAAAATTTATCGTAACCGAGTTGGAAGATCGGTAAATTTGCAACCGTTAGCTAGTATCGTGGCGTAACAGCACACATCGGAGAGAAAAGAGTCAGGAAACCGTGGAAAATCCTTCCGCTTAATACTCGAACAATGCTGTTTACCAGTCAAATATATCCGACAATAGGAACTTTATCCGAGCAGCGGTGGCTACGCGACTCGAGTTTCTTCGCTTCTTCCGTGGAACACCCTCGCAGTCTTTGGAGCACCGTGCGTTGAAATTCCATTCGCTGCACCCCGCATACCTTTCTGTATTATCCCATATTACACCCCCCATTACTCTGCTATCATATACGCGGGTTTAAATTGAAGCTCGCGTTCTTGCAACGTTTGCTCTACTCCCGACGTTGTTTTTCACG
The DNA here is from genome assembly GCA_945859555.1 of Megachile ligniseca. Taxonomy (NCBI): domain Eukaryota; kingdom Metazoa; phylum Arthropoda; class Insecta; order Hymenoptera; family Megachilidae; genus Megachile; species Megachile ligniseca. The sequence goes on from OX243786.1 coordinate 9,085,930, forward strand.
TTCCTCTTCTTGCCTACCTGTGCGCAAACATGAAAGGAAGCTCAAGCAGTTAGGCATCTGGAATTTATTTCTACGCGATAAACACACTTATGTGGTTCTGTGGACACATTCCTCTTGGGAATATAAATGAACTATTGTCTATTAATTTTTGTACATATCTACTATAATTTGGAAGGTAGACAACTCACAGGAAGTATAAGACCTAAGAACCTTGATCCTGACCTAACCAGTAACCTTAGTAATCAAATAATCGAAGCAATGAAATATTAATGAAAAACCTTAAAATGTAATAAAGGCATCAATTCGAAAAGCGTATAAATGCTAACGAACGGTATGTAGAAAAGGATAAGTTAGGATATGGTGGATTAATGGGAGGATTCTTCTGGTCACGAGTGAATGGAAACGCGCGAGGAATTCGTGTGATTCGTGCAGGGGATATGTTTGCGACGCATCGTGGAACGACGCTGCCCTCGTTTCCTTTTTCAGCCCTCGCATGGTACAGGAGAAAAAAGAAACTGACTGGGTCCTTTATTGTTACGCGCAGTGTTCGTTACTGAAATACTCGCCGGCGATTGTTCGCGACGACGAGCGAGTCTGCGAACTGTAAAATGGTATCGCGCGAATGCTCCGCGTCTAGCGAGATGCCTTTTTCTCCCTGGACGCTTAATAACCGGCTGAAAATGCGCCGAATGTAATGAATCCGCTAAATATGGCCACGATGAATCGGTGATTCTTGCATTTTGTTCCCTTTGTCTCCGCGATTTCCTCTAAGGTATGTAATTAAAATTCTTTTGACGATACATTTCTATACGATGCATTGATATTTCAACGCTGTGACACTGCCAGAGAGAAATTAATTAATTCGGAGTAAAGGGCGAAGGTAGAAAACGAATTTTAATTATCACTTGCGATGGTAGTTCGAAATATACTGAACTTTTTTGAAGTTGAAATTCGTCCGCGATCAGTGATCCGCGTTGTATCTTTAATTTAACGAATTAACTGAAAAGCGAAGAAGAGATAGCTTTCAACGTGTATTAAAATTTCATTGGCTACCGAAAATATGGAAACGAACGTCTATTATAACAGAAATAATTGATGTTTCTAAAGTGAAGGAATTTCGAAAACGAATTTGTATCGCGTTGCAGGAATAGCGCCGGTAAACGCCGCTCCCGAAATACATTTTCGTTCCCCGTTTTAAATTTGAAATTCTATATTCCGTAACTATTGAAAATTTCAGCTGACCGTGCACGAAGAAACACACGGAGCTTTAATGCGTCGTTTTACGAATTCGCGAACGAAATCGAGTTAAGCGATTAACGTTTCAGAAAGTAAGGAAAGAAATAGTACGGAGTAACGTGATTATCCGGGGCCGAACGGAAAATAGAATCGAGTATTTTCGACTTGGCATCGAGCGAAATCATTTGTTAACCGGGGGGAAAACGGAGAAAGAAATTGAAGGATCACGAGACGTCGAAATTAACGAAGTTACTTATACGAGAAAGTTCTGTTCTCCAATCGGATTCCGAGTGTTCCTTTGAACCGATACTCTGCGCTGCTCAGATTTCCACTATTCCACGGAAAACGTGCAGTTTTCCGATACGATAAACGTGCCATGCATTTCAATCGAAACTCTTTAGTTGTAGTGTTCTCCGAGCCTTTTGTTTTCGTTACTTTTTTGTTATCGAAAATTGTGTGGGATTTTTTATCCGTTTTTCCTTTTTATTTTTTCCAAACAGTCGACTATTGAGCAAATTTTTGGCGAAACGCGGACATTCGATTTATAAAAATTCTGCTTTTCGTCCTTTTTCTTTCGCTTTTAATGTCTGACTAAAGTCATGTTGTACTACTTGATATTATACAGAGAAAATGTTACTAAATTCGCTACAGTACTGGACAGTTACATTTTCTACTAATTTGCACAAGCGTAAAATTCTTTCCCATTTTAACAAAATTGTTATGGTTGTAATCAACATCAATCTCATTTATGTATTCGTGAAATGCGAGTAAGTGCTCGATTCAATTAACCAAAGAATTTTGTCCCATTTGGTTGGCGCGATATCAATTAAAGGATTTTCAAAAGACTCGGCAAGAATTTACGCAAAATTACATTATCCCCTCTTTGTCCGGGCAAATTATGAAGGGTTGCAGGGGCGAATAAACGTGGGAAGAGGATGCTCCTCGGAATACGTGTGTTCTCTTCCGTGTATGCCGGGGCGAGTAACCTCGGTTTTTCAGCAGCTTCCGTGGAAAACAATTTATTCAGGAACAACGCGACGGGGTTAATTGCGTTTGGGACTGTCAGTCCGGTTCGAGGAAACGTTTCCTGTACCACTTTTTTATCACCGTAGCGTGAGTTTCGATCAAGTAACAAACCGAAACAAGCGGACCGTAACGGAATTTTCTGCAACCGCTCGAATTTCACGCGAAACAGGAATTACGACCTCGTCAATGCGAATTAACGAGCGCGCCCGTGTAAAGGGATGGAATCAATGAAGAAATTCGAACAAAACCCCTCGGGTTACCCTTTTGTTTCGCACCGCAAATCGAGTCGATACTTCTTCCAAAATTCCTCATCGTCGAAATCCTGTTACATTTCCCTGCTGGAATTCGTGGTCGAGTTCGACATTCCTTTCGTAACTCGAATGAATTTCGCTCTCGTACGAAAAAATTATCGATACAACGTTTCTCCGCTTGTTCAAATTTAGTGAAACGACGACAATAATGGAACTATAATCTGGAAACCATAAGATGGTTTAAATGAAGGTTGTCTAAGGTGGAAATCAAAGGTAACGAGAAATCGATGGTTGAACAGAAGGTCTTGGCTGGGCCAAGGGAGCTCCTTCGAGACGAGATATACGAGGCCACAGGTTGGGCAGAAACTCGTGTTGGGACGAAGCTGATGAAACAACGGCAAGCTTCGACGAGAATCCTCCTCCGACCCCTTCAAGTCCTGTACTGCAACTACCCTGAACATCGTCGAGGAAGAAGCACTCGCCGGAGAGGGTGAGTCGACCGCTGATAGAATCAAAACCGCTGTTGCAAGGGTTGTTCGTGCTTTGAAAGTAATCGTAGATAGGGAGTGTGTTCGTTTTGCTTGATTGGCCCTTGCTGAATTTACACTCTTGCGGTAAAATAATGTCCCCCTCCGGCGAATATAAAGATCTCGTGTTTTCGAACTTTGGCTACAGAATTTCGGTCGAAGAGTAGATGTTTCATTTTCACGAGGGAAATTCCATGGTATAAATAGTCGGATTTTGGGTCAACGAATTTCTGTTAAAAAAAAAAATATCGTATTTCACTGGAGAAAATTTAAACCGACAACTTCTATTTTTATACCGAGCCTGCCTTGTACCATCGCAGTTGATATTAATTACTGTTTTGCGTCCTTTTATTGTGATACCGATAGCGGGATCATGAATATTTTTAATTTATCGTGTTTTCTCTGCAATCTACCCTGTACAGCTTCGACGATCGTTCATTCTATTTCTAGAAAATATTGGTTTCTATGAAGTTGCAACGCTTTATGTATTCGGATATTCTGGCCATTTTCATGTTATTGTTATGTACATTTAATCATAGCACTACGAGCAAGCTGCAACTCTAAGAATTAACCCTGCACGTGAACCTTCGCTAAAATACAAGCCATGATAATCCCATTTCAAAACGCAAAGGGTGCATCGAGCTACTCTTTGGCGGTGTTTCAGGACTTAATGAAACCAGGCAGCTGAAATAGAATCCTGTTTGGAAACCTAATCTCCGATGTTACGTCAGAGGTGAAGGAACACGACATAACTAAAGCGATACCAGTAGAGTTCGTTTTACTAAAAGTTCCTCGTGTGCGTATTTTGAAGATAATTCGAACGACGAACGATTTTTAAATTAATATAACCGTTAAAACGTTTTGACCAACTCAACATGCTGCTGATTTCAGCCATTGTATACATAAAATTAAAATTTGTCATTTCTACGATCCCGCTCGTGGCAATACCACAGTCTGTAATTCAATATTTTTTACTGCAGCTACAATGAAACGGTATAATACATTTAACGGTGAACAATTTTAAATCAACAGAAGCGAATGAAAGCGCAGAGCATTAAAAGTCGCTCCATTGTCACGCGATTCCTCATTTTCTCGCAATTCGGTTTCGTCAACCTCTTCATTCGTCGCAACTACCGAGCGCAGGAAATTAGAAATCGCCGTCAAAAGTATGAGGAAGGCGAGGGAATATCAGAGGCAAAGGACCAACACGGACAAGGGACAATTGAATGAACGTCATTGCAGGAAAACGGACTTCCGTTGTGTCGCGTTTCGTGCATTCTCGCGCGGAATGCGATTACAAATTTGATTCCGTCGAAAAGAAGGAGAACATCATCGTCTAAATGCACCTCGTAGCATCTTCCCCTCCTTCCATTCTTTCTTAACCAGAATTTATGTCCCTGTCTTCCCGTCGCGCCTTGTCTTTTATTCGTTTTTCCATCTTGGACCCATTGTTGCTCGTCTCTTTCCACTTACGTACCGTGTCTGACTACTTATTCTACTTCAACGTGTTTTCGCTTAACGAGTAGCTCGTTCTGACTGCTCTCCGCTTCGTCATAAATCTTTCCCAAACGAATTCGGACGTTAATAATATTTAATTGACGCTTTAGAGACCGGAAAACGGTTAATAGACCTTTTCGTGTTAAGTGGTTATCGAGTGAAAATCGATCGTGGAGTTCGTTGGCTATTAATGGACCTCGTTTCGTGCTCCGATCGAAATATTAACACGTTGATTGACGCTGCGAAAATTGACGTATGCGATGGAATACAAAATAACTTATTAAGAATTCGACCTAGGAATTTTCCAAACAAGTAATTCGTCGTCAGGAGAATCGACGCGGATTAATTAAAATTTTCATCGTCCGTTTATTACACGAGTCGTAATCGAGTTGTACGGGTCATAACACATTGAAAGTCATTTGACGGTATGCACGGAATAGAATATCTCGTGAAAGTGCTCGTAACGTGCCTTTTCATCTTCGCTTAATACCGTCATTATTTATAGCCGCGTAAAAAGCGATCCGCGTAAAAGCGGCCACGTTTTCGCATCAATTCCTTTGCGCGGCAATAAGAGGAAACCGGATTTGCGGTTTCCACGCAAAATCAGCCGACGACGCAGAGAGAATGGGAAATCGTTCGACAAACGAACAACGACGACAAAGAAAAGGAATCGTCAGTCGTATCTCATAGGGACGTTCTTTCTGCCTCGAATTTCACCACGCGATCGCTCACCGATCGATCCTCGTACGATCGAACAAAATGTACCTCTGTTTTCCGAGCGATTTTCGGTGAAAGAAGGATTTACAAACGACCTTTTCAACGGAATCACAGCCTTTTCGTCGACATTAACCGATTCCTCGTGACGTTGTCGACCGATTTCGATATTTTATATCATCCGACCGAACATCCCTGCAGAAATTTCGTGTAAATGTTTGTCTCCCACGTATTTTCAACGGAGAACGTTCTTGACCTGTTATTCGAACTTACCCTTTTAAATTATTGGAAATTTCCTACACGGTACAGTGTGAAGTATTGTTTCAAACCTCGCGTTCTCATCGAAACATCTTCCAACTCGATTGTTACTCGAATTATCAGAGTGACATCAAATATTTGTTATTGAAATTGCGAATAAATATAGGAAATGAAAGTTTCTTTCGTGCATGTATTAATGTTTCTACCTCGCTGATGAAATTCAATTCATCGAACCGCGCAATTTCGAAACTTCTGCGTCTCTTATGCAGATGATGGTCTCCTAAACGCGGCTCATACGATATTCCAGCAACGTTGGTCAAGTTCGCGCGTTAAACGCGACCTAATCGCTCGAGTTGTTCGCAACAACCGCGCGAAGAGTAGCGGGATAACGTACGACAATTTCGACGTAAGAGGCTATCACGTTGCACGATGCTTCCTATCATGGCCGTCTCTTCCACGACATTAGATACTTCCCTCCATTCGCATTAATGATCACGAGCTCGACGACCCTTGTCTCAAGGAAGTTCGACAACTTCGAAGAACGAGGATTGGACGCCGGAAACATCCATTATTTACGCGTTGTTTGCTTCTGTTAGAGGAAACGTTGAATTAACGTTTGATATTCAGGGTATCCGTTGCCGTTCGGTCGGTCTCCGATGGATTTCGCTCGTGAATTTAACCCCTTAGCGTACAAATAAAACAGGAACCGACGTGTGCTGGATATACACTTAATACGACACAAAGTTATGGTAGCCGTGCAAGAAACAGGATATTTACTTTGCTAAATCCACAGCGAAATAAATTACTTAAGTTCTGAATTATTCGGACGCGTTAAATCCACGGGACACCGGTGACCTCGGCAGCAGCCAACGCGTTAACGGCAATTTTGTTTTCGATATCTAGATCGATAATTCATTAACGATTCACGCGACCGGGATACCGAGGTAGCCTGAAACTAATGCATTCGTTGGAAACAACTTAGCCGTTATATCGGCGATTAAGCAAACTATCGGGTCGAAAACAGCCGTTACGGTGACCAGCGTAACTCTGAGCTAGATCGTAGATGCAAATTCCTTAATCGTTTTCGAGAAGTTTGCGAACATCACGCGACAAGGGGAACCTGACACCTTTGCGGGTCCGTGAAATCGCGTCCCGAAACACTTTTGCAATTCTCTTTCCAATTATACAACCAGGTGATTCAAGAGCTGGTCGGTACATCGGGACTGTCCGTGTCAAACAGTTAATTCCCGGACAGTTAACTAACTTTTCTCGTGCCTGACGTCGCAATTACTGCAGGTCTTCCTTTTAGCCGACGGATTTGCGGCTCAAGAAAACAAAACCATCGTGCTTTCTTGTTTGAACCTTCGATGATTAAGCGAATTACACGATTTAAAAGAGAATGTTGCAAGCCATTTTATCCGTGCAATAAAATGTAATTAGTCTTCGTTCTCAGAAGTTTCGTGGAAAACATCAGAAATCCTGCAACGAGGATTCCGTATTAAACGCTGTTCTGTTAATTAAACGATAAATAAATAGTTCCTGAAATCCGACAGAGGCGTTCAAAGTTCGAAGAGTTGTGATCGATTCTTGTACTCTGATTACCGTTCGCCAACTCCGTTTACGGAATGAATCAATCTTGATTTTTACTCGTTTCATCCGGCAATTTGAAAAACTTCTTGTTCGGCCGGAGCTTGCAATGATCCCGGACACGCAGTTAAATTAGTCGGGAATCAATCGATCGGTTTCTTTCTCTGGGAATTAATTATCAAGTGAGATCGATTCCGCAAACTTGTCCCAACTTTTGCCTTTCTCCTCCTGCGTTATCACCAGTCCACCTTTTCACTCCACTAATTCACCCGGGAATGAATGGCTAAGCGGCGAATTGATATTGGAAATCGAGGCTCGATAATTACGATCATGACACTGATAAATTTATATCGTTGGGGGTGGTGTGCCTTGCAATAATTCAAGTAGACATTTTGACATCGCTCTCTGTTACATGTTCGCGAGTCATGTCATAGGTTTTAGTCTCTCGTGTGGACTACCAGCGTGTATGCGAATGCGATTCACTGAGTTGTCCTTTGAAGACGAAGAAAAATTTCCAGAAATCCTTGCAAATTTGTCGAGTCATTCAGAGCTAAAATAGCGAGCCATTTTGGACAAGGAGCAGTTGTCAGTTTTCAAAGTTCATCAACGAACCGATTGCAAATTTGCCAGAGAGTAATTTCGAATTTGGCAACAACCAAACTACACAGCGGTACTTTGAAGTCTCTGTAACAACATCTGAACCACAACGTTTCACAGGGATTTTGTACAGTATTACTAACCCTGAGCAGTCTAATTGCACGAAAATTCTGTGGACGTTGTTAGGTCGTGAAGCTTTCCCCATTAATCACCATTTCGTACGATCCTGACTGTTTTCGATGACACAACGTCCAGATCACGGATTAGAATGAAACTGTGGTTCGCAGATTCGGTGGCACCAAGTGTCGCAAGATCGTGTTACGAATGGCGAAATTGCGGCATCAAGCGGTGTATTGTCCATTCCATCGTGGAATCAGGCTTTGACGTTGGTTCTGGCGCAAACGTTAACACCAACGCGGATTTCGAGTGGCTATTACACGTCGCTGGCCCTTACAAATTCCCAGCCAGCGCGTCCCCCGTTCGCGTTGCAACTTGTAATCAAAATTACCGGAGATGCGGCAGAACCATGTAGGCCGTAAATGTACGCACGTTGCTCGCAGGTTTACACGCGTGCAAACCTGATCGGCATTTGCATCGAGTCAACCAGGAAACGGCATCCACGAGTTCGTATCAGACAGCCTCGAGAGACCTCGCGTTCCAATTTGTAGTCTGGCTTCGGTTTCTTGTATCTCTTTTTCCTAGCCGTCATTCTGTCTGCAATTTTACCCTTGTAATTAGTCGCGTTAGAAACGAACCTGTTGGTTGGCCAGGGATCGTGCGATTTTTAATTGGTAACCAAGTCTGCCGGCCACTCTGAATGCACGGTTGCGAAACTTGTTAAAACGTTAGCAACGCGTGCACGTTCTTTTGACGGTGCCTTTCTTTCTCTGTTTTTGTACGCACTCGTTTATTGCGCGGGTTAGTTCGTTTGAACAGTTGTTTATTAAACGGCGCATGGAGAATATTGTTTCTTTGTGACCGGTTGTTAGCCACGCTTCGAGTATATTCGTTTGACGATTGCACGCGGGGAAAGTGTGCATGCAGGTGTCGCGTCCCATTTCTACTCTCATTGCGTATTTTTGTATTTGTCGAATATGACGTTAATCATTTTACAACTTTAGAACGTTATAAAAATTTACAATTTACTATGTTTTCATACTCTAACTCTGGAAATGTTGCAAAAAATAGTGTCACGTATCCACAATTTCGACGATCGATAAACGTTAATAATATGACACACAAAGCGACCGGTTGAAACAATTGTATGTTAGAGCATGACGTAACTAGAGGGAGAAGCGACACGGCGAATTTCTAAATTGAAACAATGAAGCACGTGCATTCCGCGAACTGTCCGCTCAAACAATTTAATGGAAATCGCAACAAATGAAGAGGAAAATGGAAATGACGTAACGAGAAGCACACGCACGTGCACGCGCTGGGAGATAATCGACAGGCAAATTCTACAATATCGTTCGCTTCTAGTAAATTACTGCAAGTCGATGCGTGCAGCTAGACGTCCATCGAAATTGCATTTTCCACGATTGCCATTGTACGTAAAACAAATGAAACCCTTCAGTATATCGATTACAACAAGCGATTCTGGGTCTGAATCGAACAATTAACTCGTGCTTATTATCAAACGCTTTCAAACGATGCCGCCATTTTGACTCGTTTTAACCATTTAAACTAGTCGAAAGGTTGATGGAATATTCGTTGCTTCGTACTGGAGTTAGATTTAATTTAAGCTTGAAGGAAGAGTTTTAATTTATATACATTTTCATCAACATATGACAATAACGACACGTATAATTATCAAACGTGCAGTAATCTAGCAGCCGTAAATTTAACGTGCACCGTTATCAAATTGAATAAAAGAAACATTAAAATTGTTGATAGTATGAAGTAAAGTTTAGTATAATCTGAGATAAAGTAACGGAGAAATAATAACATCTTTCATGACATTAATCCAACTGTTAACTCCTGAAAAGTATTCATCTCTGGGTGAATCCTTCTTCTCGACTAATTAAACTAGCCGTTCGCGCCTCTCGCGTTTCTCATTCAGCCGGCCAGATTAATCTTCGAACGAGGGCAAACTTTAAAACTGCCACGATTAACCGAGCGACGGGGCATCGGTCTTTCACGTTTCGAGGCTCTCGCCGCTCCATTAAAATGCGAATTCCTCGTGGTCCCGCGTGGAATCTCGTCGCTTCCGAACGCTCTCCAACGTTCGTTGGAAACTTCTGGCTGAGGAGAAGAGAGTACTTTTTCTTTTTCACCCTTTTTTTTTTTTGTCTAGTTACCGCATAACGAACGAGACGCTTCGACTTCCGTGAAAATTACGGAAAGCTGACTCTTTACGGAACTAACAATCACGTTTTAACCGATGTTCTATGTCGTAACTATGTAATTCGAAGTGTGTAAACTTTTTCCTCGTGACGGAATATTGTGAAATGACACGTGTGAAATAACCACGTACACTTTACATTGAAGTTTCTAATACAAACTGGCTTACCTTTCAAACGATGAATCCATCAAACTTCAGAACAGCGTATTTCATTAGCGGGTAATTTCATCGAACAATCTTCGTCACATTTTGAACATGAGATTGATATGGCATAAATTTGATTTTGCAGTACTCTATCGTCGAACGAAGACAGACATTTCACGTATCGAGATCGGTCATTCGGTATGCAGCAACCTGATAACTTAATCAAAATCACCGCAATTTGCATCGGACGCGGTAAGATATTCAATGGATCATATTGTTTGACTAAATAATTAGACAGGTTGATTAATTAATTCAATTATAATGCATGATTTTCGTCAACCGCATCAATTAAACCATTCAAACAGTGGATGAATCTTTCCTTTCGCTCTGTATGCAAATATTATGAGGTTCAACGTGTACTGGTTCTTCTATCGGGTGAATTTTCTGCTTAATTCACGAGGTACAAGCGAATCTGTCCATAATATCGAGCTAACCGTAGGAAAAAGCAAGAAATACGAAGTTCGGTGTCGGCTACAGAATTGCAAAGATTGATTACTCGAAGCTTCATAATTAGCCACTGTTCTGTGAAAGCGTTTGCAACGGCGCAGCCCATAAATTGCGTTTAAATAATGCAGAATACAAACGCGCGCGTACCAACACGCGCATACATCGGAGGGTGGGTTTCGAACGGAGCCAATTACCGCGAAAATTCACATCTACCAATCTCATTTTCCCGCGATAACACGGATTCGATAGTAATGTCACGATTTCCTGCCTGTTTCTGCTGTTGGATCGTGTCTAAATTAAACTGTCGGAAATAACGGAATAAGTTGGAAATTAATATCGACATTCTTGACACGTCCTCGAACTTCGATCTCCATCTTTCATAATTAATTCCCCGCGACCACACTGACTGAAGCATCGAAAACTTTCGAAAATTACTTTCGAACATTCACCGAGCTTATTAAAATGCTTCCGACCTTATCGAACGAAACGAAATCGATACCCTTTTCGAGTCAACTCAACTGCCGCGGCTCGAAGAGGGTAGTAGCTGCTATACACGAGCGTGAATTCAGGTTACACCATCGAAATTGTATTCTTCTCTACGTGTACATGGTTTTCATCGAGCTTGTCCCTCGACTTTTCAATTTCCACGACTTCGCAACCCTTGAAAAAGGTCACCGTATAAAAGACTGGTAGTTTCCAATTTCCCTCATCGTACAAATTCAAGTTACTATTTGATTTCATTTTTAACTCAGAATTAATTTTTAAGCCATCATCTACAGTCGCTGTGAAATTGTATTACAAATATCGAGGGGGTTGAATTTAACCCTGTTACGATAGTTGAGAGTTAAACATACGGCACTGGTCACCGATGACTCCCAGAGGCAATAGACGTTTTAAAAAGCTGCTCGTTTCTTTGCGACGAGTAATTGAATTCCCGAATCGAAGTGGCCTCGAGAAATCCAAGGTGGTGGTTTGAAAAAAGAAAACAAGAACGAAGAACGATAGGACAGGCTGAACATTGTTTACCGATAAAGAACAAGGAAAAGTTACAGAGAACGGGTAACGCCCACCGCCCTTCTGTCTTCGAACGATATCGGGAAACTTGAAGACACTCCTTGTCTCTTTTATTATTTCCAAATAGCTAAAGGCATCGGTACCTTCGCCGACAGACGTTGCAAGTAGCGAGAAAAAGGGGCAAACCGCTGAAGTTTCCCTTTATCGAGGCATTAAGAAGCTCGGTCGAAGAAACGAGAGTGCACCGCAATTTCATCCCCTAGCTTGAATGTCACATGAAATAATGAAACGAGAGTTGTTAAACTTTTCCGGTTAGATGGGATCATCTGTTCTGGCAATATTCTCTCGCTGTAATTGTTTCTGCGAATCCGAATACTCGAGTATCAGATATTATAGCAAATAGATTAGATACTAGAGCAAGAATGATCTAAGTTAAAAATTAATTATAATTCGCTTTATCGTTCAATAAATTTTCACGTTAGTTTCTTGTGGAAGCAACGAGGCAAAATCGAGTCACGAACTTGTCCAGCGAAGCGACTCGATCGAATTACAAATTCCACGGTATCGCAGCGGAAAATCGAACATCGTCTCGATCGATCTTATCCTTCGGCACGTGACAAGATCGATGAACGTGATAATTCGTCAGGCAGATCGCTCGAATTCACCCGTGGTATAATACGAGCGAAGATATCCGTCGATCAAGGGAGACCAAGAGCCGAATAAAGTAAATCATCGATGAAAACATAGCATCGGGCCATTTCGAGAAACTGTTGAATAAACGAAAGAGCGAGAGAGGCCAATAAAATGTTAGGGAACAGAGAGAGAGGGTTAGGTAACGTTGTATTCAATCCAATCTCGTCGTATCGATTCCTTTAAGAACGATCGAGTATTTACGAGACCATCCAGGATCGTAACCTCGTAAAACATGGTGGACCGTGTTTGCAGGGGGTTCGTGAACCGCAACAAAAGGGGGTTGCGAGAAACAGAGATAATGCAAGTGGAAAGGGGCGGAATAAGCTCGGTTGCATCGAGAACGGGTTATGATCCGATGTTCTATCGAATATACATTATTCACCGATACTACCCCCTTTGTGATCGCTACGTGTGGAGAGTAAATATTTTTCTGCGCTTTCGAACCATTACCTGGCTATTCAAACGTTTCGTGGAAACGATCCTTGAACCTGACCGCTGGCTCCGTGGAATAATGTTTGCTAGAGGAAGCGAATTTTTCGATGGTTAATGGAGAGATGTACAGAAGCCCGCGGAAGTATGAACAGAAAGAAAAATGTTCCGAGGGGATCTTGTCGGAGTAGAATTCGAAGGATTCTTTGCTTGCTGATAAACTTCCGAGCCTGCCTGCGGTACAATACACCTAGGCTTTTGCAGAGAGAAAATATTTGATACTTCAAGGGAGCGTTCTTGACAGAATTTTACGTTGTATTCGACGTATCGGTAGATTATCGATAGTACGCGTGCAGGATAACGCGGTTCTCGATGACGGATCGCACGATTTCGACGCAAGATGAACTCGATTAAAATCCTGCGAACCGTGACTCGCCTACGTAACAGTGGAACCCTGAAATTCGCTAAACCGCAAAGGTTGCTATATCGGTTCGCCACAAAATTGCTCTCGATTCATCGATCGCAGCGAACGTTTTAATCGTCTTAAAAGGCAGCGGCGAGTAATAGGATCAAATAATTTTTGGTTTCGTATTGTAGGGCACGTAATAGGATACGGGAGCAGCTCGAGTTATAAGTTCTGTCGATCGTTGGCCGAGACGAAACGATAACGCGCAAGCGGTTTATCGTGGTAATTTAGAAACTGACGCTCGCACCTGCTTCCGACATCGGAAACGGAATTAAAACGGTCAAACGTAAAGAAAGAGATACGCGAATGTTCGCTAAGACTTTCAACAAGATTATCGTTCAGAGAGCTGTGAAATAATTTTGGAAATTTTAGCACTCTGAGATTTTCGAACTTTCTGATATTAGAAACTTGGCTATTGGAGACTGAGGTTTCGGATCTTTTAGTTCTTGGAAATTGGAATTTTTAACTTGGGTCTTCAATACTTCAAATTGTTGGAGATTTGAGAGTTTTGGATCCTTGGGGCTTTGAGTGATAGATACGTTGGATGTTTGAGACTGAAACGTTGAAATTTCTCAATGCAATCTCTGTTCGTAAAAGTTTGAGAAGTGCGGCCAAACTATTTGTATAAATAAATGCTCCGACTCGAGGGAATCAGTTGTACAAAGGGGTGAAACTTGTTAGACAAACAAATAAATAAATATTCGATTCTGGTTGCGTATGCCAGAGCGGTACGTGGCAGAATTTACTTAAGGAGCAAACGAATCTTCCTAAGGGATGAGAAACACGTCGGCTGACCTGGCTGGCTTGGATAGGGCTGTTTACACGTGTCACAACCCTTCTCCCGGGATTCTGGTATTGGTACACGTGAATCGGGCGTTGAATTTCCGGTGAGAATGCCAACTCGAGTTTCGTAGGACGCGTTTACTTGCATCGCTTGCGAAATTGCGTATCGGGAAGCGTGTTCTTGTCGGCTAGATACGTCGCAAGGTAAATATGAAAGAATCGAATAAAACTCGAACCGAAGAAATCTGCTTTGCGGTATGGAAAACGTTTTCCCTTTGAATAATATACCGTCTCCGCGAGATTTTTCATCCCCCAGACATTTAAAATATCGAGTGAGATTTAACGTTTTAAAGAAAAATATCATATCGAACTTGTAATACGATGAACTCGAAAAATAACATTTTTGCTTGTTCAAACGACCGATAAGATTTAATTACAATTTTGTAAACGACTGAAATCATGCAGGTACGTCAAATTGATTTTAATACGTTAATATGTTATTAAACTTTGCGCTGCATGTTTGCAATACAAAGCTGCGTTTTGCATTTTAAACACGAATTAACTACATCATGTATGGGGCTATTTCACCAATTTCATCTCCTACAAATTTCATTCTATACTAATTAAAAATTACTTTCGTATATAGCAATTTATCCGGAAATTTGATTAAATAGATATTTTAAGGAACATTAACGGGGTAAAAGTATGCACGTTTCGTGCGTTATTTTTATTTAAATTCAGCTGACAATTCCACGCCGTTAATTGATTCTGAAACATATTGGTGGAACGTTGTCCGAGACGATCTGTATAGGTTGACGATTCTTTTTCCGATGCCCATTGCAGAGGCTCGCAGCCACCGGAATTTATCAGGATAAATCTGTCCGCCAGAAACTGGCCATCGTGATTTATTTCTCGACCCGGTGTGCTTCATCTTGCCGCTTCGCCGGAATCGGAGAATCTGCATATCGACTCGCGTCCCGATTATTGAAAAGTCAAAATCACGATTCGTCAAGAATTCCCCGGCTGCTAGCAGGATTGAAAGTGCTCCTATGGAAATATTCGATCGAATTCCCTGGCCAAATATTTAAAAAATTCCACGATTCGCGTCTACTCTGCAAGCGACAGGCTTTTTCAATAGTTCAAGAAAGCTGTTGGCATGAATATCTTCACTGCTTGAAAGTCTCACGACACTTACTAAATTTTATTTCCATTTCGAAAAAGTCGTTTGACCTCGCCGGAAATCTACGATTTTCTACAAAATAGTTTAAGTATTCTTTACAAGGTTAAATGTATAAAGTAGTAGTAAAGGTCAACGATAAACGCGCCTAAAGCACAATCTCCTTTGTGAGCTAAATATAAGATATTTTTTGGTTAAAATTAGTCAATAAACAACTAATTTACAGTTATGTATCGCTTTTGCTCGAGCAAAGTGTATTGATAATTAGAACAATTGGCCAAGCAAGCCGAATCCGAGTCTAGCAGCTCGACAGCGTAATCTGGTAGAAATTCTCCGATGCAATTTCACGAATGGCAGCGTTCAGATTGCATAATATCTTGGAGACGCAATTGTCGGCCATTATTCGTTCGTCTAATACACGAGATCCGGTGCAATATTCCTAATAAGGAGGAGCACAATGAGCGTGTTCGAAGTGAGATGATTCCCTTTTCTCCATCCCGAAATCGGAACGTTCCAGCTCTTCGTTCCCAGGGGAGTGCTCACTTTTATCATGCTCATTATCACCCCATTCAACTTCTTTCTCCTGCCGGCGGTGTTCACGAGCCGATGAGTTTGCGGTACACCGAGATCGGAAACCATCCAGCCGGATGCACTTTGGTGGCAAACTTTAGGGTCAATTAATAAATAAGCTGCAGACGGAGGAATAATTTGGTCGGTGGCTAGGCCAGATATCAAGACAATTACGAGCAGCTGCAGCCACCGACCAGCCCACTTAAACTTCGCTTAAATAAGCATACACTCCTTTCGTATAAAGCTCACTGGCGAATTATGTTTGCACGCCTGGCCGTCTTTCGAGAACGAACACCTGTGTCGAAATGCTGCAATCTCGATGGTTCTGTATCGTTGCTGAATGCATTTTGAACACTTTCCTACGTTCCAGGCACGGTTATGCAAAATCGATCGAAATCGAGTTACACGTGTGCAGAGTCGTGTTCAGAAAGTGTTCACACGTTGGTAAACAGGTAGATAAACCTGGTATTAAGTTCGTCCTAAGTTTAGCTTTTACGTTGGATCCACGTTTACTCCGGAACAATACTGAATCTGTATTCTTCATAGGCATGCATAGGAAAATTTCACTTCAACAGGTTGATATAATCGATGTAAGTGAATGCAAATTTGATTATCGAGGTAAGGGAATAATCTTGAAGAGACGTTAAAGGGGATTCAAGCTCCCACAATGTACACGCAAAGCGTGACAAGGATTGACGAAGAAACCCGCTACATGGAGAACACCGTGGTGTATTAACTGTCGAAGTTGTCAAAGGCGACGTGAACTTTCGTGGCTTCGTGGCTATTGTTTTCGACCGGCGTTGCTCTGAACTTCCGTCGCGATGGCGGCTTCCGGTTATCGACTCGTCGAGATTGAAATTCTCGGCCGTCCCATCGTTCTTCAACGGCTGACGCGTGGATATCTTCTTTCCACTAGGATCCTCAGAAACTTTCTGCCGCTGGACTCTTCTGATTCGATCTACGCTCTCGTCCCTGACTTTGAAATTCAATTCCTTTTTTTAATGTTATCCGATCAGAGGGTTTCAAAGTATCAGGATATTTCGCTTCGTAAATCTTCGACTCGAAGTTTCTTCGAAGCAAGAAACATTTCGTAGAAACAAGAATTATAGATCGAATAAGAAATAGCGAAGATCGTGTTCTTGAAACACCCGTGTAAATGTTTGCATTTTTCGCCCTAACTGTAAATCACGGCTCGTTATCTGAGAAAATGTTATGTTTCGACAGAGATGTAAGAGGTTAAGAAGTACAGAGGTTTCTGGCAGACAATATACCTGACAGTAATTATCCACGAAGCGAGCGAGGGAAGATTCTCTATGAACCAAGTAGAAGCTGTTCCCGATGGAGGCTCCCGAAAAATTCTGGAGGAACGCCAGCAGAAAAAGCAACGGAAGGGACGAGGTAGTTTTGCGGCTTGCCGTTGGTCTGACTGCTAATGGAAACGTTCCACCTTCCTACGAGGGAATCTTGCACATTATCCGACGCTTTTTAATATTCCAGAATGTACGCTAATTTTAATAGAAAACGCCGCAGAGTGGCCAAAGCCGTGGCTCGATTATCACGTTCGTTGTAGATTAAAGACTTATGAATATTCGGGAAGTAAATTATAATGTGGACTACAAGCACGTATGCACGGGCGTATGTTACACCCAAATTGCATTTTAATATTTCATTCCTTTGTCCCTAGATCTCTGGATCTTTGAATCTCTTGATTCTACATCTCAGAATTCTTGTAGCTTTAGATTGTTACATCGAGGTTGTTATTTCTTCAGACACATGATACCTACATCAGATACCTACATCAGCATATTCTTATATCTCTACATCCTCGATGCCCAACATTTCTATTAAATTTCTATTTCAAAATTTTCACTTCCCTAAATTCCTCGGTACTCTAAACCTCTTATCCTTTATGTAGTATTAATAACATTAATTGACTGTAAATGCATATCGCATTTACGACGTATTTAGCCAGCGACATTTTGTCGTACGGTCAGCAATTTTCTGGGCGTTTCAACGCTTGTTCGTCTCGTGGTTTTCTTCGTGGAAACAGCGACACGGTGTCTGAATCGGGAAATTCAGCGTGGAACAACCGTGTCGTCTCGCGGCCCGCGTTTAATACAATTAACCGGCATGTTTCAACCACGGCATGTCTTCAACCCGTGCTGCCCACGGAATATAATTACTCTAATGCGTTCTCCAAAGCGGGAATCCACCACGCAGTCACGAGATACCCCATCGACCGCGGAAAACGTTCCGGTTTCACGGCAGCATGAAAACACTTTCTCGATTTCGAGTTCCTCTTGCCAATGATGTTCGCGAAAGCTTTTAGAGAGCCGGATAGTTACTCGTTCGTTCTTTTATGCATCGTAGGCTCTCCGCTGAAAACAGTAAAACATCCTACCACTGTTCTTAGCTCTTTACATGCGTCTATATATTAAATTACTTTAAAGTTTTTTCAAAGCCGAAAGCAAAAGATCAAAGTACCTCTGTTCAGTTAATGGAAGCTGTTAAACTGTAGTTTTATTTATAACTACTTCGATTGTTTACCTATGTACTTATGTAGAAGTTGCGAGTTCATTAGAGTATAATGTGCATCGAACGATAACAGATGTGTCTGACCCCAAAGTGCACTCGTCACAAAGACTGAAAGAAATGGATCGCGAAAAGAGCACAAGATCGTAACTCGGAAATGTTCGAAAGTAAAAAACGTAGTCTTCGAACCGTGTCCCATCTTCGTAGTTTTGTTTTACGGAAGGGGATGAAACGACGCAGGGTCACTTAATGGAAGTTCCGGATACGATCCATTACAGATATTCAACACGCTCGCGGTCGTTCTCGAGTGGATCTGAGTTACGATCACGAAGCAACCAGCGATAAATCTCGAGACCTCCCTCACTTGTCACATTCTTGAAAGACTATTAAGAAAATCATTCATTTAAGAAAACTCTACGAAGCTCTACAAACGTCTATTAACTTATCTTAAGTTAACTCTCAAGCAATAAGCTGCTGGTAATACACTTTTGTAAACAAAAATATGGAATATTTTTTAGATATATCAAGGATAGTTTCTGATAAGAAACTGCGAGTTTACATGGTCCCAACTTAATATTTGGAAAGAAATGAGGAAGGAAGGGGAGCATGGAGACAATGACGTAAAAATGGAACGACAGAGGAGCTTTAAAAAAGTTGCCTGACTCTCAAGAGAAATTTAGGGTCGACCGTAGCTCACCCGTGAAATTTTTCTCGCGAGATGCGCCGCCATTCGACTCTGTAAACAGATAAATCAATGAAGATGGCGCCCGGTCGGTGTACGCTGATTTTGCAGTTTCCGTCTCGCGTTGGGATCTCGTCTTGTTGTTCCGCGCGAGAGTCGTCGAGAAGTCCGCCGGACGTAGCGTAATTTCTTTCCCACGAATTATTAATTTCTCGACTTGCTCGTTCCCTCTTCTCCGCCGCAATCTGGATCGTTGATTCACGAGGTACGTGGTCGCGAGATGAGAAACGGGGAAAAAGTTTACGAGAGGATCGACGAGCAGCAACGGTGAAGAGGAAAATCTGAATTTGGTACGGTGGAAAGTGTAGAGAAGATCAAAAGCGGAATTTGAAAGTTTGTTGGGGAAACTGGGAAACGTAAAGGAACGCGCAATCGTCTTAACTTCTTTTAGTTTGTACCGACAAGAAACGGTGTTCCTTTTTCAGGCATCTCGGGAACACGATTGCGCTTAACCCTTTTGTTTCCATTATAGCGACGGACTTTACTTCGCAAAATAAAACTTTAGCGAATCTTTTTATACCCGTGTTGTGACTCGTGACAAAAACGTTATCTTTTTATACTCATGTTGTGGCGTATACACAAACATTAACGCGTAAATATTTGGAAGATCGCTTAGGAAACAGAAAAAAAGTTGCTTTTGACGTTAAACTGAAAGAAACGACTATGTCCGCCACGTTCGAGTCCGAACTCTATATGCTACATTGACCCATATCAAGGTTTCCTTTTTCTCGTCGAAGATGTCTTCCAGCAACCAGCAGACAAAAACCTTGGACCGATGATTGATCGTCGAGTAGCGAACACTCTCGTTTCTAACCTCGTAACGATGTCAACAGCCTCGATCGGGCTGGAACAACCGAGTGGAAAAGAATACCTTTATGATTTAGCAATGACACGCGTTTTTCCCTTACAGCTTTTTGTCACTTTGTTCGGCTGTTCACTTCGAGTGCTGAGCCTTATCTACGTGATTATTCGTATTTATAATGATTTGTAAGAAATATTGCCACAATTTCTTACCATAAATTTTTCCACGGCACTTCCCGCAGCGAAAGGGTTAATGTATCTCCAACAAATTCCGTTTTACGTGCCATTTCCAAGCCGGCGAAATAAAACATTCGCGTGCTCTGAAATCTGGGAACCGATTTCTAGACACGCTGTACGTAGGATCGTGCGCCTCTATGAAGCGGCAAAAATGTGACTCCCTCGAGTCCACTGTGTGTTCTCCCTTTAAGACTTCCCTCTCCTTTTCTCCGCCATCCTTTCTCGTCACCGGCTGGCTTAGCGAAAAAGTACTGGCCGAATAAATCCGTGGGATTATCCAGGACGAGCGTGTCCCGGTTCTGCCCTGGCTTCGTTTTCTTTCCTTACTCGTACCACGGTGCAGTAAAGGGACCGTGCACACCCAATAGAAACGATCCGCACTGGTCAGACAGTAGTAAAGGTGGCCGAAACGAACGGCGTGCCAACGAACCGGCTGCGAGCAGAACCACCGGAAACAGCCAACGACTTCGAATCCTATTAGAACACTTTTTCCCTTCTTGCTTCTCCTTTTGCATCTTTTCTTCCGCCGCAAACACCGACGCGTGGCGTTTATCGCCGGCTACAGACGTCTCCTTTGTTTCATTGTTTCCGTCGGATTAACCCGACGACCTGCTCGCAATCTTTACCGTCACGTTCTCTGCTTTTTATCCCTCCGGTAAAAACAAAGGAGATCGCTTTTAATCGGCGATAGGACGATGCCGCATGCGAGGCTAATTGTCCGACTGGTTTTTTTGTGAATCGGTAAAACGGCCTCGCGATTCGGGGGTTAAGAAAGCATCGGAAACATACGGAATTTGGCTCGTCCGGCGAGGCTTTTCGAAATCCTGGCACGAAGCCAGCCGGGAATAAAATCGCGGTTGGCTAATCGGAGGAGGAATTTTCTTCGAGGAGAAACATTTTTACCCCCGTCCGGTCGGTCGGCCTAATAAATTTTCCAAGCCGAAGTCTGCAAGCTCTCAATTAATTACCTCTGTGCCGTTTTTATCGCTCACCACGGGACCATAATACGGACAGAGCGTTCGAAAATTTAAGAACTCACACTTGTGAGAACAGAAAATGTACTGCCGACTATAAAGCTTTCCTTTTCAATCTGCCCTGCTCTCGGCAATATATTTTTAAATTCATTTCTTATAATCGGTACCACATTCTTCATACTTGTATACGTAAGCAATAGAAGTATTCTCAGGAAGGAAGCAAAATTGTCCCGGTGAATTTTCGGTATTCAATGAACGCGGTTAATTGACCCAATTAAGATCGAGATCACGAGCGGAATGGAACTTGCAGTATGCTTCGCGATGCGTGCTTCGAGCATATGTTCCGCGAGCGCACGAAACACGTACGAACTTCGAGATTTACGAGAACGTTACAGCGAATTTTCGCGACAGTTTTCGCGGGCAATTTGACATACTGCCAACGTGAAAGGTTGCTTCGGGACCAAAATCTCGTGAACCGAGTTTGTAAAAATTTCCCACCAACGCATCACGCTGGATCTTCCCGGCGAATATGGATCTCGCGTCATTCTATTTCTCTGTGTTTACTCCTGGGACGATAACGGCGCCCGATTCGCGTTTCTGTTAGAAACTATTTGCCTGCCATCGTTCACGGATTTTTCGCGAATTTCCCGAGTCTCCTCGAAAGCTTCCTGACTCAGAATCGAGCTTTACTCCGCGAAATCGCATTACGCTTATTCGCGTTATTTTCTTCTGAAATATTTTAAATCACTGGCAAGCGGAGTAATAATTGTTCGCTGTTATTAATATATTCCGAGAGCTATCTGATATTTAAGAGTGATCAACGATTACGATGGAAACTATACGGTCGAATTAAAACGGAAAGTCACTAGACCTCCCGTCTTTCGCACAAACGTTCGCAAGATCCTTGGCAAAATGCAGCTCTCCATTGTTTCCAACGTGACGAATATTCTTCGTTCTCTATTGTCTAGTTTCCAGCTCGAAAATGTCGACGACGGATCCGACGGTGTAAACTTGAATAGCGCAACTTTTTTCCCGAGCACTTCGAACGCAACGTCGCTCTTTTTCTCTAGGTATACGTACGCATTCATCGTCAAGTTTCGCTACAGCGCATATTCGTATCGAGAAAGCGTGTAAAACTTCGAGATTGGTCGACAGAGATTGTTCGATTTCGTCGTGAGAACACTCGGTCGATTCTTCTATAAAATCTTCTCATTAAATAACACAGGAAATTGGGCCAACTTCCGTAACCGGAAGATTCGATGGTTGAAAGATTTCGCGCTCGAATAGATGTTCGATTCGCCGGTGCCTTTATTGGCTGTAATATAAGGAAACGATGGTTGCACACTTGCAGCGTCTCATGTAGATTCTTTTAATATCCCCTCCGACTATTTTACGAGACACAATGGTCGGAATATCGCGTAACACGGAAAGTAACCTACTTCTCGAGCTCGCTAAATCGAGCTGGCTAGGCTTCTTGGCCAAGAAGATAAGGACGAGCACGCAGGGTCAGACACGGTCTTTGGTACCAGCCTCCAAACGAGCGTTTCTGCTTCCGGCTAAACACGTACCGACTCGTATGCTGTTTGGAATATTCGCCTGTTTTACGACTGCACTATTTATATTGCTTCTACGTGATCCAATCTGGAGTTACGTTGTTCGGGACCTCGGAGTCCTTATAATAGAATAATCATTCTCGGTAGGAACGTTAAAACAGGTCATAAAAAGATTATTGAATAAGTTTGATTTACCGTGTGGGGACAGCACGTGTTACGATATGATCTGTGGTGATTTAAGGTATGGTAATCCAGTGTATAATGGTGGGACACGGGGTGATCTATGATGGTAGGACACGTAGTGATCTAATACGAGTAGTACATAGAAATCCAACGTATAGAAGTTGATATCTATACATTGATATCGCACCAGGCGAAGCACAAAGCCCCGATATCCAACGTGCCGATATTCGACGCACCTATATCCAATACGTCGATATTTCATACGTAAATACCTGATACGTGAGGATCTAACGCACCGATATCCAACAAGTCGATATTTCACGCATAAATATCCAACACATGCAGATAGCGCTGATATTCCATGCGTGGAGATTCAATGTAACGATATCTCGCGTGTAGATATCCAACGTAGGCATTTAACGATATCCAACGTGTGGAAATCTAACGCGCCGATATCCAGCTAGCTGATATGCAACATGTCAATATCCAACACTTTGTGATCTATTGCAAATTCGTCGATGTCTACTAACAACTTGCAGTGATATAAGACGTGGTAGCGTAGCAAAGTTACTAATGACAATAATAAATTTAAAATTAATTTCTTCTAGGAAGGTTCGATTGGGTAAAAAATTACCGATAGGATTTATGGTCTAAACGAAAAGTGATCGCTCCAGTCGAAGCAACAGCACGTC
The DNA here is from genome assembly GCA_945859555.1 of Megachile ligniseca. Lineage (NCBI taxonomy): Eukaryota > Metazoa > Arthropoda > Insecta > Hymenoptera > Megachilidae > Megachile > Megachile ligniseca. Next base: position 9,109,464 of record OX243786.1, read on the forward strand.
TCCTGTGCATTTTATTTCTCGAGCAGATTGCAATTTGACCCATTGCAAGCCAGAAATGGATTTATGATACGCGGCTATAACGAATCTCGTGAGCTTGTCACAATCACGACGTTCCGTAACGATCAAATGAAACGTGCACGGTTATCTGTTTTATTTCATGTATTTTCGTTCGTTTTTTGTTTCATATTAGTAATGGAAACGATAATACGTTTTAATACCGTCGACGGAAATGAAGGTTATTTCACGGAAAAGGGAAAAATCGGTGAAATTTTCATAGAACCGATAAGAACGACAGGTGATCGACGATTAATGAAAATTCCGACCATCGTTTAAATTCACTTACGACTCGAAATGGTAGCTTAAATCGCGAAATTGAATTATCATCCGCTGGCTGAAATAACTCGCGTTTAATTCCGATACCAGATCCGCGTTCGTTTCGACGAAGTTTCATGAAAATGAGACTAAAACTGAAAAAGGACGATATCGATGATTTATACGTTTGATTTCGCGTTATCTTGACCAGCCAGGTTTTTGCGATTTTTGTTTTGTTGACCATTATTATCCGTCGATTTATTATCTACTCAAATTTTTCGCTTGTTTCGTTGTATAAAACTTGTGGCTGTCGTCGTTAATCTTCGTAACAATCGATACATTAAATTTACAGTTATATTAACAACGCGAAAATTGCAAAAATACACGGTACAATTTATGTCGGATAGCAAATCGAAATGAAAAAAATTGAGCTGCAACCTGTCTGCACGATCAACCGTACAGGATTAAAATTCAAAAAATCGTGATGACTAATTGAAATCATCGCGAAAGTTTCGTATATACCAGTTTCGTGTTTTATAGGTCAGCCGCGTTTCGTTCATCACGGGATTGCCGTATCGCAATTGCCGTTTTATAATTTTAATTAATATCGAACCGCGTAGTCGGCGTAAATTTCTCGTTACGCGAACGGTTTCGGTAAACAGTGTCGCGTGCATCGGCATTCAGAGACGACCCAACGTGAATGTAATTAATAAAAACCGCCGGCGGATTCCCGTTCGATTCCACGAGCATTGAATTAATGTAACCAACCTACGACAAATCGTACACGAGCTCGTCGTTAGGATACATTTTACGATTACTGCGCTTGATAATGATAATTATGAATATACTCTTTCCGCTCGTTGGTTAAGCATTTACTGACAATACCGCCGGATTTAAGCGGTGAGCTATTGAACGTTTCGAACGAGAGAACGTTCTTTACGCGATAAATAACAGCATTTTGCAAGATACGTTTTATCGTTACAAGAAATAAGCATGTTTTACATGCATTTTATAAACGTAGTGAACATCATGAATACACCGTCCAGTTTTTCCACTATGTAAATAGCAACGGTTTAATCTCTTCGGGGATGTTTTAAGGTTATAGAAAAAGACGATTTAGTTTTTCGGTGCAATTACATGTTTCTCGTTTTAACTCTGTAAGTCATATGAGAGAATCCTACATGAATTTATGCGTATTTGGTTGAATTTAAACACATACCTGTAATGAAGAGTTGAACTTTGTGAATACTTCTTTGCCGGAATCGCAACGAGTTTCAGATCGAAATATGGCATCTGGCAATTAATTGGCGCATTCAGGGGTGAAAGCGGGCACATCCAGGTGGAGCTGAGGGGTTCACTGGCACAGAAAGTTGGCCGGTTGCATTCTAGGGGTAAGAGGCAAAGCAGGTGGTGCTAGTTGGTACCTAAGCGGGAAAGATTTCCAACGGTCGACGACGCCAGCCAACCGCGAAATGAAAATTTTATCGGCGTATCGGACCGGCAGGCGAAATCTTCCGATATTACTTAATAACGAGCCGATGGGATCGGCAGACGATTGCAGTTGCATGGAAAAATGAAAGGGATGAACCGTGAATTAAGTGCCGATCGCTCCTCCATTTATTTTCTTCTACCATTACACCCTTTTTAGCGAAAACATTTTATGCCCGATTTTTGAGATGACACGTTAAAATAGAAAGTTGTAATTGCTTAAATTTTCAAATTTAATTTTTAAATTCCTAAATTCTCATATTGGAAATATATACTTTCATATTGACCAATTGCTAGAGTTCATCATTTCTACATCCCTGAATTCGCAAATTTGCAATTGCCGAAATCCAAAAATTCCGGTAAAAAGTTGAAGGGGTGGTTCGTCGATGAGGAAAGCCCATTACAACAGTTTCACCGGAAATAAGGCCGGTGAAAGTTCTAGGTGAGAATTTCACGATCGCGGAGACTCGCGAGCAGAACTTTCCGCGTTTCGAGCGCGTCGAGAGCTTATAAAGCTTTCAGCTTCGCTCGGAAGTTTCCTGCTAAGCCATGAACCAGCCCTCGGGAGCAACACGTTTTTCCAGCGGGATCCTATCCGCCGCGTCTGCGTTCGTCGGGCAAATTTGATTGATAAGGATTACAAGCGAAGCCTGTTTGAAATTCTGAACAGGTTAGCCTGGTCGTCGACAACGAATTGGGAAGCTTAACTCGATTACGCGACCGCGAATGGATCCTCTCTCTTCAACTTGGTCTGTCGTCCGTGCAGGTGTCCTTTTACATCGACGGAGTAAACTTTTGTTATATTTCGTCCGGTGGATACATTGCCACTAGATCGCTACACGTGTCGCTGTGCCTCGAATACCAACGAGTTGAATCCTTATTCAATGTTAAGATAAATGAACATGTTAATATTTTGAAATTTTAAGTATATCATTTAGCAATCTTTGGTACAGCTTATAATCTGTATTCAACTCAAAAATTTAATCCTTGCGCAAATTTAGGTTTATTTGAACTAATGTGCGTCACGAGTCTGACTCGATGTTATTAGAAATGCAAATTTCTCCACGAATTTGATCATTACACATCGAACAAAGGTTTAAGCAAAGTTCAACGATTGATATAGAGTTTGTAATCCGCTGAATCATGGCTTTATTATTATTGGCCCCATAGGTCTTTTTGGTCGGCCATTCTACCGCGATGTCGCTAGTTCCTATGTTTTGCCTCCATTCAGGGCTTGTTCTCGGAAATTTTGGTTGGTTCAAAGAAATCGGGCCACTCCATTAAGGAAATAAAAGCGACTGGATGAAAGGGTCGGTTAATGCATGATACGATTATTTGGAAGGAACCAAGGACGAACAGCAAACAGCTGACCAAACAAACTCGTTGTCAGTGACACGAGTCTTATGGTAATTTTATAGGAAATCGATATGACCGTTCGACCTATAGTATACACGTTGGTTAGTTCTTTCTTGTAGTTCTTTGGATGACTATTCTTGTTGTACACAATTTGAATTACCTCAAGTCTGATATGTGAGCACATGAAATTGGTTATGTGCGTGTTTATGCATTTATAAGGTCCGCAAATCGTGTAATCTACGAGATTCACAGTCCATAAATTGCACAATTTATTTTGTGCACTTCGATATATTAAAATGCATAAACATCCGCAGTCGAGTAACGAATAATGGATTCTGCATTGTGACAGGACTTGTGTAATTTTCATGTTACTTTTAATTTTAAATCGATGTGGTACAAGCTATTACCTCGTATCTTTATTTTATCGGATAGCAATGGATTTTCGACCGTATCCGATGTACAGAAACCTAATACTACGACAATCAACGCGTTAATAGAAGTTTCTGTATTTTATTCGTGCGTCGAAATACTTTTCTGCGTATATCCAGCGAATCGAATATTTGAAAACATTCGTGGTACATTCAGCACGTTGTTCTGCCGAAAAATACTGTGGCCGTCTCTCTGGGCGACGAAAAATATTTCAACCTCTTGTTTTCGTTCGTCGAACAAACCACGAGGGCATATAGCCGTGAAAAAAATCTGTTTCCAAAAAACCGATCTGACTCTCGATTCTCGTGTTCTACGGAAACACTTCGAACGCTTCGCGCTCTCTTTTTGTCCTGCAAAATGGAAAAAAATACAGCGGTCACGATTCTAATTCGTTGCGAATGCTGGCCACCCTTTGCTTCGTTTAACGTTTAAAGACACGCGAAATACCTTCTTATTAAACCAACCGTATCCTTAAAAGCAACTGAAACTATCTTAAGTAACGGCTGCTAGATTAAAGAAAAGTCTAACCCGGGTGCAGAGTTAAATTAAGACTTAAGAGTAAAGTTAAGAACACTCGGAGCCGAAGTTAGTTGTACCGGATAGTTCCAACACGTTAGATTTCTCTCGCAGTTTCAACTTTCAAAACATCCTGAAACCTGTATGAACTACCGATTCTCTGCATTCGCTAAGAAAACAATTCATGAACCGGTGAATATTCCTCGAGCACAAAGTTAGTTTAACTTATTCAGCATCGAATAAAACGAGGAAAGAGTCTCAGCCTCTGCTTCGACCAAATTACATCGATTCCGTAAATGAATTGGCAAGCAATTATTAGCCGATTAAATCGAGCAACGAGAAGTTCAGCTACAATTTCCTGATCGCAGACTTAATTGCGCCAACCCCGATGTTTTCAAGCGTGCACGTCCAACACGCGTGTATAGCTGATCGATGCCGGTGGCCAGGCACGTTCAATTTAATGGCACCCTAATAACCCAATTAAAAGGGGATTGCCTGATTCGAGAACCCCCTGAAAAACCGATGAATGCCGTGAAAACGAACGGGCTTTCTATTCTTCGAAATTGTACTGCCAATTGGCCTTACATTCGCCATTAAGCAAACTGAAAATTACTGATATACGGGGCTTCGATATACTCTCTCGAGTTTTGAGCGTCGGTGATATTTTGAGGGAAGGTGGCGAAATATTTAGTGTTATATTACTAACGTATTATCACGGCTATCGGCACGTTAGATATCCACGCGTTGGATATCGACGCGACAAATATCGGCACGTTGGATACCAACGCGCTAGACACCGGTGCGTAGAATATCGATGTGCTGCAGATCGACGTTAGATATCGGCGCGTTGAGTCCCCATGTATTAGATATCAAGGCGTTAGGTGTCGATACATAGGACATTGATGCGTTGAATCCCTACGCGTTGAATATTAATGAGGTAGAATCCCACGCGTTGGATATCGACATGTTGGACATCGTCACGTTGAGTATCAACGCGTCGAAAATCGACACGTTGTATATCGGCACATACGTCTCAAGTTATTCGCATCAGTATATCTTCGGGACCGTAAGAAATTAAAATCAAGACGTGGAAAATATCCATCAAAATAAGTATATATTCCATAGCGTCCATATTGTGGCACAGAAAACATTGCTGTCACGGTTTGAAAGGAATATATTTATCTTAAAATCCTTGATATCCTTCGATCGGATGAAGAGAAACGATAGTTTTTCGTGGAAAATAAAATGAAAGAACGGTCGAGATTAGCAGCACGTGGTCCATCGAGCTGTTTTGCTCCTTTTGTTTCCATGTCCTCGCTACACGATGTCCTGCTTCCTCCCTGTTCGACACGGAAATACTCGAAAACGGAAATAGTCGTGGAAGGGTAGCTTGGTCGGAGGTCGGACGCGAAAACATTCCACGGGTCGTTCACGGCCGACCAATTACGGGCCGTGGAAACTGCCATCCATTAAACTCTCCCTCATACTGTCCCTATTAGTTTCCTCGTTTTTCCTGACCTTTTTCCCCCTATATCTCTTCCCGCCTACACGTTCTGCCTCGCTATCGTTTCACCCGATCGGACGGATTAATTGCAAACTGATAGTTCGGAAACGACACGAGCCACGCTTCGTTTGATGCACGTGCATTGTGTAAGAGCGAGATTTTTTCGCGAGGAGTTACGTCAGGAACAAGAACCAGGCGAATTTGTCTCGTTTCGCCGAGTACGAGCCTGATTCGTAGACGTATTCGACGCGGAATAATTGAATGTCACTCGTTAACGGATAGAGTGCTGTATAAATTTTTCACGGCAATTCAAAAATGATCAGGTCATAGTGACACCCGCGAAAATAGAAGAACGAAATACTCGACGCCCGGCGGAAGTGTCGATTGAATTGGATACCATCGAAACAGGTCGATTTCGATAAAACCGTTCGAGACTCGAGTGGGAACTCGATCTGCCGACCCGTTTGTCAAGTAAAGAATTGAATGCGATAACACCGAACGTTTGTAGAAATTTGGAACCATTATGTGTAAAAGTATGTCAGAACAAACATCTGAATTTACTAATTCAGAGACGTATTGTTTATCGGTCGACAACTGATCGAGCGTTGGTATTATAAAATTTGATCCACTCATTGACAAAATGAAACAAACAGTTATATTTTGTCGTTGCAACTGATTTATTCATAAAAGAAAACGAGTAATAATTTAATACTCGATGAATATCGGTACTTGTAAAAACTTAACGATTTGCTGTTGTGTCAATTTATTTCATCGTATTTCAATGACGCGTCGAGCACAAACAGAATAAAATTTCTGCTTGCTTATCACAATATAAATCATCGAGTTTTTAAAATCGTACACGCCAACTACAAATGTCCGTGATTATACGCAATATTGCAAACTCGATGGCAAACGACGACGAATTTAAGGAAAAAGGATTAAAAAAGGATTACCGATGGCCGTTAATTTGTCGTGTCACCGATCGCACCGCCGTTCCTGGATATTTTCCGCTTAATTGAAACGCGTCGATTCGACTATCGAACGTGCCTTTAATTAAAATGTGTCCATCTCTCTCGCAGCATTTTTGCAAAGCACCGGACATTCTGTTCGCGTTCCCTTCATTGTTATCATCCTTGCTGTTGTTATTGCACGTGCACATTCTCGAATGTTGTCCGCAATGCCGATCCTTCTACGAATTTCACACTGTTGCAGCGCACTGGGTTGCTTCAAAGAACCGTCCTAATTTGTTAACCGAAATGTCGAATATTTGTACGATGCTTCGATCTGCCGAATCTGGGTCGAATTGGTCCGAAAATTAATTAGGGAAATTGTCGAATTTACTGTATTGTGAAATTCTTATGGGCTGAATTTCCACACACACGATTTCTACATGTGGGATTTCCACTCGTGGGACTTCCACAAGCTGTATTTCTACGCGTGAAATTTTTACATGGGAGAATTCCACACATAAGACCTCTGCATACAAGATTTCCACATATGAGATCTCTACATATGGGATTTGCACACATTGACTTTCCACGCGTTGGATTTCCACACATGAGATCTCTACGAATTAAAGTTCCACACATGGGATTTACACGTTAGATTTTTACGTGTGGGACTTCCTCGTGTTGAGTATGAATTTTCATAAAATTAAGCAGTCAATTAATCACGAACGGAATAAATACAGAAATTGATTTTAATCGTGGCAGTAGTACGAGACGGTGACTGGTCAGACGCGCACCGATCTCAATCACTGGTCATTTCCTGCGGACATCCACGGAAATGGCGGTGAAAAGCTCGCAAAAGCACGTCGAGTGCAGAGTAAATAACACGTGAAAGAATGTCATTAGCGGGCACACGGAAGCAGAAAGTTGGAAGTCCATGTGCGATTGCAGGGTTTCTGCGATATATTTCATCTCATTCCATGAAATCGATACGAAACAGACGGGAAAAAAGGTTGGAAGGCGAGTGGATCAGCGAAGAGGAACGAAAAGATCTTCGGGATAATGGCACTTAACGATGGAAGATGGAGGATAGAGTGACGAGTAGTCCATTATTGTTGGAGCGCCATTATGCGAACGCACCGGGTAATCCCTTGAAGAAGCAAGCAGTCATGGTGTTTCGATGCTGGTGTTCTAATACGACGAAAAACGAATAGACCGAAACTTGGCTTGCTGATTGAACGGCTCTTTCGACGGAAATCCGATTACTTTTTACGTTCGTAGGCTAATTCTTGAACGTCGTCTCGCCATTTCGTTCGAAGTCCAAAGATTCGCGCAGACACACGCAGCTAAGTAGATTGCAGTTGGATTTGATTGACTCTAACATAGTATACCTTCTTAATTTTTTGAAGCGATTTAAAAAGAAATGGAAACTCAAGTTGCATAGAATGTTTATATGGGACAGTTTCTCTAATCGTTAACAGCTCCTGTAACCCTTCTTTCTTACGCGTAGCACATGATTGAGTTGATGGCAGAAATACGAAGGCAACGATGTTTTGATTCGACGCGATTGATTCCCAAAGCCGGTGCATAAATTATGAACACCTTTGTTCGTGACGACACGGTACCGTGATCGCAGTCACGCCGTGCGATTCTGTGATTGGAAGTCGATACTCGACCGATATTATCGATTATCCCGCTGTCTTCGATGAGAATTAATGGGAGTTGGCCGAGAGTCTCGCGTACACGATCTTCCTGCTCTACCGTAACTTCGACCTCGATGAACAGCATGCATGGTAATGTTCGTAGATGGGCCGAGAATTCTTTTTTTCCTTTCGTTTTCGCTTCGATCCGGTCGCCTCATCTTGTTGCTTGTAATCATCGGTTTCATCATGGAACATTACGTTACACTACGATGAAATTTCGATCATACAATGAAAAGGAAATCCTTTTAATCGACTATCACCAGCGCCGTTGGATTTCATGAATATTAAGCGAATCATGAATATTTATCGTGGTTCTGTAATTATGTTGACGAGATCGTTTCAAGTAAATACTGCGAACAATTTCTCCCTGAACGACCGTTTTTAATGCATATCATACCAGGACGCATTAAATGCTCTTGATGCTACCTTAGATCAGCCCTTCTGCCTTTCGAACATCTCGCGAAATGTAAACTGTAATGGTTGAAATGTTGGAAAGAAGAAAATTGGAATGCGAGAGAAACATGATCGCTCAAAAAGATTTATGGGAAAACGTTCGTTTGCCCTGACGCGGGAAAAACTCGAGGAAAACTTGAAGCTATCACTTTTGTAATAAAATATGAACTGAAAAATTGTTCTCAGAGATGTCGATACCTTATGGTGGTTACAGCGGACTCTCCTTATAACGTTAAGTTAAGGACGCGTTAAGTTTTATGAATATCGCCACATGATGGGTTGCGGTAGGTTGAATTTCGACGCGATGGATTTTCACATGTCAGGTCTTCATATGTTGAATTTCTATGCGTTAGATTGCAGTGCGTTAGATCTCTACACGTTGGACTTCCACGTATTAGATCTCCACAAGTTGGATTTCCACATATGAGATCTTCACGCGTTGAACTTCCACATATGACATCTCCATACGTTGAATTTCTACGCGTTAGATCTCCACGCGTTAAATTTCCACGCATTGAATTTCCACATGTTGGATTGCCATGCATTGAATTTGTACGCGTTAGATTGCAACACATTCCCACATGTCAAATTTGCACGTGATGCATTTCCGCACGCTTAATTTTGCGCGCATTAAATTGCAACGCGTTAGAACACACGATCCTTCTCTAAGCGTTGAAACTCCACAAATCAATTTTCCACGCATTAGATTTGCACACGTAGATCCAAGAAATCCCACAATCGTATAACACGTCAACGGATACAAATATTCCGAACATTTGTACATATCGTGAAAAGTTTCGAACCGAAATTCTGGAAGCAGATCCGAAGAATTACAAGATGGCTTCTAAATCATCGTACAGTCTCGTATTTCTGTTGGTCGGTCTTTTTCCGAGTAATATCCATCATATTCGATTTCTCGGTGTGCAACAGACGCGAATTCGATGAATCTTGCGTCCCGTGTGCTGCGCTTGTAATCGACGTTCGGGTAATTTTTCTATTTCCAGCTCGATAAATAGCTGGACATTTTCGCTGACCGTTCACCGACGAAATGTAAAGAATGTTATTCGATGTTAAATACATTTTGACCGTAAAGTCGCGTTGCGTTTTATTGATAATCATCTGAATTTAAAGGTGCTTAAACACGGCGCGTTTTAATTCGGTTCTGTTACGTTGCTTCGACTAATTGGAAACAAAAACGAAAACATGCAAATATCACGAATATGCGATCGTTATTGTTATGAAATGATCGACGAAATGGAACATTTACGGTACCACGTTCAATTTGTATTAATATAAAACATTAACACGTAACAAAGGCGGAAATTATTACACTGACAACCTATTATTGGAAGGTTCGTTTCAACGGATGTTGAATTATACAAATTTGAAGCTCAACAAAATGTATTGTTGATTTATACGTAAATTGACAATTTTCATGAAAACCATGCTTAATGCACGAGACCAATGTATCAACAGCTTTCGAACGGACGGCTTAAATAATACGTGAAACTTTATGAATAACCACCTACTCACAGCAATCAGAAACAAAGATTTAACAATGTACAAAGAGTTAATACAATAATAATCAAGAGTTAATAAAAAGGATATACCTTCGACAATGCATGAAGAAGTCGTCGAAATTGAAGAATCCTTCGCACGGAGAGCAGTTTGAGAGGAAAACAGATAGGAGAAAACAGAACGAAACACAAAATGAAGGCGGGTAGGCAAGGGATAGCGAGGGGTTGTGCGTGGAAGAGAACGTGCGCAACACCGGGTGCATATAAATCAGCATAAATTGTGATGCAGAATTTCGTAGTCGGCATGCGTCGTCCGTGCGTCGGGCCGCTGCGTTTAGCCGTTGCCCGTCGCGCGCGAGCGTGTGCAGACCGTCCGCACGAACGAGCTTCCGCCGGTGTTGACGGGCTTCGGCTGAAATTCGCTTTGTCAGGCTGCTTTTTCACCACGAAGGCGGTAAACACTTTGTATGGCTCGAAAACGAAATTGTTGCTTATGACGAAGCGGCAAGAGGAGCACGGTTGCGAGAGGAATGCAATTGTCTCTTCTGCCTTCCTTCTTTTTCACGGAGAGCAAAAAAAAACGCTTCCCTTTGAGCCGCGCTTGAACTTTATCTCCTCGTGCAGCGCCTGTAATGTGTGGCGGCACAATTTATTTAAATTCGGCAATTCTTTGAAAAGATTTCCTTTATGAGTTTCTCTCGGCTCGTTCATTTTGCCGCTGTCACATTTTTCAATGTTGAAACATTTTTACAACAGCAAATTTTTGATGACCTTTATTTGTCAGGTGCATCAGTCAGAACTAATCACAGCTACAATATTAAAACGACAAAGAAAGTTGAAATGTTGTCTGAAATGTCTGTATGTGTAAAAGTTGAAAATGACGCAAAGAGTGCGTCACGAGTCAGAATCGTCAAAACAATGCAAGGTGTTAAGGGCTTAAAACAAGTGCTTATATATTTGCTGTATGAAAGTTGATTAAACGGAAAGTAGAATGAAGACCCGGATTAGTTCTGAGATAGTTCTGAGCAAATGATTGTAATTTAAAAACGAAGATACCGGCATCATTTGCATCGGTATACGCAAAAAGTGCAACGAACGTTCACCCTTTCCTAGTTCTTCAGGGGTGTGTAGATTGTACTAAAGAATACGGTGTGGCTCTCTTCCAGCCGTGTATCTATTTGCACACCGTCTTTTTCCTAACCTACTTCTCGCGTTCTCTGGACGACGAAGTTCAGCAGTTATCCGGGTTGGCACGACCTGCGATTCTAAGCCCAACTGTCGGTCCAACAAAGAACAAGTTTCCTCTGTGAATGCTAATCGCCGTCGGATTAAAGCAGCACCCATGAAGTCGGATGTCTTTTTATCGTGCTTCAACGTCCGTGCACTTATGGGTATGAAATGTGACCCACGGGCAAACGATGAACTCTTTCGCGTTTTACGACCGGCATGAAACAAGTTTTACGTTTTCTAATCAACCCTCTCGATATTCGGAGTTCATTGTGATGGACGCAAATAAATTGGGAAATTATGCTGTCGCGTGGAGTTTAGGTGAAATTTTTTAAACGAAACGTTTGATTCAACGTTCGAGATCCCGGAGATAGTGCTACTAATATTTTATTCTTTGAGGGAATAGAATTTAGAATTCGGATTCTTTATGTATGCCGTTTCTACGAAAGTGGCTGGGCTTGAAAGGCAACGATCGTGATGCCGGGGAGCTGCAGAATTTATGAAGCACTCGTGAGTAACGCGACTGCTCTATGCGAGAGTCATCGAGTTCAGGAACGAAATTCCGGTTCGTTGTTTTTCGCTTGTTGTTTATACTTCGACTACGGTTGAAAGAATAATATCCAAAGAAACGGTTTAACCTTTGAAGAATAATAACGTGGACTACTTCCAGCATCGATATAAATTTGTAACAATTTTACAAAACAAGGGTAACATTATCTTCATCGCGGACCGTATTCATTAACGTGAATAAACTCATAATAACACGCCAACCGGTGCGGCTCATAATTCATTAAAATACATAACAATACGTCAGCGAATATGTTAATTCGAAAGGTACAAATTATCCCCATCGGTGACAGATACGAGGCGAAAGATAAGCGATGAAAGGTCACAGGCATGGGTTTATGGGTCGAAAGGGCTAATCCGATTTACCGAATGCTAACAAGGACCTACGTCTTCTCTAATTATCCCCTTTCAACACGACTACCAAGGGCTGCGTGTCGCGAACAATTAAGACGCGTCTGGTCCTGTTCAACTCGCACGGAATAATTCCGCGAGTTCCACCGCTGTTCTGCACCCTGCTGAGCGCACTTTCGCGATCCAACCCCCATTTTCCTCCCTGTGGTTCCTGTTCGCAATAAATCAGCTTTCCTTGCACGCTGGAAACTTCGTTATCTATGATCGATTCCGCGTGTTCGCTTCTCTGCTCCATGAAACCACTGTTCTCCTTTGTCAACCCCTTTCTTCTTACCTTACTGGTTATATATTTACGTTGCGACGAAAGTTTCTCTGAAAACTGCCTCCATGTACTTTAAGAGTTCGTCAAAAAGTTCCAATTCACTTCGATGCTGAATCCTCTTCTTATGGATACTCATCGTTCTTGGAAGAATATGCTCGTGGAATGTTCAATGATTTCTTGGGGAAAGTACTCGGGTTTAGAAGGAGAAGGGGTGTGTGGAAAACGACGCGTAGATTTGGCGCGTGGCAATTCGGGGCGTAGGAATTTGGGGCATAGGAAATTCATACATAGCAATTTGGAATGTAAAAATACGGGGCGTAGATATTCAACGCGTAAAAATTGAGGGAGTAGGAATTCGACGCGTAGCAATTTGGAGCGTAGGGATTCGACACGTAGTAATGCAACGGGTGGAAATCCAGCGCGGAGTAATGCAACGGACAGAAATCCAACGCGTAAAAATTTGTATCCAATGCATTACAATCGAATACATAAATTTCCCCCGCAAAGGAAAATTTAAAGCGCCACAATTTTCCGCTCAAATCTTCCAATTTTTTCCAACAACTGACTTACCGTTGAATGACGCATTTTGTAACGAACATTTTTTAAAAACCTGCACAGATAGATATAAATTCGAGGCGCTCGAATAAACTTGACGCTAGGATATACAGGACGAAACGGAATGGGTAGGTCGGTTTTGGCAATTTTTCGGCGAACCGGGTGCATCGAAAACCCGTTCTGGTTTTCTCACGCACGTTTGCTCACCGTGATATCGTTGTACTCGTTGTTTTGTTTCCACTATGTTTCCATTTATTTCATGTATATGACAGCAGTGTACGATCTGCCTTGTCTGTCTTGTAACAAGAGAGAGAGAAAAAAAAAATAAAACGGAAAATTATTAATACTTCCTCTTTGTCGTCATACTGTCTAGTAGTATCGCTGTAGTAATTACAACTTGACACGCTCTCGATATATGAAAAAGAAAAATAAAGAAGAAAAAAAGAAACATAAAAGAGAATTAACGAAACACGCTGCTGGTTTTCTCGCACTTTTTTTTAGCTATTTTTAAGTCACACTAAATTGTTTCGAACCAAGCGATCGCTCGTTCGCGGTATTAACATCTTCCTGCCTTTAAGTTACGCTGGCCGCAGCCTTAGTCTTTTAAGTAACAATTTTAAAATCTTTACAAACTACGATCTCTTTCTCCCGTTCGTATTCCAATCAAACTATTTTCACTATGAATTTTAAATCGAATTCCAATCGAATGTTCAAAATGATTTCAATATCCGATCACCTCGAGAGAAAGAACACGAGTTTTTTTAAAGAATTTGAGTAAATAATGACACGAAATGTTTGCGTTGGATTGCAATTCGCTGGTTGATTGTACTCGTTTCGTTATTCCGTCAACACGTTGACTGCCACTGCAAGAACATATGCGATAAGACACGTTGGAATTTTAATTATCGACACTTACATAGCAAAAGAGACTTTCAAAATTTGTATCATGAAAGTTAGTCAATTTTAAAATGGTTAGGTAAACGTCTATATGCCGATTCGATTACATTTAAGGCATAGATCATGGCTATAAACCCCATGGAAATCAACGTGGTAAAACGCGTACGGCGAGTTGATAAGTACACGAAAGACGGGAAAGAAGTCGTAAACGAAATCTTCGCGTCCGATTGGTTTGAACAACCATTGTTAAGTCGCAAACGCTTGTTCCTGGCTCGAAGATACTACGGCTTAGAAGAACTACGTTTCGTATTGCCGTTGCGGTATATAAAGCACTGTTACGCATCGATAAGGCACGATCGAGGCCGTTTCTCGAGGCGGTTAAGTACTGTGCGTCGACGGCGTGACAGAAAATGCTTTCAGCATCCGAAAATAAAATTCTCGAAACGAGAAGAAATAATTTACCGGCAGCGAATTAACACGTTGAATGCAGCGAGCGCCACAAATACGGTATTATTAATTCACAAGGATTAATAATCGAGGCGTTAATATTTATATTCCGTTCAATATGCAGGATTGCAAATGCAAAGCTTGAAATACGGAATATACAATTACAGAAAGTCTTTATGGTGGCAGTCAACGTGTTAATCGAAGAGGAAACGAATTCTCCGAGTAAAGTTTCTCGCATTTTCGCGACGGTGTCGGCCATTGACGAACCCCGAGGGCCTCGACACGATCTTATCGCTAAGTATACGAAGTATGAAGGCACTCAAGTTCGGGGTAAAGTATCTGTTGCCGCGAAGTCCGACCACGGAAATCCGGTCTCCGGATGGATGTGTCTTCGAGGCCCGGAAACGCCTCGTGAACGCTCCTCTGCGCTCGCATATTGCACCCCCGGAACGTGCAACTTCCCAGAGAGAATTGTTGGGGTTGCATACTTTCGACCGATCGATTCTGCAAGATCGACGCTGCGAACGAGAGTTCCTCCCTGTTTTCTTTTTCTTCCCCTACCACCCCCGATTTTCTTCCGTCGCGAGTCGTATTATTTTTAAGGCACAGAAACGCGAAGGATATTTGACGTTGATTCGTTAGACGTCCGGTCTTGTCTTCGTAGGCGAATTCGTTATTATTTCAAGGGATGATCCAGTTCGAAAGAGAGACGTTCGACGAGATGAAAGGGAGCGAGCTCGGGGGCAAGGGAGCGGCGGAGAGAGCGGGCAGGGCAATTGTACCGAGGAAACAGAGGTTCATAAATATTTCATGGAACGTCGTTGGACGAGATCGCCGGCGAAAAAGACACCGTTGCGACGTCGCGCGCGGTATCCTCGTTCTCGCTAAACATCTGTGTCACCCTTTGCTCGTCTTCTCTTTTGCCGTGTTTAATCGAGCCCATCGAATATCGTTTCCCTTTTCTACCGCCTCGTTCTTCGATTTCGTTCGTTATCTTACTGTTATTTCCCGTGACGTTCTCCTCGCTCGACTGGTTCGTTGTATCATTCGATAAAGGGCCAGGTAGAGGTAAAACTGAGACAAAAAGTGGCATCGTTCCGGAGAGAACAGACCGGTATCCATTATGGCGACATTACGGAGAACGACGCGCGCTTTATCGTTTGTTGGATCGTTACGTAGCTGGTGTGCGAAACGGGAAGGGCCAATCGAATACCATTAAATTTATATGTCTTCTTCTTGCAATCGTATAAAATTAATAGTCTGGTCCTTCTCGGTTATCGTGTATTCATCACCGAAGATGTCACACGCGAAGCATTCAATCATTTCAACCGCGTAGTTTGGTCAAAAGTATTTAAAATAAAAGTTAGAGCAATGTTTAAGATACCGAGAATCAACAATATCAAGGTTTAAATTGTTAAAGTAATAAAAGAGTGCGATGTAATCACGTTTTATACGATTGAAAGAAGATCAACCTAATATTCGCGAACAAACTTCACGTAAGAGGCAATAATGATCCAGCGCGCGTCCTGCCCGCAGAATTGATCGGCTTAAGACAGTTTCCGGTTTCCGAAGCACGGAAGAAAACCGTAAATATTCGAACGAAAACATCGTCGATAGCTGAAACTATTTCGCTACCAGAGATAAGTATCCGTGATCTCTTCTTTTGATTTCCTTCTTCCGTCGCGGAGAGAAGATGCGCGTCTCACGAAATTGCAACGATAACGCATAAATAAAACCGTGAAAAAACTATCGGTGAACGAAGTCTATGATAACGAGAGTCAGGGGTCGAGAATAAAGAGATTTATCGACTGAAAAATGTACGAGACCCCCGTTTGATGCGAGTTTCGTAAAGAAATCTGTAACTACTCTTCATGGTAATCGCTCGAGCGACTTGAATCCTCCTTGTTGCGGCTACAGGCTGATTATCGTCTCTTCGACGAGATCCTTCCGCTCATTCGAGCTCGGCTCGCGAGGAGGAGCGTCGTGACGACGCGATTCGACGCTAACTCGGCTTCTACTCCATCGCGGCTTCCTGAAGGGCGTGAAGATGAGCATATAGACCATCCGCAGCTATTAAGTCGTCGTGAGTACCCATCTCCGCGACCGTTCCCTTCTCCAGCACGCAGATCACATCGGCGTTCCTTATGGTGGCCAAACGATGCGCTATGGTGATACATGTTCTACCCTCCATGGCTTTGTCCAGGGCTGCCTGCACCACCTGCAAACACACCGTGCAAATAGCCATTTAGACCTCGTATTCCCACCTTCGTTCGTTTCTCTAACCCTTATCCCACCGATACGTTTACGTAACTTGGAATTTCTTGCAATATACGAGCACAAACAGTAAAAATTAAATAACACGATTGTTGTCGATTTCGAGTGGCTATCTTCTCGCGGCTAAAATAATCGATCTTCGTGTTCTGGGGGAAACGAGGATAATTCTAATGCCATCGTTTCGAACGGTTCGCGTTTCATCGAACTTCGCGGACGGGTGAAAAAAGTTTGCTGAAAAAACTCAACAGTCGAAATGGTTTCGACGTTTCCTGGATTTTCTACGTTTGATCAAAAGAGGGATTTCATATACGCCTGACGGAACAGACAAGATATGATTTCACTCGTAATGTGATATATTAGCACGCGGTCGATGTCCGTCCCGTGCAAACACACATATGAATTTTAATTTCGAGTAAAATTACCATATAAAGCGTGTCCCATTCTGTTATATAATGTACTATAGAAGCAAGTCGCGCGATATCTTTTTTCGTCGGCTTCGGTTCGCGTTTTTTGCTCGTATTATTCATTAAAATCCATCAGGATCCATTAATATTCATCAGCCGACCGAGCTCGCAACACTACTTTACATCGGCTTCTGCTTTACATCGACGAACGAATGTTACTCGTGGACGACCGTCCTAATATTCATCGTCCACGGTTGTAAAATATTTTTACGTAATCTGTACGTTGTGTCACGAAAGTGCACCTACGAAACGAGAGAGAACAGCTTTTTGCCCCGAAGATTGGATAGATGTCAACCGGTTTTCGTGTCGTGAACCATTAACCGTAAACTCGTACTATTTGTTTCTTCCTTTGCAGAATTGTCCTACGATTTTAAAATTAATTTCATAACTCCCCTTCGATTCGAAATATTTTCTAAAAATTAGGCGCAGAGTAGTCGAATCGTTGAACGTGTTTAAAAAAAAAAGCTTCCTCCAGAGTATCGCTGATGCGCCTCCAGAGCTTTTAAACCGAGCTCCAATCGAAATGAAAATCGATGTCGAGGGCATTGTCGCAGTGGTCGATTCGGAGGTCATTAAGTCGTTTGACCGTTCGAACTCTCGCGAGTACAATAACGAACGTGACTCTCTGGTGAACTTTCAATTGAATACTGTTTCAACTTCTCTGCAATGTTATTGTTGCGCGAGAAACGATCCTAAATACGAGCGGACATTACGCGGCCCTTTTTAATTGGACGCGAACAGTACGACACAATGCGGAGATGAGCAAAAATGCGCGGCTTTTGTCGTCGCGAGAATTCCTCGCGGTTCTTCAGCATCGCCTTCAAAGGCGGCTGGTCATTTTTTTCACCGCGACAAAAAAAAAACGTCGTCGGTGCCCGTCGCATATTATATTTCTGAATGCGCGTCTCGTCCACTTCACACTGATTTTACCAACCATTTTCGGAATGCATGCTTTTCGCAACCCTCTTGACGACACTTACGGATGGTTGGACGACATTTTCCAAGGGAACCATTCGCGAAAATAATGGCTTACAGGGAACAAAAAGATTCTCGTAAGCGTGAGATCACTTGCATTATGAATAACGCCGAATATGAGATTTGTATAACAAAATACTATCGACGAGAACGTGAAATGAATATTTAACTCGTACCGTTGCTACTTAGTATGGAATTATTAATGTATTTGGTCCCGGACGAATGACTTCATAATTCAAAAGTTTGTACAGTAATAAATAAATGATACTTTGCATGCACAAACGAGCGTGTAAACATAATTTAAAAAGATATACAGACATGAAGACATCAGAACCATAAGTTCAATTCATCACAACAAGTTGCAGTTAAGCCAGGGCAAGAATTTCATTTTCAGTATCGAATTTGATCATAGTGAATTACGGACAAACATCGAACACCGTTTGAAAGTGTCTTACCTGTTCACTCTGAGTGTCGAGAGCAGATGTGGCTTCGTCCAGCAGCAGGACACGAGGATTTCTGACCAAAGCTCGAGCTATCGCTATACGTTGCTTTTGTCCTCCGGACAATTGCGTCCCCTTAGATCCTAACCTAGTATCGTACCCCTGTAACAGATCATGAACAACTATCTTACACACCCGTATCCTTTTGATTTCGGGATCGATCCGTGCTACAAGATGGATACTCACTAATGGTAGAGAGCTGACGAAGCTGTGGATGTTCGACTTCTTGGCGGCCTCAATGACCTCGTCCATCGTGACGATCCGAGAATTGTCACCGTAGGCGACGTTCTCCGCGATCGTCCTGTCGAACAGCACCGGTTCCTGACCGACCACACCCAGCTGCGACCTGAGATTGCGCAAGGAGACCGACGAGATATCACGACGATCCATGGTCACCGTTCCCGAAAGCGGATCGTACAATCGTTGCAAGAGTTGGATGCAGGTAGATTTTCCGCATCCGCTTTGACCCACCAGGGCGACCATCTGACCTGGCTTCACGATTAGATTCAGACCCTGAAGAATTTGCATCTCTGGCCGCGTCGGATAGTGGAACTCGACTTTCGAGAACTGTATCAGGCCATCCGCTTTCTGCAATCATTCGTTGAGACATATGTGAATATGTAAAATATACTTGACAGGTGGATAGTTAGCTAGTGGTTGTCCGTGTGCAAACTGTTGCGTACGATTAAGGAAGAAATCGATTGTCGAACAATCGTATTACATGCAGAACATTGTTCGCTCGAATGGTTCCATTAAATGGTTTGAAATTCTAGAGGGATAGCTGTAGTCTCGATCAAATACAGCCTCCTCCGTTTTCAGCGTAATTAACGCCTGTTGCCCGGAGCTGCACTGCCAATACGTCATAAATCCGGCGACTGGCTAAACAATTCTAATGAAACGGCAGGAAGACGCGTCATAGCTCTAGATTAGTACGATATTGTTCCGTTCAGACAAAAGAAATCCCGGCTAACAATCGAATTATCGATATACTCTGCGATTACACGCGATAACCTGACAGACATCAGCTTGGATAACACTCGAACAGCCTCTCATTAATGTTACACGAATCGATCACTCACCCAATCCAGATCTTTATCTTCCGACCCCGGCGGCGAAGCAATTTCCGGAACCCTGTCCAACAGTTTGAATATCCTTCCAGCTGAAATCTTCGCAGTGTTGAAGTTGGGCGCAAAGGCGAGGGCTTGCCCTAACATCCAGGAGCCGAAGATCAGCGCCTCGGACACCTTGATCACGTCTTGATAGCTTAATCCTTCCGTAGCCACCAGTGCACCTCCGTAATAAAGGCTCAAAGCGTAGCCGAAGAATGGCGTGGTCTGTCCGCACGAGAACACCAATCCTCTCAACCTGTTTCTGATTCTGGTCGCTTGCGCAACGTGTTCCAGCTCCACGCAGTATCGTTGCAAAAAGGCTTCTTCTTTACCAAGACTGGCCACTGTCCGTATATTCGAGATGGCCTCGATAGCGATTCTAGTAGCCGCCTCCATCTTCTTCTTCTCCTGCAAGCCCTGACCACTCATCACTCTGGCCTCGAAGAACACAGCACCCAACACCAACGGTATCGAGACGACGGACACCAGGGTCATCTTCCAGGTATAATACATGGACAGACCGATACCGAGGACCAAAGTAGACAGAGCCTGCAAGATCGCTCCAATGCGGGTACCTGTGGCACCCTGGACCGCTCCAGCGTCCGATGATAACCTGGCGCAAAGTGCACCCACGCTGTTCGTGTCCTCGTCGTACCAGCCCATTTCTTGCCTCAACATCGCAGCAAACGTCATCCTCCTGATCCTCGTGGTCATACGCACTCCGGCCAAACCAAACATGTACATCTGCAGAAAGGTGCCCACACCGGTCACTACACCGACCACCAGGAACAGAATGGAGAAGTTGACCGTCTCGCGACGCACTTCGTCGGCGTCCTGCAGACCCAACACCTTGTAGACTTCACCAAACAGCACCGCGAATGCTGGGAAAGATGCGCCCACCATGGCTGCTGCCAGACATCCTGAAACACATTCACCCGGTTTCTTCCTAAATCTATTTGGGATTGGTATGACGATTGATATCAAACATGGAAAAGGAAAGTTAGAAGGTTGGTTAAGTCTAGGTTCCATACTAAGTACTACCCAGTTGGTATAACTGTTGTTCCCTTTTTACAAAAATGTATAAACCCCTGTGATTCCTAGCTGTGTATCCGTAATGTTGCCAACCCTTAGGAAAATGTTAAAAAATAACTAACCAATTATGTTGTAAGGCCATTCCGGTTTGTTGAGTCCAAATATCCTCATCATTGGTGCGTTGTACGGTTTCTCGTTCTCCTCCAACTGATTTACCGAGCTTTCAGATGCGCCCGCCAGAGATAGACGATGAGAGTGCATCGACAGAGTGGAGAATTGTCTCTTCAGTGGTGGCTTTTGTTGTTTCGGGATGGCTGCCGTGACTGTCTTTGCCGCTGATGCCGTCGCTTTGGCTGGTTTGATAGAAACATATGTACGTCAGTATACTATTCAATTCTGTGAACTGCTTTCAAGAACGAACGCGATGGAAATGCGGGTTGTGGCCATAGTGATGGTACAAAGGATGGTTCCTCGTACGAAATCGAATCGAAAGCGTGAAATGAAGTTTCGTAAAATGGGTCGTAATGTGTTTGATTACCTCTGGCAGCTGCGCTGGCGTCAGCATGGACCAAGCCGTAATAATGTTGCTTCAAGGCGAGTAACTCTTCGTGGGTACCCTGTTCGACGACCTGTCCATCCTTGATGAATACTATCCTGTCGGCATTGGTGATAGTCGACAATCTGTGGGTGACTACGATGGTAGTTCTGCCCTTTGCGGCAGCGTCCAAAGCCCTTTGTACCGTTGCCTCGCTGTGGAGATCCAAAGCGGATGTGGCCTCATCCAACAGAAGTATGGCCGGTCTTCTCACTAGGGCTCGGGCAATGGCGATTCTCTGTTTCTGTCCACCGGACAATTGCGACCCTCTTTCTCCCACGGGACTGTCGTAAGCCTAGAACACGCGATTCTTACGTGATACAGAATGTTGGCTACCGAAGGAACGAGAATCGATTAAAGGGGATTACGAGATATCTTCTTGAAGAAGCTGATACGCATCGACGTAAGATATGTCCGAAGCAGGCTATTATAGCTATGAAAACGTATATACTGATTTTGCGACTAAAATATTTGTATACGTTGTAAATGTGTGGATTACGAGAAATCTTTGACATAGGATGATGGAGAGTTGGGAAATTGTAGAAAATAATCATGAGCGGAAATTGAGCCGGCGGTAGCATTTGTTGATAATTATCGAGAGCGGGGAGCATCGGCGCCATTTGCTAGTTCGATTAGTGTACGAGCGGCAAGAGGCCATCGAGGTCTCTGCGGTTTGAAGTAACGATTATTTCATTAACGGAGAAACGACGTGACGCGCCTGCAGCGCACATGCACCATGTCGAGATTTAATAAATTTACGAGGAACAGCACTTCGCGTGGCATTCGCTGTAACGGAGTGGTTTAATGCTTGGCGACCAGTTGCCACAATTCAACTATTAGATTTCAGCCACAATGAGGTAGCTCATTTTTTATGTAACACCAGACTTATTCATTTAATATTACTATTGTATGTATATAAATATATTCTTCTGATGAGAATAGCTGCTTTCATCATAGTCATAGTATCATACTTTTTGGACATTGGTAACTATGTAGGGATTGTTCTTTTTCTTAAAATAAGTACAATTTCTGAACGTCAGTAGCCGTAGAAAAAAATGGTTCACCAATGGTAACTGTATGCATTTGAAAGACATATTCTTGCGTGTTCCTGACACAACATTCTATCAACTAACACTGACGCGTTACATTCGATGAGCCGGCATAACGCGTGACGATCGATCCGTCGTCCCGTAAAATAAACCGTCTGGTGTTTTCCATAAAGCGGAAAATGTCGAGTTCGCTTGTTTCCGCGGATCGTTGCAGTCCTAAACGCGACATAGAACAAAGGGCTAAACACGAGCGTATCCATAGGGAGACACGGTGAAACCATCGGATTCAGCTACCGATAATTCGGTAATAAACGGCTAATCGTTGACACAACCGTAATCTGGGATAGTGTTATTTGCCCGGCAACGGTTTAACGGCTGTTTTATCGCCTGTTTGCACGCGTGTTCCGCGGATCGTCGGTCACACCTGAGACTATTGTTAACGCGTTGCCAACCACCCGATCCTCTGGTGGTTTAACGTATGTTCCACGTGAACATCCAAGCGATTATGGAGATAAATTATCATAGATATCGCGACATAACTTCTCGACGTTACGTTGAAGAATGTAATCTATAACTTTCGTACTCGTACATATCTTCGATTGCTAAAATTATATTAAACTTGTCGAAAGCCACAAAATGGCAGAGCATCAAAAGAACATTAGATTTTTCGAAAGAAGATCACGCGTTTTCTTTTGGTCTCGTAGGCAAACGCTATCCTTTGAAAGTTCTTGACGACCCGTAAAACGAGAACGTAGACAAAAGCAAATCGTAAAAATTATTAAACGCTTTTATCGTATTTAAAATTTCTTTAGAAATCACTTACACGCGGATCGACTTCTCGAAAGAGGCCGGTTATCGTCGAGAGGAACAGTGAAGGTACGCCACGAGATACGCGGTAGAACGAGATTGAAATTCAAAGCGTGTTCACGGTTCGCGGGCACGATTTTAATTAGACGTTCCTTTGTGCGGAATAGCGAGGGATACTATGATCCATCGGTACGGAAAAAGGAGCTCGGGGAACAGGGCAAATTTTCGACTAGACCGTGTTACGCGCTCGTACACGATCGAGACGATGTCCTTCGTTGAAAAGTGACCGAATCAATCAGGGAGAAGGATGGCCCCCGTCTGTCGTCGCAAAAGGGAAACCGAAATTCCGGCTGGAGAAACGCGAAGAGAATGGTAGAAAGGTTCATCCACTCACCTCGGGCAGTTTGCTGATGAAGTCATGAGCGTTCGCTTCCTTCGAGGCTTTGATCATCTCCTCCTCGGTAATGCTGTCATTTCCGTACCGGATGTTCTCCCGTATCGTTGTGTCAAAGAGCACTGGCTCTTGCCCGACCACGCCTATGTAAGAGCGCAGCCACTGAACGTTTAGCTTCGATACGTCCACACCGTCCAATAAAACCTGTTTCAACAAAAAAAATAAAATACAATCTATTTCGTGCGAATTGTTCGTTTCGAAAATCCGGGAAAAACTGTTCCGCGTTAAACGAAATCGTTAAGGTCCCCGTTGATTATAACCAACGAACAACCATTTTGCGTTCAAAGAGTTAACGAAATCGTTATACAATCGTTTTTGTGAAATTTTTAGCTATAAATTGATATATCGCGAGCGATATTTCGTTTTATGTGACGAAATTGTGTCGGACCGGCTATGTTTCGAAATCGACCGTTTGATATAAAACAAAGGATTAGCAATAACGAAAAGAAGAACAATTCGTATTGTCGGTTGAAATCTCCCCTAAATTTCCTACCAAGTTATTTATCGTGTTCCAAGTTAACAATAACCCTGTCGTGAATATTCCATTATTGCATCTGTAGCTGCAGCAGGGACGCGAATTTCACGGAACAAGTTTGAAGCGTTTCTCACTGGAATACAGTGCCGACCGGAGTTTTCTCAGTAGTAAAAGTTTTACGATTCTCCTGGTTCTGCATCCGTCGCAGTTGCCCCACCAAAAATATTACGTCATATATTTGGCATACTGATTTCAGACCCGTTCTCCCAAAGCCCTTTACCCACGGCATTTACGTTTTCCGCGTCGTTGCTGCGCCGATGCCGATAAAAATTCTTCCCTTAGGAATCTATTTGTTCGACAAAGTATCCCAGCCAATTTCGAATACGATCATTTCCTTCTTCGAGATCGTCACGCCGCCGAATCTCGTTCGTGAACTTCGACGTTCGTGCTATTCTTCTGACGCGAACTCTAAATTTTGATATTCCGACGATAAAGTCGGCCTTCGAACGAAAACTGTAATGGCTCGTACAGCCGGTAGCTGTAATTTCACCGAAAGCAAAAACGTCGTCGGGATATTCATGACTCGACAGTTGGTTATTAACCGAGCTCGTTACGCAACATCTGTACAAAAATACAGCGCGGGTCTTACGTTGCAATAAATTGCTCTACTCTCGGTAAACAAACAAATTGAAAAGGCGAACTTACGACCATCGTTTTGAAAATTCATTGCAACGTGAATAATGTTACACTATGCAGCCTGAACAAACAGAAAATGTAGAGATTGCAAATATTAACTCATTAAGCGGCTCGGATGATTTACGTGTCTCAAGATTGAAATAGTGCAAGCATTAAGAATTTGATTTCTAAGTATGAAAGTATCTGGCACAAACTGGTCGATACTGCTGGAGCATTATACAAAGCGATGGAGAAGTCTACCCTGCTCGTGATGCAATGTTGACTTTCTTTAACTATGGGCGAGAGTATAAAGAGGGGCCTACTATTTACTTTTGGGGTTAGGTCACTCGAGGGTTAATCACCCAGATTAGTCCACTCGAAGATCAATCCACCCTTTAACCCTTTCTAGGGTTAGCCCATTTGATGGTTAACCTATTCAAAAATTAACCGATCCAGAAGTTAGCTCACCAGATGGTAGCTTAAGTAAAGGTTAGACTTTACAGAGATTGGCAATTCAAAGGTTCCCTCAGAAAATAAACTATCTAATAATAATCAGTCCACTTACAGGTGGATTAGCCCACTCAGACATTAGTGCACCCCGAGACTAATCCATTCAAACGTTAGCAAATGACTCGATTAAAGAAGATTAAGAATTACAGAGAACCGAAGGAAAATCAGCCTCGGTAAATACTAAATAAAGAAGAAAGTTTGACTTACCTGTCCTTTAAACGGATCGTAGAGACGTTGAATGAGCTGCAGACAGGTCGACTTTCCACAACCCGATCCGCCGACGAGGGCTACGGTCTCTCCGCGATTGATCTTCAGATTTAAGCCTTGAAGCACCTTCACGTCCTTTCTAGCAGGATACTGGAAATGCACGTTCTTGAACTCGATCTCTCCGGTGACGGATGGAAGTCTCTGGCCTTCTTTACTCAAACTGTCGATCGCTGGCACGTGATCGAGCACTTGGAAGATAGCTGCTGCCGAACCCCTAGCTACCGCGAATGCTTCGAGATGCGGCGATGTTAGACCCATGTTCTGAGCACCAGCCAACACACCGAAAAACACTATCACCAATACTGCCGGTGTGTACTCTTTCACGTCCTTTGGCCTGTCTTCCAGAATCAGCTGGACACCGTACCTATTAGAGAAAAACATAAAAATAATTTAATACGTATAAAATGAAATACTTCTACTTTCTTAAAATATGAAGTGAGGAGTACTTTTATGAAAATAAACAGCAGTGGTATTTGTTACGTCCTTGTAATAATTTTGAAGACGCAATCTTAAGAGTGAAACTGCAGCTTGGATGTTCAAATATTCCTACTTCGTTTTCATCCTTTTGTACCCGTAAAAAGTAAACGAGTCAACATTTTAGACAACAGAAAACAACGTTTGGAGTAAAGATCGTTTACACATCGAGTGAAAGAAGAACATTCAAGGTCGCCACTTTCAGCAGCAAACAAAGCCACGCAATGTCTCCCTTTTAAACCAAACAGCTTTTGCTCGAAACATCCCTGGCACAATGTAAAAGCAACATGGTTGACCCGTTTCTAACCCCGCTCATGGGTGTTTGCTCTCCTCGAAAGCATTTGCTCTAGAAATACAGCCCTAACGTCTACGAATCTATCGACTAACATATTTCTGGAAAGCTTCTCGGTAAATACGCGTCCAGTGGTCAAAAGGCTCGAGGAATAGCAATCTCTACTTTATCTGTCGACTCACTCGGTTATATAAACAAATTTTTGTTTGTTTATCTACATTTGAAAATATAAATAGAAATTATCTTTGTGAGAAGTACTCTCCAATTTAATCCGATCGATTCATCAAACTGATTACTAATCAAAGCAGTCTGCGTATTTTATCTGCTTTAGAGCGACACTCTCGTTTCTTTTGAAATATACAAGAAATTACAAGGATAAAACTCTCTCGAACACCGCACTTAAAATCGATCCAATCAGCGCAGTTTTTCCGGTCGTATGTAATTGAAGTTACTTGTGCGAGGTTCGTTTCTCAAATGATTAATGGGTTCGTCAAAATTACAAAAGCAGCGAACTTCGCTTATAAATAACAGAAATTCAAGTTTTTCGTGTAACATCAAATCTCGAAGAACTTCCACTCATATTTCATTCGTTACTTTATTCTTCGAATTCTTAGGAAGCTGAAATAAATCGTTTGTAATCTGACCGCGGATGTTTAGGAATATACGATACACCGAGATCTGCACAGCGAGTATAACTCGCGTAATTTATAGACTACGGGTCTTGAAGGTTATTTGCGCATAATTTGCAGACCTCGATATATTATAAATGCATAAACATCCGCAGTCTATCTATAATAGAAACGTACCAAAAGGCTATAGCGTAGCTGATGTATATGATGAACCACATCACGCCTCCACCAACTCCGGACCACATTCCACGTCTTATTCCGGTCTTCTCGGCTGGCACAAGCTTTTGCGCGTATCTGTCCACTTCTTTCTGTTCGCCATTGAACGCGATCACTGTCCTAATGGCACCCAACACCTCTTCGGCTACGCTTCCAGCTTGGCCGTACGCGGACAACTCTTGGGCCGTCAACGAAGATTGAACTTTCGCCACTACTGCAGTGGCAATCACGATGATCGGCGCACAACTTAACACCACGAGTGTTAATTTCCAACCGTAAATGAACGATATGATGATCGACGAGATGAATGAGATCATCAAGTAGGTGAACACGCCGAGTTTCTCGCCGATACCGTCCTTCATTTTGTCCAAGTCCCTGCGAAGCAAAGTTCGAAACTTAAATCAACGTGTTAAGCATGAATTGTATCGTGAACCCTCGAGCACTGGGTGAAAGCAAATACTATTTTTACTAAAATTTGAACTTTTAAAAGAGTCGATATGTCTGATGAAATATATCCTCCTTGAGCTTAAAATTACCAAAGAGGGCACCTTGAATGCACGGTAATTAGATTTCGTTAAATATAACCCCGGGTTTGTTACATTGCGAAGATAATACTCGTTGGTGTTGGAACCACGGGTGCTCTCAAGGTGACCCACCGCGTAAGATAAAACTTTAATTAATTCTCTGAATGGTTGCCCGATGTCTGTGTTATTTTCGTCGGCGACAACTTTCGATAGAACCAACCCGTGCTTATACGCTAACGGCGTATGCGGTAAATCACATTCAGCGAAATGGCAACGAGCCTGGCAGCAATCTCGATGTCGAAGTTCCGTGAAAAACATGAATCAGAAAATTTTCAGACCGATTAACGAGCTGTGTCTACGTCGTGTATCATTAGGTGTCAGTGACCGCTCGAGAGGTCATCAGACTATTATCTCACGATGACAAAGTTTCTTCGAGTACATGTCATTGAAACAAATACACCTCGAAGCTTCCTGAAGCAGAAACGCCCACGAAGTGTGAACACTTGCATCTAAGATTGCGTACACGGTCTCGCGGCGTAGAACGTTTATGTAATATTGATGCATTCTCTAGAGATTCGTCTTGAAATAAAATTGATTACACAATGTCTATCCGAATTTTGTAACGTCTCGTTCCTCGATCTTAATTAGCATATTACGAACGTATCGTTGACTTTCCGCTAATTACACGACCGCAAACAGAGACATTGTATCGAGCAAGGATACGGAGTTTCGCGAGAACGGCCACCTGTTGATGAGAGGATCTCGTTTCCTGAACTTTGCTCGTCCCTTCTCAGCCCAGGACTCTCCACGACGCGTTTACATCCGTTCACGGACTTCCAGATCGAAGATACGATATTCCTCTTCGAGCTGGATCACGGTGATAAAGTACGATTGCTTAAGTAGATATATATCTTTCGACCCTGGCTGCTGCTTGAGCAACTTACTCTAACGTGATGGATTCGCAAGGTTCGTTTAACTTGGATTTTTGAATTAAACTTAATCGCTGCGTGAGATACTCTTGACGAATTGGAAGGAATTAAGAATTTGTTAAGGATTAGAATATGAGGGTACTCACTCTGTGATCCTGCTGGCGAAGTTGGTCGACGTGTTGATGTCGTACCATGTCATGTCTTGCCTGAGAACGGATCGCAGGAACATTTGGCGTACTCTGACGATTTGTCTGGAAGCTGCGATGTTTAACAAGTCGACCGTGAATACGGCGAAGACAAATTGGAAGCAAGACAGCGCTGCAGAAGATATGCCAAAGGCCACCGAGTCATCGTAAAGCGCGATCATCCTGTCTTCGTACGACACGTTAGGTCCCCTAATTCGAAAGTGATTGCAAATTATACGAAATCCTCAATCTCCAAACGATATTAAAAGATATTGAACTTCGGGAAGGGTGCATAAATTGTATAAATTAATCGAAAGCGACATCGATTGAAAAAGACCGTCGTTGAATTTGTAATTTCTGGAATTACAAAGTAATGCTAATCCTCATATTGAAACGAAAAAATTAATTACGAAGGATTATTGATAAGAGTTTCTACCATGTGTACAAACAGATTAACAAACTGTGCTTATGTAACAACCGAATATTATCCCAACTAATCCCTTGTATCCTCTTATCAAATACGTTAATCCTCTATACACTTGTGTAACTTTAATGAATTACATTAAACTTATACTTTCGGGTTTATAATTTGTGCTACGTGTCGACCATGTTAATAACATCATCCGTGCTAATATTTGAAAAGGACCAGATCGTAGTACTAAGTCGTAGTAGTCAAATTTAAGTAGTTGAGACGTTAAATAAGTGAAAGTGATCGTATACGATG
This sequence comes from Megachile ligniseca, assembly GCA_945859555.1. Lineage (NCBI taxonomy): Eukaryota > Metazoa > Arthropoda > Insecta > Hymenoptera > Megachilidae > Megachile > Megachile ligniseca. Next base: position 9,139,214 of record OX243786.1, read on the forward strand.
CGGCACATCTTCAATTTGGCACCTAATGCAATTTAAAATCGTTCTTGAATATATGACTATGAAATTTATGAGGTGCAACCATAATCCCCTTGACAAGTGAGACAGGATTAAATTTAAACATCCCTAATTGTTCCTTTCCATTAACCTCATAATCCAGTACCCTCGATTCGATGAATTTGATCCCGGTCCAAATTGTACCGGACGTTATATTAACCCGAACGATCTATTTCATCTTTTTTCCTTTCTCACAAACACACAAAACACACCCAAAGGAAACGCTCACCCTAGGCAAGTTCTAAAAATACGAGATTCAGTAGGCGTGTCTGATTGCGCCAAGACTTACAAGACCTTTCCACCTCCGAACCACTTCAGAATGAGTGTCGGCGTACTCGTTTGGTTGTCCATGTTACGATCCACCAGCAACGTGGTGAATTCTCCGTATTGAATGGTCGAGATCGGGATGCAAAGGCCTGTCAATGTTCCCATGATCAGGCCACCGACGACCAACATCAGCTCCCCGCATGTTGCAAATCGAAACTGCGAACATAATCCATTACCGATTCTCGTTATATGGCCATTGACTTGTTGGAGCGTGACATTTTTGGAATTGACAGAAATTGGGGTGTGAATTTGGGAAATAAGGGACTAGGGGATTTGGAAGTTTGGTTGTTATCGGATTTTAAACAGAAGTCGAAAGTTTCCATAAACCGAAACGAAGTTGCGATGGTGTGGAGACTAGTCACGGGACGACTTTTAATTAATCGCTCGCAAGCATCGACGTTATGTTAATTATCCGGCTGACGCGTAATTCTGCGAAATTCCGCCGCGACTGCCGAGCCGCAATTTGTCGCGAACTAGTCGAAAATTTCAGAAACATATTCTCGGATGATTTAGTGCGGCCAAACTTCACCGTTCTCTTTTTATTTCCAGCAGATTTAACCGAGGAGAAAATTAATACCGGGCTTGAGCCCGTGATTAATGAACGGAGGGAAATCAGACTGTTTCTAAACAAAAAACAAACACGATCGATCGATCGATCCGGAAAAACCGCGCACTCGACACTCGGTTGACATCTTCCTCCGTTTTCTAAGCTTTCAAGGATGTAAAGTTCGATAAATATTTGCGAGAGAGCACTTACGAGCTTGAAATAAGGCACAGGCGGTAAGGATGGCTCGGCCGGGGCCGGTTTATCGTCCTCCTTCGTTTGCGGTGGCACGAATTCACTGTGGACACAAAACAATATTGATTTTTAATCAAGTTTCCATTCACGAACGTTTCCGTCATCGTATTGTGTTATTCTTTTACCATATGTTCGCGTGGAACGTGATCGACTATGCGTCGAAAAGTGCTGCCGGATCGTAAATAAAAAGAACAATAGTTTGATTAAAAGCAAATATTTTTAATTTTTAAATACTAAACAATCCAGAAACACCTCACCGTGCGCAAACACATATTTTCTACGAATAAAAAAATTTGTTAAATTTATACGATTCTTCTGGATCTGAACGAGGACTCTCTTTAATTATTTCCACAACTTTCAACAAAAATCTCCGTAATATCTTGTCCTATACTTTTTCGTATGTTAACAATAAAATCATCTGTTAAGAATCGTACATCGGTTTGCCATTCTCTTGTAGCATATACTCAGTTTCCTCTTTATCCTTCTCCGCATCTTGGAGCGTGTCTGAAATAAAATATACAACGTACCGTACACACATCCTACATCAATATTATTCATGTTCGTCGACACACGTAAAATTTGCGTGTAAAATTTACTCCACATAAATAAATTTCCGTTTCGAGATCGATTCGTGACTGGATTATTAAACTCTGCCGTATCGCGGAAAAATAAGAAATAAAGCTACTCGATTTCGAGTGTATCTCGAGCAGCTTGTCTTAAAAACGTTTAACGAGGGAATTATCGACGATGAGTTCAATTTACCCGGACAAAATAGGTGAAAGTTGCCGTCGAAAGTGTGGAACGAACACTAAGGGAGATTCAACAAGGAGTTTTCTTGTTCGCAAGTTCCGGGAAGATCGATTCCCATTATTCTAAGGGATAATGAACGATCCAAGTGGCACGTTGCGTCGCAGACTATCATAAATCAGCCGGGAACAGCGTGTAAATCGACGGTTCGCGCGTATCGGCGCGAACACGCGAGGATGCTCGTCGGCGCGTGAAGGAAAAACGGAAGTTTCTCGCCCGTCACGGTGAACCAGAGTGAACCGAACCCGAACGGGTCTGGACTTCGTCGAAGTCGGGATATCTTCCCGTGGGGCCTCCATTAGCAGCGTAATTGCTGTTCGAAACTCCTGCGACGAATCTACGATCGGCATTTTCTACGGTGAACGCGAGAGGCTGCCAGCTGCACGGCCTACAGTGCTGTAACGCGGACGAATTTACCCCCCGGGGCTGGTATACGCGCTCGAAAACTTCCGCTCGTCGATTACGGGCTACAACTTTCCCTCCTAACAACGCGTCACTTTGACGAGCCTCCGACAATTGTCTAACGAACTCGAAAACATTAATCCTGTTATTCGATAACGGTGTATTCTATAACAGTCGGATATAGCATGATCATAAATGATAGCGATCTATGAACCGATACGTATGTAAATTGTAGCTACAGGATATTGATAAAAAAAAGCTGTGTACTGTAATTCATTTAGTATTGCAGTATCTGATAGTGTGGAAAAGTTGGAAGTTGTCAGAGGTTATCTGCAATAGAAGGATACTTTGATGAATGACCATCGAACGATCATTGATATTGAACGAGAGTTGACTCGACTTCGTTATCAGCGCTTTTCATCTTTCGAATCAGTCAGACAGGAACGAAACACGCTCGCTGATCGACGAGATTTATAATCGTGCTATATTTCCGGCAGCTAGCCGATTCAAATGTAGCGATTTTAGGTAAATTGAAATTCGGCTTCGTTTTCGACTCGTTGTGCGTTGGTCATAACGCGATGGTAATTGCTTTTTCCAGCCACGGAACGTTTGAATAATTTAATCGACTGACCCAGGCTCGATATAATCGAACGAGATTTCCGTGAATTATTGCGCGAACGAAAACTCGTGAAACTATTCTCGGAGAAAAATTCGCACGCGCTCCATCTGCGCCCGTAGTTTCCATCATCTGTCGCCACTCGAACCGATCAATCTCCCGAAAGTTTCTCGCCAATGTTCCGCGGCGACGACCAAATGCAAATTCTCGTGGCCCGATCGCCGGCTAACGATAACGATCCATCGAGGAAACCGTTTAAATTCGTCGCGAGTTTGTTCATCGAACACGTCGGCACAGAAATAATTTAATAATCCAGCGGGAATATTATCGAACGACCGCGCACGATTCGCGGCTTCCCAATCATCGCCGACGATCGATCATCGACGATCGAACGTGCGGCTCGAAAAAAGAAAATCGCCATTTTTCAATCCATCGATCATGGAACATTATAACCATCGATCAGATAAGTTCACTCGCCCCTCTTTAACCCCGGCTCTTTCAAAACTTCATTCGACGTATTGTCGATAGTGTACATTATTATACAGTTGACTCTCGTTATATTGCAACCTTGAAATACCCACGTATACACTGTTCCATGGCAATGTAACGAGAGTCTACTGTACCAATATTCGTAAATTATCCGTAAAATCGAATATTACAACGTTGAATGTTCATATGATAAAGGTAGAAAAGGATGTAACAGGTACTTACACTTCAAGAATATTTTTTCCTGGCGGTGAGAGTTTGTTTTTTGGGGTTCCATTTCCATACCCTGCGCTTTGTCGCGCGGGTTGTTTGCTGTCCACTGATAAATTCGCCGTGTCATCGCGCATTCTTAATTAACAACTCTGTAATCAGAATAACGATCAGTTGTTGATTGCACAACTATCTAAAGTCGTTGCACTAGAAATCGCGATTCCTTTAAATACATAACGTTTATCTGATAAAGGGATGTTAAGCATATTTTCTCTTTCTAAAGTCTTGCATCGTTTCATGAAACAGCTTCAAACGAAACATGTGTCATCGTGTATTGTATATCGCAGATTTCGAAATCTCTATGACGTGGTTAATGACACGCGTATTACGCTAATGATACATCGATTTGCTGCTTAAAGTCTTACAAAAATAACTGCAGGAGGCTTTCATGAATGTTCTTAATACTTGTTGATTCTAATAATCAGTGATCGATTTCGAGACAAGGTTTAAGATTGAGAAAAGAATCGAGTAAATATTTTGAATGAACGATGGTATTCCTTCAAAATAATAACGAGGCGAATAACGATTTAAATAACTTCATCAGTTCATAACTAATGAACGTGTTAAATCAATAAATGTAATTATTAACCCCACTAGAGCGTTATTAGTCAATATCGTGCATGATATTGTTATTGATGGGTGTACTTGTTATACATTCAGCTAAATCAATCACGTTGTTCATTAATATTTCAACAATGTCACGAAGGTTAACGGCTGATAACACACGATAGCGCGCTAGTAATAATTATTAATTAAAAACGTCGATGAATGTGGAATTCGAAAGATCGCAAAACTTTGCTTACAAATATTTCCTGAATAAATTGTTCGTATTACGCACAACGAGCCAATAGATTTGCAGAAATTTTCGTTCAAGCGACGTTGTTCGATGTTCGCGAAATTCCCGTCGTATTCGCGGGTTTCATCGAATCGTCGAATAGCACCAAGGCGTATCGAGGCTCGAAACGGCCCATTTTCGAAACGTGCTGGCCCTTTAGCTTTCAACGAACGCGGAACAATCAACGCGGCCTGCGGAAACTATAGGACATGAAAAAAAATAAAACTGGTCTGCAGTCTGGTGACGGGATAAATTAAGCCGGCTGACGTTTTGATTGCCAGGGCCGTCCTATATTTGTTGCGGTCAATATTTGCCCGTGTGATCCATTGTCCTCGTTCGATTCGGTACAACCATCCGAGCAGCGTCTATTTCGTCCGGTGAAGCAGCCCGGGCTTTGCGCAAACTGCAATTAGCAACGATAATCCAGAGACAACAAACTCTATTTACCTTGGTCATTATCCACTGTATCATGCATTTACCGTACAGGATATCCAATCTAAGCGATGATTAGAAACTGCACTAATCCGTGTTAATTAATCGATTGACCGACGGAACTTACGATTATGTCTGCCTTGATCAACGATCACGTTTCGATCAATGGAACAATTAAAACGCTCGAATCGTGAGCTGACAAACTGATTTACACGCGTTCGCTATGCTCCGGGCTCGATGGTGCATGGCATTGTACAGCGAAATCGATCAAATTGGTGTCACATACATGAGAGGACATCTTTCTTCAGTGCATAAGTTTGCAATTTTACCCACTTGCACTTATACTTGCAAATTTCTAAATCTTCGTACAATATCAACATTCGAAAATTCTTATGTTCCCAGATATCAAATTCCGAAATTGCCAAATTTCTGAACCCCATATTCTTAAAATATCAATATTAATATCCCCTTGAAATCGAACTAAACAACAGTTGTAAATAAAATTGTACCTCTCAAAGGTCATCTCGGCTGAAAAACAAATATTTAATTCCACGTATCCTTATCAATTTGTACTAGCAGCGATAAGCAAATGGACTTCAATCAGCGGATATTTCTAAACATAATATTCGACTAAGTACTCGAAACGTCATAGAGCATTGGTCCAGTAGCCTGATAAGATCTTTGAAGATTGCTATTCAAGGAGTTAATGTACTGTGCCATAAAGCGAGATTGAACGAGTGCAACTCTCGTCGAAACGGTTCCGATAAAGCGAGAGCGTTAATGTTCAGAGCGCATTTTGCGGCGGAAACTTTCTTATGTCTAATTGCCGTTCTAATTGCCGAACGAACGACGTAACGAAAGCAACAAAAAGTGGACAAATTGTTATCTACAAACAGGGTTAGAGAACCCCTGAACGTTCAAGAACCCACTCTTTCCGAAGTTCTTCCTTTTTTTCCGCCGGTGAGAACGAGGTATGAACGAGGTCGGCGAAATACTTTTAACGGTTAAGAGAGTGGCGCTAATTGTCGAAAGGGTCCTAATGCTGCCATTTATTCGTACTCGGAGTCGAATTGAATCGAGAACTGCCTTTGTTACGTAGCTACGTTAATTTATATAACGTAATTACGCGGAGGGGTATGTACAATTCAGAGGACACCGAGACAGGATGGTCTCTTTCTGTCGCGATCAATGATAAAAGTCTCCGGGTATCTCTGTCGTAATGAAGATCGAAAGCACTCTGAACGAGACTTCGTTGAGCAAACGAGGGGAAGCCAATAAAAAATAGAAAAAGAACCTGTCGCCCTTTTCATTTCCAGCCCCGTATCTTTCATTAGTTGTGCTCTTTGATCAAACGTTCCTTTGTTATGGCGTCTCGTCTTTCATCAACCGACAGACAGTACACGTTACCGCGCCTTCGATAACTAGAAGCAACGACGTTTACAACCGGAAGTCTACTATTGCTTACCGACATCTCTCTCGAGTCAATTTTCAAGCTTACAATTTCAAGATTTCTCGCGTTTCTCAAATTTTTGTAATCCTTCAAAATACTCCTCGGATAATTTCAAGTTATTTCGCGTAAAATGAGTGATTTAAAGTACACATCTTTGCCAAACTCGAATCGTTTCGCGTGACCAGAATATCTCAAAAATCATTAGCTCGATCTACTTTGCATCTTGCGAAAGGTGCTATAAAATTCGGTTATCTCGAATAACCGAAGTGTAATTGTTTCGAATGGCAAGAGTGAAAGAACAAAAAGACATCGGAAATAAATACCTCCCGTTTTATTAGCAATTCTTTAACTCCTCCTCTTTCTTCAGCGAGAATCTGGAGCCGAGAGGCGAAGAATAATAAAGAGGCCACCAGGGATTCACGTTGCTCGGTCAATTTCGAGTTATCCTATTTTACGAGCACGCTTTCCGATTTCATTTGTCTCCTCTCCAATAACTCTCGCCGCCCTCTCCAACAGCCAGACCATGCCAGCATTGCACCCGATCCAATTTTTCCTTCATTGCCTCGTTGACGAGCAGTTTATAGAATTTCCCCTTCGTTACGATCGATGCGACAATAAATTGTCCCCGAAGCTGCAGCCGCTCGATGTCTCGTGCCGAGAGCTGCCTCTTTCTCGCGGCTCGTAAATCATCGACGAGATATCGCGACACCGGATGTCACACGGAAGAAGCCGACCAACGAGATACGGAAATTCGCTTGCATCGTTTTGTCGCGCGTTCATGAAGCTGCCAATCGATCGCTCATTAACGAATGTTCCTAATCGACCTCCGAGCGATTCGTTTATTTATCGATCGGCTGCGGAGCTTCAACAAGTGTCTGCAGAGAATTCAAACGACACGTGCCCCGTGGGCCTCTGGTCGTTCTTAGTCTCTACCTTCTTCATAGATTCTAAATCCTACGAGTTAGCTTTTCTTTATAACATAAATCTCCCTTAGTCTCTAAGTTAAGGTGGAACTAAGTATGCTAAGTTCCCTCAGCACTAAGTTCTATTCATTGTCAGAACCCAAGTTCTACCCAAATCATTTCTGTCCAGATCCCATGATCTCTCCGATACTTAGTCCTCCAGTCCCTAGGTACTTCTCAGAACGTAAATTCTCCAGGACCAAGACTGTACTCAACCCATTAATTCTGCAGCGACAGGAAAAAGCAATTTCTCATCGGTTCAATTTTCTCGAGATACAGCCGCTTACAAATTTGGGCAGGAAAGCGCGTATTTGCAGGCCGGCGCAGCAAATATAACGTGGTAAAACTTCGTCGCGACCACGTTTCACCGTTGAAAAATCGCGGCTAATGGGAAAAATTGCTAAAGTTTCGTGGAAAGTTTGTTGGCGACTTTTACCGCGGCACCTTTTGCAATCGCTGAACTCCATTAAGCAGGAAATCTGATTTTCGGTCGAATATCTGCCACCAACATCGCGTAACCATTTTTGTAACGCATAATGGCCTACACGAGTCTCTATAATTCGATTACATCCAACGTTTTAACGTTCATTCGATTTTTTACGGAAAAATTAATGAAACGACGCGTGAAACAGTGCAAGAGTCAGGATAAAAAAAGAAACCACCTTTATTTTGACAGCTGCCGTTTAATTGAGAGCGCAAACACGTTACGAGTAAACTCGAAGAGGATCATCCTCTGACCAATAGCGAGAAACGATAATTTTTCAAATTCACAGAGTGTTATAATTAAAACAGTTCCACGTTTGCGTCTACGAACGCTTTGTGCTCCCTGAGGTTCGTTAAGCTCGACAAATTAATTTCCATTGTATTTTCAAACGGCCAACGGGCACAATTCTTGCGGTCCAGCCATACCAGTTCCAGTAACCTGACAATTCCTGACCATTCTCGTTTGCGTTTTCGTATCCGGTTCCGGGCCATGTCTCCCGTAAAAATTTCAGGTTTTGTAAAATTTCGAACACGTTTGGAAGTCAATACTTTCCTACAGACTTTTCCACTTCAAAAATCCGACTAATAATGCTTCTCTTTTTACCACCTGACTTCTAGACTGCATTTTTTATTTTATCTCCTGATTCAACCTCTTTGAACTAACTTTCCAGCTGGAAGCAATATTCGCTGCAGACGTTCCTTCTTCCTCTATTCGCTGTATTTTCAGCTTGTATTTTTCTCTTTCGGGTCGTTTCCAAAGTTCTTTGAAGAGACTTAAAGTTCTTCTTTCGAGAAACCGATAATGAAGGTTCGAGTAAACTCGGTGAGTGACTGTTATTCTTCGTTCCAAACGCTCGGGTCGAGTTGGGTCACGCAGAATTCGATCGGATCGAGTTGGGTCGTGCCGAATTTAATTGTGTCGAATTCAACCACGCCGAATTCGATCGCGCCGAAGTGGATTGCGCCGAGTTGGATCGCGTCGAGTTGGACCATGTAGAATTGGATCGCGTCGAATCGAATTGTACCGAAACGGATCGCGCCGAGTTGGATCGCGTGGAATCGGATCGCGTAGAATTTCATTGCGTCGAGTCAAATTACATAGAATTTGTTCGCATCGAATTGAATCGCGTCAAATTGTATTGCGTCTAATTCCTAATTCTCAAACTGTCTAATCCAGTATATCAATTCTAAAGAATTATCAGAACCGTGTGATCTCTAAAGCTTTTAAAACCCTGAAAGATCAACCTAGTTGAAATAGTAAGCCTGTGATAAATTTATTTAAAGTATTCGCCGCTATTAGCGGTGTGGATTGCGTATTTCGCGTCCCTCTTTTCACGGACTAACGAACGAGCAACGAATTCGGTAATGGCGCGTCGACTAATTTTAGACGTTCTAGAAATCTAGACACCGCGAATCATAGCGCCTCCGTGGAACCGATACTGAACATGCAGTGGCAAGTCACGGACAGAGCCACGAGAAAATCTCAGTTACGGAGCAACGGTGCAAGATAAGAAAACACATCCGTCGCTTCATTCACAGTTCATGGAGGGTGATTTATAGCTGCGAACGATTTTGCGCAACTACTTGTGACGAAATGGGAAACGAAAGATCAGCAAGGCTGTGACGAGCTTCGGTTAAAAATATCTCGAGTCGCGATATTTCTGTGCATTCTCCACTACCGTGATTCTCTAAAGTTCACGGTAGATTTCCAGAAATCCGAGAATATTAAAGTAATCAAACGAGGAGTAGATTTCTTGGAATAATGTACTCGATAGACGACGAATTATCGCGGATGAAAGGCTGATGATTTATTGTTTTGGCCACTCGACAATACCTGTCGATCGAGTTAAATATAGAAAGATATATTATCGATACAAATATACACAAGTATCTTCACACGCATAACTTCAACGATATGTTCTGTAATAATAGAACACTATCGTACTACATTGAAGAAAGAAACTGTGCTAAATTTTACAACGTGCACATTGTGAGATACATTGAAATTGCTTCCAAGTAGTAAGAAAGCATATCATCGCCGCTGCAATGGATTTAACGATCTATTTTCAGAATAGCTTGTCATACACAGATGCACGAACGAGACGCGACTACAGCATGTATAAACGCTCCGACAAAATCGCCAACGAGGAAGGAGAAGACGCGTTCCGTTTGTGAAACTCGTCTGGACGTATTTTTATATACACGCGACACATACTCGTTGTCCACGTGCAACATCGAAAGGCTAAATACGTAGAGGACCCTGACAGACGAGAATTGTCTACAACCTTGGACGAGTCTGGCCAACGACGCCCACTTTTCTGCCAAGTCCATCTTGCGGAAGCTTCTTCGATGTTGGCAAAAAGCGTGGGCTTTGCTTCTCTTTCCCACTCTTCTTTTCAATCTTTTCCTCTTTTTCTATTATCTTTTTTTATCAATCGTACAGTTACGTAAAGGTAAATTTGGGCCGTTACATCTTCTGCCATCACGTTATATTGCCACCCGTTGTACTGTACAATTTCGTGTTGGACATTCATATATTACCATGGTGTATTATCATGATATTGTAACATATATTATATACGTTATATTACCATATGTATGCATCAGCACGTATTACACATGTTATATCATGTATATGCATTACTACATATCATGTATGATACATTGCCATATGTATAACACATATTAGGTACTATAAGGTAGCAGGACATTATTATAATGTGCGATAACCAACATTTATTCCAAGTACTACTAGTTATACTAACATACAGTGTATAGTTACTGCAAGTTACGTTGTAATTACCACGTGTCGGAATTATCATACACTGTAACTACTTCCAGTTCAAATTGCCACGCGTTATACACTCGTACTATCATATGTCGTAACTATCACGCGTTATACTACTATGCATCGTAACTATCACGCGTCGCAGTTATCGTACCCCATAATTACGAACCATAACTGCAAGCTATAATTGCACGCATTGTACAACCACGAATGATAACTACCAAGCGTTCTATCACACGTCACAATGCAGTATATCTTCACGTGTTATATCACCGGTTAAAATGAATAACCTACAAAGGATCTCAATTTCTTTCGTTTACAGCAATAAAGAAATGCTCCTTTCGACAAAGATGTCCATCGATCACCCGATAGGTAGACTTTATCGAGATGGAAAATTGTAGAAACGCTAGATAATGACGGTCGGATTATGGACAGGTGGTTGATATTCCATTGATGTTGTTATCGAAAGTTAATCCGGCGCCTGATCCAGTTTATATCTCGGCTGCGTCTTAACCGAATTAATGATGATACAATCGTGCCGCCACCGTGATGCCCTACTCGAAAATTCCCACTTGATATCCATCGTTATTGTCGCGTCGAATCGCCTAATCTGCGTCTTTCGCGTGCAAAAGACAAAGAGGGAGGCAGCGTGTAACGTCAGCATTTTACTGACGCCTCGATGCGCGGTGACAGAAATGCAAACACTTCGTGTACAATTGTTTACAGTCGCATCGTTGCTTACCGATTGCGAGCTTTCCAACTGTTACGTCGAGGTGTTCCTAGAATCAATGCCGCAGGGAAGGCGTCGAATAAATCCCTGTCTGAGCCCCCCAATAAGAGGTGCAAAAGAGTTCAAGAGGCTGGAAATACCGGTGATATTGGAACGCGTGACAGCGATACGACCAGATCGACGGTAACATCGATATGTCGCTTCGTAAATCGATCGGCAGCTCGATAAACCTTACATTTTATCTACGCATAATACGTTTCCTGATTACTGTGTCAGCCTTCTGCAAATTGGAAAAGGATTTCGGATTGCTTGGAATTTTCAGAATCCTTTTATTCTGACATAAGAAGATATTGAATCGAGTTAAAGTGCATCTTTGGCGTCAGCTGCCATCTTAATAGTGATTGAAATTCTGAAGTATGGAGGTCTTGAGATACCAAAGTTTCTACGTCTCGAAGTCTTAATGTCCCAATACCCCAGTTGACTAATACCCCAAGTTCTGAAATCTCTACACTTCGAAATTCCAGCATCTCGAGATACAGCAATTACCTATAGGACTGCAAGAAACAAGTTGGCAAAGAGAAAAATTCCTGCAGACATCGAAGAAACTTGGTCTCCTGAAGATCAAGTAATCCGATTGGTGACAAATAGAAAAGATTCGATCACGGGACATCGCCTTCTTCTCGGTGTCTGACCAAGAGCTACCTAATCCCCTTGTAAAAATTAATTCTGTCACGAAGGAGCTGTTTCCTCTCGGTGGCTCTTCGATATCCTCGATATCTCCGTCTCGGGAACGACAAGCGACAGTGTCGTAAGTTCCTTTTTTTCTCGTATCGTGTCCCCCTTTTTATCGAGAAAGCTTTGACCATCGAGAAGGAACGAGGAGCGAACTGGCGTGAAATAAAATTCGACACTCCGATCTAGCGAACGGGTTTTCCTGAATCTAATCGATTCGAGACCAGCCCCGTTCGATCATCCTCAAGGTAGATTGACATTTTATCTGACGGTTCTCGATGGACACCACTTTACTTGGCAGTAAAAATAACGATGACTTCGCGTGAACCAAAGTTTGGGGAATAGGAGCAATATAGATATTTAATCCGTACATTTTTCCAAATTTTTGTTGCTGCTATTTATCGAAAAATAGCTAATTAGTCTTACGTATGAACTTTGAGATTATTTGAATCAATGGAAAAAAATGCATATATGACACTTTGCGTAATAAAGAAACGTTGTCATTCTGGTTATTGACACAAGGATTAAATCTTGCAATGGTTTTCTTCATTTTCCTCTGATTTATGTTTAATGACTGCGACATTTTAATTGCTACCTTATAAAAAGACCTACTTCCGTGGTTTAATCAAAGAGAGTCAGGTGGGGTCTGCGTTTATGCGTCACCCATGACTATCAAATCAGCTTCGACTGATAAGAACCAAAAAGTAAACGTACAAGTGTTCGCTGTTCAATAGAACCAGAAGCTCGTCGATTGTACCCAGAGCGTGTTATTTGTGAGAGACGCGATAACTTCGAATCGTTTTCGTTTACTCACAAATCGTATATCGATACCAAAAGGGCAACGATATTTATCTAATCAACTCGACTTGTTATTATTGTTCGATTGATGCCGGCTGAATATTGTCGTTGTCACGCTGATTATCATTTAAACGAGACAATTACAATATTGCATAAAAAGGAAATGTTAAATAATAAATGTTACATGATAAATAAAAATAAGTAAAAATAAAATCCTGACCCTTGCTCGGATTATGAGAATCACAATTACTTTCTAACTTTCGAACTAAGCATACTGTAATGTAAATTGATATCACTTTGTAAAGATGTATTCCTACATTATTTTATTAAACTTCTAAACAAAGGCTCATTGAAATAACTATCAGCCTCGGGAAATCATTTATAGATCTAAATTTAGAAACCTTAGTATGAAAATTATCACAAGTGCGATACGCCTCGGTATATTTTAAAGTAGTGGCAATTCATGCAATTAAAACCACTTCACTCGTTATCGTAAGTAAATTAAGCTCCTTAATTTATCATCTTTATTGACAAACACGAACGCGATTTGTGTATCCGTGCAAACGTCATCGGACTTTTGCGACCATTCCAAAGATAAGAAACATTGTCAAACACGAAATTATTAATGTTATTTATTCTTCGCCTCGCAATTTGTTTACTGAGAGGAAGGATACGCAATAATTTCATTTACTTCGTGCATCGTGTTGCTCACCCAGACATTATAGTTGCTTCATGGAGTATAATAAACAGTTATTTATCAGAGGTGTCGAAACCGTTAGTGGACATAATAATATCGAAGATAACGAAACAAAGACAACAAAACGGCGCCAATTTACAATCAACCACTGCCATAAACCATTCCATCATTATTCCAGGTAAGATAAGGTGCAGAGACATTACGCGATCCACATTTTACTAAATTTTTTTCGAAAAGAAATACGTACAAGTATTAACCCTTTGCACAAAGAACTAAAATTCACAGAAAATTTCAGATCTGCAATCTAAGCAAAATTCGAATGCAAAGCTTGACAAGTTCCCTTTTTATACCCGTACATGTATTAATTTTTATTAAAAAATTTTTATCGGAAGACTTAGAAGAGATCTCCAATATGTTTTTTAATTATTCGCGAAGGTCTAACTCGCCGATAGAGTTCTAAACTACCTCTGAAAATTCAAATATCTGACCACCCACATAGAAGCAAAATATTTTTCTTGCCACGAAAGCTGGAACCGCTTTAATCCCGGTAGGTTAATGCGTAACGGCGTCAATATCGACGCGGAATGTTTCGCATCCGGCTAAAGAGACTCGGTTAAAATTTGGCGTTCCACCAGTTCGCGTTCATAGAGCCAATAGAGATCAACGAAGTTTATTTCGGGCTTTAATAACCGGCACACAGGTACAGTAACAACAGTCGGTTTGACTTCATTCCGCGTTATTCGACGCGGAGAACCGGAACACGCGTGTAATACCGAGCGACTAGAGAGCGTACGCGAAAGCGAATAGACCGCGAAAATTGGTAAATCGTCCGATTTTCGCGGATGTAGGTCAACGAACACGGCTATCCTAGCAGAACCTTGTGCCAATTCGAAGCCAGCTCGCTTAATAAACATTATACACACGAACAAAGATTATTTCGGGAGCGCGGCTGTTACTGGTCCACGAAGCTGGCCGTGGTCCGAGGCTCGTTTCGTGCGTTTGAATTTTTTACCTCGATCCGACACGCTGCTGAACAATCGACTCTTGTCCACCGAGCACAATTATTGGACCTGTGTAAAATTAACGCGATCGACACTAGGTCACCATGCGACTAATTAGATGCCAGCTGGATCCGCCAAATTCACAAATTTCTAATTTCCAAATCCACGAATCCCAAGACCTCAAATGCTGTAATCCACAAAGCCCCGAGTGCTTAAATGCTGTAATCCATAAGTACCCAATTCCCAAAATTCGTAATTTCCCAAATCCCCAATCGTTAAATTCCCAAATTCCCAAACTCCTGATCTCCAAAATTTCCAAAATTCCTCAAGTCCTTAAGACCCTATTACCTAAGTTTGCCAAGTTTCTATGTCCTCAAAGTTCTAAACCGCATTACTGATATAAAATAGCAAACTGCAGCACCTTATCTCAACTGTTCGATAAAATGGATAACTTGACTCATTGTATACCAAGAATCAAAGGTAACTTCAGGTCAAGTATATCGAATGCAACTATGATTTAACCTGAGCATAGACTATAAGTCAAATCAACAAACCAGTTATATATCTACTCTACGTAATAGCTATATTTGACACGCTGGTTTTCGCATACGATATTCTGTCGATTTGTTCAATAAAATACGCAGGCAATTTAAGAAGATATTCGAAAGCACGTCACAGGGAAATTAATCATAAACACACTTGAAGTATGTTAATACAGTCAGGTGGTTTTAAGGGGAAAACACTCGGTCATCGAAATGGATCGAAATCTTTGAGATAAACACGCTAATGCGAATGCGTATCGATTTACGAAATTTTCTGCTCACGACTCACGTCGTTGGTACACAATAAAAAGAATGAGGAAGAAAAGTGTCATTTTATCACTGAAATTGGATGAGTTATCGTTGTGTTGCGCAAGTGCATAGAGCAAGGACGGTTAGTATGTAGATAGTAGGATACTTTGTAACCTAAACAGACATATGTGAATTGTCTTAACTTCGACATATTATGTCTGCTTAAGCGCCACAAATAACGCGTTATTTTCGTTTACTTTGCTTGAATGTGGAAAGGTTGGCAGAGGAGACAGTAAATTCATCCCCACGTGGTACACCTACGCACACTACCAGGCATACCGACATGCAGTGACTATGGTAATATAACGAACCAAATATGAATTAAAACACTATTAACCTCTTCAAGGATGCTCACCAATATGTGGACGTTTAGTTTGTTGTCAAACTGATCGACCAAAGATCACGTGTATAGATACACCATTTCGGACGTCATACATTAGAATTTATGTTACAGATTTAAAATGTTGTAAAACATAATTGCAGAAGGGAATTAAATACTGTTTCGAATTAGTGGATTAAAATCCAGTTACGCGAAGTCCATTGACATACCTTGATCAAACTACTGCTTCCAATCGTTATCCCAAATGTATCTGTTCTGATCAACGATGGGCCTCGGTGCGTTGACGGAGCCCTTCATAAGTGTCCCTCGCAACTTCACTAGGCTTCACTACGTGGCTTGACAGTGCACGCGTGTTCACGAACGCTCGTGCACAGACCTCTTGAACCGGCGTGATTCGAGAGTTGATACACCACGAGATGAACGAGAGTTGTCTCGAAGATGTCCCGAAGGGATCGCTGATAGAACCGCACGGCACCGCACCAAACAGTCTTCGTTGGTGGTTCACACGCGATTAGGATCGGCAACGAGAACGATTCTAGACCCAACGTCCCCGCACGAGTTCGAATTACTGAAGTTACCTGTCGAAAGAGCTTGCCTTTTATACGCTCGCGTTTACACCGATGAGATAAGCTGGGCACCCGGCGTTTACATGCCCCGAGTTTCCTCGTTCTCGGTCGTAGCACCCGATCACGCCGCTTCTTCGTCGAATTCGACGAGCGATCGCGTCGATTTACCGCCTCGTGTCGCACGATTCGTCTACCCTGTGATTTACTTATGGAAATTGTTTCGACGAAACGAACGCAGGAATCGGACACGACCTTCCTGTTATTTATCGCTCGAAGGATACTGCTAGGGTAATCCGAGTGAATGCGTGCATCGACTAGAATTAAGTGCTTCTAAATGGTACCAGTGATCAGTGTCAAATTTATGAAATAAAAGTTGAACGGTGTAAAAATTTCGATGGTTGCGACGATGAAGACAAGTTAATTACGACCCAGACTTACGAGATTTCATGGCAAGTTAATTTGCCGGGAAGTTGCATCGATTTCTAAAATTCCGCCAGTTTGGAAGCGAATGAAAAAATTCCAGCCTTGCCAAAGTTATTTTATTATTACATATTTCTCGAGCACTTGCAATCGAGCGATAAAACGATAATAACCAGGGAGTTCCTGGATAGATATCTTTTTTCTATATCCGCGAAATACACGCAACAAGTCGGTGCGAATATTTGAAACGAATCTGAATCACTTTATCGTAATAATATAAATAAGATACGCAACGAGGACAATGGGGAAACGTTCGATCTGGTACGTAAGTAAATAGGAATATGACTAAACCGCAAATTGAATAAGCAATAAGTTCTCTGAATCGACCGGAATATCGGATGACATTCGTCTACGACGTGGGGAAAAACGCGTTGCAAGTAACGAGAAAAAGCGTGGCGATTGCAAGGCATGAAATCCTCTTTGAATTCCGCGAGCACGGTTTCCTCGTTCGAGCCTCATTGAACGCTATACGAATGCTCGTCACGAGCCACGATGGATGAAATAAGGAAAGGAAGTGGTCTTACACCGATAATCCCGATTAAACAGATAACAAGGAAATCCAAGTTTCCTTTTAAAGCTTCATGGAAGCTCTGTTGCTGCAAGCACCACCTCGTCGATGGATCACTTTCTTCCCGGATATTTATCGAATAATAGAAGACGTATAGAGGGACGATGAAATTAAATGTAATATTTATTCTTTGTATTTTCTATTGAAAGGCATCTGTGCAATGATAGGGTAAAGAATAATCTAGTATCGGTCTGCAAAGTTTGTGTTAAAGTCTGAACGATTTGCAAGAAAAAACAATAAATAAAGAGTCAGAGAAAACAACGGACGCTTTAATGCGCACCGCAACAACTGTCAGAAAAGTTTCGCAAGTTTCAAAGAAGACTCGAGGAAAAATTCAAGCGTGGAAAGCGACGCGCCAGCTTAAAGGAGACCAACCGCAACATCCCCTGCTGCAGTGAAACCAAAATACTGGAATCTGGCGCATCGTTGCGGCAATCTTCACTGCGTTTTCTTCCCCGATCAGGGTGAATAAAATACACCCCTCGTGATCATTGATTAAACCAAATAACCTTTCAGATGCTCTCTTCAAAATCGAAAAATTGAAAATGCAGTTCTTAAAGAAAAACACCGATTCTTCCAATTCGGAGAAGAAAAGCAGCCGCTTGCGTAAAGAATTCTTCTATCAGCGAAAGGATCGCGATCCTGGCATGAAAAGTACAAACCGATCAAAGATGGCGAAAGTCGTGATCCTGCGGGCGAAAGCTTCGTGAATGGAACGATAAATCCTTACGTAATCACTGTACGCGCGAGATCGAAGGGGTATCGATCGATCGATCGTAGAGGGGGACGCGACACTGGTGCGTGAATCGTGCGTCGACAGGCGCCACCATAAAATTCGATCCGACCACGCGTCTGCGTACTCGACCGGATGTGTGTCTGTGACGACGTAGCATTGACCTTGAAAGGTCCGGCGACAAGGTCAGGAGAGTCGAAAATTCCGGGTGCGCGACCTCGAAGGGGAAGCCCAGCGAAAAACAAGAAAGTGGAACCGGGCTAAAATTGATGGCCGATCCCGAGACGAGGAGATCGTTGAAACTCACAAACTGCTGGCGAGCGAGCCACTCTCCGCGCGTCTTGCCGGCTTTTCGTGGACCCGCGATGCTTAGTAGCTTTCGAACGACTGACGCAACGATGCCTCGGCGTCCAGACGCTTACGCAACGACGCCGTGTCCCCTCTTTTTCATCCCTCCGGACTGAAACGGACGCGACAAGGGACGACGGCACGACGCACGCCGTTACGACGTGTACATACACTCGGTGATCGGAAACGAGCCAGTGGCAACCGGTGCAAACCGGATACACCCTCGAAATTCTGGGAACGAGACTGACCGCCTGGCACACGGAGGCGTCGCGACGCTCCTGAGATCGAAACGATGACGTCCGCGAGCCGCCGTTGCCTTTTTTCCCCGGCACGATCGCGTCACTTTGTAGACCCTCTGACGCTCTCGGCCAAAACCACCGGAAGCCGAGGACGCCAAACATTGCGGCATTTTCCCCCTTCGTCTTTTCATCTTCTCTGCCAATTGTTTTTTCCTCGTTCCTTTTATTAGATTCTCCTCTTTGATGCTCGAATTTCTTATGTCTTCATATACCATTTTCTACTTCAATTTGTTAGTCTCTTTACCATTTAAGTTCTATTCTCGTTTGGTAAACAGGTTCTACGGGATGTTTCAAAGGATGAAGAAACGGCAGAATGCAGATTAAGAAAAATTTGTGTCGGAGTACCTTTCCGTGTCGTGTTTCCTTTATGAGTTTAAACTTGGAGCAACTCCGGGAGCTCACATTTGCAGAGCTTACGAATATAATGTTGTAAGTGAATGAACGAAAGTGGTTTAGAATATTAAAAGACAGCTGTGAGATTCTGCCACGTGCTAATATTCAAATAACAAAAAAGAAGCTTCTTGATTTAATCGGATCAAGTCTGAACCTAATCGACTCTCCAGAATATTAACTACTCCGAGAACTCTGGCAGACAAGCTCCACTTAAAGAATGTTATCGAATTCGCGAGAATAAAGGTACGTGCGCAACAAAATCTGTGTCTGTTTATAACTTTTCTAGGGCACCGAATCGATCGTGGCTCGTTCGATTCAGCCCGATTCTGGCGTTCGTCGACGATGACCCGTGACCACGTCGCGACGTCTACGAAAGGGATCGAGTCATCGGTACGCGTGTCTCCCGAAAACGCGAGATCGATTGCGACACAGACAAAACGAAAGTAAGAAAAATGCTGCGCGAGGACTGACAATCCGTGGCCGGATAGTCGGCCCAGGCCCGCTTGCCGGCTGAAGCTGAAATACGAAAGCGCAGGCTTGGCACGAGATAAATGTGGGTTGCTGGAGCACAACGGCTACAAACAGACTGCTGCTCGCTTCTCTGATGAATGGATATAATCCGGCCGATTTATCAGCGAACGGGTTTCCCTGGCCTGGAGATTAAGTCGCTCGTTTATCGATACGGTTTAAGCCACGAATCCACGGAGAAGATCTTCGTGTTTATATACGAGACGATCACTCATTTATTTCTTATCGAATTTTATTATTGTCGGCCTAAAAATAAAATCGATTCGATCTGGTTTAACGCGATCAACGTGGATACAATCTTGGCAGACTGAACAGTTGCCTACGAGAGACAATGTATAAAAACCCGTGAATACGATCTTGACACGTCTTTTATCTTCGGTTGCATGCTTGCAGGCGTTGCATTTGTGCGACTGTCACAACTGTCATCGTATGCCTAAATCCTTGCTTTCCTCTGGATCAAAACTTTTATATGCATTGTTTTCTGAAGTACAGATACTCTAAGTTTATGGATCTTGAAAGCTCTATGTCTGACAGCTCAGAAATTCTAAAGGTCCGAAAGTTCCAAACATTCTACGCTCCGAATAACCTACGTCCCGAATACTCTGGATCCCAAAATCACTATGTTCCCTAAGTCCAACCTCCCGTTTGAAATTGCCAAAGTATGATGTACGCTGGCAATCATTCTCGCGTACGAGAAACGACCTTTGGCTCTCGGTCGTGATCAACATTGTGTACGGTCCACGTTGCGGAGTTCAACGCATGCACGGTCCGATTGGAACGCTCCGCGATAAAAAGCGAACAGTATCGGTTTCTAGTTTCTGTTGAAGGAAGTGACGCGATTGGAGGGCACGAACACAAGCACCGTTCATCGATTATTCTCCGTTGGTCTATATACACGGCGATTTTAGCCGTTGCAGAATGCAGATGCAACGACTGCGACGAGATCGACCTCGGCGTCGCGGCAGACACACTGACCCATTTTCGATGCCAGGGAATTTTCCAACTTTTCCATCCCGTGGTCTTAACAATTCTTGGTATTTTTCAATAATCCTAAGCGCCCCAAGACATAGAGATTCTCTTCGCGTATTGTTTTTCTCGTTTCGACTGCTCCTATTTTGGGCCAAAGTTAAATTAAGAAGTATTTGAGTTGTCCACCCTGCAAATTCGAAGCAATTCGAAATTACTGTAATTACTGTAGCACGAACTTTGTCGCGTCCTGCACTCCCGGCATCATTTTCGATTCACAACGGGGTAGTTCGATATTCCAGGACAAATTCAAAGCCCGTTTACGAGCGTGTTACTAGCGAATCGCGAATTTCTGTTCCCGTGGCGTGACAAATCACGGGTCGAGTACGAAATCGCTTCCAAAAGCGACCAGTTGATTATTACCGTGGTACCGGAATGGAAAACTGGGAAGCAGTACCTTCGCCGTGGAATTCTGAGGACACGAAACACGAGAGGAGAGGCCAGTCACCTCGAAACTAGAAGACCCGACCGACCCGTTGTCTCCCTCTCCTTGGTACAACCGTAATAGTTCAGTGGAATTTAATCGAGACGGCAATTGTTTCCTATTAACAGTTATGAAAGCACTCCGACGACCTCTGAACCCTCTTTGAAACGTCGCCGACGCCGAAGCCGTACATGCATACTCCGGGCCCAGTCGTTTTAATTGGAATCCATTCGAGAAGATTGTGGCCGACCGATGGAGTTCGAATCGTCCTAAAATTGATAGCGAGCTCGCGTTCTCAAAAGGCAACCCCTATATAACGATCGCCCCGAACTCGATACACGAGAAATTTCAGACTATGTGGCAAAGATTCCCGTCATCGCCGTAATCTTTCTTCGAGCTGATACTATTTTCACACGATGAGTCGCGGCGAAAAATGATTCATCGGACCAAACGGAACGAGCGTGGAAGGACAAAGAAAGCGGGCAGAACGATTAACGGAAAAAAACGCGGACTGTTTACGATGAGAAAAGATAACATATATTATCAAAAACCTATGCTACCTAGGCTTCCTCGAAGAAAATGGCGATATAAGGTTGCAACACTCGCTGTAATAACTCGACAAATTACAAAGCGTTATTGCCCAGATTAATAAGTAACATAAATAACAGCACAGGATTTATTCTATTTACGGCTCTTTGACGTTGAATCTCGGAATCAATTAGAAAATAATTTACGCGCATTCAGTGTAAAGAGATCGCTCGTAATCGAGCGTGAAACGAGTTTTTTTCACGATTGAAAGAGAAAACGGTCGACGATAGGGAAGTCTGCAAGCTTCCCGGAGAGTGTTGTAATCTTATCGTTCGTTTTTCAAACAGCACAAACTGGCAGATATTAAAATCGTAATTTCCCAGAGTCTCCTCTTTTATCCCACGATGCTCCGCTCCTTTCCTTCCCTTTGCTTCTTATTTCTCCTTTTCTATTTTTCCCTCCCTTCGAGTCGGACCATTTTCACGGAGCTTTCGACCGATTCACGTTAAATGGACTGCTCGGTGTATAAGGGCCAGATACCGACAACGAGAGAAGAAAAAAATACCACCGCAAAGAACATCTAGGTCTTAGTACTCGGAAGTGAAACGATTAAGGAAGGAAAGAAGGAAGGAAACGAAAGAGAAGAATCTGCACGAGACGTTGCATCTTGATGTAATTAAGCCTTCGTTCGAAACGCTACCGCAATATTTCTTGGACTTTTTCTCTTGCTCTCAGGAGCTGATCATCGTTTTTCATATTTCTCCAGCTTTTCTTCGACCATCAACGTCGCTTTTATCGCATTCTGTTTTCAAAAGTGATCGTTAAACACTGAAACGCCTTTAATATCATAGTTAACGACCTTTTAATCGGAATGTAATCGAATTCTTAATGAAAGGAATAAAAAGGGGTTTCTCGCTAACATTTATTACAGTACTATACACAACGTAAAGTTCAACTTATCCAATACACAAACACCCACGGTGTAACGATATATTCTGTGACGATAAATCACACGATCGTACAGTATCACATGAAAGGGATTCCTGAAGTAAATTAAGAATTCGCGGTCTCTATACGGAGTAACAGATAACAAAGGTGCTTATGTTTGTCGACGGTGATTTGCGAAAATAATGACCGTCATTGAATCCGATTTGCGTGTGCTCGTTAGGGTCGTATAACATCCGTTCGGTGAACATCGAAAAGGAACGATTAAACGATAACAGAGAGGAACTCGAATTCAAATTAAACGGAAGAAGACTAACGAAGGACTGCGACACGAGTACAAACACCGTGCAATGTAATCGTTGCATTAGATCGAACGGGGGACCACGAGCAATTATTCCTCTCGTATTTCCAACTTACGCGATGTGTTTGCAACAGGACGGATTATACGTCGTGTCTACAGCTCCATGATGAATGGCACGACACTGTCTCCACTCGATAATTTACGGAGAATTACGAGAGAATCGTACAAGGTTCATTGTTCCGTGAGTTGCGGAATTTGTAGGATCGTGTTCAATGAGGAAACGTCGAATAAACCTTTGGTTCCAGTACTTTAAGATCAAACATCTCGAGTATTCCATCCCATTATCTGCTACGTATTATCAGTTCATGGTAATGAATCACCATACAGATTGCTTAAAAAGCAAATTATGAAACGTAATATGTCACGACGAGTCTGGGTACACAAGTCTCGGGTGATCGATGTTTGAATAGTAACATCGAAAAAAAACGTGTCAACAGTTTTCAACTTCTCGGCCTTGGATGTTGGAGCGATTTATTTTGAAACGCATTAACGAGAGCATGATTTCATTGCCCTCTGCTGTTGAAGTTTGTATCTAACTATCAAATGAACCTTTTTCGGGGGAATACGTTGGGTGAGGGTTCCTCGAGAATGAACCTACAAACCTCCAGAAGAGCAATGACGAATTTTCTAGCTGGACATACCACTCTGTAACTGCATATTGCTCCGTATCTATCACTCGAACGTGTCCCAAAAACGTACGACCCTACATGAAATGGCGTTTAATCGTTCACGAAATTTCGGTATCCATCTCTGTCAGGGTTTCGCGTTCCAAAAATACTCGATCCACGGCGAGGCTCGTTCGCGAGTTTTCGAAAGCCCATCTCTGTACGATAAACGATTCGTGTCAAGGATCATGGTATTAAATTATCCGAACCGAATGAACGCACGTAAAGTAAGTCGGCTGATATTTTGCTAAAAATCGTCTACGTTCGTGCCTGTAATTGCCTGCTATTTATAGACACAAACACTTTGCTGCTATGATTGCTCGCAGCGAACGATTATGATTGTTAAACAGCAAAAGGGTTAAAAGCGTTCGAAACGATTCCGGCAGTGATCAGCGTGAATTATTCAAACGAAGTCAACGCACGACGTGGACAGAAATAGACAGCGTATCCCGACGTCCGTCGCGAAGCCATTCTTGAACGATCGACCGTCGAAACTCGACCTCTCGGGGACCTCGAACTCGACGACGTTCGATCAGCGACACCCGACGCATCTTAGAACTCGGACCCTGACACGAACTCCTCTTAACTGCTTGAAACGCGAACGCATTCCGTAACCGAATGAAATCATGACACTTGGACTAGCCGCGTCCGGTTCAGATCGATCGATCGATTCATTGTAAACGATACGTCTAGGTCGACTTTCATTGACATCGTTTAACGAACCGCCGATGTGCTGCTGCAGTCAATGTAACGCTCATCGCATCTAATTTAATCCATCGAGTACTGACTACGATCGGTAAACAGCGCTGTTAACCTACGGACGTATATATTCGCTTACAGAGTTACCTTTCGTGGTGTGCTAAGTATGGTCTACTAAGGGACGTATACTCAGATGCAACGTAGGATTCCTAAGGATAGGTTTCCTTGGGTTTACATTTCCCTAGGTGTAGTTTCCCTACTACGTTTCCTTAGGACCTTTCTGATCCTTCACCTAGACGTTTCTCTATGTCTACGTGAGAAACTTCCTCTTATCCTCAGAAAGTCTGCTCTTGAATATAATCAGCTTATAATCAATTATTTTGTGTCTTATTAAGACTTCCCTCTTAATTTAGTACTTCAGTCTTTCGGTTAGTCTTTATTATTAAGCCATTTAATGAGATCAAGTTTTCAAAGCGAAAACCGCACAACGATACGAAGAGTCTGGCTAAAGTCGACGTTCGCGATTTCGTTCCGTTAAGTAAACCCAAGGTGGCCAAAAATACAGCGTACGTTTTCAGCGAGGGTTTCGTAAACCGTGTCGAGTAAATCAAAAATAGACCGAACCGAGATTCTGTAGAAACGCACAATTCTGTCTTACGGGTGACCACGAAAAAATTGGTCGAGTAATATTATTCTGCTCTGTATAGTTCCCTCGTTCGACGCGTCAGCACGAGAGAAATTCAAAAATAAAGATAAATTAATACACAGAACGAACGACGACAACAATGTAAGCGTTGATTAAAACGAAAGAAATAAACGCGTCAAACTTTTCGTTCGCAATGGACGAATGAATAAGTAAAAGGCCGATGAGAACGCCGGAGCGTTTTTTTTTTATTTTCACTCGTCAACCCCCTGTGACGATACTTCCATTTTTGTAACGGACCGTGGCAGCAGTTTATCTTCTTGCAGGATTTATTGACGGATTACAACGGTGAAAAATGGCTGGCAATGAAAACGGACGAATTGATGGTCGACGATATTTTACGGAGCTGCTTAACCCGCGCACCGACGAAAATCATTGTCGTTATCGCGAAACGAACGCTCGATCTTCCGAGTACGGCTGAAACGTTCCTCGACCACGCGGTCATCCATTATTTCTTTCTCTTTTATCG
Organism: Megachile ligniseca; assembly: GCA_945859555.1. Taxonomy (NCBI): domain Eukaryota; kingdom Metazoa; phylum Arthropoda; class Insecta; order Hymenoptera; family Megachilidae; genus Megachile; species Megachile ligniseca. Next base: position 9,164,809 of record OX243786.1, read on the forward strand.
AAGCGACCGAGCAATCATAACTTTCGGCTGCACGGCGAAACGAAAACTTCCATCGAACAAAAGCTCGCCCCTGGGCCCTCTGTGTTCGATCACGATCCGCACGATTCGCGTTATTTCCTCGATATTTTCGGATTAACGCGAGGACAACTACCGAGGCGAGAAACTCGAACGGAGAAATAGCAATCTGAATTTAACGACTCTACTCTTTCATTGATCAACGCGTTCATTGCCAACCGAATCACCTATGCCTGCCATAAATACGCGATGCTCGACGATCTCGATGCTGTTCGGAGATTGCTAATTATTCGATTATTCAAAGTTTCACGCGACGTGCACAGACGTTTTTACTCTGGCAGCCAACGTGTTAGATGATTGATGTTTCAAATATTGTAAAGTGAATAGAATTGGGTTATGGTTATGCTTGTCACAGTGGTACTATGGGAGATCTCTATTACCTAGAGATATCAAGAAATGTTTTTTAAATTAAATAACGAATCATTTGAATTTGCCACACAAATTGTTATTAAAAACAGTACCGAATGTATGATATCGAACAAAAAAGAATTTGCGGATCAATCGATTGTATCCGTAAAACTGGATATTGTAACTGTCTGACCGAAAACGTCCATATCTACTGCGGCAGTCAACTTGTTAATCTTCATCAAACATAATACTCCGCAATTTTCCGAAATTCCTAAAAGATTAATAAAATAAACCGAATGTCATTAAAGTAATGAACGAGATTTATTCAAATGAGAATTAATTCACCGACAGAGGTTTGAGGGAGTGTACGAGGTAAATAAACGCGTTGAACAACATTATCATAGGAGCGCAATTTCCGTATCTCTTTCCTGGCTGCTTAATCGGTACAGAGTGTTACATTCATTATTTCCGAACCGATTAATACGAGTTTCATGGATCGCATCACCGCTAATTATTCTTCGTCGTTGCAGCGTTTCGGGAGGCGGGTTAATCATGCGACCGCGGAAAATCGTGGCGCTGGTCGCCAGAGAGATATGGAAAACCGCTGACTAACACGAGTTTTCCACGTGGTCGGGTTCAGTTCGCTGTGAAGCGGCTTCATTTGCGTTTCGGATCGGGGTCACCCTCATTTCCTCTGCATTATTGTCACGCGTTCCGTCTTTTTCTCCGCGAAACGCGGTCAAAGCGGAATAAAAAGAATAAAGACGAGCTACCTGCGACCCGCACCTTTTATCTTTCTCGCCTTCGTTTCCACCTGCTGTTAAATAGACACGGAACTATTTTTAAAAGATCGTCAAACGCGCGACTACCGACCGCTGCGTCAAACGTGTGCTATTCCACGCGCAAACTTAACCAAAGACTCTTTTTGTTCGATATTCCCATGTACGTGGAATCTTAATGATACGCGCCTGGAAATTATTCTTGGCTCTAGGAAACTTCTGACGCCTACGATTTTTATACTATTTCATTTTTTTACTTTACTCGATGATCTAAAACTACGTCATTCATGCCACGAAAGCCACGAATAGTTGCCAATGCGTTGAGATATCAAACTTCGTGAATGAACTCCGTACCAATTACTAACAAAACAAAACTCAATTATCCACGTGCTCAGGGCTATTCTATTAACTGCAACAAACTTGGCAGAGAGAGTCAGATAAGACGTCGTGTTCCGGCAGCATATGGAATTCACAATGGAATTCCGTGGTCGCTCAAATTAACCAATGAATCAGCCGGAAACAGTTACGAATCATGACTAGCTGTGTACGCGATGCATAACTTTTGCGGACGAGGTTAGTGTCGTACATCCATTTTTTCTTTGGCTCTTCCGGTCTGTTAACGCTAAAATAACCAGCGTCGGATGTTGAGGATTTCAAGCAACGATATGTTCGGTTTTATTTCAAGATACAAGTATACTATTTTCTGCAGCAAATTTCTGATGTAACGTATCAAAAGTTTAAATGGAAAATAGCGGACAAAGAATAAATATATACGGAGTAAACAGTCGATGTACAAAATGTTACAAAACTTTACATGTAAGAATTTAAAAGTTATAAAATGTTAATAAGGTAATGTACAAGAAAAGTTGAGCGCTCTAATCTAAAAGTAAAAGTTTGTAAACTAATGCAAATTAGTTTGGTTGTTCTAGCGTTAACGTTTAACTCGAGCGAAGCATTAATATCGGTACTAGGTTAGCGCAAAACGAGCACGAATGAGAATCACAAGGAAGCTTTTAAAACGTTGTAAAGGATCGTCGCCGGCTCGAAAATAAATCCGAGCCGCGTAGGTCGAGTTCATTAATTATAATTAAACGCGATGGGCCGAGGCGAGATGCCTCGACGTCGATGCAATTGTGTAACTGCAAACGCCATCGTTCACGCTGATATAAATTGAACGCTTCAATGAAAGCCTCGTGACTCTTTTTCCCAGGATTATTGTTTCGTTTTTTAGCGATGCTTTTACGCCGAAACCCGGGACGCGTTTTACGCTGAAAACGCCAGAAAACGCTAGCCTGTTTCTCGCGTGAGTTTCCAAAATGAATGACAACGCTTTTTTTTTTCGAAGCGACACGCTTTATATGAAATGTAGAATAAATAACGAAGACGAATAGCACTTACCATTTTCGAAGAATGTCTGCCGATAACGGCGCTCGAGTATACAAATAAATTATCAAATCTCTTGAATATTTATATAGCAATTTCTTTCTGTAATTCTCTATACGTTTCAATAATTCCTTCGATTTAATGGAAGAATAATATCGCGTTAAGTATATCACTGATTCGCTTTTGTTCGTCCTTTTTATTCTTTTGGTATCATTAATTCGTTGAGTACCTAAAAAACCTGCAAAAAGAATGTTGAGATTAGTGAAACATAAAATAGAAATTAATCTGATTGGACTTAATTCAACATGGGAATATTACTATCATATTTTTAAGGCGACACACGAAATTGCGATCGTAAATTCCGAATTTTCTGCCTTGTATTTTTCGTCGTATAACAATATGGCTTACATGTATCATGACAAGTAATGGAACAAATGTAATTCGAAAAGGTACATTATCATTTATCATGGTGAGCGCGGAACACTTTGCAGATGAATCAAAATATTACTATCTATACCTCAGAAATTCTGTTACGTTATTTTCCGTTCTTAATAAGTCAATGAAAAGTGTTCAGAAATGTGATTCTTTAATTGTCTCGAACAGTAGATCAATCGAGATATCGGAATGACGTTCGCCAGTCGACTCTAAACGATGACAAAGTGTCATTGAATAAGAAGCTTGACGTTAACCGATATTTAGAAGGAAGATGTCTTGGCAACTGACTCAAAATCACATCGCGACCGAACACCATTTCCAATAGTATCTTGTGCATGAAATATGAACGAACATATTCCTCGCATATATTTCTTCGCACCTTTTACACCGCGCTATTCCAAATATCCATTTCTCGACACTCTCACCGCCGGCAAACTTCAAATTCCACGAAAATCGCGTTGACGCAAAACGAGCAAACCTCTCTGCTTTCGAATCGTACCGGTAAAACGATTGTAACTTACAAAATTTATCCCTCCTCTCTTTCCGTCACGATTTCAAAATTTCAAGATTTTAAAAATTTATTCCTTAAATACTGTCTATTGGTGTAACTAGAGATCAGGGATTGGTATTCTCAAAATATAGAGTGGAGAGTGAGACATGTTCCACACCCCCAAATTTCTAAATCCAAATCTCCAAATTCTAATTACACCAATCTTCTAAACGAAAACGATCCTTTCAAGAATATAAATAAATCGTGACGGTAGTTTTAGTCAAACGTTAAAAAAGAGATTTGCTGTTTTCAGCGAACGAATGTGCCCCTTTAAGGCGTAGAGTATAAAGCTGAATTCTCTCGTCGAGCTATAAAATTTTCCATCGTGTCTGGCCGATTGAACGAGGACGAACGTTCCCGGTACGTAATCACACGACGAGTATCCACTTTCACTACGATTCGCGATTAACTTGCCTCTCTTCTATCAGAGGAGAATGCCTTCCGTGAAAAATCTATTTCTCTTTGCCAACCATCGTTCGTGTAGCATTAGAAAGTATCTGATGTACTCCGTACCTGTGTAACAAAGCACGATTTCACTCCCGATACATGAACCGATACACCGTGTCTAGATCAACATTAAATCGTTCGATGTGCGTGTTTCATGTTTCTTTTGTTCAACAGCTTCTATTTTTCGAAATCGGTATCGCTTTCGGTTTTCCACTGCGTATCTTTAACACGCTTTTACCACAGACTTTCTAAATTCGATCTTGGGATCTCGATGAATCGTATCTGAAACATTAATAATGTCAATTATTCTTTTGATTTTATTTCCAGTTAAGCCTTTAACATTTGCATGACGAAAATCGATAACATCAGAAATAAATAAGTTTGATAATATCAAACATTGCATGTACATCGCGATTTTTCCTAGCAAAGCTGAAATTCGATGTTGTATAGCAAACGCAAGTATGCTCGACAACGTACACGCGTATTGTGCTCGAATATTCAGTAGATTGTTCTGGAATATACAGACACGAGAACAGCAGTAACAGCCACTTACCTGCGCGTGAAAATCAAACATCTCTTGCGAGTTACGTAAAACAGGAAATCAGGTCGTGTCAGGCTGACCATAGCTAGAGGAACGCGTAGCAACGCGCCGCTCCTGTCGTCCTCTGAAATATCTACCGTGATAGATCGTTTATTTTACATTCACTCCGGATATACCTGGCAGTACACGTTTTACAATCGGTCGGTTCTCGAAACGTGACCGGTTACGTCGTCCAGGCTCGATTTCTGCACACCTTCCTCGAACGGCATACAGATCGATCGAAACAATCTCGATTCTCTCTTTTCAACACGAGTTGATGATACGTTCGTCCACCTAAAAATGCCTATAAATATTCTCGTATGTTGATCATCTTGTTGTTCGTGTTGCCGATAAACCTCCTCTGCTTCACCATGTGACCGGCCACCGATCTAACCTGTACGAAACAATAACGTTTTATTAAAGAATAACAATCGTTGCTTTAGCGTACCTACAAACGAGTCGACATGAATCACTACCATGACACTATCTATCGATCGAGAAGCTTTGTGTCCTTTTTTGTGTTCCTCGGACCGTTAAAGTGGCGTGATATTGCGTCGGCTGACGTAATCGCGCAACGATCGTTCTAATTAATTTACGCGATGCCTTTAATACGGCGAGACTCTCTGAATCCGATCATTTATTTAACCGAGCTAAATGAACACGCCTCGAACGCACAAACGACTACGTTTTATTGGACTTAATTCGACCGGTCGCTTTAATTCGACACGAAGACCGTCAACACTCGCCTGAGCAACTCGTTCGATTCGTGGACACGATTATCATTGTCTTTCGTTAAAGAAATTCGTTCTTGAGTTTTTTCGAAACGGGAAAATTATAGAATCAGTACGTGTTTCTCTTTTTGCCAAAGAATAATCAGGAATTGACCTTTGGCGATTGTCGAAACGAGGGTGAAAATCGCGAGAACGCTCTTCTTTCGCAAAACAGATACAGAGAATCGTCAGAATCCTAAAATACAGACAAGACACATTGATCATCCGTTTCTATTAAAAAAGCAGAGTGACTAATGTTTTCGTCCTATCGTCAGAAAACTCTCCGAGGTTTTTCGGCGAAATAGGTGCAAAAATACGCGTGTTTTTATTATCTGTTATCGTAAGAAACCGGTGGATCGGTCGTGAATCATTCTTCGTTTACACGAAACGACCGCGGAAATACACGATAAAGGAAGAACCAACAAGCCATCGACAATGTGAAGACGTTCTAAACGTTCGAAAAACGGTAATCAATTAGGAAGCTTTTTTGTTTCCGCGAGAAATTTACAAGTACGTGAAACGAATGAAAAGAATCTGAGATGAAAACGAATTAGGCGATCGCTAGAAGTGTAATGACGCAGAACGATCAATTTATACTTACACTCATCGGGTACAGGCTGTGTTGGCGCGCTGGCAGCTCGAAACTTCTTTAAACGGCCTCTAGCCGACGACCCTGGCAGCCATTAACGAGCACAGCAGCCTATGCAAACAGAAAAATGCCAATGTCAATAATCCGCGTTCCGAGAAACACACGATCCGCGTCACCAGAAGGAATCAGGAGCACCCGCGAGCGGACCAACCATTTTGCAAAAAATGCTCGGCAAATACGAATTTTATCTCGAATCTTGTAATCAACGCGTTAAGCCGTGGAATTCGATAATTGCCAAACCCGTGTTTGACTAGCGTTCGATTTGATTTACGCGCTCGATAACGATCGATAAAAATTTCTTTTCCCGAAAATCATTCAGGTACCGAGAATACCGTTTTTATTTATTTATATCGTTAGACATACTTCTCGTGTATAACAAAAGTTCACTAGAAAATATAGCTCGCAACACAGAAGAACTCGCAATGAAATGTATAAAATGTAAACGTGCGTTTTATTCGGTAGAATTATCTGTAAGACGTTAATGATATCGTGTGATATATGGTATTACATAATATAGTTTCATGGTTGTTTTTTCAAGCAGATATCTGATTGAGATAAATTAGAAAATAAAAAATGTTACAGATTATTAGATACTTAAAGATACCACTAGTACAGGACGATTGCAGTAGATTATGGCGATAATAAAAATTACTAAAGATATTACTAACGTACCCTAATGATCTAATAACATAATACTTGTCACTGAGAATTTATCTAGCTGGAAAATATCGATACCGTACAGAAATGTAATGTACAACGAAATTACTATTAACCACGTGAAACATTGTATGAAGGTGGGAACATTATTACAAGTGTTTGCACGGTTCATTAAATAATGATTTGATTGGACGGGAAGAATTGTAGCAATAACATGTATTTGATCGTGTTGGGAGGGTAATAACGGAACGGAAACGCGTGTAACTTTCGCATTTGCATCTGAATCGTGGGTCAACGACTGTCCCGACTGGCTGCAATAGCGAATTTTATTCCATCCAGTTCATATTTCTGTTCTAGAATCGCGATACCAGTTGCACACGCTCGCCCGCTATCAATCATCCCGATCCCGTTGCTCGCCACCACCTCGAGGCTGCAGCCGTTCGAAACTTTTCCCTCGTATCGCGACGAGTCGTAGTAAACGGGAGAGAGGGTGAAAAAAGAAAAGAAATGGAGTTTCGTAGTGCACTAGCTCGCGTGAATTTCAGTTTTCCCTTCGAGCGAGGAATTCAGACGCCACCTCGCCTCGGGCTGCTGAAATACACCGAGTCTAGACATCGAGAATCGTTCAAAGAGGTACCGAAGGATCTCTTCTCCTTTTCGAGAATCTTTGAATACGTATGCAGAACGCTACGTACGTACGATACGTCTCTATCGAGCTACGTATCCGGTTAATAACGAACGGAAGTCGTTGCTCTACTTCTCTTCTTTCCGACCAATTTTAAGCAACGATAATTTATCAGAGATTTTTCCGCGCCGTTACTGCATAGTGGAAATAAAATAAGATTATCGAAACGCGTCTGACCACGCATGGCCGTTTTTACTGTGACAGAGAACGGACAAGCAAAAATTAATTTAGTACGTTACAAAAATAATTTGAACGAATAAGTTTGCATAAAAATATGCCACAGCTTCCTTTTCTTTTGGTAAGCCTGCGTAAGACGGTTTTATTGCTATTCAGACTACACGGCTTTTGTAGCTGATGCATACAGAGCGTAAAAGTGCATTCGCAGCACTTAAATCGCGCAACATAAAATGCAAAATGGAAAAGTGTATTTCGTACTTAAATATTCATAAATTTGCTCATTATGCAAGCTTCTTGAGAATAAACACGGACTTTCAACGTGGAAGAGTTTGATTATCTTAATCCGTTAACGTTTGCTTAAAATGGTGAAGTGAACGTTCTCCACAGCGAATTTTGTACAGATAGAAATAAAATTCTGCTATCAATTAGCAGAACTTGAACTAAAAAATTATGGTATATCACACTGCACTATTAATCGATAAATCAGCAATGTTTCACTCGACACCATGTTTGTATATCGAATATCCAATTGGCGACTATTATGACCAGTGAACCGTGCAACGGTGTTTTCTCGTTGGAATGTTTCTTTTTTATCGCGTTTCATAACGAATTTTACCGCTAATTGACCTTCTTCGATCGGAAAACACGCGAGTACTTCGATCAGACACGAATCGTTAGCTCCTTAGCACAGGACAATAAATTCTATGAAAGTTAACGCGAGTACGTCGACCTCTGCTACGATCGATCGTGTATCTCCAGGCTGTGTACTTAAAGGTGCACGCACACCGATCCAACCTTTCCTTGCGATGGAATCGATCGTGGAGGGACGAAATGCTTCACCGTTGTGAGAAGTAACTACTTTGTTCTAAGCACACGAAATACTTGGAAAGAAAAAATGATCGCTTTCACTGTCGTGCCACAATCTGATCCCCCTAACTAGTTACGATAAGTCAGATTGTCCCTTGATATTCAAATACGAAAAGAAAGATTACTCGATTAACACCTTGAGTACTACATTGTATCTGGGTTAAATCTGGGTCAGGTTGGAAAAGTTATTGCTTACTGCAAGATACCAAGGACACACACACGCCTTTAAAGAACTACTAACATACGCAAGGTAAATATACGCTACGTGTTAAAAGAACCACCTACTTCAAAATTACATTTTATAAGATAAGTCGAGAAATATGAGCGGTATTTTTTACCTGCAAAAGAAGATATAAACTGTTGAAAGGTACTACAAAAATGTAGAGAGTTTTTAACCTTGTACTTTTACGTCGAGGGTAATTTACTTCTGCTGACGGTAAAAATTAAGTTCAGATCGAATTGTAAATCATGTAGAATGTTTTACTTTCCTATCGACGAATGTTTTCACCCTTCTGATCATCGAATGCAGTAAATTTTGCAGAACTCGCTGTGCAATTTAAACGATCGCAGGAAAAGGATCGAGTATTTCGCAAGAAAACGCCTCGGAAACTTTGATATTCCAAGAAATCGTGGCAACGATAAGAAAACAGAACCGTCGACTGGATTTCACGAAGTTCGCCGTTTCTTCGGCGAAACAGAATTTTAAGATTTATCGAAGGCTTCCGTTGTCACGGTCGCCTCGTCGTTCGCGCTGACGTTTCGTAAACACGTATACTTCGGTTTGCTAAAAAACCGGCCGCAAACTTGAAGCGAAATTCGAATCGACATATCATTCTTGGGGAAGGAGAATTCCGGTCACCGAGAAACGAGAACAACGAAAGTTCACCTGTGGATGTGGCGCTCGATCGTCCACCGAGCAAAAGCGTTGAACCCACGCGTCGATAATCGATAAACCGCACAAATTTAAGACAAGAAACGAATCGTTCGAGAGCACCGACTCGACTAGACGACCGATCGTTTTCTCTGCTTGTTTTCTGGTCGCCTTATTCGCTGCATACATGCACGGAACGCGAATTATACAGGTTGCCCTTCCACGTGTACTAAGCTGCACCATTAGGACGCGCACGGAACTCAGACATCGATCCGCCTAAAATTATGCAAGGATACCGATAACAAGGGACGATGAAGATTACGGTTACACGCTAAAAGGGATATTTTCAATATTTTTATCTCCTGACATGTTTTGGAATCTACCAACAATTTCAACTAATTTGTCACAACCAGCCATTTTATGTTAAGAATATCGTGCATGCAGCCACTTTTATAATACCTTGAACTTGAGACCGATATGACACAAGTACTATTATGGGACACTTCTATGTCATGAAATTATATTGTACGTTTCGTAATCGGACGCTGTTTGCTGCGACCATCAACAAGTCATTTTGTCTTCAGAAGATTGATGGAACATCCATGCAGACATATTCGTCAATGTTCGAGCTTCAAATTCATATGCCATAAGTGCTATTTCGAGATACTTTTATGTGATGAATTTGTGCCAGACGGTTTTGATATACGTTAACCTGTAGACTCATTGTTAGATCCGGTGTTGCTACAACTGGCAACCAGCCATTTTGAATTAAGAATAGCTATAAAATATTTGTGGACACATTTGCAAGAAACTTTCAGCTTCAAATTGATATATCACACTTGCTATTTTCAGATACTTTTATGTGATGAAGTTGTGTACGACTTTTTTATAATGTTGCAATCGCGCAAAGTTTATTTGAACTAGAGAACTAGTTTGTATTAAAAATATTGACGATATGTTTGCATAGTTTTTCATTAAACTTTAAGCTTCAGACTTGTATGCCATAAGTGTTCTGGTATACTTTTATGTTACGAAATTGTGTCTGACTTTTGTATTTCGAAATGGACCATTTGATATGCTGGAACGTAATAACGGTACGTTGCCAGGTAAAAAGTGCGAACGACAGCTATGCTAAAGCGTGCATATCAGCATACATTACACGCGGCGTTCACGAGCGTGTTGAACAACGGGGCTACGCGATTTCTCCCCCAAGGAATCCGCTTATCGATTCTATGACGCATCCGTTGCGACTCCGAGAACCGTATCGATTTTCCGGGCATGCTTAGCACCGTGGACATTTCGATAAGCGACCTTCCCGAAAGGTTCCGCCTCGATTACTAGGAATTAGACACCCTCGAACAGCGCCAGCCAATTAAACGCGTCGCTCGTACTTCTCGTGTTTGAAACGAATTAATCGGAAAGAATCGACTCTACGATATCATAAATCAAATGTTTATGATTAAAATATAAAAATTCGCAATTCTTTGTGATAAATAAAAGGCCTCTTCTGAGAAATATTTTCAATCGTTTATCTTAAAGATCGAGCCTTTTAGCTGCCATTGGCCTCAGGGTCGCGAACACGCTACAGACCGATAGATCGTTTTCTTCCATCCGGTTTTTACACCTCGATTCTATATCCTGGAGAAGATCCAGCCTTGGAGATCTGTCTGTATCCGATTCGCTCGCTCGATGCTCACGGCTTTTTGGTCGTGTTATTACAGATAACGATAACGCGTACCGACCGAGTCGGAGGTAGATAAAAATGCGAGGCGCGTCCTTCCTTTCGCTAATGGGAACGCTGTTATTACTCGTCGCGAAAATGACGACGAGCTTTCCGCTCGCAATAACGTAAGTTTCAGTTGAAAAGTGAATTGTCTACAGACTTCCGTGTGAAATTTGTATAATGCATTCCGCTTTCTGCCTCGATGTAATCGTTCTATCTACATTTTTGAACGCAACAATGATAAGAAGAATTCGAAAGCTACATGGACGCAACCTCGATCATTTTGCAAATGGCGAAATTATCAAGCGATTTAATAAAGGAAAGAGTGAAGTGACCACACGTATCGTTATACTTTAAATTTTCACGCAATTGATATTCGATAGTTACGCCAATGGATAAATGTTGATAATGGATTTGAGCCGACATTCTACCTTGCAAGAGTATGTTTCTGCGATAATTATACATACCAAACCTGACCACATCCCTAATCACTGAAACATAATACCGGTGTACTCGATTACATCTGCGAACTATAGTGAAACATGCTTTTAAGAATCTCGAAATAAATTATTAGTTCATCGAGTAATTTTTCATGGTAAAGTAATGCTCCGTAACGTAAAAATCGAACGCTCGCCTTCGAGGAACGGCGTAACCTGGATTCCTAAGAAACGAGTGTACCTATCGCTTTCGTTCCCCTATAATCTTATCCGGATTAGCAGAACACCGGCTCATTATGGAATAAACAAAGCGACAGGGAAAAGGTACAGCTAATCACGACATAGCTTTGCCGTTAATTTATTCCTTTCGGGATGCTTGCACGCGGTACCGGTTTTAAATATCGAATTAAACGCGCGAACGCGCTCGTTCAAAGGTAGACACGATCGACGCGTTTCTCTGGCAAAAGCCTGCGTAATTACTTGTCACGGTAGAAAATGATGCATCGACGTCGAAACACAGGATATACATAAATTTCCCGCGAAACGGACCGTAGCCTCTGCGTGCACGTCGTTCATCGGCGAATTTCATTATTTCGCAAAATATTGGCCGTTCTATTGTAAATAATTTTCACCTATCCAATAATGTGGATAGCGGTAAGCTTGATCGGCAATCTGCGCAAACGATCATTCGATTAATCCATCAAGCGGCACGTTTTATCCCGTCACGTCTCGTTTCGGGCTTACAGCGTGTACTCGGTGAAAGCAACTTTGCTTAGCGTAATCTCTTAAATGTCCCGTAAACGTTAATTATTTGGTGCTGGTAACTTCGAACGGAACTTCTCGGGAACGTAACACGTTTCGCATTCAAATGAAACGACGCCTTCGAGCGAGATCTTGGAACTTTCCGATCGACCCTGACGCGTACACGTGGCCTCGGGCTCTCGTCGTCGCTGCATGCTCCAAACGGAACGCGTTTATTTTTGATCCGATCAAAGGGATCTACGTGTACGTGAAATAACTCTATAATCGGAAAATACTGAGAAATTTGTCTGTACAATCGAGAGCAACGTAGACTTCTGGCTTCGAACCAGCACAGAGAGATCATCCCTCTGGTCTTCAATAATGATAGATCGAATATGGAAAAATAAAAATTTCTAAATTATCAACCGAGTTTGTCGATAGCGAATTTTTCTCAATTTCTTTTAGGTAAAGGTATATTTATTCCCTAGTGCACGTTCACTCTACAGTGCTCTGTAAAGAATGTTTTTGTAACGGACTGCTGGTAGCGAACGTATCACCAATAAATTCCCGTGAACGTATATACGTGTCATTCGCAGAAAAAACCTATTTAAACCCTTGCTCGCAGTTCCAGTTCCGAGGGTATATAAAATTGTTTATGTCGGTTAGGTTATATTATTGTATAATCGTGAAAGCAATTCAACTTTTATCGACATAACGAGTGGCCGAACATTTCTAAAACACGGCCATACATTATGCTGAGAATACGTGCAATTTCTGTTCCTATGCGGCACACGTTTTCCCGATGAAACGATGCCCCACGGGAAACTGGGATCCGCGCGGAAAATATGCGGTCATTCATCCGTCGGAAATGACAATGCCCGGATAGACGATGCCCACGTGTTCCCGTTCAAACGACCCGTACGATTGGACTCATTTACCGCTGTTGATTGCAGGTGAACCAACGATAACGCGCCTTGTCTTTCGCATAATGAGACCACTTACGTAATTTCAAGGCGTATGTTGATTTTAAACATGCCTGCGGAGTATACAGGGAGTTCCAAGAATTAACCAAATAACTTTAGTTAGACCCTTTCTGGACTTTACCTAGATCCTAAGCTTTCTTTGAACCCTCGACTTTTTCTAAGTCTTGAATGTTAGACCTCCGGGTCTCCCTATTTTCTAGAATCTCCACAGGCTACCTCTAAGCTCTACCTGGACTCTACAATGTGTATCAATTTTTTCGTTTACATTACAAAAGGTTGAACTCACTGTCAACCACATATTGAAAATATTGTCGACAAGATTCGAATGTATCCTGTAGCCATGATTTAACAATACGAATCGTAAAAGCATATATCGAGGATATGCAGTCGGATGATGACCTGACGTCATCCTGCCTAGGCCTTGAAATAAGCGGTTATGTAGCCAAGATGTCTGACCCGGAGTGGGGCAACAGATAATGCTTTCCGATGACAAGCAACAGTAGGATCGACGGCGGCGCTTGGTCGAAGACCTTCGTGCAAAGAAGACTTTTTTTAAACGATGAATGTTTCTTCCTGTTTTTTGAGCATCAACGTAAACGTGATCTACCGTGCAGAGTCCGAGGATTCGTGGACTTGCAGCAAATTTGAAGAAATAGCAAAAACCCATGGACGAATCACTCGACAGCTACGCTGTTCGTAATGTACGATGGGTTTAAGATAATGGCGGTTCAGCTGCTAGATTTCGAAGCTGGTGTGAGACTACCTTTGTACCCTGCTATCGAACTGACGTAAGATTTGTGGGTCTCGAGATAAACGCGTACGCCAGCAAGGTAATTTCTTCTGTTTCAAGCATCGAGTTATCCTGCGATTTCGAGGTGATTTTTCGTGCATAAACGGATCGCGTTTGCGTGCCGGCCATTTTGAAATGTTTCGCGAAATAGCCGAGAGAACGTTGTGTTCGATGTAACGAAACGAGAACAGGAACGTGTGGTCACACACGCAATCGTCTGGCTTCTATTTGCGAGAATCGAATCGTACAAATTGCAATTTTACATCGGGGAAGAGGTGGGGAAAGCATCGTAAACACGCTCGAAACGAGCAAAGGATCACGTACCCGATTCTGAATCGAATGGAATGCGCCGCCAACATTTCACGGTATTTGAAAAACATCTGTTGCGTTTTGTACAGCGTACCGCGCCATATATTCGTGGATAAATCGATGAAACTTTTCTTCTGTATCCTTGGAAACTGATAGGGAAAGATTACCACCTTCGCGGATCGATGTGTCGGTAATATTTCGAACAACAGTGAAAAGTATCCTTCAGATATATCGGGAAATCACGCGCCAGGAAAGTTCAAACACAGAAAACAATTTTTTAAATATTTGAAATTGTTTCGACACGTTTCATCTTTTCTGTGTTTCTTAATACATCGTAGATGTATAACTAAGAAAAGTGAAACAATTAGACAATTGTTAATACATATTTCAACTAACTGATGTCGATAAATTCTGTAATTTGGAATTAAGAAACCTGAAGTCACTTATTGCTAAATCTGGTGTGAAATTAAAGAACAAATAACACGATGTATTATCGTAAAAAAAAAGAAACAAAGCTTTTTGAAAACAAATATAGCGTCTCGTACGATTTATCATCGAGGAATTTGTAACAGCGCCTCCCCGCCTCTCGCACGCAAACGACCTCTGTGTTGCATTTTTAAGTCCTCCAAAATGTCGATTATTTCTCGACTCGACGTCCGATGACGCCAGCGACGCGTCAAAAAAAAAGCAATGATCTTGAAACGAACGAATGAACCGGCGGCGCATCGAAGCGCGCGAAATTCGAAACGCGAGCCGTTCCCGTCACGTACGAGGAATCACGAAAATCGATATTTTGCCGCATAATCGAGTGACGCGTTCATCCTTGAATCACAGCTGAAAGCGGGTGTTCGCGATACCAGGTGCTACCTGGCTCGACCAGGTCAAACACGACCCAACGGAACCGGTCACGCACACAACGAACGATCGAAGAGGTTTACACGGACCTATCCCCGTGTCGCTTCGTCCGACCACTTTCGCGATCCTGTCGAAATTTAAATTCCATGGATACGACGGCGCACACAAACGAAAACATAAACACGGAAACTGCGTGGCTGAATTTTAAAATCGTACCCTATAGGAAATCGACTTTCGTTTAAATCGAATCAAAGATTCGCTATTCCACGATCTCGTCCGCCGAACGAAATCAACTCGTTTCTGGAACCTACCAGAGTTCGCCTAATTCTGTCAACGACGCCGAGCGTCACACCGCTCTGCCGGCGAGCACGTCGAACTAGCTATATTTGAGTAAACAATCTCGCGAACTCGATAACGCCACGGCTTCCAAATTCGACGAAGAATTTCACGCGGTGAAATTAAAACGAGAAAAAGAGCGCCGCGCGCTTCAAGTAGGAGAGCGCCGAATTTGGAACAAAGGAAAGCGCCTGGAAAGCGAGTTTCGGAGCAGGGACACGCACACGTGTGCAAATCGAACGTTCGCAAAATCGCTGATTCGATCGGTTTACCTTGTATTTTATCCCAGATTGGTGCGGGTTCGACACGTATCAACAATGACCCCCTAACGTTTCGACACTGTCGCGCAACCCAGACAACCTCTCCTGGTCTCGAAACGGTGTTTGTAAACGAAACCGGAGTGACACTGCGAAAAATCGGCGTCGCTGGATGGAACGACGTTCGATACGTTACGGACAGAAGGCCGTTTTACACTGACCCCCTGCCACTGGAACTTCTACGTATAACCATCGTCTACGTCCTGCCACGGTTGCCATATTGCGTGCCCGTGTCTCTGTGTGCGTGTACTATAGTCTGCTCGACGCCGACGGTGTGTTCGTCGCTTAAGTGTCGTGGCTTACGGGTCGAAACTGTACACACGTTTCTATACGCGTGTCCCATCGCGTGACGAACACGATCGAAATCGTTTTTGCACGTGAAATTTCCTTGTTTGCTGAATTCGGTACCTACCGTTTACTTGCACGCCGATTTTTCTACTTGAAATTTCCTTATTTGCAGATCTTGCGTTGCTCTCCTGACCGATTTCTATACGACACTTCCTCATTTGCCGATTTCTCTATCCGACGTTTGCTCGTACGATCATTTTTGTACCTTCTTACACCGATTTCAAGACTATTCACTTGCCAACTAGACTTTTGAACTGGACATTCAAGTATTCGATGTACCTAACGATTGTTTGCTCAATTTTGTATGTAGCTTCTATTTGCCGATCTGTTGGCCTAGCACCTAGTTATTTGCTAACCTGTCTTGATATTTACTAGTCTGACGATTTTTGTTGCTTTACCTTGAGTTTGTTTACTGAATTTTGAAATTCCAATCCTCAAAGTTTTTACAGACATTATTTATTTGCATATACGCTAATTTCTATAGCTCACGTTTCATTATTGGCCAATTTTGTTGATTGTTATAATTAGCGTTTCTTTATTTGCGAATTTCCTCGTTCGAAAGATGCTCCCGTGTCATAGATCGGGAACGATCAGTCTTATCGATAGATCTGAAGTGCTGGAATCGTCGAATCGGATGGAAAATCTTGGTAAAAGTGCCGACTCATCGGGAAACGTTCGGAAAATGACGGTAATAGAGGAAAGGTGAGCCGCAGGGACGAACATGAACTGGAATTCACGATTACTGATAACGTTTTCAAAGCTTACGTAATCGGTTGATAAGAATGGCTGGAAAAGGAACGGTACGATGGAGAAAACGAATGACAAATTAATCATCGAGAGATGCAACGAGGATGCTGTCCGGTTGCAAAATTGTTCAGATTGATGAGAATCGGGTTGAAGATTAACAATAAAATTCCCACATCGTCACGTGATTGCGTAACTTTCGATTCGAGTTATTGAACAAGAAATATTTGCGGTAAAGAATCCTCGTATCCGCAACAATCTTTACGAAAACAATTAATGACGAGACAGCCGACAACTGAAATCCGTTATAAAACTCGCTATAGTACTTTAGTTATTTCTGGAATAGATGATCCTATCGAAAATTGAGCAGAATAAACAATGAATCGAATTTGAATGTTTACTGTCTTTATTTGCAGTCAATTAGATAACCTATTGACGTCATGGTGCTGCAATTTATCCGAAAAAAATGTTGGTTTCGTGATTAAGACGATTTGCGACCAATCATCGATACATCAATTTCTACTGAATCTGTTGGAGATGAAATTATCACTCGTCGAGATGGAATTAACACTTGCAAAGCTTGCCGGTTAGACTTTTGGAAAGGAACTCGTCGGATGCAGAAAGAAATCTTGCAGGTCGGATAATAGAAACGTATAATCTTCTTTTTCTGAACTCCTCTTGAAAACTGGTATAAAAGCTGCGGTCGAAAATCTCCTATTATCTTTAATTACCACAAATGACACTTACGTAAAATTCTTTTACAACGGCAGACAGCCGCTTACATAAGAATCGTCATTTTGTTTCTCGAGTGTAGGAAAAAAAGACAGTAGACACGTCTCAATGAAAATGTCAAGTGATCATCAGTTCTTTAATTTTCTGACAGAATTAACTTCTCTAAAGTACATAATTCTCTTTAAACACCATTTCCTAAATTGGTGTACTACTCTTTAGTTGTTCATGTATATTTTAGTACGTAATTATTCTAGCTATTAATAAAGAAGAATAACCGATTGTGTTTCTGCTACAATCATAGCTTAACTAAATGAAAAACCAAAATGGAAGTGGCTTCCGGCAGACAGTTCCATCATGCAGAATTTGCATGTCTCGCAGCACAGCAGCGTCTCGTTATCGATCATCGATGAATCGCAGTCGCGCTTTGCATTGGAAACAAGGTCGCGACTTTCCATGCAAATCGACGAAGATTTGTCGAGGCGAAGGGAAGGGCCTATTTTCAATTACCAAAATCTCGTCTTGCCAGGTTGGAACGTTCGATCTTTCGTTACTGCAGGAGTTGCCATCGTCGTGGAAGTTGCTGAATCTCGCGGGATCCTCCTTGCGGCGCTCGGCTAATTTGCATACGATTAATCTTGATCAGCACGCCACCCTCGGAGGCTTGTCTTTGTCGACGGAACGACGCGAACCAGGTTAAATGGCGAACACCTCTACCGGGTCCATGATGAATCGTTACGTCTGCGTATTCAGGTTACATCAGGACGAATTCACCGGAACCAGAATCGATCTAATTAGATACACCTCTGCTCCTCCAGTGGATGAAGTCTTTCTGGATAAAAATTCGTAGAGACGTAATTAGCATATAAATATTCTAGACTCTCACTAATTAGTTCGGATCACCGATGAATTATGAATTAGTTGGATAATTAGTTATCTTCTGAGATAGTTTAAAATGTAGGATCGATGGTTCCTATATCACAACCAGTGTTCCATATTGTATTTCACCAATTAACTCGATTACTATCGAATTTTGAATTAGGGTATATAAATATTTATAAACAAATGATATAATTGTGAGATGTACATGTACGCAATAATGATGATTTATGAAACAAAAAATGATCGTGGTTCTAAAAACTATCGAAAAATGAAAGCTTCGGAAATGTTGAATTTAGAACGATGTTTAAATGTAAATTTTCCGTGATGCTCGATTGCATATTCATTTTCCAGAAACAACATTCGAGTTACGTTACTATAAACGTCACTGCGGATATCTAAAGTGGCTATATAAAGCTTAAAAGTTACGGTCATCGAAGCAGCTGAAACAACAGTATCCGGAAATGAAATTATTAGGCATGAAAATTATAGAAGCGTTCGAGTGTGTGCCAAAAAGGATGATATCGAAACGCGACGATGTACTTCGTTAATTAAAACGGGCGCAGAGCGATTCAACGAGTGTCGTAAACGGTTGACGAACGATCGTCCATTTATTCGCGGAATTTTCGCGCGAGCCTGGCAAGGATCGTCGACGAAATTAGATACCGTTCTCTTCTATCAGTCGGAAATAAGACATCGGCGAGCCGAAAGCGGATAAAACTGGCTCGCGAACATCGTTTCCTGCCGCGGTTCGTCGCTACTTGTCGCGAACAGTTTCGCGGGCAATCGTCTGCCAAATAATCGTGATCTTTCAGACAGCGATCGATTGCTATTAAAATTAACCCTCGAACGGAGCCAGGTCGCGATTCAAATTCATGAAAGATATACCAAACTTAAGGATTCAAATTTCTAAACAAAAATTTTAGGAATGTAAAAAGAGTCTAAAACTTTGACAACGAAATTAACTTTTCAATTACCACTGTACCGATTTGTCCTGGCGAATGTACATAGTTTTCAAAGTGTCGATTTGTACCGAGATCTCGAAGTTGGTAAATACTGATGTTTGTCAACATTAAGATGTTCAATTTAGGTCAGCGAGTTCAATGTGTCAGTAAATATACAGTGCCCATCAAAGTCGATAAAAACATCAGCGATAGTTGTCGATGATCTTAAATCGATCCTAAGAGTGCTAATAGTCTTGAATGCTTTAATCCTGAAAATTCGGATAGCCCATGGCTATTGAACCCATGATTTCGGGTATCTGTACAGCCATGAAAATTAATCGTTCATTATGGTCGAAGGTAAACAGAGCCAGGTACACACACCGTGGAGTTAGATTGAATTAGACGTGGAACGATCTATTCTCGTGTGCTGATGGATAACTAGCCTACGTGTCGAGTTCACCTCGAGACATATTCGGAGGATTGATCTAATTAGACAATGCTCTCCATCAGTTGGTACAAGAGAGAGTCAAGTAATCTGATTGAATTGCCCTCGGTGGCTTTCCGCGAGAATCGATCGTGTTCGATCGCAATCCGTTAAGACGTATCCTAATCAAGCAAATCGCGTTATTGGCTTTACTCATTAGTTCCTTAGCGTGATTAGAATACGATACTGGAAGATTATCGCTTGCGCAAGATCTTGATATCGAACCGATATACCTGGTAATATTCCTCTCTTTGTTTCGCATTAGCGAAGGCTAATAATCTGTAACGCGATATTTCTTCTACGAACGGCGCGGGTATCGGTATAAGCCGAATCGATGAAGTGCATCGAATAGATCGTTCTTTGAATTGAAATATCATCTTTATTTCTATGAAGCGATAACCTCCTAAGAACGAAATATTTGCGAAGACACTCGCTGAATTTTCGGTTTATAAGAAAGCAATATAGCGTTTTTCGTAACGTTGTCACGAAGAAACGGACTTTTTTCATTTCTCAATGAGATTTTTAGTTTACAGTGTTAGTTCTGTAGAATTTCACATACCGCGAAATCCCTAGCGGCGTGTACCGAGATAATATTTTCGTTCCCCTACTATGGAACGATACCGAAGTTAAACGAGAATCTACGATAGGAAAGGTAAGGGGTGGTCGAATAAATTCGACCCGTTTCAATTTCCGATAGCAGTGGGCTACGTCGTTGGCAACCCCTGCACCCCTTTCGACGAGCCAGTCCCTATAACCCCACGTTTATTCTCGTTTCGTTCCGTATGAATTATTCCTACGGACCAGCGATTTCGACGCCATAATTTTCATTTAGATATCTCGCTAGCCGGCCAACTCTTGTATTCTAATCAAACGATGTTCATCCACCTGTGCGCTGAATTAAACCCGATCAGATAACCTTTAATTGTCGGTGTCGCTTTTTTACTTGACCGTTCATTCGGCAAACTTTTTAGGAGAAACCATCGGGAGGAAATTCGCTTTTTTTCCGAGATAGAGAGATTGGTAAAAGGAGTGTTCATTTAGAGAAAGGAAATAAAACGCTGGGTCGTTTATAATCGACGCGTCAGCGAGAACCGTATTCCTAGTGTCACGTTCGCGAATGGTCGCGAGATAAATCGTGTAGCTCCATCGAGTCTACCGAATTATCTGATAACAATGAGTAACAGGGTCGCGAGAAAGACTGTCTCTTAAATTTTCTTGTCTTTGATAACGCGACTGCGTCTGATCGAACCGAAATCGATCATACTGTCTACGTACTTAAAATGAACGAGAATAAACGTCTTGGGAATAAAATCACCGACCGATATCGCGTATTGATAACTCGAAGACATAAATTCTTACATTATTATTCTCTTCTTTATTATAGTACGCGCGCGTGTTCCAAATGTCAGATCTGTTTCAAGATCCAACAAATTTCTACAAAAGAATTTAAATCCGCTGACCGAAACAGAACAACCCCGGAGATTAACCCCTCGACTTAGACCTTCGAGTCAACTTGCTGTCTCCGGATGAAGAGGGATATTTTAGGGAAGGTACTCGAAGAACGTTGATAGAGGATCAACATTCAGTGGAACGGTCTCGTGTCGTGTCACGAAACCTTCTGTAATCCGCCTTGCTCCGTGAATGCGTTGGCTGCATTGTGTGCTCTGCTTAATGGTTGGTTACAACTAGGACACCAACGGTCTCCGCTCGCGAGTACAAAGATATTTCTCCCAATGTCCGTTGTGTCAATTGTCCGAAACTTTGAGTTACGCGAATGTTATCTCTGCTGTGAGGAACACGCAATTGTTTCTCAGTTGGAGAACACGGTGAAAAAGAGTATGCATCACTGCTAACTTTTCACACTTCGAAACATTAAGCTGCAGGATATTTGCTACCTTTGTAAATGGGTGGAATACTAATTTTTGTAACCCGTACGCACACAATAGATATCTCTTCCCAATATCGACATTCTGTTTAGTTCTGACTTTCCCGTATCGATGCACCCTACATATTCGATGTTTCTCAACCACGACACAACCCATAATCTGCTTCCCGATACGTCTCCCATAATTGATACTTGTCAACATCGATATCTTCCATAACACTACAGAAAATAAAAAAAATAAATTTTAAAGGAAGAGGGAAACCGTTTCGTCTAGGGTCTGCTAGGGGACTCATCAGTAAGGCATTCTAGCAGACCCCTGCCTTAGACGCGGGACCTAAAGTGACAGAGGTTGGGTATGCATTTCAGAGAACGGAAATATGTAGCGATTTCGTCGATTCCTGGGCCTAGTTGCCGCTTGATGACCCAACCCTCTGCTTGCCGAGAATACCGAGCAGGTGCAGGTACCACCACCTCCCACACTGCTGTCTAGAAGTCGAAGTGTCTGTTGTCCCATACCGCGTCGATCTTGGAGATTGGTGCGCCGTCGAAACGTTAAGGCGCTGCGACCCATATGCTGCTTTTGTTGAGGCGAAGGCGTTTGCTTCGAGCCGTCTGCAGTCGTATACTTCGGCTGTTCTAGCATGGCCCAGCGACAAGGGTGTTGTAGTAAAGTTGAACTTTGGGGGTTTTTTTTTGTGCTTGCGTCCGGGTGTTAATTCTGGTTCGTTTTTTCTATGTTGTCCCTTCTCCCATCACCGATCGTGTGCGCGCGGCGCGCCTTTTTTTTGCCTTGGCCCTTTTGTTGTCCTTCTCCGACCGTGAGGGAGCAATTTGTCGCTGGTTGGCCACCCTAGAAGAGGGGTTACGAAATCCGGTCGCAGGGGGTTCATCGAACCGTACACTTTTTAGCCTGCTGCTGCTGGGGCAAATGCCTGCCCCTCTGACGCCTCCAATTTGTTGTTGCTGTTGCGTTGCTGCTGCTGCTGCTGCTTGTTG
This sequence comes from Megachile ligniseca, assembly GCA_945859555.1. Classification (NCBI taxonomy): domain Eukaryota; kingdom Metazoa; phylum Arthropoda; class Insecta; order Hymenoptera; family Megachilidae; genus Megachile; species Megachile ligniseca. The sequence goes on from OX243786.1 coordinate 9,187,582, forward strand.
CTGCTGTTGTTGACTGCGCTTCTTCTGCCGTCGTCCGTCGTTCCCCTTCCTTGAATCTAAATTTTCTGTTTCTTCCCCGCCGTGTGTGTGCCGCTTTGTTTGGTCCTTCGAGCCGGATCCGGGGGTTCTACGAGAGCGAGTGCTGCGAAATAGCAATGGTAAAGGAGGGGAAGGAGAAGTAAGCGCGTTTCGTCCGGGACCTGCTAGTTAGACTCGTCAGTAAGGCATCCTAGCAGGCCCGTGCCTTAGACGCGGGATGATGGGACCTTCTCAGACGTCCTATATATAGGAACAAGCAGCTGTGCGAGAACTTGTGAGAAAACGTCTTAGGTCTTAGGTCCCTCTGGTGGCAAGTGCCATAGAACTACCGCCATAAAAGTTTATTAACTCTTCGTTTAAGACTTCTTCATTTTATTGACACAAAATTTCATCGAACTTTTTAAACTTCTGTACTACCAACTTCCTGAGACTTCAAATTTTCAATCTGCCAAACTTTCAAATTTTCCAATCGCGAAATCCCGTATACATTTTCGAATGTCTGAATTGTCAAATCTTCAATTTCCCAATCACGAACTTTCAGCTCTTTAAATTATCAATTTCAAAATACCACGCTCGACGTACTTATTCCATACCTTAATTTATCCTCATAATGTTCTGTCATAGTTAAACAACGTTGATTCCGTAAAAGACTATTTATTGATCGATGGAGCACAAGAACGGGTTAAACGGCGTGCAAATCGGTGGTTCAAGGTGCATTCTATCTAAGGGACACAATTACGCTTCAAGGAGAATCGTTGTTTCGTGTCTTTCTATTCGCCTCTAAATTCTGTCCCAATTTTCTTGATGAGCACGGCCGTCGCAAACTACGATATCACGTTTCTTACGTTCGCGAAAGTAAGGATGTACATATTCCGGGAACATCGTCGTCGTCGGTTGCGAGCATCTGCGAATGACAGCAGTTGTTTCCAAGTTTCAACGAAAGCAGCAAGTACGTAGCCGGTTTTCCGATTCGCTCGGTTACCTGTGTTCCCGGCTAGTTTCCAGTGAGGCTAAAACGTCGAGCAAATAATCCCGCAGTTCGTTATTTCCGATCGATTGCGCGAATTTTACGAAATTGATCGAACGGCCGTATTGCAACGTCTCTCTTTAAATTACTCGGCGGAGTTGCTGGAGCGGATAGAAGTTGCCGAGAATTTCTTTCCGTTTCTTTCCGCGAAATCGTAACGAACGTTCTCGTTAAGCGAGATCGCGTTGTTCGTCGAGTTTCGAAGTTCGAGGCGTCTCGATGGCGTCTTAAACGATACCCTTTGCATCGATTACGTGTAAATTGATGGCAAATTGATATCGTTACGATGCGTAGTCGAATGGCACCGATCATCGATCCATCATTCTGTCTGTCGTCTTTAAGAACGCGTATAATTCCGTGAACTAGTTTCGTATCGAAGAGCCGTCAAGGGCTCGAGGTTAAAAGATTAGAGAATCATTCCCCTAATTAGCCTCGAGACATCCTCCTCTTCTTGTTCAAATGTGAAACATTCTCAAACGCAACGAATTTTATCGGCTACTCTCACAGAAACTGATAGTACGGAAATGTATGTCGACGCTAATTGAAATTGCAAAGCATTACCATAGGAACTTGTTTAGTAAAATAACCTTGCGTTCGTTTCGAAGGTCATGAATGTTTCGTCGCATAATTATGCGGAATAATTGCAGCGAGATGCAGTTAAGGTAGTTCGTAAAGGTCGATTAGAAAGCAAATTTTCCTGGTGAAATTGCAAAACGTTCAGTAATTTCCTGCGCGTTCAGTTTATTGAATTATTAATAACGACCCGTCATAATATGTAATACTGGCCCGTGAAACGGGTTATTTAACGTGACGATTGTCCTTCCGCTGCATGCAATTCAAATTTCATTAGTACGGCTGGAAATATGGCCCGATTATACCTGTACCAGAATCAAAATTATTTTCCGTTGTATCCAAAACAATTATAATTCTCTTTGTCGATCGCATTCAATCGCACGCTAAATCTCTGTCGATTTCGTCGCAATTTTCATGCGTCTCTGAACCGATACAAAGGCGAGCGATCGAAGGTAACCGAAACACGTACTGTGAACCGTTGAGATTCGGTTTTGCATCGCTATAAAGATTCTTTACCGTGTCGAACAACGAAACAGTGACGTCATTGTTAATTGCGACCTCGATTTTATCGTACGACACTTTGGCTCGCTATTCGTCGATTCAGAACTCTGAATCGACCATGCAAATTAATATCCTGCCGTCGATAAATAGTTCGCTCCGTAATTTTACCTTTTATGACTGGGTCTATTTAAAGCCACGTATTCAAAGTGTTCGATCCTAGTGAAATTTCTCTCACTACTTCACGTAAGATTAATTCAAAATCAATCCCGGTCTAATTCCCCATTCTTCTTGCAGAATAGGTTCGGAGAAACTAATAATGTACCTTTTGTATCGAACGGAATCGACGAGACCTAATCTCTGTTATCTTTCCTCTTCTAGTGGACCAATGAAGCGCCGAAAAAGTCTTGTCACGTAACCAATTCGATCCGAGTGCTCCTTAGTACACTCGTTAATTCAAATTAAACCTTTAATTAAGCGGCCGTTCGTGTCGCGTTATCGGTAACTGTGATTCGAGTTTAAAGCGTTGATCGACGCGATACGAGTAAGCCTACGATATTAACGTATGGAGATTGAACGCGTAGAAATTCGACGCGCGAAGATCCGCCGCTCATGAATTCGGAAGTTGGAGATGCAACGCGTGCAAGTACAATGTAATGAAATTCAACGCACGTGGAAATTGAACGCGGAGACCTAACGCCTGGCTGTTTAAATTCGAATATCGCTTCCATTTCCGCGAAATTGATAAATTGAACAATATTACACAGGTGTATGACCGACAAATTTCCGAATAATTGTCATCCTGCATAAAGAGAAGATCGATAGTGGGTGTTCAAAGAATAATGAGCGCATCAGAAACGCGGCAGCTCGATAAAATTATTGTTCCGCGTTTAACGAAGCAAATCACAGTAGACAAACGATTCTCTGCGCGAATGTATCCTCTTGTACCCATTCAAATGTATATCATTTCCGTTTTCTCGTCCCTTTTTCCGGTCGCGCGCTGGCAAATGCCTCATCTTCGTTCGGGAGGCAACTCCGCAGCGTGTTGCGCGTTTATTTAATCAAGACGGTGGCGAAATCCCCCTAAAATGTCCCGTTCGTTCGGATGTTCCATATACGTTTCGTGTCGAGTTTCGTGAATTCGATCTGCGCAAGATTTACGTAAACGAGAGAATGAACGGGTCCACGAAAGGAAAAAAACACGATTGAATTCGTCGATGAATTTTCCGCTTCTGTTCTAGATCCGTTCCAGAATCGATACGAAGAATTGAAGCTCGAAGAAATTTAAAACGAACAGCCGGTATTCGATTCTTTTCGACTCTGATTGGTTTTCGATACTTTTCTTCTCGTGTATCTTGCACGACCTCATTTTCTTTGCGAAATTTCAGAAATCGCGCTTCAACTGTATTTACATTATAAATCTTTAACTTCTTTATCCCCTTCTTCTGTACCTTGGTCTTCATAAACATTATTTTATTGTAATCTTCTAATCTTATGATTTCGTATATTGAAATAATTCAAAATGTATCAAGTGATATAGTCGTTCGCGACTTTTCAGAATAAGTCATTTCCCTTTACAATATCGACGGTACACGTCACCGATATCAGTGAATCATTTAACCATGAAGGAAGTAACTGCAGTGTTATCAATCTATGAATACCGAAAGCGGTAAGTGCGAATTAGTAATCATCGTCACGAATGGCTGAATATAATCAAATGTTAATGTGTTTACGACAATTCAGAGTAGCTGAATTTTCGCGTGATGTTCGAACAAGAATCGTGCGTCGATGACGGTATCTACGCCGGATGAATTACGTGTCTGATACGAGGCTGATAAGGATACATAATCGCGAGCGGAGAATTTCGTTTCGACCCGGTGTATCGAGCGACTAACAGTATACTCGAATATACCGGATTCTACTGGCATAATCGCTAACTAAATAACACTGAAACGTGTACAAGATTATAACTTGCTACAGTTTCATCTATGATCGTTGACGCAACTAGAACTTGGCTGGGTCAGGTTCTCTAAAGTTCACTGATGTCAACGTCGCACACCATGCATGATCAAATGAATTAAAGATTGTAGAATTTGAAAATTTGGGAATTTATGTATTTTGGTTTCATGAGGTAAGATCTACAAATGTCCCATTGATAAATTTATTTGATAGCTTTTTCTTTTTAACGAGGAACTATATACTAATACATTATTGAACGTATGTTTTTCTTAACACGTTGATTGCCACGGTCTTCAATTAGTTATGTCAACAGTTTTACAAAAGTGGTGATAATTTGCAATTGAGATAATAATTACTAATTTTAAGATTTACGCTTTAAACAGTTTTAAGTGCGTGCATTAAAAGCTCGAAGGAGTAAAATTATAAATTTTCGAGCGATAACCGTAATGGCACGTCAATAACTAAAAAGCACTCGAAAGTTAAGTTATCTCTGATTATCGATACCCACCGTGACAATCAACGCGTTGAAATCTTAGAATTAATGATAACGCGATCGGAAGATAACATGATGCGATAGATATCTACAATTAATCGACGTATAAACGTTGACGGAATGACAGAATAGAATTTATAAATATTATGTAATAACGTGTATTTATCAGGCAGCGTGGAAATTTTTGAATAGTTGACCCGATTTCTTCACTTTTATGTAACCAACATTATCACGGTTATATATATATAAACTCTTATCAGCGACGCCCGTGTATTTAAACGGGAAAAACGGACGATCGCGTTCTAGAATTAAAGCTACGACTATCGTATACAATTCGCGATACTTAATTAAGAATTTTACAAGATATAATACTAACGAGTCACGCTTCGTATCGACGATTAATAAAACAGCAAATCCGAGCATTTCCAATAAAAACAGTACTATCAAATCAAATGCGTATAAATGAATTGCTGTAATCGACGGTTGCAAATTGTAAAATTGTAACAGGTTTTTATATCTGACCGATAGGCAAACTCTATCTTTAAACAACGGAAGAATAACTATCACAGAAGTCACCAGGATCTATGTGCCAGCGATTGACAGATCTGTAAACTGCGTAAAGTTCAAGATATACGTAACGTTCGATACATGCTAACTTCGACTCACTTCTGAAGTCGTTTAGAACGTTTCCATGTGTATGGTGTCCCTGCTAGAGTAAACGTTTGAAACGTTGTTACTGCTACCCTGTGTGTAAATCGACCCATCGATCTCGGTGTCCATCTCCTCCGAGAAATTAACCAGTACCTGAAACATTACGACTTTTCATTAGACATATGACAGGATTTAGTAAGAAGAAGAAATGTGGATATTTTAAAGTTGTAGACTTTGGAGAATAGTGGATCTAAAAAATGGTGGAATTTGTAATTTTGAGGATTTAAAGATTCAGGAATTTGGGGATTTCGAAGCATGAGACTTTGAAAATCCGAGGATTTAACTCGGGGAATTTGTAAGCTTGAAAGTTTGAAAATGTAAAAATCGGACCTATAAAAGTTTCACGTGAAAAGCTTCTCTGAAATTACCTCGCGGCGATAAAAATTATCGCGACAACGTTTACGAGATCGAAAATTCTTCTCCTTTTTTCTGGAAATTTATCGTCAACCTATTGGCAGCAGTCTCGTCTGCGTGAAATGTATCGTAACGGGTAAATTGGCAATTATTGCAAATGGGGAAGCATAAAAGTTGCACGCATCTCGTCCGAACGAAGATACGTAAACTTTCGGTCGTTGCATCGGATGCAGTGGTCGTTTATCGCGTCCTCCGCGATGGAATACGGTCCTCGAGTGAAGAGGAATAAAGCAGGAAGAAGAGGGACCGGCATCGAGGACGGAACCACTTTCCCACCGACGAGGAACCATAAAAATCTCGAAACTCTCGCAGCGAGGCGAGTTTACGCGGTTTACGTACAAGCTCACCCCGGAGAGGCGCAAACCACGTTCCGACGAACTTGTTTTGCGGCCATTCCGAGGACAACCCGTCGGAATTTGTCTGGCGTTACCGAACCTTCCGCAAAAAATTTTATCCACTCCAACAATATTTTTGGTCCGAGAAAACATCTCCCCTGATCCCTGATTTTCAAAAATATGCATAAAGATACGTCACGCTGCTGGCAGAAAATAACAGCAATTAAAAACGTTCACGCCCACGTTATTTTTATTACTGCAAGTTACTTTAATGGGCTGGCTTATTATATTTGTTTTTGATCAACACTCGCGATAAAATTTAATTTTTCTCTCGAAACGAAACGTTTTATTACGCGAGTTCTCTCTTGCGTTAATTTTTATTCTCTCTCTTGGCAATAAAAATTGCACGCTGATTAAATTTATTTGCTCTCCCTGACACGTGCCGGGCTTTATTACATTTCTTACGTACAAAGCATTATTGCCGAGATTCGAAGATGCGATATCCGCGAACGATGCTTAGCTTTGATTAGCGAACGCGTCTCGAGATACAAGGTTCGAATCATCGCCAAATGCGAAGGAGTATAAAAAAAGGAGTAGAAGAACGCATTTGAACGAATTTATAAAGTGAACGATGGAGGAAATGTATAACGTATCCGCGTGCAACAACATGAAGAATAATGCACGATCGATGATTATTCAGCTGTTTTCATAATTTCCCAACGATACCGAATTATCATTCAGCCAATCGTATCGAGGTCCGCATAATTAATATTCTCACGTCGCCTCGGTTAAATTGTTCCCGGTTTACGCTCGATCAACTTCCGAACTCTTCGTTTCTATTTTCCTTTAATTATCATCGGTAACGTAGAAACGATTCGACGAAGGGACCAAAGTGTTTCCGTCCCTTTTGCTCCACGGTTGCGAGAATTAATTAAGTTCGTCCAGTTACGCGAAATGCTCAAAGGATATCAATCGTGCTAAATGCTCGAGCAACCAAGCCGATGCCGATTAATTAAGTACCAGGATGTTCGAAATTGATTATTAAGCGTGGATTTAGAACCAGATACATTCTGACGGGCCCAGGGAGTTTACAACGAAGAAGAGCAGCCATCGTAGTCTAATCTCGGAGGATGAGCTTTGTGTACGGATAGACGTAATTGGATCAAGAAAATCCTGTGACAGTCCCGTATATATACGGTCTCGAATCTTATCTCCATTAAGGAGACGGGACAAGCTTCGCGAGACGCCAACAAACGATGCGAACGTGATTCCATTGAATATAGAGCCAGCTTCAACGCCAACCTCGTAATCGCTCGACTATCATTTATTTAGGCTACCGTTCAAGAAAAACCTACTGAATGGTTTATTACAGCCAAATTGGGAACGAGAAAGTTTCGCTGCTTCGAGTGGCTCGAAAAAAGAAGACTCAAATTAGAAAGTTGTGGGATGTGGTTGAGATCCTTCTGTTAGTTCGCTCTCCTTATACAATCAGAAGAAATTTGGTACTCGCTGTCTAATTGAATACCTAACTTCGATTAGTACCATGTTGTCTAACGAGTTCGATATGCCTAAATTGGGTTAACCTAATGTAAGTACCAGGAACGTGTCACGAACCTTCTTTCTCATGAACATGTAACTCTTTTAATTAGCATCCAAATCGCGTTTCTTTATTAACAGGTCCATGCAAATTTGGCGCATTCAAGTCTACCAAGCAGTCACCGTGCAGAATTTGGAAGAAAAGGAAGGACCTGCATACAAATCTCCTTCGTTCTCTTCCTTTTCTCGAAGCGATCCAGTAGTCTAATTGCATTTGACATGACACGTTGTGCACGTTGCGTAATCTCGTGGAAAATGGATCTTGAAGGATTCGATCGTCTCCTTTCACGGGGACAAAAGAGAAGGTCGATCGATCGGTGGCAATAGCGTGGACATAGTTGCACGGTCGGCATCTCATCCTCGACGAGACATTTATTTCTCGGCTAAATGAAAAATTCTTCCGACAGCGGGTTACGTTCGCGACGTGAACGGAAGGTCGTGGGCTAATAAAGGTCTCGGGAAAGGGCTGCATCAGCGTTGCAACATTAGGAATTCTTCCGGCTCGCGAAGAAGATTAAACGGGTCGAAAGTTACTTCGTTACTGCGCAAAATTAAATTGTTTCTAGGGAGTAATTAATTACTAACGATTTTGCAGATGCAACGGGATTCCGGGGGTCTAACGCGAGGCGAATCAGAAAACGTTTAGGGCAGCTTAGAGCGAGCAGACGGTGCTCAGGATTTAGTTCTCGCAAACGGTTATAAGCCATGAAGAGGAACTGTACAGAAGAGCGACCCCTAAGACAACAGATCCATTAATATTCCTCGGGTTAGGTGAGACGTAAACGAGGATTGTCTTTGGTTGTGCATCATCTGCTGGAGACGGCCGAATTCTCTCTCGAATTTCATCGATTCGCGTTCAACTTTATGCGTTTGTCTAGATTGATCTGTTGTGGACTATAACTCGTACTTTCGTGTCACAGTGCTGGGAAATGATATATAATTTTGAAACTGTAGATACTCCACGTGTATTTGAATACGTAATAAATCTCAAAGAAATGGAAGAATTGCAAAACTTTGGATACTGAGCTTTTCACCGATATTCACTTAACCTAACCATTTTCAACTTTATTTGGAATCAAGGCTGAAAGTTTGGCAGGACAAATTGATCGGATTTAAAGAGTTTCGTGCGCAAAAGCCGTGTCGTTGCACACACGTAGAAACTCTTTCGATACGAACCTGATCCAACGAACTTTGAGTCAGCGTGTAATCCGTGGCTTTCAGTTCCTCGGCCAGAAGCTTTAGTTTATTAAAGCTAGTGCTCACTGCCATGTCTTGGCCTCGTGGTATCAACAGGCGAGCAGCGTTCGCTTGTCTGGACGAGACTGTAGCCTGAGGAAAATATTTCACCAGGATCTTCCTCAAGTCCGCCGACGAAACTGGTTGCCTGAATCGCAAAAACGCCACGTAGCCCTCTCCAAACCTGCGAACAAAAACATCGACGAGTGGAGAAATACACTCAGCAGTTTTTCAAATTTTTATCGCCTCTTTAAACTTTTTAACCCGCGAATTTAACCGCAATAAGAAATAAGGAACAATATTTTAGTAACAGATATTTATGCGCACCGCGCAGTTTATAAACGGATTCTTCTATTCGTATTCATTTACAGGAAAATACGCGTGTCAGCGTCGATAAATTATACCGTGGGAAAAAGGCCAGGTTGCGTCGGTAACTACAGCTCCGTAAATTTACATGAACGTTTACGGGAAAGAGAACGCTGTGAAATCTGCTATAGCGTAACATCAATTGGCTACGAGGCGTAAGATCTTTTTTGATAAAACTACAGTTCTGAAAAAATGGAGTCGAATATTTTTCCCGTAAATACGGGATAACCGTGATAAACGAAAATGAATGAGATATACATGTATCTTTCGTATCATTCTAATCATTCTAACAAATTGCTTTCTGCTCTCCATAAATCCTTCCATTAAACAAGATACCATTATTGGCCATCGGCGATGAATTGTAGTCTCCATATTTTCCAGCTTCGATATGAAAAATATCCCAATTAAATTGCAACTACGGCACAAAGAATTTCCCAGCGACGAAGTTTGAAATAGGTATCGAATTTCAGCTACTGTAACTCGTCCTGAGTTGTGAGACAAAGTTTACGGCGTCTTTCGGTAGCTGGATATTACGGCCAGTATTTCATACGTGAGAATATCCTACTGTTTATCCTTCGACTAAAGAAAATCCAACGAGACAGGCCGGTTTCTTGCCAAGGCGCCATACTCTCGAGGATGTGGATGGATTACGGGACGGTATCCAGGTTTGCACGTGCTCAAGATATCGTAAATTTTCTCGTGCTCGATGGCCAGGCGCGAAAGGAACACGCTTTGTAAGAGGACAAGGAGACGTTTTATCCAAGTTGCGCCCAGAGACAAGAGGTGCGTCCCAGCTAAATATTTATGGCCAGGGGCGGATCCGGAAACCTTATTTCCGAGACGAAAGAGGCGAAATATGCAAAAGTACATACATATATAACTCGCTTTATTACAAAATAACTGAAATACTAGCAAAAACGTTTTGCAGTATAAGTGAATTTTTGTAAAATTTTTATAGCTCTCGAAGGGAATGATAGTTCATCTGTGGATCCATCAGTGTTCATGACATGCTACATCATATCAAAGAGAAATTTAAACGTTGCAATGGTGAAAAAATTGTAACACGGTATCGCTGTAATCTCCTACCGATTGATCGAATGTATTCGGTTGAAATTTGATAGAATTCCCTGCGGATGATAGCACGGAGAATGATGGGCGAAATTAAAAATCAATCGGGAACACGAATGGTGAACGGCAAATAAATTGTCGTGTTACGAATTTTGTCAGAAAGCCGTTCGAGAGATCAAACCGACACGAACGATCCATCAGTTGAAACAACATCATTAAAATGCACCGGCAGAAAATTAATCCTGGCCAGATATATCAGTGCTTGCATATTCGTCCGGAATAATTGGATGTTTTTGTTGCGATCGTTAATGGTATATCCTATCAAATGGAGTTTTTTAAATCTAACAATAGTTAGCTTTATTTCTTCCAACGTTTATATGATCCCAGTAAAAATTCGCTCGCAGAATTATTCTCGAACATTTTATTTTTGCACTTTAATATATTTTTATTCTTTTTAGTCTGAATCATTTTTTTACCGCTCAGGGAAATAAAAATCTTACCGCTTGGCGGAGCACTGGCGCACGATTAATTTTTCCACGGTAATTTACATTTGTCCGTGTTTCATCGACAACGATGTTACAGAATACTTTTCGAGCAGTCTCGCGTTTAATACGAAGTTCAGTAAGTACTTAATATTCAACATCGACGCTGAGTAAATATGGGTTTACGCAAATTTTCGAAAGAAGAGCAGCTTACTTGTGTTTTAGATGCTGCGGTGTTCCTATACACCTGAGACCAGCTTTGGCAAGAATACCGACCCTGTTGCACAAGTTCTCGCACTGTGCGACGCTGTGCGAGGTCAGGATTACGCAACTCTGATTCCTCGTCATTCGCGTTATCGTTTTGGCGACCAATTCCTTCGTGGCAGGATCCATACCGCTGCGAGAGAAAATGAATAGAACGTGAATCCGGCGTTTGCGAAAGGAGACCCTTTTAATAAATCCATTTACTGATATACCTCGTTGGTTCGTCCATAAGAATCACGGGCACCGGTGCCATTACGCTCAAGGCGGTGCATAGTTTTCTTTTATTACCTCCGCTGAGACTGCTCACCCTTTTGTGAGCGTATTTCAGAAGATCCAGTCTCTTCAGGGTCGTCTCGACTGCCTGAAACAAAACACAACGAATACAAAGAACTCTCGAATGAACGTTCGCGTAAGAAGAGTACAGCTACGATAAAAATATAATATTCCTAAGAGCAAACAAACGTAATGAACTTTGCAAAATTCATGTGAGGACAATTTCATCTCCGAAAAAGGGAACTGAGTACACGTAACGATAGAATTTCAAGTTTCAGCGTCACGACTCTCACCTTGGGAACGTTATTCAAGCCGCAAACTTCTCCGTGAATCGTGAGACATTGATGCGGACTGAGGAAACCATCCAGAGCGTCGCTCTGAGGGCAATAACCTACTTCTCCGTTGCAAAGTGGCCCGGAATCGATCTCTTTACCCCTCAGTATGATCCTGCCGGCCGTTGGTATGATCTCCGTAGTCAACATCCGGAAGGTGGTGCTCTTTCCGGCGCCGTTCGTTCCCAAAAGCCCGAAACACTTTCCGGCTTGCACGCCGATGCTTAAATTTTGTACGGCTACGTTCGTCCCGTAGACGCTCCTATATTCCTTCCGTAATTTCACCGTTTGCAAGATATCGTCGGACATTCCACTTTCCACTCTCATTCTCTCTTTGGATACATCGTCGTCCTCTTGAACAGGTTCGTAAGGATGCTTTCGCTTGTTCCACGTGGGGAACTGCCGACATTCTATCAGCAGATTCAAGAAAAAGAGAACGGTACCGACTATTGCCAGGTACACGTAATGTGGACCTAGAAGTTCCCAGCCTAGCGGTGACTGATACGTGTCCATATGGAATTGTTCCAGCAACTGAGCCGTGATGTCGTTTCTGGATATCTGCACGAGAGCGTCGCCTAAGGCGTATTGCGGAAATATGAGCAAAATGTTCTGCAAAATATTCCTTGCGTCCTCCGCTGCCTTTGTTTTGCCTAGAATGTCGAGGACCAAGATGGTGGCTAGCGAAGCTACGCCGATGAAGGTGTTCACGCAGAACAGCACCATGTTCGACATGCTGGAGTCGTCGAATATCTTCTCTGCCAGGTGTGAAAAGGGTAATGCTGCCCAACTGTGAAGTGTACAGTAAGCTTTATTACTACGAACTGTAAATGTGGAAAAATTTAAACTTACGCAAAGAGCAGCAATAGAAGACAAATCCCAGGTAAATTGTCCCTTGCGACGTACGCGGGGAGACCGAACATCTCGAATACTATCACAGCCAAAATAATGGAGCAGCCAAATACCTGAAATGGAATTGAAATTGATAGCCGATCTTCCTTAACGTCGTTCTCCTTTGACTCGAGCACTCACAAAGAAATCCCAGATTAAGACGGTGGTCCAGTAGGTGACAGGATGGACTCCTGCCAGGAAGAGGATCCTCTTTTCCTCCGACAATCTCTCACGTACCAATTCCTTGGAACCCTGAGCAGCTACCAAATTGAACGCGATCAAAAGGACCAAAGCCACACCGACGTCCGCCACGTGTTGCAACCTAAATCGAGCGAAATTTCGCATCGACAGAGGGCATTAATATTTAAAGGGTGATGCAGTAAATGGACACGAAATCGTTGAGCAGATTAACTGAGAAATAGGATTCGAATAATGAAATCCACGAAATCGGATTAAAACTGGGAAACGCATATAGGCATAGCGAGTTAATTAAAAGTAAATTTTATTATGCACGTTTTCCGCTGCATTTGGTTCGAGTAATAAGATCAGTTCGGACTGTTAATTGAATTGAACTTATGAAAATGTGCATTACTTCTCAAATATATTTCAGCGTATGAAGCGTAAAGAACTGACAAATATCACTGAGCAATAGTACAAGCTTTAAGTGTTTGAATATTGTTTCTTTTTGTGGCAAATCGTAACTTACAGGGTTGTACGGTTCAGTTGATCGCTGGATAGTCTCAAGGGATGATTGAGGGTCGTTAAGTGACCCTGAACTCCAGATGCCCTCAGGATTGCCTCGTTTAGGGCGTTCAAATAAGAGGGTAACGCATGATGACCCTTATTATTGAACCAGACAACGAATAATGGTTCGTTATTCGCATGAGACAGTGACCATCCTCCGTATCTGCCAAAAAAACATCATTCGATTATTTCCAATTTAATCCACTGCGTCGTTACAGTGGAATTGGATGAACTGTATACTCCATAGCTTTAAGGGTGAAATATTTCTCCTCGAGCAAGATACCTTTTCTCTATATACTCTTGATGAGTGGATACTACCCAGTCAAGTGTGGGTCTACCAGGTAAAACCTGTAACAGACCCTCGACCGCTTGTGAAACACCGTGGCAGACTTGTTGACCGTCCAAACACTGGCACGTTCCTGTGTCCTGATTAAACAACAATCGCGTTAAACAAATACTCATAAAATACCTTTCGCGTTTAATTTCTCATCGTACATTAGGCAATGTCTGCCACGCTCCAGCGTAATCATCCCCAAACCGATCATGAAGCTGAAGAGACACGTGCTGCAGAAACGAATCCTCGCTACCGTCGATGCTAAAATAAAACAATAAATATTAATATTCGTAATGAGTTTTCTAACAGTTTGATATACCTGTAGAAGTAAGTTGGATGCGTGTCGTATAATTTCGGAGAGAGAACCAGCGCAGGCTCATCCGAGGATGGTGGTCTGATCAAAGAAAATCCCATTGCAACCGCGACGAACATTGTTGGCAAGAAAAGACCGGCTAAAAGTGTCAGCCAATCTTTTCTGAAATGCCACACTCTTTTCTTCAGCAAGGCTTTCACCTGTCTAATAGGGGAGGGATGTAAAACGGGTTCAACGTCGATCAGATCAACGTCGTTTTTGGGCATCGTTAGACCTGTGGTATATTAAATTCCATACATTAACTAGAGATCAATTTTTCATGGAAAATATCGCAGTCTGTGTCATTTTACGAACCGACGTGATCCACTGTTGTTACGCTATCCTGGTTGACTCTAATAACCGACGATCCGTTCTCTGCTCGCGAACAGAGGTCCAGGAAAACCCTTTCCAGGCTGTCGCATTCCAGGGAGAAGTGGGAGTAACCCAATATTTTGCGACTATCCTCCAATACTTTGGCAGCTTGCGCAATGCTAACATGATCAGTTTGTTGAATCAGATGGTGAACTTGGAGACTGGGGTTTTGGTATTTTTCGTCTTTGACGATTTGGGACTTCAGGAGATTGGAACTTTGGATGTTTTCAAATTTGGAACTTTTTTTCTGAATAATAGTAGATCTCCATATTAGTATTTGTTAGCAATATTGACATACTTGTTATTAATTCCATTCTTCCCTTGGAAAGGTAACGTGACAATAGCATCGGTGCCCGAGATCTCGTTAGTGACCGCATTGGGCACAACCTCTTCGATCACGCTCTTCAAGGTCTCCAGTTTCTTTCTCTCGATGCAATCCGTGTTGGCCTCGCGATCACTGGGAAACGATACCAGAAGTCGGTAACCACGACCGTGCATCATCTTCAAAGACAAAGGTGATCCCGTGCACAGTATTTTCCCTTTGTGCATCACTACTACGGTATCGCTCAACATGTCAGCCTCGTCCAAATGATGAGTCGACAGAATGACAGTCCTGCCGATTCTGTGCTGATCGATTAAACGCCAGATTCTTCGTCTCGCAGCCGGATCTACACCTGCGCCTGGTTCGTCAAGGATCACCAGCTTTGGAGACCCTAGAAATGCCAGAGCCACACAGAGCCTTCTCTTTGTACCGCCTGACAAACGATACACTGGCTCGTGTTCCTGTTTGCCCAGCTCCAGCGACGTTAACATTCTGTCAAACGGAATTTTACAAGAAGACATTAAGCTTCTTGCTTAGGGATTCACAATACCTACTTTGGATTTGGAGACATCTTTTTGTACTTCTATATTCGTACATCGCTCGATTTCTACATGTCCAGATTCCTGTATCACAGGTTATCTCCTAGAACTCTACATCTTTATATCCCTGTACCCATGAATCCTTCTAGCCCATCCCTGTATAAACACCTACACTCCTAGATCCCTATATTCCTATATCTTAAAATCCGTGTAGCCCAAGATACCTACATCCCGAAAATCCTACACCTCAAAACCCGTATATGTCTCTGAATCTTTACATCTCCCAATAAGTTAATTAAAGAATAATAATTTGTTGATGAACGTACTCTTCGACGTTCCGTTGCATGGTAACAGACTCCCTTGGCCTTTTCAGTTTCGCGTAAAAGATGAGATGTTCCTTGGGCGTCAAAGCGCCGATGAGCACGTTATCCTGAGGGCAAACCCCTATGTCGGGTTTGCAGCCCTCTTCACCGTTCAAACAAATCTCACCGGTGGTTGGAGCCAGCATCCCCGTCAGCATCTTACTGAAACGAAAGTACACACTCCAAAAGATGAGAATGAATCCGGATTTCCGCCATTTACGAATGGATATCATGGTATCCTTTCACGAACGTTAAAGGAAGAAAGTTACTCCCGACTGATCGAAATTTCAAATACAGTGTGACCTCGAGATTGATAATTACTTTAAAGGACGACATGATTCGGTACGTACATGATGGTTGTTTTCCCAGCCCCGTTTCTTCCTAGAAGACTGGTTACTTCGCCCTCGCAAAGTTTTAGCGTGAAATCATCGACGGCTACAACCTCGCCCTGATCCGTATTGTAAACCTTCCTGACACTCTCGAATCTCACCCCTGTTTGTTTCTCGCTGACTGTCAAACTGCTGACATCGCTGTCTTCGTCTACACTCGTTGCAATGTAAAAAATGTATGCATCTTTGAGTAGAAATCGATACAAAGAGAAAATTGCACCGGGTCAGGAAGCAAGCTCTTACCCTCTGTACTGATTTACCAAAAATCCTTGAGTAAGCGTATTAATAAAGTACGCAGTACTTTCTGATAAAAAGCAGATGCTCCTAATTGAATTCGCTTAACGATAAATATACGATTTTATACGAATTCCTCGTGCCAGAGGGAAAATGAAATTCTGTAATTCATGCGGTGCATGCAACCGTCAGAAACCGCATTCATTCGTAGAATATAAGAGAACTGTAATGCGTACACAATATAAATATCTAAAACATCCCGACACCCTTCCAAGGTTTACATCAAATTCGAACAAACAGTTGTACGGGTACCATCACGAAGAATTTTTCCCAGGAAGCCGCCGTAATGCATTCGGACTCCAGCATTGAATAAATTAAGCGCCCCGCTCACGAAGTAGCTACACAAATTTGCATATTCGGTGCAATCCAAATACTCGAACAGCTCTTTATTTATGAAACAAAATGACTCACATTTATAACAATCGAACTGCGTTACATTGGCGTAACCAGCTTGGGCTGCCTCACGTGTCTGGAACTATACTAATTGTCTTTTGGACATTTGGAAATTTGCATATTTGTCAATTTTCAGATTTGTGAATTTAGAAATAGCTTCGAAGATTCCTAGATTTGATTTATCGGAAAACCCGCTGTGATCCCCAGCTAGTTACGGCAATGTTCTCGATGCTTGTTGCCTCCGCAGTTCTTGTACTCGTGCAAACAGAGAATTCCCAGCATTTGCATAACAAGAAAACAACCCGCGCGAAAGATACCAGAAGCGAGATAAAGAAAGAAGAAAAGGGAAGCAAAAAACAACGTGCAATAGCGGAAGAGAGGGCGAGTGCGATACCTTGGTAAGTGGCTGAAGGGTGGAGAACGTCGTTAGTGAAATAGAGGTTGTTGACGAAGGCGAGGTAGCTCGGCCTGCCATATAGAGAATGTGTGTCGGCCCACCATAAGCTACGGGACCTCAAATCGTGAAAGCCCCTGCCTGGAAAATTATTGGCCAATGCTCGTTTTTTCCAGAAACTCACCGGGTTTATTGACTTCTGTCGTTTCAGGGACACGTTACAGTCACTATCGAGAGACCTAATGTCTTCCTGCCGATTTTTCGTGAAATTTGTGCGCAAATTTGCCACCAGGTGCTCGTGAACGTGAAAACTCCTCCTCGCGTTACGTTGTTACACATGGGGTGCGATAAGTATCACCGACATTTAACCCTTTCTTATCACACATTTTCAGCACGTTTTCAAGAACATTAAGAAGTCGTACGTTGGTTAAATATTTCGACAATCGTATTAAAAGGATTAGCGATCGATGCACTTGACTGTTCCGTCCACATATATTCTGCAGCTTTTAACAATTATTATCGAGAAAAATGACGACAGAAAGAGTACACAAACAGCACAGAAATGAACACTTAATAAAGTCCCGAATACCTACACCATAGAGCACACACGTATTCTGCTATAATCTCAAAAAAATTTCTGCGTTATACTGTCGCGCATGATACACCCGCACGAGCCTATACTTTTAATTCAAACTTAAAAAAAAAAGAAAAAAAAAAGTGTAAGAGAATAGTAGAAATTCTACGGGCTCGCGACACCTCCACCAGACGTTGAAAGATCGATTCTACAGAATTCATAGAGTTTAGTCCTCTCACAAATAGTAATGGTTTAGTCTCTACCTGAATTCGTGTATTTGGCAACCAGATAACCGATTAAGGCGTAAAGGCAACCATCGAAGGCAATCATTAGAAGCACCAGACCCAAAGACATCGAATCACCCGGGCTAGATTCCTGCCACATCTCGCCCCAAGTTAATCCTATGCCCTGAACTTCTTTTCTGGCCGCGAACAAGCAACCGTAACAGAAACTAGTCGACATACTGAGACACTGAAAGTTTCATCGAGTAGAGATCAGTATTATTTATCCCAGAATTGTTATTGTAGAGTGGCGATAACTTACTATCAAAAGCTTATAACCGAGACCTAGTACAGCTTCCATAGCAATAACGATGACATACGGCATAAATGTTAATAGGAACATTACCACGGTGATGATGGCAGCCAAACTTGCTGAACTGCATATGGTCGAGATCATGTAACTGAAAATTAAATCGCTTAGAAGAGAATTCTCTGGTGTCGGATTTGACGGAGATATCTCACCAGAATGTAACGATCGAAAACGAGTAATCGATCATCATGATCAAGATCAACGAAGGATCAGACTTCGGTAGGATTTTGCCAGCCAGGAGCACCAAGCTGATAGAGAACATTACAATCAACAGTTCTGCGAACGTTGTGATGAACCAGGCCATGGTGTTCCTCCAAGGTTTCATACCCATCACGCTCATAACCTGGAAAATAAAATTGAAAAACTTTAGCCTCTGGATCTAGATAATTTATAATTAATTTTCCATTCTTCTGTAGTTTTATTTTCCAAAGATCTTGCCCTTCTATCTTATGAAAATCTTTCGGTTAAAAGTTCGAGAACTTAATTTTACTCTATGGTGCCTGATCTGGGTCAGAACACTTTCAACGTTTTAAGCAGAAAGTATAATGCAAAGTATTTTACCATAGCATTGTGAGATTCCCTTTCCCAGACAATGTGTCTAACAGCTGCCCCAACACACATCATCAGCGCAAAAAAGAAGCAGACTTGAATACCCTGGGACTCGTACAACGTGGTTTGAAAACTGTAATTTTGAATATGTAAAATTAGAAACAAATATTAAGTTAAAACAAAGTATACTCACGGTACATCCTTCCAGCAAGGATACGGCATCTGTTGAGTCATGGTTTTCCAATCTTGGTCTCTATGACTCTTCGTTTTAATGATCGCTCTATCGATGGAGTCCTGCAATTGTATGAATCCTCGGAGATATCTGAGATGCTCTATAAAACTACTCTCCGGACCAGGAGTCCAAAATTGGTTCTTTAGTCTTTTGGTCGACTGAACATAATCGACGTCCATTCGGATCTTGTACACAACATTCTCGGGTAATTGATGATCCAAGGATCTTTTCGACCTCGTCGAGCTTTTATCCAAAAAAACAACACCGGCTAAAAATTGTCGTGTCTCCATCAGTACTCGTGCCTCTGCTTCCATTTCCTTCTCGGTCCGGAATCCCTTTATTCGATCCACAAGCACGCACTCCAATAAATCATTCAACATACCGACCATCGTGATCAGACGTTTCGACCTCTTAAGTCGCCACGAAATCTCGCTAAGATTCATATCCGTGAAATCTCCTGAAACGAAAGAGGTTATTTAAAAAAACGAGCCTGTTTGCGTCGAGTTCCTATGTTCGTCCATCGTAAAATAGGGAGAATAATTTGAATAAAAGGATAAAAATCCTTTGATATATATTATGTGGAAAATTGCATGTCTTTTGAACTAAACTTACCGCCTTCGAAATTGCCACCACCGAAGGATTTGATCGCTATTTTTATAACATCGGAGGACATTATATCCTGCAGCTCCCTTAGACTATCGCTCATTTCGGAGAGGTTCGCCAACGAGGTCAAAGTTTTCTCGAAACTATCCATCAATATCCCGAAATGTTCCATTTCTACGAACGTTCTATTAGCCAATGCCATCACTTCGTTCACTATGGTAGTATTAGGGGCATAAAGGATGTAACCCCGTAGCAGGGGTTTAACGTAGGACCATATGATTTTACCACCTCCCATAGCGACCATCCCCTTGTAAGTATTCCTGCAGAAGTCGGCTGAAGAAGAGCAATTATTTAAAATTTTTTCAAAATAAGTTGATCAAATATTCGATGATTATTTATACTAACTAGGCAAAGAATCTAGTTCCTCTTGATCGAATTCTTTGCTGTTATCTTCGATCTTCGAAATAATTTTGTACAAATCCCCGTTGTCGGAAACCATCGGTTGTCCACAAAGCATTTGGCTAGAATCTTGAAGAAACTTCGAGGCTGCAAGATGCATTTGAATATTTATTGAATCCTTAAACCACGCTAATTCAATTTCGAAATTTTGCATAACTTACCGGAGACTGTTTGATCTGTTGTTTCCTCGGCGTTCGAATTCAAAGCTTCTGCCAGCGGCATTTTAGAGGAAAGTTTGTCCCTGAAGAATGGCAATAACTCCGCAGCCACTCCGAGATTATTCAGCACCATCTTTCCTTCCGTTTCCGTTAAGTTTGCATTGGCTAGTATACTTTTCACGTTGGCACTCTTCAACTGAAACAACGAACTTCATTCGTAGTCCAAAAGTAGCTGCAATTTCGTACTCTGTTTCTTCTTAATTAGCGAATCTATACTAACCGTGCTAAAAATATAATTAAAATTTAAATTTTTTATCAACGTTATCGTCACGTTCTGCGTCTGCGAGTCCTCGAACTGACAAATCGCGGAGCTAACTTCTTCGGCGGTGATACTGCCGTTAAAATTCAACATATCGTCGAGCTTCTTGGGCGAGCAAATGATCTCCTTTAAACTGAGCGCCCTTCTCTCTTTCATGAAAACGGAAATCATGTCTATCTTCGCCTGGCTCAGCATCAACGCGACATCATTGGAAATTCCCATCTTGTCGACCAAGTACGATCTTACCACGTCCCAGTTGTCGAACATGTCTCTGATAACGTCTGAAAAATACGAATCGTTTCTCTTGAACAAGATCAAACAGGATACATTTCCGGAAGGGACAGGTGTGAGTTTCTCTTACATTTCATATCGAGGAGACCCAAATTCTTAAAGATATCCATCGATTCCAGTGCCACAATTATGCTGTAAATGTCGTCCAGCACGGTTTGATCGGAGATGAACGGTTTCACATCTTCGACTATCTCTTTCATCCTAATATCAAAATCAATAAGAACTTTAGGATGATAGATGGTGGAGAACGCTGGGTAATGTGACCCAGCAATTTGTTGCGAAATCAAGTTGGCAACTTGAGAGTTTGGGATTTTTCAAAATCGAAAATTTCAAATATATTTTTTAACACTCCTGGCTACAGGTGTAACGTTCTTACCCATCGAAAAGTTTGTCCACGGTTTTATCCTTCAGTATATTAACGACACCGTCGACGACATCGGGGACACCAAGAACGTTGGAAACGTCCTGAAAGTCTATTTTACTGGCAACGTCAAGGAGATTGCCGCTCTCTTCGATAACGATGGATAAATGGCCAAGGATCTCTCTCAGCCACGTTAAATTCCACGTGGCTTCCATACGCCACTGCCTACGATCGCGATCGATACGTTCCAGATCCAAGCTTCGCGACAATCGATCAGAGATCTCCATGATAGAATGATAACTCGAGGATTTTGGATCGTAACGGAACACCTTGCCAGCTCTTTTCGAGCTGAGATAATTATACAGTATCGTTGAGTTGCGACACTCGATCTTCGTTCGACAGAGGGTATCGTTTCGATCGTTCAAGACCGCATTCACGTTGATCATTGCGCCAGGTAGAAACGCCTCGATATCGTCGACATCTGACGACTTCACCACATCACGAACAGACTTCCAAATTGGAACGTACATTTCTGCCAATTTTGACAATGCATCGATGTTCCTGTGGTTTCTAGCTACGTCCAGGATGAACACGTTGTTCTGCAGAGAATCCAGAATCCCCAGAGCCATGGACACGTACCTTGAAATGGGGTTTATTCTTGTTAATCATCGTACTTTTCTGTTTGGAACTTATAAAGTTAATCAAAACGCTTACAATCCTGGCCTACTCGCTGCAGGTTGCCCGACAAAATTATGGTAGCATTGATTTATCCTGTCCCTGTAGGTTTCGTTCTGAAGGTTCACTATGATGTCGACCACGTAGTTCATGGTACTCTCTAAAGTATTCAAAAACTCGCTTCTGCTACGTTTCACGTTTAGATACCTGTAATTCTTGACCTGAAATGCGTTCGAAATTCTGTAAACTTGAGACGATCTTGTGGACATTAATGGGCAATAAATTTCTTTAGTTAAACAATTTGAAGTTTCCAAATATACAGATTCCAAATTACTTTCTAAAGCCCAAAACTTAAATTTCGATATCGAATGGTAAGCTCCGTGCCCATCAACTGTTCGACGGGTACTTGACCTACCCATCACTGTTATAGATCACGAGTGCAACTGTTTCTCACCATACTGACGGTTTTGTTCCAGTAGAAATCGCGCATCAAAATGTCATGAATCTCCGACACCTTCAATCGATTTAGCTGACACAGCAGCTTCGAGTACAGTTGATGGTTCACTAGCTGGGAGTTTAGAATTTCGAGAGGGAACGTGACGCACCATGAACACTCTCTGAAAGCAAATCTCTCGATAAATTTAGTGTTTGAAATTCAAGAGTTCCGCGCATTGATTGCGGACAAGTTCCTCTATTTGTCACGTATGCTCTAGATTCAAAAATCAGTAATCCGATTTCAGTCTGACAAACATTGATATCATTAAATTCTATTAAAAAATTTTATAAGTGACAAAAGAGTAAATGAATAATTTGACGCTTACTCTGTGATCTCGGAAGAATTCAGAACGTTCCTCAAACTCGTGAAGATCTTTTTGACCACCAGATGGGCCAATGCTTTTGGGTCCTAAAAAGTTGCATCGTCAACTAGACATTCAACCATCATTTCTCTGAAGCTTCAGAACGTACCTGTTTCTTATAATGAGACAAAAAGTCTTCGAAAGTACCCTCTTTGAAGGACGTCCACCACAAGGGTGCCTTCAAATCCTTGAATCCTTCAGACGCGATTCGAATGATCGTCGACTGTGCATGGTCCCATTTTTCCATCAAGTAAGTTTCGTTAAATTCCCCGGATCCAGCCACCAGACTCTCCTACGAAATTTGTGCAAATTTGTACAAGGTTACAACTTGTAAGGATAATTTCACCGTTCTAGTAAGTTCCATCGGGGTAAATGTACCTCGTGCTTGGCGTCAAGGGGCAATACATCGATCAAAGTCAGCTGTCTATCAGCGTAAACGATCTTTTGGCAGAAGTTGGTGACGCTCGACAAGAGAACTTTCTTCCTCACGAAACTGGGTACGATCAAATATTTGTCGATGTCGCAAGGGTGTAGCTTGCCAAACGAAAGCTTCTCCACGAAATCGTTCAATCTCTCCGACTTCACGAAAGTGTCAACACAGCTCACGACGAGATTCGGTATGTCCTCTATCAGAGTCAAGATTGGTTTCACCCTCGAGTTCTCGTAGATGACTCGTAGCTTTTGCCAAATATCCCCGCCGGTCAACAGCTCGACCGTAGCGTCAAGAAGCTGATACATTCTAAACACCTTGACCAAAGGATCAGCCGAACCCATCGACTCGCCCGTTTTCGAATACACTCTGTTTCTCAACTCTGTTACGTATTTGTGCGCCCAGCTTTCGCCAGTTTTACGAATTACGGACAATGTTTCGTTGGAGAGCTTCGTCCAGGTAGTTGAACTGAAGATTTTTGACTGTACGATCAAATTTGGCTCCCTTTTGTGCAGGTTGATCGCTTCATCCAACAGTTTGGTCAGGGATGGGCCTAACGGTGTTATTTTCGTCAGGGTAGATCTGTGTCCGGTCACGAGGAGCTGTTAGAAGTTAGAGTTAGCAACTAAACTTTTGCTCGTATGTCTCGATATAATGTTACTCACGTAATATTCTTCGCTGGTGACCGTCTTCAGCAATTGATAAGGGTCGAACGAGCATATTTCTTGTAGGAATCGTATCCTGTTCGGAGTGGACCAATAACTCGAACGAAAACGGTAGTGGCACATGAGATTCCTCACATTTTCGTACGACATGAAGCCACCCGTATTCAGATTAGCCTCACTGAGACTGGCTACCAAAGCTATCGTCTCCTCGGGATGTTCATCGAGGATCTTCAGCAACTGCCTCACGTCGCTGTTTTCGACAAAGTCCCAGATATTCACGCGACCATTTTGTACCTTCATATTCTTCATCGCGTTAGCTACGTGAATCAGAGCCTCCGAAATTCCTTCCACGAAAAGTCTATGCTTCATCCATTCGTAATGATCTTTCATTACCTGAAAATATTTTGTTATAAACGTTTGCACAAATTTGAGAATTCGCACTCTGTGCAGCAAAAACAATTTACCTTAGTCTCTGTATCATAATCCTCCAAAGTGTCCCTCAATTTTTGAATGGTGGACATTAAGTAAGACGTTGAAAATGGTACTTCGACTTTGATGTTCTTGTCTTTCGAGTCATTTACTACTTTCCATGCTTCGTACCCGAATTCGTACACGTCTCCTATGGCGTTCATCGTGTGAGCTCGGTATTTGCTAGTTGGTTTCTTCCAGACAGCGGATTCAGCCATGTATAAGTCGGTATAAGAGTTGAAATTATCAGGATCAAGATCGCAAGTGAAATTTTTCAAGATTCTATAGTCGTCCAAACCGACACCGACGACAAAATCTGACAACCATTCGAATATTTGCGAACAAGTGACACCACCGTCGTTCATAAACGATTGCACAACATGATTGTCGAATTGCGAGTCCGATAATCCGTTTATCAACGTGGCCAAAATATAAGGTAACTGGTTGTAGTAAATCGCGATAGCCGTTCTTTTATTGAATCCCATGAGCGGTAAGAAATGTAGCGTCATGGATGTTTGCGATGGAATCGATTCAGTCGCTGAGAACAGAAAATCGATTTCAATGATTCGTCTGTCTACGTGAGATGCGGTGAAAGCATCGTTGATATATTAGCACTCACTGTCGCGTAGAATTTCAGACATGGTTTTCGTGGTCTTGTGAACAACGTGAGAGAGAAATTTCAGTAGCACAAGAACGCGATCCTGGATGGCAATCGTTGGCTTCCAAACACCAGATGCGGAGAGGTTGCTTTGGAAAGCTGACACGGTCTTGTCGAGCTCCATATCTATATAGTCTAGCGTGCTCCTAAATTGCAAACACGTTGATGATTAGTTTATTAACTTATTCCGTATCAGATAACCGATTTCGAAACATGAGAAGTCTCATGTAATTTCATGACATAAAACTATTGCAAAATAGCACTTATGGTATGTTCATTTAAAGCTCAAAGTTTCGAGAAAGTGGGTGTATCAACGTTTCACAAAATGGCATGTTGCAGCGAACAATGAACGACATGCTCCCACCTGGCATCGCTCTTCACGTCCGGCCATCTTTCGTTCAATATGCTCTTGACTTCCGGTATGAGTGATTCCAAATGTTCCCACACATTCGGTTGTTCGGCTAGGACAACCTGTTTCACGTCATTGACCATATCGTCCATCTTTTTTGCCAGTCGACGGAACTTGCCGTAGCCCAAGGTCCAATTAAAAGGAGGCAGTTGAACCGCGCTGTCGCGTTGAAACTGATATCCAATTTTAAAATGAAACTCCGAGAACAAATTTTTGACAATCTATTCCTCTCCACGCTACTTACGATCTTTCGTGCCCTTGTTAACACCGGTTGGTCACTCCATTCTTGAGTGAACAAAGCCGGATTGCACGATATCCTCTCGATCTCTCGCACAATTTCGCGAGTGCCGTTTCGCAGCTCCATGGCGGCCCCTATACTCTCGTTTTGTATGCACGGCCATTGTTCTTCGCGGAATTTGTAATCGTCGAGAACGGATATCTAGCAAGCAACAGAGAACACGATCCCATAGAGATGCTGAATGAATTTCAGGTTCGCAGAGGAAACTTACAAGGTGGATCGGTTTCATGGTGATAATGTCGACCACGTCGAGAATCAACGGGGACAAATTTCGTAGAATGGCACTCAACAGAATTTCCGTTTGAGGCATGTCCTCCAGCACCTCGGAGAGCTTGGCCACGTGATCGTTCCTTTGAATTTGATCGACGATCCTCTCGACGTTGTCGAAGATTACCGATGACGCCCAACCCATCGCGTGCAACTCCGTCCATCCACTTTTCGTCCGGAAGAGAGGACTCTCCATCACGCTGAAGAACTTGCAGATCAAACCTACGCTGCAGAAAGATGTTACGTGTCACCGAGGGTAAACGTCTGTCGATTGGAGAGAGCGATGCCTATTAGGTCATCCCGTAATCGTTCATTTTCAGTTCAACAAAGACTACGAAAAATAATTTTCAAGCGAATCGGATGTGAATAATTATCGTTTCCAGAAGTAGCTCCATTCATGAGAGCTCCTGGCTTTAAAATTGCATTATGAATAGAATAATATTGTTTCAATTACCTCAGCTCGAAAACATCTTTTATCGACAGATCGATACTCCACGATGTACGAAAGTCCTCTTTCAATTTTTCTAAATTAGTAAAATCGTAATCGGTATCCTTTTGATGAATCAGAGTATCGATGTACCGATAAATCTCGATCGTTTTAGCATTGAAATCGGTGAAGTTGAAAGATCCTTTTTTCCAGTAACGAGAGTCCTCTCTCAGCTCGATCTCCGTCATATTCAATTCCAGGTCAGTTTGCACGGACTTCGATAAACGGCAGACGAGTGATTTCAGCACCGTTTCGTTTGATCCTTTTGGAAAATTTAATAAGGCAGGAGGATTGGGATCCGTACAGTAAGTACGAGTGAAATTGTCGTATTCTAAAATCTTCAAAGCCTAAGAAATTCAAAAGAAAAATTCGTTCGTTTATTCGAAATAAAATATATTTTAATTATTTCGATAAGAATGTAAGAACGAATGCATCCACATTCCTATTTATAGAAATGTCTTCCAGATCGTGCAACAACGTTGTAATTTCAGCGTACCGATTCTTTACAACGCCAAGTACTAAAAATTGAGATTATGGTTTAATAAAAGAATTTATTTGCAATTGTTCACCTTATCCTTATCGGTTACAGTCAAGTAGAACGACTCGATCAGCTGTGCTTTACGACGTCTAACTTCTCCGATCCAACTCGTCGGATTCTCTCTCAAGTCCTGCAAAATAATCTCTGCGAGTATGTCCATGTTCTCTAAATCGGGTCGAATGGTTGCATAAGTTAAACTACGAGAACCGATCATTTTTGCGATGCTCAAGTGTATCCCCAAGCTGAAGAAAATAAAAAGAAAACGATCGTTACAAGGTATTAGATGCCGAATTGGAGATCGGAAAAACACTCACACGTTCAGTCTTCCTTGAGCTTCAGTTTCTTTGAAGGCAGCTGTCCACGCTTCGTTCGATTTAAAAACAGACCAGTCAGGTTCCGACGGCGTTGGTGATTCCAAATACGACACTAATCCTTTTACGCTTTTCACGACCGACGTCAGGTTCGATTTTTCGATACCGATTACCTGTTTGAGCACCATGCTGACGACGGTATATAAAGAGTCGATCATCTGTCAGCATTACGTTTCAAGCATACGCTGTACAATGGTTCGATAGTGCTTCTGTTCGTGGGAATAAAGAATGCTTACGATATTTTCGAACTCCTTCAACTCGAAAGCACCGTATACGTCGGCGATCAACTTCTTCCCGGAATCGCTGCACAGTAGTTCCTTGATATAGCTCGACTCGTCTTTGACGTCCTTGAAATCCTCGAAAACTTCGTTCAGCGTCTCCTCCTGGCAGAAAAAATCTTCCACCTTGTTCTGCCGCAATTTGTCCATGAATTTCTAGACAGACACGTTCACAATTATCCTAGATTTCCACATCCAGCAGATAATCACGAATCATATTTAAACGTCTGAGATAAAATCTTGAAACGATAATTATCTAAAAATAATGAGAAGGTACCTCTACAAAATTTAAGTTAGAAAATGATCGCATGAAAGTTCGGTAGACGTTTGGATCAACGTTGGTCAACAGCTTCTGCACCGTATCTTTGTGATTCAAAGAGATATTGTATATCCTATAAGGAATATCCTCGTGAATGATGGCTGCGTGATGTATCATCTTAACGATCGCCTGCGTGAAGGATAAAATGTAACTCAACGTGGCTAAAACGTGATCCGACAAGAAATCTTTCAGCCCGTCTAAAATCTCGATTGATCTGTAAAGAAAGAGTTTCTTTGTGCTTACACCTGTGATACCAACAACTTCAAAGCAGATTTACATCTGGAAAAACTTACAATTGAATCTCGTCCACGTGACGTTCAAGGATCCTGTTGGTCAGCTTCGCTCCATCGTGGAGAATCGCTATGCTCAGATCCATGATCTTAGTGAAATTTTCGTTGTTTCCAATATTGAGCGACACAGCTCGCATCGAACCCTTCAATCGTTCTATTATCGTAAAAAAATCGTCCGTTTGATTACCGTTTCGATCGTCCTTCATCTCTTTCGCCAGTTCCAACAGCTTCTGCAGTCTGAGGAAAACTCGACGAGCTATCGGCCAATCGTGCTCCGTCGAGAACACGGGATCCAAAATCGTCAACGATTTATTCACGCTGAAAATGTGTCGATAAAAATCTTTCTTGACCGAATGAATTCGAGAAACATTTCATCACTCACAAGGTAAGATCGATGTCCTTGAAGGTGACATTCTTGAAGACCGTTATCATCTTCGGCAGCCATCGACGTATCCTCAAGTAGTCCGGAACATACTTCGTTACGACCTGCAGATCTAGAATCGTTTCGACGGCCCGTTTCAAGTCCTCGAAGAAATCGTAATCGCGAAACTTCGCCATTACACGATCCACCATTTCCATGAGACCAGAAAAGTCAAGATGTTTGGACAAACTTTCGAGCATTTTGGGAATCGTTTCCGAATCGATGTCACAGAGGATCTTCGAGATTTCCGCGTAGTCTTCCTCTTTCGGTAAAATCAGGTACTTCTTCAGGTTCTCCGGAGAACATATCACACCGTCGATGTTGGACGAACCGAATGCCTCGATTAACTAAAAAGACGAAGTTCAATTGTTGACAGGGGAAACAATGATGATTCTTTTTATCAAGAGCGTAGAATTTATATAATTTTATTAATAAAATCTAGTTAAGTGTAATGTAGGGCGTAAAAGGTATAGTACTAACATATAACAATTTTATGGACGATTCGAACAATTCGTCGATCAGTCCTTCACGAGCGTACGGCAACTGAAGCCTGAGGAGGTTCTTGATTTCCTCGTGGTTGTTGAACAGATCGCCCAATCGAATGCCACGATCTAGACGACAAATTTGATAGCCGGTGTGAATTCGTGTCTAGCCAAGATAGCAGGTGTTGGGAAAATCGTGCATGCGTACCGAACAACGCCTTGATTTCCGGTTTGGTTAGTATTTGCGCCATTGATTTTAGGAGCTGAATACTATTCGGCAACGTACTCACGGCGGAGAGAACCGTCTCGTTATCGAGCATCGGTTGTAACTCCACCACCAGCGAACCTAGACTATAGTAATACATTCTCGTTTGTAATTGTTTATAAGCTTCTGAGTATATTTAAATCTCGAATGATATTAACACGTTCGCAGGAAACTTTCATTAACTTTCTAATAAGTAAGATCGTACAAAAGAGAAGTAATAGTCAAAAACGTACAAGAATTGAAATCGATATTGGTTTATAACTACGGAACAGTCTATAACCATAAAAGTACGATATAACCATAAAAAAAGTTCCGGTGGGCAAGGATAAAGAAAAGCACGGGACTCGAACGGATTAACGTTATTCCTATCGCTATTGCTTCTCCATTCGCTGTCCTGCTTAAGAAACTTTAATCCGAACATGATAAATCTTCTTCGACGTAATACGAACGGCACAATGCATTAAAGGCCTGAATTTTTTCAGAAAAATCGTTCAAACTTTCCGCACTAACGTGGCGTTTCTATAAGAAGGAACTTCTTCGTATTCCGTGAGGGGATCGCAGGGGTTGCCGAGGCTGCAAATGAAACTTTGAACGAAAGGCAGCAGTCCATTCTGCGGCATCGATCTCGCTGGAAATTGGCAAGTTGGATAGTACTTCGGGTCCACGTTGTCCCGAATCGTGTACAGGATCATGAACACAACCACTGGCCATACGAATACCAACGCCAATATTCCCTAAACATCCAAGTTTGTGTATGGGATTTAAACAATTGTCACAACTAAACGACCACTTGCTACGATATAGTTACCGGCTGACGTTTTCGGACGATGTAGTTCTTCCATAGCAGAAGCCCGATCTGGTCGATCCTCATCTTGAGGGCAATTGTGGCCTGCAAAATAAATGATGTATGTAGGGAAAAAGAAACATATGGATACGAGGATATAGAGATTGGGCTCTGTAAGGATCTGGAGGTACTGGAATCTGGAGCTATAGAAGTTGGATTATAATCTGGAACTAAAGGAATTTGATACAATAGGGATCTGAGATCTGAGAACATAAGAATCTAAAAATATAGAAATCTAATATTATAAAAATCTATATCTGAATGAACAATACTGCATTTTTCTCAGACCATTACTCATACCCCTACAAATTTCACCAAAATTCAGATCAATTCAAAGCGATTGAAAAGTACGATTCCCCTTTGTTTCCGTAAAAGAAAAGGGGACGTACATCTCTGCTTTGATACCATTGATCATGTTATGTGCGCACGGAACTGCTCTTATTTGGAATTTGTATGCAATTTTGTGGATGCATTGTTGTCGGCGAAAAAGGGAAAAACGAGACTCGCAGGATAGTTGTTTTCGAAAATGACGAAACCACAGAGAAGGCAAAGCCGCGATCTATAAATCAAGATCATACGATGAAACCGCTCGCTGATACATCACGCAGTGCAGGGCAGAACAAATATTTGAAGAGCGTAACAAGCGTGTCTGTCGATACACCGGCAACCGGAAATGTGCCTCGCTCTGTCGCGTGCTGCACCAGGTTTCATTGCGAGGAAACAAAACAATGAACCGAACGGATTGCTTTCGCACAAGAACGAAGTCGATAGTTTGTACACATCAACGCGTATCCACTCGTTTCATGGCGTATTTCCGGTTCAAGTAACGAGTTCGAAAGTTGACCGAGAGAGTACGGTTCGATTTAAAGTCGAGTTTAATTCATGAAACAACGACGGCGGGTTAACTCGTCATTCAAATTACCTCCATGAAATTCAATGGCGACTGGTACAATTGCTATGTAAGTATTCAATTTTAGACATTCCTTTGCTTATGTTTTATTTATATTCGTGCGGGGTAAAAATAGTGAACGTGTATCTGATTTCTGAGAACTGATATACATTTATCTGAATTTTATAAACCGAGGTTGCCAATAACTGGTTTTTAATTAATTTCCTCCTGATTTTCGTATCGCAGGATATTTCAATTATGAAATTAAAGAACGGACCATCAAATTTTCAATATAGCCGCGCAATATCGATTTCCCCTGGAGCACTTTTCGATTGCGAGTTTAAAATTAAAATTCGGAGGTCGACAAGTATTTATCTACGATGAATCCGGAAATGATCAAAAGAACGTTCTGTAGAAAGTCACGTCTCGATTAACGGTGCAACATTATCAATCGATAAACGTGTTTATTATAAAATTAAAAAAAAAGAAGAAAAAAGGAAACACCTTGAACAACATGTATTTATATTCTCAATGATCGACCTCCAAATCGTGTGGCGTGTACAAACACACACATGGATACACACGTTCGACTGCATACCTATTATTATTTGAATTCAAGATTACGAGAAGATGCGGAGTAACTATTGATTTAGGAAATGCCATCTCCGGTGTGTCATTTGTATAATCCTAGACATCGCGAAGACGTTTGCGAAAACGTATCTACACGTCGATCACTGCGACGAAAATGAAAAGGTACGAAGTATCTTGTACGAACAATAAATCGAACAGGAAAACAGTGACTTACGCGCGAAACATTCTTGTTTTCCATCGTCGACAATGGTCCAGTTCGTTGTACCGAGAACGCGACTGAATGAAATCATCGAAATACCGAAAGAAAAGTTGAGTGGCACAGATATTATGGATTGCATAGAAACTTGTTCGAGGTTGAAGGATAATTAGGAAGATAGTTTCGTTCATTAACGCGTCACAGATTATGGTGCACTTTCACTGCGTTCGTAAACTATGTCTGCTATGCTGAAACTTGCTAGGATTTCTACAGGTTATTTCAAAAAAGATGGATACAAATTTTTCTGGTATGATCTGTGTTAATTGCAGTTATCTTAATTTAATCTAGAAGCAACTCTCCGATAGATTTGAACATACAGAATTTGTATCGAAATCTTTACCCAACCTTTCGGAAACACGCGATGAAATTATGTTTGACGTACAAACGGTGGCTGGGGAACAATCGCTGTAAACAGCAAGCTCACTTTTCTCAGAAATTTAAACAGATTGCAATGGAGTGCAGCTGGTCGAGCAAGTTTCAATATCCCATCGACGCGTAGCCCTTGCTGATCGACGAAAAGAGAAGAAAGGATCCTGGAGACGGCCACGAATCTCCTCTATCTTGTTTGTTTTCTAGTTCAAACGAACGTTGATCGAATTTCGTACGAATCGCAAGCTTAAAATTCCATCTTTATGCATATCGGACATCAGCAACAGACAACGATTGAATTGCAAACGGGAAACCGCACAAATATACAAGGCCGTGGTGAATTTACATTTTGGAAAAGCGACCGCAAGGAGAAAACGCGTTTGAAACAAATTACTCAACGAACGCCTCCTCATTAAATCTACCATCATTTTCGCTTTACCGCATAATTCTACAACAACTGGATCTACACCTACTTTCGGACTGAAAAGTAATTACAAAAATACATAATGGATAGGAAATAAATTAGCATACAAACACTGTCTCACGTAACTGTAACTATC
This sequence comes from Megachile ligniseca, assembly GCA_945859555.1. Taxonomy (NCBI): domain Eukaryota; kingdom Metazoa; phylum Arthropoda; class Insecta; order Hymenoptera; family Megachilidae; genus Megachile; species Megachile ligniseca. The sequence continues at coordinate 9,220,455 of OX243786.1, forward strand.
ACGTAAGACGCGATTCTACGCGTAGAAATAAATAACAAATGTTGTATGAAATGTTGCTCCGAATCAAAAACCCCTTGACGAGTTCTGCAACGTCGAGTAATTTGAAGTCACCTTGTAGGTTTAATACTTGACGAAATGAAAATCTTGATCGGCGTAAACGAATCAATAAATTACAAGTAAGGTCTGTTCGTATAATGCGATGTCAACTTACGTCTGCTATCTCAGTGAATTCCTTCAAACAGACCGGATCGATGGATCAGTTTTCGCTTAGATCGGCGCACAAAGCCCAACACCGGCTGTAATATCACTCGAACCTCATCGATCCGATGGGTCGCGAACTCGTGCAACCGCGGTTGCTAGACCGCGAAAAAACGAATTTAAAAAGAACGCAAGTAAACGCTGCACCTACCACTAATCCGGTGATTGCTTAACAATGACCAAGCATCAAGAAGAACAGTTAGACGCGACGATGAGAGGTCGATTCGCGACACCCTCGTTGCTCATCACGGTCAAATACACACGGACTTGAAACGACTCCCTCCGATTTCGAATAATTGCAAAATCAAACACGAACACTTCCTTCGGACACGTCCGAGCGAAAAGAAAAAAAAAACGAGCCGAAAGGGAACTCGTCCCAGCCTGTTCCCTCGCTTCCAGACCTTGCTCGTTCTTGCTTTTTCGCTTCGTAGACAAGAAACACACCGGGTTCACGTTTATGCACACTTGGACGACGGTCGGAGGCCGACTGTTGCCACCACCGTGATCCACGACCACGTGGACCTTAGCAATGCCTCAACATCCGTTCGTGAATATGTATTTATAGGCTCGTACACAACCGAGCGTTATCAAGCTTGTGTTCGATGATCGAATGATCCCTACGAACTGATAATCGAACTTTTGCCAGCGATTCTCATTGTTCGCATCGACCTTCGACAGGAACGAAAGCGAGAGCGATGTTCGTGAATGCTAAATAAAATCTTTCAGGAGCAAGGTGCGTGACTTGAAACTCGTTCTACCTTTCCCCGCTTCTCTAGTTTTCGTTTGTAACCCTGACCTTTGGGAACAGTAATTGAACTTCGAAGATGAAAACTGTAATCGTTCTTTGAAATGATTGGTAAGAGATTCGCTAATGAGGACTAATTGGGGATTTTTACGAAATTTTGATGGGTATGTTTGTGGAATTTATTGGTATTGCAATTTCATTTTCCTCGTTCCACAATATTTGTTAAAATTATGTGTGATTTATTCACTGGGGACTTCGGTATACTGTCAATATATCAGAATCACAGTATTTATTGACAGTGCTGAAATATTGACACATTGGATTAACAGTGCATATTGATCGTCAAAATTCTAAAAAGTTGGCAACGTATATTGATTTAATAACGCATAGTAATTCAATGCGTGATAATGAAATGCATGGCGACGATAGGTGTACCGATTTAACGTGTAACCATTCTTTTATCCATTAATATTTTATTTTATCTATCTTTATACAAGCAAACTGTCTGTATAATCAATTCTGAAGACAGAATCGAATTCGACGGAATACGTTTCACGATTATGTACTAGATAACTGGTTATATTTGTACACAGGAAGAACGTTAACAGTGTTCAACAGCTCGATTTGTTTAGCAAATAGAAGCGATCGCGACTTTAGACAAGCAGGTCGATCGACTGACCCCGGTCATGGTATCGAAATGTTCCATTGGAACTGATCACATGTACTTACACAAAACATATTGCTAATTTTATTCATTTCGCATGCAACTATTTAAAATATCAATTATCATTAATTAACAGAGTACACCAATTGTCTAAAACAAACAAATATCATTATGGTATTAGCTAACAGTTGCAATAACGTGTACAACGAGGATAGAAATTTTGCGTTGTCATATGAGGAAATAAACATGTTGTGTTTTTTGACGTAGAAAATTATACATTTCTCCCTCCAACAAGAGTCATCAATTTTCATTAATACGATATTAAGTGAAGCGATTAACATTGCGCAAATGCGAATGCAAAATCTTAACGACAGACAAAGGAGTAAATATTCATGGCCTCTCCGCATATTTTATTTTACATTCGTCCAAATTCTTCGCACAGGACACAAAACGTTGGAAACATGATAACCTCGGTATTAGAAGTCTCGTGTTCTGAGAAAACTTTTATACCGCCGAATGAATCACATAATTCTTAAATGTAGGGATCGCTAATAAATGTCGTGTATAACGAGAAACCTAAGCTTTGGGAAGAAGTGTTCTTTGAAACTAGTTCTCATAAAGCACTTCGTTTTCGAGCGATTCGACTGCCTAAACTCTGTAACGCTAAAATTAATGACTCGATGGCAAGTCGGGGGTTTCATAAATATTCCTGCGGAACGCAAAAGAATGCTAATCATTTTTTCAGCTAGCAATACCGTCCTATCCGTGCAGAATAAAAGAACGTTTTGCTCCTTTCTTTGCTCCGTTCATCAGCCACAGGAGGTAATCCTATTAGACCCTACTGCGGGTGACGGAATTCCTCGTAACCGAATCGAAAAAAGGTTTTATTCCGACGATTTTCTTCTTCCCGCATGGTCGAATCTAAAAAAATACAAAGCCACGTGGTTAGATTTAAAAAACGAGCCAAAAAGCGAGAACCAGTCTGACCGGAGGTTGGCCTCCGAGCTAGCCGCTGCATCTCGGTTCGTGGAAATCGAGAATGCTGCTCGTTGCGTTGCATTACGCTGATCGGTGATCGTGATCGCGTCAAAAAAGAAAGACAGGATTGCGTCAAAGACGGACGGGATGAGAATTGAAGGTAAAAGAAGGAGAGACCTGTTTTTGGTTGTACCGCCGCGTCGTACGCGCGTCATGGATTACCTAACAGAAAATACACCGGAGGAGAGAAACCGGAAAAGCGACTCGTACTCGCGGGACAAATAATACAACGTACGAGTAAAGTGCTTGCTAATTAACCGACTTCTCGTGGCAACGAGCTCGTTTCCCATGATCATGCTGTTTTCCATACAATGTATACATTGAACAATACCGTACACGCAAGCAAACACTTAAACGGGTCGTCGATATTGCGAAACTCGCGATTTGATTCACCTATCATGTTAAAGACTACGATTTGATCGGACATAATTGTGCTAAGGTTAATGCCCCACCGCAGGTAAGCGTAGGCAAGAAAATTTATGTTCTGATGAAAACATGGCGAATAGGAGTGGAATTAGAATAAACCCAAAAAAAATTTGACATAGGATCTCGAACCCTACTCGTCCTCGGAAGTCTAAGTTATACGTGACTATCAAATGTAAAGCTTAATAAGCGTTTCTTGAAACGAAACGCGTCATAAAGCGCTTGCACTGTAACCGTAGCGTAACTGAAAGAAGATTCGCTCGAGCCAGCTTCGTTGTTTCATGTGTGTACATAGCTCAAATCAGAGAAAATGTATTAAGTGGTGCTAAGCAAGAAAATCGCCGGAAATAGAAGGTATTAATTTCTGCAAATTACAGTCAAATAGCACGGTGTCCAAAGTACAACGATAGGAAGAGAAGATGCGTTTTCTGCTGCGGCATGAGGTTCAATGTCAACGATTACGTACAGATTACGTGAACACTTTCAAGCTGTCTCGAACATCGTTTTAGTGCGTTAAAAATTACCACAGACTATAAATTTTACCGACTACCGATTAAACCTAACTACCGTGTACGTGGTAACGCAACACGATCATGCAAAACGGACAATCGGGAACTTGTACGGAACTTAGCAGTTGAATTCGGTACACGTGTACCGATTACAGATTTACACGGTTAAAAAATTGCAACAGATTTTAGAGAAACTAAGAGCGTCTAGAACAAACGATGCATTCTGTTTTCGTTTCATAACGGTTTCGCGTACGAAAGGACGTTGCGCCCTGGATGACATTATCTGGATGCTCGGTAAAAATTAATTATCATTCGCGATCGCAAGTACGAGTGTTGAATATTAAACACGTGATTAGGTATCCATGATAACGCATCCGGACAAAATATAGGAGAAACAAAAGAGAAGATGACACGAGAGAAAGCATATTAATCAGTACACCAAGTTATCTGCCCTTCCGGGAAATATCGTGTCCGGCGAATGATATGCACAGCTTTGTGAACAAAAGGGCAGTACGAATTGCGCAGAACCGTTACCGTGCGTCAACGAGCGAATAATGCGTTTCTAAAAGAAGGGCTTTTTACAATGATCATGGACGAAGTATATGTACCGAACAATTTACCATATTACTCGATCAAGTCTCTTTGTTTTCACTTTTGCATTTATTGGAAAATAAACAATAATTATAAATATATTTAACAAATTCATGCATTGATATTGCAACTTCTAGACACAATAAGAGAGTAGAAGAAAGTTCTATTTCTTTGAAAGCGTAGAGCGAAGATACATGTTCAATTGAGTGGCTCCCGTTACATTGCATTCTTTGTAGCCTGGAAGTTCCTTCTCGCATGTCTGTAGCCAAGCCTTTACATTCGGATAGTTGTCCATGTTCACTATTACCTACAAAAACATCATAAAAGACGTGTCCCAATTTTTGAAGATTCAGCCAAACTCGTTTCAGTAGAAGTTGGAGAACTTACGGTGGATGACGATACGGTTGCTACACAGCATATGTCCGCGAGAGTATAAGAATCTCCTACGAGCCATTTCTTACCCTCCAATAATTTATTCAACTGCTCGAACCCTTCGTTAATGCGGTCCATTTTCTCCTCGGGAACCGTGGTCGTTTTTTGTTGAAGTAAAGGTTTCTGGAAATAGTTGGAAAAGAAAATTGAAAATATTATGCCTCTTCGCGTCGCATTCAGTCGGCAACCTTAAAGTACAATATCTTCCTAATGTTCAAAAGTAAAAAATTAGTTTGTAAGTGTATCGTATGAGTAGAGAAAAGAGTGTGTTCATGGTAGTTGGCCTATCCCGGACAAAAATGTGCAGTTAGCCAACTTTATTAGGTGCTGTAAAAGGTGCATAGGATGCTCAGAAACTCCTACCGTATCACATAATACTCCTGCGCGCATGTACTCGCGGAAAGGCGAATCGCATTAACCTCCTTTCGCGCGACTTAATCTGCCTCCCCGATGGACGTGCCTTAGTCTATGCTAACTCCATCAACAGCGATACACGAACCAAGCATCGTATAAGTGCGTAATAAGCATTATATTATTTTTCAATGAAGAAGAAAGCTTCCACCGCGCAGAGAGAAATTAAACGTTTAGTAGGCTTCTCTTAATTAAAGGTAGCTGTAAGAAACCAAGACTGAAGTCCTGGTAAAGGATCCCAGTACTGACTCGAGAAAGCTTCAAAAATTTAAAAGAAATTTAGAGACAAATTATCGATAGCTCAGGAGAAACCTAGGAAAACCCTAATTGACAAATTTACAAGTTACAATAGCTACTTGGCCTAGTTTTATTAGTAAAACTATGATCCTAGCACTTCCTAGTTATATCAAAAATACTCGCGTATTCCCTCGTAGCAAGAGAAAGCTGCATTCAAGTAATTATTTTTACATTGAATCTAGACAATCACTAACAATAATATTTTTCCCGTTGATGAAGAGTATTCCCGCGTCAAGGTAGAGGAACTGATTGACTAAGGAACGTTTCTGCAGATCCTTTGGATACAAAGATTCATCCTTAGCATATTTATCCACCAAGTAGCAGTTAATAGCGTGGCTGTAACAAAATCGATGTTAATCGGAATGTAAACGACCGAGGATGGTTCACGAGATTCGTGAAAATATTCTATCGTTACCTGTCGGTAAGAAAGAAACCGTCATCGTCTAGTGCTGGAATGGATTGTTGAGGATTTATCTAGCAAGAAAAGGAAGGCATTAAAATTCGAATTTAATTACAAAAATTATCGTCGTGTAACATTTTAATACCTTTGTATATTCCTTAGACATGTGATCCCGCTTCAGCAAACTTATCTCATGGATGTTGAGCTTCAAACCAATCGCATGTGCTGTCATTAGAACAGCACGACATGCTGGACTTATGTCGTGAGAATATAAAGTAATGTTCGACATCTTTTGGAAGAGGTGTCTCTGCAACAGTCACCAAAGCAGACAACTAATAAAGGTAATTATATTTAACAGCATATGCACAAAAAGCGTTAATGTACCTTTATCACATTCATTATTCTGATTTATCTCGCAAGATATCTTTTTCGGTCTAAAAATTATACAAGCACCGCTAATTAGATAAAATATACAACCAACGAGATATTGATATTATATTAAACGAGTATTAATAAATCCAATGCTTGAGTACGAAACAACAGTATGCAAATTGGCGAAATGTAGATATTAATAATCTCTTAGACAGTCGTTCCCGTTTCCAGGGTGTAACGTAATATACGTATATGCATTTCGTGTGGCAAACGCGTATAACCAACCTAGATAAAATCTCCCCACTTACAGCATCTTCTATTTGTACACATAATATACAATAAAAATCAGTTTACCGCAATGACTATGGTCATGTAAACTCTATTAACTAGTTTCTATGTCACTTGAGTTAAGCAATAAAGGAAGATCAGTATTGATATCAATCTACTTTTTTATTTATTCTCGCGGTCCTCTCCTTCACAGTTCTTGTAAAATAACTACTTTCAAGTTAAAAGCGGCAAGATTATTTTCTGTCTATTCTAATACTATTCGAATCCAAATACAATCTACGATGAGTAATTTCTAAATCTGCTGATAAACAATTTCAGACCCATAGCGTCATCTGGCGACATCCAACTAAGTGACTACTAAGTAAGTAATTGCTGCAAGAAGAGATAATTTATTTTGAAGAAAAAACAGCTTCTAATTTTTTTATAATAGCGATTCTGTTATTACGCGTCTAATTATTTAAAGTGGTATTTATGTTAATATTACATTATATGATAAAATACGATAACGACACATCGATTAAGTAATCCTTTTTGCATTTGAAATAAACAAGTTAAATTGAATATGGAAATTAACAAATATCATTCATGTTATATGCATGTTATCTCTGTTGAAACTTTATATCGAAAAATACATTATCCAGCATATAAATCATAAAACGGTCGGATGAAAAACACCCATAGGCGTTACACATGTCCAGAACGTATTTACAAATACAATCACTTAACTTTTATACTTTTACACTTTAACAACGAAGTATTGCAAATTATACAATCAACGCTTATTCGAAAACCATAAATTTTTATTCTCCGATACTTCTTTACTTACAAAAACAAAGTGTTACGATAAGCTGTTAACACCTTACACGCCTTAATTACGATCACGACTGACACAACGTTGAGGAATAACCTCTGTAAAATAGTACTGATCGCCAATCCCCAGATAGACAGATCTAATGGCTTATACGTAAAATGCACACTTATTATACCGGTTGAATTGGATGACATAGTAGTTACTAACATTCTCTTCGCGGAATACATACATATACAATATTAGTGTTGTACTTGACAGACTGGACATCACTTAACAGAAATATTACATCAGTACTTTTGACGATGACGATACCTTGTTTGTTTTAAAAAAACAGACGATAAATTACACCATTAAATGTAATTATTTGGAGAAGTTGCAAAAATATGTATAATGTATTATTTTTTAAAGTCCTAAAACCTCGAAATAAAGTTTCCAAATTCCAAACTTGTTTATCCTGAAAATCCCAAACTTCCACATCCCAGTCCCACATTGAAAAGCAATAATTTCCGCTTCTCTGACGAATCTCTGATTTATACGTTCAAACGGTCGTTTAGAAAACCATTAAAAAGTTTGTCGATGACAATTTCGCGGCTAGTCATAAAATAAATTTTACGTCAAAAACACATTGGGTGCACTACATCAGTGTACACACCTGTTGCATTATTCTTGCTACGGCACTGAATTATGATATCGACAAGGGGAATAATCGAACGTAACTTCAGAAAATTCTCTCGTTTCATAAAATAAACTTCAAAATCACAAGGTCAATGTTATATAATACAAGAATGTTAAATACTTTTAAAGAAGTTTAAGTAAACCTATATTTTATACAACTTAGCGATTCTACGATCAATGTTCTCGTATATCTTTCATTATTTAAACGCTACCACTTTTGATAGCATTTCCGCATGTACAAATAATGAGTAAACATAAAAATTTATTAATATTCCGATAATAATTCATTTTGGCAAATCATTTGAACGTACTCCTTGCTCCATCTGTCACCCTAATCACTCAACTACGATAACCCGAAAAAGTTATCTGTCGCGACATCTATCGGAAGATCGCGGAACTAATAATTTCAATAATATTGAAAGTATACGACAGAACTAAATTAGTTTTCATAAATATTGTTTTAACAATGACTCGATTAAACTTCTAACTAGTTCAAAGGTGATGACTAAAGATAAATCTTAAGATTTATACGATCATTTATATCAATTCCAAATGGTTTTAATTACTTTTGAACAAAAAAGAAACTATCCATATCTTGAAAATAATTTCTACTTCCATTTAATTAATCGTGTAGTAATTAAGAAATTTGGATTTAAAGAAATTAATATTACATACAAATTGATTTATCGATCAGAAAACTCCGTTGCATCGTTGTCTGCGATGCGATCGCGCGTCGTTAGGAAAATTAAATATCAGTCAGTACTTAAGCAAGAATATAAAATAAAAAAATCTTCTCAGATATTAGATATTTATAGATTGTTTTTAGCCAGCAAAAAAATTTAAAGAAGCCATGATCAACAGTGATACATTAGTATTCGCTCGCTGTTGAAAATATAAGAGGGATCGTTTGCGGAGCCGATGGTCATTCAGTTTTTAGTCGCGGCTCAACCACCTTGTCGTCAACATGTACTGTCATCCTCCAAGACCAAGTGATCACTGAAACTCGAGGAAATGTCAAATTAAAAGAATTTCAATCAAAGTGAATCGCACAGTGACATCGACACAGAATTATCAACCGATCTGCGGTCGTATCGAAGTGACAAATCTGCGGAATTTATAATTTAGGAGAATTATCATATTGTTATCGTTGATAACATTAGGTACACGTATTCGTACCCGTTTCAAAAATGGCTTGTCCCTTATCGGGCGGTATTGCGTAAGTAATCGCTCCAGAATATGTTTTTACACTGTTAAATCTGCGTAATTTTTGATTTAATTGCAACCTTGTAATTTGAATAATACAATGAATGATGTAACAAAATTTTCAATTCAAACTGGTCAGCGATAAAACTTAGTGACCTTCGTTATTCGGCACGGAGGGGATGATTAGCGGATTGAATGAAATTGATAAGATGATTATCATTAATTTTCAGAGAAGATCACGAGCAAGATAATGATCAGTTGACTGAAGGACCGGGTATGCTTTATGGCGAATACTTGCGACTAGATAAAATTTTGACTGCGCAACGATTGCTAAGTGCCGAGTACAACAAGGAAGTACACGATGAACATCTTTTTATCGTCACTCATCAGGGTAAAAATTTAACAGATTATTATAGACAAACTGCAGGGTCTCTAGCATTCACATTTGACCTCTTGCCTTATGATCTTTTGCACAGCTACATCTATTAGAGCTAACTATAACATGATGCAATTTGATTCGACGCAATTCAATTATGTGAAAGTCAGTTCCATGTGATTTAATTACATGAAAGTCAATCCTATGCGATTCAATTTGAAGCGATTCAATTCCGCACGGCTCAGGTCCATTCAAGTTCGGTGCAATTCAATTCTGCATTTACGTTAAACGAGCACGAAGAGTTCAAAGCATCTATCTATTCCGTTTTGTTGAAATTTCCATACGATTGCATAAAACAAGGATTTAAAGTAATCTCATGTTGCAATTTTATATTTCCTATAAATTGAAATTTGAACCAATACAAATTTTACTGTAATTATATGCACGACTACGAGCATGATCTTTAAAAAGTATGATCCTTAGAGGGGCATGTTCTTTTTTCTGTTTGCATTGCAGCGTACGAACTTTGGTTCAAGCAGATTATCTACGAATTGGACTCGGTCAGAGCACTCTTTAACTCAGAATCAAACGGCTACGACTTCTTGAATGGTACCTCCAACAATCGTCCGGCTATTCAGAAGATCCGGGTTCCGCAGATTCTGAACGAGTCGAGGACCCTGGAAATCTTGAAGAGATTAAACCGCATCGTCCTCATTCTAAAAGTAAGCGATAGATAAAAGAATCCTCCGTGAAATGATCGCGTATCATTAGGACATTCGCAATTGGACCTCATCTCGATTGATGAGAGAAAGAGAGAGAAAAGGAAAATAATGATAAATAAATTTCGTTCAACGTGTCACAGAGTTAATCTTATAAACGCGAAAGAAGGCCAGTGGCCATACGTTGACAATGACAGTGATGGAAGGAATGTGAACGACCCTTAATCGCAAGCCAATTAGGCCAGCGCGATTTATGACAGGAGAGATGCTCCAGCGCTAATCAGATTGTAAAGTCACCCTTCAAGACTATTTCAGTTAACGAAAGGAAACGTCCATTGGAAATTTTCATTCGGTACATAGCATTGCAGCTCTACATGCATCTTTCCGTAATTTCTCAAGATCATTGGAGAATCGAAAGAAAGGAATTCAGCTTCATTGATTCTTCACGGAGAATTGGTAAACGGATCAAGGTTCTTAGCAATGTGACACTTTTTCATTACCGTTACTTTCCTCTTCTTTCATGTCGGAATAAGACCGATTGTGAGAACCGTAGAAATAACAGTGGGATCTAAGTAAAGTAATACCACTAGATGATATGCGACACCCCACACTGACACGCATAGATGCATTAGGTAACCAACTCGTTGACGCTCTTTCGATACCACAGAATGCAGGTGTGGTCGTCGCGTTTTCCCGTCTCGTTCTTTTAAAAAACCACATCTTAGGGTGAAGTTAATAAGACTTCAAACGAAATTATCTACTTTTAGATGAGCATTCAAAGAATTGCTTCTTGTCATCGTTTCAACGATATAACAACGATTGTAATTCACGTAAAACGATGACGTTACTTTCTTCTTTCTTCTGATTTTGTAAAGGTAATTTGTTGTAACGTTACACGTGTTCGAAGATTGCTTCTTGAAGTAAAAGCACGAGCTTGGCAACCATAGAAATGCGGATGCGGTTATCTTAGACGTAGACTCGGTGAAATCGATTAGTCGTCTGTACGAAAAAAGGCGCATGAAATTTAAATAATAACAATTATCGGATGGTTAAATAAATAAAAATAATGTATGAACAGTAATTGTTTGTTCATTAACAAGTTCGAAGGATCAACTAATCTTTGATTTCACTCAATTATATCTTTACGTTCTGTTTTCGTTTTGTCCAGCTTCTGGTGGATCAAGTGACGATTTTAGAAACTATGACACCGCTGGATTTCATGGCGTTTAGAGACTATCTGTGTCCAGCTTCGGGCTTTCAATCGCTGCAATTTCGCTTATTGGAGAATAAACTGGGCGTGAAACAAGAACACAGAGTCAAGTACAATCAGAGTTACACCAGAGTGTTTGGAAGGGATCCCAAAGCCATTGAGGCGATTAAACGTTCGGAGGAGGAACCTAGTCTCAGCTGTCTCGTTCAAAGATGGCTTGCAAGGACACCTGGCCTTGAAACTCACGACTTCGACTTTTGGGGAAAATACAAACGATCCGTCGAGAAATTGCTCGCCGAACAGGAACAATTCGCTCGAGTAATTATGTAGTATAAGAATGTAACATAAGAACAAGGACATTCGTTCTCAAATCGAATGTGCACCATGTGGTGAATTAATACGTGACGAGTTATGTCTTCTTCTTTATTTCTTTTTACAGAAGCACACAAAAGAACAGATAAGAAATTATCATCTAGCAAACGTGCATTCTCGACAAGCGGTATTCGAGTCAATTTTCAACGAATCTCTTCATAATGCACTCGTATCACGAGGAGAAAGAAAATTCGCTTATGCGGCTCTTCAAGGAGCAGTAATGATCACGTTGTATCGCGACGAACCAAGGTTTAGTCAGCCCCATCAAATTTTGACCGCCTTAATGGACATCGATTCTCTTATTACCAAATGGAGGTGTAAGGCGAAGCGTTAACTGTTCAATTTGAATTACGAACCCGTATTTATGATCATTAATAAAATACATTTTTCGCTCCTCAGATAATCACGTTTTGATGGTTCAAAGAATGATTGGATCGCAACAACTTGGAACAGGTGGATCTTCGGGATATCAGTACTTGAAATCTACTCTCAGGTAACATGTCGACTCATTCGTATTTCACGTTTACCAATCTATAATCTTTGATAATATTTGATTGGTTAACAGTGACAGGTACAAAGTATTTTTGGACTTGTTCAACCTCTCCACATTTTTGATACCTCGCCATATGATTCCACCACTAACTAAACAAATGAAGACAAAATTGTCCATTGCGTGCAATGGATGGAATCCGGACGATAATCAGAATAATTCTGAACGCACATTAAATGATACGTAAACGGATATGCAAACCCTGAATATACTGATAAGACACAACGACGGATGTTCATAAAATATTTTTCTTAGAATAATATAAATATTAGAGGAGGTAATGGAGTTTCGAATTCGTAATCATGAAATCGAAAATCATTTTAATCTGCCGGTAAAATATATTATAATATTTGTAAAAAGTATACAAATGGTTGCATAGATAATCGTACAATATAATATTAACGTAAAAATTGTGTCAATTGTATAAGAAATATCAAAAATATAGTTTAATTGACGTTATTGTTAATATTATTGTCATTGAATTTTATGTATGTACATTATAGTATTAATATAAATATTTTCTTTAAAATCTTTTAATGAATCATCTCACAGAACGTCCAACGACGAAACCTGATTAGCTATACCTATCAATAAAGAAACATTATTTTTTAAATAATTAAAGATATACATTGTGCAATGATAAAGAATAACAAGTAAATTCATACCGCATAAATTGTTCCCTATGGCTATGTACATAAAGCCGTTGTCTCCAAAGCTTGATCCCCACGAATTTTTGATAATATAATGAGGTATTTTCGCGGATTTGTCATATCCTATTATTTGCACGGCATGATTCAAACTATCAAAGGAACCATCGCAATGGTATTGTATTACTCCACCTAAATAATTTTGCCAAGACAACGCGTTCACCGCAGCCGCTACCGGTCCATGAGTAGCCAGTGTTGATACCAGATCATCCTCTGCATCAACGAAACTGAAGTCCATTAAACCTTTAATCGCCTTAAAGACAAATACTCCTACATGAATATTAAAACGTACAATCGACAAATTTCATCAGTCTAGTTGACGAAATAATAAACTAGTAATCAAGATGTCGTATATCATAGGTTTTGCCTTCGCATAAATTGAACGGTGTTACTGCCATTCATCGTATGATCAATACTAACCGGTCAACTTATGTAAGAAAACCTTTTACAACTAATTGCACATAAAGCAGTAAGCGGTGATACGATAATATGTCACGCAACACGTTTACGCAGATTGAATGTCCAATACTTAAATATAATCCTTCGTTTGAAACTATTAGTGTTAAATAGATACATGTTTCCCTTGAAATAACGTATTATGTGAACATCCATGGTTCCATTTCTATATTGTCTTACCTATCGCACGTGAAATCCTTTATCCTAACGCCAGGTATTTTACCCGCTGTTCTGAAAACATTCAGTTTCACGTTAATTACCTCTATTAGTCAGGAGAAAATTGTGCGAAATAAAACGAGTATTGGCCCTCTTGTCCATCATCGAGATATCATTACAATGTATGTACACCTACTTTTCAAGTTTACACGTGTCCGTCTTTCGTGTCAAAGGGTAAGCGGGTTCCTGAAATATTTGGACCTTCGACAACAACAACCATGCAAGAAGACTGCATATGTCTCCTCCCTCGCATCCGAAATTACTGTTTTTAGCGCAATCGATCATCTGTTAAAGGAGCCATAAAGAAACTATTCTTCCGGATGGAGAATAAAAGAAAAATATTGAAACGTGTCCAGTAACCTACTTCTTGCACGCTTAGCGGGTACAGAGTGCCGTTTTTGATCGCAAACATTGATTCAGCGACTTCGACGGTGCTAAAGGCCCAACAAGCACCACATGCACCTTGACTTCGTACCGGAGTAATTACTCCTTTATCTCTCCAGTCAAATCGTAAGGGTATACCGGCCGTCCTTCTTACTCGATTCGAATGTTTCAAATGATGCAATCGATGGTAGGGTGCAGTCACGTGTTTCTCTCCTAAGACATTATTCATTTTAATTACTGTACGTAATGTACCCTTTTAACGTATGAATAATTGTATTGCTTACCTCTTACGGCTAGATCAGGTAAAAGAGCTTGTGACCGAAATTCATCTTCTGTCATGTCGGAAAACTCTGTGAGGCCGTAAAACGCACTCTCCGGTGAAGATCGAAGGTTGTTCATTGTTTCTATGTGCCGCAACGATCTCTGCAATAAGGACGCAGTATTTACGTGAACAACTCGCGATGTTGTTATGTAAAGATCTAATGGAATGCTTTCCATTTTGCAGAATAATTTCCTTGCGTTTATCTTTATTTTCCGATACGTATGAAAACAGAACCACTAATCAAGGTCACCTAATCAAGCAATTTGAATGATTGCAAGTACAATACAATTTATTTTTATGGTGGTATAGAGTTGTAGAAATTCAATGAATGACTAAATAAGTAAAAATAAATTACTACAAGTATATTATCTAAGGTTCTTTTAAAATACATTGAAAATCGTGAATAAATCACAACGAAGACAACAGCTTCTAATTCGATCGAACGTTCATTCAATATCTTATTAAATTTCATAATCAATTACACGAACGAGTTTCATATTACATTATTTTTACCTGAGCACATATTATAACTTGTAAATTTTTCAGACAAAAAAATGACTACGAAAAAGAACAAGTTCAATTTTTTTAAATTTTCACTTATATAGAGATCCCGAATTATATCTCTTTCTTGGCTTACCTGAAATCGTCGAAATCTTTCCTCGTATTCCGATGGATCACTCCGATAAGTTTTATTATATCGCGTGACATAATTCTTGAAAAGCTTAATGTCCTCGCTACTGGAATCAGGACCTACTCTAATCGGTATTACCAAAAAACATAAACTCACTACCAACACTGTCATCGCTACTGTCCTCCACTCCATGTCGAGGGTGCGACATAATTCTGATATATGGTACACTTGACGGTAAAGCAAAGAACGCGTACACAAGTGTATCTTCGTGCATGACTCAAAGCAATGTGTGTATAAAACGCATATATATATATAGAAGTATATCTCAATGCATATGTGTGCTTCGATAGCATCAGGGCCGTAATAAAATAATCCAATTAGTTGTATAATGTCAGTCGACACTTGTGTATTTTATACGAATAAAGAAATAAGTATATGAAAAGCTATAACGAAGCAAGTACTTTTATAAGACTTATATGGCTGATTTCTAATTCTTCTCCGCGATACGATTTTTTCTTACTTAAATGTCATTGTTTCTGTTCCTAATTATACATAAGAGATTAACTTTTCTCATATCAAAAACGTTTGTTTTACTGAGCAAATATCAACGACGACAAAGGTTATCTTATAATTCAATAACTCATATGCACCTATCTATCTAGTTCTTTTAAATAATGTTTTAATAATTCATTTTTCAATGTATTCTAAAAGTAAAGTTCAAATATTCAATGTTTATTCTAACCTCTGTTTAGATCTACGAATCTAATAATATAATAGTCTAAAAATATTCTCCTTTATATCTTCTATCTTTTTAAAAAATGAAGGTACATTTTTTGTGAACAGATAAATACATATTCGAGATTTCAATCAATATATAATAACATTAAAAGTATTATTTTGACTCGATATGTATAGCGGGAGCAAGTTGTTCTGTTTCCGCTTCCAGTTAGGTCTTTTGGATTGTCGGCTTCTTTTATAGCGCCAGCATAAAACATGGACAATCGTTCTATCTCAAAGAAAAGGAAGGTTTGTGAATTTTAATCATCATGTTCAACGATTTGTAAAAATATGACATTTATGGTATTAACGAAAACAAAAAGAAGAGTATTTCGATCAAAAATAAGCATATATGACACGTGAAAACTGTAGATGACATGGATGCTTTCAGCTGTTTTCTTTCGTGTTTGATCCTTGGATATGATAAATATTCAATACTACTCATTTTCACTTTAATTGAAATAATCTACAATATAGATTAGAGATATCATTAAGTTATAACACTTTCTTCATTTATTTTCCTTTTGTTTATATCAACAAATAACGTTCTTAGGTTAGTTTGTAAATTCATAGAATTCAGTGCTGAATATGTTACTATGAATCGTTCACGTAAAGTAATTTAAAATATTAACTTTTTAATGGAAACTAATTGAAGCTTAATAATTTGATTTCTAGTTCGTTGGAGATGGTGTCTTCAAAGCTGAATTAAACGAGTTCTTAACTCGTGAGCTTTCAGAAGATGGATATTCAGGAGTAGAGGTACGTGTTACTCCTCACCGTACTGAAATTATTTTGCTGGCGACTCATACACAAAGTGTTCTTGGAGAAAAAGGTCGTAGAATCCGAGAACTAACTTCTGTGGTACAGAAACGATTCAATTTCAAAGAAACGCAAAATATTGAATTGTATGCAGAAAAAGTTGCAACGCGTGGACTTTGTGCTATTGCTCAAGCAGAATCCTTACGTTTCAAATTGATTGGAGGCCTTGCTGTCCGGAGGTTAGTTTGAAACCTTATATTAGTTTATGAAATAATTCATTAGTTATTATATTTATACATAATTTTAGAGCTTGTTATGGAGTTCTTCGTTTTATTATGGAATCAGGAGCAAAGGGTTGTGAAGTTGTTGTTAGCGGTAAATTGCGTGGACAAAGAGCAAAATCAATGAAATTCGTTGATGGATTGATGATTCACTCTGGTGAACCTACCAATGAATATGTTAATACTGCAACCCGTCATGTACTTCTTCGACAAGGTATATTTAGTGAAATTACGCCAAATTATCAACAGAAATAAAAATTGTTTTTAACTTATATTTTTTTTAGGTGTTCTTGGGATCAAAGTAAAGATTATGCTTCCATATGATCCTCAAGGCAAGACAGGTCCAAAGAAACCTCTTCCAGACTCTGTTTCAATTGTTGAACCAAAAGATGAAATATTCCCTTCACAACCAACATCTGAAGTGAAAGCGTCGAAAGATATACCACAACCAGCAGCACTTGCAGTGTAATTTGTACACAAATGAAAATAAAATTTTAAAAGAAGTATCATGATTTTATTCTTTATCCAATATCAATATGACAGCTGTATTATTTCATGATCATTACATAAAAAATGTTTTCGTGTATTTATGAAAATTTCATTATATTTAAACTTATTCATTCTTCTACGTACGTCCTGAATAAAATTCATTTACAATACCACAAAACAAGATAATCGATTTTTTAAGATAAATTAAACATAATAACCTAAATGCTGTTTTTCTACAAACTCCACAAAGTAACTTATATTTACACCAAACAAGAGAAAAGTGATTTATCTACCATTAAATTTTTAGCATATTAAACACTTTTTGAAGAAATTTAGATTGCATAACCGAAAGTAACAACGAATTTTTGAATGATATTGAACTATATCTGAACATGAGACAATATATTAACTAATAATATTCTTATATTCCTTACTTATCTATGCGATAAATCTTACTGGTAAACAGTTGTTCACAAGGTGGATATAATAAGAAAAAATCAAATATAACATTTAAATTCTAATTTCGACCTAATGTGTTATACACAGATTTATAGTAATTTAGAATTACGTGTGGTTAAAACCGTATTATAAATCGATATCATGTATTACAAAACATTAAAAATGCAATTATACAATTCAATCTTACAGATGTTTTCGTATTTAGTAAATAAATCCTAGATCTAATCTAACAATAAGTTGTATGAAATATTTGCAAAATTTTCTAATCTATACTCTGATTATTTGCATATACCATTTAATTAATTGTAACCTTTTCGTTACTTTCAACATTTGCACTTATTTTGTTATTCGATCATACGAAATTATATGGACCCTAGAACCCTAGGAAATTTATTTGAAAACTTAACACATATGTTAAAAATATAAAATTATTGACGAACTGGAGCCATTTGCTGGGTAAGTGATAGTAAACCGTCAATTATTCGTCGCACTATAATTGGCACTGCTGGTTTTCTTGAAACTGAACTCAGTCCATTTCTAAGTTCATAAAAAACATTACGAGTAAATGGATTTCTCTGTGATGCCAAACGTAATTTTAAAAATTGAAAGTAAATAAATGGTGTTAATAAAGCAGCACGTCCCCTGTAAAAAACGAATTTTATATATTATATTTATAATATGTGTTTTACTTCTAAAAAGTTAATAACTACAAATACATACGTGAATACAAGAAAAACAGTAAATGGCAAAATAATTATTTCCGATAATGCACAAATCCGTAGAAGGTTCCTTGATTGAAATTCAACTAAAGATATTAAGAAACGTGCTCCCCACCAACTATTTTGTCCTAAGCACTTAATTAAAAAAAGACAACATGAATATTGAGTATCACGATACTCTATAATCATCACATGATACAGCATTTTAGCATGAAACTTTTGTACTTACATCAAGCAACGTAATAGAATAGCTGGCAAAATGTATTAGAGCAAATAAAAATACAGGAGTTAATACCACTAATAAACAGTTCAGGAAAAATAATTTTTTTTATGTAATTTTATATTTTATATTTTGTTTTACTCTTCTATGTAATAACAAGACAAAAAGGATACATGTAACAGGAGCTACATATAGAAATATTAACGAATAAAATAAATAATGACAAGAATCTTCAAGAAATAAATGTTCCAAAAATTGCCTATTAAGTTGAACACGTGGTACCCTTTGATGAAGACGCAATGCACTAGTTGCAGCATTACTCATTAATACTTTATAATAATTATTATAAAAACTGTTAAAGGACATAAAATATATAGTTATGTTCTTGTATTTATATAAAAGCATAATATAAAATAACATACCCAAATAAAGGAATGATATAATCAATAGTAAATATAATAGTAACAAGTCTTGTAACCCATAATCCAACTGCAATTTTATTGAAAATAATATGTTGTCGCAAAGCAGCCCATCCTTTTTCCACTTGTGGTAAATTATCACCCATTGTATTTGAAGTTTCTGCCATTCTGTAGATATGTAAAAGAAAGTTCAGGCAAATTTAATATTTAGAATATTTCATTTTCTTATAATTAATACAATTAAATAATTATTCACAGATTATATTTCACAAATATGTTAGAAATACAAATCACATCCTATTTTCTAAAGTGAAAGTAACTAACTTAAAAGTACACAATTAAATGTACATAAATATATCCAAACTATAATGTCAGTTGATTAATTGTGTCATGATTTTAGAAAAATTTAGTGTTAATTTTAATAATACCATTTATTAAATTAAAGTTCGTGTTTTGAAGAAACAGTTAGCCTACTTTTTCAATTCAAATGTTCAATAACTGTACATTACAAATAGAACTGAAGTAATGAATTATTAACAACTGTGATGATTTAAAAAGACCTACCTTATATTGTGAAAGATCAGATCTTGATTTATTCAATAAAAATCTTAATTTCTAGAAATATTCGTATGGATACGTGTCCGTACGAATCCAATAAGCTAGATCATCTACGCAAATTTACTACCTACGTACGATTTTCCCAGGTAGGTTAATAATTATCCTGAGTTTCGTTTTTACGATTTCTCATTTCTCTGATAGATGGTGCAAACAGCTCATTGAGTGTCGTACTCTATCGACATTTTCTCAAACTACATAAAAAGTACATCTAGGAAAAATATAAGTTTGATATTTATAATGTATTTAAAATATGAAAATTGTTATTGATATAATTTTTAAGTACATTATTTCTAACGTAAAATATTTACCAAAATATATAGTTGAGTTTACTTTATTTTGATTCGTAGTAATATTTCGTTAGTACAAAAAGATATACATAATACCTACATATAAGAAGAAATACGTATATTTTTCACACGTTTATTTTCAGTATAAAAAATATTGAATGAAATTATTTGTTGATAATCTATAAAACATTAACGAATAATTATTAGACTGAATATGTATACAAGATACTATGGCTCATATTGAACAGAGATTTAGTTGAATAAATATTCAACGGTACGTATTCATTGAATATGGACAAAAACAATCAATTAAATTATGCAATTTGTAATGGCATTATTAGGAAAAATGTAAAGTATGTAACCAATATGTTACAAAGGAGATTGAAATATATTCAAAGTTGCAGAAATGCAAGTCTCATAGAACATAACGGGAAAATGTCACTCAACAAACTCGCAAAAGTAGCTCAGGGGCTCAGTCGAAAGTGGGAAGAATACTTTAACGTGATTATTAAACAGAACTCTTCATTCATGATTTATCCGTCAACGCAGTACTTAAATTGTTTTGTGAATTGTTAATGATTTTGAAAATTAAAAAGGATTAAATCCAGAAAAATGTTGTTTATTGGTTCAGTTTTTGCTATAATCGCAAGTGCAATCATGTACCGCACCTCTCGAGAAAATTGGCCTATCCTACTTGAAAAATTTGTATGCCAAATATCATACGGGTCTCTAGCCATTAAGGAAATTATCGGAGATTGGATAAATGCAAAATATAATAAAAATGGTAAGCATTGCAATATTTTTTATTTATTATATGTTTTAAAAATGTTTGACACGTTGCAAACTTTGAAAATTGTGTCACCCGCAACTCACGATTTCTCTTTCCTATTTGAATAATAGAAAATTTCCGGAATAAAAACAGTATTTGAAAGTAGAAATCATTGTACATTACAACTTTGTAATCGATTTCAAAGTTAATGTATGTTAAATTGTGCAAATGGTATTAATGAAATATTAATGTTGTACCTGATGTATATAAAACAGCAATAATGTATAATAACAGCTTCAGCAATTAGTATACATATACATAATTCATGATCATTGCCACGTGGAGGAAACAAAAAGGAATACAAGGAGATGGAGAACAAATATTGAATAAAAATACAGAAAGTTTTAATATATAGAACATATATTAAATTTTTTTTTTAAGATTCTTCACCTCAATCAGGAAGAATAGCAATTGTAACAGGAGGTTCTCGAGGAATTGGTGTTGAAGTAGTAAAAATGCTTTTAGAACTTGACATGGAAGTAATAATAGGTATGTTTAAAACACATGTATTTATAAAACTTATATTTTCTAATGTTTTGTTAGAATCTTTAAAACATGTTTTTCAGCTTGTAGAACACCTGCAGCTGGTGAAAAAGCTATTGTTCGAATCAGAGAATCTGGAGTTAGCAGTGGACAAGCAAAAGTATATAAACTTGATAATGCATCTTTAAATTCTGTGAAACAGTTTGCTGCAGAAATAAAAAAAGATTATAAGCAAATTCATGTTTTAATTAATAATGGTAAAACATGGTTCAATGTACATAATTTTATATTTTGTTATTTTGAATACACCTAAAAGTGTAGCTGATCTTAATTTGTTATTTTTAGCTGGTGTCATGTTTTGTCCATATGAAGAAACAATAGATGGATTTGAACAACAATGGGCTGTAAATTATTTATCTCACTTTTTGCTAACAGCTCTTTTGTTGCCACTGTTAAAAGCTGGTGGACTTCCCCAACAGAGTAGCAGGGTTGTTAATGTTACTTCTTGTGCTCAGCTTTTGGGTAAAATTAACTTCAGTGATATTAATTCCAGGTGTTGTATCATTATTGTAGTTTATATGTATGTGTATACGTAATCATGTATTACATATTTGTTATTAAAACAGAAATAGATTTGTTACTCTACATGCTTATGCCCAGAGTAAATTGGCACAAGAAATATTTACCAAAAGATTACAAGATCTTTTAAAAGAAAGACAATATTATGTACAAACTTATTCTGTACATCCTGGTGTAGTAAATACGGAACTGTTTATAAATTCTTTTATTTGGAAGGTGAGATCACTTTTCGGACGTTTTATTAAGGTGAGTGAAATACTACTTAATTATTTATAAACGATTATTAAACAATTACGTTAATAATAAATATCTTTCGTAGACTCCTAGAGAAGGCGCCACTTCGATTGTTTACGCAGCCGTAAACAAAGCGGTGGAAAATTGTGGAGGTATATACATTAACAATTGCCTTTCCAGTTCTACTCATCCAGATGCTTCAAATTTACAAATTCAAAAGCAGTTGTTCGAGTTGTCTCTTCAACAAGTACAGTTAGCTGATTTTTTCCAATATGTATAGTAAAACAATATCTTGTTAAACCATTGTCTTCGAGGTCCCGACGATTTCGAGATTCCGAGTCATATCAAAGCATCAAACTCTTGCTTGAAAATTTCTGGCTCATTTTTAAGTTCATGTTCTCAAGACCTCGGCACAATATTTATACTTCTAAAAAAAGAATTATAACTTTACAAATGTACTGCATATGCAATAAAAAGTTCGACGTTCAACGATACTATTTTCTTATTAATTGAACTATATATAAAAACAATGTTCACAAGAAAACTATTTTACATTTGAACGATATTGTTAACATCGGCGGTTTTGATATATGTACTTAATAATAATAATAATAATAATGCGCTATGTAATGTATTTCAATCATAACACGTTTTTGTGACGCAATGTTTGCCATTTCATTTTTTCCAGTATAAAGAGCACAAAAAACTAAATTAGTGTATACATTAATAAAACACGAGAAACCGTGATGCTTTGACTCAGTTCGTCATTCACGGTTGCTATTTCAACATAATTCTCAGTTTATTCTGCGAGTTATAATAGTTAACAACATTTAAAATAAAAAAAATATATCTACAAGAATGTTGTTTCTTGGTTTAATCATTCCGATAATTGCGATTGCATTCGTTTATTACATCTTACGAAAAAATTTGCCTATTGCATTCGAAAGACATGCATATGAAATATTATATAATTTATTGGGTATAAAGGAAGCCGTCAATGACCTAATATTTGTTAAAAGTAATAAAAATGGTAAGCGCGTAAGGCAAAAATACAGTAATATGAAGAAAGAGAAAAAATGCGAGTACCCACACAAAGAGTGTAACAAAAATATTAGTTTCCTTCTTTTTAAGACTGCTTATCTCAACCAGGAAGAATAGCAATTGTAACAGGAGGTTCTCGAGGAATTGGTGTTGAAGTAGTAAAAATGCTTTTAGAACTTGACATGGAAGTAATAATAGGTATGTTTAAAACACATGTATTTATAAAACTTATATTTTCTAATGTTTTGTTAGAATCTTTAAAACATGTTTTTCAGCTTGTAGAACACCTGCAGCTGGTGAAAAAGCTATTGTTCGAATCAGAGAATCTGGAGTTAGCAGTGGACAAGCAAAAGTATATAAACTTGATAATGCATCTTTAAATTCTGTGAAACAGTTTGCTGCAGAAATAAAAAAAGATTATAAGCAAATTCATGTCTTAATTAATAATGGTAAAACATGGTTCAATGTACATAATTTTATATTTTGTTATTTTGAATACACCTAAAAGTGTAGCTGATCTTAATTTGTTATTTTTAGCTGGTATCATGTTGTGTCCATATGAAGAAACAATAGATGGATTTGAACAACACTGGGCTGTGAATTATTTATCTCACTTTTTGCTAACAGCTCTTTTGTTACCACTGTTAAAAGCTGGTGGACTTCCCCAACAGTGTAGCAGGGTTGTTAATGTTACTTCTTGTGCTCATATTTTGGGCAAAATTAATTTCTGTGATATTAATTCCAGGTGTTGTATCATTGTAGTATATTGTACTTTCTATATATATATATATATACATATAAACTATAAGTTTAGTATTTAAATAGAAGTAGGTACATCGATTATAACGCATATGCACAAAGCAAGCTGGCACAAGCGATATTTACTAAGAGATTGGGAACACTTTTAAAAGAAAAAGAATATTGTGTACAAACTTATTCTGTACATCCTGGTATAGTATATACAGAAATTTTCGGAAAAACCTTAATTTGGAATGTAAAATCAATTATACGATGGTTTCTCAAGGTAAGTGAAATACTACAAATATTTGAAAACGATTATTAAACAGTTATGGTGATAATAAATATCTTTCTTAGACTCCTAGAGAAGGAGCCACTTCGATTATTTACGCAGCCGTAAACAAAGCTGTGGAAAATTGTGGTGGTATATATATTAGTAATTGTCGTTCTACTTCTACTCATCCAGATGTTTCAAATTTACATATTCATAAACAGTTATTTGAATTGTCTCTTCAACAAGTACAATTAAGTGATTTTTTCCAGTATGTATCATAAAGTGATATTTTATTAAACCAATTATTAACAAATTTGTATATTAATCCTTATTTTAAAAGATTAATACAAAAACAAATATACACAATTTTGATAATATTTTATACTTTACATATAAATTTACTTAAATCCAAAAAATATTGCACCAAATTCGTGTACATAGTAAACAAGTGTAAAAAAATGTAAAGTATGTTTCTTAAAACACTATTCTATGATTAGTGAGTAACTTTATATGATGCGTATATTAGGAATACAGCGGAAATGTATTGGGAAATGGCAATAAATATTTAAAACCGAAATAAGATCGTGCATCATTTACGTTAACATACGTTTATAACTTTTTAATTTCACGATAGTAACTCTATTGTTTAAAATGTTAAATTAGACAATATATAGATTTAATACCTTTTATAATATACATTATCGAGATAAATTGACAAAATTAAAGGTACTGCATTTTATAGTTATCCTTTTATCTATACACAAACTGATATGTTTTATCAGTGTAATTTTATTACAAATTTTTTGTTCGTGTTGTATATTGTTTAAAACGTATACATTATGAACAATAAAATATTGCACAATGACGGCAACTTGAAGCTCCATTTTTTGTTAGAACAATATAATTATACAAGAATCACAATCACT
Organism: Megachile ligniseca; assembly: GCA_945859555.1. NCBI lineage: Eukaryota > Metazoa > Arthropoda > Insecta > Hymenoptera > Megachilidae > Megachile > Megachile ligniseca. The sequence goes on from OX243786.1 coordinate 9,245,647, forward strand.
ATTATGTAATACAATATATGATGTCATTATGTATTTAAAGTAAGAGAAATACGATATAATTTTTTAGTTCTTGTTAAAAACACCATAAAAATCTCATAATAAAAATTAAGTTTAAGCTATAAAGTACTAACAAACACGGTATTTAAAAAGAACATTTACATATAATCTTATTTCATTATTGAATTCTTCAATATTGAAATCGTTAGATGAGATAAAGTTAATGAAAATAATTATAAAACGTGCATGTAATTATTTTCGTAGAAAAATATATGTAAAAATAGAAGATGCTCATTGCATGATAACACAATTGCAAATTAATATGAAACATGTATAACTTATGATTAATTTTCTGTACTTAGTATAAAAAGTAATAAAGACTAGAGTGATGTGCTAAGAAAATTACGTTATTAGTACAATAATGCGAATAATAAATATAATTTCTTTTTTTTATAAATATAAATAATAAAAGATCTATAAAATATAACATTAAACAATACACAGACGGAGAAACGTTAATTATCCCTTTCTTAAAACTCGGATAAAATCTTAAGAGTACAACAAAACTTTGGCTATGTAAATGCAACTGGTAAGATTTCAAAAATCTTACTCACTTATTATAATAAACAATAATCTAAATAAAAAGTAAGCTGTAATCATTTTCATTAATTTCTACATATACCGTCAACACATAGAATTGCCTATTTTTTAATATCAAAAGTCAGTTGTGTTTAGTAGCAATGTAATAAAATTGCTGAAAAAATCCTGAACAACATTAGGCTTACACTTTTTAGTAAAAATCTTATATCCATAATGACTTTATATTCAGTCACCAAATACGAAATATCTATTTGTACTTTCCGACATAACAAAAAATACTATAAAAAATATTCGAAACTTCTGCTTGTGAAAACAGTATTAAATGCCCAAATACAGATTGCTAACTTATGTTATTTGAATAATGCAATTATATAGAACCATAACAGAAAAATTCTTTCTCTCATAAAAACGTATTCATAAACAAATATCTACCAACATATTTAAAGTTCATTTTAATTTTAAGCATTCAATATCTTCTCCAACAGAATTGTCAATATAATCTGCATGATATAACACTAGATGCTAACATATAATATCAAAGATGTTCTAGTATTAGATTCTTTTTGTTATAGAAGATTGACTAATATTGTATTTAACTTCCATATTCTATAAAAACTGTATGATAATATTCTACATACATATTTAGCAACTGAAATTATGTTTGGTGAATGACTTAATAATACATATAAAAACTACTTAAGAAAGTCTACTACAACCACAATTACTTGTATCACCAATTGATGTTGTTTTTCCATTTATTGAGGTGGTATTTGTTTCATATCTAGGTAGTTCTTTACTACGTGCTTGCTAAAATAATAAATTATTTTAGACAAAGCAAACTCTTTAAATAGTTTTGCACAAAATAATGCATTGATTACCTCCATGAGCTCTGCTGCTATTTCCATGAATAAACGTTCTACGTTTTCAGCTTCTTTGGCAGAAGTTTCCAAAAAGTACATTCCATGTCTTTGCGCAAAATCTTCTCCTACATGTGTTGGTATTTCTCTGTCTTCCCGATCTATTTTATTACCTAATAAATTAATTGAATATTAATATTTATTTATCATTAATAATAATATAACACAATACTTACCTACTAATATCCTAAGAACTTTATTACTTGCATATTCTTCAATTTCTCGTAACCAATCTGGTAAACAATCAAATGTAGGTTGACAAGAAATATCATAAACTAAAATTAAAGCATGAGCTGACCTATAATAACTTTGTGTTATTGAACGAAACCTTTCTTGTCCAGCAGTATCCCAAATTTGAAGCTACAAAAAAGCCAATACTGATTATATATAAAAAAGTATCTGCGTATACATTGGATGAATCATAATGCATTACATCATATGCATACCTTAACTTTCTCATTTTCTACTTCTACAGTTTTAATCATAAAATCAACACCGATTGTTGCACCCTGACCAGGTGGAAATAACCCCTATAAATAAATTAGTTGCTGATTAATAATGTGTAGCTGAAATATAAAGTTTGTTTTTAGTTATCAAGAATGAAATTAGAATATAAAAGATTCTATACAAGATGATAAACTTTCGTTATTACACAAATTTTATTGCATATTTACAATAATAAATGCTATGAACTAATTAATATTATACATGTATGTATACATATATACACCTGGGTAAATCTGCGCACGAGGCAAGTCTTGCCGACGCCTGCATTTCCAACGAGCACAACTTTGAAGAGAAATTTGTAATCCTCCATCACATCTGTACCGTATTACGGTCAGGAACCTTATGTAAAACTAATGATGCATTTGCAAACACCACACGTTCGATTTTCACAATCGTTCTCCTTGACGACAAATCGAAATTTTATAATATACTTTCTTCAATCAAAAAGTCCAATATTTTTTTGTAATCGCACAAAAGGAAACTGTTTATGACATCGTTCTTCGTTTCCTGTTTTTCTGTGATTTAATGAATACACAACCTTCCATTTTTGTAAGCTAAACAGTAATACATACTTAACAAAAATTGTAACTGACTTTCTAGACCTATTAGACTTTCTGCCATTCTGTCAAAATGACGTTTTCTCTTGTCCCCGCCATTGAAACATGACGTTATGGCGTTTCATAAAATCATAAAGCCTTAAGTTTATACATATGAATGTGAACTTAAGAATGCTGTAGTGGCTTCTTTCTTAAAGTAATTATACATTTCCAAATTGAATGTAGAAGAAACTAACGAATTACTAGGAATAATTGGTAAATAATTGAGACTATTTGTTAAATTCATTAATTTATCAGGCAATGCTTATACATCTATAAATACTGTCGTATAATTGGTTGTAGAAAATCTTTAAATACTAAGCTTATAACTGTGTAATAATTGAATTTCGATTAATAATTTCAATGTTATACAGATAAATTTATTTTTCAATGTAAAGCAGCATTGAGTAAATCGCTATAATGAGAATAGGTCTACATTCTTCCAGTATGCTTACTAGCGACACTTGCGGGCAATTGTGAAATTCCAGTATACTGGTTCTTAAATTTTATAACAAATCCAGTGATTGGTTCTTCATCGAAACTCAACCGACAGGTTAAGAAAGCTGACCAATCATAGCGACTTTTATATGCGCGTAATCCCGTTAGAAGGTACAAAGGAATTGCAGCCATTTTACGTGGATATCCCATTCGGCGTAGCAGTAGTATCCGCGTGATTATCGCGAAAAGTCAAAATAATCGTAATTCGGGATATTCCAGTTTTTTCGAAATGCGTTAAAAAGGTAAATGTTAACTAGTGTTGTTTCTAGTGTCTTCAGTAAAACTCACTATAGATTGTGAATACGTGATATCGAATGTCGTTTAAGTTAGCTTACGAGGCGTTAAAGAAATCCAGATGCGTGTTAACTAGTCGTGTGCGTTTAATATTTATACTAAACTTCTAGAACGTGCATGAATGTTGCGATAATAATGTAATAAAATTTTTAAAAAACACACTGCCGTTAAAAAAAGGAAAAAAATCAATATGTGTTCACAGCCTACTGAATTTTTGTAAAAGGTTTTCAGATAATATTACATAAATAGAAACAGAAATGTGTTAATTTTTGTTCAACACGGTCTTTTAAGGTCATTGATTTGATTGATTTGTTACAATACCTAGTAGTATTTGAAAGTTGTAAATGTGCTAAATAACATTTGTCCTATAGATTTTAAGTTCAGTAAAAATGAACTGCTGTAATCACAGAAAACAAGTAATAGTGAATTAAGATCTTGCATCACTCTTTTAATTGACAAACAAACGATTCATTTTTCTTGTATCAATATTTTATGTATTAAAATTTGTCAGAATTTCATATCTGTATCACAATATCATATTTATGTAATATAAACAATAATGTTTATCTGATTATTTATTAAGTTTTTACAGTACTGATAATATGTAACTGTTTATCAATTTTGTATAACATGTATATTTAATTATATAAATTTTTAGTTAATTTATCGTTTATATTCGTTACAAATACCAATTTTCACATCCAATTCAGGAAAAAGTGTGAATAATATTTTTTCATGTCAGAAGCGCCCAAAGTTATTGAAATAATAGTTTAAAATAGATGAATGAATTCTTGTTACTCAATTTAATATATTAATTTAATAAAATGTCAATAAGAGATGCGTGTTTGTTTTATTGCCTTCCTATAATGAACGATGTATGTGTTTATTTAATGTCTGTTTTTTGTGTGTCACAGTGTAATTACCATTGTCAATTTGACGAAGACTTGTTGCATTTATCAAGCAGCAACACAACAAGATGATGTCAACAAAATCTAAGGAGATAGCGGATGAGTATATCTCATCATTGTCTGATTTGACAATCAACAGCAAACCCTTGATTAATATGCTTACGATGTTAGCAGAGGACAACATTGAACATGCTCCAGCAATTGTTCAAGCTGTTGAAAATCATCTACAAAAGGTTATTTATCTGTTGTAGTTGTATGAAAATAATATAAACAGTTTTGTACATTATGAAATACAGTATTTGTGTTTACATTATTGGACACTCATTTAGTATTTTCCTTTTTTTATAATTAATAGGAACATTATATATATATACATACAAATGTTATCAGCTTTTCTATTTTTCAGAGAAGTAATGCTTTATCTGATATCCTTTCTTTGCTTGCAACAGTATTATAAAAAATAGTTACTTATAAATATTCTTTTTATGTTATATCATTTTTTATACGAATTCTCATGTTAGATTTTCCATATTTGTATATAGTGGTATGAGATAATAATTTTAATATAATTTAGACTAAAGTATAAACAAAATATGTTTTATTTCAATAGGTGAGAAGTGACATTAAATTACCTGTGCTTTATTTGATTGATTCAATTGTGAAGAATGTTAATGGAGCATATTTAAATCTCTTCACACAAAATATTGTTAATACCTTTTGTGGAGTGTTTGAAAAGGTATGTTTCCTATCTATATATGTATAAAAAGAATACAAATATATTTATACATATATAAATTATATATATTCTTTAACATATTTTCTTTTGAATTAAAAATTGAATTACTTCATCATATAAGTTATTGCTGTATTTCATAGAAAGATATGTATTACATATGCAAAGCTACTTTGTTGCTAGCAATGCTATAAGATAATCATTCAATCAATATAAGGTCAATGCACTTTCATTCTCTTGTCTTCTACACATATACTGAATACATACTTTATTTTGTAAATGTAAATAACATGGATTTCTGAAATATTAATTCATATATAACTACATAGGTGGATGAAAATACAAGAGCTAGTATGTGGAAATTAAGACAAACGTGGAATGATGTATTTCCTGCAAAAAAGTTATTTTCTTTGGATGTACGGGTGCAAAGTATTGATCCTGCCTGGCCAATCACTGCCTCCCCTACTAGTGTTTCTTCGGGATCTATTCATGTTAATCCTCGCTTTTTTTCAATGGTGAGATTTATTGATTTGTATATATTGTATAATTATTGTATATTAATATAATGTATTTATACATGTTTAATACATATTTGAATATATACATTTTCAGCCCCAACAATCGACACCATCTGTTGTATCACAGCCAATTGTTGCACCAGTAAAGCTACCACCAGGTGATCCCGTAACACCAACAGAAGCAGCAATGCGAGAACAGTTATTAAAGAAACAACGGGAGCTAATAGAATTGCAAAAGAAAAAAATTGAATTAGAACTCCTTCAAGCTAAAGCTAATTTAGAGCAACAGCAACGACAACTCGATAAACAAGCGGGAAATTTAAAAGCGGAATTGGTAAATAAAAATAAAGTAAATGTTTAAAGTGTTCATTTAATATGTATTGAAATTTTACTTGTATGTATTTGAACACAGGTTACAGCTACAACACATGTTACACCAACTACGGAAACTATTACTCCAGGAAAACCTGTTACATCTACTGTACAAACTCAAGCATCAAAGCAAGTAGCAAAACAGGTAATTATTTAAATGACAAATTTCCATATTTATCTTGTCGAATTAAATTAATATCTTCCTGTAGCGGTGCACATTTTTCTAATATTTACTTTTACGTTTTTAGTTTCCAGCTGCAACTGCTTCGCTTCTAAAAAATGCAGGAACGAATAATGGTCCTCGAATTACTCCAGCTAGTAGTATTGCAGTAGCCTCAGCTAAACCTGTATCTCGTGATCCAAGATTAAAAACTACTTCAACTCAAGATGTACCGGTTTCAAGCGCGGATCCTCGGCAGCGAATAAGTACACCATCTCAAAAGGATTCGCGGGGTGAAGGCCAAACGCAGTTAGCGGCAAATACAAACACTGTACTTTCAGATCAATTAAAACAGCAGTTACTTTCGAAACAGGCTGTAACTAGCACTATCAACAAGTCTCCGACAAATCTTGCCGGCTCCGATACTGCGACGATAAACGCTAGTAATAACAATAATGCTAATACGAACCTCAACAATAATAACAATAAAAATTTCAGTGGTAACGCAAATAAAGATGCTGTGTCGCATCGAACAAGTCAAAAGAAAGACCCTCGATTGTCTAGTAATAGTAGTGGTAACCTAAACAGTAATAGTTCTAAAGGTTCTCAAAGTTTGTCTGTGGGTAGTAATAGTTCTTTATCTGCGAGTAACAGAGGGGGTGGGAGTAATGATTCTAAGTCGAAAGATTCAAAGAGCACAAATTCACGGAGTTCTTCGTCTTCGTCAATCGATAAATCTTCCACTTCCTCAAAATCCTCGCATAGGAAGCTAGGTAACAAGTCGCGATCTAAACAACCTCAAACATCTCCGAGTAAGATACCAAAAATCGACAGAGATGCCAGTCCTGTTAGGTCTAAATCTCGTGAAAAGGACAGTGGAGACAGTTCACCATCCTTGCGTACCTCTCCCCAATCCTTTCAAACCTCTAAAAATCGAAAGAAGAATACGAAGTCCAGGAAACGTAGTCCAAGTCCTCCATATAGAATCCCTAGGCGTAACGATTCAAAATCCAATTCAAGTCTAAGCAGTTCTGGTGGTGTTACTGAGGAGGAGCAATCTGGTTCATTAATAGTTTCTCCTCCTCACCCACCTACATTTAAAGAAATCCGGCCGAATGCTAGACAGAGAAATTACGTAAGGCGAAACAAGGATGGCAGTCTTAGCCCCGAACGCTCTCCAGCAAATGCTGGAAACGTTCAAACTTCTGCAGAACCGACATTGGAATCGTCCAGCAAAGACGAAGATTTGAGGGCAACTCTACCTCTTCCGAGCGCGACAGCTTCAGTATCAGAGAAAAGTGAGTTAATATATAATGTTTTTAAACGTAAATATAAATCACTTACAGGCACGTATATCAAATATTTTACATTTTTTTAGCGGTGAGTTAACATATAATACGCATAGTTATAATATTTAGATTTCCATAATCATCTTGCTTCTATTAATACTAATTTTTAATCTTTAAGTATTTAAGTACAATGACGATTTCAGCCCCAATACCGTTTTAAGCTTTTGAGGGTGAAACAAATTATTTCTAAGTATATTCTTTGTTCTTCTTATCTTGAACAAAAAACTTTTTCATTTTCCAAGATCTAAAACTAGCATGCAAATGCGGATGCAAAGATCCTATGTATTGGTAAAACTAAATATACATATAATGCTTCCTGTTCCGTACATGAGTTATTTCACTTTATTTCAACATTTTTTTCAGAAGAGGACTTAGATCTGCGCGTATTGCCACCGCCGGTTAATACCAATAAAAGACAAAGTTCTGAACACATGGAATCAGCTTCAGCTAAGAAAACGAAAGCTGAAAAGTTTGATGCGTATGTATTTTTATTATTCTTATGATTTTAACATCCAAATTCTCATACGCAGCTAGCAACAATGTTTCGTTCTTTATAGATTGTTTGGAAACGAAGATGTTGATCTACGAACATTAACTCATCCTAAAGCTGGACGACCACCAACACCTCCTCCACCTGTAATATCTGGTGAAGATGGCAAAGATGGGTGGGCAAAACTGAAAACACCGTCAAAGAATGATAGAGAAAAACAAACTAATAATACTGACGATAAACGAGACAGTAGAGATCGTAATAGAGATAGATTGGGTAGGCTTAGGCTTTATAATAAACTTCCGGATGATCCTAAAGAAAGAAGAAGAACTTTATCGAATGAAGATCAAGATGGTAGATCAGGTCGTAGGGGTCGAGAAAATGATAAACCTGAAAAAAATGAAGATAGAAATATTGAAATAATAATGAAACAAGCGGCCGAACAATTAAATCAAGGATCTATCACTAAAACTCAATACAATACTCTTATTCAGGAGGTTTTACATATGAGCGAAGATCGTAAATTGAGAGCTGCGCAAAGAAAAGAAAAAGAAGTAGGTTCTATCGTATGGGAAAAGGGTGTAAACTTAGATATAACTGGTCAAGCGGACCGTGCAACTACCTTTAGTCCTTCTAACGATAAAGAAATACTAAGAAATAAAGATCACTCTATTCCAAGAAACCCGAATGGTCCTAGGTGGCAAAATCTCCCGTGGCAACAGCCAGGACCATGGGCTCATCCTCCAGGGCCTCCATATGGTGGTCCACAAGGACACTTTAACTCAGACTTTAGACCTGTTGGGCCGTGGCAAAATCCAAGACATTTTGGACCAATGCGCCCTGATTACCAATATCATGGTGGATTTAATCACGCTATTGGCCCAAATCCTCGATTAGGACCTGGAATGATGGGACCTAATGGGCCTCTCATGACAAATCTTTTATCCAATGGCCCAATCGGGTCGATGGGTATGCCTAACCCTATATCACTATCGGGCATGAACGGGCCTGGAATGTTGATGAACAATGGACCAATAACGAATCTTATATCAAATACAAATATATCATCATTGAGTGCGGCAAGAAATGTTTCGCCGAATTCGTCTTCGAAATACGATCTCGAAGAAAATGATCAAAATTACACCACGACAATGATGAAAAATCAAAATCCTCATAGTCGTGAATTACCACCCCCTGATCCAAAATTATTAGATGAAATTGCGAGAGATACTATGAAATCTATAAACATTGATAGTATACCTCGCGAAATTAGATATTACGGGCAAACTGGAGTAGTTTTTATGAATTGGGACGATCCAAGAGAAATTGGATTCCAAGATGGTATACGACGAATTTTAATCGATGACAAAGATACTATAACTTGCGCATTTAATGATCAATACAAAGAATTCATATATGAAGGTGAAGTTCATAGGTAAGTACATGAATGCTACATTATTGGATGTTTTATTAGTATCTAAAGTTTAGTGTATCATTAAAATTGTTCAATATTTGTAGAATTAAATTAGGTGCTCCTACCAGAGAATTATACGTTGATGATCGATGGTATGAATGTTACTTCGGTGGTATGCCTGTAACGGTCGATCTTGGTGGTAAAAAAGTTAGCGTCAAGCTGGAAGGACCTCCGCCCCATGTTAAAATTGGTACTGTAAAGAGAACCGATTTGGTAGTTGCTAAAATTAATCTTATTATTAATGCTCGGAACATGGTTCCCGTATTTTTGGATGCAAAGCCACAAATGTAAGGATATCATTTCGCAAGAATGATGTACAAAGTGATGTTTTACTATGCTATAACGATGTATTTTTACAGATTTGAGATTGAAGGAAAGCCCCATACACTTGAATTTATAGATTCATTACAAACAGTTCTTTTGAATGGTCGACCATTTAAAGTCGAATTTGGAGGATTGCCTAAGCCAATTATTGTTAGAGATAAAAAACATTTCATAAGATTCTCGGTGTTACCGAGAGGTGTTCGTCCAGGGTACGTTAAGATTGCAGGTATGAAAGGTGAAGAACCTATCGAAGCACCACCTACACCACCTTTAATGACGCAAAAGCCAAAAGTTGATACAACATCAGCACCGACACAATTCTCTTCTCTTGAACCTGAGTCGACATCACAGGATGGTTCTGATCTCAGATCGACTCCCAAACCGGGTAAATATTGCATTTACAAAAATGTATTACGTAAAACATACGATATATTTGGACATATAGCCGATATACTCGTTTACGTAATATTTCATTAGACTTGTAGCGAAAATTTGCTTTGTTTCAGATTTACAATTAGACATGTTATCTTCGGTTTTACCATCTGCGATGGCACCAGCATCTGGATTATCTTATCAGGCTGAACCAGTGGAAAATCCACCTACGACTGCACCAGCGTTATCATTACCTTTGAATATGAACGAGTTGTTCCAAAGATTAGTTGAAACTGGTATTGTACCGAATCTCTCTGAACCGAAAAAGCAAGAAGAGGAAGAAAAGAAAGAACCAGAAATTATTCCTGTTTCGTTTGATAAGCCAGAAACGCTTAAAGTGTAAGTTTCTGATTAAATTAATTTTTGTATATTATTAATGTTTAATTTATGTTAACTTTGCACATGAAATGTTCTTTTCCACAGTAAACAACCCGCTATTGCGGCAGCATTGTATAGTGGTATGCAGTGTAGTTCTTGTGGTGCTAGATTCGCGCCTGAACTAGCAACGCGGTACAGCCACCATTTGGATTGGCATTTCAGACAAAATAGACGAGAAAGAGATTCTGCGAGAAAAGCTCATTCGCGACCTTGGTATTATGATGTTAGCGATTGGATACAGTTCGAAGAAATTGAAGATCTGGAAGATAGAGGTACATATTATATTTGCTTTTATACTTTGATAAAAAAATTTGTATCGAAACGAATTTTTTTCTTTTGTCATAGCACAAAGCTGGTTTGAAACTGAAAAGCAAACCGCGGATACAGAAGGTATTGCTGCGGAAGATTCTCCTCAAGAAACGTTGCAACCTAGTGTTCCTACTGGATCCGACGAGGATTCCAGATGTCAAGTTTGTCACGATGCATTTGAACAGTTTTATAATGAAGAAAAGGAAGAATGGCATTTAAGACCTGCAATTAATTTTGAAGGAAAGAATTACCATCCATTGTGTCTTGATGATTACAAGGTTAGTTTAATTATGATATCTGTCCTATTTATATTCAAATTTTCTGTCATATATTCGATGAATATCGATGTATTTATTAATAAATTTTGTATTTGTTGCATTCTTACAAAAATAGGAAAAGATGTGTCTTGTGGTATGTGCTTCTTAATAATTAATAGTCATTGCACTTACAGAGTCTTTTCACCTACAAATATAGTAGAAATAATTAGATACTACAGAACGTAATTAAATGCCGCGTCATATTTTTATTTTATTTATTTATTTATTTATTTATTTATTTATTTATTTATTTATTTATTTATTTATTTTTAAATATTTTTTGTGTATATGATTTCCTGCCATTTATTGATTTCAAGTATTTATAGATAAGTAGTAAACGAAGGTAATAATAATTTGGATGAATTCAAAGGTCATTATAAACTTAATGTTGATTTGTGGTACAAATAATAAACATAAATTATACCTACAACTGATATGTTTGCATAAAATGTTGTTGCACGTTTACAGTTGTCACATTTTATTTCGTTTTTATGTTATCGAGACCAAAAGTGTAACAATACTTTACTTTTCTTTACACTATTAGAGAGCTTTGGAAAAATCTGCGTTAGCACTTGAAGAAACAATTGAGGAGATGGAGGACGAAAAGAAGGAAAATGCCGATGAAACATTTGCAGAGGAAAACAAGACTGACGAATTAAGCGTGGAAGCCAAATTTGAAACAGTAGAGCCATCGGATGAAATAATAGAAGATGATGTACAACAAAAAGAACCTGAAACAGAGAATAAAGAAGAACCTATGGTTACAGATAATTTAGATTCCGAACAAGTTGAAAAAATGGAAGGACAAGAATTAGAATCTACTGATACGGATATTGCTGAACAAGTAGAAAAGGATGTTGCATCCGTGACAAACGAAGTGGATGCATCTGAAACAGAAAATGTAGACAAATCTTTTGAAAATATCAAAATTAAAGAAGAACCGATTGATGAACCTGAAGAACAACTAGAAGAACACTTTGATTTTACTAGTGTTGAAGTTAAGGAGGAACCTATTGACCCGGAACCAGGTATGTATTGTACTTACATGATATTTTAAACATTCACTAATTATACATATTAATTTTATTAATGTTTATAAAATAATTTTACAAATAGAACCGGAAGAAACCATATTAACCGAACCTGCAGCGGTAGACACAACCCATGCGGCTGTAAAAAGTTCTATCGATGGAAATGTGGAATTGGATTCTACACCCGCGGCAATTCCAGCAGCGCCGTCTCGAATTAAAATTAACATTACGAAACCATTGTGTGTCAATAAAGAACCGGAAGAATCTAAGGAAAAGGAAAAACATGTAGTTGAAACACCTACTGAAGAAATAATAGAACCTTTGGTGCCTGCCTCTATTAAACCTGCATTGCAAGGTAGAAAACTTTCTGTTTTACCTCCCGTGGAAAGAGGGAAAGAGCTATCTGGACTCTGCTCGATTATGTAAATAGTGTATGTAATGTATTTGAAGTATACGTATGCTTGCACGTGTGTAAAAGTGAAAATTTGTGTGATTCGAATGTATTTTATGTTTAGCGCTACTTAAAATTAAGTATCGATACATTGTACATCACATTTGTGCAACTTATACGACTTGATACGATACGAATGCAAACTTCGTCTTTTCTTTTTATGTATGATTCATTTTTTCTTACTTCTTTTTTGTATTTCGTATGTTGGATTTTATCTACGTATACGTCGTTAATCCACTAATGTGGTAAAAAATTAATAATTTTTAACAAGCATCGTTCTTTTGTTCAAATATCATGTCGTATAAGTTAATGCGTGTGTTGTAATGTGTGAGAGTATTAGCGTATGCGTGTATTTAGTTTTTAAATCTTAATTAAGCTGAAAAGAGAACAAGAACTGTATATATTTAATGTAATCGAAACGGTTTAATTAGAATGAGGTATGGTTAGTAGCATTCCCAACAATATTGAGTGCAATTACATTTCGTGACAGGAAAAATGTCAGAAATGTACACTGATATGCACAGGACTCATCGAGAATTTCATACCGTTTGTACTTTGTAAAAATATTCAAAAGTTATACGACATTGTTTTCTAGAAGCGTCAGCTCCATTATGACTTTACAAAGCACGAAAATAAGGTCCCATGAGAAATAATGAAAAATTACCCAATTCAGTTAGGTGTACAAATTGTGTGATATAATATTGTTGACTATAATGTATATAATACCAACATTAAAATAATCCCGACGATATTGGGTAAGGAAAAAAAAAAGTTACTACTAGAGGAGGATTATTTTGTTGTATAAAAAAATCTTGTTAATTATTTGGGGGTCTGATTTTCTTTGATTGCTTATTTATGATCCTAAATTTACCTTTCTAGAATATCCTTTATGACACTCATGATTACTGAAAAATTAATCATACAAATATTTCAACAAATAAAAACGTATTAATAAGAAAGTTATTCTTTAGTTAAAATTTGTTTCGGTATTCAATAAAACTTATTTTTAGAAAAAAAAAGGTTCATCTAAGTTAATGTTTACTCCTTGTTCTTAATATAAAAGAACTTTGTAGTATTGAAAGTTAATAAAATAAATTTAATAATCGCTTTTGCTTGTTTTTTATAAAAAAAAATACCTTAATCATTCTATTACTTTAATAATAATAATAATGTGTAAGTATAATCATAATGTATACATTAAAACATTTATGTTCAAAATTTGTATTGATTATTTTGCACACATGTCCTATTTCTTGCCTACAATAGTTGTTTTTATCAAACGTTTTAAGAAGAAATAATATAGTTTTGTGTGGGGAAATCAGATACACAACAGTCTTCAAAACTTTATTCATAAACTGCAATTATGAGGCCACCTTGGGAAAGGAAGAGTATCTTTGATATTTGGGATATTGAACAGGCATTGCAAAAATCTTTCAAACCCCATTCCAAAACCTCCTGTGGGAACATTGCCATATTTACGAAGTTCTAAATACCAAGAAAGATTAGATGTTAAAGGTAATTTTGATTGCAATTTTTCATAGTTATCTTCGCGTATACTGCCTCCTACTAATTCTCCTACAATAGGTACTAAGAGATCCATTGCAGCTACCTTTAAAGAAATAGTAACATATATACCCTTACAATGTTTATCACTTTAAAAAGTTATATTTATCATTCTAGAAATTTTTTACCTTTGAAGCATCATTTTCACATTCTTTCATATAAAAGGGTTTACTTTCTTTTGGCCAATTTATAATGAATATAGGAATATTGTTATTATGTTCCACTAAAAATAATTCATGCTCCTTAGAAAAGGTTCCAGATATATTGAAATCTTGAAAACATTTTGAGTTAGCTTTCAAAATATTAACTGCTTCATCATATGTCATACGTGTGAAGGTTTTATTCAACCACTGCAATTCATGACACTGCATTTCATGCATGTCAGAAGCACCTTTTTCAAGTATATCTTTAGTTACATTTTTAATCAGTAATTCAACTTCATCCATTATATTATCTATACTATTAACAAATGCTAATTCAGCTTCTAACATACGAAATTCAGATAAATGTAATCTTGATTTAGAATTTTCAGCTCTAAATGTTGGTCCAAAGGTGTAGACCTTTGTAAGTGCTCTGAAAAATTTTGGAGTTCATGTATAACTTAACAATTTGGCAATATTTGACTAGTTATTGTTTTTAAAATTATGTACCTCACAACAGCTTCTAAATGTAATTGACCAGAAACTGTTAAAAATGTTTTAGTATTGAAATAGGCTTCTTCTTCTGAAACACCTTTTTTTTGTATTGTTTTTAATATGTGTTTAGAACATGGCTTTACTAAGAACAATTCACCAGCACCTTCACAATCATTTGAAGTTAAAATAGGTGTATGCACATTAATGAAACCTTTATTTCTTAAATGATTTTCAATGGATGCAGATGCTATATCACGCAATCTTAGCAAACATGAAAATGTTTTAGTTCTTGGTCTTAAATGCAAATACCTTCTAACATATTCCTCAGGATATGTTTTTCTTGGAGCAAAAGGGTATCCATCCAATACATCACATGTACCAATTACAACAAGATTGTCTGCATGTAATTCAATCCTACCATTAGGAGCTGAAGCTAACTTGCCTTCTGCCGTAATACTACTTCCATAACTTAACTTATTAGATTCAGTGCTTTTGGGCACAACAACTTGAAACAATTTAGGAGTTGATCCATCCGCAATATCGATAAAAATTTTGTTTTTCATCTTCCTGACTGCATGAACCCATCCCTATATTTTCAAAATATTTTAACTAATATCACGGATAATAAGATGTAAAACAATACAAATTTTACGCATTTGGTGTAAAAATTTTGGTAAAATGTAAGATTTAACAGGAAAGTAAACGAATAACGTATGTAAAGAAATAATATAATACGAGCTAACCTGTACTTTAACAAGTTTCCCAGCATTACTTTCTAAATCAGTATCATGTATCCGTAACATACTATGTACATGGCACTTAGGAAAGGGAAAATATGCGGGAAATAAACTTCTATTGAATTTCGAAAATATTTTAAGTGACATTTTCTCACAGGTTATCAAATTGTAGATCTGGTTACCCTGCAAGTAGTGACAGTCAAGAAGAGCCAGAAGAGCGAATTCCCACCACCAGCTATTGCACCAGACGTTAGGACGCATTATGCCTAATTCACAGGAATACAACTAAGGACATTTTCTCAAATAAATGCAACTTTTAAAAGCAAGCTTGTTTATTTTGTAAACAATGACTGATTTTGTTACACTTTGTAGATTTAGATGAATATAGAACTTAAAGTATACGTTTGTTTAATCCAAGCGCGTTTAATGCACGATTCCAGAAAACTCGAATGATGCATTTAACAAACAGGTTCCTGAAAAAAGACATTATCACAAAAGAAAATGTTGGACAATAATAAGTAAAATTATAACTTAAATGCTAATCGTAGCTCTTAGCTCGATATCGTTTTCTAAAGATTATTCTTTAAAACATTTTTAGAAAACAATATCGATTACCAGGTCACACCACGTGGAGGTTGCTACGACAGTGACCCACCCTATCTCCAAATCCCTACCACCCTCCAATTGCAATTAGCTCATTTATCGGAAGGATAAATGAGTTCTTACTCTACTTAGCTCGTAGGCTCGCAAAAATATACAAGTTCTTTACCATAATATAGCAAAGAACTTGTATCGCACGCAAGTTTCTTAAAACTAACTTATAGCACACCATACAATTAACGCTCGCATTCTAAGATTGCACCCGAGTTATCTAAAACGGTATAAAAAGCAAAGGGAGAAGGGAAGAAAGTTAGAAGAACTTTCTACTGGAAGGAAAGAAAGTTAGAAGAACTTTCTACTAGAAGAAAAGAAAGTTAGAAGAACTTTCGCAAAAGGGTGGACCAGCATTCTCTATCAAGTGAACCTCGCCTTCGTGGGTCAAATGGTAGTCGAATAGTGGCTTACGTGAACCACGAGACCGCATTGAACCGAAAATGACTGGCAAGAACGAGTGACACATCCGCGAAGGGTTTCCCATTTCTCCCTGCTCCCGTTTAAAGGGAGGCTGACTGCAGAGAGGATACCCACGCCGTGAGGCGGCAAGTCGAGAAGGTACTTCAATCAAAATGCCTCGCAGAGATGTGTCCCTGGCGCTACACCAGCATTTGCAGCTCAGTACTGCCGCGTGTTCACAGCACTACCAACCCCAAATGATCCACTTGGGTTCGGACCAATCGACAGAGAATTACCGATTAATACTACACTCTAACGCGCAAAAGATTCACGTATCGTGAAAATGGGTGCAAGTTAGAATTGTAAGCGCTCAACTCGCTTATAAACTTAATACTAATTTCGTGGGATCCCACATACACACTCTGTTATAAAATTGCACTCGCATTGTGTAAAATGAAACGCTAAACGAGAGAGAAAGAAAGGAAGAGAGGAACTAATACTATGATCTAACGCGGAAAAAGTTTGCTAATTAAAATGAGTGCAATTTAAAACAGCAATCGCATACGCACACGCTTAACATACTTATTCTAAACGCCGCACGCGTGCCTCTTATTCTAAGCTTGCACTCGAATGATCCATAACGAGGTAAAAAAGCAAGGGGGAAGGAAAGAAAGTTAGAAGAACTTTCTGCTAAAAGGTGGATCAGCATTTCTCGCCAAGTGATCCTCGCCTTCATGGGTCAAAGGGTAGTCAATAGTGACTTACGTGAACCACGAGACCGAATTGAACCGAAAAAACTGATAAGAACGAGTGACACATCCGCGAAGGGTTTCCCATTTCTCCCTGCTCCCGTTTAAAGGGAGGCTGACTGCAGAGAGGATACCCACGCCGTGAGGCGGCAAATCGAGAAGGTGCTTCAATCAAAGTGCCTCGCAGAGATGTGTCCCTGGCGCTACACCAGCCTTTGCAGCTCAACCCTGCCGCGTGTTCACAGCACTACCAACCCCCAATGATCCACTTGGGTCTGGACCAATTGACAAAAAATAGCTGGGTATACTACAAACTAACGCGTAAAAAGTTCACGAATTGTGAAAATGAGTGCAAGTTAGAACTAGAGGCACTTACAGGGACCCACCCGCCCTCCCACGAGATTACAATTAACTTAAAACTAACGCACGCATCCCTCGATGATTTGTCGATGATCCCTCGATGCTCCCTCGATGCTCCCTCGATGCTCCCTCGATGATATCTTCAAGTTTCGTATATACGCATTTCATACATGCACTCATCCATACTACAGTGTATTACAATATTTTGGACGCAACTTAAAATTAACTTAAAATTAGCGGATCCATCGATGAAATCTCTCTGTGATAGTCCTGGATGATTACCTATGCTGTAACAATCAGAAACAATACACGAAAGGAGAAAACAGATGAAAATTAGTAATATTAAGAAATTCGAGTCGACTCGAGAAAAATACGCAAATAAAATAACAATGCATAACAATATAAAATAAGAATGAAGTAATAATATAAGAGGGAGGAGTGTAAAACATTGATAAATATTATAGAAAGCACAAGTAAAAATGTGGAATTAAGAAATGTGAAATATTCAATTACTTACTCAAAATCAAAACCTGAAACATACAAATTAAGACAAATATGAATCATTTAATTACTTACTTGAAATAAAAACCTGAAACATATAAATGTAATTAAGACAAAAATGAGCCATTCAATTACTTACTTAAAATAAAAAGCTGAAACATACAAATGTAATTAAGACAAATATTATAATAATTACTTACTTGAAATAAAAATCTGAAACATACAAATATAATTAAGCCACACTTGAATCATTAAATTACTTACTTAAAATCGAAACCTGTAACATACAAATATAAATAAGACATACATAAATTATTTCATTACTTACTTCAAATAAAAAGCTGAAACATACAAGTGTAATTAAGACATACATGAATTATTTAATTACTTACTTCAAATAAAAAGCTGAAACATACAAATGTAATTAAGACACATATGAAATATTTAATTACTTACTTCAAATAAAAAGCTGAAACATACAAATGTAATTAAGACACATATAAAATATTTAATTACTTACTTCAAATAAAAACCTGAAACATACAAGTGTAATTAAGACACATATGAAATATTTAATTACTTACTTAAAATCAAAATCTGAAACATACAAATATAATTAAGGCACACTTGAATCATTAAATTACTTACTTCAAATAAAAAGCTGAAACATACAAGTGTAATTAAGACATACATGAATTATTTAATTACTTACTTCAAATAAAAAGCTGAAACATACAAGTGTAATTAAGACATACATGAATTATTTAATTACTTACTTCAAATAAAAAGCTGAAACATACAAATGTAATTAAGACACATATGAAATATTTAATTACTTACTTGAAATAAAAATCTGAAACATACAAATGTAATTAAGACACATATGAAATATTTAATTACTTACTTGAAATAAAAAGCTGAAACATACAAATATAAATAAGACATACATGAATCATTAAATTACTTACTTAAAATCAAAAGCTGAAACATACAAATTTAATTAAGATAGGAAATTGAAGGAGAATGAATGAAATCGTTTTTGAAACGAAACTCTTGAAAAATCGAAATCGTTTGAGTTTGTAAGCCCCAAATCTCGAAATAAAATCACGATGAGGTTCTGAAAACCTCAAAACCCGAATGAAAATCCTGAAGAAATTCGGAAAGCTAGAAACTCGAACTAAAATCCGAAATAGAATTATGAATTTCAAAACCCGAAATAAAATAATGATGAAGTTTAAAAACTTCAGAACCCGAAATAAAATTAAGAAAGATTCAAAAACCTTAAAAAACACAAAATAAAATCTGAATGTTATCTGAAAACCTTGAAACTGAAAATAAAATCATTTAGACATTTAAGATATGCAATTGCAATTGCAATTACATTACATTCACCTATATTACAATATTCTAAAAACTCTACATGTACCTCTTGTTCTAAAATTGCACTCGTACAATGTAAAATTATGTAAAAGGGAAAATAAAAAAGTAGGGAAGAAAGTTGGAAGAACTTTCTTTTAGCTTTGAAGCAATCGACAAGAATAAGCTACTGCGTAAAAAGTAAAAGTCTAATACATAAAAGTTGTATTAATTTCTAATACGTAAAAAGTTGGCAAATGGTCACGAATATGAGTGCAAGTTAGAACAAAAGGCACTTACAATTTGCGTAAGCTTTTCGCCACGTAGGGTGACGAAAAACTTACGCCCGAGCCCACCCTTCCTCCCACAAGCTCGGAATTGGCGTTAAACTAATGCACTAAATATGATAACTTACCAAAAATTAAACGCTGAAACATACAAAACCTTATTAACATAGGAAATTGTGGGAGAGGAATGAAATTTTTCTTTATTTGACACAAAATTTTTGAGACAAATAAAACGCAATGAAAATTGCGGATTTGAGAAGAGAGAACAACATAATAACTTACCAAAAATCAAGCACTGAAACATACAAAATTTTATTAACACAGAAATTGTGGGAGGAGGTGCAAAATTTTACTTTATTTCAGACAAGAATTTCGAAAAACAGAGAACGCAATGAAAATTACAGATTTGAGAAGAGAGAACAACACAATAACTTACAAACAAACAAAGACTGAAACATACAAAACTTTATTAACATAGAAAATTGTGAAAAAGGGAGTGAAACATTACTAAATCGCGAATGGATGATCGTAAGCTCGTCAAAATTCGAGCAAAACGCGTTCGACGATACTTTTCGTACCGTTTAAAAAAAAAACACATGTAAAATAAAAAAAAATAATAGCGAGCATAGTGACAAAATGACTCTCCATCCTAAGATGGACAGCCATTAATAGTTCCCCTCTTCTTTGGCAATTTTGCCGGGGCTCTTCGGCATATAGCCTCTTCTTTCTTCGGCACAGCCTCACAAAAATCACTCGCGAATTTTTACGGTAACTCGGATATTCTTTGCTCTCATATCAATTATATAAACTCTCAATTTTATTATCAATCGATCGAAACAAACAGATAGCATACACTTTTATAAAAATAAAAATGAACTATCCATTTGTTGCAATCGCCAACAACGAAATCAAAATTTTATATATTATTTAAGAAAAAAAGTCTCGAAATTAAAATACGACCAGCGATTCTTAGAATGCGCTGTCCGTAAAAGAATATCCGAGCAGAATATTTATTTAAAGCACTGCACTTCACTTCACTTCACTGTATACTTCATTTTTGCAATCGGGTCTAGTACCACGACTGCGACTTACAAACTAAAAGGCCTGGCCTTACGAACAATCGAGTTCAAGAGAATATTAAATAGAATAAATTCAGATTTAGATTTTCTCTTCTCGATTTTTCGTTAACCCCCCAGATGCAAGCATCTCACGTGTGTTTTACGGAGGACAGAGAAACATGAAAGCTTGCTCTGGCCCTACCTACTTAAAACTAACTCAATCACGCCAGAAGTAAACTACCTGCCTGCCTATCGCTATATTTAAAAAATTGCAAAGTCCATTCTCACAAAAACACACTCCACGATTCTCACACATTCCACCCGGGTGCAAAAAAGCCTACTCCTAGGGAGTACGTCCCGGGACGTCTCCGACACCCGAGTTCAATACAACATTCACACTCTAAGTTCATACCTTTTTGCTGAAATCGATCGACAATCGACAGTGAACATTGAACATTTACATATTTCATTTTCTAATTCTTTCGAATATTCAATGTAATATGTGCATGTAATTTGTTGTAACTCTATTTTTATAAATTTCTAATTCGATCTTATTCATTTTGTTATTGAAAAATAGAATTTTGAAAATTTTTATGATTTTATAATAAATTAATAAGGATTGTAATCGACACAAGGTCCACGACCTAACCACACACACACGTGTAACTTGTGTCGATAATTCACTGTCAATTTGTCGATCGCCAAAACATCTTAAAACTAAACCGTGTCCACCTGCCCTAACTCATGCGAGTAGCATCTAAGCACGCGTATGAGTATAGAGCATAAAAATGAACACGGCCACATGTATTTTCACCTACCAGTTTTCTTCATGTGTGCTGAAAATCCTGAGCTAAGAAACATGATTAGTAACATGCTAATAAAGTGACTTCCAAAAAAAATTTACTCTAAAGTTTCAAAAAAGAAAATGGAAGAACACTGCAAAAATCTAAGTATATCGTTTGTTTCATTTTCAACAGATTTTTAATATCAAAGTAAATTTACTAAATGATCAAAAACATTCATAATTAACTTTGATATCAAAATCTGTTCTCCGCGAAACTTTCTTGTACATATGTATTTGAAAATATTGAATAAATTGAAAACTTTAATAAACTAAATTGAATTGAATTGAATACTATGAAATCGGAGGGTCATCCGACTTCTATGTAATTTTCAAAAATTGAAAAAATGTACAAGAAAACCCTGACCTGAACTAATAAATGAAATAAACAGTTTGTACGAATTTTGCACGATCGTACAGTCGTGTGTCACTATGCTCGCTCAAAAATATAAAAATACAACCAGTTCCCGTGTCGCTTCGGACCATTCGTCCTACGACATGATGGGAACCGGAGGAATCGTAAACCATGCGACTCACCGATCGCTGACTTACACCACTGCACTCGCATCTCAGAGATTGACCCATGATTGATCGGTTGTTTCGTCAAGATTGGCACTCGAATCCAGGATCGATTGATTGCACTTGTACAGTCAGGATCAGGCTGTTTTGTCCCCCGGGTCGGCAAAAAATGTCCTTCTGTAAGCATAGCAGAGTCACAACGGTTAATCATCTTTCAAAGTTTCGTATTTTGAGATATACACTTTTTGATATACATTCGGATTTATTCATGCAGACGTGCAATACGTGCAACGTAAAAATACACATGCAGAAGTTTGAAAAAATATGTCAAACACATAGGTAACCACACCACAAAATACACCACAATATATCAGTACACACATGCACAGTCACTTGAAGTACACACATATCAGTACACACATGCACAGTCGTAGAAATACACTAATAAATTCGTAGGCACATGAGAAACCACACCATAAATCGTGTTAATATATCCGTATATGCATGCACAATCACATGTAGTAACCCACTATTAAACACCATGGCACATGAGGAATCACACCATAAATCGTGTTAATATATCCGTATATGCATGCACAATCACATGTAGTAACCCACTATTAAACACTATGACACATGAGGAATCACACCATAAATCGTGTTAATATATCCGTATATGCATGCACAATCACATGTAGTAATCCACTATTAAACACTATGGCACATGAGGAACCACACCATAAAACGTGTTAATATATCCGTATACACATGCACTATCACATGTAGTAAGTCACTATTAAACACCATGGCACATGACGAACCACACCATAAATCGTATTATTACACCCCCATATGTATGCACAAATGGTTAATAAAACACACTAGACACTTGCACTAATACACTAGGTAACACTGAGATGAGCACACAATCCGTTATTTGAATCGTTGACTCGTACCGATATGTGATGAAGGGGTTGATCCGACCTCCTTGGCAGTTGCGATTAGACTGATTATGTATGACCTTCTTCAAGTGTGAACCGAACCATTAACGATAATAGGTAATCCGCGGTGCCCAGTCAACTGTGCCGTAACGCATCGTTGACGGGCACCTGCCTCGATGCGAACTCGTAATTGTTATATAACGATTTTTAATATTATATTTATTTATTTATTTATTAAATTATTATTACCACTATTGAAATTTATTATTTTTTATCATTTTTTCGCGCGAATATGATACAGAAATTGTTATACTTACTTTTTAAGGATGAATAAATTTTAGGCACAAACATATTGCACGTAATAAAATTTTAATTTATTCTATTTATTGTTTCAAATAACGAACATCTATCGGTACGTTTACTTTTAATTTGAATCACTAAGGGCGTTGCAATGTAAAATCAATCTCAATCGATATGGTAGTTCAGATATCATTTTCCAAACACTTTTTGGAAGATAATCATTTAATTAAATTAACATTTATATTGAAAACATCACGATCACTTTTTTCAATTCATATAAATCGATTTTGCTATTAATGTATGAGTGAAAGATTGCTCTATCGGAAGTATAAGCTGCGATAACGTTTTATAATATAATTTTTATTACTATAATTGTATCGTAAAGTAATCGATAACGGCAGTATGATCTTAGGAAGCCTGGTTATAATTGATTCTCCTTGACGAGCATAGATTTTGTTGCACTCGAATAAATAGGTAGGTCAGGATGAAATATCATTTCTATAGCTGATATCACGACATTGTACAAACATGGAATACACGTTATTAAATATTACCGTGGCATGATAGGACAGATTTAGAAAACAAAATGCGAACGTAAGGTAACATTGAATACGTGAAACTTTTTCGTAAGGAGGCTCGTATAGTTTTCATATTAAGAACGTGAAAAGAATTTTATTCCTATTTATTCATAGCTTTTCCATTTGATCTTCGCGAAGCAAATTCTTTGACATAAATCAGTTTCTCGTGGTACTTTCACAACCAAGGAAAGCGATCCCATGTATTAAATATTTCTTTAATGTTTCTAATATAAAGTATTTTGTCAACTATAGTAAATGATTGATTTAGGAAGAGAATGATAAAGAAAAAGTAAGCTGTTCAAAGTTACGTTGGCATTAATCCAGATGTTCGCCTAGGAGTGTTTCTACCAATTTTAGGAACGGTTCGCTTTACAACTGAGAGTCACGCTACTAAAAGTAGGTTCGCAGTGATAAAAGATGTATTCGACAAAGATAAAAATCTGCGCAAAACCGAAACAGTTCAGACTAACTACATTTCGTCATGATTGTCCCAAAACTTTTCTTGAGTAGCCTGATCCGATTATATCGGTGTTTTTAAAAATACTTAATTGCTTCAGTTTCGGTAAAGTAATATGATCTTTAGTGCTATCAGAGCCTCCGAGAGGAGCTGAAATAATTACTGCAAGCTCAAATACCGTTCAAAATGACAGATTTATTTCCTTTTTAAATAAAGATTGTCAAATATCTTACAAACATTTACAAAGACTTTCATCAACGAGGTCTTTCCTTACATTGCACCCTAAGTCACCATTAATCGTGGAGGTATTAAGATGGGAAAAAGTAGAGTCCGACGAGTCCGCGTTATATATTGTCCATCGATCCTCTTGGCAAGAAAACTCTGATGAAGAGTTTTTATTACTCTCCTTTGGCCCCCCTGCTTTGTCTCGACAGTCTGTTCGAGAAGATTTTCCGTGTTCTGCACGTTTTAAACGCCCATAGGTTTTCCAATTAAAAACGTATATCCATTCGATACAGATAAATAAAAAACGCATATAGTTTATTATTTATTTGATACACAATAAATCTGGATTCACGAACACGTTTTACAAATGCACACTCGATACAGGATTAACATTGTTTTGATACAGAAGGCTATCGTAGATAAATCGGTACGTGATTGCGCAGATGCCAATACATAAAAATCCCGGAGTTTGCGAAAATTGAAGTATGAATATTCAGTGATAAAATAGTTTAAATCGTTTCAAACGCAATAGAAGTGTATTAGGTTGTTGAATATTAAGTTGTCAGTTCCAAAGCGTGGGCTCGTCACTGTTTTACTTAAATTACGAACATTTGTACATATCTATTCCCTTTCTGACCCTTAATCTTAGAATTTCACAGCAACGATCTTGCGACTCCTATTCCAGCTAGAAAACTAATTCCAACATGCAGTTCTTTGAATTTCCATAAAATCGCTTCACAGTTCAATTGACTTGCAAAGTATCTTACGTACCTTGCGTTTCACATCATTCCACTGAACATTTCCAAAACACATTTCAGCACAGAACCTTCTGAATACTGGTCGATCGATTCTAGGAAACATGTAACATCCAGGTTTTCACGGAGTTTCAAGCCTCGCAGGAATTTTAGGACACGTAAATACTATCTTTTGACGGGGGAGGTCGGGATAGGAGCTCGTCTCTTTTATAAGGGAAGCAGTGTTTTATAAAGGTTTACAGCACACGATACGATGACATTCATTATCGATACTCGACATGTTCCACACATTTATCGAACCCTATTTACAATAAATAAATAACATCGATCAAATAAGTGTCTCGTTCGAAACGCTTTCACCCTCGAACATTTTACGCCTCAGTCCATTTTTCGTACAAATGATAGACGAAGATTTCTTCAACTCTCCTGCACAACTTTCCTCGATGATCTTTTTGTTATCCGATGGATCATTTGCGATGAATTTCTTTTCGCTGTTTCCATCATTCGAGTTTAGTCAAACCGCCGTATGCAAATTGTTCTTCAGCAGCTTCGACTCCACATGTCTGCGTTCGATAGAAAAATTTGAAAAAACAATAACGACACTTGAATAATTGAACGTTTGAGTGACACTTTGGTTACAGTAGTTCATTACTCTAAGGAACTTTTTATGCGAATATTATGCGAATATTTGAGCGTACCTCATAGGAGACACCTGAGACTCGATTCTAGTTCCAGTAGCTGAAACCATGCTTGAATGTCTCATGCTACTAATAGCGGACCTGCTGATGTGCTTTCTGGACGAACAGCAACACGTCTCCTTAAAAGCATCTCGATATTTAGCACTGATCAGATTATATAGAATCGGGTTTATGGTTGCACTGAAGTAATACAGGCAACCGGTGAGTGGATATAGCCATTGGTCTATATCTGTTGTACCGATATTGTGTGCGGTCATTATTCGTTGAGCGTGAAACGGAGCCCAACAGATGAAAAACGTTATTACTACGGCACCTGTAAATTAAAAATTGTATAGATTAATTTTTCATGGGGATGTTAACATCTTATCGCGATTGTGTGTGCTATCAGAGTGTGAATACATTTAGAGATCGATGAATTTAGTGTCATACGCGTTAATTTGTTCAGATGTAATTGTCAATGATTAAATCGTCGACATGCGAATACTCAACGCGTCGAATTCTCAGAGCGTCGATATTTCAGCCGTTAAATCGTCAGTGCGTAGAATTGTTAACGCGACGAATATCCGACGTACTAATTTGTCGTCAAATCGAGTCCACGAGTTCGCGTTGAATTAACATTAACGAAGAATGGAAATTATCTCGTAATCTAGTGATCGGAAAACGTCTTCTCCGATAATACACAATCTAGGAGGAACAAGTGTGTGTGGTCACATTGAATTGAAAATTTCTCGATGTTTATCCGTACGATAAAGTAAACGAGTTGGTACACATACAAAATTATAAGGATACAAACGGGATACTTTGTTTGGTTAAAACTTGAACATTTACTGAGAATTCGGATGGTTTTCCGGAGCTGAGCGTGCTTATTTTCCCCGTGAACAAATCCTTCAACGTTTAGGACGTTGCTTTCGGTCTGTATTCGCAGACATATCCCTGTGTAAAACACTGCGATGAATGCCATCGGTAAGAGGAAGAAGAAGAAACAGCTAAGCTCGTACAGAGGAAAATTAGGTATGTCATTGGTTTTCATCACGCAGATCGCGGACTCGATCGAGTATCGGTTTGATTCTGAAAAGAGAAAATAACAAGCTGCAATGTCTAACAGATTTGTACAATCTTAAAAGAGAACAAATCGTATCAAACTCTCTATGATTCGAAATCGGCGATTTGATATGCAACATCTTAATAATTATTTAATAACATAAAAGAAAGATAAATCTAAGATCGCATGAATGAATAGAAGTGACAGGAAGGGTAAAGCATTTTTAAAACACGAGTTCAAAGTATATACACATACAGGTACATCGAACACATTGGAAAACGATTTCCACGCTCGTTTCGTGTTCGTTCGATCGCCGCTCTCGATTTTGTACCGTGTTTTCAATTGTAGTATTTGTGATTACAGTTCATGCGACTAGTGTAGGTATATATTTATTGCGTCATTGGTTCGATGTTACTGGGTACAGTAAATTTTCAATCGAAACGAGAACTATTTAAATCGATATTCTCGATTTCGAAAGGATCGTAAATGAATACGAGTCTACAATTTATTTCTTCCAATACCTCCAAGATATCGGTTTTCGAATTAAAAAGATATCGTGCACATCGTCGGGAGAACGTAAAAATTTGGATCGAAGTAGAAACTCACTTGGTGGATATTCAACGAAATCGAGATTGACGTAAACAGCGATCGGCAGAGCTGAAAAGGAAGCTATCACCCATGCAACCAAGATAAATCGCATGGATCGTTTTAGATCTTCGCTGTTTTGGCGAAATGGATCAGAGACTGCCATATGTCTTTCTCTCGCGAAGCCCACGATAGTCAACACCGACACGTACGAGCAGCTTCAACAAAGAAAAAAGCGATGTGACATTCGTAAAGCGCGGACTTCTTTCAATAAATTGTTCTCTTCACGAATTCGTTGCATCGACTCACATTTCGGAGACGTACGCTCGTAATTTGCACATAACCAATCCCCATTTCCATGGGTATTGTTCCCAATATTCGCCCAGTTCGTGTGGTACGCCTGAAAAAAGAGAATTGAAAGAATCTTTTATTGGTAATCGATATAAAAGACATTAGGGTTGAATCGTACTCAATGAAAAGGATTTACGAGAGTGCATTTTACCCTCTGCTTTATGATCCTTTCACCGGCGCGGTATTCAAAAGGTTGCTAATTAAATTGAAATGTTTTGTACGAACTGCCTAAGGAAAGAATCTAAAATAGAGACGAATGAAAGCAAAGAAAACGTAAAGCATATGAAACGCGGTGAAATCTTGTCTTTGCAAAAGCTTCTCGAAAACACGAGTTTCGAGTGTCATTAATTCGAAGTCGTAACACGGAACATAGCACTTTCTTAATGTAATTACACCAATAAGTCGCATCCTTCGAGTCGTTGACTTGGCCAGTAAATTTCAGGTGGCCCCATTTATTGCGAAATATGTCAACCATTATCTTCACCCCGAATGCGGTTTAATTAATGAAACGTTTACGTATACCGCAATAATGTGCTGTTCGAAACTCGTGCAACAAGAAGCTCGATCGACTCTTTATCAACGTTTTACAGCGTCATACATCTTCGGAGAAAAACAAACATATTGATAATATAATATACGGTATTTTCTGTTTGGAACCGAAGATGGATAGGAGCATCGAACGTTCCTTCACCCGAAAGAAAAATATAGAACCGTGCCCGAACAGAATTTCGATAGCAACAGCTATTCGGTGTACTGTGATACATATTGTATATACAATCGAGATCATCGTAGATAAGAGTCGTGTAATGGAAAAGTGATATACGACGATACGACATAAATAATGGGAAATTTGCTTCGCGCCTCGCGATCACGTGTAAAATATTGTACGCAGCATTAAGTATGGAAAACGTAACAACAAATATACTGGGCAATATATACATCGTCCGGAAAATGGTAGGAATTTGCGAACAGAAAGCGAGCAACGGAACAGCGAATAAATTCACTGGATAATGGAAAGCGTGCATATCGGCCAAGCACCGTTTACAATTCAGTTTCACGCTTTTACGTATCTTACATTTCAATGTAAGGACTTTTACATTTCATTCATGTATCGCAAGAATTTCATATGCTATGACGTGTATATCAATCTGTACGCGATCTTGCTGTTAACATGTTGTGTACAATATTTTATTAGAAACTGTATTCGAATTTTGTATCGAAATCGAAGCTTGAAATTTATATACCAGAAGAGTTACTTCGCGTTACATTTACGTCATGAAATCAGTGTCAGACTTTCTGTGCCTTGAAATCGTCTATTTACACGATCCACAACTTAACATCTAGATAAGACACTCATAAAACAATAGCGACGAGATAAACGTCGTTTCCGTTGAATTTACTTAGTCGTTCAATTTCCTCGGGTAATCGATCTATTTATAAATAATCGAGACATCTGTGACTTGCAAGAGAACGCAAGAGCGTGTTCCAAGCAGCTGATTAAATAATGCAAATGCAGACCCAAAGGAGAATGTAAATAGCGTTCAATAATTTCATTCGGAAGCATTTTCCTTCGCAATAAATATTGCCCTTCCCACGGACTCTTTCTATTAAACTCTATTTAAGCATGGTCGGCTCGATTCACTTCGAACGGGGCCAAAATTAAAAGCGCTCTTCGTTAACCGAACAAACGTTAAAAAAATAAAAGAAAACAGGGAAATGAGTCCGGGACAAAAGGGCGGAATCAGTGGATATAAATTAACTGTGAGGCCACTTGCGGATGCAAATAAATCCATTCAGCGGGATCACATCCGCACTGTGGATACAAATAAGATCGTAACGAATTACGCTATATCCTTTCGTTCAATTCGGATGAAGGTCGAATAAGCCATTAGACGACAATTAACGTTCGGTACGTGATGATACTGCAGATATTGCGATTGATAATGCTGCATAAACTCTAGTATTGAATGGACTTGTCAGCCGGCTTGTGTCGTATAAAAATAATGGCAATCGTAAACCAAAGAGTTCAGCGATGAATGATGAACTGCGTGATTAAATCTTCTTTCGAAAACCAACACGTTCGCAGACATAGTTGTATGGCATGTTATAATTATAAGCTTTTATTATATTGATATTTACATGCTGGACCATGTCAAATAATTCAACGTGTGTGATTGTCATACGTTGTATCGCCCCCGCGTTACATCGTCGCACACCGATAAAAATAATAAAATATAGCAAAATTGTATTACTGTATCAACTCAACGAAAGCAACGTATAATTGACAGGATTACGTATAAACTTACCTAAAATCAAGAACATCAGGTCGGACACCGCCAAATTGAACAGATAACAATTTATAGAGTTGTGCATAGAAGGGTTCTTTATAATGACGATACATGTGGCCACATTGCCAATCAGACCGGTTACAAAGATAATCACGTACACTAGAGTGACGGGTACGATCAGTTTCCAAGACAGATACTTAGGGCCACGTACCGATGACACGTACTCGGATTCGGTTAAAATCGTGCGGTCACTGTAATCGTCCGATATATTCATTGTTCGCGAATCCCGGTTGTCACTTAACGCAAAGGTTAATCACTTTACTTTTTGTACTTCCTTCACACAACAAGTGTCTGTCCTCACTTTGAAAATAAAACAAGTATTTCCTATATGTTAAAGATTTCCTAATAACAGATAACACTATGCATCGCCGTCGATGGATATGCAAAGAGAATTTTATATTAAAACGTAGGAAAGTTGGAGATTGGAAAAGTTAAGAACTAAGAAAATTAGAGAAATTAGTAACAAGGAAAATTCATATTAGAACATTTTTTAATTGTTGAAAGCTTGATCGACAAATTGTACACTTGGTACTTATTAATTTCACTTGCACCAAAGATATTCACGAATCCACCTTATGTCCCATAAATCCATCACCAATTCCTCTTTTGCAAAAATGATTAACGTATCCCTCGAAACGTTCCATCTCAAGAAACTTTCTTTTCTTTCCCTCGGCTGTCTTGTTCATCCGGCAAAAGCTTCATTTTTCATCGACGAATAATTCATTCGTTAATCTTCTCGTGTCGAAATTAATGAAATAGTGTTACGGTAAAATTATCGGCGGAAGTCACAGCGACAGTTAGAAAGGGTTGTATTAAAAGTGCACTGGTTCGCAGACCGTGGACAAGTGATGTCTCTCGAGTGGGTCTGCTATTCACCTTCGCGCCACGCGCCCATCCACTACGCATCCAACCCTCGACTTTAACCCCCATCGTAATTCGACCAATAAAATTTTACATCCCTTAGTAAATCAAACGATTCCAAAATTGTTTATTTCTAACGAGATTACTAATCATTCGTAGAATTTACACGCGTTTAGAACGTTGACGGAATTCAGATAAGTTTCAGAAGCTTTCTCAACACCGATTAATAATATCAATTCCAGTGCAAAATGCAGAGGTGTGTCGTTGATTGCATTAAAGAGATAACGTAAGACAATCACGGTACGCTTTCGTTCTTAAATACGATATGCCATGTAACGATCCGCTGGAACCTATCCCAGCTAATCTTCTGAACGTATTTGCATCTGGAGCCAAGTAAAATTAAACGAGATTTTAACATCGTGGCAAATTGAACTTTCCAAGACGACGGTAAATCGCGGCATACCTAAATTCATGCTTGGTGCTAACATTGGATTCCTCCGAGAGTTTCATTTATATATTTTATCGCGTATGTTGAAAATTCAACGACTCGTTACATAAAATTATTTTAAAATCGATTGGTTCTTTCACGGTACTCAATTTTATCGAGCTACCCTTAAGTCGCTATACGTGGAAATCAATATAAACGCTCTTAAACCGTGAATCTTTATTGTCAAAGTACTTGGTGGTAAAATCTAATGTCGCTCGATCTTATTAAAAGGAAAATTCTATTAATGGATACTTGTACGTAATACCGTTATGAGCTTCAGAATCATCGCCATAAAAGCCTTGTTCCTCCACGTCATGCCCTCTTAAAGTACGCTAAAACATGTAATTATGGTCGGCTGTAATTTCGTCGCAGTATCGGAAATTTCATTTCTTTTCCAATATCTGATGATACTATTTTTGAAACACATTTTTTAAACAAAGCTATACATATTACCGATTCGTTCGAAAACTTTCGATCCTATTCCCGTTTCCCGCCTGCAGAAGTTCCACCTTGTGAAGTAATCATTTGCAAATCTGGTCCCATCTCTACGACTTCGAGCATTCGTCTCTAACTATGATTTGCATTCATTTGCATACTATCCTCATTATAAAAGAATCTCTAGAACGAATACTCGGGAGAAGTAGAACGATCTTCCGCACCATTTCCGTCTTCGTGGCCATGCACGAGCGTTTTCGAAATTTCGTCGAACGCATTGCTAAGCAAGAAATGCATTACGTATTTTCTCGGTTGATGGGTCAAGGCTTGCTGTAACACATGTTTCATGTTTTCAGGACGATGACGCAGAGCGATCTGGATCGCTTGTTGCGGCAAATGTAGTTGGTAAAAACGACATAGGACCACATGATCCTCTTCCGGTCTTATAGGGAACTCCTCGAGCGGACCGTAGGAATCCAGGATTAAAATCAACGTGCCAAGAAGAAAAATATAGAATGAGAACTGAAAAATATCCGAACATTCGATACTCGTTTATATGTAGACTGATTCATATACAATCACCATAGATGTCCAAACTTTTCTTTGATTTTATAAAAAATGCTTTCTTGTTTCAGATCAAATATGAAAGGATTATATAAAAGAATTTTTCATAAAATTACAAGAAAGTTTGGAAATTTGTGTCGTGTAACAATACACGACATAATATTGGGTGAACAATTTACGATACATTGTAATATTAAAATTCTACAAATGCTCCTGAAAACTATATTGCGAGCTACGCTATGATGAATGAACGTGGACAAAAACGGAAACATAGAGTGCGAAGGGAATTTTTCTTTCTTTTTCATTTTTTTTTATACGTATACACCACCAGTTTTACCTTTGGCGTCTTCTCACAGTGTACCGACATAATAACATTACGTTTCCTCGTTTTTGTCCTTATTCAGTTTACGAGGAAACTTTTAAATGACAAGCATAGGACTAACAAACGTTGCGTCTGAAAAAGGAAAGAGGAAAATCAATAGAAACGCGTACGCTAGAACTTGAATCGAAGAGATAGTATCATCGTCACGGTACCAAAATAGTAACGATATTACCCATTGTAGCGATTTTTCACCGCTTAATTGTTCGAGTATCGGTCGGAGAACACACTGGTATATTGGATTGAAACACTCGATTACGACGAATACAATCTGTTTTCTGACACAATTTAAATACTTTAAAAAAATATACACCATAGTTCTCGCTTTCTCGAGATATCGTTCCTGACATCCTTTTATTGATGGTGGAGTAAAAGGAATAAATAGGAAAGGATGATTTAGGTTACACTTTTCATTTTGTCAACTCGAACTCGAAACAACGCAAAATCGTTGAATACATTATGTGGTCCTCAAATAAGTGGACTTGGATATTACTAATATTAATATAATTATTAATATTATTAATAATTCCGAAAACATTGGGATTTGTTGAGACGTTAAATGTTCCGAAGTCGCATTTTAATTGCACTCTATTTATTGAGTTTCCTTTGAAACAGTATGCGAACTCTGATCAAAGAAGTATAGAATAGACAGAGATTGAAAAAGTGCGACAAAACAAGGCGAATTCTTTAAACTAAATTTTTATTAAATATGTAGCCTTAATAATCGAGTACAAATCAACTTAACAACGATACGAGTATACACACGTTCCGTCAGAAAATAAATAATTCGTGCCGAAATATTGCGGCTGGTAAATTCACCAATTATTTACAATAATCTCTCGTAATTTACGATCACGTAACGTTTGAACAATCTTAACCGCTAAACTTTTCCGTGCATACATCATAAAGCGCTGCTAGTCGTAGACATGGATTTCTCTGTTTCATTATTAAACGTGGAACTTGAGTTGCTATTTTGTTCGTGTACAACGGAATGTATTCGATCGAGGAGTGGTTTAGACGTCGGGTCTTCCTTTCTTAACGCGCAAGATTTACGAGAGACGTTATCATTCATATTTCCATCTTTGTCCATGTTTTCTCGACTGGCGGTGAATCGAAACATTTCTTTCGCTTGGCTGATAGTGTACCTGGAAGAAGAAATTACGCAAATGTCACACACGGTGAAACATAATTTATATAATATTAATTTCGTATCATTTTGATACCTAATTGTATTGAACCTCGAGTTGCGTATCTTTCCGTTAGAATTGTTACGGCAGTTCTCAAAGTTCCTGGCAGTCCGGCTTTTTCTAGACGTGCTGTTCGTTTTGCAGCAAATCGTTTGTTTGAACGCGTGCCGGTACTTCATGCTCATTAAATTGTACAAAATGGGGTTCACAGTCGTGCTGAAGTAGTAGAGGCACCCGCTTAAAATATACAACCACTCGTTCAGGTCCGGATAGTAGTCAGACTCCTGAGCGTAAACATATAACAGTCGTTGAGCGTGAAACGGAGCCCAACATACGAAGAATAAAATTACTACAGCACCTGTAACAACATATTATCGTAATTTACACGATTTCTAGGTGTCCCTAGAGCTAGTATTCCTTGGGTCTTGAAATAAATTCAACCAAAATTAGCTTAGCTACACCTTTCAATTACTAACAAGAACGATGTACAATCGGTATACTCCTGAAGAATCTAAAATGTTGATGAAGATACACTTACTCAGCATTCTGATGACGGATTTCCTGGACTGAACCTGTTTCGTATCTCCATGAATCGCACCGTGTGCCACCGAGTTCAAGGTTTCTTTCGTGCTGTTTCTGATCATTAGACCCATCCTCGTGTACATAACCAGGATGATAAGCATCGGCACCAGGAAGAACACGATGGTACTTAACTCGTACAGAGGGAAGTCAGGCATGTACGGCAGAAGCATCGCGCAAATCGCCGAATCGGCTGAATAGTTTCCGGAACCTGAATAATTCATAGTTTTTAAGCTTTCTTATGTGGGTTATTTGAAAAAAATACAAGAACCGTTTGAACAACCTGGTGGATACTCGACTAAGTTCACTTTCGTATAAATTGCGAATGGTATCGCTGAGACCAATGCGATCGACCATGCAGCCAAAATGAAACGTATCGGTCTTTTGAGACCGCTTATCGTGTAAACCTGTAGCGGGTGACAAATGGCCAAATATCTTTCCATGGAAAAGGCCACTATCGTAAGGACCGATACGTAAGACGACCTGGCAGACAAAAGTAACAACTCACGTCAGGGTGTTTTTATTTTAATCTTGGTTTAATCTAGAATTAACTAGAACCCTAGTCGAAGTATAAATTTTAGTTTGACCGTTTCGTCAGTCACAGAAACGTGTAATTATTAATTTAATTCCTACGGTAATTATCGATCCTAAAATGCTACGTTTGATCCCCAGAATCTGGTTTACCATTGACAAGTCGAAACTATATAATTTAAACTTCGACCTGGAAACTTTTGATACGTTGCTTACATTTCTGACACGTATGCTCTGATTTTGCAAAGACCGACTCCTAAAGCCCATGGATATTGTTGCCAGAAAAGGCTCAATTCGTTGGGCAACCCTGAAAGTAATCGAAGAAAAAACTGATAACGATCGACAAGTTGCACAATTATGATTACGTGAAGTAAAACTTGTATTTTTATTGTTGTGTATTCGGTTATATCTGTGACGGTCGTGCAATTGACGTCAGATATCAAGACAGAAGCACACGAGCATCTCCTTGATACGCGGACTAATTTTTCCCGAAAGTAGATTTACGACTTAACCTGACAAAGTAATTAACGCGTAGACGTCAAGATGTTTCGATTGTTGTGATATTAAGACACGGTATCTTTCAATACCAGAATAATTCGAATATTTATTTTATAATTTAAATAAATTCGATGTTAAATTCATAGATACCGTTCCAATCGTTTGAATTAACGAGGAAATTTATTAGTTCAACAAACGCAATCATCGAACCGGAATTTATTTTCTATTAATTCCAGCTACGCTGGGATGAGATAAATACTCGTCGTCTGATAATTGAATCGTTTGATGCAGTATGATTGAACTGAATTTCCACGAAGACCACGGATTTTTTTTTCCAAAATTGGAATATTCCCAGATTCCAATATCCTTAGACCAGCATCCTTATATTTCTATACCCCTAATTCTCTGTGAAGAGAAGACCAACTAGAAACAATGTCTGTACAAAATTTCGTTCATTTACAACGATCGATACATGATATCTCGTTCTGCACCTTATATCTAAGATCGATTCTTTCAGTAAATGATGTTCGTCGCGAAAAGTGTAGCTGATAACGGTTTGACGTCAATTTTCGCTTCCAAGGCACGAGTTCACGTGTTTCTAACATTTGCTCGGATGTAAAAAACACATTACCAGGTATAATTGTAAATTCTGATCCTTCTGTACAGTTCAACAAGGTAATCAGAATCGCACATAAGGTGCAGTTTTTATCAGAAGTTTATTGGTACATTGACGGATTCCGAGAAGGCACTTATGTAAGGACGTTCACAGTGTGCGATTCACTTAACTTGAGTTTTCACACTCATACTTAGCAATATTAAAATTCCGTCGAACATACGCGTATATGTATATTATACAAACGATCTTATCTGTGAATAATTCTATCTTGATCTCGAATTTTGACTGCTCGAACGAGATACACGCTCGAGAAATTTACGTAAATAAGAAAACATGACAGTTCCTAGTTCGACGTTTACTCGAAATCTAAATATACTTTTGTAAATCATGTACCATGTTTATCTTCTAAAATCCCTTAATTTATCCGAGATTTCCCTGCTCGTACGCAATTTTTATCCTGGAATGGTGTTACGAATCGGTAAACAAAACCACCGAATAGATAAGGATCGTTACTGTACACACGAGGCAGAGATTAATTTAAAGTCTTTATCTTTCTAGTTTCCATATAAGAAAGTAGAAATTCCCAGTTCAAATTGTTTTGTTTCAAAGTATTAATTCCTCGATTGAATTTTGAAACGGAATAAGGATGAACTCCAAAAGGGTTCAATCGGATTGCATAATTTATGCTTTCAACATTATATCATCCCTTTAATCTAGATTTCAATTAAAATGTCGCAACCTGTGAATTAACCGCTGAACACAAATTTTGGTGTAGCGGCATCACCGAAATTCGTTCATCGATTCCCTTGTTTTCTCTTGAAAGCACACCGACGCCCATTTTGCCATCGCTACTTTGTTTCTTTTATATATTTTTTATTTTATATCGAGTGTGATGCTAAGGATCTTGGATTTTCTAGACTCTAGGTTAGAAAATGGTAGCCTAAACAGCACGCTGCTTTACACAAATGTGGTAGAATCTCAACTCACCCAGTACGAGTAGAGTAAGGTCGGATATAGCCAGACTGAACAAGTAGTAGTTGGTGGCAGTTTGCATGGAAGGATTCCTGACGATTACAGTGCATGTGGCAATGTTTCCAAAGATACCAGTAACAAAAATCACCACGTACGTGATCGTGAGCGGTATCACCATCTTCGGAGGTAGATACTTAGGCCCTAGTACTTTGGTCAAGTAGTCAGCCTCCGTTAGATTTTTCAAATCCCAGTCTTTCCAAAAATCGTGCACATCGTCCGTGTCGTCCATGACGACCGTTTTCGTTGAATACAAGAAAGTCTTTGTTACGTTAAACCAGTTCCTTTTGCCGAAAGAATAGCTCGCCTAACGTCGAGCATTTAACAAAGGATACACGCGAAACGAATGTTTGCACGTGCTACAGTTCAGGAACGATTCAAATCCGACGATAGTCTATTTTAAGAGTTTGTATACTCCGTGGAAATAATTATCGCGAGTAAACAAGACATTCTATGAGTTGACAACTCGATAAACCGATGTCGAGTCAACACGCGAACGGTGGATCCGTTAATGGGTCACACTGGACCGAAGACGAAGCTCCGGTCGAAACTTCGCCAATTCCAAAATTACTTCGAAGTACATAAATTCTTTGTTTTTAGGGTTGACTTCATCTGAAGATGTTCGCGACTTCTAGCTCAATTTGCCATTTCAGGGAAAATTGGATTTGCAACGCGTTCGCGAGACCGTTAACACTCCCGAGCGTAATTCCGCGTCTCTGATCAAACTTCCACCACGATTCCGCATTTCTTTCCTCCCCGATAATACGAATCATCTCGACATTTTGTGTCTTTTCGTGAGATGCGTATTTGTTTTCTCCTTTTTCGTTTTTCCAGACGCCCAACAAATGGAACGCGTCAACCGGTTATCTGATTAATGAACGAAAACACTCGCGCAAAATATCACGATTTTTAGCGATAACACTTTCACACGCTCTGTTTTTACGATTTTTGATATAAACTTTGTGGAACGGAGGTAAAACATAAAGAAACTTATTGTAAAAGGAACGAATACCACTATAAGCGAAGTTGAAACTATCTCTACATTAATCGGATGGATCGTCAAGATCACGACATCAAAATAAGGTTTCCAAAGGGGAAGACGACAAATCACCGGGTCGTTGTTGTCAGTAGCAGACTATCGCACGGTATGACTGAACACAATGCTCTTAATGATATCGCCGCGCACCTGTCCTCGATAACCTCATCTCCCGGTTTCGCCGATAAGACGGAGAATCGTTCTAACATGCCATTCAATTGTATTAATGTATCGGGTGCAGTCGATTATAACGCTTGTGGCTTTCTTGACAGACAGCATTTCGAATTCAGTTCGGAAATACGATATAATATTGAGAGCTCGACATGGAAAATACGCTTGGTCAGAGTAAACCCATCAAAAATATTTCCAATGTTTTATTAGACGTAAGACAAAGTCTAAAACTATAGTATCAAATAAAATTTACATTTCTTAAATAACCCTTATTATAACAATGAATTTGTTCCTACCCTAACTACATGTACACGCTAACATTCGCTTGTTTAATGTTATTTGTAACATTTAATTCCTTCGGTAATTTGTTGATAATTGAAGTATATTTCAAACAAAAAAGTACATTTTAAATAATAAAATAAAGAAGTGTCTACGTAAATGGAGAGACAATATATTTGCTATCGTACTTAATTTGTAGTGAACGGGGTAATTTACAAAGATCCCAAAGACATTAACAACGGTTCTGAAGTACTATTCTTCATGTGTTTTGACTTTGTTTTCGAATACAAATCAAACCAAGTATACTGAATTTAAGAAATATAACAATCGACAAAAGGTGGTATGCGCACTGTACTGCAAAAATCATGCTAACCGATAAGATTAATCAGAAAAAATGCAACGATAATTGTCGCGATAACGTTCAAGCCCGTCAAACAGAAACATTTTTCTTTCATTACGGTGAAACGAAATATTTGACTTTTACGCATTATTAATCAGTATATACTAATCTATAAATCAAAATATGTAAACTCGTCAAGAAATAAGAAGCTCCAACAATTAGTCATAAACGTAAGTCAGTACACTTCCAGACAGTAAAATTTTATCTTGTTGTAACATCTTTGGTATCTCAAATGTTATTAAAATGTGAATCATAACAATGAAATTAAGATGAATCATCGATGAAACGATAGTTATTCTCCTTCCTCTTCCGTGTTTGCATTAATTTAGATTAACTTAGACAAATACTTTTATTTCTTACAAAAAATATAACCAAAATATTAACTGGAATCGGATTCATCGGAACTTGTATCACTATTATTTATCCTATTCAAATTGTGCTGTATTCTATTAGTATTTACAAAAATATCGTCTGATTCCTTTTCTTCCTCAGCATCTTCTTTGGCGTTTGTACTTTTATCGAATTCACGGGGCCAGCAATTCTGTTTACGATACCATCTTTTATGCTCCTAACAAACAAAAAAAAAAGACATAAGTTACAGGAAGTAGATAATATACTCAACAGAAGAACGTACTTGCGTTAGTATTTTAACAATTTCCGCCTTCACTTTATCTCCTTCCGGTATCGGTTCCACCAACACGAAATCTCCTCGTTTCACCCAAATATTTCTTCTAAATTTCGTTGGCATAGATACAAGATATTGATCTCCAGTAGCATTTTCAACTTCGTGCAGATTATTACCCCGCGATTCAATTATTCGCACAATTGATTGAGATTCGGTAGGAACGCTCAAGTCCTCGACTTCTTTAACGACGTGC
The DNA here is from genome assembly GCA_945859555.1 of Megachile ligniseca. Lineage (NCBI taxonomy): Eukaryota > Metazoa > Arthropoda > Insecta > Hymenoptera > Megachilidae > Megachile > Megachile ligniseca. The sequence goes on from OX243786.1 coordinate 9,286,171, forward strand.
TTACGTTTCGTTGCTTTTGACATCTTTTATCTGCAAATTGAAACTTAACAGCAAAAAAGGAAATAGTACAAAACGAATTTCTGTCAAAAACAAAACAAATCTTCAGTACTTCATTTTAGTTACAGTACTTTATTAACTGTATTTGTAATTAAAAATAAACAACCTTCTGGACACTTCAAAAGTGGATACATTTTATAACTAAGCAAGTATGTATCATAGGCTTCCTTTGGCTAAAGACCGATGTAGGAAAACGAATATTCATCTTCGATTTTAAAAAACTATCAAATTCCCAAATTTACAAGCCAAAATACAATGAGTAATGAAACCTTCTCCTACATCGATATTTTTCCCATGGAAGTTTACCATGTTCAAAACGTACATATTCACACTAGAAAAAGGAACGCTTAAAAAATACCCGAGCATCATTAGTGATAGGTTCCGATCATAATAAGTATATCTAGTCCCAATCGCTCAAATGATAACTAATACTTTGATTAATTCTTCTGTTTCTGCACGATTTTCCATTGCAGTTGATTATACGATGGTTTTAAAGATCCTTTCGACTTCTCTATAGCAGTCCAAACGTCGAGACTTTCTCCAATAGGAATCTCGTATCCGTTTTTCAAACCGTGTGGATTCGACGGTGTTTTACAATCGTTTTCAGAGTCTTTACGCAATACAGTGTCCACTTCTACAGAAGAAAAGAACGCAACCGACATGGGAAGATCTTTCATGCCGACTCTTGAAGCGCAGAACGATCGTGTCAAGAGATTAGTTATGTGCATGGCAAGAGCGGCGTTGTATTTGTAACGGGAATGCACTAGATATCGCACCTCATCGTGAAACGACAGACAAAATCTGACATTATCCTTCATCAGCCATTTCATCGAAACCAACATCAAATGCAAGAAATCAACCGCTCCGCTTTGGACTACCCAATTCACTTTGGTCGGCAAATATTTGTCATTGTCCGATTGGCCCTCCAATGCACGTGTCAACCGAGAATTCAAGAACGGTGTAGCAGGGCAACGACTATTAGCGATTTCTTCCAGCCTGTTGAACATAGCTGACTCTGAACCACCTTCCCACTTACATTTCTTAAACATATCCTGTACAGTTTTACCATGCAACTTGGCTATTTTATTTGCTTCGTACGACGTGTACTGTTTGTCGACGAGTTCGTTAACAAAATTCGGTTTCAATTGATAGGTTTTCTTCCCTTTAGTCATAGTAAACATTTTTCGAGATTTGGATACAGCTTCTGCATCAGTCATGCGAGGATTGAATTGTTTCAGAAGTCTTTCCGCAAACTTTTGACCGGCACCATAGATTCTGGCATAATTCATGATTTTGGCCTGACTCCTAGATATTCCTACAGCTTTAGCGGTGACACTGTGCATGTCCGTTTTGTTGGATTTGGTACCCATTAGGGTCATCCAGCCAAAAGGCGTAGCTCCATGGATCTTCTTGTAATGAGCGTCTCCTATCAATGACGAAATCCACAATTCTTGACTGTCCACGTCGGCACCAACGATGTTGTACCCGGGCGGAGCTTGAATCATAGCTCGTAACTCAGAACCAACTCGTCCCTCTTGAGTATTGGAAGCAGTCATCCACGTAGGTTCCACTGCCCGTCTGGTCAACGTTCCGCAAACAACTACCACCGGTATAATTGCTCCATAATTTATTGGCTTTTTCGTGTTCTTAATAGTATTTGGTAAATAATGATTTTCAAACCATACTGTAAACTGTGACATAATTCTCTGCCTGTTATTTCTCCAATAAGACGCCATTTTAGAGTTCTTTAATATCTCTGCAGCACTTGCATCCAATCCAGCAAGCACATTTTCGGAGAACTTGTTCAGAAAATCTTTAGCCAAAGGATTTCCAACGTTACAATTGGTACCGTCTTTATGCGGCAATTTCAGAAAGTAACAACAATTATCTATATTCACGTCGCACCAAACTGCACTACCTTTATAAATATTATCAGGTTGGACCTGAGGCTTGTTTTTTTTGTTACGCCAAAACTCAGTTTTGTGCAATTCATTTTCCACGTCTTTGTCGAGGTTTAACATCGCATATTCCGTTCCATCGAATGAGCTTTCTATTATTGGTAAAGGACACTGAGCTAATAGTTCTTTTAAGGGTACTTTGGTTTTGATACTTACATCATTGCTATATGGCACTAAAATACCCCAACCCCTTTCTTTAATATAATGCAAAGGATAATGTTCCCATGTCAAATTCAAGAGTTTTGGGACAATTAGCATAGATGTACTTATATTCTGAGGACCTGGCAACCAATCTTCATCCACCATTTTAGGACAAAGTTTTCTGTACCATGCTGGATATCCTGGCATGTGTGGTAATTTTTTAGGTAAAAATTTTCTTGTTTCTTCTAAATAGGCAAATTCTTTCTCCAAAGGATCTTCTTCTTCTTCTTCATTTTCATCCTTTGATAAAGACTTTTGAGATTTCACTTTCTTTTCTTCTGATTTCTGTACTTTACATTTTTCTCTTTTATTTTCTTTTGAGTACTGTGCTTTTACTTTTAGCTGTTGTGTGCTCCAATCTTCATTCCACATCCACAAATCTTCTTTATATTTTTCATTATGCATGAGTTCACAAACAGCATTAGCTCTTTTTGCAAGAATGAACTTGGTTTCATAATTCAGATCTTCAAAAACAGATTCTGACTCATTTAAATATCTTTGCCAATTTGAATTTATAGGTAAATATGCTGTACCAAGCTCTAACATTCCTGCTAATGTAACAGGATGTGGAAATCTGTTCATGAAAAGTGGAAACAAGTGACACAATATATTGAAAGTTGCAATTACATCCTTTGCACAATAAGTCATCAAAGAATTAAAATCTTGTTTAATGTCTTTCAAGGTTCCATTTACAAATACATCTCTAGATTCCTTGTCTATTGTACGACCACAATAAAATTTGTGAATGTCTGCTAAACTATTTAATGAAGTTTGTACGAGCAAATCAGATTTTTCTTCTGTATCACTTTTAGAATTTATAACTGATCTCTGATAACTATTAATTCCACCTACAGATATATGTAGAGACATTGTATCTATAAATCTTAATCCTGTATTTTTCAACCAATACTGTTCTTTAATCTTACTTCTATCAAATGATACATTGTGGCCTATTACAAGCTTTGGTTTTTTATGGTAAGAACTTAATTTTTCTCCATGTTCTTCAATTGTACTTTCCATTGGAATTAAGTCATTCATAGTAAACTGTTTACCTTCAAAATTTCTATTTGTACCATCCGTTAAAGATTTAGACACCCAACCATACCATGCTTTACTAGTTACTGCAGTTGCAAGTGTTGGTAAAGGTCCTTCCTTCATACATACCTCTACATCAAAGATAATATCATCTTCCAATGGATAATCTACAAATTCTACACCATCTGAAGTATATCTGGTCCATCCTTCGTGCAATATCCATTTTTTTGGCATTTCAGGAATATTTCCCATGATCAACTGCCTTATAATATTTACATACGGTTTAATTTGTGCATTGCCAATATTGTAAAAGTGATCCTCTATATTGTCTCCCTCTAAGGGAGGTAATTCGATATCTACCTCTGGTAATCTGGTTGCATCTTCTACTTTTATTCCATATAAGCTTAAATTCTGTTTTATAGCTTTTATTTCTTCCTGTGATATTTCTTCTTGTTTAAAGGATTGCTTAAATATTTGCTGATGCAATGATTTTGGAAGCATTTGTAGATTAATTTCATTAATTCTAGAATTACCTTTAGTTTTCACATTCGCATTGTTATTCTGTGCTTGTACATTTTTATGTTTTGCAGAAATATTCATTTGTTCCTGATAGTTATACTTCATCTTGTACCATGCAGGTGTAGTGTCATAGAAACTTTGTTCAAAATTTTTAGGTATACCAGATAAATCATTTTGATTTGTACAAGTTTGACTCTTATTTGACATATAATTTAAGACAGAATTTGAAATTTTAGCGTAACTGTCTTGGTTGAAATTATTTCCTTGATTTTCATTCCATTTATCACTATTTTTTGTTAAGGTTAGACCGGCATCAAGTTTAGTGTGAATGATTCTTGTTTGAAACTGCTTAAACTCGCTGTTCTTTGTATTACGATTTATAATAGGACAATTATGTCCATTAGAAATATTGATTAAATGGCGTCGCATTATTAATTTACTTGTTATAAACTGTTTTTACTTCTTCATAACATCCCTCAACACGTGACTTTAGCTATAAGTGTATTTAAGAATTTAACATCACTGAGTAGTATTTAATAAAGTCTTACCTATTATTTATAAATTTGAATCACAAATGTAATATAAAATTTCTATTAATCACTGTATTTGATGAATTTCAGGGTTTGATATCTAAATTTTAAACTTTTATGTCGCCATACTGTTTCTGAACGCGCATTTTTCAAAATTGCGTACATAAATATTTGCTGCCACAATAAAAGGATTCGTACAGCAAATACAAATTTTGTAATATTTAATGTTAACATTTAAGAATTGTCATCCTGTATTTTGTAAAATAATATTTATAAAACATTATATATACGAATTGTATAAATATAACATCAATAAAAGTACCTTGTTTTATTATTTTTACATACAAATTGCAAAACTGCGCTAATATTTTGAATGAAATAATTAATTTTACATCTAACTAAAACAAATAACAGGTATTTTTTTATTAAACGCTGTATATGTGAGTGATCACGACGACATCTTCGTAGCGTCTACCAATTTGTTGTGTTCATCATGGCTTCGACGGGTTAGTAAGAATTTTATATTTAAATTATGTAATTATTAAGTAAAATATGTTGATAAAAATGTCCCAGATATTGCTAATTAGTTTTAACTTTATAATAATAGTTTTGTAATTGATATACATGTGAAAACAATACAATTTTAGTGTAGTTTCTTACTTGCCAATTTTGACATTTTCAATCTTATTTTATGTACGAACATCTGTGAATTTAATTAAATATTAATAATGATGGAATTTTTTATTCATTTAGAATCCTTGGTATGTGACACACTCGATCTTAGTGGTCAGAATCTGAAGAAGCTTGCCCGTTGTCCGTCAGATGCAAGTATCAATACATTGATCTTAGACGATAATGAACTTCAACGTCTTGATAATCTTGATTCCTATCACAGGATTACTAAGGTATTGATGTAATAAAGTTTATAATAGTTTCGTTTGCACACTTTTACAGTATTCCATTAATGTCATATTTACTACTTTATATTTCTTCCATACATAAATGAACACATGATAATACAGTAAATAAATAGTTACTTAAGAAAACATAAATAAACAATTTCAGCTCTCCATAGTAAGAAATCAATTGTTACGTATGTATGGAGTATCAAAGTTACATAATCTTGTAACACTTAACTTAGCAAATAATGGTATTTTGACCATAGAGGGTATAAAGAATATGGTAAATTTGCAAACATTATGTTTAGCTGGTAACAACATAAAGGTATGATATATATTGTTTCTTATGTCAATATAATTAAACCAGTAAATTTTTGTAATTTTATATTTTGTAGTCCATCGAACATTTACATACAAACACTAAATTAGAGCATTTGGATTTGTCTGAAAATAGTATTAGTCATGTTTCAGACATTTCATATCTACACAACTTGAAGGTAATACCTATAATTTAATTTCCAGTTTTTCTAAGTTAGTGTATATTAATGAGTTACTTTAATTTTGTTGTAAATCATAATAATATTAACCATTATTCTAGGAACTTTTTTTACATAACAATCGTATAATAACTTTACGACAATGCGAACGCTACTTACCCACATCTTTAGAAACATTTACATTGGCTAACAATAATATTACTGATTTAAATGAAATGTCGCATTTAGCTAATTTAAAAAATTTAGTTAATTTTTCAATTGCTAATAATCCGTGCGTTAGTGTGGCAGGTAACAGTATGTATCCTTTTCATGATTTTATACTTTATGTTCATATTTTCATTTAGACTTTAGAGAAAAACTAGCAACATAATGTGAAAATATATTTTTTTATGATATAGAAGACATATATTATAATTCTTTATTACTGTTAATGTCATCACATATCCTTAGAGTTGATTTTTATCAACAAAATATGCTTTTAGAAAGCTAGTTATAAAAAACGATGTTAGTACTAACTGCAGAATTACAGCTATAGCTTCTTAACATATAGCTTATAGTGGTTTTGATTATCGACCTTTTGTTATCAATTGGTGTATGAGCTTGAAATCAATTGATGGCTATCCTGTTGATCCTCTTGAAAGGTGGGTTTTTGTTTGACAATATTATGGTTATTTCTTATATGTAATATAAGATTGTATTAGTTTAAAGAATCAAAATTTATTTAAAATAATGTCCACTCAGCTTAAAGGCAGAGTGGCTATATTCTCAGGGACGAGGTAGACAATTTCGTGTTGGTGAACATGCTCTGCTTGCACAGTATTTAGCATCTGTCTGCCCTCTTTCTGGTGAATCCCTAGAAAATGAAACTGACAGGAAGCTTAGGCTGATTTTAAGTAAAGCACAGCATCATCAACAACAATTAAATCAACAAAGTGATACTGGAAGTGTGCACAGCTTAAGTAGCGTCGGAATGAGTCCTTCTCCAGCCGCTAGGCGTAGACTTAGTCATAACAGGACAAGTTCTCCTAGACGTACCAGTGAGTTTAAATAATCCTTCACCATATGTCATTACTGCAAGTATGATAAACAATGACATCAAATCTTCCTCTTGCAATTGAAAAAAGTGGACTAGTAGTGATGTACACTTTCCAGTCGTCATGCATCTTATGTCTTAGTTATAATGTGTTTTCTCTAGTTGCGCCAATGTTCACATACTATGAAGATAAATGCTTACAATCACCAAAATTTTATGAAGCAAAGTACTGTGTGTGCCATACACCTTGTAAAGGTATCCAAAGTCAGAATGAGAATTTATCATACACGGCTATAACTGCATAATAGACATGTGTAAAAATCTAAGCCCAATTTTATTTGTATTCTGAAAGAATTTAAAAGCAAACGATTTAGTAATCGTAATAGATATCGATATCGAGTATTATACAATTTTACCTTGGATTAATGCACATGTTTATATCCTCTTGTGCCTAGTATGTAGTACGTTTTTAAGTAATTGCGTTTTTTAAGCTTATAGCGCAAAATGACTTTGGAGAATGAAAACAAGCAGTGTTATAACGATGCTGATTAGAAGATTTGGTTAGCATATTAGCATTTGACGATTTGGAAATATATTTCACATAGTTCACGATTCTTATATTGTTTTCTAGTCTTTGATCACATATCATTTGCATGCTTATGCTAGTGGGGCTAATCCTAAAAAAATATAAGTATAATGCAATACATAATGATACATGAAATCAATTACAAATATATAAAATATTTTATATTTATTTAGGTACAACAAGAAATTCATTAAGAATAAGATCACCAGATAGGATGATATCTAGTTGTCATACTGATGCTATGGTTTCTTCATGCCACACCTTGATAAATGAAGATCATGAGTCATTAATGACTCAAAGTTTAGATCCAAATATGCTTAGTGGTACTTTAGGCAATAAAGTATTACATCCTGCTATTCCACAAGATGTAGAAGGTAAATTACGAATATAATTAATTTCATTTGTATGAAATCCATAAAAATTTGTCTTATAGAAACGTCTAGTCCTCTTCAAGCTGCAACAAAATTAGTACCAGTTCCAGAATCTTTAATGAGTCCAGATTTTCGTCCACCTTCTGGTCTGTCAAGAGTTCTAGCAAAAACTCCACCAAGCAAATTAACGTCACCTTGCCAAGTTACAGTACCTGGTAAATCCACTTCTGATGGAGATGCCAAAGTTATTCCAATAATAAACACAGTAAATCCTATGGCAAAAACGAATCTTAGTGCTATAAAAGCAAATGCGCTCGTAAAAAGTAATTCTGCGACAAACTGCAGTATTGGAAAACCAAATATTGCTAAACCTATTATTACAAGTAGTAGTAATAAATGTCCCTATAGTGTGAAAATTAATAATTATGTTCAAAGCAAAACATTACCTGCAAAACGAGCTTCAAAGAATTCACCAAATTTAGGCAGAAACATACAAAGGCCAAAAAGTGCAAATGACAGAATTAAAAATAGCATGGTTAAAAAAAGCGGAGACGGAGATGCAGGTAATGCTACTCAGAGCAGCGATGAAGATAGCGAAATGTGTCAAGCAAAATTAGACGGTATTCGACATAGAGCTATTCAAAGAAGACAAGAAGATAGTAACAAAGGTAAGAATTTATTTAAACAGATAAAATTAGTTTCTTAAATACAACATTTTGTTGTTCTTAAAATAGATCAAGATGAAGCTGAAAAAGCAGCAATATGCATTCAAAGAATGTGGAGAGGATATCACACTAGAAACCTTAATAAAAAAGCAACGAATATACTGAAGACTATTGAAATGATAAGGACAAATAAATATATCCAGTATGATATCTATTTCGTTGTAATATAAAAGTAATATATTTTTTACTTGTTCTATGTTTCAACATTTATTCTTTTAGAAAACTATCTACTGACATGGAAGCTACTAGAACTGCTTTAGAAAGCGAACATAAACTACAGCTATTACAAATGCAAGCAATTAATGCATTATGGAAAAAAGTAGTTAGTCTTCAACCTACTGCTAATCGAGATTCTACAGGCAGTGATAATGAAAACATTGCACAAAACGTAGATGTTGTAACTAATTTAGCACAGACATGTAATTTGTTGCATACTCAGGTAAAATATCATTTATGTTTTTGTAACCTAACAACCTTAATATACTGAGTAGTCCTTAAGAAACTGATACGCGTTTAGGTGCAACAATTACAAGATTCTATGTCAGAAATTAAACGATGCATGTCAAGTATGCAGTCAAAACCAAATCTTATTGATAATGCTGTCGCGACTCAAACAGAGATATCCGCTGTTCACACCCCAGCAGGTGAAGAAAACACATTTCCATATGCACGACCGCATAGACCGCAGACTTTACCAATTCATCAAACTATTCATGAAGGAAATGAAAATAAAAGTTTTGCATCTAATTTGATTGACAGTGTGCTAAAAAAAGTTTCTCAGTCTACAGATACGACAGACGATGAAGTTAATACTGACATCTTAAATTCAAATGACAATCCTGAATTACTGAATTCAAATGAACATGCTGATATGTTCAAAAGTTGCGAAGAAATAGAACCTGATTTCAAGGATGTAGTAGAACAAGATGCAAAAAATCAGTACGATATAATCGATAATGCTGCTTTGAACGGTGAAGTTTGTGAGGAAACATTATGTAAGGAATTGCACAATTTAATTGAAACAGAAATTACAGCAGAAAATTGTACAGATCTTAAAAAAGAAGATAGTGGGGAGGAAATTGAAAATGAACAGCATTAATTTGAGAAAACGTATAGAAACTATAATGAAAATAAAAATGAAGGTGCAAAGTTAGAGGAACTGAAGCAATGGAAAACGAATATAAATTTTAGTGAATGATGCTGGATTTACGAGTAAAATTGATACATTTGTAACTAAAAATATTTTCTGTACATAAATTCAGACGGTAGCCTTAAATGTACTAATATAATAAAATTTAGTGCTTTTAGTCGCATGTTTCTTATAATTCACGATCAAAAATCAGATACTTCCATTAGAATTCAAGAACATGTCACGTAATATACTAAAGAAAAACAAGTGTCGGTAATATTACTTCAGCAAATCATGCCATAACATTGTTCCATAATACATTATGGTTCTTGAAGCAAAGGCGTGTATTGCATTCAAAAATTTGTCCGTCCACATATCTGGCTTCTGAAAATTGATCGATGTATGAAATGTGTTCTAGTAATATTATATATGATAAAAAGCTTTGCTCCTTCTTTGAAAGATCTGAAGACAAACATTACTGTATAAGCAAATTGTACAATTGGCACCATAATTCTCAATACTCGTAAATTCTCAGATTGAAGTAATTTATAAAAGTCAGAAAACTGCAATATGCACATACATTCCTTCGTAATTATTTAACTTTTATTAAAAAGTTTACCAAACAATATTACGTAGATAATTATTGATTTTACGTATTTATTTTTGTATTTATTAAATAGTATATATGCCAGTCAAAGCTGACATTGACCCAAAGGTAGTTAATGATACAATTTTTAATCTAGTCACAGCTTATGCTTCTATACTAATTATTGTAGATATTAATTGAAACTTGTTATATAAATATACAATGTTACTAAAAGATAATTACACTCGAAATCTTCGAATGAACATAAGTAACTGTTGAAAATTACGTATTTTCGATTATAACAAAAATTGCATTTAGTGACTTTTCTACGTATATGTCTACTTTTTAAGTTCTATTATTAAAAATATTTACTTAACATAAATTGTTGCCGTTAGAATACTAATAGAGTGAAAAAAACTGAATGTATGAGCCTTTATTAAAATAATATTTATTTTGTGTGATACGCGTTTATCGTGATATGTCGTATAAGATACTTTAACGCTCAGCATTGTTAAGACCTTGATATAAGTGTTTAATAAATGACACAGTAAATAGTTGTTTATAACAGCATTTAATTTTATGTAATTGACTTCTGTATGTACTGTTTATCTTAGTACATTAATATTTTGTATTAGAATACACAATTTCAAATATGATAAAAAATAATTAAATATGACAAAATTTGTAACAGAAAAATTTATTACATAGAATGAGTATTTAATGTGATATCAGCATGCTTCATGTGTTCCTTTTAACTTTTAATAAAACAAGATTTTACGTTTAATAGTATTTTCGCACATGATTCCAATGTTGTATGTTAAATTTTTATTTATTTTTATACACCTAACACGGAAATTATTACCAAAAAATACAACTATGCTTAAATAGAACTTCATAATATTAAAATAAATATGAACAAAAGCAATAATTAAATTTGCATTTAAATTTGATGTTGTTTTTTATTTTCATATAAGAAATACTTTCATGTAATTTTGGTAATATTTCCAAATTATATTTACAAGTTACCCATTATGTTATAGGATGTAAATAATTTACAGTATTTGTTAAATATAATTACTACTTTGTGTAAAAATGATTTTACTTATACTGATTTTAATTAAAAAAATATGTATATAAAATTTTATTATATTTACAAACATTACTAAAAAATATTTTATTTTTACTTAAACATTCTTTGACAAGAAGCTCTTTCAATAGCTAAATATTTTTTCATTACTTTTTTTACCTTGTCCATTTCTTGTAAAATATCCTTGTTATTAGGAGATTCCAACAATGCTTGCTTTAAATCTGCTAAGCCCAAATCATATTCATTTAAACCCATGTATGCTTGACTTCTACGAAATAATGCTTTACTATTGTTCTTGTTTAATTGTAAAACCTGAATATTAAATAATAATAAATAATAGTTCGATTTTTTTTTGCAATGCACAAAAATAAAATTTTACCTCTGTACATAATTTTAAAACATCACGGTAGTTTTTTTCTTTCAATTTTACAGCAGCAAGATTAAGCAAAATTGTCACTTTAGTATTCACTATTAGTGTATCAGAATTATCTGGCACATCCACTGTCTTCATCATCCACTTGTAGTAGCGCAATGCTTTTTTATATTTCCTGCCTGCATCTACATAATGTTTTTTTAAAAAATAATGATTTCCTGAATCTTTTATCTTCATAATAACCCCAATTATATACTTGTACTATAAATGATTATAAATGTCCATTAGAAAAGTAACTTACAGAAATATATATTTCTATAAATGAATACTTACGTCAAGTCCTTTACGATCTGTATAATAACTCCAGTCTTCAGGCCATGGAGTAAAAGTATCTTCTGTTCCATCACTCTCTTCCATTCCCCAATTTTGACCTTGTGTTAATTCACCACAGTCAATTATATGTACTTTCTATGATTAAGTTGTATAAGTAATTATTATTGTACCATATTTACAATAAAAATAAATATTAATTCTATATACCTCAATTGGTGTATCTTTTATTGTTTCTACTTGAGAAACTTCCAATATTACACCCATTCCTTTCAAAACTTTACCAAATACTACATTCGTGTCATCTAAATGAGTACTAGCTGAAATGGTAATAATGAACTGGGAACTGTTGCTGTTTGGATAACCTTCGTTAACCATACTCAGGAGCCCTCCTGAAGAATGAGAAAGTTTAAAATTTTCATCCTCAAATTGTGCACCATATATGCTTTCTCCACTTGTTCCATCAAAATTTATTATATCTCCACCTTGGATCATAAACTGTGGCAACACTAAACATTTTTATTAAGTTATTAAATATACAATTTCCAACATATAAAATGTTAATATTCTTTATTAAATATACCTTTATGAAATATTGATCCCTTATAATGTAACTTTTTACCATTGATTCCAATGCCCTTTTCTCCAGTACATAATGCACGAAAATTCTCTGATGTTCGAGGTACAACATCTTTAAAAAGTTCTATCACAATTCTTCCAACTGTATTACAGTATCATATAAATTATTTTTAATATTCTAATGAAAGGAAATTTAAAAGAACAGTGGTACACAACATCGTTGGTTAACAGCTGAATTATATGCTTTCATGATTGCAACTCTTGTGCATAGATTACCTTTTTCTGTTTCAATTGCTATATCCAAAAAAACAATGGGATTATTTTTTAAATTATCGGTTAACTCCTTCAACGAATCTCCCATATTTTATTTAATATATATCCATATATGAAGAAAGTGTTTTTAAATTTTGCTTTAACCACTATGCTACACTATTTCGATAATGCTGCCATCTCATGACCATATATCATCCCAATTTATAACTCTCTTGGGTAACATTAACTTATTACAGTGTTAAGTAGTATATTTAACAATTTCTTCTCATAAAATGATATGAAAATATTATGCAATCAATCTTTCGGTAAAACATTTGTAATTTTAGCCTCTAACGATAAAAAAAAACCAACAAGGTCCCACCGAGATTTGAACTCGGATCGCTGGATTCAGAGTCCAGAGTGCTAACCATTACACCATGGGACCTGCCGAATTGGTCATTTCATGTTATTAAATATATGGAACGTATGATTGAAAATTTATTATACATTTCACATTATACATAAAACAATTGTCATAGAATAAATAAAGATTTAAAATATTACTAATGAAGGAGTATTTGTGACATTATGGATAAAAAATACAAAAGACAGATTAACTTTTTATATTGTTGTAATAAGTATATAACAATGACATTTTTGACAGTATAACATATAATGCGTACAGTTTCGTAATAATATTACTATATATTTATGTGTGTATGCACATATATCATATGTACACACACATATATATACATATATATCTTATGTGATTAACTTATATCTTCAAATTCAATAAGAATTTTCTCTATAAATTATAGTAATATACAAACAAGCAATTCGAATAATCAGTAGACGTATCGTATATAATCAAAATTCTAAAAGCTCATCTAACACTAGAATGTATTACACAATATCGTTATTAGAACTTTCATAGTTCTGTATCTGTTTTAGGACAGTGATTATATGTTTTTTTAATAAATTTCTGTATTCGCAACACCAATTTTTATAAATAATAAACTTACATATGTCACATATTATGAAGCAATTCATATTTAGACGAACAATACATGAATGATGTTTCACATTAAAGTATTGTTCACGTTATTTGAGCAATACAAATTTTATTTGATCTATGTGGTAATAACACATAAAACTGTTATGTGCAAAAATGATCTTATCCTGTTTTTTAATCTGCCACGTTCATCTCAATGATAAGCAAATTTGGCAAATAGTCTTGATAGTTTTAATAACTTCTCTTCTAATAATACAGTAGTACGTAGCCAATATAAAGTAATATTTTCACAGGGTGTAGATTATATATTATACAAATACAACCCCAAATAGAAATGCTGTTTGTTCTAAAGCCAAGTTAGATAAAGGTGCGGATTTAATAGCTTAATAAAAAAAGAGTAAACGCTCCTGAGCACTTCCAGGTAATAATCTCCACCCACGTTTAATGTTCAAATATTGAACAATTGCTCGTGCACAAATTAAAACACCTGAAATATAAACATATGTATCAATATAATTCTTTCATACCTTAACACGTTGATTATCGATTTGACATGTTGATTTTTATCGAAGTGAGTTTCCACTTTCGATCGGTGCGCGATTAAAACAAACATCGGCATCACGGTAAGCTTTATTTACATAAAATCGATAGTCAACGCGTTGATATAGGTAGTAGGACATAGTATGCATAATAATATGGAATAAAATACAAACCAAATCCCATTATTAACCACCATAGCCATGAATTTTCACGCGATGCAAGATCAGTGGAATGTTTAACAATCAATGTCCATTTTGTCAAAGATAAGCCAAAACCAGATAATGCCCCATATCGAGATGCAATTGTGTGACAAAAACACATCAACAATAAGAATCCGATCCAATTGAATAAAAATGCAACTGCAATAATCACATATTTTTAGATTGAGAACAACACATAGACAAAAATAAATAAATATAAAAACATACCCAAAAATGCTGTAAAGAACATGAAATCAGTACCAAGTAAACCACTCTCTGGATCTCCTTCTGCAGCTTCAGTATCAATAGCCAAAATTGTCAAAGGTTGTTGTGGTGTTCTGATATTGCCAGACTAGAGAAACATTATTTTATAACGTTATACTAGTTTTTCATGGCAGTTATATTGTTATTAAATGTTATCATAAGTATAAGTATATTAAATCACCATGTGTATTTGGGGATAAGGTTCTCCCTGTAAAGTTTTTTCACGTTGTACCTCCTCATAGCTAGGTAATTTTGTAGCTACTTCATAAGGTGGAGGAGCTGAGAAATCTGCTTTTGGAGGTGGTATTTCTTCTCCATCCACCTGTAATAATAATTCCCTGTTAATACTGTAAATTTTGAAATAAATAACAAATTTATTATACCATTCGACTTTCAATTGAAGTTTGAGCTGCAGCAACATTTCCTGAATGATTAATCATATCACTTGTTGTAACTGGTACTGCTACAGTTAATCCCGATATATCATTCTGAGATGATGGTTCTCCATTTGAATCACTATTCATTTGTGAAGGCTAAAATTCGATCATTATTATTTGTCTATAATGTATGTTGTTGACCACAAGTTTCAGTTACACAAAGAAATCTCACATTTTCTGTTATTACTAAGATATGCTTTATTTCATTGATCTTTGCCATTAAAAAAATCAAAACAATATCAAAAATAAGAGATGCTTATATTATAATCAAATTTTAATATTAAATTCCCTGTAGGAAACAAATGACTATTGCTGGAGACAATGTTTTTATCGACTTGTGCATGTCGCTGGTCGTGCATAGTTTACAGTCTAACGCATAACGATTTTTCTTAAAATGTGTAAAATCTATTTACTAAATGAAAGACATTTTGGCAGTCAAAGACGCATAATGAACTGTTCAGTATTGCTTTTAAAACAACACGTATGAAAAATATGTATCATAATTGCATCGTTGTTTAGACATACCATATTGTACCGTATGTTACTATCCATTTTTGGTCAAATACGTATAAAACGTGAGTAAATTATTTTGATTTCGTGCAAAGGACGAAAAATACTGTTTTTGTACGTTACGCTGCTTTGTAAGACAGCAAAAGTTCTTACAATCGATGGCTGACAGCTGGCAGGGCTGTATCGCCGTTACCATAGATTTCTTGAAACGTTTACGTCTATCATCTTTACTCCGACAAAATGGTTAATATTTATTTCCATTTATTAATATATATCTTTTATACTGATTCAACAGTTGTATTTCCAGTTTTTGATCGTGATTTGCGTATTTATTCTGAATTTCTTATTACAAAATAAAAGTTGTAACTTGCACGTTGATTGGTCATTGATAGATTGATATTGAAAACCAGGCAATAGGACGGGAACGCAGCAAATCGGAATCTTTCTATTGACCGGAAGTGTTTGATTAGTAATTAACGCTATTATAATGTTATTAATCATAAAAAGTTAACGTGTTTTACTAAAATAATATATAAATATGAATTTGTAGGAAGTACTTCGTTAAAAGAAAGTACTATTGACGAGGAGATATTCATTTGAGTCATGACTTTTGGAGGGGGTAATTTGGATCACGTCGTCGTGCACAAACGACGCTCTACTCGTCAGTCAGTCGCTTACCGATTGTAAGAGTGGTAGGAAGGTATTATAATGTCGGAGGTATTCAAACTAGGTGATCTAGTATGGTGTGTACTTATTCCGTGTTAATCAATGAATGTTTATAATGAAAATAGTGAAATGTATATAGCAGTGATTACTAATCGATCTCTTTATGGATTTCAGGGCGAAGATGAAAGGATTTTCGCCTTGGCCTGGCCGGGTAAGTTCGAGTTGACTACTAACGGTTCCATAACTACATTTTACTTGACCGTACGCGCCACGAAGTCAAACGCGGCCATCATATTTGGCGGGAACGCCTTGAGAACTACTTAGGTTTTTTAACTACTCGTTATGGTATCAGAAATTAATGCATTTTATGTGATGTTGATATCTGTACTATCCCCAACATATTTCCCGCCGCACCCGACCTTCGAATTCAAATTGGCGCGCAGGTTACGAAAATATAACCTAAATTATGTTGTTAGGATTTCATAACTTCATCCGTGATGTTCATAGATAACTTCCAATCATACTTGCATGTTTACATTATATGCATCCGCGTAACATTTATTTACTTTTTATTTTTCTTTTTTTCGTAACGATAAAAAACGAAATATTCTCATCAACGCGATACCTATGACAAAACGGAGTTAAATATAATTCGCGCGGTAATTATAATTTTCTTTAATTGTAAATAAATTTAGTCACTTAACATGTAAATATAAGTATAGTATTTTTGTTTGTTATTTGTATTTATTTCATACACTATTCAGGGGCAAAATTTGAATGTACCACATACTCTTTGTTTCTATTTTGTGGAAGAAAATTATTTCTGGAACTATATTTAAATTGTATGGTTCATATTTATTAAAGACAACTAAAAGATTATAGTATGCTGGATTATAAAACATTTATTAAGAAATTTATATATACTTATATAGTTTGTTTTTATAATTTTCATTATGTATACTAATTTGCCCATGACATCTTAAGGTGTCTAATCCTTCAAAGGACTTAAAGAAACCAACAAATACTAAGAAGGGGCCAGTCCAATGTATTTTCTTCTTTGGAACAAATAATTAGTAAGTTTTAATAAAGTTTATTGTTTCTGATACTTTTTAGTATATTGATCCTTGAAATTGATAAAAATATTTCTTATAGCGCATGGATAGAGGAATCTAATATAAAGCCATATCTAGAATATAAAGACACTCTTGTAAAATCTAGTAAATCTGGTGCATTTAAGGATGCAGTAGAAGCAATAGAAGAATTTATTGCTAATGGAGAGGTAAGTTACAGAATTAAAATATAAACTGCATTTTTTTTTATAGACAACCTTTTAAATAATAATTTTTATTATTCACTGTATGATAGAAAATAACAGTATACATACTAATATTAAATGTGATATGTAGTTCGATACAGTGATGCCATTTGCTTTAGGTATTTGAGGATGGTTTAGATCCAGACTCATTATTCGACAGACTTAAAGAAGAAAGTATATCAGAGAAGAAGAATGTAGTAAAAACACCCAAGCCTCGTAAGGTTAGGTTTAATCTATATAATAAGTCCTATATAATATGTGTTCAATATAAAATATGATACAAAATTATTGATTTAGGAAACACCAAAAACTAAAAGATTAGACAC
The DNA here is from genome assembly GCA_945859555.1 of Megachile ligniseca. Classification (NCBI taxonomy): domain Eukaryota; kingdom Metazoa; phylum Arthropoda; class Insecta; order Hymenoptera; family Megachilidae; genus Megachile; species Megachile ligniseca. The sequence continues at coordinate 9,304,191 of OX243786.1, forward strand.
TAGTGGAAGTGATGCTCGTCGTCCAGCCAAAAAACAACGCAGAGAGTCAAGTACAAGTAACAGTAATAGGATTGGAAGCATTAGTCCTGCATTGAATCATTCATCCCCTCCTAGAAAATCGGGATCAACTCTTCTCAATAGGCCAGCAAATATTGCAAGACCTGTAAGTACCTTTCATATATTTATATGTTATAGTAAAAGATTACGTACAGTCAAATATGAAAAACTTTTATTCGTAATAATTACATTATCTTATGTTTTATGTAAACAAAAATCAGTTCATGTTGAAATACTAACTATGATAACTATTTCTAAACAAATATTTAGTGGAAATAAGAATGTGTTCTTTTTAGGACATTTCATTCTATAACCATTTACCTATTTATGTAAATAAATAAACAGCAATAATATTACACCTCTTTTAATTCCCATCCATGATCATCAGATTGGTTTTGCACATTTGGAACTTCAGAATTGTTTTTACAAAGTAATGCACTTTTCTAAATAGGCATTATCCATTTATTCCATCAATAAATATTTTTAGCAGATTTTAAAAAACATAGCATAATTAAATGTCTAATTAATATTCCAGCTACACTACTTTTAGTTTGTTCACTGAAAATTTTCTTTTTGATGTTTCACAAGTAATAAATTTTATAGTGATACAAATAGTCAAGTATTATATTTTCTGTTCATTGAGAATGTTTGTTATTTTCATAAGAGATGGGATCTTATAAATACATCTATCTTTGAAGTTCAAAATTTGTTGTCTAGTTTGGTATGATTTATACATTGTATCAAAGTTAAAATCAGTCATACATATTTCTATCTTCGATTGCAGTAGAATTAGCGAAGAATTCGATCGTTAACATGTTATTGCCTTGTATGACAGGTAACACCACCCTTGGATGTAGAAACATTGTCACAAACTCTTAAGGAGAAAAACATCCTTCCATCGACCTTGAAATTTGGGTTCCTTGGTTTGGGTATAATGGGAAGCGGCATCGTAAAAAACCTGATCAACAGTGGTCACAGTGTAATTGTATGGAATCGGACACAGGAGAAGGTATGTACACTTCATTTGCTTATGATGTAATACGATGATATACTATGTTTACGTGCAATTATAATACGGTAATCCTATATCGCGGAGAATAATCGTCTTTATACTTTGTAAAGAAACTCGCATTAGATATTTTCTCACACAAGTATAATAATTAACACTATCTTATTTTTCTATTATTTAAATTTGAATATAACAAATTAACCAAAGAAAAAAGGACGATTAGGAAAGTTGCTTCAATTTAAATAACGAACATATTTCCGGAACAAAATTAGCAGTTCATTTATTCAAAATAAATAGTCGCGGTACAAAATATTTTTAATAAACTGATGCAACTGTCTTCATTATCAGTTCATTACTGCATCGTCAGCAAGAACAAGAATACCGCGTTTCATGTCTTCAGCGACGTATTAGTTCCCCTTCAATAAAAAACGATTTTTATTTATTCATATTTTATTACAAAACGATGCACGTACGCGTATTTTGCAATTTCACGGAAACAATGAAAAATAATAGAGAAAGTTTCACTTCTTTTTAAATAAACAATTGCATTTATTGATTATACTACGAATTTGGCGTTTTTCCGTTAAACGTTCTGTTCGTAATTATAATTGAAAGAAAATGTTGTGATGGTAACAGAAAGTTCAATCATTTCCGACACAAAAAGTAACAAGTCCTAGAGAAATTTGAATTACAAAACAATTCAACAATTCGCTGTCTTACAGATAAGTGTCACGTTGTGCGCGATGTAAAAAATGAGATATGTATCGGTTGGAAAAGTTAGAATTTTCGCATCTTTCATCACAGATTCCTTGATATATAAAAAGGGAAACTAAAATAGATTTCGTGATTTGTTTCATGGATACGAAATAAAGAGGAAGTTAAGAACGTTCAAAGAATGGACGTACCATTTTCTTTTCTAAAAATTAGATAAAGGTAGGTCTAAGTTTCTTAACGTCTCGATAAAAATAAACACTTCCACAAATTTTTATTTGCGTTTGTAACGTGTCCGCTAATAGATTTAAAAAATGCAGAAAAATACGAGCTACCAAAAGCATTCGAAACATCGTTTACAGATTCGTATCATCGTAAGAGGAACTCTTTGATTATTGAGAAAACTATTAGGTGATTCAAATATACCTAATTATAATAAAATATAGTGCACACGCGATTTACATTTATCTTATGTTTCGTGTCGCTACACAACAATGTAGTATCTTCAAACGAATGCTTTCGTGGTATTCCACAGCCTATTTTTTCTTTTTTCATTTTCTTTGACGAGTGGTTCTCCGATGAAGTACATTTGCGGCTACCTAAATTCGTGCACCTAAACGCAACGGTAACGATCGTTCAACGGTAACAGTCATCCTCTAATCAGTTCCAAAGATCATTTTAAAACCACGTATACAATTCCTAGTCATGTTATCGAAAGTAAACGTTTCGAGCGTTTAACGTGATCTCATTTCGACAACTCGTTAAAAGTAATTAAGTCTTCGTCATTTGGTATTATTTCGTTGCTTTAAATCTACATTAAACACAATACAGAAATTGCTTCTCTTTATACTCGTTGCCAATTGAAATATATTAATATCGCTTCGACGATAACAAGTAAAATTTCGTAATAAGGTATCGCACTCGGTAAAGTTCTAACGGGTTACTCTAGGGGTTACCGGTAACTGGTGCTACGAGTCTACGCATGATCGAAAGAAAAATTGACTAAAGATCTATTAAATAGAATCATTGCCGTAGCTAGGATCCTAGTCCAGAATGAGTCAAGTTTACTAATAGTAAACCAGTTTATTCCATACAGGCCATTCGAGGCTTTCAGAAGTTTGAGATTTGGAAATTTGAAAGTTAAAAAATGTGTAATTTCTAATGTGAGGTATCCTAGGTTCGCGCTACGTGGAGACCCGGGTCTCTGTCTAGTTACGCCAATGAATAGAACGAGACTTTCGCGTTAACATGGAACATTCTAATTAAAAGCGCGTCGCCCTAGCGCACACGCGAACGCATAAATTAAAAAGAAATCAGTAATCGGTTCGCGTGAAGCGTGCGCAACATTGTAATACCATTATCGAGATTATAACTATAAAACTTCGAGTATACGAATTTTCATTCTCGCAACGCTAATCTATTATCGATCGTGAAACGTACGCTCTTATTACTTTGACGACCGCGTACTTGACGAAATCGGTAGTTGTCGTGATTAATAAAATTTGCGAATTTTTCTTTCTTTTTATTCGCTCACTTTCGACATCGGTCGTCAAAGACGACATCCATCGTCAACGCTGGAGAATCTAACATTTTTAAGTTCACCATAACGTATGGTCGTGGTAATTGCAGTTCTGTGGTGCGTTTGTCGCGTTCCCGTTTTCTAGGGATGATAAAATTTTATCTCTTTGAAGTCGCTGTGAAACGATCCAAAAATAACGGCACCGCTACACGCGTTGTTAGCTTAGCTTTCTTGGCCGCCTCGACGATGTACAACGTACCACCGAATGTAGTAGTGGGGGTTGCGAAAGAAGGATGGTAAGAGTAGGGGAACATGTGAAAAGAAAGAAAACCGGGAACTCTCCCGCGGTTTCAATCTACAGTACTATCACGTACGTGCAAGTTTCATGAATCAGAACGTTATGCGCAGCGCGTCAATTATTTCTTAAGTATTAGAAAGATTTGTGACTTCTTCTTTAGCCGAAATCATAACGACTCTAGAGAGATGTCACTAAGCTTCGACAGTGTTTAGTGAATGTTTAGTCTCTTTCTCGTACCGTCAGATTAGGTCTTCTCGTAAATCTTCAGTATACTCTAGATACGTATTGCAGCTTAGGCTTCTCTTAGTTAGGAGGACGTGTAGGAAAGGAGTGTCTCGTCATTCGCGTTATTTATCTATGTTCGTTGTAAGCAAAGATAGGAGGTTCTAGGCTAGACTCTTCCCAGGATTCCTCCGAGTTCTTTAAAAACTAAGGCAAGAGTTGAGAGGTTCCTCCTTCTACTCTTATCCTTGGTCGAAGAAAGCTTACGTTGCAGCTGAGTGTACACTTCGAAGAATAAATGTAGGGAGGGAAACCATCCCACCATTTGCCTTCAGTTTTGGCAAACCTTAGGAAAACGTAAGTTCTCCCGGAGTTTCTCCAAGACCGAGAGCAAGCGATGAGAAAACCCCTACACTTACTCTTAACCGAAAGAAGCTGTTATAGCAGAATATACATGAAACGCACACTAAACACTAATCTAGCTTAGGTGAAATATCGGTTCTACGATCCTTCTTTGGAATAATAATTTTTTCGACTATTCGGTTGGATAGATGGAACTTTCTTTATCAAGCAGCAGTTATTCTTATTTGGAAATACGTTTGTAACGCGACATTTGAGAACCACTGCTTCCCGTTGAAAACGCTGACAATATCCCGCGAGGGGTTGATCAGAGACACGTATTATTTAATTCGTTGAATTCGTTCTAGAAGCTACAGTAAATTCAGTAAAAATTTATGGTTTTATTCAAAGGGCAGGAAAACATAATCTTAAAATGTTCATAATTAACAGCAACGAATTGACTTAAAAAATAATTCATACAGAGTAAATGTGTACCGTTCGAACCGGATGTACCGATGAGACTAATTATACGATGTTCTCGTTACCGTCTCGATACGATGTTTCTTATCTCGTTCGTTAATGTTCCACCGTATAGGATAATCACAATTAAAGAAAGAAACATTTCTGTAAATTCTACGGGCGCTAATTGTTTTCATCATTTTCTTTAGCGATATAAATAAAATACGGTGAGATCGGTAAAGATAACGCATAATATCGACATGTTATTCTTCAAAGCGAGAAAAATTTACAGATCACCTGTTCGAGTTTGAGCTTCAAATACAATAATTGAACGTAGTCACGGTATCGCAATTTCACACAGAACTTGTACTATCTCTAATAAGCTTATTTAAATGTTCTGTTCGACGTTTGTTTTTCCATCAGAATGAAAATCATTTTATTTCTCCATCGCATAAATAACTCGTGGAGTAAAATGAAAATCGTTTCAAGGTAATTTCTTAGATCGTTTGCAATGTACGATGACAGATTGTACCGTCATTATCGTACCTTCGCGATCGTGATTATCATGATTAGAATATTCCTCTGTTTAACGCCTATAGATAGATTTCTCTGCGCGCCATCTTGACGTACCATCAAATCTTTCAAGTATAATTTGCACATTTCTCTTTTACTCGCAATCGACCTGTTCCTTTGCAAAACGATCAGAGATCTTTATAAACAAAAATTAATTTCCAAAATATCGTAGGAAGACGCGATAAATGAAACTGATAACGAAAAGATAAAAACGTTTCGGAAGAAGATTAAATCTGGCTGTAGTATATCGGTTTGGTATAAAAAAAATAAGTTCAGAGATATCACTTATTATTTTCTTTTTTTAAAACGATCGTTGTTCCAATCAATCAGGTTACGATGTTACGATAATTAAGTACTTGTTCTCGTATATTAATTTCTTTTCTTTTGCTCTTTGATCGAATGGTTTTTTAAACGTGTAATATTTGCATGCTTCGAACAGTCTGCACTGTATTGAACAGGGAAGAGTTTAAAATGAGCGACAGATGTCGGAAAGGGTAACGTTTGCCCGAATGTCCGGCTACTATGATCTTTCGAAATCGAAAGTGAACAAGAAAATAACGAGGTTTACCTAAACGGTACGACAAACGACGCATCAACTGTCGTCGGACATTTGATCAACGGATAAAATCGTTGGACAAAAACGCGTTCGTCGATTCAGTCTTTTCATAGAAAAATTGTGATCACACGCCTGCAAACTGGGTCACATGTCGTTCGCATATACTTATTTACAGGAGAATATAGACGCGAGAGTCGAGGATTGATTTCGTTAAAATCACATTTTTAATTTCCGAACAAATTGACAATTTGGATAAAATTATCCAACGGACACATTTTTTATTCCCGCTTCACTCGTGTTCGTTTCTTCTCTTTCGAATTTCATTCTGCACAGTTCATCGTTCATTGAAACAATTCGCGGCAGATTTTGGCAGTTGACACTACGACGTCTCGCGTTGCATTCTAGCGATAATTCTTCTTAAAATCATCTCGTCATTATCATCGATGTTAGTGATGATAATGATAACGATAAAAAGTTTCAAGCATAAGAGCGGACAGTTTGCAAGGTAATTTAACTTGACCACGGGCAAAGTCTTTGGAAACTGTCCGCGACTTTTTTTTTTTGCTTTTTCCTTCAATTTTATTCTCCTCGAATCGATACACGCACGCACACAGGATTGATCGACAGATTCCGTCGATGCCGGTCGAGAAACATTTTGTTATATCTGTTGGTTGCTCGTAGGCGTTCTTCTTTCTCTCATCGTTCCCGGAGGTTATCGAGCATTTGTTGAGCAAATGAAAAAAGAAACGAAGGAAAGGAACATGGAGTCCCACGAGAGATAAAGGTACCACCTGACGAATGTATATTCCCACTTACCGGCGTTAGAGGCACTTCTATGTTATATTTTTGTTTTTGCTCGCGTAATGATCCAGTGGCAGTACAATTCTCGGTCTTAACTGTAATCCTGCTGTGTGTATATAAAGAGGGAAAGAGAGAGAGAGAAAGTGAAAAAGAGGGAGAGAGAGAAAGAGGCGGTGATTAGTACCCTTTCGACGCTGTCGTTTACAGCCTTGTCTAAAGTTTGGTTTCACGCGGTAGTTCGGGTAAACTGTTACTAGGTACAAGAAGACTAAGACTTTCCGGACTTTCTTTAGGCTCTTTGGCTAACGCTTCGCCGCTGAAGCCTCTGTAAACTGGCTTATCGTGATCCGCGTCTTTGTACACGGACGAAGAACTTCCATCCTCTTCGATACTGTGCAGAATGATCGCGTGCGGTGGAATGATTTCGCTAGGTGACAACGGATCCAATCGAATCGGCGAACACATGTCCTCGATATAATTTATATGGATCCCTTCCATCGCGTTCCCACCGTGTGGACTGACCGAGGAAAGCTCCGTGGGCGTGTAATACTCGCTGTTCACATCCTCCATGCTCACACCGCTCGCCAGATCGTTGATCTTCGCCTTGAAGTAGATGCCGCCACCGTCTTCCTGTGGATTGAACACCATCGAGTCGCTCTTCCCGCAGGAACCGCTTCGACAATTGTCGAAGTACAGGTTCGGTAGGTTCTCCAACACTTTGTTCAGCGTTTGCTGTTGATACTTGTAACTCTCGCGTAGTCTCAAAACCTGATGAGAGCTGAACTTTCTTATCTTATTACGCTGGAAGACATAGTTTTCTCGTACCCAGTTTAGCTGACCGGTCGAGTAGTCCCTCACTTTTCTCACCTGTTCGCAAACCAGAGAAAATAACACTGTGAATATACACGATTGTTCGTTGCGAACGTTTCCGATTGCTCGGTCAAGTTGGGTCACATCGAATGGCAAATTCTATAAAAGTCGATAAACGAGAAACCCGATCGATTACCTGATCATAATACTGATCTCTGAGCGACGTGAGGTGAGTCGTTCCGTAATCCCTTATGTCTCTGATGTGTCTCATTTGACCCTCGTAACTGTCGCGGATCCATTCCACTTGCTGAGTGCAATTCTCTTTTATCCTGTGCACTTGTTGAGTGTAATTCTCGCGCAGTCTTTCGAGTTGCTGGCTTTTGTATTGCTCGATATTATCCAACATCTGATAGATTTGTTTCGCTCTGGGCGTAGAACCGACTCGCCTACAGCAGCAACACCACCTCATACAGCCGCATCTGGAATCAAGCGAAAGAAACAATTTATACAAACGATTCTTAACGCAGTGAAAATCGTACGGATCGTTTTGTGAAATGCAACTTGTCGAATGGAATTGAAGTGGACAATGGAAACAGCAAGAAATACGACGATTAAGATTTGTGCGAAATAAGATATACTCACTTGAGGAGAAGATGATAGACCAACTGCAAAAGGAGCGTTAACAGAAGAAAGGCCGTGGCACAGGCTGCGCCTACCAGGATGCTGATGATCCTGATTTTGTTTAATGTTATCGGATTCATCTGCAAACTAATATAGGTAGTGGCATTGGCGATCGGATTGACTGCGAAACACTTGTATTGTCCAACATCCTGCCTGAGCAACGTCGTGATGTACAAAGATCCATTCTCGAGGATGCGTATGCGACCATCGTCAACGAACGGTACACTTTGTTCCCATCCGTGTACGGGAGGATGTTCGACAAAAGCGTCGGGAAAAGCTGGGTCAGGATTCCAGTGCAGTACCTTGAGTGTCGGCGTGACCCATGTTAAGGATGGCGTAGGATTGCCGTTGAACTCGCAGTCGAGGAGCACTGGGCTCAACAAGAGATACTGTTGTGTGGGCGTCGCGTACGTCAAATATGGGGGTGTGCATTTCAAATAGCGAAGAGTTTGAAGGATATCGGCAGTGGCGTCGATATCGTCGCCACACTTAAAGCCGCTTTGGAAGGCGGTACGAAGGTGCTCCTTGCTCTCGGCCCATTTCACGAACCAGAACATGCGACAGTCGCAGGCCCAAGGGTTCCCTTGCAGCTGCAGCTCGTTCAGGAACGACAGCTGCGCTACATTCGCCGGAAGGAAGGTCAGATTGCTGTCCCGTAAATCGATTTTTCGAAGTGCCGGTGTGCGATCGAGGGTACGCCTCGATATCTCGCGCAACGGGCTCTTGGTCACTTCTAGGGTCTCCAACTTGTCTAGCCCTTTCAAGTCCTCGTTACGGAGAATTTCCAACTTCGTTCCGGAGAGCAACAAGGTGCGTAGTTGCTTCACCGGTCGCCATATGTCCTGCGGAAGTGTCGTGACCGGTAGATTCTTCAGACCAAGCCATCTCAAGTTCGATAGGCTTTGAAAGGTCGCGCTGCTCAGCCGACCGATAGGATTCCCGGAAAGATCGAGGCGCTGCAAGGACGATAGATCGGCGAACAGACCACGAGGTATCGCGTCGATCTCGTTGTCGGCCAACCCCAAGAACGTCAACCGACTCAAACCGGAGAACAAACGGGGCGGAAGTTTGGTGAGCCTGTTGGCGGATAATTCGAGTTGTTCGAGCTGTGCGTTGGGCCTGAAACTGTGATCCGGCAGGGAAACCAGCAGGTTGCCGGAAAGGTTCAAACGAACGAGTGCCTTGGCCGAGGCAAACGTCTGATAGGGAAGTACCGACAGTCTGTTTCGCGACAGTCCGATCTCCTCGAGGTGATCTAAGCCTTGAAAAAGCGCCCGCGGGAGCACGTTCAACTGGTTGCCGGTAAGATTCAGGTACTGTAGTTGGTGCAATGGATGGAAGACATCCGACGGCAATTCCGTCAGTCTATTGTCACCTAAGTCGAGGTGCTCGAGGAACGCGGTCGCGAGAAACACGCCGGATTCGAGCCGCTCGATCCCACTCGACGTCCAAACGAGACTCTTCAGACGAGTCGAAGTTTCGAGAGCAGCGACGGGTATGGTAGCTGCTCCGACGTTTCTCAGCACAACGTTCGTTGCTTGTTTCGGCAAGCCGAGTCCCAGAAAGCTTCGTTCCCGACAGAACAAACTCTTTCCGTCGTCCAGACACTCGCAACCGGTGGCACATTCTGAAATCGCGGCTGTTCTCTTGGTGAACGATGTTGACTCCGACGACGGGAGACGATGATCTTGTCTCGTATCCGTAACACGTACCGCAATGAGGAGAACGATTAACCACCACCACGAGTCCCACACCAAAATCCGCTTCCTCATTCCTATGACCTGTAATATGACGATATCCACGCATACAACCAAGAATTCCCATGTCCTGATGTGGCTTCACGATATCCGTAACGACTGATTCTCTTCTCTTCTGCGATTCGATCAGGAAAAAATCGCGCGAACGCGTCTCTTTTATCTTGTCAGTTTCCGTTTCGTAAGAGCGTGGGTGACAAAGTAAGCGTAATATTCTATAGTAGATTCGAATTTATTTGAGGTGTCTTGTTTGCGTTTGATCGTACCTACCGAAAAAGGATCACGGACGGTGCCGCGAAGCACGCCAGCGGGCTGGATAAGCGGCGGCGCGGCGGGCTTAACCGTTCGCAAACAATTCGACCCGGTGTCTTATGGATGTACCGAAGAAGCTGTCGAGTTTGTCGGCGACGGTGGTGGTGGCGGCGGCAGTGGTGTTGTTGCTATTGCCGTGTCGAGCCGGTAACATAATTGTGCGCGCTTCGACGAAACGACTTACAGAGTCCCGAAATTGGACGGGTAGGGAATCTGCCAGCATAGAACGACCGCCGCGCACGGTAACAACCGGTACGAGCACTCGCGCGCGCCAGTACGTATAGAAATGAATGTAACGCATACAAACGACACGCACGCATCCAATCACCCATGCACGCACGCACACACTCAGTCCCGCGTTTATTTCCCCTTTCGTTTTCGCGCGAGTCGTCTCTCCTTTTGTAAACGGCCGCGGCCCTGTCAATCGTGCCGCAACGACACAGACGGTGTTACTCTTTCCTCCTATTTTGCGTGTCACATGACACACTCGTTCATCGCGACGCGAACAACGTCGTCCGTCGCGTGTCAAAGACAAAAACTAACTGCGAGATCCGCTCGAGCCGAGTTGGCTTCTCCTCGTGGTGGCGACTCGAAAAGCCGGCAACGTTGCGAGCTCGGGGAACCGCGCCGACGCAAAACCGATCTCTCTGCACCTCGCTAGGCGATCCGCCCCGAGAGGGGAACAACCACGAGAGATCAGGCACAGCCCTCTGTTCCGATTCTTTTGCCCACCGTTAACCGAGCCCAGGATTCCTGCGAGATATCCTGTCGCAATCATTCGATACGACACAACTTATATAAATTTGCCGATCATATAATTTATGGGTCAGTTACGAACCGACGAAAATCGCAGCTTATCGTAGAATGCACTTTCCGAGTCGATCGTATGAACGGAGACCCGGTATAATTCGTTCGTCTTCAATTGTTTTTTCTTCTTTGCATATCTTTGCACGACTCTGCTATTCGCGCATGCGTGGACCTCTTCTACGTTCTTGATGCTTCTTCTTTTATTATACCTGCTAATTAGTTGATTTTTATCAGCTATCTTTCTGGCTCGGTAAACAGTGCCGCTGGTATCTTTCGCTCGATGATACCTTTCCAATTTTTTTTTCGTAACAAAATCAGAAACGCTGTGCACCTGCGATAAGCTTGCCCCAGATTATTGTGGCATCGTTCGTAAGATGCTCTTGGCTTTAGACAGCTCGGTGTTTGACGCGCCGAGGCGCATCAAGATTCCTTTGTTAACACTGATAGAGTTAGCCTTCGAGGGGTCCGAGATATTACACATTTTTTAGGGTCTATTTGTGCTACGAAAGCGAAACGTACCGGACATGAGGGCAGCATTATTTCAGTGTCCTTTTAGATTTTATAAGATTACTTTGTATAATCTCCGACAGTTCGAAACGTTCTGTGTAAAGTAAAAACAGGGAAATGCAGCAATTCATATTACTTTTATCCAGTTACATAACGAAATGAAAAGTGCAAATGCCAAAGTATATTATAATCGCAAATGTAGAAATAAAAATGATGTATCGACTACCAGATATCGGAGTTGAATTTGTTACATAAATATGCATCGGGCTGCAGCAACCGCTTCCACTAGCTGTGCACAAATTCGCCAATAACCGTTAATCAAATAACGATGCAAGCGAAAAATTGATTGCTAAATTTTAGTTTAAAAGAAACATTGACCACGTTGCAGTTTTTACCATGGCAAATGACGTTCGAAAGCGTGTCCGTGTGCTAATTATCGTTCGACTGAAACCGATAATTTGTTTGTAATGGATACGATCGCCGATATACTAGTCCGACAGGAAAGTAACCTAACGACACGACACACGCGAAAGTGTCGTTAATATTTCTAAAAAATTATTCATTTTATTAACGACCGACGTTGCGTCGGGAGATCGGTAAATGCGTATTAAAAATGGCTATCATTTTATAAATTACGGTGCTTTATTTATAAAACAGGGGTGCCTTACAGATCTTTACCGAGCTGACATTCCCCCTCGTATCAAACTACGTTTTCCGCAACCTTGAATATCAGCGAATAGTCATAATATTTGCCTGATACTCGGTTTGAATTTGATAACGTATGATACCTAAGCGAAATAACAATTCTGCTATGTTCTTCCAAACTGTAAAACTTCCTGATTCAGATATGAGAAAGTTTATTGCAAGCATGCATTATACAATATATTCAAGAGAATTACATTCTTACCTGAACGATGATTCCATAACTTTGATGCAATTATTAGAACACTTTCAAAATTGAGTACGTTATTAGTAAAAGGTTCGAAGGAAAGTTTGCCTTCGTTTAATATCGTTAATTATAGCAGAGTCTGTATCGAGCCTGCGTATTTCTAAGAAAAACACGAATTTCATTATCCTAATGAAACCTGGTGCAGCTATAATTTACTTATTCTGTCTACGTGTGTAATTGCCAAGTAGACTTTGGCTTCGTCAATGGTAACTAATAGTCAGTTTTGAACAGAGCATAATCTATAAAGGCCGGTTTTCTAAATCACGTGCAGATGACAAGCAAAACGTGTCAAAAGAATAGTATAATTTAGTTGCTAAAGCGATCTTTGGCCAGACTTATTAATAAAGTCTAACGTCTAATGTCTACGGTAATTTAAGGTAAACAAACGTCAACGCGAGAACGGTATTAATAACGTGTTTAAAAGTTAGGCGTTATATATTGTAGCTGTATTCGTGTGAACGATATAACTGTATAGTATAACATAAACTACCGTTCTATATTCTCTAGTTACGCACGCAGATATGTTTGATAAGAGTTAGTTTACGTATGTTGAGTTCTTCCTTTTCCTGTTTTTTTTTTTAAATACTGAATTTCAGCTTGTCATGTTTCATCAAATATTAAAGCTATTCAAAAGTCTTCACCTCCAGTGTTCAAATGTATTTTGGGACTTTAGGATATTTTTAACAAATGTTGGATAACGATATAAAGTTCTTTTTGATGTTCTCTTTTTACCGACCTTTGCTTTATCGGGTCACAGATTGAGTTTGTCAGGCAATTGATTGAATTATACTTTGTGTTCGAATCGCAATTAACATGGATTGTGCAATTCGAGCGTGTAGCCCTGTAAATCGTTTTCGTAATTTGTTTCGAAACTTGATTTGCGTGCATGGTCGTAACGAGATTGAATTTGACCTTGATTGCTAAACTTTGGCCGAAGGTTTCTTCTTCTCATCTTGTCGGTCATGGTCAAGGGAAATGGTTGTAACTGAAGGACCATTGGGTTTCCCGTCTCCATCGATCCACCATATTTTTTTCAGTGTATTTGTATAAGTTCCGAAACATGGAAATTCTGCTTTAAGAGTTGCTGTGCGTTAAATCACCACACGCAGAGTGTGACACATCTAACACATCTTCTTGTGTTAGATCGTCACACGTTATAGATATGCACACGTTAGATTGTCATATGTATAAACATCCACGAGTTAGTTTGCTACACGCATAAAGTTCCATGCGTTAGATCACCACGTATAAAGATCTCCAGGCGTTAAATTGTTACGATAATCGCCTGTAGAAATCTGTACGCGTTACGTTGCCATGTATAGAGATCTCCGTGCATTATATTGCCACGAGTAGAAATTTTCAAGCGTAGATATCAGTACGGGTTAGTCTACTCACACATCGAAAAATGAAGAAGAAAGTAGTTCTGCACAAAAGCTCTAGGTAAACACGTCTAAAAATGAAATAGATAACCAATCAATTGAAAATCGAGATATCTTTTCCGATAGTCACGATTGTTCAATATCAATAATTTAAACGAAAGAGACTATGAATGAGAAATAAAGACGGAATTATTGGCTAACAGGTGTTACGTAATGGCGTCGATAAACAGAACAAAGGAAGGAATCCTTTCAAAGAAAATGTTCAAAGAATGTTGATGGCATTAGCGTAGCTTTTAGAAATCGTGTTAATCGTCAGTTAAGAAATAATTCTGTATCGAAGAACAATAACGATAATTGCGAAATCTAGAATAGAAAGGCATTACCCTCGAATCGGTTTATTGATAACAATTTTCGACGAGTTTTTAAACGTTCAATAATCGCATTTTTATATCATCGAATTGTGCTATAGATATTTTACGCGGCGAATTTGATGCTACGGTTACATAACACCGTTGGCAGGCGGTTTTCACGAGAGTCAAAAATGTCGGACGGGTAGTAACGACGAAAGAAAGAGAAGAAGGGTAGCTAATTTTAAAGGATAGCATGTTCCGCTGCTATCACAGCTCGTGAATACGAAATTTGGCTTAAAATCATACGTCGTAATTACGAAAATCGAAGTAGCATTCGGTGGAGGTCAGACTGGTGACAGACTTTTTGGCGTCGTACCTAATCGTATTAATTATTAATGCTTTATTTGCTGGACGAATACCGTCACCGTCACATATACACGTATTATAAATTCGACGCTTTCACGATATCGTACATTTACATATACGTTTATTTGCTGAATGTTGAAGCCTTTCTTCGTTGCATAATGCCGTTCGCGACTGTGGTGTATATGTATATGCTGAACCGAATGGAGGAAAGAATTCGCGTGGCGTTCGAGTTAAAACGGAGCGGCATGGCGACGGCGGCGGCGAGAGCGGGCGATATAAGAAGAAAGGAAAGGCCTGAGGTTACCGGCAGAACGATAAGTGGCGGTTGCTAGTTACAGCGAAAAGAGAGGGAACGCGTGAACGGAACGAAGAAAGAAGGCGAAGAAACGAAGAGACACGGTCGAGCGTCGAGCAGGACACAAGTAAAGCTCGATCAGCTGGGAACAGAGCAACGTTGCCGGGTCTTCTCGTGTGACCCCCGGCTGCCGACCATGCCGAGTTCGAGTGGATCAATATTACCTAGATCCGGCAACGTCGCAGCTAAACCGACTCTTTATTTATACGTGTCGGTCAGACGGCGCAGGCCCGCTCCCGCCGATCCTTTGCTCGCTTTTGTCCTTCGTCGCCTTCGTCCCCTTGGCCTTTACCGGTTTGCTACCATTCTGATGTTTTTCAAAGGTTAATTTGCACAGTCTGGCCAGCGCAGTACGCACGAAATCCGAAGGACAAACAAACGAATTACGCCATAACAATAATATAGTTGCAGCGAATGTAACTGTATCAGTATCTTCATCGATTCATAATATTAATGCTTTACTTGCCGGAAACCTCTGCTTATCGCTACCTAAATAATGGTCACCGAGCGATAAGTTTCTCCATCGGAGAAATGGTGACGCAAGGGAAAAGGGTTCCATCGATTCGTTCTGGCACTCGAGAAATATCAGTCGCTTAGTGTGAATGACGGGGGTCTCCTTTCCTTATATCGCAATTCACCTTGGAGAAACCCAAACTCGGTAATTCGCTACATCTTTTCCTGCGTCATTTTCCGTAGGCTTTAGTGAAAGCCCATAATCCTTTCGACTAAACAGTCAAGAGCACATCTGGCTTATTTAGGGAAAATATGAAAGCCTAAGTTAAAATCACCCGGTTATATGTTTGGAAATTAGAAAATTGTTAAGTGTACATATTTGCGTTTGCTCAAGTACACCGTCTCGAAACTGATATTCAGGACATGCAGGATGTTTCAAGCATGCGGAAATTGATTTTCGTATTATTATCAGAGCAGCCGAGTGCGGCGACGTGACTGCCAATTAATTTAACCAAACCGCTGATGCAAAGCTGGCGAAAACGAGTGTGTCGCGACGGGAAGGCGAGAAAAGTACAGTGAAAGAAGAGTACGTTTAGCGCGGGGAGTAATTAGCGACTCTTGTTTCTCGAGCTGTCTATAGCGGAAATTCGACCGAAAGCTTTGCGGCAACGAAAATACCTCTCTAAACGATGCACGAATTATCTGAAATTTAATATATTGGAATCAGAACGCGATAGACATCTTGTCGTCGATAAACTCAATTTAACTAATTGCAAGGACTCGGTAGTACGGAATGTTATCTCGAATAAACAAGGAAAGTTGGTCCAACTTAGAAAAAGAATAATTTTTGATATCACGATAAACACGAAGATAAGATAACGCTCGAAACAATACCGAGCATTTCACAATTACTTTAACGGATCGAAATAGCGCACATATGTTTCCGATAGCTCCGTTATTGGAGACCGAACGACAGCCGTTCATTCAGACCATCTCTGAGCACATTGCACTTTGTATTTCTACGTCCCTGTCTGCTCCTCGTTTTATATACGTCGTTCTAAAAATATTATACGCGCGAGAATACAATACAATTCAAGTAACGCGTTCTATTACCACCGACATTTTTACGTTTGTCATTTTGAATTTCTATCGCGCATTCTGAGATATAAATTCTTTGCATCCGTCAGCCGTAGAGGAGCATGTACCAGTACTCGACACTTATTCTTAGTCGCAAAAAGTAAGCGGAAAAGAGGTCGTAGCGAACAGTAGAGTATATAAAAACCCGCCTGGGATTTGAATATTAATTGCCTACTTCCAAAACCGTCCACAGAGAAATTCGTGTTACATGATCTATTAATATGCAGAAACTCATTAAAATTTAAAAAGAGGTGCCCTCGGAGGATTGTTCTTGTTCCGCGAGATTTTCTTCTACCTTCGAAAAAGTTC
This sequence comes from Megachile ligniseca, assembly GCA_945859555.1. Lineage (NCBI taxonomy): Eukaryota > Metazoa > Arthropoda > Insecta > Hymenoptera > Megachilidae > Megachile > Megachile ligniseca. Next base: position 9,320,904 of record OX243786.1, read on the forward strand.
TTTCCTAGGTTGCCGTTTCGTTTCCTGATTATGCACGGCATATGTCGACAATTGCTATTAGAAATTTTATGCAAGTGCTTTCCGCGCGTTCACTGTGAGCCGCAAAGGTCGATATACCCAGCTCCCCTCCCACTCCAACCCCTTTCTGCCATCGCTTATACGATTCCACATCCGCCACCTCTGCAACTTGTATTCTGGCATGTCGGTTTCGTACTCGTCCGTTTATCCGTCTCTCTCGTGTCGGATCGACACGTGTATAGCTAGGCTTCCCTGCCTGCCGAGTGTCCCGGTTTATTTTTGAGAAAAGAGGCCACTCCAATGAAAAAGAAATATCCGAGGTGACTGTAAGTTGGAATTTGCAACATCTGGAATCGAGCGATCAAATTTCAGCGCGGAAAATAATTCCCCGTTAGAATCGATCTTAACATAGTACCCGTTAGAATTGTTGTGGTAAAGTAGTAAACTTACGTAGGTGGGACTTTACGTGTTCATAGAATGATCGAAGACAGTAATGATGATACCACATTCCCCTGCTCGTTTGACTTTGAAGTTAGTTTTACACGTTCCAAGGGCGATTGGGCACGAACAAGGTATACATTGGCGTAATTACGTGGGTACCAAGATATTAGCGCCTGTCATTGGGCTATACACTGCTTTGTTATGTAACGAGCGGTGATTTAAGGCTGATACCCTTTAGACAAAAATTCAAGTTACGTCACTGGAGGCATATTGTTATTCTAAAATGATTCAAATCGGTACGCGAGTATTTGTGGTGTTTCCTTGCCTTCAGCGTGTGCAACTGTCCACCCACATGATACTTGAAATAAGCACCATGTGTAGGTTTGAAATGCTCGCAGATGGTGCAGATAACGGATATTTCCTGCCTATATAAGGTCATGTATTCGGTATCCTGCGCTTTATTAGTATAATACTAAAAGAGGTGGCCGAAAACCTTCGTGAACGTCGAATGCTAGAACTAGTAACTTTTGAAAATAAATATATTCTAGGCATCTGGAAATTATGTAAGCCCGTGAAATTATGTAATCGATGTAACAATTTGGAAACATCGCAATTCGTTGGAACGAGACACATATGGAATGCAGCTAGAGTGCACTTGTGTCGCGTATGCGGCTGCATTCGTCCCTGGAAACCGTTGAATTTCTTCCCTCGTGGAAGCCACACAAGTCGGTTAAGTTGGTTCAAGGTCATTCGATTGCACAGACATTCACATTTACACAAAATTTATCTGCGTGCAAATTCTTTTCGTACGTGAACGAAACGAAAAATAAAGTAGAAATACGCGCAAAAATCTCTGTTTATACTAACAAACAAAGATATGAAACAGATACAGGATATCGATATCAACTCTCCACGAATAATTGTAATACAATTTTACATTTATGGGTACATAATTTATAAATCAGAGATTTCCCATGGGTTGTAGGTTCTCCCTAGGTGTACAAGCTAATTCTTAACATTTCAAAAGCCTCTTCACTATACAAGGTTTAAGGCTCTAACACTGTAACACTAATGAATTCTGGACCACTCCAGACTAAAATTCTACTTACATCAGTATTTATGAGCATGAACTTCTCGGTAGGCACCTGATCTACTCGGTACTCGTTGCAATACTCATAAGTTGCTACACATTATGTCTACATTACAAAAATGATGAAGTCTCCTGTATCACCATTGTCCCTAAGGAAACTTACGATGTACGTTACTGTACAACTACTCTAAGTTGTACCTGCGTATACACGTATTGTATAAGAAGGCAGAAAAGCGAGATATTTCTTGGCCATTAATCTCTGACGTCTCTCCTGTAGCATTCAGCGTTTATTCAATGCCTCCTTGCGATAGACCTTCGTGTATATATAGTACAGATCGACGAGATCGCCAAATCGTGTACAATGAGAACACTTCGTCCACCATTAAACAAAGGAACGATAACGTTCAAAGTGCAAAATCCGTGTTCAAAGTCAATGCCTGACTTTTCACTTTAATGCTGTCGTTATTCTCGGTTGTCGTAGCATCCAAGTGTTTACAGCAAAGTTACTTTATGGCCAGTGAACAGATTTCTGTGCTTTCCCAAATAAATGGACGTGCAAAATAATACAGGTCAGGAATACGATCGATGTACACTTCCTAGTCGATTACCCTTGCGCACGTGCAACGAGACAATAGAAGACGCAAATCAATCTTTATATTCCTGTTATAGCATTTCCTCGTTACTCTATTATTTTTGCTTTTGTAACATCTTTTGAAGTTAGTCCCGTATCGTATCGAACGAAGTGCTCGACGTTTGGAAGGAACATTGTTCATCGATTTAAAAAGAATATAACCTATTTGTCTCCTTTGTTTCTTTGTTGACGACACTTAACTGGCTTGTTGACTCGCCACGTCAAGATCATAGATATAATTTCTTCGTAGATATAATTTATTGATTCTGAATAATCGGGTAAACAGACGTTTACAAATTGCGACAAAATATACAAATATTCTATTTATCGAAGAAATACGAACAATATATTCATAGAAAAATGATGACTTCCATTTTACGTACACGAAAATGGTATCGTCGCAGGAAAGGCGTGTCCCATAAAATTCAATCGAGTTCTATCACAAACATAGATTTCGTCATTCTTGACTCGTTATCTACGTCTCAGTTTGATATCATACTGAAATCTAACGTTCCGAGACAAACAAGAACAACCGTACGCTTTCATGATTCGTTTTATTGTCCGAATAACGGGACTTACATCGGTATGCATCATTTTCGACATATGGAACGTTCCAGAATTACTTCGATGCATTCATCAAAACATATTGCGTTGAATGAATCGAAGAATGAATCAAACTATTTTATAATACTCCTTGAATCTTAACGAACAATACAGATGCACCTTTTGGCCGTATGCGGAAAATATCTTTGTATGATGCAATGGCGTCGTTTGCTGATGTGGCAGCAAGTCTGGAAACGTTTAGCTTCGAAGCCGAGAGAAACGATGTACGTGACAAGAATGGCGACGGAAATGGCGAGTGGCTCGTTGTGGCGACATCTACCGGGACCGTGATCGTTAGACTTTTACTTCAAGTTTCATATTGCGCCGTGTGATGTCGCCAGGATGCTAAAAAAGTCTTTACCACGACCGTAACACAATTTACCCGTAGAAAAGAATTAGGAAAATGTACAGATTCGGGCAACTTAGGCTTCTTTTTCTTAAAAGAAACAAATGCATACAATAGAAATTCTTAAATTGTGGATTCCAATTTATATTTCCAATTAATACAATTTTTTATTCGATTCCTCGCCTTTTTAGAATAGACCCTTTCGAGATTCTTATAATGTGGGAAGTTTTAGTAGCTAGGGTATCCTAGAACCTAGGAGCTCTGTATCTTGCTAGTTTTCCTTAGTTCTCATCTAGATTAATACCAAATCGTGAGGCCTACGTTGCAGCCGAGTGTACATAACTTTTAACAAATGATTATTTATTTCTTTTTATGGCAATCTGTAATTATTTTGTCCCTTAGCGATATTAGCACTAAAACTTGACGTTCTTTTTCTTTTTTCTTAGTGTGCAGATTTTGTGAAAGCAGGAGCAGAACAAGGTTTAACTCCATCCGACGTGGTACTCGCTGCCGATATTACATTTTCGTGCGTAGCTGATCCTCAAGCTGCTAAAGATGTACGTAACAATTGTCTCAAGTTTCGACATTTCTTACAATATTTGAAGAAGAAAGAACACCATAAGCATGTGAAATATAAATTATTTTTAGATGGTGTTTGGAAACTGTGGGGTCCTCACAGAAATATCACCAGAGAAAGGGTACGTGGAGATGACCGGTATAGATGCGGAGACATCGCAAGATATCGCCGAAGCAATAACCGCAAAGGGTGGCCGCTATTTAGAGGCTCAAGTACAAGGCAGCAAAACACAAGCACAAGAGGGTACTCTGGTGATCCTCGCGGCCGGTGACCGCACTCTTTTCGACGAGTGTCAGTCTTGCTTCGAGGCGATGGGCAAAAACAGTTTTTACCTGGGCGAAGTTGGTAATGCTTCTAAAATGAACCTCGTGCTACAACTGATGGCGGGTGTAACTCTTGCCGGTTTGGCGGAGAGTATGGCTCTTGCGGATCGCGCCGGTCTTCAACAAAAGGACGTACTCGAGGTTCTGGAACTGACATCGTTAGCTTGTCCCGCGATCCTTGACAAAGGAAAAGGTATTTGTCCTCCTTTTGGAATGAAAATATCATTACCCGTAACAAATACGAAAGTTTGTGATCGCGCACACAATTTATTTATTAGCAACTTAATAACAGATAATCTCGTTCTGTTTTCCAGCAATCATCGAGGGTGGTTTTCCCACGCAGTTACCGCTTCAGCATATGCAGAAAGACTTGAGACTCTCCTTAGGTATGAGCGATCAACTGGAACAACCATTACCGCTGGCTGCCGCGGCGAACGAGGTGTACAAACACGCGAAACGGCTTGGCTATGGTGAACACGATGCTTCCGCCGTTTACATCAGAGCTAGGTTCTAACGGAGCATGCATCGTCAAAGCTTTTGCTATACCATATTTATTGCAATATCTAACGTTGTTTCCCGTCGCTACCGGAGAAGAATAGTGCGCCGTTTATCGGCGGAGGGGCAGTGAACAGAAAAGCACCGCTCGCGAGACGCCGCACGAAACACATTTATTTCAATGTGTCGTACACATTTGTTGAGAATTAGACTAAGTTCTGTTAATTGTAAAACCATGATGAATGAAACCAAATCTTGACCGATATTGAACGTGTGCAACAACATAAACTTTATGCACATTAAACGATCGACGAAGGCTATATATATATATATTATATATATGTATACATAAAATATGTACTTGTACTTTTCCTTTTTTTTTTTACACTTTTTTTTCTCTTTCTTTCAAGGAGGGGGGCCCCCTTTTGCGTACGTATACAAGAACAGTTTTTCACTTGGCGACTACTTTTCTCGACAAAACAGCGTGAATCTTCGAACAGAGTCGATCTCTCGAGTCGCTTCCCGACTTCGATCCCGTTTGAACGCAACCCTCGCTTCATGATTTCAGAGACTTGGGACGTGTTGAAAATGTGCCTTACGATACTGTTTGAAGCAAGGCTTTCTGTTTTCAAAATCTCGAATACTTTTTCGGTGACGCAGTTCTAGAATCGCATTCGTTTACTTTATTTCTCCTGTTCACGTTGAAACTGTTAACGGGACGATGCGTACAAGAACGACAATTGTTATAAAAGAAGATAAATTATACACTTTATTGGTGCAATTGTATAATTTAAAGGGACATAGTTCTCGAATTTGTAAAGAAATTTCGTAGTATTTTAGAAGCTATCGTTGAAAAGAATAATTAGATGATGCTAGAGAATGGCCATCGTTTATGCTCTTTCCTTCGTTAAATTCGCAAATTTCTTCTACGGCTAAAGGAGAATTTTACATTTTTAATCGGTTCGTGTTATCGATCATGTAAATTATCCAGACATGTTTAACGAGAAGCGATGAATAATCGTATCGGTCATTTGATATCATCGAATTATTCGTCCTGGGAAACTTCTGATTCATACACACGACGAACCGATGTGAAAATTTCAATTGTGACTAGCGATCGATAATAATTTGGCGCTTAGCGCGTTTTCATATCTTTGCTTTCAACGACGTGGCTAATTAACGGATCGGCCAAAAGCAGCGATTAAGTAACATTCACGAGAGTGACAAAAAAATATAAAAATATTAATTATTATATTATGTACATTAGAATGTAGGTATGAATCAAATCAAATATGTTTTTCCTTTATTAGTTAATATTATAGTTACAAATCGTTTGTTCGTGAAATATAGGTTTGCATTAAATGTTGACATGGTATTATCGAGTTGTTACAACAAAAATATTAGATATTTTTAAACAATTGCCATCCCGTGTCACGCTCGAACATCGAAGCGTACAATGCTTTACTTTGAAAAATTCTATTTGCTCCAACTTGCACGCACCCACACGAACAATTTTTTATATTTATAAAATAAAACCATGCTGATACTAAGATTTTTTATAAACTTTGAACCTTGAATGTATATCGGAACAATTTGCAATAATAACATGCTCTTTCGCGATATACCAGATTTTAAGATCATTTTTTACAAGATAGATTGAGGGTATTTTCTGGGTAAGTTGGAGGGCAAGTAAGTGGCACTTCCATTTCCCAGGACGGTCGTGCGAGTCTCACGAGCAACACGCGACGAAGTCGAGGGCGTTCGAAAGGTTTAGCGAAACGATCTGTTTCGGAGTCAATCATACGAGTTTACCTTTATCGGTTAGCGAGAAATCGACATGTTTGTTCTTCCGCGTTACATGGTGGCGAGAAAATACATGTTACTCGCAAACTTTCTCCCTTAGAGAATCGGTAAATATTTTTCTAGATGTAGGTAGCTTAGCATTAACGGGAATCGGTTTCGCTGCGACGAAGATAAACATCGAGCAAACAAACGATTGATTTTCTTTTTTTTTTTTTTTTAACAATGAATTGATGCATATATTCCATAGGTATTTTTAAACGAAATCTGATTTTCTGTTTTATTACGTAAGGAAAGCTCGTGTTATTTGCTCGCGTCTATTAGAACAATTTTGGGTGCATGGAAAGTTGATGTACCGCATAGAAAAAACAGCGGCTATGACGCCCATATCACACATACTGTATATGTAATTAGACTATCAATAGAATTCTAATGTTACAATGGTACATTGTACATGATACGAAATGAAACAGGAATGATGGAAATAGAAAATATTAAATATTAATAAAGTAAAGAAAAAATCTATATATATATATATATATATAAATATACATATAGTTAGTATAAAGAGTATAAATCACGGTGAGAGAGGAATACGTATGAAAGGGATCGAGCGAATGATACTGCGTTATGAGCATTGCGTCAATAATTGACGTTATATGTTTTGTCACGAAATACACTGGTTTTTGAATAAATATCTATTTGAATTACGAACGTTTATATTTAATATCAATAGTATGTACGCATTATTTTATTTGATCACCCCTTTGAAAATTTCCTCTTCTATTTTCATCTTCAGTTATTTCACTTCGTATAATTGTTATTTCTTTGAATAAGACGCGTTAAATTTGGAAATAAATTCATCTTGTGCTGCGTCATGCAATGTTTTGAAACTTTGTAAGAAGGTATAAACGTTATTAGCTTACGTCATATAATTGGACCGTGTTTAATTGACCGTGTTGGCCAAGTCTGACATTCAAAATTTTGTTAAGCAAGTATTAAATCTTTAAAACAGTGTTCCACTTAAGTTGAATAGTCAAATTATTAGGTATTGCTATATTATTTTATTACACTACTATTTTACTATTCCATTATGTCACACTACTACGGCGATTAGTCTTATTAAACGAACTGGTTCACAGTTTGGTCGTAATTAGAGTTAAACCTCTTATTCAAACTCGAAAGGTTACACCCTTGCCGTATTTTAACGAGTCTGACTGGTGACGCACTCACAGTTCAAACATGATAAATCTAACTCGAATTCTTAATACGCTTCAATTTGAAGTTCAAGTTCAATTCTAATTTGCATAATAAAACAGTTTTGTTCATTTGTTTTAACATTGTAGTAGTGAATGGCTAATTCTGACTAATGCATTTGACAAAAGTATTATACGGCCGGGGATTAAATACAAAAAGGAGAGATAAAAATGATAAAAACCGAAGTTAAATTATGGATGTGAATAGTTAATTACTTTTTTATCCACTATCCAGCCACTGTGTGATTTTCCTTGTACCTCTAGATCCCTAGCGTTATATAATATTTCAAGCAATCAATAAATAAACACTGCATTGAAACAGTTTTGCGATTCATTATGCATGCTTAAGCGTTAATATGTTTTTTGACCGTAACCGTTCGCATCGAGAGTAACGAAGCAATACAGAAAAAGGTTATCGATATTGTTTTAGAGTTTAGAATAAGCATCGAGAAGCACGTGCCCCGTTCATAGGCGCTCATAGGCGTTCATAGGCGCCGCGAACGTATACGAAATGATATTGCATGATTAGAGAGGAGCCGGTTGTGATGTGCGCACGCGTCTCAGGGCTGGACGTGTGCGTGAAAGTAGCGAACAAGAGTGGGGCTCGAGGGCGGGTGTGGGAGCCGGGGTGGGGGGCAGAGGGGTGGAGCAGCCGTCGTCTGATGACACCTGTGGCTCGACCCCCACGATCAGTTCAGCCGCGACCGTCCACGCGCCGTTTCATTGTGACATTTTTGCACAGCCGCCATTCAACCTATACATATGTACAATTTCGCACACTGACATTCGTACGTGCATGGATATTCACAACCAGTGATCGCGTAAATTCACGTGCATAGAAGTATGCGTAGGAACGCGAGTAGGCGCACACGTGCAAACGCGCGAATAATTTTTACCCTTTAAACCACGTGACAGACCGTCGTAACGCATCTGCCATTACCGTGAGCTAAACTGTCATTGTGCGGTCTTCCCATAGGAGATACGAAAAGGAAGAGGAATCGAAGGATCGATCGTTCTTTCCAGTACGTATCCACGGATATCGTGCTACTCGACGATCGACCTTTTACGAGTGTATTTCTTTCTCCCCATATCGACCAGCCTTCTGTTCACGTACGCCGTACGCCGTTGACAACTGCGGCCAGCTCCCTCTACCCGTTTCGAGCGAAACCTTTACACGTTTGATTCTTGAGCGCTGATAGATGCTTGATACGATTGACGCCTATGTGGTAGATCCTAAGAACAAGGTCGTCGATGTAGAGCGTTACTTTCTAAACGATAAAGTACCTAGTTGGATTATCGAGATACAAATGTAATCCGAGCCGTTTCATTTCCGTAGCAATTGTGTTCCGTGCATTGACGAGCGTCTCGTAATCCTCGCGGTTCAAATTTTGTCGTGCGCGAAACTTTATTCGCTCGTTTAGGTGATGCGTGATCGATTAACGCGGTTAACGTCGACGCGTAACGAGTCGATTTACGAATCGGGTGTCTTCGAATCGCGATCGAAACGACGTTTCGTAAATAACGAGCGTTTTCTTGGTAGTGTTTCTTGGCACGATCTTACGAACGACCTTATTCCTAGGGAATGATCGGTGGTGTTGCGACTGTGCACAAGAAAACAGAACGTGGCCTGTATGCCCGGCAATGCGAAACGAAAAAGGAGGAGGGGCATGTTTCTCGCGCGTGTATTCGCAACGTATGTCGCACGGCTCACGGAAGCAAAAGATTCCAGAAATTGTGCTTGTGATCGCGCGTACTTTCGTGCAACCAACAGTGAAGTATACGCTAACGACGCAAATATATATCCATACCTAAGATCGTTCGAAAAACCGTGGAATTATAACTATACAATACATATATTTGTAAGTATCCAATATTTTCCTTCCGAATTAACTTTCATCTTTGACCAGTCACAAAGTATCTACGCCGTTCATGCTTTAAAAGGTCTTTACAGAATATTTAAAGATAACGAAAAGTTTGGAGTGAGAAATTTGTGAATGTTTACAAATATATACTTTACTCGATTATCGCTAATGACAATCATCCGGTCTAAACGTGCATTGCGTTTAAAAAATAGCTCGTATCGTTCGCGGCGCTATCTCTTCGTTCCTCCTTCTCTTTTTCCTGCTTTTCTTTCTCTTCGTTGCTCTGTCGATTGCTCGGTAAATAAGATGCGTGTTATATCTACGTGTTTCGGATGTACATGTGTAGGATAAATAAGCGAAACTGTGTTGCGTACCAATAGCCAGGAAAGTGTTGGTACCCACTACGTATCTTCGTCGAAGATCCGACAAATATAGATACTCGTGGTTAGATCGTGTGCGAACACTTACACCAGGTTAAAACGGTGTAGAAAAGGAGGTGAAGGGGAAACGCGCGTGGCAGAGATGGTAGAGAGGAAATAGTGTGCAGACAGATTCCATTTGTATTAAACAAAATCTCCGTATTTTAAGTAGGACTTTTCAATCGATTTCGCGTTTTCTTTCTTTCATTTCGTTGGAACTCAACATAATTTCTTAAAAAAAAACCAATAAACAGATAGTTCTTACTATCTGCTAATATATACATGTAATAAATGAATAAATAATCAAGCGAGACAGTGGAAAACGACGCATCATACGTTACGGTTATGTACGGTGGCATATTCTTCGGTGTGAGTATAATTATGTTTGTATCGTTCGGATTAGGTAGGGATGGGTTACGTAGAGTTAGGAGGATCAGTGGCAGAGACTAGGTGGGAGAAAACAGCGTGGACAGGTTACGTTCGTGTTAAGCCGAGTCTCGTCGCCTCGCATTCCGAGACGCGGATTCCGGAGCGGTTTTCTTTTAGGAAAGAGAAGGAGAGAAGGAGAAGGAGAACGAAAGAGAAGTGGAACGCTTACGGTACCGATTTTCCAGCAAGCATTCGAGTCTCTCGGGTTCGTTTTTTTCGTAGTAGACAGGATAGTCGTCGAGGGCGCTTTTTTCTAATTCGATCAGCGCCGCGCATAAATACACGGCCAACTATAAGGGTAGAACGTTCGTTGCACCTACAACTGCTTGTCGACTGGATCACGATCCCACTTAGCGTACGTCCTTGAATCACGTAACGCTTTTACTCCTCGACTTTTCGCCTCGTTACCCAATCTTCGAAAACATCTTGGTTCACAGTTGGAAAAAAGTTTGCAGCAAAGTTTCTTAAATATAATGCGCAGTTTAGGAGACGAATTATGTACTGCGACGCTGTTGTAATTGAAAGAAATTTTTTTCTGTTCATCGTTAAAAAATCTGGTATAGTTTATGGTGTAATTTTGAAAATGAAATGCACGCGTAAATTGGTTGTATGAAAACGTTATCGAGTGGACAAGTAGATCATTTGTCCTTGTTATAGCGGATACTTTCGAGTTGGATCGCTGGTGAGAACGGTACATCGGTTCGTAAAAGGATTGCGGTCTGTTCGCGAGTTTTTATCGTGTAAACCATTATCACGATTTAATACGCGATATGTGTTCTATATCGAAGGCATCAGATTATGGATACATCGCATAAAACTTTTGACAGATTTGTAAATCGAATTTTATATTATATTTAAAAAAGTAACGCGATCGAAAAAGGATACGATTAATCGTTAAAACTATATCTTGATTTTTGTTGTATCAATAATTTTAACACGCATTTGACTCGAGAGTCGTAGAAGGCACAGTGAAAGTGCATAGACGAGTCAGAAACCTGTGGGAGAAAGGAATAATTATAGCTTATGACATACTGTTGCAATGGATGACTCTTTGCGTGCTTAATAGCATATTTTTTTTCTTTTACATTACGATTCGTGATTTTGACTATTGTTTTTGTGTCGGTACACCGCTAACGAAACACAGTCAATTTTCATTACGTTCGTATTAAATTTTGTTAAAATCGTTCCGATAAAACACAAGTTTCTATAAATTTATAAAATAATGTTCCTTTCGTCAATGGTATTTGAGTAAAAGTGTTTAAAAAGTCGTCCATAATCTACAAAACATTACAAATTTGCATTGACAGGTCAATAGTCGCCATCTTGAAATCGTACGACCAATCGTGAGATCGGATAAGTAACACGTGGTCCTCGAAGCACGGATACAGTGTAGTTTACGAACGGTAAACCAAACGCGAGGGACAACACCGTTGGCCTCCGTCGCTCCTGCGTTCTCTCCCGGGTTCCCTTAGTTTATAAATAAACGACGTGCTCGATGGACTCACCTGGCACGTTCCGCTTTCAACTGTGACACTTATCTTAACATTTCTTCGCTGGAATACACGCGCATGCATCGTTATTTCCGACCGTTGAACGAGTCTCTTCGCGACACGATTCCGGCTTCCGATTCTTGGAGTGAAAAATACGAATCGTTCGATCCAGTCTGTTAAGCTTCTCGCGTTTCGAATTCTACACCGAAAAAACGAGACAATCCACCACTACGAATTACGACGTTTTCTCGAATATCGACCGCAAGAACTTTCACTCGACCGTAGTTCGATTTTTGGCGCGAATCGATCGTTCGCAATAACCAGTGTTCGAGAGTGGAAAATAACCTGTGCTCGTAACAAATGGAATATCGAATAATTGAACGATTAAATTTTTTGCGTCGTTAACCTCTTTGATGATATCGCGTAAAAGTTTAGTGGGCAATTCTTCGAGAGAATCGTATCGTTAAGTGGCCGAAGGGGAGGGGTTGTGTTTGATAGGCAACCATGTTTGGCAACAGTGTTCGCACGTGTCGAGGAAGCTCGCCAGCAGTTCGAGGGGAGGTACGGCGCGCGTCGGAAGGGTGTTCGTTAAACGAAAATTTCTGCCTTTAGGTTAACGTAGAAGAGCCAGAGATACCGGAAGGATCATCGAGTGTCGTTTAATGATCGTTCTCGAGCACGTGAATCGACGATATCGAAGAAAATGAGAAACCTATCTGGATAATTGGCGAGAGAGTAGTCGTCTGGTAAGACGTACCGACAACTTGTTGACAGCGTTGCCTGGTCGTTATCTCGACCGACGGTTCTCAAGAAGATCGTTACACGTAACCTTATGAAACATGGTTATCCAGTTGGCGATGTAACACACGGTTTCGTGATATGATTTTAACGCGGGTGCCAAGTAGATTTTCTAATCGTGGTACAGTTTTTTTGTGCGGAAAAACGATGCGCCGTGCACGTAGCTAAACCGAAGCATATCGTCGCTACGGTGAATGGAAAGTTAACAGATCACGCGACAGTGATGCAGTGCCGTAGTGTCAGTGCCAAGTGCCACGTGCCCATTGCTTGGATTACTTGAAGATGCCGTCGTCCGGTGGATACTATGACGACAGAAATCCTCTCCTCAAGGGCACCTTATCGAGGTAAGTCCTACGTGATTCTCTTTCGAATTTTATCCTACTTTCGCGTTCGTCCGGCTACCGACACCATACATCGACTTACTGGACAAACCAGAGTATCTGGATCGCGTTGCTTCGTTGGAAAAAAACAACTAACGAGTACGAACGATCCTTAACAGCGCGTTGATAATGACCGGGAGAAAAGTGTGACATGAAAGATTCATTTTACCCGATCACTCGACCAATGGGTTGATCTCCTTGGTGTCTAACCGGTCTGTTGGTTCGCTTCTGTTTTTAAATACAGTTGGCCTCTGCTCGACCGACTATCTCGATCGTGCAGACTGTGTGTCGCTTAAATCGAATCGAATAATTCATCTTTTCTTCGTACGTTTAACCGATTCTTTTACAATTTTTACGTATATAGAAAGTTGTTGCAAACTTTACGAGCGAAGAGACACTTGGCTGTAGTAAATTTCGATACGTCAGAGATATATATCGCGATACAATAACGTTTGGCCGTAAAACTAGCCTCATAACGCGTTGCTATACACCGCGTGATTATACAACGCGACGATATTAAGCGTATCGATATACAACGTGTCGATACATAGCACGTGCCTGTGCAAGGTATTGTTATACAACGCGTTGCAACATAACGTTTGTCGATGCGAAGCTTCACGGCAATAAATTGCGATACATGTTAGAAACGACGATCGACAATATCTAACTCGTGTTATGCGCGAAATAGAAGGTGTCACTGTTTCACTGGCACGTTCCAATATTAACTTGACGCCACGGCGCTAATTCGCTCTTCCTGTAGAGTAACGTCTTCCTGAATAGAAATCACGCCGCGAGATAGAAATACTCGCGATCACGATTCGCGGAATCGATCTCTCTTTTTTTCATCGAATTACTATCCGTTCTCGCGACGGAGATCGATCTCACAGGCGTCGAACGCGCGTCGCTTTTGGTATCGAGTTTACATGCACGTATGCACATTTCGTGCGTCAGCTCGCAAAGTTAATTACGAGGAGGTGAGCGGCGTGGCGCGGCGCGCGGAATAATATCCACGTAATTCTGTTACATCTGTTCACGGATTGTGTGGGAGAGCCGGGGCGACAAAGTATTTCACGGAATGATATATTGTTGCGAATTAGTAAAAACGATACGGCAACGATTCTGTTCGTTTACGAACGCTCAGCGTGCTCTTTACGAATCAGCATAATTATCGCGTACGTCATTTGCGGATTAACCCTTCTAGCACGCAGCTGATTCTATACAGTCCATACTTATTTAAAAGTAACACGCGTTGTGGTCGCAACTTTCTACTCGGACTAAACTATCCTGCTTACGCAATACATAGTCCAACGTAGCTTTTTAATATTTTGATTGCATCGAATACTAAATTGGACTAATTAACTATTTTCTCCTTTTTCTTATGCATCGGTTTAGAATGTTATCTTCCAGCTTCTGTTAATTGACTCAAGTTTAAATATCATCGGATACGTTTCGTAGGCCTGGGTCACCCAGCTCCACTTCGGGGGTTGATCCTTTTTTAAATCCTCACGTGGTTCGAACGAAAAGGATCAAGGCGGTAGATCGATTCACGTGGAAGCGTAACGAAGTGTATCAGCTGACAGTGACCTAAAAACTGATCGTATCGTTAGGAGACCCGGTGGTTTCCGCATCGGCTGCGAATAAGGCCGATTAAGCGAGGCAAAAGCCGCGACAAGCTCGAGATGCTGACGCGAGCAAGAGTACCGTTTCGAAGCGATTTCGTTCATTTTCGAGCGACCTAGAAAACAGTCGAACCATCGAATCGAATAGACCAGACCTCTCCTATGATACACGATCGTTCTTTTTTCGCGTTGACTGCAACTAGACCAAGAAACGCTAGGTTTTTGAATACGATTTCGAGAAAGCGAAACAGCAGTCGAACGAGCGTGCAACAAGTACGTTTTGTGATTAGATCATCGTCCTTGACCTCGCTTGCAGCAGGGAAATTCGACGGAATTCACGAATTAACCAAGCAACGTAGCGGTTTGATCGGGCTTTCGAAATTCGGAGTCCACGGATCTGGGACAAGGTCAGCTGTACAAAAATTATCCTGCCTCTGTACACACGTTACGGTCATTTCTCGACCATTCTTCGACGTGGAAATAGATTTACTGTTTATACGCGCTGGGTTGAGTTTATTTTTTAGACTAGGAATCTAGTAGTATTGAAATGAGAGATGCAGAGTTCTAGTGTACAGAGATTTTCTAGCAAACACCTTCTACAGCATAAATATATTTATACCGATAATACTGATCATATAATACCGCGTAAAAATAGATTGCGTTTTAAATTTGGAACACGGTCACGAATAGGTTAAGAAAAAGTCAAACAAGATAAATGATTTCGTGACTTTGAAGTCTTGAAGTATGTAGTAAGTTGTATGACGAAGAGAAAGTTGCCTTGAGGAATTTGCATCATTTTGCTAGAACAGAAGATGAGTTTGTAGCATGTAGAAATGAAAGAGTATAAAAGAGTATAGAATAAATAACTGTCCCGAATGGACGAGGAATTGAAATCGAACAGCGAGTAACAATTTATTCGAATAACAGTCAGCGACGTTCGATGAAAATGGGTTAAGGCATCGATAATGGTATTTGGTGGCAGTAATGGTTCTATAACGATTCTTGGAACATCTCAAGATTTCTAGTACGTCGATTAAGGAAAAGAAATTAAAGATTCACAACTTTTTAACGAGCATCAGTGACGTACCATTTTTTCCGAGGGGAAAAGAGCTGGTACCGAGACCTCGTTAAATCGCGCCGATTCATTAGAGAAGTTTCGCTGCGTTCCTCTTACGTATTTACGCCTGCGATCCAGTGTCATAAGTAAACTCGAACGCCGGGGGTATATGTACACTATCGTTCATAAGTATTCGATTTCGCAAATTTAGAATATTCTAACTCTACATTGGTCATGAAGGTTTAAGAGCAATTCCTGTTTCGCAAACGTATTGGCTACTATTTACAAAATCAGTAGGTCTGCATCCCTCACAAGCTGTACAAGGATTAAATCACCCTACCTCTTTTCTATTTTCTCTACTTCCATCCTTTGTCTTTTGATTATTTCTCTAAAAATGAAATACTTATCTCGTGAACGTAATTACAAAATTATGAGAAAAGTTTCTGCCAGTAATAAGATTAAGACTCGTAAAAGGACGAAAAGCGTGGAGATACTTATGAACCGTAGTGTAGTCGTTGTATACGTGGCCGCGTATTATCGACGATACTCGTGCCCCGGGGTGCATAACTCAGTAATGGTCCCTGGTGGAATTATAGCCAGCCGCGAGTACATTCTCTCCAACACAACTAACGAGTTTTCACGGCTGCGTTTGTTTCGACAATTTGCCGCGCGTGGGCCAAGCAAGGGAGACTCGAGGTACCGGTGGAGAGCGTCGGAAACGTGGAACGAACTTCCGGTTGAAAGGGCATGCCAGATAGAGAGAGAGAAACGTTAGGTCTCTTCTCATTATCGCGCCATGAAACTCGAAAAGGACACGGCCTTTGCCGTCACTCTGTTCAACGTCATTCAATTTTCCTATTCATGAGGACTGGTAATCGTTAGACTGCGCCTGTTGCAATAACGCAGCATGCGATATAACGCGTGGAAGTCGAACGGCAATTTTCGATGATCAATTTTATACTAATATTTCAAGTTATAAAGTCCTCAAATCTGAAGAACTTTTCAATTCTGAAATTCTTAGATTTCTTCATTTGAGCATCTCTGAATTACTACATATTCTAAATTTTCAAATTCCCAAATCCTTAAGAGTAAAATCTCTAAATTCCAACATTTCAACGTGTAGAAATCCGATACGTGGAAATGTAACGCTTGGTAGTCGGCGATATAATGCTCGGTGATACAACGCATACTCATTACGTTTCAGCATCGAATTAACTATTCAAAGCATTGCATATTCGCTGGGAACAAGCGTTGGAGTTGCGTAGAAAATCTGCAAGAGAGAGAATATTAAACGTCCATCATAACCTGTGTCCGCGCGCGGCTAGTTTCGATCCAGCTCGATGAAAATAAATGGATTCGTCGTAATCGAATTAATTGTCGCGACGCGACGCGTTGAATCGCGCGAGCCAACGCTCTGTTCCTCGCGTCGCGAACATTCCAGCGATAACCGGTGTCTGTCGTTGTCGGTATCGAACGTAGGACGAGCGTGGAATAAGAGCGAGATAATGAGAAACTGGCGTTGGAGGAAGGGGTGGAAAACAGGCGGTCGGAGATAGGGTGAAAAGGTCGCGGTCGACGAGGAGAAGGTAGAGAAGATACCAGTGGTGCCCTTTTATTTTCATTAACGTGCTAGAGGGTGTTGGAAAACGGACCATACAGTCTTCTCTTTACGATCTTTTCGACGGTTTCTTTCGTTTTACGTATTTGATCACGACGTTCGAGTAGAGTTAACAATTAATTAATCGCTTTGTTCATCCGAGTGTGGCTCGACACCACATTTCTCTTGGATCTTATAAATCAGATAAATAAAAACTTGTCACATAATTCCGCACTGTTGCGATACATTTTATTGAGAACCCTTACTTGATCTATTTTGTGAATTAAGGAATTGGTAGATAAAATTAAAGAGTGCGAATTTTGTTTAACTCTTTAATACTGTGATAGCACTGATTCGCTATTAATAATTTCCAGGTACACTTTTCCGATTCTTTGAACGTTCACGTTGGAACTGGAAAATAAAGTCTAAGAATACGCGTATCCGTATGTTTATAATAGGAGCTCGAAGGGGAGCTTCGTAAATGTTCGAAGCGATAAAAAAAGAAACCGAACAATTGAACAGGTGTAGCGAATAAATGTTTCGCCTTGACAGTGTGACTCGCGGAGATAAGATTATGTATGGCACGTACCGAGTCGAGTGTTAATTTTTCGATTTGACGAGCTTGCTCGGTAGAGATTGTTGCGAATGAATTTCGAGAAAGGATTTTTCGAAACGACGCGGTATCGTCACTGTTTTCTGCCCGGTAACGAGCATTTATTAAACGAGAAAGATAAGACGAAGGAGAAAAACAGGTTAGTGTACCAAGAACCGTTGCATACCACCGGAACCCTGTGGTTAAGATAATGAGAAAAGAAGCACGGCGCCACTGGTCGCCTTTCCGACCCTCGCTTTCTTGCCTCTCGTTCGCTTGTCGTCGCTAAAACGAACTTCACGGCTCTAATATGCGACACGCGTGTGCAACGCGACACAAATTGCTCGTATGCTTCCTTTTTAACCCTTTGCGCTATGTCCGACATGGTTTGCGCATCTGATTTGGGGGGATAACCGAGACTGTGATTAAACATATTCGACGAATTTGGGGATCGGTGGAATCGAGGTAGAATTTCGATATTGGTAGAAGGTTGTGTTAGACGTAAAATTTCACGTTGCCAAAATATTCTAGGCTTTATTATTATTTAATGAGATTCGTAAATTCCGAAAGAAGAAATCGGAAGATTTTTCAGCTCGGCGAGGAACGAGGGAAACAAGCCGCTTGACCACTCTTGATAATTCGTCCAAGAGAAAGGCCATGGAAGCGCTTTCGCCGGTTAGCTTATAGTTGAAGTTTTCTTGGCGTTGTAACGATAGGACAAAACAACGTATTCTTTTCTCGAGAAGTGGCGAGCGAAAGAAGAGGGGCAGAAGCACCGTCTCGATTCTTCGACTTTGCCCGCTCGATAACGTTCGATAATGAAGCCACGATAACAACATTGTTGATAATCCACGGTGAAACTTGGAAGAAAAACGAATAACGATGTGCCGTCTGTTTTTCTTTCTCCGATCCGAACGATTTAAGTGGATGTTAACGAGTTGTCATCGAGTTTTGTGTCTCGATGGATACACTTTGTAATGTTAATGTCATAATTAATGAAAATATACTCGTTGTCGACACCAGCCAACGTTGCAAGGTATTAGCTCGCAATTGTGTAACGACAAATCGAAGCCAACGATTTTCTACGTTACGCTTAAGACGTAAAGGGTTAACTATCCAGGACTCGTTTGTTCTCGGCCATTCTAACCGGCATTTCCAAGCAAAAGAAGCCTCTTGTGCACTCTTAACACTTTCACCGGCAGATTTCTAACGCAGGACTGGCTCGATCTTTCGTCGCGTTCACAATGTACGTTCGAGAAACACGCGCATGATTCATTTAAAAAAATGAATTACAAACCGCTGTTGCAGAAAGCAATATCTTCGTGCCGTTGAAAAGAAACATCGGTCGGAACAGACGAAAGGATTTTCGCGAGGAAATTGTTGGTAAACATCGTTTCCATTATCGTGCTCGTTACGGTCGCGCTTACGTTGCGATTTGTAATTTTTGCGAAATCGTGGATCGTCGAAGGTATTATTCTCGCTTTTGGCGAGTTGGCTCGGTTTCGTTCGCGGTGAAAGTTTGAACGTTCGAGGTGCATGGCCTCGTTCTACGGCCCGTTATCGACGCGGTGTGAACGCCCCCTAATGCAACACGGTAGCGTAGCGCTTCACAATAATCTCTAGCCAACGACTCTCCAAGACACCATGAACAGGGCAAACAGGGGAAATATAGACTAACCTTGCCTTGAGAAGCACGCGTATAACAGCTTATTTTCCTTTCTTAGAGTTTGCATTGGCTCCGTTTTATCGATATGCTTTCCACTGTCACGTGTGGGATTGCTACGCATCGTAGTTTCCACGCGTTGCATTGTCACGTATTGTGATTTCAATACGTTAGATTTCTACGAGTCGCAATTTTCACGCGTTATAATTTCACATATCGCGATTTCAATGCGTTAGATTTCTACATGTTGCATATCCACGCGTTGTAATTTTCACGAGTTGTATCGTCATGTGTGGTATCGTGCACACACAATAATACGACGCATTGCATCGGCACTGGTGATGCTTGCACGCGCTGCACCGCCACACGTGGTATCTTCACGTTCCATTAATCTGATTGGATAAATATTTTTCACCCGACACACATTATTTTCCCAAGAAATGTTTCGCAGCGTAAAAGGATGATTCTTTGGTCTATCGTTCCCTTTGGTGTATACGTCACAAGATGGAGTTACTCGATGAATTCCCAAAGAAAACTTGGCAAAATAAACGATACTTCCTGAATGGAGCGTTGACGAGAGGCTACCACTTCGGTTGAAAAATCTTCTCGAGTTAGGTCTCATCAGTCTGTTTCTTCTGTCGTGAGAAAATCACCGCGTTCTATAGTGCCTCCTGGCGATGCAAATATCAAGATGTATGTATCCGCGATCGTATGATCGATCTACCTACGAACTGAAAGGACGATCGAAAGGTTATCCCTGATTGGCACAACCTTCGTCCATATTGAATTTTCCGCCATAATTGAATATGTTGTAGCTTTCATAAAAATGTACAGGAATGTTAAAAACCTATTTCGAAACTACAGATTCTTTTTACAACAACTTGAGCTTGAAAGGTTGTCACGCAAAAGAACCTCGTCAAATTTTCTTGAAGTATTTGTTGTAACTACTACCGAGGAATTTCGCCGATTTAACGCGTTCGGAATAAAAACGATCAATGAAATCCTTAAAAAGAGTTGGATCATTACGCCACCGTATTGTCTGTCCGGCCTTCTGGTAATATTGTTTCATCGTTCTGCGTATTCTTCGTACTCTCCCGTTGTATTATGGTCCCTTGCCCAATGGTTGGTCGCGATTACGCCATTATAATCGTGCCTCTCCGACGACTGCTTCTTCGCCGTGCAATTAGCGAACGAATCTCTAAATGCAATCGCGTGGCTGCATGAAATCCGCGCAATTTCACGATTCACCGATAGAGACGACACGTTTAGATTGCCAGCAAACGGGTCCCCTCGTTCCCTTCGGTAATTTGTTTCTCTTGAATAACGGCAGAACACAATTACGGGCTTCGGTGGTTTCGATTGAAATTGAAACTCGCGCCGAACATGAAAACGCTGCTCCGCGAGATACACAGACGAATCGGGGAAAAAAGGTGCGCTATCGCAAACATCGAGTTCGCAAGAACGCCGCTACGCTGTTATTACGGAGAGTTCATAGAAGTATGGTGATAACATTTTCAAGACAAAGCAGGAAGGAAGATCGAGGCTAATCTAGGATTATTACAATTTTCGCTATTATGGTGGATTATCGTAATCGTTAGAATCACGATCGCACTACATGCGGTTTTTATTGCGCCATTTAACGCGTTAACGAAGCTCCAGCGGTAAAAATGACGAAGCATTCGGCTTTCGATGACGTCAAGATCGCGTAGAGAAGTTCCGTTAGGTTTCTCCTATCGTTGAAAACTCGTGAGAATCATCCGTCTACAAGCAATGCGTCGTTCATTCTCTGTATCGTCGATTTTCAACGCTAGGGTAGTTGAGAAATTCCCTGTATTGCAATTTGTTAGCGTACAACCACATAAATCACCCTACCAACCGATCATCACCCAAGGTGTAATTGTGTAAAATCAAAGTAAATCCTTCTGGTTAGTACGAAATCATCATTATTTACGAAATTTATCTCCTTCTGTTGGACTAACATTCAAGTCTCTAGGAAAATTATAATTGTGATAATTAAATAATCGTTAAACGCAGCAGCGTCCAATCTCGTAAACGAAGCACAGATTTCTCTTGCGAGAATATATAGTTATAGTTTCCATGGTTTGCATCTGTTTTGAAACATTCAGTAGAGAGATGTTGCCTAGAAAAGGTCCTTGGATTCGCGGTCGAAGATCCGGGTCAAGTACGGGATATGTTGTATTTGTTGCTCCTGTCGGTACATTTCGCATGTCTCATTGCATAATGTTCGTTCGCTGGGTATTCACGATCGATCAACGCGAATTATCACCATCATGGTGTCTCGTGATCGAACTACGAAACGGAAGCGTAATCACATATTAAACAGATAACCGTACACACGTTTTTGTTCATTAAACCGATCTTATCTTCGTTCAACTACTTGGACAAGCTCCTTATCGTTCAATTTTATTTTCTTTACAGTTCGATACATCGACTTTTGGGTTGTCAGTTCGTTGTAACACGATATACCGCTCGATTAAATTGTTTTAGAGACAGTAAATACCATGATGTTCAGAATAAAATCCTTTTGGTTACCATTTATACGCTGCCGTTTACAAGATATCTAAGTTACCTGCGTTTTTTACAATTAGACAGATAGGCATGTTTAAGTAATTCTATTTACATAGATAAGTGGTTGTTGTAGGGCAAAGTGATAAAAACATGTCTTGAATTTCAATAACGGAAGTTTCATCACGTGTTACCCTACTGTGTATCGTATTTCCACGCATCGTATTTCCATGCCTGTTAGTTACACGCGTGGTATTTCCATGCATCGTATTCTCACGTGTCGTACTTGCTCGCATGATATTTCCACGTTACGTATTTTCATACGTGATAGTTAAATCGTATTTTCATTGTATTATGTCAATGTTATTTTCATAATATAGTATTATGCAGTAACCAGTATTGATAGAATTGGAATGTTAGTCGAATTGTGTTCATACGATTGCACAACATTATCGTGATAACATTGCGTTATATCGTTAATCGAACTTAGGGTAGATCTCGATTAATATCATTCCGAGAGTTTTCTACACAAGTTAGGGCAAATAAAAGTTGATCAAGTAGGGAAGTGGCGCGTCGAATGGCCGTTAGGTCGAAAAGGGCTGGGTGTATAGAGTGGCGGAAACGGAGAACGCAACATTTGGCAAAGTGGAAAGAAGGGAGACAGAAGGCGAAAGGACGCGATTTGATAACACGGCATCGATCCATGTTCTCAGGATGCTTCCACCCTTCTCTTTATTCCGTGTCTCTGTTGTTCGTGCTCCTTTTCTATTCTACGTTCTCCCCTTTGCCACTGCACTCCCTTGTACTCGTCTTCGCGCGTGTTTTTGCGAGTCTACTGCTGCAATCAGCAGAAACTGTAAATACCATCGACGTCGTCCACGTTGTTCGTCTCGCTGGAAACCGTTGATCAGCGGTTTTGCTCTTATCCACTGTCAAACTATTCATAATAAAATCATCGATGATACTTTTGCTTCCACGAAACTGTTGCTGTTTACGATCGAAAGACCCGAATAAAATTTGATACTTTCGCTTAGGTAAGGAACGCGTGTTACATAAATCCGTACTTTCTACATGTAGGTATAAGTTGCTGGAAAAGCTTTTCTACACATCGTTGTTATTTCGATCCGCTTTGACTGTACGAAAGTATTTCGGTCGCTAATCGTTTACCTTCATTGTTCCCATCGCGTACAAAGGGTCTATTCTTATTCTAAAAGGGTTTCGAAAATCGAAACGTTGTTCCGTTCGAGGCGAACGATTAGGTATTAGACGGAATCGCTTGACCATAATCGGGGTCGTGCTTTGTTTACGTCGCTCAGGCTAGTGAAAGTTTCGCGAAGCGTACTAGACAATACTAGTCAGTAAAATCTGTCCTCTATACACGGGACTATACCATTATTTCAAAGAATGGTCTCTTCCTTGGAAGTAATTAAAGTTAATCGTCGAATGTCGAAAAGTATCATTCTCTATACAAATTGTACTTACCGTATCATAAAATTTTTACCACTCGAATAATTCGTGTACGGTCGAAATTCGTGAGGTTCGAGCAATTTTAATATCGCTTTCCCACGAATCGAAATAATCTCATCGCGTCCTGTGACAGGGACATTGTTCGTCGACGTCGGGTTTTGCACCGAGAACGCGAATTCGCGAACGATTCGGTAACGCGACCGATAAAACAATTAAGAGAAAATCAGTTTCGTCGTAAATTGCGGCGGCATTATTGAATTATCAACATTCGAGGCAAGTCGCATTACGAGCGGAATGCGAATGGAACACGAGGAGATTGGCTTCAAGGCGACAAGTGGTCTGGCCAATGAACCGACTTGCTCGCCCGAACTCTCTTGCCTCTGTGAGGCCACGAATTAAACGACCTAAGGATACTAAGAGATTACCTGAACCCCGCCATCTTCAAACATTGCTGCTTAACTGATTTGCGCAAAAATCCACCTTTCAGTCCGTTAATCCAGTTACGGTAACACTAAACATCTCACTACTTTTTACCAAAACTCGATTACTTACATTACTTACAAAAAATTTTGTCGTTACATGACCCTAAAGGTGTATTTTTTATTCACAAAATAAAATATTCTGCGCGTATATTTGGTGCAAATTCGACCGATCGATTACCGAGTTGACGAAAGGAACGATTCGGAACATCGATGCATTTTGCATATTTTGATACGTAATTACGTAAACGTCCGCAATCTAATCGCGTGTATCAATTTCGCAGGAACCTCGACCGTGAGGTCAGTTACCAACGGTCGGTAATTCCGTCGTAAACAAACGAGAAAGGACCGTCGAACGTTAAAAGTACCGGCAAGTTTTCGAGTCGTTCGGTCGGTCGTTCTCCAGCCGTAACGTTTTACGCGCAACCTTGCTTCGTTCATTTAATCCGGAGCCGGAATCATCGCTTTGCTCGCTTCGTAAACCGTTTTTCTCTTACGCGTTCCAGTTGATTGCGATCAGACCCGTCCTACTTTATCTTTACTCCTTCTCATTTTTCCCCCTCCGTTAATTTCTCAATTAACCATTCGGGGGTTGTATAATTAAACGTGGACGGAGATCGTAATCGCGTGACGCACTCGAAACGACCATGTAATGCTCTTATTATTAACCCTTTTACGGTACATTTATTCTGGATCCAATTCGTTATCGATACGAGTATTCGATCTGTACGCGTTCTATAGGCATTTGAACTCTACCGATAATCGAATACTCGAATCGACTCGAATGTACTCCCTGTCGAATTTGCGTTTAATCGCAGAATGTGTATTCGAACCGTCGAGAGATCGGAAGTTCGGCAAAGAAGGTACAAATTGGATTCGAGGCCGATCCTGTCGAGAAAGGCCATTCGGTGGAAGTGGCGCATGCAGCAGATTCGAAGGTGATTTTAAAAAAAGGCACGGTGAATAACGCGTATAGCAGCATTCGGAGCAAAGGTCCCAACCACGACAGATTGAGGAATCGATTTCTCTGCGGCAGAGTCGCGTTACCAGCCTCGTCGACGGTTCTCGAGTAGAAACACGAGGGTTTCGAGGGAACGATACTCTCTTTTATTTTTTCTTCTTTTCTTCTCCCTCGCTAGAAGGCAAATGCACCTGTCGAGAGGAGAGAAACGCTGCGCTGGTTCGCCGCTGTGCTTCTGTACTCTGCAAAAGTTAGCCGCGTGTATGCACCGATATATATTTAGCGCGTGCGGCATTTCTCGACCCACATACTCATCGGGAGGCAGAATGTCTCGTATGCGTGGGGTCATCCTGTCGTTCGACGCGACAAAGACATTGTTTCTTTTTATTCCTTTTCGTCCTCGGCGCCGATGATTTTCGAGCTACGGTCCCGTTGTAACCTCGATATTATCCCTTTCTCGTCACATCGCTATTTTATAGCTTATCTGAATTTTCCGTCGTTGGGTGTCTTAAATAACGAACGTTGTTGTTAGCGGTACGTTTACTTGGTCTTAAAACATGAGATAATGGTAAACGGCGTTTAGAGTTTGAGAGGGTGTCGCGTGAACTGGTAAACGTGTTCGTAAGCAAAGAATCATAGACGACAAAGAAACCATGAGTCACCGTTGAACGGACTAGGGGAGTTCAGCACAAGCCATTACTAAATCAATGTGCAGTATCAACGTTGTCGTTGCATTATCGTCCCTTTTGATTCGTTTTGTGCATCTGTGCGTGACCGTGTTCTAAGCCGAAAATCGATAGGATCTTTCAGAAATTCCGTTTTACTTCTACTATACGTTGTATCCTCGAAGCACCGCGTTTACGAATACAAATGATATTCCGACGATTGATTACAGGGCCTGTGATAAAGCGATAGTTAAAAGAAATGACGCAGAAGCGCATCGTTAAATTTTAAGTGGTTTGTATTTCGAAACAAAGCTTTTATCTTTTCTACGAATTGTATTTAGACTAATAATTCAATGACAACTAGCGAGAAAAGAGACACAATGGTCGATCCCTCTGGTGGCGAACATTGGAAACATCATCACAACGCTAAAGAAGCGTGCAAACCGTACGAGCACGCTTCATAAATTCATGGCCGTGGTTCCGGCCTAGGCACTCGTGCAATTCCTTTAATTGCCTTTCTACGCGATAGACACTGATATCGTTGATTTATGAACAGATTATTGTTCGAATCGAAGCGTTAAAGCATCGAATTCTGTGGAAGAGTTATACTTGTGTCTGCGCGCAAGAAATCCATAACTGTTCGCCGCGCTTCGAAAATGATTGCTCGATATGGCTCGGCTTTATCGGATAAAAGATTCTTCGCGTTTCAATCGTGTAATTCGCCGGTGTTTACCGATAAATCGCGTTAAACGAGCTGATCGTGTAATACAGGATCGCGCTAGAGATCGCGTGGCAGTGTTCCCTCGGATTTTATTGAATCGATAACGTCTCGCTGGCACGCGTGGCCCTAGGGGTGTGCGCGTTAGTCGTGCGAATAAATACACCTATTAATTGTAAATGAAATGTATTATTTGTTTACCCCTTGTGCATCGTTCTCATTAAATTGACCATAAACAAAAATCAAATATTCAATAATTTAGTTATTCCAATTAGAGGTACACGCGCATAATAATTATGGTATTCCCATCTAAATATCTATCTGGAGATCTATAAATCCGTATACCTACAGCTTCAGGAATTTAGGAATATATGGTAATCTACTTGAAAATCAAAAGGTCAGGTACGTAAAGATCTGGCTATCTGAGGATCTAGGCATCTGAGGAATTAGGTATGCAAGAATTTAGCTATTCAAACATCTAGGTACCCGAGGATGTAGGTATTTAGGGATCTAGTACTTCAGACATACGTGGACCCAGAGATCTAAGAGCATAGAATTTGTCGATATACATGGATCTCGTAATTTTGAGATGTAGATTCGTCGTATCATCGCTCATTGAACCGATCGAGTTGTTCGATATCAACTAAAGACTTAAGTACATAAATGCGATAGCGTGATTTTGTGGAGCAACAAAAACGTGATAATCGGCTTCAAGTGGCGCGTCCCAACGTGGACGTATAAATACAGAGAAGATTGGGCCAAGTAAATCCTGTAAATCCGAAAGAGATGACGGTTTAGCGGATGGCACGCGCCACAGCCCCTTTGACCAGGTCGCTCCATTAATTTGTTCGTTACGCGTAGCGGAGTAATATCGATGGTATCTGAATGCGCGAGGGAGGTTAGCGGTTAGGGTGGTTCAGAGTGGTGGAAAGGAGCGGACGAGGTGCGGGCTCATGGGTTACACTACGCGGGTTCTGACGTCACGTCGCTTGTACGCAAGTTTACTACCACCACCAGCCCGTGTTACTACTATACTACTACTAGTACTACTACTACTACCCTACTACTGCCTACTACCCTCACGTGGCACGAGTGGGAGGTGTGCTTGTACCACCCACACTCGGCTGTCTCCCGTCTACCGTATAACGTGTCCGTGTATACGGTGTCGCTATCCGAAACGTATCTATCAGAATTGATATTATTGCGATTATCAGTTTGTTACTACTATCCCGATATTACCGATGCTGTTGCTGCTACCCTGCTACCACCACGTGGAGGCAGTGAACGCGTGTTTGTACCACCTACACTCTAGTGTTCCTAGCGTACCGTATAAATTACGCATCGGTGTCTCTAATGTAGCTACGTCATTATCGCGATGGTCGTTTTGTTACTACCATGTGTTATCGCTACCGATGCTAGTGATACTACTGCACCAACGCCTTCGCGTGCAGGTAGCGGAAAGTGTGCTTGTACTATCAACGTCAGTACACATTTAAATAACCTACGACCTTCTGTCTCGCATTCTTTTCGCTGACAAATAATTAGTATTACTGGCACCGCTTACATTAATAATCGTCGAAAATCGTAGCGATGAAACTTTCTACAAAAACAGCGACCTCCCAGAGACGCTTTACAACCCTCGTGGAGGTCACGACCCACAGGTTGGGAGACCGAGAAACAGAAAAAAAGTGATGTTCCAGCAGTTTTCGTGGTCCCAATTTCCCCTTAGTTGAGAACCAATAGCGTAACTTGTCCAAGTATACCATGTTGCTATTCCAAACCTAGACGCTATCATTACGACTGTCAGTGTTTGCGTCACCATTCTATTACCACCACGGTGACTGCACACCATCAAACCTTCACCACTACTCCTACGATACCGCCACGTTGACGTTCCACTGTATACCACGTTACATTCTCCGCCAGCTACGTTCACCACCACGAAGTCATAAATGTATGTGAAAGGGACAGAGAAAAACCGATGAGACACGGGGGTGGGAAACGAGAGAGAGAGACGAGAAGCAGCGAAAGGAGGACAGAAAAAGTAGTAGTTTCCTTTTTCGACCTCTTTCTTTTCGTACGTTCTTCTTTCTTCTCTCGGCTCGATAGTTCGTCCTCTTTCTCGGATCGTCTCTGTCCGTCTCGGACAGGTGCTCGCCGAATTACCGCGGAATCGTGGCGGGACAGAAAAAGAGAAAAGACTGGGACAGAGACAGAAAACAGCAACCGGAGAGCCGATACCTAATCCTCCCTTCGTTGGCCCACCCTCGGCAGGAAATCAATAGAGAGGGACTCGCTCTATCCCTCCCTCTTACCCTTTCTCTCTTTCTTTCTGGTCCTGTTTCGGTCTCGCTGTTCTTTCCATTTCTCGCTCTGTCTTTTCCATCGTAAACGCTCGTTCGAAGAAATTTACCAACCGACTCTCGTTTGCACCCCTCTGTGTCTCAATCTCTCCTTTCGTCGCTCGCACGATAAAAGGGCACGAAATGTCACGTTTCACAAATGCAATTTTAATTTAACGATTTATACGATATGTAGGTCTGTCGATGCTGCCGTTTCATTTTCAGTCCCTGGGTCTCCTTAGACTTCTGCTACTTTTGGAACTCTTATTCTCTCCCTAGATTCCGCATTCCTCATAGTTACTAGTTTACCTCCAACTTCCGCTAAAACCCTATTTGAGTTCTTACTAAGCAAAGGAGTACGGAAATGTTGACGATTACGGTTTAAGGAAGAAAATCAATGACGAGCCAACCTGTCGATTCGTTTATCCACGATAATCCATTGCGCGACCGAAATGTTTGCACTCTCTTCCCTACAGTCGGGGCAAATCGATCGAAGGTTATCGATATCACGGGATTGAACAGGGTGGCAGGTGAATCCTTGTCGAAACTGATTTCGCTCGTTTGTCGAAAAAAGCTCGGTCGTACGAGGTCGAGGTAAGACTGGAAAACGATTCAGGTAGATTTTCTGAATGAGGTCGAGGTACTTTGGCTGCTCTTCCTCTTGGGATCCCTAAATCGAAACAACCGTGCGACAGTCCCAATAATGGATCGATGTCTGATGGTGTACGAGTGGTCTGTGGTTGTAGTTCTTATACCATGAAGAACGTGTCTCGATGAGAAGATTAGTTACCTGCAAGAAGAACTTTTCTTGTTTGCCGAGTGATTGATCTTGATTCGTTACGTTAGAAATACGGCAAATATTTCTGCAAATAATATTTTCTTCGACGACGCTTCGGTTTTACGGAAAATATTGCTGCAAAAGTTCCACGTGGTTCGAAGTAGTAGAGCTCTTATTGGTTCATTGATTTTTGCGATACAATCGCGCGAAACGGATATCGGAAACACAGAGTATCGATATGTTCTTCCACGAAGTTACTCCTCGGGAATGTCCCTCGAGGGGTAAAGAAACAAAGGGTGGGTTAGATGATGTTGGTCGGGTGGTGAAAATTGCAATTTCGTTTTTATCGAGCCGTGTGCGTCGAGGTGAGTGTTGGCACTGAAAGAAGAGATACACGACGAAATGGGCGGCGCGAACGCGTGACGTAGCGGAAGTCGTGCGTCACCAGTGACGTAGGCAACGTCGAAAGAGGAACGTCCGAAAGAGGCCATTGACGAAGACTTGTTGCACGTCCCTTTCTGCGTAGGTTCCGATATCTCTCGATCTCGTTACACAACGGGAACGTTTTACGCTTGAAATTTTAATTATTGCCTTTCTGCAACCAGAAATAGATGTTTACTAAATCTTTTTATATCGGAACAGAATCTATCAATAACGTCGTGGTCGAGAGGTGCTCTGTTAATTCTAGAAAGACGGAGCTTTGTACGTAATTATTTATTCAGCGTTAATAAATATAATTCCTTGGCAATTTTTGCTACGAGAAAAATAACGATAGTTTGAGAAATCGAAGAAACTCAATTATTCTTTGGTTATTCAGTCCCGAGTCTGGTAATACAATAATATGCTGAACTTGGACATAGGTTCATTATCGTTTCATACATCTGAAGTTTTCCACGCAAAGTTTGGATCTTCCTCGAGTTAATCTGGCTATACATAAGAGAAAGCAAAGTAGCATAGACTTGTTGCATATCCATTCGCGCATGTGTGTCAGCCAGGCCTGTCTCGATAGGCAGGAGAAACGGCTAAAGTTCGTCCATGTTTTACGACATGGGATCGTAAATCCATCTCGATCGATTTGATTCGCTTCGCGCATCGATGAGACGTCGATTCGTTGTTTTATGCAGGCGTCGAAGTACGATGAAGTTATCGCGTCTAGGGCGTGTCCGTGGTAACTTGGGCACCCTACCATTACGAAACTGAGTAGCGACTTAGCTTCCGTATCCTCGACTAATCGAAGTTGACCCACCGGTGTGTCACGATGTGCCGAGATGTTTCGATTAACTCGATCCCGGCGATCTGTAAATGCGTAATTAGCCACGAGCGTTCATCGATTTCATTTACATAACCTTCCGTTCCTTGATTCTCATTCTTTCAGCGAGAGGGAAAATTCTGGCTCTTGTACCGTTAAATCTGACTAACAAGGGGGGACTTCCAGATTCTAATAAACTTGTGTATGTGTTAATCTTTTAGCATATACTGACACCCATGTGTACATTTAGTTTCTTTTAATTTACCAAACTGTTATATTGCAATTTATTTTATTTCGATCTATAGAACTATAATGATCTATAGAATGATTCGACGCATTCGTTAATATCTGGTATCGCTCCATTTATTACAAGGTGTAATTATTTTTGACACTCTAGTCACGAAGACACGTATAGGTAAACATGCACACTTTCCGTCGTGAAATAGGATTATAACCGCAGTGCCAACTGTTTCCTGTTTTTCTGCATCTGTGTGGTTGTAATGTATTTCCTGTACGGTTACCATAGTACAATAGTTTGAATTTTTATGTTACAGACACTATTTAAATATAGAACTATCGCTAAGCGTTCCTATTCGTAAGGAATTTAACGAACGCAATCTTATCATTAGTGTTATTTCCATATACGTTTTGCAATCGTGTGTAGATTATGTAAACAGTTGTTTAGTAAATTTTGCTAAACCAGTTTTAGCTTCTGATGCAAATTGACGCGACCAAACACGACTTATCCACTGCAATATAAATTGCTATGCTATTACACCACTATTCTTTCAAGCTTGCTTTTATTTCAACATTATTTTTGCATTTTACTATTTTATTACACTTAAATAGGGGTATTACTTATGTTTAAAAATACATATAAAATTTAACGATGACTTAAAAAATAAAATTACCACTGCGTCAGAGCATAGTCGTCGATACCGTTTGGTAAAAACTACGCGCATTAAATTGAAATGAATTCTTGACTCCCCTAATAAATCATTCGAAACGGTAAATAATATGAATTAGCGTTAATGAATCCGTTGGTACGATACGATAGCGGGTATATCGTTATGTTAGCATAATTGAGTAACGGGCTCGAAATGAAAATGATTAATATTTATCGTCGAGTGCAGTAACATTTTCTGGCACGGTTCGTGTCGTCACGTAAAATTGCACCGGTGGGAATTTAAATCGTACGAACACGTTCGTGCAAAGCGTGTCTGTCTGTGGGTGCGACAAAGAAAGCGATTTTTTTAGCTGGTTGTATCACAAGCAAACAGTATTGAACTTTCAAAAAAGTGAAACGTACCAAAACAGAGATAATCCGATTTAAAATCATAACATTTAACATGTACTGTTTAGCAAATGCGCTTGGTACAGGTACTTTTTAATTACGATGCTAGACATTTAACAAATTAAAGATTTAGATCCCTAAATTTCTAGATTCCAATATCTCTGAAATTTTAAGGAGACAAAATTTCCAAATTCTTAACCCATTCAGAAATTTTAACATCTCGAAAAATTATTTAAAATTAAAAAACGAGTGGAAGGCTTTTTCCTTCTTCATTGTCGTATTTATTTTGGGTGCTCTCAGTTGTAATCTACGATAAAAGTTTGTTATCTATAATATTTTACTCGCGATAATTACGAACGGGTTTATTTTTGTACTTGACTGTCGCGATACAACGAGCTTAAATCGTAAACGGCTCGCGTGGTTTCCAATCCATCGATAAGTACGGTAGAGGAATGGCGGAGTAACGATGATGGCCGACAGATGGCGACAACGGAACAGGTGCACTCGACCAATCGGCGCGCGCGTAAGCCCCCCCACCCCTGTCCACCTACCGATTGGCGCTACGGCGGTGTCACGAACAGCGATCGCAATATGGCTTCCGCCACCGCCAGCAAGTGAGAGTACCTCCGAAGGTGACATCGAAACATGGTGGAATATTTAAGGGTGCGCGAATCGTCGCGCGTGTGAAAATCGCTGGCGTGTCTGTCTCGTTAAAGGTGCGTCGAGTTGGCGAGTGTTCGATAAACGGTGCATGTGCTCGAAAAAACAAAACATTTCGGTAGAGAGAAGCAAGAGAAAGAGAGAGAGTCAGAGACTCGCGTTGAACAGAGACGTACCGCGCGCACGGGCCATGAGTCGAACGAAGACAGAAAGACGGTGCGATACGACGGTTCGTTTAGCCAGAGGTTTCTGACACGAGAACGCGTATCGACGGGAGAAAAAAAGCATGGGACACCGTGTATTCGACGTTACACGGTATCGGGAATAACGTCGCGATCGAAAAGTGGGCAGCATCGTATCCTTTTCGATAGTCGAACACGGTGCGCGCGACTCATACGTCGAAAGCGTGGCTCTGTCGGTGTGTTACGTCCCGTACACACGCCGTGCTGTCCCGATTTGCGTGCGCGTCTGTGTGCACGCGCGATCTTTCGGTGTTGGAAATTGAAAGAAGACAGGCGAACGGTGAATGAGCGGGGAAGAATGAAAAAAAGAGTCGAGCGGTGGCACGGGGTGTCGTACATCGACGACGACGACCACGACCACGTAACAGAGAGAAGAAGAGGCAAAAGAGTGAGCGAGTGAGCCAGGGCGACGTTGCCAGAGTTTTCCTTCTCGCGTTCCCTACACACCGTATAGCACGTACCTTCGTGCTACGAGAGCAAGACCGAAACAGAGAGAATACGATGTGACAAGGAGCGAGAGAAAAGTAAGGCTTAAACACGCACACGCACACACGGCCACCACGAGACACGAGAGTAGCGTGAGTCGCGCGAAACGGATCTAGGGAATTTTTGCTTCTCTACCCTCTTTCAATTCGTCGATTTGTCGGTGGTGTTTTTGTTCGTGCCCTCTGGACGTGATTCGTGAATTACCATGAGACGACTTCCAATGACGTACACACTGAACACGTGACACGCCGAGTTAGGCCGATCGACGAGCCATGAAGAAGCCACGGTAAGTTCTTTCTATTTTTTCGAACTTGTTTCGTCCGTTAAACGTTCGTCGCAACGCCTAGTCGCAAAACTTCTGCGCTCGTTTGTTTTTCGAACGGAACTACGATGTATGTTGAACTTACAAAACAACGATAAATCAGATATACGTATAACATTCGTGAATGTCATGGAGATCTCGGATGATCGGTATACGTTGTCGGTATTTCCGAGTTCTCGATGTTTATCGACAGTTTATACTGCACGTTAATTCGTGGATTTCGGAATTTTGGACCTTGAGTAGTTTTGAATTTGAACTCTTGGAGATTCGAAAACTTAGGGTTTTGGGAATTAAGGAACTAGAGGAGTTAAGTAATTTGGAAATTTGCGAATTTATAAATGATGAGATTTGGGGATTCACCGAATTAAAAATTGAAGGTTTTGGTAAATAGCGAGCGTTTGCAGACGGTACAAAAATATTGACGGCATAAATTGTTGATGCGAGGTGTTCGTAAGATGTCCGTTGCGGGCGAGTGGTTAAATAGGGGTTAGGTCTGCAGCGTGTGGGTGTTAACGAATTTTTCTGAAGTCGGGGTATTTCGATTCACTGCTACGTCACTGAATGCAGAAGCGGGTACACGGCGTGGTGGTGAAATGACGCGATTATAGGGGGATGAGTCAGAAGATTGACGCCTTGTTTATCGATCTCGACGCCGCTGGATGCTCGTTACGAGTATCGATATTAGTATGCCGCGAACCGTTTGCAAAACGTGGAACGGGTTTGTCGAAACGTTGACAACGTAATAATTTCGCGCGATATCAAAGCGAAGAGTATCTCCGGTGGAGGGGAGGGTTTGCCGATAAATTCACGGACAACTCCATCTTCCAACAAATGACTCTATTTTTAGCGGTCCGTCCCACGGGTCCTACTTTAATTATCTGTTCGTTATTATTGGAAGCTGCGTGGAGGCGGTACATGCATAGATATACGTTTCTTGCCACTTGTTTTATTCCCTCGATTTCGGCAACAGACTTTCTATGCTAACATTAGCTTCTCGAACTTCTGCAACGAGTGTATCGATAACATTGTAGCATTATCGATAACATCATTACAAACGAGAACGAAATAGAACGTTTGAGAAACCAGAACGTGCTTGCATGTCACATGCGATATGACACGCATAATAAGAAGTAAATGGTTGATTTGTAACCTACATGATCTGCGCGATAAGAGGTTAAATTTAATTTCCATGTAATTAGATTACATTGGATTAAATCGAGTTTATAGGTTTTTCTGAAAGAGCAATTTCTAAAGATAACTCGAGGGTTGATCCTTGAAGTTTCGAAATCTCGAGCTTCACGCGACGTTAATCCATTCGAGGTTAGAATTAAATTCGAGGAGTCGGTAGAAGAATCGCCACTTTCGATTAGATGTTCGTCAGCTCGATTCGGGTCATAGAAACGATTACGCTGATCGCTGGTAGCCGATCGAGTGGTGTCAGGAATCGTGGTAGCGAGCCAAGTATCAGTCAGGAAGGCGAGACGAAAGAAACGCGATGCTCCCGTCGTTTGTTGGGACGCGATGCCTTCGTCGAGAAGAGAGGAGAAGCACACGACGCGAGGAATTCGAGGCTCGAAGTCGAGAACGTTCCAAATACTTGCCGCTGCTGGTCGTCGACGATCAGACCGAGTTGCGTAGGTTGCTAAATTATGAAGGGAACGGGTGTACCAGTAGACGAAGAGGACAGATTAAACATCTCGGAGTTCGTCAACTTTGGAATCTGTCCCGTTTCTCTCGTTCCTCTTATCGCTGTCCTGAGTGATTTCGCAACTATTCCTTAACTATCGACTGCTTTATTCTCCATTGTTTTCAGCGCTAATTAATTGTCTTCGCTAACGAATTCTCGACGTTGTTTCATGCAGGCTTTTATCTCTGAGGAGCGGTTTACTCTTTTGAGGTGGACTTTCTAGAGAGTCGGTGTATTACCACCGATGCATAGTGAGACGATACGTGACGATTCCACGCGTGGGGATAGAACGCGTGGTAACCCTCGTGCGTAGTAATTCGACGCGTAGTAAGCCCCGTGCGTAGTAACTCGACGCATGACAGTACAGCGCGTAGTAATCCAATTGCGTGGTGATTCTGCGCGTGGCGATCGAAGGCTAGATAATAAGAGAAATTCCCGCCTTTATTGGTTTTTACTCGTTAGATGGGGCTTAACACTTGTTGAATCGAGATTGTTATCTTACAGGCACGCGTATCATTAAATGGTCGAGGTTCCAGTTTCTCTGAAACGCGTTAAACAGCAATTTGCTCGCGTTAA
The DNA here is from genome assembly GCA_945859555.1 of Megachile ligniseca. Lineage (NCBI taxonomy): Eukaryota > Metazoa > Arthropoda > Insecta > Hymenoptera > Megachilidae > Megachile > Megachile ligniseca. The sequence goes on from OX243786.1 coordinate 9,356,842, forward strand.
CGGAGAGAGAAAGGGGGGTGGAGATGCTTAATTAGAATCGTTAAGCATGACGGGGCTGGTCATACTTGTCAATTTCCGTTCCAGTGATTCGTAATTAGTTATTGGTAGTAGCGATTGAAAAAGGAAAGTGCGTTGGAAGTGGACTGTCAGGAATGGAAACGGAATAACGCATACGTAACTACGGAGTAGAACGTTGTTCAGGGACCGATCTAAAAGTTTACCTTTGGAACAGTTGAAGTATACCGGCAAAATGTCTAGTCGCCTGGCACCGAGGACTATAAAGTATGCAGAAAACGAGCATCGTTTTACCCTTGATTTTATTGCTTATTCACTCGGTGCACCGGTCCTGTACGCGTTTAGAGTCGATCTTCTTCTGCTATCGCCTACCATTATCGCAAATTTCCCCGTTATCGACTTCGGGATCTGATTCGGTCCTCGGCTGAAAAAGCTTATTTTCATTTCTCTTTAACGTCTACATAATTTCATAGTTGGCCATCTCGAGGATCAATCCCGCGTAAACTTGCTAATTTAATTCTTGTTCATTTAGCAAATATCAGTTTGTTTTCTTATGGCTCACAATATTGATCGACGGTACTGAACCGTTGACAATATATTGATTGCTTGAACTATCTAAGAGTTTATATTACGAAGTGTACTTAAACACGAACGGCAAATTTCGTGATTGCCAAAATAGAAATAATTGTAAAGAGTTAATTGTCGGAACAACGTCGAGTTGCATCAATTGTCGTAGGTAATCGTCGACCGCGACACGTTTTATCGAATTCTCGTGAGACAAGCGACACCTACGACTTTATTGTCCGGCCAGAGAGTCGTAAATACACGGTGTAAACGATCGTGAAATTGCCGGGGTACGATTACGTTTCTATGGACGATCGAAATGGAAAGCTGTCGATGGCACGAAGATAACGGCGCAAATACGGCAGTCGAGAAACCACGATCGGCTCGATGTTGATACGCGACCAGCCACCTATTTAATAGGCTAATCGCATCGGGTAATTAATATGTTCGATTGTAAAGGACCCATTAGATGTTACGACGTATCGATAATAAACCTATTAGAGGAAAAATGATGGACTAATATCGTGTCGACGATTAAGCTAGAGTGTAGGTTCGCTGTAATGACATCTTTGAGAAATTGATTTACAAGATAAAACCTGATTCCGTTCGAACTGGATACTATACGGTTTGCCTTCGGTGCTAACACGTTTGCTGCATACGACCGAACATATACGTCATCGAAAATTAATCTGTTGCTTATGCATAATGTATACAGCGTACCTGGTGGTCTATGTAGTAGTTGCTGATTATAACTCCGTTATCGATGCTGTTATGAAAAAATATCGAATTAACAGGTAAATAGCTCGACGATTACGGCATTCGTAAGACTATGGTTTTCTTAGAGATTTCCCTCGGCCTTGCAAACGTTTCTATTACTGTCATTCCATGTTCTATTATTAATTTACCTATAAAAATATTCGCGTAGACAATCGTATACCTTTGCAGACCGTTGATCGACTTATTTTTGCTACGCATTACGTATAACACACGGGAGAAAGTAGCAGATGCTTATTTCGCCGTTCGCTCGGAAAATTGTCGTACGATTCAGGAAACTTGGACGAGTTACGTTGATATTACGTTGTATGAATCGTGGAAAGCTTGAAAACTGGACTCTGTGGAGGATAACCCTTTCATTCTTAGAAAATAGCCTCTTGAAACTTTAATTTCCCTGTGCAGATATCGTAATGCGTATACTATCGATAAACAAGCTTTTTTTTTTATCGAAAATTGCTGTTCGGTCGTAGAAGTAAATGCTTGACGATATAAATGCTTAGTCGAAGAAGCTTTGAAATAATGGGGAAAGTTAGAGGAAACTCTAATTTTCAATGAATGGGTGGTTAATGAAGTTTGTGTGGTATAGAAGGCATGTATTCGTCGAAATATGTATTGTTCGCGTTCTGTTATCACATTAGAGTTACCACGCTTGGTAGTACATGTTAGCATCACACACGTGATATTGTTGTGTTTTAATATTACTATATGTGGTACTACTACGCGTCAGAATTACCACGCATGGTATTGCCATGCCTTAACAACCCTACACGTGGTATTACCACGATTTATCATTGCCACGTGTGGCACCACTTAGTATAGTCACACGCAGCATCACGCATGGTGTAACCGTGGTTCAATATAACTACACGTGGTATTGCAATGCATGAGAGTAGCCATGTACAGTATCACCACGCGTGGTATCGCTTCGCGTTAATATCACTATGTATCATATCACCAAACACGAAATCGCCTACGCGTTATATTGCATCGTGTAGGGTCCTCACTATCGTATCGGTACACGTGGTACGTATCTCCACTCCTATTGTTATACACCACATCACACGTCAAATCTCCACGCACATGCACAGTTTGTATTTATCGAAGCAAACAATTTAGCTGTGAATGGAAAGAGGTCATCGATTTCTGGCAAAGATAAATTTCAGTTGGATTTCTCAACGATTAGATCGTGCTCAATCTTGTCGCTGACTAATAAGCATCACCATATAACTGGTTTCGTACAACCCACGAACCTCACCTTTACTATTAATAGGGTAGAATAGATGAACGGTTGGCTTTGTGTTGTTAATTAATTAGTTTGCAATTCAACCGTACGACCGTTCTGTTGTTTCGGCAACTGCTTCGGAGTTGATTCACGGTTTAAATACACATCTTATTTGGCCGAATTGCGTATGCTACGCTAGCTTAATCCTTTTGTTTAATTCAATGCGTTTAGTCTCTTTTTGAAGGTTCTGGAGTATCGATAACTGCGTGATAGAGGCTGCGGTTGACAAGCCGTTTTGATAAAGGCAATCGTATCTATCCAATCATTGTTGCCCTATTCATTTGTAATTTCGGTTGTTCAAAGCTACTGTTACGTCGCTCACTGTACGATACATTTCGCGGTAGGGTATTTCTAACGACCGCATGACAGTCGAATTACTCACCGACGAAAATGCTCAATCCGTGTACTCAAGTTCAATGTCCTGTTTTAATTGGTCTGGACTTGATTCCTGATTGTGACGGTCGTCAACCGAATGCGAAGTTAATTTTGGTAACGTAAGTAGCGACTGTGTTTAAGACAGGAGCAAATAGTAGAGGTCAGCATTACGAGCAGAAGGTTCTCATATCGCACAGGGATTTTTATCGCGTAATGCTTCGAGCGTGTTTAGTAAACTTTGCGTGCCGTTGTATGCTACGGCGATTAAGTGTCACCCGAGTTATCAAAAATTCAATGTAAAAGACAGAATTTCTTTGTAGGCGACAATAGGTGTATACCCCAGGATATTACCCATTGACTCTGAATTATTTAAAGTACTTACAACAGCATCGTTTATTATCAGTATCTTAAGCGTTCCTACAAAAGCAATTTCAACACAAAATTCCGAGCGAAGGAAATTAGAAATTTCGAAAACGGAATGTCAAGTTTTGCGAAAGCGTAATATGCAGCAACTCGACAGTTGCAGGATTTAATTTTCCCTTTTTAACCCGAGCGTTTATTCCACTATTCCTTCTGTAGACGGTTTGTAATTAGCGTATAGACGGTTCAGAGAGACATAACAGAAGCATATTCGTTTGAGTGAATAGTTGAAATCGGTGCACCTTTCGTTTCCGAGGCAAGTGTATTTTTGATGAACAGTCAAAGGATTAAACTCCGAATCCAGCAGTCCGGTTGATCTCCGGAATTGCGGAGCGGTTTGGAGGTTCGGTGTTTTATTCAGTGGCGAGGGTGAAATAAGACGAGCAACTCGGGTGTGAGAAATTGTCTAAAATCCGCGGAAACGTGATCGCTCGATTCAGGATGAGATTGGCGGTCGGTACGAGGTATTTTTTAACCGTATTTCATCCGGGAAACTGTGCGCAATTTCAGTAAACAATGACTGCGAAAGGTTTACGACGGTTGCACGTGTGCACGGTGAATCTATAATGGAATCGTGTGGCGAGTAGACGATTTTTCCGCGTGGGAAAAAAAGACACAAAATCCAAGGGGTAACCGACGGGAATACAACGCGACGGAGGAGGATGCAAAAACGTCGAAGAGACGCGGCGTCGTTTCTATCCCGTATCGATTTCGCGAAGCGTTACGCCGACGACGATTATATTTTATTTATCCGAACCGGTTGCCGAACGACTATAGTTTCTCCACGATGCATCGTTCGCGTACTCACGCTCTTTTCCTCTCGTGATTTTCCTCGGTTTTCTTTGGCCGATCGATGAACGTTCGGTTCGTTACATCGACGCGCGATCGTCCTTTGAAAGTTTGATGAAGAACACGTTCGTTGACCCCCTTCATTGGAATTTCATATCCCCGAGGATATTGCGGACTGTCACGAAATTCGCGATCCTATACCACGCTTCAAAAACTAGCGAAAGAGCTCTGGTAAACATTGCGCCTTTGAAAAATTACCGCGCTTTCAGACTGTTTCGATTCCTGCGGCGAATACTGCACACGTTCCCAAACACTTCACAACTTCACGACCTTTTTGCAACCTTTTGAGACCTTATTTTACGAATTTATAGTTACCGAATTTTAGTACTTTGCAATTTCGAGACCTCTGCATAAAACTTTGAAGCTGTAGAATTTTGAGACTTGAGACATCGAGAGCTTGGGACTATTATGTAATTTTGAAACTTTGAGAATTCGACATCTTGGGATATTAACCCCTTGCACTATGATTTGTCAGGTGCGCCAGTCAAAACTAATCACAGCTACAATATTAAAACAAAGAAAGTTGAAGCGTATTCAAAATTAGAGCAAAATTCATCACGGCTGAAGTACGAGTACGTCACGAGTCAGATTTATCAAAATAGTTCAAGGGGTTAAGTGAACTTTGAAGATTCGAGACTATGTCCATAGTTTCAATTTGAGACCCCCAAACTTTGAAACTTTGGAACTCAAATAATCCATTCCAGTGAATCATGAACGATCATTTTATAAACTTTATGTAACTTCTTGTTAATTTCCAAACGTAGTATTAGTCATGCTCTGTACGAATCGCTTAATTCTACATCGCGAAAAATTGAAGCGGTGTAAATATTTGAAACTGGATTCAGAAATTACACGCTAGTGTTTTGCACGTTCGTTGCCGTACGTATTTACATCGTACTTTTTTCTTCTACATAAATTAACATGAAATAACGTATGCAGTTATATGCATTTCGATAGTAGAAATCTTTCATGCATCAGTGTTTGTAATAAAAGCAGTTGAACACAGCATGTAACTAGAGTCATCTCGTCCTTTTTGTTCATTCAGATTAGTACACCTGTACTGCTTTCCACGACTTTTGTTCTTAAAGATTCAAAAGAAATAGAAAAGTACTTTTTAAACTCTTTTGTTATTTGAACGTTGCCCGATCATTCCTCTTCCGTGCAACGTTTCCGTTTGAAGATCGAACGTCATTCTTTTTTCTAGCAGTGTCCACAAAAGGGAGCAGGAATTGAGATACGATAAAACGCGTGGGTAGGAACGAGGTGAAAAGCGGTTGCTAAATCTTCCACTGTGATAAACGAAAATATAGGCTTTCGTGGCAGGATGTTGCTCGTTTCGTGCTTCTCGCGGCTTTTTATTTGGACTCTCGAGAAGCGAGGAAAGACAGGCAGGTAACGTGCTCGTAGGTGGTCGGTTACACGTGGGTGGATTTTCAAGAGAGAAGTCAATTCCAGTAGCCTCTGCCTCGGTGTCGGGGGTTGAAGGTCAATACGGCGGCGAACAACCGTGTAACCTTTAAGTCGCGGGGGGTGAAACAACGCTGGTTCGCAGTCGGTGGTTTATCGTTGGTCGAGCATTTTCCAAGCGCCACCGAATATCGAGTCCGCGCGAAATCGATATTTACTCCATTTGATCGTCCAACAACCCTCTTTGGTTCCTCGACGGTCCCTCTCCCTCCCTCTTAGGTTTTTGTACGCTACTACACTCGAGTCACGAGCATAATTATCGTAGCACCCCGTGTCATTATCGATCGAGCTGCTAATTAATGCGGTTTAAATTTGTCGTCGCCCGATGCGAGAAATAACGATGCACCGTTATTGACGGCTTCAACGTGTACCTCGTTGCATTCTCGTCGCTCGATACCTCGATAATTATTCCGTCGAATCGAACCGCCAGAAACGTTCCAACAATCGCTGCATTACGCTCTCGTTTTCTTTAACTCTTTACCGCTTCCACAATGGCGAGCGTGCAAGGGAATTTTTAACGGTGCAAGATCTTGGTTATATCACGGTTATGGTTAAAGTAGTCTGACAAAATACAAAAGAAGGTGTAATGAAAAAGCTTTCTAAAGTATCTTTCTTGAATAACATTTATTCCCCCGAATTCATAACGTGTTACCTGCATCGTCTAAGTGTATAATTTAAAGTAGAAACTATGTAAAGTATAATTATTCGTACAATTTGCGAGAGTAGTTAAAAAATCGATGGGAAATTGTGTAAGAATAAATTCACCTTGAAGTTTCAATTCATCCACGAGCGGTTAATAAAGTGTTAATCGACGGAGAAGATTGCGAGAGAAATATTTGAAGCGTGCAACGAACACGGTTGGTCTTCTGCCTCGTCGACGACGATGACGACGTCTGTAGCTTCTTCACTCGTGCCTTTACCCTTTCTTCTAGTCACCGAGAAACGGGGTAACGAGATTTTCATTCCGACTTCTCGACCCGTCCTTCGCGATTCTCGATTATACCTAACTCGACTTCCCCTCACCAGCAACGAGCAACGGTACTTCTGGTCAGGAGGTAAACGAACTGGGATAAGGTGTCTCTGAGAAACCTTAGAAAATCGCGGAAGACCCTGACAGCTTAACCTTGGCGAACGAGCAAGGATGTACTTCGTCCTCTATTTTTATCTTCGAACGTGTACAAGGAGAAAAAACCATGTATTGTTGATTAGTCCTTTGATGGGTTTGCTGGGTTCTATGAGAACCCTTTAATTTGGTTGGCGAGGGAGGTGGACATTCCTAGAGAATATGTAGACGAAGGGACGTTGTTTAAATTTGTTAATTTAGGATTTGGGAGTTTGGGGTTTGAAATGTTTGAGGATATAGAAATTCCACGTTCCTTAAAATTCCTGTACTTGTATTCTCGCGAACGAATATCTATTCGATAATTAAAGATTATGAACGATTAGATCGACGTTCGAAAGTCTCTTTGAAACGAGGAACCTGGATGATTATTAGAAGCGGTCGTCTGTCGATTCCTTTGACATCGCCAACGGACGAGCTGTAATAAAGCCAAAAGAGACGCGATTCAACAGGGATTTTTCCTTTTTTCTCCGATTTTTTTTCCCTCTAGTTCGCAGAAAGAGAGAGCCGTGATGCGACAAGTCTCGTTATCCTTTCGTGCCACAGACGTCTCGTGCGATGCGAAGCATAATGTTTTAATTGGACCGGCTGTTTAATTCGAAGTGCGATTGATACTTACAGAACGGTTCAGTTATCCTGAACGTGTTTCTATTATCGCTGGCGTGTGTCCTGTTTCAGGGAAACGAATAAAAGCGAGAGGGAGAGAAAGGGAAAAAGGAAAATTCCCGTTCACGGTCGTTTCTTTTTCGTCTGTGGCGGTCGAAAACATAAAACGCGAACGAACAAATGTTTATTGAATCAAAAAACTGTCCCTTTGTTTGGATAACAACGTTGCATGCGTAGCTATCGAGTGTATTTGCTTGGCCGCAAACGATCGTTCTACCATGATAATATTTTCCTTCGTGAAACTTGAATTTTCAACATTTATGATTTCGAAGCGCGATAGGTACTCTTTTATTTGTTCTAATGAATTTCGTTCGACGAGTGTTAACCTTTAATTACGGTGTGATTTAATTGGAAACGATTACAAGATGTCCATTAAAAATAACAGTTTTATTATCCTTCCTCATTCGAGTTATACAGAAAGCATTAATTAAATTTTATTGTCAGTCGTTGTACGGCTACGCATTGGAATTTTTACGCATTGTAATTTACACGCGCTGTAATTTCTATCCGCCGTATTTCCACGCGTCGTATCGTTACGCATTTCAATTTTCACTGCTCGTCGTAATTTCTATGGATTATATCGCCACGCGACCCATCTTTCACTCTCCGTCTCGAGACACTGCCACTTCCAATAATTATTCGCCACGCATGGCGATATAACGAGGGTTTATCTGGGAACGGGTGAATCTCACGAGCAATACTGGGCTCCGTATCCGCAACCATTCGATGTCAACGAGGATGCAACCTCGTAAAGGCCTAATGGTAACGCCGATGTCGGTGAAATGGAATAAAAGTCGCAAGGGGGAACAGAATGAAAGAAACAAGCGGAAATGAAGCGTTTCACCGGGCAGGGACGAAGGCGCAACAGTTTGGCCGTAGAAAACTTATCGTGGCTACTTTGCTTTCCCGATCGACTTCGAATAAGAAGATAACTCGCGGTAAAGAGAGTAGAAACGAGTAGTATAAAACGTTTTAGGTGCTTCGCAGCCTGCTAACACGCTCGATCGTCGCGTGTAAAATAGATTTGCTTCCTGTGAAAGAGATCACACCGATCGGAACCTGTTTACCCCTTTAACGAGATACTTAATAGGCACGTTTAATAGCTGTTGCGTTAATCGCGATTTATAATTAAATAAGTTTATCTCGATTTAGTAGGAAGTCAGCGATGCTGCGAAATTCTATATATATTTTTCTTCAACGATGAAAACGTATAAAATTCGTGTAATAATAAGGAAATAAATAACGCGGTAAGGGTATGCAAATACTTTTCGAATGATTCTATTGGAATAACGTCCAAGTCTGGTGGGTAGTCGCGATTAGCGAATTCCTCGGTGCCGAACGTGCTCGATTCGTTGCACGACGATCTTGCGTGTAGCTTGAAAATTGGCATGATGCCCGTTTCGTGGAACGATAATCCAAGTAACCACGCGAGCAACTAAGCGAAGAAGCGGTGTTTGCGTGGCACGTGCAACACCGTAAGTGCGTTTAACCCTTTCACTTCCAGCGTCGACTTTGTCCACAAAACGGTTTACGAGAGCTAATATCGAATTTATACGCCATCCGTGGGATTATCTACAAATGCTAGCGTCAGCTGTAGCATGTCGCTCGAATATTAATGGCTAAAAGAGAAGTCATCCTTTATTTTTTAATTTTTCGCAACGGTCCCACGATTCGTGCTGCGATATCTAAATGGATAATCTCTGATAGATTATCGGAATTGAAAAGTTTCTACACAGAATTGATAAATGTTTCAATATCGATGGTATGATAATATTAATACCAAGAACAAAAATTCAATGTGTAACGCTGGAAGCGTCACGAACCGCGTTCAAAACGATACGAATCTGGGGTATATTCTGCTACTCGAAAAGGTTACGTTCCCGGAAGTTTTCCCGAGTTCAAAGAATCGTCGAGATCGCGCCTTCAAAATGATTCAGGATTCCTCGGTAATCGAATGGCTGGAAAATCGTAGGAATACCAGGTACTTGTCGCTAACTGTGTACATCGCTACATCGGAATCTGCGGCTCCAACAAAGGGGTGACCCCTTTTTACTTCTTCTTTTTTTCGTTGATCGCTTAAATGTTCGCAAACGAACGGCAAATTTCTCCGTGCGACAAGTAGGCAAGTATCGACGCGGAAAGAGGGTGGCCAGAGAGGGTGGTGGGTAGACGAACCGCGAGGAGTGGCTTTCGACGATACCGTGGCAACACTCAAAGGAGGGAGACATGGCTTTGATGAAATTCAGGGAACAGCATTCACGGTTCAAAGGAAAAGCATAGGGTAATGCCAGGTAATAACTAACGCGAACGAAAGGTAGCCCGTTCGTGAGAACTGGAGGGCGTAGGTGGCGTACAGCAAAGGGAACTACCGCCTATGTTGGCTACTTTTTTTTTCACGTCGGCCCATTTCCTGTCTGTCGCCGTTCCGCTCGTCGACGATTCGGAATCCTTCGATTTTGTACAAAATTTATCGCTTCGAAATATTTCACCCCCTACAGACAAGTTTGAAATCTCGAACTTGTTTACGTCTGCAGTTATTTTCTATTTTAATAATATGTAATTATTACTGTGTCTAAGCATTTACGATAGATCATACTCTTTAAACCGTGTCATCAACACTATCTCCTAAATTACAGCATTTAACAAGTAGGTGTTAAGTAGGTCTACGTCAATTGTTCGTGTACACAAGGCATAAACTCGCAGTCTAGTAATTATAGATTGTTACCATTTGCAACATATACTTTTTTGTGTAACTTAAGTGCAGACATTGAAACATGTTCAATATTGTGTCTCAACGTTACTGTACACGTGGAACGAAGTCAACCTATTAACCACTGTTTTTAGTCATGGAATAATAAAATGAAGTATACATATTTAATGAAACTTGTAGGATTTTATGTCGGGAAAGACCCAGAACTGTATAGTGCACGTGTGCGATTCATGACTAACATTTATTGTATTGCCATGTCGTAAACTCGCCCCTTGAAAACAAAATCCCCGGACCTACCTGAGGCTACAACCCCCGTAGCTTTAAAATTATTTACCTGTAAAAAATATCAGAAATGCCCCAACAGAGAAACAGGTAGCATCTCCAACATACAAGTCAGTGCTGACTAAACCAAGCAAGGAACCTAACTTGTAGTTAACTTACTGTGAACCTACAATGGAATATCATAAATCATATCAAAATTTTGAAGAAAACGAAATAGCTGTTCTAATGGAATTGAAATTCTACATTGGAAGCGATTCCTACAAGCAGAGGCCAAAGTGAAAGAAGTGTGCGACTCCGTAGAATAGAGAGTTCGGCGAGTTTGAAGAAGCAAAGAAGGCCGAGTAGAAGAGACATCGGGTCTTATCTGGGCCAATGGAACGCAACCTCGTGCATCTAGTACTCTTTCGCCTCGACTGGATCGGCAAACTGCGTTCGAGTTACGAAAATGTTGTCCTCGACTATCTCGACTAATTGGCGAACTTGTCGCAATTATATACCGCCACCACTCTGTTATCTGCTTTCTTTCGCGAGAATCGTTTTCCCTCGTTTCCTCTTAACGGCCTTTCTTGGATGTTCGAACGGGTCGAGGTGAACCTCGCGATCTAATTATAAGAATCATTGGAGAGGCGTTGGTGTCGAGATCTTGGCGAGTTTCTGTCATCTACGTGGGATTAAAATATCCTCCAGTTCTCCTAAATACCTCCTCTATTTGCCAAAGCTTCTGCTGCGTCTTGTCATTTCTTTTTCAACGAGTAGATAAACAATTCATGTTCGTTGAGAGAAACATCACGTAGACATCGTTCGTGAGTCGCTGACTATGATTTGCACGGTCTGCCGCAATAACAAACTGCTTATAGAAATGAGATTTATACAACTCCACTTTTAAAGTGGATTTGATAAACCTTGTCACAGTTACTCGAGTAACTTTAATGATTAAAAAAGTTTAATAGTACGCGTTGTAATTCTGCGGTACGTAGAGGAGTGACACAGTCAAAGTGTGCGTGCTCAAGTATCGGGAATGGTGTTGCAAACCTCAGCAGGTAAATTAAGGTCCGATTACTATAACGACACGTGGACGTAATACGACTTCGATAACGCGGGCACAAAATAGCACTTACGGTATATCAGAGCGAAGCTAAAAGCTTGATGTTCGGCATACTCCGCGAGATTCGTTGAACAAATGTAGCGGTTGAATTCAAGGTCGTGCTGGTTGCGCGAACGCCGAAGAGACGCCGAGGTTCGCGGCGTGCAAGAAAATCCGTAGTCGTCCCGTCAGCGAGCCGTGGATAAAAATAATCCACTGACTAACATCTAGGCTTCGACGACTATTATTATCCCGAATCTTTCCCCCGAGATAGGCAGACGCTCGGAAAGAAATGTGACGATCGTTGGAGCGTGCCTAGGGGATCGAGCGGGGACGGTAATGGACCGTTCGTAGTGAAAGTGACGCGGATAACAGGAGTAATTTCTTGAAAAGAGCCATCGCGTTTACTAACCGCTGGTACCGTCTATTTCTGACACCGTGCTTCGCCGTATATACTATATTCTATCGAACATCGTGTTCCCGGTACTCCATTTATTCGGATAATTTTCTCAGTCATCGCGAGTCACATCACCGTTGGACCGCGACGCAGCCTTTGCCTAAAAATAACTGGAGAGGAGCATCTGACTATTTATCTTCGGTTTTGGAGAATCAGGAAAGAGCCTGGAGGAGAATAGGAGTCCTTGGAGAAATTTAGATCCTAAGGGGAGCTAAGGTCTTAGGGGAACTTAGATCTTAGTGACAGCTTAGGTTTCGAGAACTTGATTCGTAGGGACAGTTTACGTTCTAACGAGAACTTACATGCTGGGAGGATAGATCCTAGAGGAAGCTTGAAACGCAGGGGGAGTTTAGGTTCTAGAGAATGTAGAGCCTAGAGAGAGTTCACCTATAGGAAGTTTAGGTCCTCAAAGAACCCTATGGCCTACTGGAAATCTAAGACCTAGGTAATCAGAAAATCTAGAACTTCGGACTACGTCTACAATGTAGAGTTATCACAAATAGATTCATGGTAGTATGTAAGTATGCATAATGGATATTATCTCCTTTCCTGTACAACGGGACCACGTTTATTCCGTAAACTTGATTTCTGCGAACTCGTCGGCGACGAGATACTCCACCGTTTCGCGTGGTTGCGTTTTCTGGAGAAGCCTGATTTTGCTGACATCTGCGACAAAGATTCGTCGCGTTGCATTCGCTCGAGTTTCATGAACTTTCGCGACGACGGCGGCGGGGCTTTTTCACGATCCTGTGTTCTCGATTCTGTACTAACCGCGTCTTTTTTCCTTTCTACGGTGCACAGTTTCCCTTTCTTCGATTATCGATCGCCTCGTCATCGTTGAAATCGTACGCAGTTACTTTAGAGGAAAATTACGTTTACTTTTCCGCGTTACTTTTCAATCTTACGTGAGCAAGCAGATATTTGTAACAGTGTCACGAGTATGCACGTTTCGAGAATAAAAGGTAATCAGTAAGTTTAAGGATGGGTTTTATTGGCGGGATAAACATTATTCAGGGTAGTTTATTAGCAAATAACAACTAAAAAATCCAATGAGTCGTAATAGAAGTTCTGAAATTCTTTATCGATCGAAGGGGGATGATGGTCCAGCGTCTGTTTAAAAAGCAACGCTGTGGACCGTGTCGTAGGTCAGGGTAGCGTCCAACGAACCGTCCAGACTGTAGTTCGATTGTCAGCAAGCCGATTCGTGGTGCCTCTCGGGGATTTCACCGACAACAGCAATTTAGCCGAGTGATTGACAGAAGGCAGTTTTCAATGGCGTAGGTAGCCGTCGAGGAACGCGGGGAACAAAAACGAGTTCATTCGTAACGATGCGTTTCCACGATAACCTAGATACAACGGGGATGTCGACTTCTTTTCGTTAATTGTTACGAGCGGAAGGTAGTCGAGCAATTATTGCGGTATTCGCACGGATAATCGGGAGGGTGCAGTAACGGTGGGGCGCAAAGTGAGGTCATCGAGGCTGATTAAATTAAATATAAAATCCCTCGGTTTCTTAATATTAATTTAAACGGCGATTGCCAATGGCGTTGACACTGAGCTGTGTGGGGGTGGATTCGGGCATTGGTGTTTCCATTTAAATAAATTTCCAGCATTTGTAAAACTGTTTAAACAAATACAGTTTATAGTTTATTATCGATGAATGCAAGTACATAGAGAACAAAAGTAAGACTATTTTATAAAGAGCTGTTATATCGTAATACTTTTTTACATGGACTGTTTCGATGTATCGATCCACGTGAAATAGATACGTAATTTCATTTAGAAAGGAGCATCTGTTGTACAAGTGCATCGTTGCGCTTGAAGTGCATATAGACGTCGGAACAAGGACACCCTCTATATAGGGAAACGTTTAAAAGGAGATTTCGGGGCGAGTCGATAAAAATTCTCATAAAAGCTGTTCGGGCTTTTGTCTCGTAAAACCTATCGGAAATTAATATGCCAATTTCCTCCGAAAACCAGCTGGCTCGCCTGTCGGGTTTCACCCTTCCTCGGTTGGCGCAACGGGCTTTGTTCGAAAATTAGCGAGACGCGTGTTTTGTGTGTCAAAGAGATTTATACGCCATACGTACCTTGACCCGGATCATGAATTTATCGCGAAAATGGATGCACGAGATATGTTGCTTTGTAATAAAAATTATTAGGGTGATTCGATGTTTCAATTTGTACTTTGGAAGGTAGAATGACCAAACTTTTTGTTTAACTTTGTAGAAGTTATATATAGTTTTCTTTCTGAATACAGCTCACGCGAGGGATGTAGCGAGAGATACCTTGTGTCAGGAAATTTGTCAAATTTCTCGGTAAAGATTTAAGTACTTGTTCGCAAGTTTTACGAAAGAGATGACAATGCGGCAAAGCGTATCGAAACAAAAGGAAGTAGCAGGAAGAGTTTGGAAAACTCAGGAAGGAGCATACGTAGCTGTATCTCGGCTTTCTTTTCATTCAGTAATCCTTAACAAGCATTTCTTTTTATCACCTGTCCCGTTCAAGTTTCTCGCTCGCGTTTTGCGCGCATCAGTCAACAACGTCCGCAAACAGTAAGGAACTTGAGCAGCGTTACGAGTGTCACGGTAGTCCATTGCTATTATATCGTGCGGCAATGCGCCTGGCGGTTTCCGCGCGAGGCGGCGTGTCGGTCGAGCGACGAGGAGGTGGCGGCGGCGGAGGAGGAGGAATAGTAGCGTAGGAATAGGCGGCGGAGGTGGAGGAGCAAGAGGTGGAGTAAGTTGCGCGCGCGGCCATTTTGATAATCTCCCACTCCTCTGTCTCACTCTCTGCTTCTTGTCCTCTCACCGCCCTCCTCTCTCTTTCTCTCTCTCTCTTTCTCTCTACTCTATCTTTTTCATCCGTCGACCCTTTCCTCTCTCTTTTCAACCCGTTCTCTCTCGGTTTTTTATGCACTCGCGCATCGAGAGAAAATTTAACCGAAAGAGAGTAGAGTAATATGACAGCCGCGGCGGAGAGAGAAGTCGGTGCACGGAGGATCGGTGTGTTCTTCTTCTTTTTTTTTTTTATTCCGGTGCTCTTAGCGCGCGAGCTTTTGCGGCAAAAGAGCGTGCGTGCAAGAGAGTCGCCCCCGTGGTCGCTAGTGTCGCGATTTCCCTTCTTCCTCTCTCGCTCTTCCTCGTGCTCTCTCGTTCCCGCACTCTCGGTGCGAGCGGAGCGCGCGCACACGCACACCGACACGAACACGTACGGGCCGAGTTCGTACGTGCCCTCTGCGCGTGTACCGCTCTGTCCGTCTCGCTCCCGCTCGCGCTCTCCCTCTCCTCGTCTCGACCGGAAGGTGCCAGTTTCTCGTCGACGATCGTCTCGTGCACACTCGACCGCGGCTACGTCGTCTCCGTTTCATGAGCCCGTCGTTCGCGCGCGCACAGCCTCCGAAGCACCCACGGCCCGTGTAAACAAATTGGATTACCCGGTGTCGTGACCCTCGGGCGATTTTCGAAACCGCGCGTGTGCCCGAGCAAATATCCGAGGATGTTAACGCGTCCGAGCGAATCTGTGTCCGTTGTTGCTCGTTGTATTTCGTGACATTGCCGCGTGCGCGCTCGCGTGTGCGCGTTCTGCTCGAATTTCTTTTCCCGTGCGATCGAAGATCGGTTTCTTCCATTTTCGTACGACTGCGTTCGGGAAAAGGTGCTTCTACGAATCTATAGTGGTGTACGTGCCTTCTGTATTTTTGTTGGTGAGAGTTGTTCTACGCGCAGTGTGATTCCACGAGTTGGAGCGCGCGCTTCTGGATTAGCCGCTCCTCTCGTGCGAGCTCGAAAACGACCACGAGCTCTGACCCCCTACGAATAATCGTGTTCGACCCTTCGAAGAAAGAATGAGAGTGTTTTTCCGCGCGAACGTCGCGTCGCCACTGGCGGCCACTCGATTCCTTTACCCGCAATCGTTTCTCGGTATTCCTAGTGATTCCGGTGATCGCGGTTCTAGTGACAACTTTCTGTCAGGATTATTTTTGGATATCGTGACCGGTTCGCTGCTTCGATCTTGAACGCGAGGTGAGTATATCTCTTGGTTGCTAACCCTCTCCCTTCTTTCCTCGCGCTTTCCGCTTTGTTTGCTCGAATATACGACGAAGTAAATTCTCGCGTGACGTGACGTGCCGCGGCTATAGATTGCGCGCTACCACCAACAGTTTCCACGATGAGCTCGGAAAAAAGAAGATTGATCTCGTCGATACACGAGCTTCGTTTTTCTTTCTTTCTTTCTTATCCTAGTTTTCCGCATAGCACTTTTGGAGAAAGTATGACACTAGTTTCGTGACGGGTCGCTTTCGTGACTAGATGCTATCATTCGCGTAACTAGCTACGGGGCAGCCCCTTCCAAATCTATCGAAAAGAATCCGATATACCTACTGACGTCTTTCGGAGAAAAATGCTAGCTACGTCAATGCACAGTACACGTGGGGAAAATTTCATAGGCGTCGTATCGCTGTAGGTATAGAACCGGAAAAGCGTTGTCGGGTAATGTCTTCCGTTTAACGGGGAATCGAGAGAGTCGGTACGAGAAATGGGTAGTCGCGGTCGTTGTTTACTTTCGCCCGACGACACCGGACGAAACTAGATTTCGCTCGATATAAATACGGAGAGCCGCGAGCTTCGTAAAACGGCACCGTGCATCGAAGTCGAGCGAGCAGTTTGCTCGCTTGCCAGCGTTCTCGTTAATTCTAGAAAATTATCGACAGATGCTCGCGCGTAAAAACGTCCGTCGACGACGACCGGCCATGTTCAAGAGCGCTCGTCGCGAGATAATCACGATTTCGTCATACCACGTGCCGCCATATTTCTCCGTCTCGTACAGAGAACGCTTATTGCGATCCGTGTTAGACGCGCTTTTCCGTCGCCAGTTCCCTCTTTATCTCCGTTTACGCGACTCGCGGATTATCCGTCGATTATTCCACGCGAAAATCGTTCGATTCGCCCGTAAGAACATCGGCAACAACAACAACACCGATTCAATGTTTCGTTTCGAGAAGGCGCGAGTGCCAAGGTATGATTCACCTATAAAGACCTATTTACGAAGATGCCGGAATGTAACGCGCTGTCCGCATGACAAACAACGCGGAATGCAATAATGATTTATTATTAGTAACGCTTCGCGAATTTGTCCGAAAAATTTAGCGTTGTTCGCGGTCGTTCGTTTTAACCTCGAGGACGTGACGGTCGTTCGCGTTCGACGTCCTTCGATAGCCGAACACACCGGTCTCGTTCTACCAACTTGGACCCGCTCAATGTGCAGCCCGATCGGAAAAAACCAAGGTGCTTAGTAAGCATAAAACCGTGAAGCATTCGTCCCCGTTGGTAAAACAAATCCTGTTAATCATCGTGTTGATAAACAGAATATATCCGCGGTTGTTTTTATCGCGTAGATATTCGACATTCAGTTATTTCATCTGCTTATTGCGCACAACGAGCTAACTCGTCGGTAAAAGGTACGATGCGATGCTTCGCGATACGTTTATCCGGCAATTTTTCGCTTTAATTAATATCGTTCCGTTCGTAATTATAGGAAAATACTTTTCATTACCTTTTTACCGTGTACAGAAGAAGTAACTTTTTCTTCGCTCGTTTTTCATCTCGTATGTAACAGCAATAGTCCGTTTATGCCGAACAAACAAATGCTCGTTCTTCTTTATTCTCGATAAAACGGAAGCGTAAAAGAAAAGGAAAGAACGCTGAATTTTGCCGAGGTGGGGATAGAACTAGCGTTTGTTTGCTCGGTGTAAACGCGCTATAATTATATTCTGGTTGGAGAGTAACGTGGTTAACCGATTAGTTACTAATACGAAATACCAAGGTGCAACTAATCGATACGGATATCTTAACGGTCTTTAACTAGATCTCGATAAATTCGTCGTCTACTTTCTACGAGTTAACGATATTATCGATATCGACGTCAGTGGGCATAGTTGCGAGAAGATGTGGGTTCCTTTTTCTCTCGGTCACGTTGCTCGAAACGGTATAAATCTTTCGCTGGGTTTCCTCGAGTTAAATCGTTATTCAATGACGCAAAGGTGCGAGTCGGGTTATCCCAGAAGCGAATCGGAGGGTGAGAAATATGACTCTGCTAACGAAATTGTTACGGTTTACCATGGAGAGATAGTTTGTCACGATTCGTCATCCTTTTCGGCGCGAAATCTTCCGTCTCTGTTCGTCCGATCGTTTCCACCTCTCGCGCTCTCTTCTTTCCTCGTTTGTTCCGACGCGCGTAGCGGCACACGCTAACTTTGGATTACGTAAGTGACAGAGAGCGCTGCTACCAAAGAGCCTTGGTTTCCTTTTAAAAATGGCCGTCCACTGGCCCGAGAGAAACATCATCTCGTGTCGAAAACATTGGCCGTTCTGCGCCGCAAAACAGAGACGTTCGCGTGTTCTCCGCTGCGTATCGTTCTCGACGACAAGCTACAACGCTGCCCTCGATTTCTGCGAAATTATCAGTCTTGTTTCGCTCGTTCCGAATGCGTTGCACACGATTCGTTCACGGTCCGTTCTCGCGTCGAACAAATATTATTCTATTTAATTCGCCGCACGGACCGCTCGAAATTTCCACCTACGAAAATCCCCAAGTTTCGAGCTACAAAACTTCCGGGGTCTAATATTAAACGTTACGGTAATATTTTTTATCGAAAGAGAAGCGGAGGGTGAGTGGACCATGGACGAATCGATATCGTTGATCTGTTTTTAATCCTTTCGCGTTTACACACGCGACGCAGCCCAACAATAGATATCGTGTTGATGTACGATTCGCTTTTTAGTAGCTGTCGATCTTGTGCACCGTCAGATATCCTTTTCGCAGCATTCGTCGAATGGTACACCGGACATTGAAACGATTTAAAGTGCTCGATGTCGTAAGTATCGAAAGTTATTCGATCCACGGTGGTTCCACTTTACCAAAGTATTCGCGGCTGAAAGGGTTAATAAATCGATCGTTAATCGCGTTCCGCCACTCCGTTCTGGAACACGATCGTTTCTCACGCGTTCTTTTGTCAACGCGTATCGTCAGCGTCGTGTTTATCGGGGTCGAAACAACGGTCGCGATTCATCGATGCCTCGCTAGAATATCTTTATCGGATATTGACGAGAATTCGATGGAACTGCGCGGCCCCTGGGGAAACTCTCGATTTATGGTCGGATACCGTCAGAAGAATAATAAGTAAGAAGCATCGACCATTTTGGCATAATCTGTTTATTGACCCGTTTACCGTTCGATAACGTGGAAAAAGACACGAGATAAATGGAAGCATAACGTCATGCTTTGTAGCGAGATTAGAGGAACGATAACGATTGATAATAGGTTTAATCGTCGATAACGAATGGTCGAGCGACGATAATGCTCGCTTTCGCAGCGTCGATGCTGCGACATTTTAATTTCGTATTGCGCGAAACGCAAATAACGAATACGTATCTTTATTCGATCGTTCGCGATATCGCACTTTTATATCGCGCGATTTTCCCGCCATTTTCGACGCGCGTCTTCGTTTTCTCGCTAAAATAATTACCGACGATCTCGCCGTTTATTATCCGATTATTTGTTACATCGTTGCGCTATTAACAGGTAGTCGTTCGTATTTAGAATTAATTATTAGTACAGAATTTTAACAACAGGTGGTCGATAAAATTACAAAGTCCGATATAGTTATTTACAGGGTACTTCACGCAACTGTTGCCAGTTGTATCTCTCTTTTTCGCGCAATTACAACATTCATGGGATTATATATTTTTGCTAGTGCTGTGAGTCGTGTTCGCTCTACGATTGCGTTGTATTTCGTTTGTAGTACAAGTACGCGAGGTGGGCGGACAAAAGTGCGCATAAATCAACTTTTGATCAAAACAATACTCCGTAAACGTACTCTCTGTTCTTTGACGCGTATATCGAACTCGCGATCATTTTGCTTTTGATTGCTCTCGAAAATGATCCGTGTTCGAAAGAATGCTTGTAGGTCGGTGTCCTTGGCTCGCGAAGAATTTTGAATGAAAATTCGTACAAAGGGCTGGCGAACGTCATAGTTCGCTACGGAGCACGACTCGGTCTTGTTGGAGATTTACGTACGAGCGTAGAACGAATCGCGGCTTTCGAAGGTTGTCGTACCGCGAAACGATGTCAGTGTGTCAGTGTCGATGGAACCGAGTCATTGGGTTCGTCAATTGTGATTCAACGGGAAGATGCTCTCGCGACGAGGAACTGTCTTTCAAGAACGTCCTTCTCAAAGCGTCTGCTCAGCTATTTGTCTCGTAGAAAGATATTTCGCTGTTTGAAAATGCAAACATTTCCACAGATCGCAATCTCAAACTTTGTAGATGTCTACAAATTTTCTGATTCTTCGATTTACCGTGGTATCTTGAATGCGTCGTGTTTCAAAATTTCGAAGCTGTTTGATCTTTGATCGTTGTTCTGGACCATTGATCCAAAGTGCATATCAAAATTAAAACTGAGTGAAAATTGGGTGGCTGGCACTCGCGTCGTTGTTTTTAGTCGGTCTTTCGAGGATTAATTCGTTCGGCATCGATTTATTTTTGACGAACAAAAAATGTGAACGGGCAAAAACGTTTTTCGAACTGTTCATCGAACCGCGACTCGACTGAATCGATTTCTCTCGGCGGTGGTAAAAACGCTGGTTGTCCAGGGAAGAACAAGCCAACCGTCAAAAGGTATTCGAAGCTATCCGCTTGGCCTATATCCTCTCGAATCGCGCGATAAAAGATTATGATGTTATCGAAGGGAAGCGAACGAGTAGACTCGTTCGGTCAATAAAACACCGCCGATCCTGTTTTACGATCAACTATTCGCCCTTCTTACGCGAATTCAATGGAGTTCACCTACCGCGTAAATAAGGAATTTCGAACGGGACAACATTTATTCCCCCGAGCGAAATATCCTTCGATTTTCCAAAATCACCAACGTAAATCGTTCGCGAAATATTCGTCGAAAATACCCATGCTGGCTACGAACGTAACGCTCGATTCCGGGCCAATTGGAGATCGAGTGGTTACGCGAATGTTTTTTTTTTAATTAAAAAAAATTCGACTGCAACAGCAGGCGTGTCCGATGACGAATGAGTATCGCAAATGGGGAAAAACGATCCTCGTTGATTTCGTAAAATATAGCTGGATCGAAAGCCTCTCCTCGTTTATCAACTGGAAATTCCGACGATGATTCCGGTAAATAATTTCAATCGATATTACCGACACAATCGAACACGATCGTCGTTCGATTTCACAGGCATTTGCGACACTCGGGCAAGAACGTAGATACCGGTTCGTCTTGCGTCATCAACGACGCGTTAAATCTTTGAACTTTCCTGCATGCAGTACCATTGTGACGCGAAAATCACAGAAAAACCAAGGATATCGATGACGTCTTACCTGGTTTAAAGAATACGTTCTCCAAAGGACTCGCCTACGCGTTTCGATTTGTTTTCGGTTCATTTCGTATCCGACCAGTCTTTTTTCGCTTCAAAGACTGTTTATACATTCGTACGCGGTCAGACAGCGCGTGTATAAAGTATCGAAGTTTAATAAATTGCTCGAACCCTTCAATTAAATAAATAAAGTATTTACTTGGCGCGGAACGTTCGGATGTAGCTTCGAATTTACGAAAGATAAAAATATGTTTATTTCGCGCGAGTTCGCAATAACACTTAATTGGGTTTTTATTTAAAGGTTGCCGCGTTATCGGCGATAACAATATCTGTAACTTTATAATTTCACAAAGGTAGTTGGTTAATTGCGCATATAGAATGCGTATAAAAGTCGAAACCGGCTCCGTTCGAAATACACGATTAAACGTGACGCGACACAATCCGTGTCTTCGATTCTAATCGCCATAGAATACCGCTACAAAATGTATGGAATAGAAAATGGAACGATAAGCAGTACGTACGTTTAGCGACGAGATGTCAGCGTCGTGTTCGGTCCACAAGGAGCTCGTTTTGTCAGAATCGTGTCAGGACGAAAGGATTAATTATCGAAGATCGTTCCATCGGACGGAGTGGCAGGCTCGTTTGAATATTTGACGACGGCGGAGAGAGAGAGGAACGGGCCTGCTGTCGTGTTTATTTTAAGCCGACGAAGGCTAAAATACCGGATTGCACGTTCGCAAATTTCCATTCACTCTCGCTATCTTGTTCGTTTCCCCGTCGCCACGGAGCGTCGAAAGCTCGTTAATTACCGATTTCGTTAACTTATAACCAGACGCACGCAGAAAGGAGGAGGGAAGGGACAGCTCGTGGGGAAAATCGATTCCGGGGAATCGGGAAAATTTTCCACTTTCCTACCAGGAAACACGCGAATTCGTAGCCGCGAATCGATTACAGTGCTCGACGATTATTCGTCTCCTCGATTCATGATACAGCCGCGTCTGGATTATGCGAATGTTCCATTACGCGGTCAGATATTTATACAGGGCAGAAAGTATCGATACTGGTGTTATTAGCGCATCGATCGGCTGTTTAAAAAATGCGAACGAAACCGTCGTTATTCGTTCTACTGCTTGCGAGTTGCTATTGTCTACAGTTTATGGCCATCGCACTTCTATTTTTCAGGCGATACCAATTGCGAAGTTGATCCGTTATTTATGCACGCGTTGGAATATTTAGATTTTCGAGTATGAAGAAATGTTCCCCAATTTTCGCTAATTTGACATTATTTTCAAAATCGATACGCCTTATTTAATTTACGAGCAGGAAACTTGTGGATGAAACGAGTCGGAAATAAACTCATCTATTCACGTTATAATTCAGCAGTACTACTCGAAAATTCAGTTTCCGATATTTTCAGGATCTTAAAATATTCATCGGGGATTTTAGCAGGAATAATTTGCTTATATCGTAGCGTTGTGCAGATCTAATTGCTCTATACAATTTGGTAGTTGGATTGTGCGGAGAAAATCGATGGAAAAGTAGTGGACAAAGGTTTGACAATAAGACAGAGAAGTGTGTGTTTTAGTAAGCAGGAAATCAGTCGTATCTCTAAACTCGTAATGGGAGGAGATATACGTGCATGGAGGAACGAAGCGAGATGCTTTGCCGGCGGGTAATATCCGTCCCGTCGCCGGCTTGTCGGCCAATGGCCCCTGACTCCATCGAACGAATTCTGGCCCATGGATTCTCCTCTTCTCTCCTCCTCTCTCCACGCATTCGCGTCGAAAGCCGTGAATTTTGCACGATTCCACGCTATCAACGCGTTCGATCTTCTACCGCGTTTTGTCTCGCCGATATTTCCGGTCGACGTGAAAAACTGACGCACAAAGAACCGCTGCATCCGTGTTCATTCCCGACGAAAGAATCGATTGGTTCAATATTGGCCGATCTCGACAATTGTTACGTACACTACTCACCACCGTATCAATCCCTAGGGAAACTGCATCGCGAGATAGAGGACCGACTGCTTGACACTGTACTGTGCTTCAGGGGATTTTCAGATTTCGAACCTTAGGAATTTCTCAAGTTTTAGAAGTTTTGGGGCTTGAGAATTTTAACATTCGACGATGGAATTTGGGAATATTTTGGGGAATTTGGGGACGTGGATGTTGAGAATGTGTGAATTTTGGAATATACGGGTGTGGGAATAAATTAAAAGTTTAGAAATATCAGAAAGTAGGAATTTGGGATTCGAGAGATTAGGTGTATGGAAATTTGAAAATTCGAGAGTCGAAGAATGTACATAACAGTGTTATTTGCATAATCACGTGATTTCCTAAAATCGAGGGCAGATGTTGAGATACTGCACTTCCTACAATTATCTTTATCCAGAGAAAGCCTACATCGCGCTTAACTGTACACGCAATCGTAGTGGTCGTTACGTTTCAATTCGTATCGTTATTTTACACAATAATTACTTTCAGCCTAGCAGACATTGATGCGAAAGGTATTATTGGAAGTGGTACGTCGAAATTCAATCTACTTAATTCGTAAACACGTTGCTAGACCATTGATATAATTAACTGAATCGATCATTGGATTTCCACGTAATTGGCAAAGCTTTAATGTCAATTATTTAAAATTCTCTACCTTTTATCGCGTCGTAAATTATTCGGCTAATTTAAATTCGTGGGTCAATCGGTGATTATCACGGGAGGCGGCGTGCCAATAATTAAAACGAAGGAATTCAACGAACTTTTCAGGGTCAGCAATAATGAAACATTTCCGAACACAAAATTCTTCTACTTCTATTTTCATTATGAACTACTTTCATCTTAAGATTCGGTTCAGACTCTTTGTTAACTCCTTTAACTGTATCGAACTATAATTGTATCAGAGACTTTTCGATAAGAAACAAAGGCACGAGGAACGGCTTGAATCGCGGCGTTTTGAAATTGGCAATTGCCCCTGAATCGATAAACCGCAGCGGTGTACGTTCATTTTGTACGCAATCCATGGCGTCGCCGGAAACGCGGCTAAACAGGTGTTCGCGCAGGCTGCAGCTGCCCTTCTCTTGTCTCTATTTGCCCTCGTCTATCCTCTTTCCTTTCCTTTCCTCCTCGCTGATCTTCACTTCCTAAAATGTCCGAGTTATTCTCGATGACTCACGCGGATGCTATGAAAATTTCCTCCTCCGTGGATTTCCTTTATAACGACAAAGCAGCTCGTTGAGCAACAGATCGAAAACAGATCTGTTTCCATGAACTAACATTACAGTCTCTTTCAATTATAAAACTGTAAGCTTGAAACAGAGCTCAATGTCATGGACACTATTAATATTTGGTGCGATTCGATTGCGCTGGTATGCATCGAGCAATTAATTACTACTTTAATTAAGAACCGCTCGGTATTCAGAAGTTTAATGTTGCATTTGTATTTTCATGGAACTTTAAATTGTAAGCGCTATTTTGTGATACTATGCTATCGAATTCTATTAGACTATATGCGTTGTGGATATAGGAATCTAGGGACACAGGGAAGTGACTGGGAAACCTGAGAATATAAGGGTCGAAGATGTGAAAACAAGGGTTGGACATGTTGGAATCTGGGGACAGATTTAGAAATTTGTCGGTGTAATATGGGGATGTACATAGGAATTTAAGAATTCGAGGACCAACAATATATGACTCTTTATAGATTAACAATATTTTTATGAAACGTAAGCTTCAAATTGGTGTGCTATGAAAATGTACGATACTTTTCAGTCACGATTCTTAGCGACGTATTTTTAGAGCGTATAGACTTTAGGATTTCGATAACTCGAATAGTCACTTATACGTAATAAGATTGAAAATCGCAAGGGAAGTAACGAAACGGAATTTTGGGTTTTTAGCGTGGACCGGGACCGGCTTCGGGAGCGGGAACGACAGGCCCGCGCGGCGATGTCGGTCCAGGCCGAGCAGGCGGCTGCAGGAGGTGGTCCTGACACCAGACACCATCACCATGGCCATCATAACCACGCTCACCACCATGCTAATCCGCATACCGTCGCTGCTCCGCTCTTTCGTGCTCCCGTAAGGGTAAGTCTGCCTACCAAAGTCTTCATCTTATACTCGTATCGTTTACGATGATACCCCGAGGAAGCCTGACGGTGTTCCTCTCGACAGACAAGAATTTTAATGCTTTACTCGCGTATTCGTCACATGAACGTGTAACGTTTTGCGTCACTACTTAATTGTGTACGCCGCCGAGCACGTTAATCTCTTCGAGGAAAAATATAAATGTGGGAATTCGTCGATTCGCGGTTTCGGGAATTTTTTAAGTTGCGGAAATATGAAAACGCGTACTGCTTGTCACCTTCAGATTTGTTGAGGTATCTAATTCTAGTCGTTTTACCCAGCATCGCATAGCTGCTCTTTAAAGGCACGTATGGTACGTGTTTCTAACAGGACGTGATATTTATAGATTTTTCTTAATCTCGAAGATTAACCCTGTTTTCGAGGTGTCGTTGGCTAGAGGTATTAGTGTGTCGATAGGTCGTTTAGGCACCATATGGTATCGCTTTAACTCCTCCTTTTTCGTGCTGGTCCTGTCGTCGTACCCTCAGGAAACATTTGGCTGGTCCTCCAGCATATTGTACGCACGATCTTCGGGGTGTTCCGATTTCAGTCTCGAATCTGGAAGACGAATACCGACGCGGTAGCAGCTGCCCGGAGGGTCCATAGAGAAATCCCATACGACCGTTATGGCGAAGCCCAAAGACTCGTTCGGTATCTCTCGTCGCTCGTAAACATCGACAAACCCTTTCCTTCTTATTCGCTCTCCTTTATGTATTTTTAATCTCGAATCGAAATGGGAAAGTTCGGTCGTCGTTCGATTCGCTATTTCCAGCTAAGGTTTCATAATTCAGTTAATTATGCACGAGCTCTTCGGCACGGATGCGGGAAGAAATTGCACCTTCTTACACAAGGATCGTGGAGTGCTATTTTAAATTTGAAAAGGAAATATTGTCACGCGTTCATTTTCCTGCTTCTCGTAATCGGCTCTTGTTATTCCATCTTCATTAACAACAATGCTTCTGTATGTTTTTGTTTCCATTCACTCGCTGCTTTGATTCACGCTTTACACTCTTCTCGCGTCTCATTCATACTTTTACGCGGGTTTCACTTCCTGTAACGTAGAACCTACATTAACGTCCTCTAATGAGGATGCAGCGAGACACGTTTGTAAATTTGTGGCAACACGAGTTTTATCGATAAAAATTACCTCTTTAGAAATAAACGTTTCATATGTTCGTTATTATTACGTTCGTAATAGCTGCATCATCGATAGATACAGCGCGGTGTTGCATGAATTAACAAGAACACGTTAACTGCTCTTAGATACGGGAAAGATAAAGGAACAAGATTTCCATACTCGATCGTTATGTAGAGTTTGTAAAACACGTGTACGTTTACGTTAAAAAATGAATCCTTAATGTCTTCGATAATCCATATTATCGCGTGCCATTCATCAACGCGTTAACGAAGTATCGACGTAGCGTGTCAAACGTATTCATCCACGGAAAAACATGATTACTTTTTATAATTAACATCGATCGAACAGCTATGGGCGGCCGTACATCGCACGATCAATTTCCCCGTCGCCTACAGGCGCCGCCGGCAATGAAAAGGTTATAAAGAGCTTTTGCGATACAATTTTCCCGCACGATGTTCGAATCACCTTTTCGAGTCATCGTCGTTTGCCCCTCACCGTTGCTCAACAGGTGTTTCGCGACTTTTAAACTTTCCTAATAACCGTTTTACGAGTCTCGTGGATTCACGAAGCCGTGTGCCGTGCACCTGTCGCGCGTTCCACGAATTTCGCGGACTTTTCTTCGTTATCGGGCTTGACCGTCGTGTTCGGTTTCCTCGCGACGCGTGTCGCATGAACGGCGATCCGTAATCTCGCCGTTAATCATCCGGTTTATCCCGACATTGAACGTGAACGAGTTATCGAGAACAACGGAACGGAAAAACGCGACACGTAACCGCACCTCTACCGTAGACCTTCGTCATTTTTCCTTCGATGCATATCACGAAGAAAGCCGAGGATCTCTGGGTCAGAGGAGAAAACGGTGATAAGGTCGAGGAACTGTTCAAATATAATGTCTATAACGTTTATTCATCGGTTTTTATCAATATTCACTGATATCGAAGTTCGTGTAAAAATGTTTGACTCATATAGGTACACATATGCATACATGTTCACATGCATTCATACATGTATTATACATGTTTACACATATTATACATGTATTATACATGTAATTGAAATAGGAATAAAATTGGGCTAACGCCTTACGATAACAGTAGAAAGATGAACGAACCGTAAAAGAATTCGGGAGAATTGTGCAAGGTAGAAGAGAGGGCAAGGAACCTCTTTGCCCGTAAATCCAAGGTTCGACCATCGAGGTCGTAAAGTGACACTCGAGGTCTCTATCGGTCGATTGCGTGTATTGGTTTCGCGGGGTCGACGCATCGGTAGTCGTGGCTGGTCCATTCCATTTCGCGATCGGAAATAAAGACGCCAGAAGAATAAAAGCAAGTGGACTCCTCCTGCTCGCTCTTCTTCTTCTTCTTCAAAGTGGAAAGAGAGAAAAGACGTCGTGAAAAGTTGGAGGCCGCGTGTACGCCCGCGGCGAGAGACCGAGCCGCTCGACTCGGCTCGCGAACTTAAGCAGCAGGCGCGCGTATTTATTACCGAGATTAACGGCTCGCATTTGCATTTCCATGTAGCGTGGCTCGCACGGCGAAAAGTTGTGATTTAGAGCGAGCAACGACCGCGACAGAAGCGAACGAGACTAACCCGCTCGAGGGACGGAGACGAACGCGGAGGACGGGCTGCCAGAGATAAAGGGGTGAGGTTTTATAGAGGAGTGGAAAGAGGACAAGTCTTGGCTTTTTCTTCGATATGTCCCGCCGGTAATGCACTTCGTCGGACACCGTCGAGAAACAACGACCACGTGTCTACCTTGTTTGCTACCATGTTGATCAACGGGTTAGACCACCGGTTAGAAAACATTTCGTTTACAATTATTTTTTAATTAGGGTTTGGAGCCTGCTCTGGTAGCAATTATTTACTCTGATTTATTCGTTCACATTCGTCATGGCATGAGCCATGGCAGGGTACTCAATAATTTTCAAGCTGTGATTCTTCTCATTCAGAAAGTATTCTTTTCATTCAGAAGTGAATTCCTAAAAATGCATTCGTTCGTCAAGATGATTTGACCCCTCTCGTTTCCAGCGTTTTTCATTTCTTCCCCGACACTCTGCACAACGCGCTTATAATTCACGACGCGGAAAGACATTAAGAATTCACGATAGACACGCTGAGCATTGCTCGCGAGCGATAAAAGCACGTATAAAAGGTTAATTCAAAAGCTCGTTTAAAAAATGGTGCCTCTGTCGCGGTGGATTTTCGAGGTCGGTGTACCGTGTCGGGGAAAAAGCATGCTCGCGTGTCACACGGACGTATTCTTTTTTGACAACAGTCGTCGGCCGTTTTTATTTCTGCTCAGCAGATAAGAGAGGTTCTTCCTCGCTTTTCTTCTCGTTCTCGGCGTACACCAAGGTGTTTACAGAAGCGGCCATGTGGAAACGTCCTCTTCGCCACCTCGTATGCTGCGGTAAACGAGAGAGAGTATTGCTGGCTTGTACAGGTGTCGAGTTGCGAGAAGTTGCCCATCCTCGCATTCTCCTTCCCTTCTTTTTTCCTCTGTTCTTTTTATTTTCGCGGTTCAGCCTCTTGCCGAGGCACGCTTTTTCAAAAACAAATTCAGGAACAATAACCATCGATTTCTTTGTCATCGCTCTTTCAACCTTTCAATTTTCTCTATTACGTTCTTGTTCTATGTTGCAATACTTTTTACGTGGTCTATTTAGTTTTGCACGAATTCCTTGCTGTAGGATAGTCTTGTATTGAATCGAAAGCGTGTGGCTATCTAGCGAGATCCAGCGTTTGGTGATGCAACGCGTGCAGATTTAGCGTATGGTAATAGGCACACGATGATCTAAGGTATAGTTATGTCAACGCTCGGTGACCTAACGCACGGTAATGCCAACGCAGAGATCTAACGCGTGGCGATCAACTCGTGATAATTTGATACACTCGCGTGGCAATTTCACGCGAGGTAACGTGAAAGTAAAGAGACGTAACGCGCGATAATGCAACATATAACAGTCTAATTTATTTGCGATAAATCGCGAATGCATTCCTAGATGCAGCAGGTAAAACTGTTTATCTGGGAGGTATGCGCTCGAGTCGTCACTCGATTCTGCTAATCCATCCAAAGCAATTGGAGCGTTATTTACTTCTCGGAAGAAACCGAGATACACGGTAAGAGAGTTGCACCGCGGAAACTTGGCGCGTTGAACGGTTGCAATTTCGATAATCGAGTTAGCGGTTTTGCAAAGATTCCCCGGTCCTGTGTAAGTACCGGCAAATCGAAAGAAAAGGATTACGTACGTTCCTGGTTGGCAAAGGTAGAAGCCGACGATTGCGTGGCAGTTGCAAAAAGTAGATCGCAATTCTTATAATTGCATCTGCGTTTCACGGTCCTTTCTTGTTCGTTACGTAACCAGCAGAACGAGATTCTTGCTCGCCCTCGACTCTATCTTCTGTCCTCTAATTACCTTTCTATTAACGCGATAAATCATGCTTGAAAATATTCATCGTTAACAAACAAGAACTTATTATAGTCGGGAAGAGACGAGATTTAACGAGAGGAGAATCGCTCGTGCTTTATAATCCTGGAGCTTTCTGAAGGTCCGTCCGTAGATTATTCTACGTTTAGTACAAGAATACGAGAAAAAGGTGATAATGTAAAAAGTCACGAACAGATAACACAAGAACGGAAGACACGTGTCAAAGTTTCGATGTAAACAAAATGTATTCATTTGTATGAATTAAATTATCGCGTTAAAGAAACGTTGTTACTCGATGATCTTTGTCCTCGTTAATTATCGCTTGATCTCGGAACGTCTGTTTTTAGCCATCGTTGAGTCTATTTTTGCACCGTTCCAACAGCAGGACGAGAAAAGATTGCACGCTCGAGAGGTTAGTCGATCGTTCGTTATTTCTGCGAACGAATTAAACAAGGCCCGGCGAATACCGTGCAACGATTTCCGGTAAAATCGACGAATTGCCAGTGGGCGTGCAACCAGTGCCGGCTCCCTAACGAGTAAGTGACGGTAGCTAATTAGGTTAATTGAAGGCATGAGGCACCGACATACCATCCACGTTGTCTCGTATCTTTCTCCTAAACGATCATAGAACGCTGATCTGACCTGTTTTCTTTCTCGACGATCCTTCACTTATTTATTTAATTAAAACTCGTTTTCACTCCCAACCTAAAGATAACAGA
Source organism: Megachile ligniseca (assembly GCA_945859555.1). Lineage (NCBI taxonomy): Eukaryota > Metazoa > Arthropoda > Insecta > Hymenoptera > Megachilidae > Megachile > Megachile ligniseca. The sequence continues at coordinate 9,387,695 of OX243786.1, forward strand.
CGCGGGCATTCAAGTCCACCCTTTATTTTTCTTTTCGTTGATATACCCGCGTTCTGACGCGCCAGTTATTTCGTGGAAGTCCGGTAAATCGATCACGTTGAATTCGGACAATTAAAACGCGCTCTCAACCTTTTCGAGGATACTAACACATACGTGTATTTAGTCCATTTTCAATAACACATGACCACGTTATTAATGCTTTTGGGAATTTAATCATCATATTTGGAATTAATGGACCGCATTTATTGAAATGGTGCAGCTATGATTGTGGATAGAATAAAGATGGAAAACACCTTGTATAGAGGAGGCGTTATATCCTGTCGGATATACACAGAATCCGCAGGAGCAGGAAACACGCTGGATATCTCCGATACGTTCGCGTCCCTACATTCCCCCGCGATCCGATGTTTCTTTGCCTTTTAGTTCCAGCACGTTTAGCACAAGCACATCTCGGCAACGTTATGGCAGAAGAATACGAGCGGCTTTGAACGTGCGTCAAGGAACAGCTTTCGCTTCCTCAACCGTGCGAACCACCGCCAAAGATCCCGGAAGTCTGTCATATTAAATGCTTCCACGTGTACGGAGAACGTGTGCGTCTATACACGTATATTAAAATATATGTTGTGCGCGCAGACTTAGGTAAACCGTTACACGATGTAACAGTGGGTTATACAGGGTGTTCCGAAGGTAAAATGCCATTCAAGCACGAAACGTAACATTTTCTGCGAGAGCAGCGACTAATGAAAAGGGCAGGTGTTGATCGAAACCTACATCGAAGCAAGTGGCATTACTCGTAATAGCTTTTCTTCCGTGTGTCGTTTGGGAAAGAAAGTTGCTCGACCAGGATTTTCTACGGAAACTCGTTCATTACGAGTGGTATTTACGAGCGACACGATCCTACGTTCCTCGAACACGTAACTGCCATAACCATTCGGTTACGATGACCTACTGTTGTAGACAAATAACGTTCTTCAATGAAATGGAGTAGTGGAAGATTTCGCATTCGAAAAGAACAGTATGCTATTACCACGTGGTCCATGCGATAGGTTATCACGCGTCGAATCACCACGCGATAAATTACCACACGTTTGATCATCGCGCGTTAAATTGTCACGCGTTTGATCGCTACGTGATTATCACGCGTTCTATCGCCACGCATTATTACAACTCTACGCCTTAAATCTCTACACGCTATATTTTCCCGCTACAGCTATGTCTTGTACCGTTATGCTTATTAAATCGTAACGTATGGTACGGTTGCTCGTTGTACAGGTAAAAATTTTCTTTGAATCGACACGCCTATCGACAAGCCCGCATCGTGCGAACTATATCGATTTGCGGATCACATAATTTGCCATGGCAGTATAACGAGTACACGGAGCGTTGTGCGAGGCGATGACGATGAGGATCGAAACGATGACGGGCTAGTTTCCGAGCGACGACAAATAGCGATCATTTGCCCGTGACTCGTTCCGCGTTTTGGCAGATGGAAATTCATTACGGCTTTCCGGCCTTGTCTACGTCCACGAGTCAATCCATCGAGGCTCGATCGATAGTCTACCGGTGTATGGTGTTTCAATCTGTCGTGGAAATTGAGACTTGGACGAAATTTCTCTCTCGTGGTTATAGAGCATCGTTTGTTTCGATGATTACTATGTTCTCTAATTTCGGCTGCCGTAAACTTATATAACACACCATACACGTACACGCTATACTGACCATGTAAACGTAATGTAACCGATCCTGCATGTGTACGTGATACAAACTGATCGTTCATGTATACGTAATACACACATGATCGTTCATGTATACGTAATACAAATTGGTCATACATGTATACGTAATAGAAAGAAGTTAATGTCTCGAACATCGCGTTTATGAAACACCCAGTACATTTCAAGTACGTCTGCAAACTCCGAGCCGCGAATCTTGAAGCTGGTACCATGTGCCTTTCTACGCATCTCATTCGACGCCGTAGACGTCGAGAACAAAGAGACAAGACGGCGGAGCAAAGATCAGAGAATCACGCCTCGACAAACAAGAGCACACCTGTGTCATCAGCGTCGATTATAAATTGGTACAAGAACGAGATTCGCGAACGCGTAGCACACGCGTTTAATTTCTCCATGGAACGCAGCAGAGGAGAACGAGGATTCACCTTTCGCGATCATCCGATCATCTACCGATCGTCTACAGGATTAAGTCTTGCTCTCGCGTTAAACAGAAAGCGAAGCCCGTGATTTGTAGGTCGTTTGATCGCATTATACCTGCCTGGTGGTTTACGTAATCCTGTGTCGTTTGTTCCTGTGTGTATACGCATTTCTACATGGCTGTCTCTCTCTCGCTTTCTCTCTTATTCATTACGTACACCCATGCACCATGTGCGCCAGATTATAGGTGTGCTTCTCCTCCTCGTCCTCTTACACCTGGCTTTTCGTCTTTTGACTTTTGTTGTATCTTCGAGAATGTCGATCGCAAACCTTCCAGTGGAAATTGACTGAGCACTTTCTCGACGTTGTTCGCGCGTAATATTGGTACCTACGAATATTAGTACTTAACAATTAAACAGCATAGCGATGTAGAAAAATTCTAGTGAAAGAGATATAGATCCTGACATAACATTCGTATGATTTGCTTTTGTACTTGGTTCCTTAGTGCGGTGGAATGTGCTTACAATATTCATGACTCGATAGATTGTAGTTGAATTATTAAGAAAGTACACGACAGCCGAGTTCCCTTGTATCTTTGACCTTCGATCGAGGAATAATTTGTTTATCGCTGACGACGTGTGCGAGATTCATGAATTTATTCATTTAGGGCAAACTTTCCAATGCGCACGTTACATTTAAAACGGCGAGTTTCTTTCGTTGCATAAATTCCATAAATTGAATGATATATTTTTAAAAAACGGTCTAGATATCATTACACCGGTCATGCTTTCGTTCCGCTTTTACTCGGTTTTAATTAAAAATCAAGCTAGAAAACATTTTCGTAAGGCCGATCGAGTTGTTATTATCGAGATACGGACGAATCTCTGGCGTCACTTGCATACCGACGTGTTTGTTAGGAACGGTCGTTTCCACGACCGATATCTTCGTTACGAAAAACGAGCGATTGCGCTCCTCCACGAGCGGAAAGTCGCCACGGTTGAGCTGCATTTCCGTCGACGCGTACGACGTGTGCGTGTGTGCTCGCGTGTAATACGTGCGTGCTTGCATGCACTCGTCGTCTTTGCGGCTCGTTCTCGTCTCTGACCTCGTTTTCACCGTGGCTGTCGGCTCGACTAATCGGATGGCAGACATTGGAACTCCGCGACAACTCGAATTCCTCGCGGTCGCATCCTCTCCGCTCGCTTTTCCGCGCGTATTCTCTTCTCGAAAAATCGTCGATTTTTATTTATCGCAGATTACGAGGTAAGAAACGATAACCGATCGTCTAGCGACGCAGAAAAGACTCGTAACGTAGAACAGACGGTCGGTTCGTACAATTCGTCGAGCCGTATCGAGCACAGGGGCGTGCGTTATCTCGTTCCGCGGAAAAAAGGAAGAGTCCAGGACTGTCGAGCCGTCGAAGCAAAATAATCGAGCGCACGTTTTCCTCGCGTCGAGATCTTCCCACGAACGGCAAGAAAGAAAACTGCGTCTGGAGCGCGAGGCGTCTCACGATATTATCTGTGATCCGCTCGCGTTTATTCCCCGTCCTCCCGTCTAGTCGTTTGTCATTTTCCGCATCATCGGTTAAGCTTCCCGCACGAACGTACGGTATTTCCATCTGTGAGTAAAATCGGAAAAATTCCCTCCACATTCGTTTCACGATTTGTATGCCGCGTCTCCAGATCCTAATTTCTAAGTTCTCAAACTCTAACTTCCTCCGAAGCCTTACTTTGGATTCTCCTTGAATCCTAAGATCTCTTTACATCCTAGGTTCTCTCTTGGTCCTAGTTTTCCTTTCAAAATCCTAAGTTGTCTCTAGGCCTACGAGTTTCTCCGTGAGCACCTGATCTGCCCATCCCTACGGTATCTGATTCAAGGCGATTGTCGATACATATCGAGAAGCTTATAGCGCACACCGGTCGATCGAGAAGAAAACACAATCGATTTGTTCGCGGTTGCGAAACGATCGCTGCTCCGGCCAGACGTTATTAATGAATGCGCTATGCCGCTCTAAAATTAGAAGATCGCACGTTCAAGGAGGGTAAGTCGAAAAAAACCAGTCGAGATGCTTCTGAGAAGATAAACGCATCGAGAGAGAGAGAGTTCAGACGGTTCGCCTAATCGTTGTCGCGTCTCACGCGTATAATCGCAGTTGTAAATCGTCTTCTCAAGTTAAATCGAGTATCCGACGAGATAACGCGGAGTCGATGGACCGAGAACAGCTTCGTAAAACCGGTGTTGGACTTTCCAGATCGTTCTTAATGATTTTAATGTCCCACGGCGAGGAGCCTCGAAACGCGTACCTCCCTCCTTGTCCTTCTTCCAGCCACTTCGACAGCTTTGGATTTCCAGGGTTGCAGATGTGGACGTGCAAGAGGATGAGAGGTGCCGGTACCGAGTTTCTGCCCCTCCTCGGCTGTTACATTATTCAAATCTGTCGCGAGGAGAATGCCGGGGTGAATTTTAAGGGGATGAAGAAGTCGAAGAGTGGCAAACATCCTCTTCTTCGGTTCTCTTTGCTTCTCTTTCGCCTACTCTTTCTGTTCTCTATTATTGCCTATCTCTTTCGCTTCTATAAAACATGTTAACCCATTCTATCGAAACGAAACTCTTAAATCGCAGTAGATTAATACTCGATCGAACGCGACTAAAATTCCAACTGTTCGTAAGAAAAAAGAAGGGTGAGAGATATCCATCGCGAAGGGCTTTCGTTCTTGACGCGTTTCGATCGGACGCAATCTCTTCCGACTTTGGTAGGTTGCGTGACCGCCATATGCACGCGTAACCCGTCGGTATTTAGCGTAATTTATTAAACCAACCCCCGTCCTCGGTTAGGCTCTCGAATTCGCTTTGACCGTGCCACGGTTCGAGCGTGGGTGGAGCGGAGCAGGAGGTTCAGTGGCTAAAATACACACCGACGAACACACGTACACACACGTAGCTACGAGTTACACACAAAGAGAACAAGCCTGGCTTTCACGGCGGGGGGTGGTATGACGGAATCAATACCGGTGTGTGAGAGGGTGGGATAATGCGGTGGCTTGACGAGAGTTGTAGCTACTAAAGGGGAAAAGGGACAGAGAAGAGGGGGTGGTAAAGTCGATGGACGGGGGTGTAACGGGGGTGTAGCGGGAGCGGGTATGCGAAGGAAGAAACGGCGAGGAGAGAAGGAACCGGAAAGAGAGACGAGAGGAGAACCGGAGGACTGGCAGAGGAAATAAACAATGGGTCCCGGCTGGTAAGCCACGTTCGTTGGTACACGCCGCGTTGGAAAATTACCTACGATGCCGGATAATGGAGAGACAGAAGAGAGCCGTGTCCGTAACCATCTTCCGCGATCGGCGCGGTTATTCTTCTTGCCTTTTACTGTTTCATTCTTCTTCTTCCGCTTTCTCTTTATTGGCAAATAATAATCGTCGAGCATTATGCAGGCGAAACGGTCCATTTTCGCGGCTGTCTCGCGAATACGCGATGGATGCCTCGCGAACAACGACGATGTCGACGGAGAATAGAACGAACAAATGCACGGAACGGTTCGTAATTTCACCGTTACACCGGCTCTGTTCCGTGCAGCAATTTTGATCCATGGCAGAAAGAAATTATGCGTAATATCGAGAAATTGCACCGGGTTTCAATAGATTCTTTCCTTTTCTCTTCACTTCTTTTTCGCAGTCGGGTTCCTTCCTTTCTCCCCTCGCGTTGTACGCGGGTGTTTTTCTTCCACGCGAGAGCCAACGATAATAATCGCATTACTCTGACCGAGCTCTGTTTTACATGCACCCCCTCGACCGCGTATTAAAACAAGTCCGTTCTAAATACGTTAATTTCGCCGCGAAATTATTCGGTATTCTCTGTTTCGTGAAAGGGACTGAAAAAATAAAAAAATAAACGCTGGAAATAGACGGGGTGTTACGTAACCGGTAGTACGAGCGGACAGGGGATGTTTTCCCGTGAAAGTACGAGTCGGATACGTGGAACGAAAGTTTTTTCGCACGAGGTTTGCGAAAATTGATTTTTAAAGTCCTTCAAGTACGCGCGTAATTAACACGTGGAGTGGCGCGATGCAAATAGATGCGCGCGGTAAGACGCTTTGTGATAATACGTCTTTTGCTTCGCACCTTAAACTATTATAACTATTATAACTATACTTTGTGGATTCTTTTAAGATTTATTATCCATTGAAAAGGGAAAAAAAATAAATACGATTACGTTGATGTTAAGAAAGTAGCAAACTGAAAGCAGAATATTTCTGCATTAGAAAATTAATTGGTCGTTTCGCAGATAATTATTTACATTTTCAATGTAGCAGTAAACATGTTAATGGTATTATTATCAAAATTATATTCCTCTATTCGCTTCTTAATTACTCGTTTATATTCTTCTTTATTTTTGTTGCTTATCATTTCCTCTAATTAATAATCAGAACAGTGTTAAAAACATCGTTGAAATTCTTGGTAAACCGTTGCGGTAATCTTTGCATCAACAGAATTTCAAAGTCAGTCATTTCGAAAGCGGAGTGAAAAAAATTTTCTTCAACATTTTTAACTTCCTCTTGCGCGAAGATTCACCTCGTTTCCGTTTGTATCGCTGGTTATACGACACCCTGCATAATTGCTACAGCAATGCTATTGTACCGATGCATGCTCGCGCACCGTATACAAATAATTCCTCGTCCCCAGAGGAGAATCTGTTTCCGTGTTTTTCCATCTTCTTATTTCCTGCGGCGGTTCATCGGCGTGCAATCTCGTTTCTTTTTCCCTCCGGTTCGTTATAAAGCCTGGTAATCCGACGATATCTTAGCTTCCTCGTGTTTCCACCTTTTTTTTTCCTTTTCTTTTTCCGTGAAATTTCAGAAAAGAGACGATTCCACGTACACCGTAGATCTACTTTCTTCTCTTTGCTATCTTAACTTGGATTTTCCTTTCGTATCTTCTTTTCGCGCCCCCGGTCCCTGGATGCGCCTACTGGCGGATGCCTCGGCTTTCACGTAAATATGTAATTTGCGACGTATCGATGACTGTGGCTCGAAACCCTTTGATCTCGATATACGCGTCCAGGTCGATGGAAGCACGATCAGGAAGGCCAGGCAGAGAGGCAGACGATGCCAGGGGGTTAATTAATCGCACCCTTGGCACGAGTCCACCGTTCGAATTTAGCCGTAGCAGCCGCTTAACCTCGGTAATGTCTGTCGTGAATTTAGGTAATTTCCACGCTACACGCACCCCTTCTTCGCGTTCCTCGTCCCGTTCTTCGTGGTTCGTGCTACCTGCACGCTAACTGTCCTTATTTTATAGCCTAACAAATTTCAACTCGGGACTTTGTCGCCAGACGATCACCACAACAGTCGATCCTCTTTACTTTAGCCTCCCAACAATGTTAATTCTACTTTTGCCTTATTTTCTTTGGTTACAAATCACTTTACATTGTCTTATCGATAAGACGATGATAAGACTTGAGATTTTTTCATACTAATTTATGCACAAGACGCACGTGGTGCGTCGCTGGTTTTGTTGCGTGTACAGAACATCGGCTAGTAGTTTCATTGAGTAACCGGAATGAGATACTCACGATTATTGATTACATCAAACAAATCATCTATCAAGCTCAATTGTATGAGATAAGTAAGGAATGCGTTTATTTCATCGGAGAGCAAGATGAAAAGATGCGATAAAAATCTTGCCAATTTGAAATAAGTTAAATCAAAGTTGATTGGCTGCGCCATGAATAGGAAGTCGACCAGTCTCGATTGATCAATCGCGATTACCATGTTCCACGGCGGACGACCATGCACATTCGTTGTGCATAATGATTCCCCGATCACACGCGCACAACGAAAACGCAAAACTGTGTCAAGTTTGCCCGCGTCCTCGAGCATCGATTGACCTACTGACACGCGATCGGATCTAAAAGAAAAAAGTGTATTTCGCGGCCTCTTCTTTACGACAGAGCAAAGATAAACTTTCTGCACTAGCTGGAATTCCTTAGGGGAAGTGACGATATAAGGGCAAGAAGCGAGTCGCTATAAATGAATTTGCAATGCATTAAACTTTCAACGCTGCAAACTTCGAGCGCACCTCAACGTTGAATAATCATAGTACGTAGTTAGCATTCGAAGTTGTTAACGCGTCGGACGAGTAAGCGTTTCGAAAATTGCGCACGTCTCGAGGAGTATCGAAAATACCGCGTTACGAACAATTAGCGGGCTAGAGCACGATAGAGGCGTACGAGTCGCGGAAGTGCACGTCAGCCCATTAGTTCCGGCGACTGATTCCTGTTACTTAACGTTCTCGTTAGGGCAGGGCTTCCTTCGTTACAATCTACACGCCGCTGTTAGGTAACCGGCTGCTTCACCCGCGTCGATCATCCTCGCGAGCATGAACCGCTTATCCCGATAGCTGGACAGGAAATTGATCTTCCATCGAATCGAATCAGCGATAGTCGAACGAGGACAAGGGGTGGCATTCCCGTTGGAGCGTAAAAATAGAACCGTTTCAGAGATGAAAACGGTGTGTGTGAACTTTGTTCGCTCGTGATTGACCCCCCGAGTATCGTCGGGGAGAATTATAAAGTATGTCATCGTGGTAGCACACTGCGAAGGATGTGAATGGCTATATTTCGGTCGTGTACGATACTCTGGACGGCCACGTTGCTATAAATACTAGAATGGAGGAGGCACCCCCTTCGACTTTCGTTATAGATATCTGGCGTCTGGAGGTTACGCAAGTACAGGATACCGAGGCAAATGACTTCGAAGGGCGGTAAGGTTCAAGGCGAAAGAAAAAATGCTCGAGTGTTCGCAAAAAATCGACGGATAAATTGATACGTTAAAGAGGGTGAGAAGCTGGAGGATAAGCTTGTGCTCGAAAAACCTTTGCTCGCTTCTTGAATTTTTATTCGAGCTTCGCTCTCTTATCGACACGAAAGGTCAAATTTAAAAATGGACGATTCCAGCTTTAATGGCCATCGACGTTATCTCTTTTTTCAGTCGTTCGAGTGTAGATAATAAATTGCACTCACTCTGCTACATAGAATACTGTTTCCGTTGTAACAGTGAACTCGTTAAAATACCGAATCAATTTAATCCAAAATTTTACGAGCACTCTATATAAAGCCGTGAGTAGACAAAGTAAGGGTGCAAGAGGGTGAAGAAGAAGAAGAAGAAGAGACTCGATGAAAAACGACGAGAAAGGAGCACGCAGGGAGAGTCTGGTGTCTGTGCGCGAGCAGGGGGGTGGTTAAGAGTGGCGAAGGGGTTGGTGACGGTAGCAGTCGGAGGATGGAACGAGTTAACGGGTAAAAGAGGGTGGAAAAGGACGAAGGACGTCGCGGAGAGAACGTCGCTCGGTCATGGACCGACGGGGGTTGGGCCGCTGGTACGAAGTTGGTGGCGGAGAAAGAGGAGAATGTGGAGGCGGAGGTTGGTGTCGTTGACGAGACCGGTGTAGAAAGGGGGTGAAAAATAATCGTGGATGAGCGAAGCGCCGATGGATGGAGACGACGACGGGGTACTTTTCATCTCGGCATTACCGTGATTAGTAACTCCGCTACTTGGCTACGCTCTGTCGTTCGTAATTTTTGTTTCCTTTTCAAGAATTAAACCGTACGACGAAAACGAACCGTCGACTGGCAAACATTTAATCTTTTAATGTTCGCGCGAATCGAATGCCCGATTACTTTATGCTCGATTTCTTCTCCCTCGATATTGTTTTCCTATCGTTGCAATTATTAGGGGTGGCTTAATGAGCAACATATTTAACATATTGAAACACCTGAACACATTAACCCTGAATAATGTTCTTACAATCTTTGTTCAAAATTAAAAATCGTGAGAATTCTTCGTGGAACACCGTGTAGCGATTACAATGCCGTTCGTTTCGATTACCGTTTCCGTGCTCCCTTTACCTTGGAAACCACGATCTCCCGAGGGAAACATCGGGAGGACTAATTAAACAAACGAGGCGGGAAACGTGACGCGGTATTGTCAAGGATACCCGTTCCTTTTTCGATCGGGACCGGTTCGTGTTCGATTCCGGAGGCCAAAGCAGATCAAAGCACGAAAAGATTATCAAGACGATAAATCAGTTACGAGCGTCGGACGTAAAGCGTCGGAGGGATTCCATAGGGTTAGCAATCATGGTCGCGGAGAGAAACAAACGGACCACTCGTCATTGTGCCACCGTACGCTCGCTCCTAAAGTGCTGCAAACTTTTGCCTTCGGACTGCTTCGTCATCCAGAGTACTCGAATAATTAACTAATGGAAGGGAAATTTTACTAATTTTGTAAGATGGAGAATGGATCGCGTTCATTACGAATGTAGATGTTACAGAAATGTAAGAGACAAAATTAGTCCGTAATTGAGATATTGGATTAATTTTTCAATCTCTAAACTTGCTTAATCTAGTGATACATCTCCATACCCGAAATTTATGATTTTAGAATTTTGGAAATGAAAGTATCGAAGGGGTAAAAATTTAGAAGTTCAGGAATTTAAATTATCGGTATAGACGTGAAATTGAAATGACAAGTTAATAATCACAAGTTAAAGCAATCAGAGATGAAAAATGGAGTCGTCTGCAGACCATATTATTCGAAGACATCGATTACGTAACTTATTTATCGTACGTCCAGACACAGTATCAAAGCAAATTAAATCGATCAGACGACGGTTCGACGTGTTGCCACTTGATTTTTTACAACGACTCGAGCTCGTTCGCGTAGGAGTTTCGGGACCGTAGGTGTAACAGGTGGTAATAGCATTCGCACACAATCGTAATGTACTTTGACGACGACCATTCAGCTCGTCTCCTTACTAGCTGTCTGTCGCCCTCTTGCTCTTTGTGCAAGTGTTTGAGAAGCTTGTCCCGCGTATCGAGATGTCTAGAAGTACTATCACCAAGGAGCATCATCCCATCAAGATGCTCTCCCAAGGTGATCCCGACCAAACACTGAATACCACGCTGCTGCTCCACGATTCGATCCTCCATGGTGTTCAGTGTACACCGTTTATCGTTTCTGGAGAGACATGGGACTTGGGCTATATATTCTGGGACTTACTTGAGTCTTCTTTTGGTTAAATGGCAAAATCGAGTTAAGTGCGGTTCGAATTCGACCTGATCCAACTTGACGTGATCTAAATTCGGTCCGATAGAATGCGCAAATTATTAAAACGAATGCATCGAGTCCTCGTCTAACCAAATATTCGAAATCTTCTTAAACGCACGGTTGCACGGCATTTACAGCATCGAGCCGTAACAGTAAAAGATATTTCCCCGTTGCGATTTGCCGTTTTCTTCCCTCGTTCCTGTTGGCGTCGTTGTCCATTACGCTTATATGTATGCGGGTGCACAGGGAAACGCGAGGATATAACGATGGCAAGGTGGGTCGTTTAAATCCCTCTTCATCCCCCGGCATATCGCAACTCCGACGATATTTCATCCCTCGCGGTGTACTGCACCCGTTTCGCATAATATCAAAGGGAAGCTCGAAAGCTCGAAAGAACAGAATGACTCCGGACGAAAATCCTTCCAAGCAAGAAACTCTTCTCGTGCATCGACCGCTGAATTTCGCGACTAACATTTCTGGCCTACAAACTCTCCTTCCTATTCCACTCTCTTGCATTTTATTCGACCATAATGTTCGCCTAGGTACACTTTTGATTCAAAGTATGCTCTCTTATTTTTAACACCTTCGGTGGACAAGATATTGTCGTAGCAGTGTCGTTCATCGTACGTTTTAGACCTTTCTCGTCCACAGGGTTAAACCTAATCTAAACACGATGGAAAATTTTACGATGACTTTGTAACTGCGGTAGGCGGCCGATTTATCGTCGACTTGCCGGTGGTGAAAATTCACTCTGATTACGCAAACGCGACGAAGCAGATACGTACGTTGTCGTAGTCGGTCGAATTTCTTTGGACTTAAGAAGCTTAGCTTGGACGACGACGACGATGGTGAGTGGCCTGGTTTTTCTCAGCTTTTCTGTCACCGGTGAAAGAGCGCCCGCGTTTGATCGTCTTTTTTTTGCCGTGTTGGATTCTTTTGTGCTCTTTCGGAGCACAAGCGTAAAAAGACGCGTCTAGCTCACCGTTTTCATCGGCACAACCATTTACTAGCGTGCCCAGTCGCGAAGCAACGGATTGTTGCGTGACGGCTACGAATAGATGGTTCAGGCTTGATAAATAATTTATTTATCACTGACAGTTATTCATTTCATTTCCTAGTTGGATCGTCATGAATCTGACTATCACGGTTTCTATCGTCGCGTGTTGGTTCAACACCCGCTATATTATCCATAATCCACCGCCATCCCTATTTCACTATTATCACTACTTTTGGACTTTTACGTAGAAAGTCGTACAACTATTTAATCGCTTCAATACGAATTAAATGATAGGTACACATCGATTTATGACCCGATCGAAGAGACGAAGGGGTAAGAAAAATTGGATCGAGATGCAGGTTTGAGGTTACACGCGAGCCACGCGCAAGTCCTTTCTTCTCGTTAGCGGGACAAGGCAAAGGTGACAGCTTTCAACGAGAGACAAAGATAGCTCGATTCGCGTAGATGCAGTTGCCAACGGTTCAGAACGACTACCACTATCGCGTTCGTAGGTCGCCTCTCAGAAATTCTCTTTCCACTCGGCTGCCTCCCATCTGACAGCTGCTTCGCGGCTGAAAGCTCCATTCCACCGCGAAATAATACACGGCCAGACCGGCCAACGTAAATTGCACACGGAGAATCTTCGTTTGGCCGGATGCAATTGAAAGCGAAGATTACGTCACCTTTGGAGATTGCCGTAATACCGTTTCGTGGACAGTTGACAAAACATTCGCTCCACCCTTGTAAATATTTTACCGATTCGATCTCCAATCTCGAAAATTGAAAACTCGAGAACTGCGGGAAACGTTCTGCGTTACGCGTAATGATTTTATAGTCTCGAGAATTTCGTTTCTGCAATGGTTCTACCGCCACAGAATTTCCAATCGGTTAGACTCGTATTACAGAGTGAGTCTCCGTAGAATCTTCGATTACACGTCGAGTGCCACGTAATGCGATTGTATTTTCTCGAATAAGTAAAGTTTGCTACAAATTCAGTTAATACACGCTTAAACAGACTTAACAGGTACATAGTCCAGATTTCAACTGGAAGTTATTATTCGATTCGCGGTGTTGTAACAAAAAGACCGTAGAGCGAATCGTTGGTCTGTAAGCGTTGTTTGTTCTTCTGTTTGCGAGCCGAAAAGAAACGGAAATACAATGCGATCGAAGGGGTGGGAAAACGCGACCAGCGGTCGGCGCGACGAAGAAAAAAGAGAGGGACGAAAAGCGGTGGGTAGGGGGTTGAAAAAGAGTATAGACACGAACGGGAAAAGGCAAAAAGTCGTCGGAGCTTTTACTCGCGCGAAGGACGAAACGCTGTCGTCTGCGCAACGCCCTTTCCTCTCGCTCCCTTGCCATTTTAAAATGCTACGTGCCTGGCATCGCTTCCTGCGGTTCGCCCGTTCCCTTTTTCTCTTTCTCTTTTCTTCTATGCACGTGAAATTCGCATTAACCGACCGACGACTGCGTCCTATGTGCTCGTCGAGCGGTGACTCGCGAAGGTAAGCAACCTCTATACCGTGTATTCGTCTACCTTTTCTCTCGCCCACCGCCCCTTCCCTCTCTCAACCCCTATTTTCAGCTCGTCGAGTTAATTGCGCGTCTACCACAAATATTTTCTTCCCCTGCAATCCGTTGCGCTACAAATTCAATTCGGGATTATGCCGAACAATCGACGCGCCCTTTAACCCCCTCTCAACCCCCGTCATACCGTGTAAGTACGTTTTCCGTCATGGACCACATGCTGAACTTGAACGACGTTAACCGCTCGCCACAAGATAAGCCCTGAATACCGGAAGAAACGCGGCTGTTAAAAGCGTATTATTCGCGTTACATTATTTTCGGCACGAGCGAACGTTCGAATCGAATAACAAGGAGAGCAGACTTCTCTGAATTCGTAGTGCTCGTCTCCTGACGAACGCATATTAACATCTGAATTACAATATTCGAATACCTTTGGTATTCGAGTCTCTCAGTTTATCGTAATTTCAGCAAAGTGACCAAGTCAGAGACATTGACTTTGACGCGATTAAATACTCTCGTCTCGGCAGGTTGACAAAAGATACGGTGTCAGCAATGCGAAACGCGGTTTCGTCGGGACGTTTAACAAGTTTTCGATGGTGGAAAAAGGTTGGAAAAACGCCAAGGAATATTGGGCCACACGGTGTTTAACGCCGTTTCGGGATTTCGCGACAACAACGGTCGCGAAGGGTATTACCTGTCACGCGTCGAGGAGCAATCAAATTCGTGCGGCGACAGGAGAAGCAAAAGCGGGGGATAGGTACGGTGGTTGGCAAAAGCACGATCGGTATAGAGAAGAGAAAGCACGATTCGAACGCTTTGGGGCTATTTGCTGACGCCCGACATGCTGTTCCCGATGGCGGAACGTCTGGTCTGGCCAACATCGTCCAGACGTTTCCATTTGTTTCCCCGAAATGAAACGTTGAACGCGCGTTCCGGCTGAAATCCGGTGCGCAGAATAAATTTCCGCGCTTCAAAAGCCTTTTCTCCTCTTCTCTCTTCCGCCCGTTACTCTCGACATAATTCCCGACGCGTCGAATTCCAACAACGTTCTTTTTTTTCCGCCCCTCTCGATAACGTTCATAGTCGCCAGCGAAATAAATGTCCCCACGGCGAATAAGGGAGGGAGGGCGAAACGTTCGATAGAAATTTTCGACCGTTTCCATAATACGGCTGCGACTATCGATTGTCGATATCTTATACACCTCGTTAATATTTAGCGATACAGTTATACGGGAATTTTGGGACCTTATGGATTTGCAAATATGAGACTTTGGAGTGTTACGAATTTGTAGGATTTCGAGATCTAGGAACTTAGAAATGTAGAAAATTTGAGGAGTGAAATTTGCAAATTTATTTGTGCACTTGTAAATTTACAGACGTGGGAATTGAAAATCTGAAAAGGGAAAATATCGTTTCAAATATGATAGATAAAAATTTCACCGTATTACTTTTGCAACGCATCGGTTGGATGAAAAAGCGCGGCGCTGACAGTGTTAAGGGTACGGTAGCTAATTTCGGAGCGCAGGCACGAAACCAAATTTTCTCGTGACGCGTTGCTAGCGAGGTAAGCAATCTTTGGCCATGCTTTACACACGTACAAGCAACGTTATTCGTCGCGCTTCGCTTGCCAACTGCCGAGGCTCTCTTACTCCCTCGCTTTGCTTCTATTTTCCTGCCGGCATAAGACGGCCATTAAATAAAGTTTCACCCTTGCAGCGCTACTCTTCTTCCCACCGTATTTTCTGCTCTTCTCAACTTCTTCCTCTTAACCGAGACGAAGTCGTATCGTATTTTTTTTTATCCTTCTGTTCCCAGAAGAAATCTACGTTGCGTCCTTGATTAAAACTCATCGGACGTTCTCTTCTTAATTTGCTGGGATCGCGGGCAGTTCACTTTTTTAAACGACTATCAATCTGTCCCTTTACGAGACATCGTAGACAACCACCGGAACAATTCTCGAACGATTTAACGAAGAAAAGTGTCTCGTTAAAGCAATTTCAATTATACGACATTATAATAGGAACAAGAGGCGGTTATAATTTGCAGAAATCTGCATACTTTAACGACGGATATTTGCAAATAAAAGAAAAGGAACGGAGGTACTTTTCGGTTGAAGTTCCTGTTCAGAAATGGCTGCGTCTAACAGGAACCTTATTCACGATGGAAGCAGAAATTCGTTCCAACGTTCGAACAGTCAACAACAGGCTACCGAACGTAAAGAACAATGCCACGTAACGAGGTCCAACAGTTTCTGGCTCATTTCTATTTTACGGAGGCGAGTCGAGCCAGAAATTTGTAGCATCTCGCTACGTAGATCAGAGAATCGAGTGGAGCGAGCGGTTAACAGAAGCCACGAATTGCGGGAATTTGCGTCAGAGCCGGTGGTTCGATGTTAACGACGTGGTGCTTGCGTTACGAGCACCTACGTTCGACCGTTTTACGACCTTTTCGTCGATGCAAGCACCGCGAACAAACGCGTTTGGCGAAACGAAGCTGGACGACGATGATTAGCGTTAAAAAGAGACGAGTTCTCGAAGCAAGAAATAAAGGGGAGATCCAGAGAAAGAGACGCGAGCTCTGGCTGGAAGACCCTGACCTGGTCACCTAACCGTTCTTCTCTGCCTTTTCTTGCAACTATTCTCGCCGTATTGCGTTTATGTCGTCTCGACACTTGGACCTTTCTTTGCCTGATAATTAGCTAATCTCGACGGTCTTCTTACGGGTCAGGTGCCTTTGCTGATTCTATGCACTGTTAATCGATAAACGCATCAATTTTGTTTCGAGTAATTAAGGAATTAGATCAATGTATTCTGGTGTCAGTTCTTCGCTTAGATGAACATCTAACGCGTGCAAATACAGTAAATAAAACTAGGATGTATGAAAGTTCGAAAGTTTAGAAATTTAGAAACCTGGAAGCGTAGAAGTATGAAACTTGAGAAATGGAAAAGTTAGAGTAATTGGAACCTTGCGAAGTAAAATATGAGAAATTTTCGTAATTGGGAAATGAGTTATCGATCAATATCCATAAGCGTGGTGTCCGTTCGATGGATCCGCGGGCGCGCTTTGCCCATTGGAGATGTAGTCGGTTCTCCGTTGGCCCTTATCGATCGCTGTTTGTCTCAGAGGCTGGTCGATTAATCCTGTCGCTGGCAGAAGAGAAAAGCGAGCACAGTGGTCGCGACCTCGGCTCGAATTAATGATTTTCTTCGAAAATTGCACTCTCTAGCCACGATGCATCAGGTGCTCGTTAAAGAACCGGCTGGTAGCGCTCGTCGGTGTTCGCCATTCGGTTAGAAAAAGGGTCCCGGTGTGAACAAATGGTACGTGATTTATAGCGCGCTCATTAATCACGTTAAGGTTTCCCCGGGCCTTCTCCGCCTCCTTATTAAACCACGATTTGATCTCATTGTCCCCGTAGACAAAGGCGGACGCGTCTGGATCATAAATGCGCACTCGAGCCTGTTGTCTTGTCTATTATTGTCGCTACAACAATATGTAACCGGTGTGTGCATCTCGGTCGTACACGAATCTCTCCTCGTGGCAACGTCGTAAACTTGCTAGCTACTGTTACGCCACATTAATTATGATCGCTTGTGTCCTACGACAACTTTGCACTCCAGTTTCCATCATCTTCTCAAACTGTTACGACCGCGATGGCTAATTTTCCTCGATAAACTTGCTGAATTTTTTGCAAGCTTGCTCTCCCGAACCGGATAAATTACTTAAATCGCTGGAAGTAATTAATGAATCTATTTTTAACGAAATCTCTACATCCTTGCGTTTCAACAGATGAAACTGTAATGTTCCACTTTTGAGCGTTTTATAAACTCGTGTCCACGAGTGGAATATTCGGCGCGAAATGTTTCATTCGTAACCCGACGGGAATCGGTGTACGTGATGCGAAGCGTCGCGATAAATTAATTAACGCAACAAAAATATTTTGAACCGGTGTCTTCGAATAGGAACACTTCGGTGGTATACTGATTTAAATACCCATATTTAACGACATCCATAAACCGTACCTGGCACTTTGTATTTATATTCAGGTATATTTGGAGTTATATATTAGAATGTCTGTACCGTTTCATCGATAGTTTGCAAGGTAACAGACTGATATTTAGTGCACCGTTGAATAGCAGTACTTAGGGGTAGTTTTATAACCTTGATTGATTTTGAACCGAGATAACTGGCACAAGCAGTTTTACCAATAGTACACGGTAATGGTCAACGAATTCCCGAAAAGAAAACTTTGTTCGAATATTTATTACATTAAGCAGGTTTTAAGGGTGGTTTTGACGGTGGATTTTGACTGATTGCAGGTGAACCCAGACGCCCGAGACAGCACGACGCAGCAGATTCAATCGAAACTAGGCAACTATTCTCTGGTGAAGCATCTGCTGGACGAGCCTAAACGGCTGATCGGTATCGAGGGTGTGCCACCGAGTCCAGCTCCGTCCCCGTCACCCTCGTCCCTTCGAACGAGTTCCAGTTCGATCGGTTCGAATTCCAGGAGCTCGCCGTCCTCCCAAGAATTCAAGAAACCCGGAGGACCTCGGACGGGGTCGTCTTCGTCCTCGTCGAGCCATCAACGCGGTGGTTTCGTGAAACCGGCCGACGGCAAGCCACCGTACGGCGGCAGGGGTGGTTACCCTGGCCAACCGGTCAAGCACGGGGGTAACAGCAACGATCATCGTAGCCACGGTTTATTACCCGCCAAAGGACCGCCCCTGAATTCACCGGGGAACGGTACGCTCGTTGGAAATTCGAATATTGGGAATTCCAACGGCGCCACCAGGCTCCACTGTGCCGGCAACAGACTG
The DNA here is from genome assembly GCA_945859555.1 of Megachile ligniseca. NCBI lineage: Eukaryota > Metazoa > Arthropoda > Insecta > Hymenoptera > Megachilidae > Megachile > Megachile ligniseca. Next base: position 9,406,292 of record OX243786.1, read on the forward strand.
TCCAGGTTAACTCTCGATAACGTGAGTATCGATTTCCATTGTTTCGTGCTACCATCGCCGGTTACCAACCTCTCTTTCGCACGATACTCCTGTCCTTCTTTCCTTTTCGTTCCGGTTACGCCTCGCCTTATGGGGACTTTGCTCGACCGCTATATTCCCCCCGTATTGCCGGATTCTCGATATTTATCGACGATATCGTATCGATCATTGTTCATCGCCAGTTCGGGATTTCCGAATCGGCACTTTAAGAATTTGCTAGTTAGATGTAGAATTTGGGGATTTGAGAATTGGGAATTTAAAAATATGTAAACTTCGTCTTCAGATAATTTGAGAATTTGTTATAACAATACCAAGGTCCGAGATCTTTCAGAACATACGATTACGAAGTAACTTAACTGAAATAACTACCTAAAAGTGAGGCTAGAATTACATAGGAGAATATCTGGTACAGTATTATGCGTTGTACACAACATATTGAAAGGAGCCCTAAAGGGTCGTGAGGCGATCGATATAAATTACCGATAGAGTCTGCGATCGCTTTCGATTTCGCGGTCGCAGGCGCAGTGCCAACTGCTGCTACTCGTTCAGCAACTCCCCCAGTAATCGTTTTATTAACGCTCCTCGATCGACTTTTCTTCGGCCAGTTTATCCATTTATTATCGAGCGGAACTACGTAGTCGTTCAGTACGAGAACAGAATTGGATACGATCGGTCGTTGGTGCACTTGTTGCTCGGATCAGTACTTTGATAGGTGTTTACGCGATGACAGAGCTTGGAGAAATTAGAAGATCGATTGTGTGGAAGATTGATCGAGAAATAATGGGGTGCTGTCGATATTAACCCTTCAGGTATCACGACCCATTGTAATGGCTTTCTTCTTTATCTTCCGTTGAAAGCTACTCGGTTATCTTGTCCCTTCTTTTATTTCTTGACTCTCTTAACTGCGTTTAATTACATGCTGTAGAATATGATATAGTCGAAATATAATACACTGACTACTTTTATAATTCGTTACTCTCAAATAGCTATATTGCTAGATTCCTTAGATAACAAGTATCCAGCTAGCTATTTAAATCTTAGATACTTAGATCTTTATCTTTTCACTACATCCAAATCGTCCAGTACCGCCATGTGGGTCATATAGCAGTATTGGGATATTTGACCGTTTCATTGTTCAAACACGGTTGAGTCCAGAAATTAGGCGAGCGTTCGAAATCCGTGAACGAAACGGAGCTGGCCACCGTGGAGGTTTAATCGTGGAGAAGCGACAATAAAGAGGTTATTAGGGTCTCTCGCGTTCCATCGAGCTGTACGTCGAGAGAGGGATGGTATTCGACGAGAGCATCGCGGCGACAGGTTCGTTGACAGGAAACGAATTGCTTTTCAATGGAAATCCCGCTGGAGGAGTGTACACGAGCGAGAGAGGGGGAAGCAGGGAATAGCGAGAGGCGAGTTTGGTCGAGCCCTATTACCCGTGACTCCTCGAGGTGCAAATTTCATTGAGATTGACTATCGATCGGGTCTTCTTCGACGATTCAGTCTGTGCCGTCGCGTTCTCCTCCAGAGTGCCTCTCTACCGGTGTACTTATACAATTAGAGCTGACTGCAGAAACGCCGACATCCTCTTTGCTCTAGTCCGTGAAAATTGATTCCCTGACCCTTTGATTTTCTTTTTCCCGCCCCGCCATTCTTCCTTCGCCTCTTCTTTATCGTCCTCCTTCTCGATCGTTCGTTCACGAGTCGTTTAACGTTTGTTGTCGTTCACGAAATTAGCTCGGAATTGCGCGAGCAAGTGGACACGAAGAGACCCTGTTGCATCGCGAATTCGACAGAAAAATAATTGTTACACATACGATTCTTGGATCAACATGTGCAAACGAAATTATGCAATACAGTTAATTATTCAATCGGTAGTTGTTCTTTCCTGGAAAATATTTATTAATACGTTCTACGAGATCATCGTTAAGTCGTTACGTATGCACATTACGCCGCGTTGACACATGGAAATAAATCATTTAAGAATATTATGCTTCGTTCGCTGAGACTATTTTGTAAAAAATGTAGAAAAACTTCCGATTATTTATGTGGAGTTTAATCTGTAATTACGTAATTGATCACGTGGAAATAACGACTGCTCGCGACAGTGAATTATAGGATTTTTCAATTTTGCTACTATCTCGGTGCTTTCGGTTTCTTTAGTTCGGTCCTCGTATTCTCTGACCACTTTCATTCTTTCACCCTTATCGTTTTCAATCTTTCGTGGCTTGATTCACGCATTTTCTTCTCCCATTGTCTTCGTGTTTCCCTCTTAGAAATGACTACTCGACATTATGCTCGTAATAGCCCCGCAGCCGGCTGTCTCGCCGCTCTTTTCAACGCCTCTTTTCCTCGAGAGAGCGTTGATTAATGATCGCTCGAGAGCTCGTGATAAATCGCGAAAAGGACTTCGCGAGAGTTTCACCGATGCGAACGAGAAAAAGAAGCTGGTTTGTCGTCGAAATCGAATCGTTTTAATTAACGCGTGGAATGAGTTTCGAGCTTCTCGCTCGATTATCGTCGTTTAATTCCATCGACGCATTATCCGCTCCATTCTACGGGGAAAAAATGTACAACTATTTGTAGAAAACGTTATCCCTCCTCGAACCGTCGAGTGCCGCTTAAATAAACTTGATCAAGAGTAAGTTAACTGACCATGCACAGGTGTTTGCGAGAAAGTCCACATATTCTCAGTTCTAATTCGAATTGATCATTCGAATCATTATTTATTCCCACGTTTTAAATTCCGAAATTTCAAAATCTTCCCAAGTTCGTAGGTTCTGGGACTTCAAGTTTAACAAATTTTGAAGTCGCAAAGTTCCGAAATTCCAGAATTCTAAAATTCCGCTTTCCGAAACTCGATTATCTTAATATTTAACGGAACCCATGGACTGAGACTTTGGGAAACCCTGCTTTAGGCAAATAGGACCGGAAAGGGTTAATCTATTCGAATTGAAATGCAGCAGTTTCCAAGGTATTGATTGCGAAAGGGTTTTGATAGTACTTGATTGAAGTGGATGTTAACTAGTCGATAGCTGACTTGTAACTGACTAACAATGGCTGAAGTCTCCGTGGGGAGACTATTAGGGGTGGAGTACTCGGATAACTTGTCTGACGAAGTGTTTCGGTTCAGAGGGGGTTACAGTTAGCATACTTAATCGAACAGAAAAATTCTTAATTGGGCCATCGTCCAAGATTTAAAGTGTCTAGGTCAACGAATGTCATCGTTGATAGTCATCGTCCAAATTGTGGGAAAATTGAACTTTTTAACCCTGGAAAGATGCACCGTTATAACTTTTTGAACTTTAGAAATATTTAAACATACTTCGGTAACTTTTCCTAACTTTTCCACCCTTATACGGAGCAGTACGTGAACGTAGAGTTCAGAGTCGGCTATAAAGAGTTTTAGAATACGAGATTGCACCCGATCTTTTAACCTCACCATTCTGTCGCGGTAATTTTGCGATAAATTAAGTAATAATTTTGTCTAATCGTATGGTTTTATGGTTGTTTCAGGGGACAAGTTCGAGGCCTGGTCCCACCGAGAATTCGGCAGATGTGGAGAACATATTGAAGGTGAGTGAACGATTACTTGCAACGGTGAACGTAGAGATTTGGCTCTAGCTGCCTCGAACTTTGATCGATAAATCAATTTTCTCGTCGATACAACGCTGTCTATCTCGCGGTTATACCGTGGCTGTTGTTCGGCCAAATCGACCCGGCGTTTCGGTCTGCTCGTATCGATTTTCGTGATCGTCGATGAAACGAACAATTTCGCACCCTTCAAGTGCCGGAAACTTTGACGTCCATTAACCCTTTGCGCTCGGTAATTTTTTCCACTTTTGGCGCTCGTAACCGGGAATTAAATTGAAAGGGAATTGATGTATCAAGGTATTGATTTTGACGATATTTCGGCAGGTGAAACGGCGCATAGTTGCCGTGCTTTCGTAAAACTTTCTCGATTGAAAAAGAACGAACTGGAGACGATCGATTCGTCAAAAAAGTATTTAGCGCTCGAAGGGTCAAAAGTTAAGAGAGAGGCAACGAGTTTGCGGTCTGTCGACCAATCATCGATTTTCTACTTAAACTTTCGATTACTTTCATGGTCGTGTCCGTGGATTTACGCTCTCGAAATAACTCGAATCGAACTTACGCCTCAAGGATATGTCTCTATAAATAGAGCCGTCGTTTTGACGTCGATCGAGTCGACGGACGATTAATTTTTCCTCCGAGAACTTATCTCCGATATCTGGTAAATGCGCAACGTTAACTCACTGATCGGCAAAGCGTGTAGACACGATAAAATTCGTATTATTCGGAACGCGATCGTTCCGTTTTTAATTACTCGATTAAAAATGACTATCCGTCGCATCGACGTCATGGAGTCGCCGGATGACGCTTCATTGGTCATTTACCCCAGAGGCTACTAGAGATTACGAGCCAGCGATGTCAAATACGAGGATTCAATCTTTCCGGCACGAATAAACGATTATTCTTCTCGTGAACTCGTTTCCACCGGTACACACCAGAGTCGAATCTCTGATACACGTTGCAATCGGGTTGATAAACTGCTTGCTGACCTAGTTCTATTCGTGAATAGAGAATAATGATGGCGCAGGGAATGGCTGGGTGTCGTGGGAGTCTAGGAATCTAGAATCTTCCGGACAATCTTTGTCCACTAAATCTTTGGGGTTTCTATAATAAGTCGTACCTACGATTCACCGAGACGATCAGCGAAATCGGACAGTCGTTAAATTTTATTTAAGTCCGTTCGAGTAATTGGTTTTCCCATTATTTCATCGACGTTCCATTCGATAAGAAAATCCTTCTTTTCCAGAACTTACAATATTTATTATATACCCGGTATTTGAAAATATGCTTTGTATTCGGATTATAGTCACCCTAAATAGCGAAAGGGTTGAAACATGATCGTAGCAGGGTCGCAGCCCCTATAATCCACAAAGGGGTTCAATTTGTCTTAGGTACACGTATGACAGTTGAACATCGCAGCAAAAGGATTAATAAAGTATGTAAATACTTAATAATATCGTTTAGAGTATAATGTAAAATCCATCATTTTAACTCATCCGTATAACGAGATTTCTCTATAGAACGCTTTGGTTTCGGGCTCGATAAAAGCTGTCAGGGCTCGCTAGGCTCCAGTGTTAATTTATGGACACGGCTTAACAGCGATTATCAGTGAATTGATATCATTATTGGGTTGCAATATTGTGACACGCTTGATCGAGTATCGAGATACAGTGCCGGCGATAAATGTCCGAGCGCATGTGTCTGTTGTCGATGAAACGCGATTAATACCGTGTGGATAGGTGTTGCAGGCTGCCAGGCCTTTCAGCTATATCTCCAAAGACGAAATCTGTCGACCCATCTATGCCATTTAATTAGCTTAAATTGCGAGAATTTGGACATTTCAAAACTTGGGTATTTGGATATTTAGGTGTTTGAGTGTTTGGGAGTTTGGGATTTGAATATTTGGACGTTTGAGGATTTCGAAATGTGTGGATTGGAGCTCGAGAATTTGAGAACGCGTAAAAAAATTGATCAATCTGTCAATTTGGAGGTGTCCCATAACTCGAGTGTCGAATCCTATCAAAAATAACCCTATGATACTACGAACGGTGCAAATACCTTTTCTATTTGCGACAGTAGTTGAAAGTGTTATCGGTAATCGGTATGAATGAAATTTTGCCGAGGTTTCGATAGAATCCGATGGAGGGGTTAAAGTTTGAGATTGACCGCAGAATGGAGCATTAATTCGCGCAGTGTATCAGTCGTGGAGAGGCGGTGGACGTAACCGTTCTCCAGGCTTTTCCACTTTCAGCTCGAATTTATGACGATAGCGCGGCAGCCAGCAGTGGCCAGTCGGTGTTCTAGCTCTGGCCACGTCCTCTTCCCCCGGGTTTCCGCTGCATCCTCTTTCCACTTTGCTCTGGCCGTTTGGTATAGAAGCACCGTCGAGGCCCATGAATTATTCTCACGGCTCTGGCCGTGGGAAAATACGAGAGTTGCGCCAGTAGGCATCGTAAATGCGGCTGCTAATTGCGCTCGCCGACGACGACGACAACGACGACCACCACCATCGTTGTATCTAGCCAACTGCTCCTGAATATCGTTCTTCTCGTCGTCGTTATCGTCCGAGGACCAAATCAAATTCAATATGCACTCCTGAATCTGAATCAGTCCGATACAATTCCTCTTATTACTATTCGAATATTACCTGTAACAAGCGATGTTCTCTTCTACGTACACTCTTTGATCATGGTAGGTACAAGGCAAGAAATTAGGGGAACTTTGGAGATTGTAAGAAAAAATTTCAAATATTAAGTTTGCTGGATATAAGTGGTGCTTTTTGCGATACATTTGCATTTGATCGATCAGCACGGTCCCTCTGGTTTTCGTTACCCATCGTTTCTTCTATCCTTATGGCAGTCTCTACTCGGTCGTCGATTAATCGAGAGATTTTCAGCTTCCATTACGGTCGGCTGGGCTATCCGACTAGCCTGCGGGGATATTTAGCGTGCAAGCTCCTCCCTGACGATTGTCGTTGCCGCGTTGGAGCTTTTTTTTTGTAGCCAGCTTAAATTCGATTCTCGTGTAGCCTCCGATAAATCGCGGGTAATCCACTTTTCGTACTAGTACGGCTCGTCGACCTCTGATTTCGATTCACGAACTAGCCGGCTATTCTACGGCGATTTCGATCCGCGTTCTACGATATTTTGCTTCCCCGAGCAACTTTTTGCTTTTGCATTAGTATGCCGATCGTCAGTGGCAGCTCGAACACAATTAGAACGAGTTGATAAGGTTAATTTGAGGTTGATCGAGTTAACTGGTAACCGAAGACTCGAGTCGACCCGTTGTCTTCGAACGACGTAAAAAGACGGTATCGCAGATTTTCATTTGGTGCCAGACGCACTCGAACGAAATTTTTAGCCGACGGTTAACCGATTGTTCGAAAGTAGTCGAGCCGAAAACTTTGGAATTTTACTAGGAGCGGAGAATACGCTCGATGGGGGTTGGAAAAGGGTGGTTGCACTCGTTGCATCGAGTTCCGTCGAGTGCATCGTCGAAGGGAAAGAGCGAGTGCATCGCGCAAGTGCAGTCCCTCGAGTCCTCTCGAAGAGATGTTTCGCGGAACATTGTTACGCTCGCGTTGCGATACGAGATAAAAATATCTTTGACCCGCGTGTATTTTCCAGAAAATCCGACGAGTCTCTCAGGCGTCGGTAGCCCCGTTTATCCGACGGTATAGGCGACCAGGATAATATTTATCCTGCGAACGAGTCGACGATCGATTCAAAGACGACGTCGAAATAAAGGATTTCATTGCGAGTTCGACGAGGGGGAAAATTTTCTAAAGAACTTCCGCTCCAAACACTTATTACAATTTCATCGACAATTTTACTAGGTTTTACTAGATTCTCATTTCGTTTACAATCTTTAAAATGTGACATTATAAATAGACAATTGTTAAGCACATTTTCGCTGGTTAAAACCGAATTACCTAACCTAACGATTTCGCGTTCCAATTAGCATCTGAATCATGCGAGCGTCTAGACATGCTTAGAATATTATAGCCACGTGTATACGTCAGTTAATTAAACCACATGTCAAGGTGTTAATTTATGCAGGCAATAATTGGCGGTGATTAGCATTCGATGATGACTTATAAATTGCATCGACAAGTATTCCAAATACAGTAAATTACTTGTTTGACCGAACACTTCCGAAGAGCGATCCCGTAATTCGTGATCCAGGCGAATAAACTTATTCATCACGGTTCGTGTAACTGGTTCGCACGAAATGGTAGGTCGGTGGTGAAGAATTCTCTGACTCAGCCCCCGGAGAATTCTCTCCTCTTGGCAAACGCGTTGAATCCTTTCTCGTTCGGCGAGCCGCGAGCGGTGCGATGCAAATTGTACAAATTTCGTACGCGAGTCACGCGTGTCTCGAAGCTGCACACGACCGACCGGGAATAATAAGTTGCGATTAACGACAGATCGGCGTTCGCTTCATTTCGTTCATTTTATTCATTTTTTTTTATCTTACTCTCGTTTACGATTGCCACTCGTGTCAATTTACGAATCAATCGACAACAGATTATTTCGAATGCGTTTTTTTCCTTTCCAAAACACTGTAGCGTGAATTAGTTATGTACCCTCGCGTTATATTGCAACGCGGTGCATTGGTATGCATTAGGTCACGTGTTAGAGCATGTGTGACGATGAGCTAACGCGATGAAAATTCAATGAAGGGTTGGAATTCTCCAAGCGTAGAATTGACATCATATGGAATTCTTAGCGTGATGTATTCTCGACGCGTTGTAGTAATGCATCCAATTTTCAATGCGTGGAGTTTTCGGCACGTGGAATTCCCAGAGTGTGGAATACTCGATATGTTATATATTTGGCGCGTGGAATTGTCGACATCTCAAATTCTCAGTGATGGGAATTCTCGGTGCGTGGAATTCTCAACGCGTAGAATTCTCAACGCGTGGAATTCTCAACGCGGTAAATTCGCATAATATCGTCCACCTGAATATATTGAATATTCTAAAAGTTTCACGTTTCCGCAATTACAGCCACGGTACTCTAACGAGAGTGTGCTGTTCCAATTTCTGTAAGCGCAAACGTGTTGGTAGCACTTAAAGGATTAAAGTAGATTGGTAACGTGACACGTAGTCGATTTTGGTTCGGTGGGAAGAAATATGGAGCGGAAAAATATCGAAACGTTAACTGGTAACGATGTTCCGCCGTACGTTTCCGCTCGAAGGATAACGCTGCCATTGCCGTGCACCGTTATATTCACGACGCGCCGAGTTACATTATGCATGATCGTAGAACGATCCACCGCGGTTGCATTTTATTCTTTTTTCCTCCCTCCGCTAGATATACGTATAACAACGATATTTCGCGATGCAACACGAATTTTTCGATTCGATTGATAAACGCTGGGAACGATCGGTGAATAATTTGTGTCGGAACGTGTCGACGGAAGTGGTTAAAAGAGATTAAACGATGATAAATGATGGCACGGAGGGACGCGTGTCGACTGCCAGTTTTGCAATTATTAAAATATAAAATCGTGTAAGTTATTATTATAGTATCGTTTATTGTTTCCGGGACACTTTTTCAAACATATTACCTCGTACAGTTTAAATACGGCATAGCATACGGTACAAGCATCGAAGATTAATTATTTAATTCTTCAATTCGTTATTTCGAATTATGAAAGATTAATTATTAAGTACCTCGATTCGTTATTCCGAATTATTAATACATATTTTGACAGAATTAAATCCGTGGGCATCGGTTATCGGTAATCGATACTGTAGCTAGCATCTTAATAAATTATGAAAACGCGTTAAAATACGGTCTCGATTCGAACGTGCGTCCTTGGACGCAACTTGCAGGTTCCAATTCTTGTCTATCACTCCAACCTGGCTACTGACAAAGTGACACCCGCTTCTGGTTTACGTCCGAACGAGGAAATATGCACGCGAATTTGTGTGTAGGTCACTGGGTCGAAGATCTGTTTCAAGTTATAAGGTAGGGTGCCAAGAACCAGGGCCAGATTCTCAGTTGATCGCACGTCAGAACGACTCTCGTCAACGCGTGGCTAAATGTTGCAAGCTGTTTCACCGGTGCAGAGTACTTACAAATTTTCCAGTTCCTTTTCTACATTTTTAACCTTACATATTTAATGACGGGGAAAACCGAATCTATTTAGTGCACTAGATTTATGATCCGGACATGATTAATGTTTATTGCACTGTAGTATCGTAAACTTGTCCTTTGAAAGGAAATCCTCGGACCTACCTGAGAGGGCGAAACGTTAAGCCAACCCATTTTCTTTTTATTCGAAAGCTAACGAAAATGTAGAAAAAGTTAGAAACACTTCACGAGGGTACACCTCCAATCTAATACGACTTAATTGCAATAGCTACTGACTCTTGTAAACTAACTCACCAACCGAGTTCATTCTCGGACATCTCTCTAAATCCCCAAATTCCTGGCAGTCCGAATCTCTGAATCCCCAAATTCCTAATAGTCCAAATGTCTACATCCCCAAATATTCGACGAATTCCTAAATCTCATCGTGAAATTTCTGAGGTTGAAAATTGCCCAAGCAAAAAGAGTGTATAAATTTTCCTCTGCCTATATCGGCATTTTCCCAAGCGAGTCCTATGTATCCAGGCAGATTATTAACGGGAGAGTTAGAATCCAATCGTCGTAATTTTCGCACAGTTCCCGGTGTAACGCGGGGCTCGTCGGTAAACAAGTTCTGCGGTTGATCGTAGAAAGAACATAAGCACGGTAGACGAGAAAGAGCGGAGCCTTTTGTCTCGTCGCTCTTTGTTTCCGTCGACGGATGTCTCGACGGGTCAATGAATCGGTCTCGACGATTCGCCCGATGGAAATGCGTTTCGTTCGCTGCGCTATGTCGCTCCACACACCAGAGGCTGCATTGTTGGCGTGTTTGCGACTTCTAGCCTGCCCTCTCCGCCGACAGTGTGGATGCACGCAAAACCGCCCGGACCAGCGTTAATAGACGCGAGTTCCGAGTACCTGCTCGGCATGGCTGATCATACACGGAATTAGTAGACCTCTTCCTCTCTCTCTCTGTCTCTCTGCTTTGCTCTTGCTCCTCCGGTGCTCATTGACGTAATCGTGGCCCAGATGCGCCCGCTCTTACGCAAAAGAGCCCGTGTGTTTGCGGCTTGCACAACCCCTGGCTGGGTGACGATGCCTCGATGAAAGGAAAAGGGTCAGCTTTTACGCGAATTACGCGCCAACCATGCGAGAAGGGAACCGTGTTTGTTTCACGGACGTGGCGCGATGTTTTCTCCAAAACGATTCAGGTATCGAATGCTGCATCGAGATTTGCGGTGAATCAAACTCGCGAACTTTTTTTTGCCACTTGTTAGGTACTTCCGACAGTTGTCGAAACTTTGATGTTTATCTTTCATTTGGCGCCAAATTCCGATACTCAGGTTAGTTCAGGTATTCGTTAGGGGCCGTTTACACTAAGCCAGTAACCCTAGTTGCATTGCCAGAAGGTAGTCGAATTGTTGCGTTTCTTGTCTGTAAACTATTTTCTCTTTCCAACAGACCTACAAAGTAAGGAACACAAAACTACTACCTACTAGTAAGACTACTGATACGAGATACTGACATAGTTATTCGCTGTATCTGTTACATTATGCCTTTTTGCTTTCAACGCGATATATCTGAAGCGTGAAGGTATATCGTGAAAATGATTCTTTCGGTCGAGTAGCTTGTTGAGATGTTTGTAATCGTTTATTTGGGTGGTCGGCGTTGAACATGGGGTGCTGATTTAATTGAAAGATGGTTCGAGACGTCGAGTGATTGACGCGTTAATCATACGGAGTAATGCGAGAATATTTGATAGGGTACCAGCCGAGTGATCTTGCCGAGGTAATTACAAACTTTTATGGACCGAGATCGATGCTTGTATATTTAGTAAATTCAAATGGCCGTTTGTACTTGGAACGAGTTAATCGCGGCAGTGAAAGCGTTAACTCGTCACTCGGATCGTCTCGTTTACACCGGGAATGCTAATCGACCATCGATCGTCTGTGTTTCAGGAAATGACCATGCCACCCACGCCTCTGACGGCCATCGCCCAGACACCGAGGAAGGAACTCGAATCGAAGTTCACGTTCAATCCTGTACTGGCGAAGGTGAGCATCTCTTTATTTCGCAGCCGCTCATTACTCGTTTGGCACATTTAATATTACTCGATCAATGTTCGCTTTCAAATTTATAAATTTCCGAAATAGAAAATTTACTATTTAAGAGACAGTTTGAAGGTCTCACTAAGAAGTACTTTGGGTTTCGATATTTCGCGATTGAAAAATTGTCTCGGTTGTACTTGAAAGTTTTCGCGTTAGTTGTACGTAAACAGCGGTGTTTAAAGTGCAGGAGTATTTGTCCGAGCGAAACCGTTAGAGGATCGTGTCGCGTGTCTGAACGAACAATATAAATCAGCGTTTATACGAGCAGGAGAATCGAACGATCGGTTTGTTGCACGCGTGTCGTGGTCTCGCGCGACTCGGCTCGTATCGATCGTGGAAACGTTTCGAATCGCATCGAGCAGAGTGTTTCGTGCCACTTGGCACAGCGTCAAGAAGCTCGTTCTCTCTGGTCGAGACGGACGCCTTTCGTTGCGGATAAAGGCGGCTTCCTCGCGAACGCCGTCGTCCATCCTTTCGTTACATAAAACGCGAACGCCCCGTGTAAACGCGGATTTTCGGTTTCTCCGTTGTACACGAGGCTAGGCAGTGGCCACAACTAAATACTCGACGGTTCGTTCGATCGATCGATGTTGGTGTTCCCGAGGTTTCGTGCCACTTGGCATCGTGTCAAGAGTTTCGTGTTCCGAAAAGCACCGACGCGGCTGCAAGAACGAGACGAAGAAGAGCGGTGGTCGAGGCTCGTTGGCGACCACGGGGAAAGAACGGCTCGCGAGATGCACGGGACTCACCAAACTATTTCGACGGCTTCGTACTCGATGATTAAGCGTAAACAAATTGCACAATGCACGGAGAATGTCTTTATGCTTGTACCAAATTCGAAAACATCACCCGATTTTAATTGCGTTCGTGGTCGGATTGAAATGCATTGTTCGTTGGTGTTCGATTTAACGCGAGACGTAACTAGGACGCGATTAACATTTTGCAAGTAAAGCGATTCGAAACCGAACACGGTTTGGTGCACCTACGACGATAGTCATCGAAATGGATCATTTTTAGATTTATTTCAACACGAAATCATCAAGTTATTTCAATTTTAAGTCTCATCGGTTACACCTACCAGACACACGAGCTGTCAAAAATAACCGAGAAAACTTAGAATTGAAATAGCTTCCGCGTTTATTAAGTTTTGTCTAACGGGTATCGTGAAAGAGACATAACTCGCGTACGCGATGGATAAGAATAGCGAAAGTATCATAGTTTATACGATTTCCGTAAGGTAGAAATTTGTGCGAGGTCTTTGGCGAGTCCACGTATATCAGTCTAAGAAGAATTAATTTCGGCTAGACGCGACACGAAGTTCTTTTTTCCGCGATAGCACGCACGATGTAACCTTTTTTCGCGACGGTAGCTTTCTCTCCGGCGATGGAGCAGCACGATTAATTGAAATTTGCGAGACCACGACTGGCCAGCTTGCACGCGACACGTACACGGTAAACGCTTTGGTCGATATCATTTTTTAAACGAATGACCGTGTGTATTTCTGCCCTCGAATTTTATCTTTGCGCCGTTGGTGAAAAATAGGTTTTTTAAATTTTAATTGAAAATCAGAGATAGCTCGATTACACGGTATACGTACTATATCGATAGATAACGTGCTCGATGATATCGCGGGCGTTATGCGGATCGAATACCGCCGCGATATCCTATCAGTCGCGAACAATCATTGTTTTTTCTTTTGCAGTTGACTGAAGTGACGCCGCAGGAAGCCGCGAAGCCTCGTAAGTAAAATTTCCACGTGTATTCCGTTCCTTTCGGGGGTAATCCTCTGACTAGTGAAAATGCTCGATGGCGCGATCAAGTCGGGAAACCCTGTTACGTGTGCGACTTTGCACCCGAAAGCTATCCCATTATGTGACTGACGATAACAAGCTTCTTACTACCGACAACTAAACTTCGTTAAATACTCGGATGTTCAAATACCTGGATAATAGAATATGCAAATGTTCAAATACCGGAGCGCTATAAAAAAAAAGGAACAGTTCGACGAAAAATAAGCCCGCTGGAATTTCCAGCGGATCATTTAAATTGAAACGTATTAATTAATAACCACGTAACGTTTATTTCACTCGTAACACGATTAACCCGAACAAAACAATTTTTATCGTTACTAATATTTTAAACGACGGCCATTTGCCGGCAACGAATACCGGAAACGGACATTTCGAAACAATTTAATTCCCGTGTTTTTTTCCCTCCCTACCATTCTTTTGTATGGCCGACAATAGGTACGGTGAAACGACAAAACCACCGGGGCTAATTTAATAGGTGCGTTTGTAACGTTGTTCGAGGATGGCGCGGGGACGTACCGGGTTACCTCGTATTCTTTCGACAGAAATATTTTCATAAAACTGCAGCGTTGAAATTATTTGCGCCGGCTCGGTGGAAACAAAGTAGCGGCCCATGGAAAACACGACAAAAAAAAAAAAAAAGGAAAAAAGAGAAAACCTGTGGATTCATTGCGATCCGCAAAAACCGTGAACGTCAATTTCCAGCCGCGTTTCACAGTCACTGACCTTTCCCATTAACTCCACGTCCCGGGTAATTTATATTTGACTCGCGATTCTACGTATACACGTGCGTGAAACATATACCAACACGTGCACACCGGAACGAGGGGGGAAAATATATTTCGACGACGCGTGGAAAATTTACGTTACACCGAGTGCGCTTCGATAACTGTTTACCTTAAACATCTGCACATTTATTTTCGGGAAAATATTGCATTATGCCGCGCTTTCGCGTTCGACGAAATTTTCAATTGCCCTTACTCCGCCGGAGAGTACTTTCCTTTATAGATTCCCTGCCGTTATCGACCGTTCGATTCGTTTAATACCTGAATTGTCACGTGTCGCACCGACGATCGAATTAACATGGAAACCCTATTAACTTCTCGTGAGTGACGGTCATCTGATTATGAGCGGTTTTATCGAACACCTGGAAAGTCCATAGGAAAGTAACAAGGATTAGGTATCGCTTAAAGAACAGAACAGAATTATTAACAGCTTTTCTGGTTGGTCTGCGTTTTTGTGCGGAGTCCGGGGTTTTGAGGATTTGGGACCTTAGAATTTGGGGATTAATGGATCTTATGGATAGTTGCATCGACGTAGACGGTGATGCAAGACGTGGAATACGTAGAACGCGTGACTAACCGTGTCGATTGGGTTCGTTAAAACCCAAATATTTGTTTATCTTTATCCCTCTTATTCCATGTTTATCTTGACCAAGGGAGAAGCGGTATTCCCGTGAAAAGTTGCGGAAGGTTCGTCCGACGCAGAACCTGTGGATTCATTGATATTCGAACGTTTCTAAACGGGACGGAGGCTGTTTCGGGGGTCGAAAGTGGCCGAGGGAGAAGCAAGGGATACTGTTTCATGAATTAACCATTCGACACGGTCCTCCCTTCGAATACACTGGCCACTTTGCGACGCCTATTATAGGTCAGCTCTCGCGATCGACTACCCTCTCGGCACATTTCGAAGCCACGGGCTACGGGAATTCGACTCTCGTTCGGGTAAATTTGAACTGGCCTTGGTGTGCTGATTAAACCGATTTCGCGGCTTTCATCGGGCGTCAAATCGAACCCTCGAAAGGCTGCACTCGACTCGCGCGAACGCGTGATTTCACGGGGCTGCTGAAGCGAACAGGCGAAAGTAATTGGACGATTAGGGGAACCTCGGTGTTAGACACTTTTACGGGACGATGGTGAAGCGAGCTCGGATCTAATCTCCGAATCGGCCGTTTCCGGTTCCCCTTTAGACTCTTGATTTACCTTCGAGGTCGGTACGTTTCTTTGGAGCCACTTCCCGCCACCTCGGAAGCTACGAAACGCCCACCGACATCAACCCTGAATCTCGCCCTCTTTTAACCCTTTGCCAACCTCTTTCATTCTGTGCATATCCTCCCTATTAATTTAAGTACTCGTCAACATTCGCTACGTTGTCATCAATTTCTATTAACTATGCTTACATGAATTTCTATTGAAAGAAAATCCTGACGCTTTACTTTTCAAAATAAAAAGCGTCTGCAACACGTGAAGAAACATGTCTATGGTTTACATTGAGTCATCGGTATTGAGTCATGTAATTTTCTATAAACTCGTTTGATAGAAAATCCGTAAACAACCTCTACCCTTAGTCATCGTAGGACTTCGACACGATTTGTCATCCTGTTCTTTTGTGGTTCGGAAAAACCTAGACACTTATCTACAAATTACGTATATCCGCAGATTACCTTGCAATTTTAGTGAACTTGACAAATCTTGAAAAACCTGAACACAAGAAATATTTCCTACTATTTTACTAGAGTCAGTTGTTACAGTAACGAATGTTACAAAGAGTTATTGCACTTTTATCAGCGTAGTAACACATGGCGAGTGCAATGAAACGGGGAAAGTAGAAAACGTATGGGTTTGCTTTTCGAACAGATTCTGAACAAAAGGGTTAACCTCGTGACGGCTTCCTCTTTATCAAGGAGAACAGACTCAAGGAGGTCTCGAGCTGATTAAGAGGAGGGAACGCGTTAACCACGTTGGAATTGTAATGCGCGTGCTTGCCGCCTACCAGCGCGCTTCCTCGTGGAATTTATCCACCTGTACACGCGTGTAGGTGTTAACGGGCGAGGGCGTGATCGCGTGACCGACGACCTTTAGTCGCGCGATCACGAGCGACGGGCAAAAAGGGCCGATTCTTTGACTTTCGTTCAGTTCGTGTTGCCTCAGAAAATAATTAAGTCAGTCTCGTTTTCGTTCCGACCACTTTAACAATTTGTAAGCAGTGATCCATGGAAATCGTGGGCGCTTTCATCGAGTCAATCATATTTTCTGATCGACATTTAACACAGTGTTGCGCGTTCGTTGCCTGTATGTCCTCTAAATATTGTATTTAATTACCGGCAGACATAGAATACCTCGATTGAAATTCGTGATACGTTACACGAATTTCGCTCCACGTTGTTTGTTGCAATTGACAGTCAACCATTTCGCGCTCGAAACATTAATGAAACATTAATGAAACGTTTACACAGTCGTTTGTATCAAACTTCGAGCTTCGAATTGATATGCTGCGTTTGTGACACTTTTGTGTCTCGAAACCTTGTCAGACTTTGTGTTTCAAGATCGGTCATTGTTTGTTGTATCTGGCACCTAGCCACTTTACATTAAAGAGACCAACGAAATGTTTATTCGGTTGTCTTTATTAAAGCTTCAGCCTTAAATTGATGTCTCATAAGTGCTATTTCTTGATACTTTCATGCCATTAAATCACGTTAGACTTTTAAGTAAATAATATATGAACTTCACTGTGGTTGCTGCAACTGCAACTGAGCTATTTTGCAACAAGACTATTCTTGAACCACTTACATAGTCATCTTCAGTAAACTGCGAGCTTCAAATTGATATATGCTAAGTATTATTGTGCGATGCTTTTATGTTATGAAATCGCATCAGACTACCATTTCGTGCACGAATTTCATTGGGGTCCATTACTTGTTACAACTGAAAGGGCCATTTTGTAATACGAATATTCACGAGTCGTTTCTATGTTACGTGTAACGCGATAGTTACACGTGCAAGTGTCCTAATTCATAAGATTCCAGGGGTATAAATGAGCCGGAAAAACGAGCAGCAATTTTCTATTTCTTCCATAGAGTGGCTGCTATGTACATAATACAGGCGTGTGCACACACGAGAGGGATGCACGCGAAGACGAAGGCGAGCGTATAACACAGCACATAACAAATAACCTCCCCGGCATCGGGATGCCTCTTTTCCTCTTGCCGTTTTGCCCTCCGTGGTCTGGCTGCTATCTTCCTACCCCCCTGTCTCCTGTTTCTCCCCTCGCTCGCTATTTCTCTTTTTTCTTGTTCGTTTCTCTCATCTGCCTCGCTTCCTGGTCCTCTCCTCTCCTCTTCTCTCCTCTTCTCTCGCGATACGTCGAGGAGGATGAGCCGGAGAACGATGAGACGAGATGGTGGTTTCCATGGAGACCAACCATCCCGTGTCGGCGTCTAGGATTCGACCTTCTGTCGTCGTTCGTGGATCGACCCAGGACACGGTACCAATCGTAACAACTTTTTCTCCCTTTTTTCCTTCTTTTATCAGACGGCTCTGAAGGTGTCTTTGTCGGTTGAATTATAGGTCAGACGTTCAACGACCAGTCTATCAACCCTTTTTACCCCGAAACTGATAGACAGTTTGTTTTCCATTATTTCACGCTCGAGGATAATTTTATGGGGGACCTTTCCGAGGCTTAACAGATACAGTTTATGGATTTGGGGAATGTGTACAGTGGGGGATTTATGGATTAGCGCGATTTAGAGAATAGGGATTTGGGAGACCTTTTTACAGGTCTAGTGGGGGATCTTGGAATTTGAAAAGCAATAATCAGAGTTCTTCGCGTGTCTCGTTACGAGCATTTTCGTCGTTACACGTAATCATTAAGTATCTCACAGCACGACGTTCCGCACATACTAAACCCGATCGTTTCCTCTCCTACTTTGCGAACAGGTTATGGACAAATTTGCCAGTCATGCGTCGTATTAACCTGTTGAGCAAGTTATTTTTCCACCGGAACAGAACTGTTTCTATTAAAAAATGCACGTAGACTACCACTTATTGTGTAATGACACGAAGCACATCGCAATTAAAACGTACAGATAATCGAGACACTGATCGGTACATGTAAGTTGGCGAAAGACTGTCAACCGTTAATTCCCCGTAAGACGAAAGAACAGAAACGAACGATGGATACATTTGGTAGGAATAACGAATCAACTCGTCTTGTCGGGTTAACAAGCGGAAGCATCGATCTCTTGTGGCAGTTCCTCGACAAGGCAAATTTATCTTTCTTATTTCTCCATTTAGCGGAACGCATCGGTTCCTCATAGACTCGGCGATCTTTGGGAATTTCGCGCGAGAGCTGCGAACTCCGCGAAAGAAAATTTATCGGCCGTTGAGAGAGCCAGCTTGAGCGCTCAACTACTTCGCGAAGTTTTCATTAGAACCGTCCCGATAAACTCCCGAAGACTTTGCCGGCTTGTCCGCCGGATAATCGCAGTAATTATCCATGGACCGATCTGCCTCGAATACCGCGACAGGGAATTTCAAGTTTGCGGCAGTAACTTCACCGGTACCATCGGCGTTGCACGGCAATTCCCGTGACATTAATTATTGAAATCGCCCCCGGCAGTCTTCTCTCCGTCGTTCTCTATCACGAACTCCATTTCTCCGTCTCTGTCTCGCGTTTTCCTGTTCCCGTCCCTGCGTTTCGCTATACCTATCTCTCGCGACCCGTCCTACCTCTCAGCCTCGTTTTCTAGTTCGAAGGAAGTCCCTTGGGCGAAGTTCGCCGAGGAGCAGACAGAGACTCCGCCATTTAATATTCAATCGCTCAGCCGTCTTGTCGCTACTGGCTCGCGACGCGAACAAACGAGACCGATAAATTAATATCGCTGATCGAGCCATTCTATCCTGCTACCCTCGACTTGCCTATCTACACCGCCTCCTACTCGTGTCCCATTTTCGTTATCCCACGTGGAGCCGCGTGTGCTCCTGTTACATTTTTTCTGGCGTACCGCGATTTTCGCTGCCTTTTGTGGATTCTCGATACGGAAATTTCATCGCTGATTTGTAATCGCTTATCTTTCGGGAGATTCAATTTCACTTTGGGACCCAGGAACTTGGAGAGTTAAGGACTTGGAACTTAAAAATTTTGGGACTTAGGAATTTTAAATGGAAACATCAAGGGTTTAAGAACTTCTGAAGATAGGAATTTCGGGATGTAAGAATTGTGGAACTCAGAAAC
This sequence comes from Megachile ligniseca, assembly GCA_945859555.1. NCBI lineage: Eukaryota > Metazoa > Arthropoda > Insecta > Hymenoptera > Megachilidae > Megachile > Megachile ligniseca. The sequence continues at coordinate 9,425,924 of OX243786.1, forward strand.
CCTTGGACTTGAGAAGTCTGGTACATAGGAACTTCGGTAACTTTGAGACTACGGAACTTCACAACTTTAGATACTAAGTCCTATATAAAATGTATATCTCACAATAAAGTTAGAACTACACACATAAAAATGGTGTATAATGTAAGAAAGTGGCAGAGAAGGGTGGTATAAAAATAATATATGTGTTAAGAAAGTAATCGGTCAGTCACGACAAGAACAGCTACTCTTTGTAAACTGAAGCAAATTAAAAAACGAAATTGATAAGTGTGCAACGGGCGTTCGTGATCGTTCGATCATCGTCGCGAACCATAGGCTTGTTCCATTTAGTCCCTTGTTAGGGGATTGTTTTTTTGGGGGGAGCTCTTTGATTACGCGAAGTGCACGCGATTATTTTATTCGCGTGTTTTTAGACGGTTGCAAGAAGGGATCAACGGGTGCGAGAACTCTGCTTAATATTGTGCGTGGAAACTTACTCGAACGGTATTAAAACTGCACGATAATGGCTGGCCTCGAGGTTCGAAGCGGGCTTCAACAAATTGAAACACGTCACGCCAATCGGGAACGTCTTTGAAATCCGATAAACTCTTTACTGCTCTTTCCTCTAATTAAACTCTGCTCCCTTTTTCTCTTTCGACTTGTATCCCCATTTCTAAATAATATAAATTGTCTCGACGTTTTTGGAACAGATAACAGAACAGAAAGCGACGATACACAGCGTATCGGTAGCGCAGTTACGCAAATGTTACGTGCAGAGCGTGTAAATTTTAAGGGTCGCTAGTTGGCCGCGGATGAATTCGAAAAGTCTATAGAACGAAGGACAAACTGGGAAGGCTAATTTATTGAGAGAATGCAATTTCATTCCGAGTGTGCCACCTTTGACATTTGCCCGAATCGATACCTGTTGAGCGGTTCGGAAGCCGCTCGAACCGTGCAGCTGGTATTATTACAAGCGCGTACACGTGTCCGCGGCTCCAGTGTGCGTATCATTACGTCGCTTCATGAATATATGCAGCTTGTATCTGTCCTGTCCAATGACGGTCGATACGCGAATTTTTACCTCGACGTTCGATTACTCTGCCATAGTGCCTGATCAGGGATTTTAATTACAGTGATTCGAACTTTCGAAATCAATTCGCGAACTATAGCTTCATAGGTTTTGTTCAGAAACTTAAAATTCGAGAATTTTGGGACCTCTTGGCACTTTGAGACATGAAAACTTGAAAACATTTACCAAATTCTACTCTAAATTATTAGTTTAATAATCGTAGGATTTATCCTTTTATGCAAACGTTAATTATCGGCTTTCAATTACGATCAATACCCAGCTAGTTAATTAACATATCTCGAAGCCAAAGCACGGCATGTCTTCCCCAAACTATGCATTCGAATATCTGAATATTCAATTCGAAATGCAAACAGTTCAAATTACCCGAACAAAGAATTCGTAGCTGTTTGAAATAATCCGAATAATTGAAACGGTTCAACTATTTGAAGCATTTCGACCCTAGTTGAAACTTAAATTTTCGTGCAGCAAGCGATCAAACAAATGAGATAACTGAAGAGACGAGCATATTCCTCGAATTCTGTGAAAAGTCGTGATTTTAACGACTTCACGGGGCTGAACGTGTAGCATAATTGGAGAAGTAGGTCAACTCCGCTCGATACTACACAGAGGTAACTGACAGCGACTGGCGAAGTAGCGGGGGGGTTCGATATTCAATATTTAATTTGTCTGAGCACGTGTACGAGCCCTCTGTTGTAAACTCATCCTACGAGGGGTTGTTTTAACGCTGGTTAACTCTCTGCTTAGACTCGTAACGACACAACGGACTTTCAGAGTAATTTCAAGAGCGGCAGTCCTTAGTTTTCCTTCGTCGGAGACCAAGTGTATCGGCTTCGCAAGTTTATCGACTCCCGATCGAAAGTTTAACAACCACTTTAATTGCCAGATAGACGTTTACGAAAACTCACTAACACTATTTACAAGTTGTAAATACTAATGTACAAGTTCACGAAATTTCGAATCTACCTAATTTGTTCAGATTCCCGAATTCTTAAATTTCTAGACCCCCGAGTACATAAATTTTCAACCAGCTATCTTCAAATACCCCAGGAGGTATAGTGTTCGTACCTTCAAACTTTATAAGCACGAAGAGCACGGTTAATACTGATAATAGAGAGGTCAGAATTGTTGCGTTAGCCATGACAAAGACAGTCTCGCGTTATTGTGACAGCCCGGGGCGTTGGTTACGCCATTCGAACGTCGGTGTACCTCGATCACGGTTAGATCGCGTTCTTGTCAAGTTGATGACGTTTGCTCGTGGTGTCTGCTAATTTGTAGCGTTTGATCGCGTAACTGCGAGATGATGCGCCTCCAGCGATACTTCGGGCTTAGCCGTGTGAACGGATGGCTAGTCAAATGATGTCGCTTCTCCTTTCACGAGAATATTAGGTGCACGCTTCTTCTTTCGAAGTCACCGGTGAAAAATTATAATTTTAACAACAACTCAAATTTTGACAATAAACACACCCGGTACGTCTTACACTGTCCGATACAGTTAGTCAAATAATTGTTCACAACGTACCTGATCAACTTGGAATACGCTGTTACGAAGCATCGATCGTATCAAATTCTCTAGGCAAATTTCATCAAAATATTCTGGACGAAATGTAGTTTAATCTGTTCGCTGAATCGTTACGGTTAACATAGGAGGATAAGACTGCGCAATAGCCGAAATTGTCTGGCCGCTAAGCGGTACGGAACCGTAAATAATTGGGAGTACAGTTACTCTCGGTTTACGTGGTTCCGCGTAACGAAACAGATTGTCTAACAACGTACTAAAAAGCTCGGCATTAAACGCATCGTTCCGTGTGCTTGTTCGAAACATTAGAACACAACATCTTAGCCCCATTCGGGACAGAGATACTATTATAGAACGATCCGAAACCTCTTGAATTTTACGTCACAGCCTGTAGACCACGTTTCTCGTGTAATTCAGATGCAAATGAGTGCACAGCATTCGGAAGGTTATTTGATTTCGTTTTAACGGCAGTCGTATCGGACTGTGAGTACGAGTACTTCAGCCAGTCTGGAACCACGGAATATTCTGCGAATATCATTAGAAACGAAATGGTGGATAAAGATCATTACTCGTATTTCTTCATACAGTTCTCGACAGAAAAATTTCTTTCTATCAATTTTTATAAAATTAGCTTGGAGTAGGTCGTTTGTAACAATGTGTCTTACGTTGTGACAATGTAAGACGCACCCGGTGTGTCAGCAATTGTATGGGATAGTGTAAGACGCACTCGGTGTGTCATTAACGTTATTAAATACATAGTGCAAGACGCACCTTCATCGAAGCGAAACGTGTTAAGGAAGTCGCTACGGGCATCGGAGGGAACTGAAAGGACGGAAGTTCCTTTCAGTTAGTACCGGAAGTTAGTCGAACTCCTCGAACTTGCCAGAGAGGAGCTTGACTCGTACTTGCGGTTAACTTTCGAGTTTCAGTCAAGGAGAGTTCCGACGAGTCGTCGACTGCGAGCGAACAGCAAACATTTGACTGTAGCTCGCAACCACGAAACTGTTAGTATCGCGAAAGAAACGATGTTCCGTGCGAAAATGTATCGTTTCGGAGATCTCATTCTGGCACGCGATCAGAAATTGCGACGATCAGAGATAGTTGCAGTTCGCGAAAAGTTTCTCTTTGCAGTGACCATGCCAAATGTCTGAATGGTTCTGAATTGTTAGTTGTGGGTCTGAGACGATCGAGGGATACGCGTGATTCGCGAAAAATTGACGAACCGTCGTTTCCTGATCGAAGGGCCCTCTTCGACGCTTCACTTGCCGGCTGTTCCGTTAATAATCTCGTATCCGATACACGTGGATGATGCCTTCGTTTCCCGGCTGTTCGCTCGGTATTTTACCCCCGTTTACCACGCAAACCGCTAACCAACTCGGCTCTCGGTCGACCACCACGCTCCGCCACTTCGAGACTCGATATCTCGGAACTGGGTCAACCGAACGATGTATTATCGAATACGCCGGAGTTCCATCAAGCTCGTGCATTCTCACGGTTGACCACGTGAAAAATAAATACACGCGATCGTGATTTTCACCGACGAAAATCTCAATCTCCGCTTTCGTTCATCCGCTTACTTGGAACGGTTCGTTAATCCCGTCGAGTATAATCGATTACCGTTTCGCATCGATATTCGAATCGTTTCAACTGTATTCCCTAATATTCTTATTCTTCAAAATTTAATATTCGATATTATATTAGCCAGATTTAGAAGAACGGTAACTGATTTCCAACGCGAGTTGTCGGCATGTCGCAGACGATCAGATGAACGGGTCGCTTTTGGTTTGGCATTGAGCTTAACCCGAGCTTAATCGATATACGAACGAAGGTCGTACGCCTCCGTGGCGTCTCCGACTGCCTTCCACTCGGCGCCTTTTTCCTTTCTACTCTCAATCCTCCCGATGCATATTCAAACTGCACGCGATCGCGTCGCGTGTCTACTGTGTGCCTATACCGCCAGGTTAGCGGTACGTTTCATGGAACGATCCGCCATCGATGTCGGCAGTTTGGACTTAATGTGACCGTGATTCATTTGAAAGCGCGAGGTGACCAACACAATGCGACAAACACGGTGTTAACGCTGAACACGCGAGCGAAAAACAATGTTACTGAAAGTCAACGCGTAGACGTTCGACACGTAGGAATCGTTTAGCAATGTAATGTTTGTAGATCCACAATGATGTATCGCGTGCAATTCATCACGTAGAAGTCCAGCGCGTGGAAATGAAATATGTAGAAGTTTGACGCGTCGAGGTTCTGCTTACAGAAATCGAACGCGTGACGATGTAAAGCGTGGAAATGAAACACGTAGAAGTTTGACGCGTCTAGATTTAGCGCGTAGAAATCGAACGCGTGACGATATAGAGCATGGAAGTATAGCGCGTGGAAATACAAAGTATGGAAATTAAACGCGTGGAAAATGAGCACATTGCATTAAATAAGTTATTTTTTCTCACGTTTCTCGCGTTAACGCCGTGTTGATCGTCCAAATATTTGCAATATAAACAAGAAGAAAAGAAATCTGTCGAAAAACACGGGCTAAACGAGAAGAAGGATTAAACGATCCTCGACGATTTTAATCGAGCAATTCTCCGTTTGCTTTTCTTTCTTTCCGCTCGTTCGACGAGAAGAAAAACGACGAGGGTAGTGGTCGATTCTCCTGATCGTTGACTTCCGCTCGATTTGCATTGGAGAGGTGGGTTCGATATCGGTCTTATGAATAACCAGGCTCCGTTTGGGTCGGTTCGGATCGTCGGCAAAGAGTGAACATCTTCGCATCTTTTCATATAAGATTTCCCGTGGAAAATCCTTTCGGTAGACAGGGCGAACGAGAAACGGCCACGGCACGAAGGCAACGAAGAATCTCAATGGCTTTTCCCTTCTCTCTCTTTCTCTATTCACCTAAAACTGGGGATATAAAATAAATTTCGTGAGCTTAGGTTGCCGGCAAACCGTGCCTGAATGCCAAGAACCGCGGCGAGAATATAGAAAACCGTGGATGCCGGCGGGGGAAAGGGTTGCAGGATGTTCTTGAAAGGTTCGTTTATATCTTCGTAACGGCGAATTATTAAGAGAAAAGAAATTCCCTTCGCGTTCTAATTGCTAAAAGAGCCCTCCAATTAAGACGAAAGAAAAGAAGCACCCTTTTGCCAACCGTTAGGTTCGTTCGCTCTTAATTAACTTCTCGGACGCATGACAATTCTTCCGAGCGAGAAAAAAAGAATCGCATTCAATAAACTGAAGATGCCACGATAAAGAGAAACGAGTCGAAAGCTCGCCAACCGCGATCCCTTTGACAACGGGTTTAGGAACGGAGGGAAAAGATCGATCGAAGATGGACGAGCACGAAATTCTCTCGATGCCTGTATACTTGTACGCGTTACATCGCCATTCGTTCGATTTCCACGCGCTGGATTTCCACACGTCGAATTTGCACGCGGTAGGTTTCTGCGCGTTGGATTTCTACACGGCGGATTTCGTCGCGATTAATCGCTGCGCGTCATATATCTACCGACTAGATCACCGCTCGTATTTCTACGCGTTAGATCAGCACGCGTTGCATTTCCCCGCATCGTATCACAATCTCCCGTCGTTCGCGAAAGGGACATTTTAAGGCCGAAGGTTTCGGTAATAAAACACGAACGAGTTAACGGCTGGATCGTCCAGAAGGAGAGAGAATACCGTCGAAGGATAAAAGGGTGAAGAAAAGGCTCGAGGAAACGAATCGACGCGTTTGCAATGGCGCGGCGAGAGGGGGACCGAACGGAGGATTTAATCACGTTAAGTAACTCCGAGCTGCTTGCACACAGAGTGATTCGAGGGTAGAATAGATAGAAAGGGATGGAGAGGGTGGGATGGATATGTGTTATCGACCCCTTTCGCTTCGTCTCCGCTTGGCGTCCCTTCGCGTTGGTCACCCTCTTGGTCTCCTCCTGTTCGCACCCTTTCTTCTTCTGTTAACGACACACACAGAATCGTCCCTTTTTTTTTTATCTCTTTCTCGGCCTGTGGCTGGCTCGCGCCCGATGAAAGAGCGAAATGAAATTCCGTCCGCGCGGATTTCGCGTATAAATTCCTCCGGCTGTAAAAAGGAGAAAAGAATCCTCGAAACTCTTTCACGTTTCGACTGTTCTCGCGCCACCGATCGTTAACGATCCTTTCTTCTGTCGTGAATGAGCGCGCTGCGGAAAGACGTCGCGACGCTTAAGGGACAGCCACGTGATCGATATACAGGGTGCCTACCAAATACGCGGTCTACTTCATCAAAATATACTTCTTCTTAACTTATCGTGTTCGGTATCTTAACCCTTTATCTCATATTAGGTTTGTCGTGGGTTATGTCATCGATCAAACACCCTAACATTTATATCTTGAAATTGATCCCATAGGAACTGACATAAGAAGACGATCTTTTTCACCCTGTACGAAGTAAACGTTTCTTACTTTTCGCGGTTGCATCATACTTTCGTTTCCCGTCTGATTATTTGTCGCGAGCGAAAAAAGGAAGAAAGTGTCTCTCCTCGGTCCGCGGAGTGGCGCGAGAGGAAATTCGAGAAAAGACGAACCAGAAGCGGCAGGGGTTGAAAAGACAGTGTTCGTGTCGCGGGGTTCGCGCAAGGGCGCGCTTAACAAGAAGAGGAAAACCGTTCCGCCGATGCCGGAAGAGAAGCCGAGAGGAAAATGTCCGAGTGAAAAGCGGGAAAAGGATAGGAAGAAACTCGACGAACCTAACCCCCTCCGAGTCGTGGCCGAACGTTATTAGGAAAATGGACCCCGTTCTATCTCCTCTTCGTTTCCTTCTTTCTCGCTCGACAATAAACTGCGTCTTTCTTTCCCTCGGAACGTTGAAGTTTTTAACGTCGAGACGCTAACCCGCCGTCGGCAATTTGCTGCGAGGGAAACGGAGGCTCGAGAGGCGAACGTCTTTTCCGCTTGATTAAAGTAACGCGCTCGTACGCGATACGCTCTTCTCGAAGAATAAAATAAGACAAGGGTAAAACGTTATGAAGCTCTTTTCCCGCGATAGACGTGTATCGAACGTATGTGCTCTGCAGCTTTTGGGGGCCTGGCTGGAATTATCGAGGGGTTGAGGGTTGTTAGGAGGCGTAGGATTTTCAATTTTGAAGTTTCACCTCCTAGTTTCCGAATTGCAATCTCTCCCCGGTCCCAATTTTGCCAATTTCTGAATTCTCTAATTTCCACCTTACCAAATTTCCAGATGCGCCAATACGCCACCTTCTCACGAGAATTTCGAACAAATTTGTAAAATTAGCGCGGTGTCTGATGTATTATTTAACGATGTTAATATCGTGAAAACGTTGCACTTCGATTGTAACCCGAGAGACCCGTATTCCGCGCAAGACGTTTGCAGCTCCCTTTGTTCCCGGTATCCTTCGACGGATGCAAATTAGCCGTCATAACCGAGGAAAGCTCGGCTGTCATCGATCAGTTGTGCAACGAAACGATTGCTTCACGCTAACTTCTGAACAAGGCGGTGTTCCAGGTACTGTAAGCGAGCCAGAACATTGTTGCGTTCCCGCGAAACTAGGTCGTCTTAACGATCAATCTCATTGTTTCCCTATTCGGCGCATTTTGTCGCGTCTACAACCTTTCTCGATCCTTTCATTCGCGTTTTCTTCGCTCCGATAATCCCGCGACTAATGAATCAAAAGTGTCGATGACAGTCTATACGATCGGAAGAATTTGAAAATTCGTGAAATTCCGATCGTCGTGAATCGCAACGATTCATCGTTCACCAGGGACGACTTTGTTCTACCTGTCATCGAGACGGAAGCTTGCAAATGATCGGCTGTATTGTTTCGATAAACGTTTCACGGTCTAGCTGATCGTTTTGCGTCGTTCTAACTGGCCGGGACTTGACACGTAATCAATTAAATGAAAGTCGTCGAGATTAGAACGTGGACTAGCTGCGGAATTATATCCGTTCGCGGTGCAGAACAATCGTCCATTGTTGCACGACCGTTTGTAAACACAATCGTACTCTCGTTTAGAAGCTCCGACCGAATAATCGACGTTATTAACCAGACCTTCGTTCTTTACGGTGTGACGAACCATCCTGGCCATTTGCTGCAAAAAGTAGCGCCATTAATTTGCTCCTGGTACCTCGCTGCCACAGGTAACGAGCACAGAAGCCGATATTAATTATTTATTCCACTGGTGGGGCCGATGGAAGACGCTTTCTCGATGACTCGACAAAATTACTGTCTGTACGATGCGTCGATCGAGAAATGTATACAACAAAATATTTGCTGGTTGTACAATTTATAAACGTGTACTATGACCTTGCTAACGCGTTAATCATTACGAATCGTTAACTTGGCCTACAATATCGTGTCATACTCATGACACACACTACAGATTGGATATGGCAAACCAGTCTCGTATTTTCCCTGCCACTTTTGTGTTCGATTCCTAACATTTCAACTTTCAGAACGGTTCAGAAGATAGTAGGTTAACAAAATAATAAGTAACACCTCTTTCGGTACCACCTACGCCGTTGTTCAGAAATGTTTCGATGTGAAAATTGATTCGCGATGCCGGGCTAAGAGATCGAATCACGGTAATTTAAAGATGAATTCGAATTGGGACGAGCAGAGCAAACGATACGTCCGACAGCGTGGAACATTGGCATCCTCGCGCAGCGGTAAGACTTTTTGCCGAGAAAAAAGAGGAACGATCGAGGTTGATCCGTCGAGATAACATGACTGCGGCACAAGGGAAGCTAATTTCTCGGAGCAAGTTTGCTCCGGTTAATTCGATCGACGGTGATCTTCTCATTGAATTTCGATCACGACCGAGCCAGACGGGAATTCGACGTACGGACGAAACAACAGACGGTCCGAGAGTCGTTCGAGGAGGTGGAGGAGAGAGAAAGACGGAGAAAATCGAAGGGTAAGGTGGTCCAACCAGATCCTTTTGCCGAAACAGGTGCACCGAGTCTGCCATACGTCCAGACGCGTGCCGGCTAACTGCACGCCTTAATAACACACGCTCGATCCTTACGGACAAACACGCACACATTTACATAAACACAGACCGTCAGCTATGTACTGATCGATGGTTGGCTTTATTATGGCGAGATGATAGAATGTCGAAGTTGTCGAGGAGTCCGGAACGACGAAACTACGGTCTGGAGAAACAGCTGGGAATTCGAGAAGCCGTAGTTAATTACCAGAGCGGTTAATTATAACGGTTTAACCCTTACGCCAGCGTGGGACATGTTCGAGTATTCCAATTGAATTTTTACACCGCACGATTTGTAATGCTAGCAACAGTGTTTGCTCACCGACAAAATCGAGCTAATCGAATCCGATGCGTAGATAAGCATTTTTTCCCGAGTCACGCACTGCGAATTTACCTCGTTATTTCGCCTGAATTGGCTGATACCAATAATCGGAATCTCGTGTAATTTATTGCTGCTTCTTACTCTTTGAGAACAATACGTGTCGGTGTGTACATGTCGGTTTCGGAACGTAGGAAGTCTGACACCAATAAAAGCAACGCGGTATAACATTCGCGATGTCTCAATTCAGCGAAATTTAATGAAAATTGAAATTCGCTGAAAATTGAACGAAACAGAATACGATAGACGAGATATTTTTATTACGAGATAAAGCTCCACATTGAACATGTTCAATTCACCATGGTCGTTAAAATTCATCGGTTCATGGTTCTAAAAGAGACCACGTGTTAATAAAGTACTGTTCAAAATCAACCACTTGATCCGACAAATTTCAATCAGGACATATCTTCAGAGTGAATCACACGTTCAAGAATAAGTTATACGCACGTAAACGATGAACTCGATCGATTAAAATAAATATTTCTTATCGATTCACGATCTTACGAAGGAGCGTTAAATTGAATGCACTGAATTGTTATTAAGCCGTGAAAAATACGAATGAACGTATTTTGTCCCTAACGAGGAAATTCGGAGCAATTAAACAAGTGAACACTGATTGGATCTTTGTAAGATCGAGAAAGAGAAGGACAGGGAGTATCGAGAGGCATCGGTGCCTTAGAGGGTTCGGTAAAGAGTGGGGCGCGTTTTCAACAAAGCCATCGGTACGCAGGTGAAGCGACCGTCTGCTTAGCAAGCTGCGCCGACGAAGGCCCCGCGTGTTCGACTACCAGCAGGCAGAAGAGTAGCGACGTTAAACAGCAAGCAAGCAAAGGGAAGCAGCAAGCAGCAGCAAAACTGTTGGAGTGCCAGCAATGGGCCGGGCCCTGCTGGGCCCCGACAGGCTCAGTCAACCGATGATCGTCACCGCGAGCGTACGCAGCCACGGTCGTTTCCGTTGCCACCATATTTTTCGTCCCTTAAAGCCCTACAAATTCTCACGTACACGCGCGTATCCGACATTACGTTATTTCAGTTTTGCTGTCCGAGTACGAATTACTTTTGCACACGGTGATTTCCTTTCAGTTCGAACGAGTTTTCCTTCGCACGAGCTGGAGTCCGAATAAGTTTCGCGCCAGCCGGAAATTTCCTTTTGTATGTATTTCAATTTCCGCGGTGGGTGAATTTCGCTTTACGTACAAATATCCCTTTGGACAAGATTCCGTACAAAATTAATTTTCGATACGAATTGTACTACAGTCGACTTCGATAAGAGTTCGTACACGACGAAAAAGAATTTGTACATTGTCCATCGTACGGTTACGCAGAGAACTGCAGAAGCGTCGTTGATCGTGAAATTGCAGGCGCTAGAGACAAGCTTGAAAACGTAGTGAGCAAGTACTGTTGGTGATTTGCATACACGCACGGTCGGTTCGATTTCACGTGACGTTAACGGCGTGTTAGATCCAAAGCTAGCTCGGAGAAAAGCGAGGAAAGGGTAGATTGATCGTGCAGAAGCAAGCCTGGAAGCACGTGCACGCTCGGTGTCGCTCCGCGAGTAACATGAGGAACCGCTATCGGCTGCAACGCGGACGATAAGTCATGCTCAGCAGGTTCGAGCTGCTTCAGGGTGCTGTCAACTACCTTCTGTTATCAGGTGTGCACCGTCGATCCCGCCTATCCAATTGTTTCGCCAACGATACGCTGTGTCTTGTAAAGTAACGAGCGTCTCGTTGATTCTCAGCCCGGATAATCTGCTCGACGATTCGAACCGTGTTATTTCTACTACTGAAGCGTGATATCGCGTTTCGTGCATGTACCAACCCCTCCGAAGATGCGGAACAACGATAATTTCCAGTGTACTCGTGGACTTGTTAGTGTTCGAACATCTATTTTCGACAACTTAGAAATTTGGGAATCTGTGGGCATTTCGTTGGGATCTAGGAATCTGAGGATCCGGAAATGTGGAAGCTATAAGATAAATTTAAAAATTGAAAATCTAGAAGCTTGAAATTTCAGGAATTCGTGGCTTTGAAGATCTGATTAGTGTTTATGTGAAATTGCAACTTATTTTGAAAAAATCTGTGAGCATCAAAGTTGCAAAGGCCTTGACCTTTTGATCGAAACGGTTGCCGACGTTTAAACGTTGATAAACACGGTTAAATCGATCGAATGGTCGTGTTCCTGTCAGAAAGGGCAAGTTTTTGGCGCGATTCGCTCGATGTTCGATTATGCAACGGCCTCGCGATACCCCGCGACGTTAATTGTTCGGCGAGTATCGAGCGTGATTGCGCGTGTCATTGATTGATCGTCGTGATTCGTTCGAATAGTTCGAAACTGGTTCGAGCGTGGCGGACAGTGATAATTAGACGGTGGAACATTGCCAGAGAATTTCGCGTAGCTTTTGTTGAAACGAGAGTTATGACGATATCCCGGTGGTAGTATCCTAGGCTGCGTGTCTCGACGAACGATAGCGTGATAAATCATCCCTCTAATTGGACATCGGGACACGTCCGACTCCGTAATCGTATATTAATCGTGCTACATATGGAATTCATTAACGATATCTGTACTACACGGTTAACCAACGTGAAACTGTGAAAAGCACGACTTTCGATGATTCCATCTTTCGAACCATTCCGATACACGCGATCGCGATTTTAGACCAACTGATACGCTTACCTGCAATAGCAAGTAGATATTTAGAATTGCAACTTGATCAGAGTCAAGATGTCGATGGCCTTCGACAATTTCTATGACCTTGAAATACACGAGAACAGCTTTTCTCGCTGTACGTACATGATATATCGATATTAACATACATGTACTCGTACATCTCAGGACAATATTCCGAGTAATTTCTCCCTGCGTGTACATACATTACACGTTGATACATTGATGTTGCTGTATATTAATCATCCGAGAGCCACATGAACAGCTTTTCCCACTATGTGCATATATCACGTGTTGATATATTGATATTATAGTATAACGATCCGGGTTCTCCTTTAAAGTGTGACTTATTTTAATAATACAGCTGATTCTAAACGTTGCACCCTTCGTGCACTTAACATTAGACGTTATTTGCGTGTACCGCAGCATCCACGTAAGTGACCCGCAATGATCCAGAAGGTCGAAAGTGTTTAATATTCGATGTTAATGCAGAGCCGCGTAAAGTAAGCCGAATCGCGCTAAAAGGTTTAGGCTCGTCGCATATACTAAAATAACTAAATAGCATGTACGCAAACCCAACACGATTTCAACATTTTCACAAACTGGCTAGCAGGATTGGTCGTAAATCAATTACGCGAACGATGCCACGTATGCATATCTAATCGCGTGACATTTTCGCTGGGTAATCGTTAAATTCTTGCTCCCTCTTCGACAACTAGCATGACCCGACATAAAGGAAATAAAAAAGTGATTTTCATATACTGTTGCGTCCGTGACAGCTCGTCGAGCCGGCAGAATCATTGTCGCTACGTGAAAGCAACAACCCGAGGGAACGTTGAAATCCTTCGAGATCCCTGAACAAGGATCGATTCGTAACCTTTCCAACGGGAGTGCAGCTCTCTCTTTCTCCCCATAGAAACGCAATGACCCAGGAGCGAAGAAGGAAAGGATGAAAGGACGTTTTGAAGAGAGAAGAAGGGAAGGAACACGAACGAACCTGGTCGAGAAGGCATTGCGTAAACAATAGAAAGCAACGTGCACGCATGCGAACACGTACGAGTATACGTACACTCGGCATGGGAAAGGGGCTGCGACAGAGAAAGACAGGCTGCTGTTGGGACTGGGTCAAAAGAGCCACAAAGATGGTGAAAGAGGGAAAAGGGGAGCTCGACCTCGAAAAAGAGAGGGTTGCGCCTTAACAACCGGCCTGTCCCTTCCAATTCGCTCGCGAACGCTGCTTTTCCTTCCGGTGAAATAAAATTCTGCTTCCTAAACGATCGTTTGAGCAGAAATTAATGATCCGATGCTTTCTGCGTTTCACGGATTTAAGTCTAGCAGATTTTCTCGAATATGGTCATTGCAAATTTCCTAACTGAATTTTAATTTTACGCGAATCGATCACTACCTGAATTCTACTCAGCGTTGAATTCTCGAATCTTGAAATCCCAAAGTTTCCAACCTAGACAAATATTTTCCAAAAAATCGTAACAAGTATCGCGATGTTCGCGCTGCTTGCAATGTTACAGAGTTATTTACTGCGCCGATAGAAGTTGGTACGGAACAAAATTGCGCTTATCGCGAGCCAAGGTCTCCTCGTTGATAGACGATCGTTTTAAGCGACTCGAATATACTTATCACGTAGGTGATCGTCGGTTTTTAACGTTTTCCCGGTGTCTATTATCGCGAGCGGTACTTTTATCGCTTTCTCGACGCTTACCAGACACACCGTGCGAACGAATTTCACCGATAACGACGTCATTATGTCAGTCGTGCGATAGAATCTTTGTGGCCGAGTAACGTTTGCCACGTTGGCTCGATTCCCGTCCTTGACTGTCGATAATCCGATGCTAATTAACTTAGCAGACGCTAGTTAACCGTACCTTTTTCTGTTTCAGAACGCGAGCGGCACAACGACAACAGGTTATCCGCGTAAGTATTTCACCAACGTTCTACATGCATTTATGCGCCGATCGTTACAGTTGCCATTGAAATCATTATTTCAACTTTTATTGAATTTTTATTAACCTCTTCTGATCATACGTGTTTATTCGATTGGCAATTATTTTGCTTTCAACTTGTTACAAATTGTTATCTTTCAAGGTCGAAAAATTGTTGATCAACCGTGGCCTAGTTCGACTAAAAATTATCGATAAATTTTATCTACCCATTTAAATGTTACCTTAAAGTAATTTTAACTTTAAATTAATGTTGCCATGAGGGTGTCCATGTTCTGATTCCGATTACTGTCGCGTAAATATGACGAGAGTCATAAAATCGGTAGAATATACCCAGTGAATAAATGTAGAAGTACAGAATGAAGTTTGCGTAGTGCATTAACGAGGTCGACTTCGAACTGGCGCGACTTAACAACCGAGTTGCCGAGCATCGTAGATGGCGCATGCTATTAAACGCGAGCCCGAGATCCGGTTTAACGAGAATTAATTCGTCAAAGACGAGAATTAATTATGCGTGCACGCGCGTGCTGCCCGCCTATCATCCAGTCGCGCAATTAAATTCTTCCTGCGATCGAAACTCGTTTCTCAACTTCGATCTTCTTCCCTGTAACCTGGAAACGAGCGTGTTGCATATTTACTTCCGGCGTTTTTCCTTTTTTTTTTGCGAAATTGCGAATGATCGCAGGCAACGCAGGCTATTTGTGTCGACGTGGAAAAAGAGAAATTGAAACTTTTTTGCGAACTTCACCCTTGACGAAGATGTTCGAAAGTTTCCCACGTATCGACGGGAAGTTGGTAACTTCCGGCCTGCCCCGTAGCCTTCGTGTTTGAAACAGTTTAGAAGAACACGTTATTGCTCAATTATATTTCTTTGACCAATAAATAAGAGCTGCTTTTGAAATTGTTATTTTGCATATCTTCGTAAGTTATCTTTCGGTGTTAATGGAGCTATGAACTGCAATTTGCGTCATACCGTCGCGTTAAATGGAAAGATTAATTGAACGAATTATAGTAAATAACATGCACGCTCGATTATTTACGTGTAATCGCCGTAAACATCGATGTCGTGGGTCATGTCGGTTCTTGCATCATAACACTTTCAGCGCTGTATAGTAATCGCGGATCGATCGCTGGAATTTAATCGATATTTATTGCTTTCTCCGATTTTCGTTAAACAAGGTCGTGGTTCGAAATCCGGGAGATAACGAACGTGTATGCTTTTCGTCACTTCCCAAGTTGTATACTTGCTAATCCGTCTTAATACCTCTGATAAAAATGCAGTATATGCTTACGATAAATTTCTAGAAATTCTTGATGTTGTTTTGCAAAATTATCTACATTCATAATGACACGAGTGAACCCATCGACTTCAGATTAGCTAGATAAGAGTAAAACATTTGATCGATCTTTTAAAAGCCTTCAACAGACCCATGATTTTCGAACGGAAATCGACGATGCTCCCTCGTGGTTTCTTAAATTTCGACCATAGAAATAACAGATCCCGATCACGAAACGGAAAGGGCCGAGAATCCGTAACAATATCGTCTCAGTCTACCACGGAATAAGGATAACCGTTGCTTCCCTCCGTGGAATCTTAAATAAAATCGAGAGGACGTTGAAGCGGCGATAAATCGAGCGAACGGACGCAATATTCCTGAGAGAGATTAGTAGCGAGCAAGAGACGTTATCTTTATAGATCGGTTCGTACAATTTCCTGAAATCGGCTAGTTTCACCCTATCGAGAAAGAAAATTAACGAGCTACCGTGAAACGTAGGCAGGACACGTTTCCACTTTCAACCCCTCCTTGTCTCTTTTCTGTAGCGCGGCTCGTCGAGGGTTTTTCGGTGTCGACCACGGTAACTGCCCCTAATAACCCCTGGCTAGGGGTTCCCGATGGAAAACTGGGTCGTATCGGTACCGACGACGTGACTTTTTCATCGCGATCGAAACTCCCTCTTGCGTAAACAAGATTCTATGTACTGGCTCGTTCGCGCGATTTTTCCATTCCTCGGAACGTCGTTAACTCGAATTCGGAGCAATTAACGAATCTTGCGATGTACTTGGATTGTGCTTTTTTTTGCTGTACCAAACAGTGGTGTAACTAGGATTTTAACTTCGGTGAAGACGTCGACACAGTTCCATATCCTACGTCACATGTCGTACGTCACATATCATACGTCTCACATTCTACGTCACATATCTTACGTCCCACATCCTACGTCACATATCCTACGTCCCCACAGACCCACGCTAGTTTCCATCTAGTTACGTTTACGGTAACAGATACGACAATCTCCTCGTACATCAGGGTTTGTTCGAAAGATTATTATCACCGCGGTAAACACGCAAAATATTCGATAAATCGGTTGTCGGAGTCGAACGCTCGCTGATAAGTCTTGGTTACGCCAATTCGACAATCGCTCGTGTTAGACAATTAAGAGGCCGATCGAAAGACAAAGGAATGAAAAATTCTTACGTTTTATCGAGTGAACAGCGAAATTCCTTATCGTTCTGCGAGCCTCGAGTCCGACGTTATCAGGAACCGGACAAGGCCGCCGGTTGTCTGATAACACACGAGTCTCGAACTTTTGTTACGGTACAAGTTATCAAAATTGCAGTTATCGTTCCAGTAAAATATTTTCAAGCTGCGGAAACTCGACTGGGTAAACGGAACTTAATCGAAGGTAAAAAATTGATAAATTAAAAGGTCCAAGCGTTTGGGTAGAATCGGTGCCATCCGTCAATAAGGTGTGTCGAGGTAATCGATATAAAATTGATCGAGATCGGTTGATTAGAAATTAGCGCGGAGACTAATAGGATTCATCGAAATTCCGTAGCGTGTAACGCCTCGAATTGAATTTTCCCCCGCAGGGGAAACGAAAGTCGGGAAAGGATCATTACCTCCGGGATAAGCTTCTTCTCGTAAAATTAATCGAAATTATCGAGTTAACCGCGTGACCTTTCGGGCTAGGATCTCGGCTCGATTAAAGTATTTCTGTCGCGTGGTTCGGAGAAATCTTAGCAGTCCCGATAAGCGACGAGGCGCTTACAGGACAATTAATAAACCTGAAGCTCTTCCACCGGGGAGTAATAAACTTCGAAATCTAACGCTGTTATTTACTTTGGTAGATGGGAAAATTGCGACAGAAGATTTATCGTTCTACGGAAAAAAATTGTTCGCCTATAGAAAATATAGAGTCGAGTATCCAGTTATTCGTGTATTCCTACAAGAGTTAGCAGGTTGTTGACCTTTGCTTTCCTACTGGAAGAGAAGGCCACGACTAAATCACTTAGGAAACCTTTTGTGCATCGTGTCATTTGTACAGAAGATTAAGACTTGTTTATTACAAAACATATGAATAATGCAACGTTTACCGACACTGAACTTCATGAAAGCGTGTTTGTAAACAAAGAATAATTTTCTGAAAAATGCCACTTTCTTGATTTATGTCCGAGCAAGAAGCTTATAAATCTGCATACCTGTCGATCAAACAGTTCTCGAAGGGATCCGTATACGTTGACTAGGCATAAGGGAAGACGAAGAAGCTCGAGTCAGGTGCCTGCGAGAATGTGCCAGCAGCTTTTCCATTGGTGTTAACTAAGTCGCGGATTAAGTTGGATCAGCACGATCGTTGATCGAGGAACACCAGCTACCCGTAACTCCGTTTGCTCGCTCTTAGCTGGTTTTCCACCTCCGTTTAAAACGGTCGAGTCGTCATCGATGGTTGGAGGAATCTCGTTATCCTCTTTGCCACGCTATTCTTCCCGCTCGAAAAGACACCCCGAAATTCCTGTCTCGTTTTATCCGCTACTTTTGCCGTGTTTCGTGCCAGCTTGCTCGTAGTCGCAACAGAAAATCGCTCCTGGAATTCTCTTTTATAAAAGTCTACAGATGCTGCTCACAAATTGTAACCCATTTCAAATTCTTACTATCCATTGAATTTTGTCGTGATCACAAACTACTCTTTGCCAGGACAAAACAGAACTTGCAAAGATTATTTGATGAACAAATTAACATTCGTGTAACTTTATAATATTGTGGCATTCTTAAATTGTTATGAACATCGTTTACGATTTTAGGATTTAACAGTAAAATTAAAAGCCCACGTATTCTAAGCGGTTAATTTTGTAACATTGAATTAGTGACTTGATAAACGAAAAGAGCATAAGATCAGCCGGTTATTGAGGAATGGGTAACTGGATTTCCAGAGGTCCCCGTTTCAATAAAAGGTTGAAAACGCGGGCATAGGGTTCGTGCAAAATTCCTAGCCGCTTTTTCGTAGCCAATTACACGGGGGCATCGTCAAAGTGTTTAATTCGATGAAAGGACAGAGGCAGCTAGGTCGCATCGTAATAACGTCGCGGACTGGTTGTTGCCTTCTTTTTTTCCCTCCGGAAACGTTTCGTGTTCGTTCCCAGCGGAGCCGGATGTGTGCTCTTTCTTGTTCTCCTCTGCCTCTGTACCGCCGCTATGAAACGCGACCACCACTCTTTTCGCGTGTTTGCTCGAGCTTTACCTCGTTTCTATCTACCTCACGCTGAAACTTTTGAGAACAGCGACGCGCAACTGTCCGAAGACAAATAACGTCCGACCGTGTATTACAATCTTATACCGTTATTCGGCGAACAAAGCTTTCTTCTCGCAAAGATTTCATTCGAAATATTTTCTCGTTCGCAACTTTTCTTTGTTTCCATCGTTATCGGTATGGTCATATTATGCTTGATGTCCAGAGAATTTGAAGAAAGTGTATTTGTAGATTTTTGTAAAAATCTATAACGAAGACGGAAAGGTGTACAAAGATGGAAGAGAAAGCTTGTCGAGAATTAACCTTCGGCCCTCGTACAGAAAGATTGAAGATGACACAGTCTTCTCAAAACCGGCGAGAATCAGCAAAAATAACTCGAAAGAAACTCTTTACGTAATCGTTGCTTTCTCTCTGTCCGTTTTTTAACAGCTCTTTATTGCCTCCTTTCGCCTCCGTGCCTTCTGCCGACCGCATCCTAAAAACCACACACTCGTTCCGAGCACAAACTCTTCTGCTACCTGGAGCAATTTAAAACTCGCACGGTTTAACCTTGTTCACCCTTAGAGTATCACGATATTACGACGTGTGAAATGTTCTTGAGAAAAGTTGCGTGTACCAGCTGCGAACGCGAGATCGTTGAACCTTGAGCGCTACCGTTCGTTTCTTCATGGTCAGTTTGTTCCTTCCGATAGGAGGTAAACCTATTGTCTAATCCGCTCGAGGATTTTCAACTCTTTGATCAGCTTAATTCTCTCGTGGCTCGGTTACTCTGATTGATACGCGGAGTACACAACCGTGAATTCGCTAGTTTATTAGAGTACGGAATTGGGAATCTAAGTTCGTAACAATTTATTGTTATCGTGGGTCATGATTGTGTACAATAATTTATTTTCGAAAGTTAATAATTTCGGTGAATCGACGTAGTTCGTTTACTCGTCCGGAGGCACACTCGCGATATCTATCGGCACGGGGAACTTTCAAAGTCAATCAAAACTTCAAACCCGATCACGCTTAATAAATCAATAAAATCGTCCGGGAGAACTCGGTTTGATCCGGTTCGATCGATCTGGCCTTCCCCAGTCGCAGAGATGAAACGACGGGAGCTGAATCGACGAGAAACGGAAAGCAAACAGCGTGAACTGTGGAACGTTAATTTGAACTTGAAGCTGAAACTATGACGGCGAGTGTTCCGTTACTTAAGGACGAGAGTGCGAGTAACAAGGTGCTATCTGTAAGACTGTCGTCGAAAGAAACGCTTATCCAGATCGTAATTCCCCGTGTAAGCGACTAGGCGACCTTAGGCTCGGTTCGCAACCAGTCAGCCATATCCACAAGCATCGCAGGACGCAGGACAGCGTGTTTAGGGTCGACGACCCTCCGGTACATCCGCGTTCGGTGCTTCGCATACTTTCCCTCTTCATCCTGCAGTCTGTCGTCGTCTCTCTTTCCATGTTTCCCCATAGCTACTTCTCGTCGCTTTCCGTTCCCCTCTGTGGCTGCGAGCTCCCTCCTGCTCCTCGTATTTTGTCCGTTCTTCAAGCAGCATCCTCTTCCGTTGCTTGCCTCTCGTCGATCGAGGGTGAAAGGACCCTCGCTTCTTTATTTTCTTCTTTTACCTCTACCTTTATAAATAGCGAAGAAAAAATAACAACCGAATCGACCGACTGTTTTGCGATACTTCCGACCAACTTTTTCTGCGATTCAACAATATTAATTAACGAACTTTGCCTTTTACACATTTGGATACCTCATGGATGACTGGTCAGACTTTTACTTTAGAACTCGGATCGAAATTTACTTCGCGATGCAAATATGGCGCATGGTGGTCTTTGTGAACTTTGAACATTCGCTTTGGAATTTGAATATATTTAGAAGCATATTGTAGAATTTTGAGAGGCTATTTTAGAGATATTGGAACAGTGGAATTTTTTAAATTTGGGAAGTTTAACGCGTAGAGATTTAACTGTGGTAATCTAACGCATGACGATCCATCACGTTGATAATCTATAACGCGTAGTGTATTTAACGTATGATTGTCTAACGCGTGGCAATTTATCGCGTGGTAATCTATAACACGTACCAATCTAATGTGTGGGATATCTAACGAGCCGTGATCTAACGTGTCGTGATCTAACGTGTAGTAATCTGACGGTTGATATTCTAACGCATGATCTATCGCTATGGTAGTCTCCAACGCGTGCTGATCTAGCCTGGTATATACAACACACGATAGTCTGTAATCGGTAATTTAACTCGTGATAATCGCGTGGTTATTTATCGCGTAGTGATCTATAATCCAGCGTTGCAGCGCGTGATAATCTAGCCAGTAGTAATCCAACGCGTAATAATCTAACGGGTAGTAACGCATGATCTCACCGCCCTCGTAATGCAATGATCGAAAGTATGACGCATATCCATTAACAAAAGTGACAGTAAGAAAGTAATCGCACGAGTTTAATTGAACGCGATCGATTCACGAACGCAAGAATGAAAAGTGAAAGTGTGAGGGGATAGGAAATGCGAGAAACAGGCGGCAGTTGGTTGACAAAGGAACCTGCGGAGGAGAGGCGCGTGTGAAACAGCAGTTTCATAGATCAATGAACGATTGTTCCTGGCTTGCCTGGCCTCGGTCGTGTTCTAACAGGTTGCCATTCCACGCGTGCACGTTCTTCTTCTCCTTTCTCTATTCTAATCGAGAGTGCTTCGTACACCTTATACTCGAACGCCAGGGTATTTTTTATCCACCCCTTTCTGGCTTCTTTCGACGATCGCGTACCGATCATCCAGCTTTGTTCCACCGTTTTGTAGACACTGGAATCGCTTTTGAACAATTGTCTTTCTTTTTGTTACAGGGATTTGGAGCGGGATCTGAGCCTGTCCGAAGACAGCGAGGATGAAGTCGGCAAGGTAACGAAGTTACCAATTCAACGAGCTCTTTTTTCTCATTCTTTCTGAATATGGTAACATCTGTATTTCCGTAATTGGGTTGAGAATTTGATCGTAATCGTTCGAAGAAAATTAGAAACGATTGGGAACCTTTGGGTTGTGGGTTGGATATCTCTTTCCATAAAGGGCCAGATATTACACCTCGTAGCTCGCGTCGCAGCTAAAGGGTTAAATGTCGTGGGCCAAAAGTAAAATCAAAGTTGTTGTGTGTGTAAGGAGCACTTATGGTGCTTCTTGAGGTAGGTATTTTGGAGATCCTCATTTGATTCACCCTGTGATCTAAACGTCCTGAAAAAGATTTTGGAAAGGAAAGTACTTTCATTTTGAAACTGTCGACAATCTCTAACAAGCGTATAAAGCAGATTTTACTGTATTTTATTTTTCTGTGGACCTTTCTCTATCGATTTTTGCTGTAAACTACTACTCGATCAGATCTTGTGATACAGTCTAATTCAATATTCTCTTTCCCTAAAGTACGATACGAACGTGCACGCGTTCTAAGTAAGAACAATACGAGGATCAATCAGGAAGGAAAGCTCATGCTCGGTTAAGCTGTAATTAATTGTTAATCGTTCCTCTTCTTTTTCGCAGGAAGCACTGTCGCGGACGGCGAGGGGAAACAGAAGTCCTGACCTTACGGTCGAGTAAGTATCCACTCCCTGTATTAGTTTAACCCGTTTAGATCGATCGTGTCGATAAACGTAAAAAAATTCAGAAATCGAAAGTTGTTCGACAACAAACCCTTCAGAGTCAACTTTATCGTTCGCAGTCTGTCAACGCCCTTGATACCGGCGATGACACCAGCCCCTCCACCTCTAGCACCCATGTCACCCATGGGTCTATCACCAGTGGGTCCTCTGTCGCCCACGAAGCCGCTCAGTCCGAGCAGACCGTCGTCACCGGCAAAACAGATGACACCCGAGCAAGTTCTGTCGCCTCCGCCGGTAAGCCCTCTGCAATCGAAGGCTCCTCCCAGCCCTTTGATTCAGAGGCCACCTAGTCCACCTGGCCAAGCTCGTCAGAGTTCCGGGAGCGCAAGTTCCAGCTCCGATTCCGGCTCCGAAACTGGCTCGGATACCAGTGACGACTCGGAGGACGAGTCCAGTACCCAACCTAACAAGGGACCCTCTACGCCACCCTCCGTGTCACCGAAACCCGATCTGATCGAGGAACCACCGCCAGCCACGGAACCCAGGTGGAATCTCGGCTCCTTCTTCAACAAACCGGTGATGCCACACGGGGAACCGAACGCTGAAAACAAGCAGACGCAGGTAAGGAACTTTTCCAAGTTCGGACAAGTGATGTATAATTTGATTGTTCTGTTATTAAAAAGAGTAACGATCCACAGGAATGCAACAGGCGAGAAGATTCCCCAGCCGCGACAGCGGAGGTCAGAACGCACACGGATAAGGCAGCGCACGATTGGCAGCTCGACGCGGCCGTGAAAAGGACCCACAATCCGACGATGATCAGCGTGCTCGACAGCGACAGCTATCGGTCTTCGGATCAGGAGAAGGGTCAGCCGGTGGAGGAGAATCGGGTCCAAGCGGAGAAACCAAAGGTGGCCGATGCGAAGAAACGCGGTCGACCCAGAAAACCAACCAAGAGCCCGAAGGGTGGTCATCGGACGTCGGACGAGAGTCTGAAGAACGGCAAGCCTCGCAGTAGAACGAGAGCAGTTCCTAATTCCATCAAGAGAAAGATGCCTGTCTCGAAGGCTACGATCACGACCAGCGACGACGGCAGCGACGACAGATCGCAGGAAGCTTCCAGTGATTCGGACAGTGATCGACCGGCCAGGATATCCCCGGTGGATGCCGCTATCGCCGAGAAGAGACGCTCGAGAGTTAGCGGATCCTCCAGCGAGGACGAGAGCCCTCCTACCAGAAAGAACAACAGTGCCTCGGAAGACGACAGCGCGCGTTGGAGAAGCGTTTCTATTAAGAGAAGCAAACCGGCGGACTCGTCCAAGAAGCAGGAGAAGAAGAAAAGTCCCGCCAAAGGCAAACCCAGGAGATCTAATTCGAGGGTGACCAACGTTGGTGGGTCTGACTCTGACAGCGAGTCCGAGATGTCCGTGAGAAATCGCATTCAAGTGGCCAGGTAAGTTCAGTTTGTATTGCGTTTATTTTGTACAAGTCGAAAAAGATGGGTGAGCGTTAACGAAACGTTTTTTGTTAACACAGGGTACCTCCAAGGCCAAGAGTACCGCCGACCAGGGCAACTTCTCCGGAGAACTCGGACAGCGATAACAGTCCAGGTCCAAAGTTGCAAGAGGAGGACACGGGTAACGTGCAAGACAAAAAGAAGAGCGACACGCTCCGGAAGGTGTTTTCTTCTTCGATGGGCGGAGGAAAGGTTGGCGGTAAAGGAGGAAAGGGTGGCAAAGGCGGAGGGAAATGTGGTATCTACGTGCAGGAGTACACCAACTCCGCGAACACGCCGACCGGTGGGGATAGTCCTTACAAGAGACCGTCGTCTCAGGCATCCAGCTTGATTCAGTCTTTCCCGCCTCTCACCTACGTGAACGGGGTGCCGAGTTTATTCTGTAAGATCGAACTGAGCAGACTTCCGCATCTATCGCAGCTATCCAGAGGACAGGAGTTGAGGCAACGCACGGAGCTTCCCGACACCAGGCCATCGTCCAGACAGGCTTCCGCGCTGACTGCTCAAACTGCTCGACCACCTACGCCCGAAGAGGGCGAGATAATCGACACGCCACCACCTCAACAGCTACCCACGGATCCAAGGATCCACGGTGACGCGTTGCTAGTCGACGGCGAGCTGAAGAATCGTGCTGTGATCAAAGGCGAACCTATACCGGACTCGAAGAGTAACTGCGGCATCGGACTCGGCGCCGGTATCGTCGGTGGAGGTGCTAGTGGAAGTGGTAGTGGTGCTAGTGGTGCGGGTAGCGCACCCAAGAGGAAACGTAATCCAAGTTGTAGTTCTGTGTCCAGTTTCAGTACTGTGTGTTCCATAGAGACGAAAGGGAAGGGTTCGGGTGAGCACAAAGAAAGGAAGAGGAGAAAGAGGAAACACGCGGACATTGAGGCTGTCGCGTCCAGGTCCTCTTCCAATCAGGTATGAATCTCGCGACTCGAACAAAATCCTGAATACCCTCTGGTTGCTTACACTAAATGTTGGTCGTTGTTGAGCAGCAAAGCGACATACAACCAACGAATCACGAGCGGGAAGAAAAGCCCGACACCAGCTTACTGCCGCCACCACCGCGGCCTCAACGCGTTTATTATTCCTACTTCAATCCTCAGAACGAAGTTTTGGAGGATCAGGATAGGTGGTGAGTAAACTTCTGCGAGAAACTTGTGCGCGAAGTATCGAAAACCGTGGAGGCACGTTGATTTGCATGACGCGTTCGATCACAGGGACCATAATCAGCACCTGATGGAAGCGAAACGGTTGAAGCACAGCGCCGACAAGGAGTGCGAGCTTACAGCGCAGGGTATGCTTTATCTGGAAGCCGTTCTGTGTTTCCTGCTCACTGGCAACGCCATGGAGTCGGATCCTGTCACGGAGAGGGCATCGTTCACCATGTACAAGGATACTCTAAGTCTCATCAAGTGAGTACATGTCTAATTAACCCCGAACTACTCCACGAATAGTACTTTCTAATTACTACGATCTCTGATTTGCCCACCCTTTAACCAGATACATCTCGTCGAAGTTCAAGAGCCAGCAGAACAACTCGCCAGAGAGCAGTATACATAACAAGCTAGCCATTCTAAGGTGAGTACCCGCTTTGGAGCTTTCGACGGCGTCGCGCGTGTCCTTCAAAAAACACTCTGATATCCCGTTGTTTTGTTTCAGTCTCTTTTGCCAATCCCTTATATACTTGAAGTTGTTCAAGATACGCAAACACGAAGTCAAGGAGACCCAGAAGATCCTTAGCGACTATCATCAAAAAGTAAGTGCATCCCAGACCAGCGAAAGTTTCCTTCGCTATCGATCGAGAGCCGTTGAAACGAACTCGGTTTCTCCTTGCGTTTCTAGCCCGCTCAGGCAACGTCGGTACAACCGGAAGGTCAAGGAACGCCCTCTTTGTCGCCCACACCGTCGCCGGCCGGTTCCGTGGGTTCCGTTGGCAGCCAAAGTTCCGGATACAGCAGCGGCGAATTGGCGAATCGAGGAGCTGCCTCCGGTCAACTGCAGGCAGCTCCTTACGTTAGCGTTCCCCTTAGTGTTCACAGTGCAATGGCGAAACAAAACTATCAGTTCGGTTTGCTGTTGAGTTGTCACGATCTCTGGGATCAGGCTAACGCTCTGGTGACGGAGAAGCATAGAGGTGAGTTACCCGGTTCCTATCTCGTTCGAGCAGATCCGTCGTTAGTATTTTGGGTTAAACGGGGCACGTGTTTGTTTGGTTGCAGATTTTTTCATCGAGCTGGACGAAAAGCTGGGACCCCTCACGTTGAAAAGTTCGCTGCGCGATTTAGTACGCTATGTTCAAGCCGGTATAAAGAAGCTTCGAGATCTCTGACCACAGTGGCATAGCCCCCGACCACCCACCCCCAATTACATCACTTCTCTCCCTCAAAACATGGCCACGTATCCAACGATGTTCACGTAAAGACGTCGGGGAGGAACGTCACGCGAAACATGTCGTGCAACGATACGCGAAAGTATATCGGAAAGTTTCGCAGAGGGAGAGAGGTTAGAAGTGTATTTGTTAATAATTAAGGACTGTTCTTCTGGGGTGCAGAAAATCAGTGGTCCGGGGGAGCAACTACGTATCGGTAGTTGCAAGAGAACTGTCGAATCACTTGCTACACAGTCAGAGAAAGAGAAAGCTCTATGAAGTTTCTACGTTAGGAGGTTAGGAGGCGTCCCGGGGAATTTTTGTAACGCTCCTAGCATCAACTTTATAGTCAATTCAAATTACTCGTCTGCAGGTGGACAGTCGAAGATGGATCTCGTCGATCCGTAATCGGTGCGTAGAGAATCTCTCGTATTCTGTGCGTAGCGGGAGTTACTTATTTTCGAAAGGAAGAAATCGTGAGAAGAGAGAAGGAGGTTATCGCGCGTATCGCGAGACAAAAGAAGAAGGGGAAAACACGTAGTCCTTATTTTTGTTTTCGGAGTAAATCGATTTTGTAAATGAAATTGAATAGGAACGGGAAGAGTCGACGGAAGGAAGAAGGAATTAAGAAGTGCCACAGAAGCGCCCGTGTGTTCTCGCTTTACGGTGCGCCGCAGCCGACGTTACCTGAAGCATGAGTCTCGTCTCGGCGATTCGAGTGCGACGAAAACACAAGGATATACATATATGCATATAGTTTATTACCTATATAAATATATAAATAATTATAAATATATAGATATGAATATATTTAATGAAGAGAGAACCAACGCGTCGCGCACGCTGGCGTTTCATTTTTAGCGAGCGAGAAAGAAGATGAAATAGTAGAAAGGCGGTCGCGAAATTCCTGGCGAGGGTATAGGTAAACGCGAATTAAAGAGAGACTGGGGGGAATAATTTAGTGTGATGATGCATTTCTCTTCGTTGGAAATGCGCCACGAGCAACAATGATCAACGGTTGATCCAACCGGTTTACAACCGACTACTATACAAAAATGGTCTGACGTCTGTGAACGAAAGACACGACTCTTTTGTAGATAGGTTACGGAAAAAAGAAAAACAAACAAACAAACAAACAAAAGGTAACTTTAGATTAGATAATTAATACGCAACAAGGAAAAACAACGTTAAATGATAACAGAAACAAACAACCAATACATATTATTTACAATTACTTAGAATTAAACGGGGAATAAGTAGAGGTTCTAGTGATGAGAAAATAAAAAAAGAATATTCAGATAATTATACATAGCGCATACACCACATTATAAATAGTGCGATTATACGGGGAAGAGAAAAAAAGAAAAGATAGAATGAGAGAAAGAAAGCGAGAACAGACACCAGACGATAAACAAAGAAACAAAACAAAAAAAAAAAAATAATTAACGCGTAACGGAGAGACAGAAACCGCGTTAACGCTCTCTCGTTACATCGGACGTGTAAAGAAGAAAAAATAAAAAAGAAGACAGAAAGAAAGAAAAGCATAACGGATAAGTAAGTTGCTCATGTGTATATTTTTGTAAATAGGTATTTGCGAGTGCCGCCGCCTTGAGGGTGACCTGTCGTCGTCCCAACGACGCGACAGAGTCGGCCCGCCCCAATTTTTGCTACCACAAGTCTTATCGAGAATCAGGAAATTTCTGGTAAATAAGAATGAAAAAGAAAAAATATTAAAAATACACGTACACAACAAGATAATTATACATGTCCGCCGAATTTGTCCCGAACGTTCATTCCGAGTCCAATTCTTGTAATATTCTTTTGAAACGTTACTTTCCTTTTCGTTACTGCGTTGTTCGATCGATCACTCTTCATCATTGTGATACTCTCGAATCGATTATCATTTTCTTCCTTGCTATTTGTCTCGTTAAGTTTGCTTTTCTTTTGGTTCCTTCCATCATCGACAAAGTGAGAAACCGTCGTGTGCGCGCGCACTTCAGTGATTCTCTTAATATTACTGTCAAATGTATCCGAGAGAATGTTGCGAAAACTTCAAAGGTAACGTGGCCTGAGTACGATGTCTCTACGTGAACTCTCATAACGTCTTTCTTGGTTTCGGTCGTGAGCTTGCCACCTTTTTCTATTTCGGATGCACCGGATTCAAGAGCGCTCCAGCAGCCGTTGTAAAATTCCTTTATGTAGTCAATGCTAGTTGTTGACTCTTTTACCAGTGGTTGGGTTGAGGGTCCAGCGGTTTCCGGCATGACCCCGCCTCCAGTAGGTAGTGTGAGTTTCCATCGTCGAAAAAGCCAAGGGATCTTAACAGTAGGTAGTACTATAAGATCCAATTCTTGCCCTACTTCTGCCCCTACATACCAATTTAGGAATATCTTTTTTTCTCCTCGAATATATGTTCATGCCAATCTTTTTGGACCCCACTTCGTGTGAAAGTCGTGTCTTCCATGCTCGCCAACTTGCTCTACGAATCCGTTGACGCGATTTTGAATAACAAAAATTTTGTATGATCCAAATTCAGCATGACCCAAACTTTTCGCAATCCTAATTCGATGTGATCGGAATTCGGCGCAAATCAAATTTCACACGATCCGAATTTGACGCGATCTAAACTCGTCACGTTGATACTTCGTGCACAGATAGCCCGTTACACGTAAAGCGAACGAAATCGATTCGACGACGTCAGCGAGAAGCAAAGAGAGCAATGGTGATCCAGAAGAGTCGTTAGCAACGAGTCTAGCGGATGTTCATTGGACCAGAAACGAAGAAATTCTGTCTCTACGATTAGTCGGAACATATCGAAATTAAATTGCAAATTCGATCAGAAATCGCGACGAGGCATTAGAGTTTACATTTTGTTAGAATTTATATCGACGTAGTAAACAGCGGAAATTGGACCAATCTATTGTACGTATATCCGTAGAGACATTCGAACAAACGTTGTATCCGTCGATCCGTTGCTAACGTTTTTCCGAGAGGATGATAGGACGAAGAAGAAGGAGAATTAGCGGAAGTAAGCGAAGGATTGGACGCGGGTTGACGAGACTCGGGGCCCGTAGAAATAACTAAGCGCGGTCCAATGGTTCACGGGATACAATTTTATACCACGTGTGCGTGTGCACGCAGACTAAAGGATAAAGCGACTAAAAAAAAAAAAAGAGAAGTCTATTAAAAAAAGAATGTATGTATGTTTTGATATTTTCGAGCAGCACACGTATTTGTAGTGGATACGTACATAATATCAGGCCTTCGATCTCGTCAGTCCGCGACTGTGATTGAAACGAAAGAGAACGAAATGTAAGGAAAGAACGCACAGATCCGATGATATTTGCGACTCGCGTGAAATTCGTCGTTGCGATGATTTGAAACAAAAAAAATGGAACAAATTCTGCGTGTACAAGTTTGTCAGGGCTGCAAACGCGTCACCGTGAGCTCAGGTTCTCCTTCGAGAAACGCGTTATTATTTGCATATTGTTATCCTTTCTTTTCTGTACTTTTTTTATTTCACGATTGTACATTTATTTTGGGGCAAAGATTTTATATACGTGTTCCTACAGACCTCCAAAGAAAGACAAAGAAAGCGAATGGTGCTGCCGTTCTGATTATCGCCACGTGAAGAGACAAGGTTGTTCGAGGGACAGTGATTAACGCGCGTTTTTTCTTCTTCTTTCTCTTGTTTCTTTTTCTTTTTTTTTATCGATCGGTCAGATCGCGTGAATTTTTCTTTGCGATTCTAAGAAAAAAATTTTACGCATATTATGCATATATATATATATATTATATATTGTCATTATTATTACTACTTTTATTATTAATATTATATTATATTATATTATTATTATTATTAATATTATTATTATTATTATTATTATTATTATTATTATTATTATTATTGAGTTATTGATATACTATGATTATTATTATTATTTTTTGAGGTATTTATAGGAATGAATGATAAGGGGAGATGAAAGAATAAGGAAAGGAAAACGGTAAATGTGAGGAACGTGTGTGTTGCCTGTTTCTGTGTGTAACAGCGTGTGTGTGTGTGTGTGTGTGTGTGCATGTGCGAATGCAAGGAAGAAACGGTTAAACAATGCATGTCACAAACGACAATTGTATATTGTACCTAAATACAGCAGCAGAAACGATTTTCGACGGTTAACAGAAATTTGTCGAGCGTATACATATACGATATATATAAATTATATATATTCGTGTGTTATATATAACTTATATATATATACATTATGTATTATATGCAACAATTACCGTTTGATTTTATAATTTTTTGTCTTCTTTACCCGCTGCGCCGTAATTGTAACATATTTATATACATATTATACATACGTACACACACGCGTACATTCACTTACGAGCATATTATATATACATATGTAAAACATAGAGACATGCAATCATAATTATATTATTATATTGATAGTATTATACGATCATTATTTTAATATACTGTCGTATACGGTCGAAATCGCGTGAACACCCGAATTCAGAAACGAACGGCTCTCCGGTCAGTTGTGGAAAATCATTGCCTTTACAAGTTTCAATCTTTAACTGCTATGGCGATGTGCGAACATTGAGAACATCCCTTTTTTAAATGACAAGTACCGCTACTTCGTAATAAGCAAATAATAAGGCTAAATTGCCGATGCTTAGTGTTAGAAGTGCTGCTAGAATTTATGATTTAGAAACTTGAAATCGAATTTTGGGAATTTGGGAAATATTCATATTTGAAAGTTTAATTTTTGTATCTCTTTGGCCAACACTTGACCATACAGAGTACCGTAGAACCCCACCGTAGCAGTTAAAGGTTGATAGAATTCAATGAGCAGAACCTCGATTTCTAAGCAATTTCTACGTTTCTAGTTGTTTTTTATATTTACGAGAGGTCGACGAACGACGACTGGAGAGTTCGATCGCAAACAATCCGTGTAAATAGTTGAATTAGTTTTTATCGTGATGGCACGATCAACGTATCAGAGGGTGGACTCTGTTCACGATTCGAAGGGTAGTTTCCATAGGATCGTCTTACTACGATTCAACGAGGGTATCTTCTACGTGTCTGTCTGTGAACGACGCTAGTCCGTCACGTTTTCGAAGGGAGACATCTACCCTTCACTCGTGAGAGTCCCTTTCGACGATTTCCGATTTCCGTAGTTACAGGAAGATCGAAATCGTCCGTCGATCGAGCACGATCGATAAGAGATCATCTCAAAGAGACGGCCAGACAAACGAGCAATCAAGCAAGCGAGCAAAGCAGATTCGCAGGATCGAAAGAGCACGCGTGTGTTGTGTGTGTGTACAAGTCCGTGCGTGTGTGTGTACGAGTGTGTGAGAGAGGAAGTCGAACAAATGTAAAGAGGGAAGCAATAAAAAAAAAAAAAGAAAATGATAGATAGAATGGCAACCGCACCAAGGAGAGACCAAACTCGCTTAACGAAAGATAATTTACTTACTTACTTGCTTTTTATTTATTTTAATTAGTAACGTTGATTAACGTGTTATTATTTGTATTTATTGGCGCGGAACGCTGCTGAGGGTGGTTCGCGGATACAGATGTCGATGAACGTGGTGCAACATTTCAATTGCTAGAAGAATGTAATTTTAAACAAAAGAATAACGAAGTAAGAGACAGCGAGAGTGTGCAATGTACATCGAGGACGAATCCTTTTTATTGTTACTTAAAAAAACCTGTTGAAATTTCATTCGGTTGAATTTTGTCTTCTGCTAGCGACACGTGCTAATATGGTGTATTTTATTTTTAATATAAGTGTAATTATGTCGTTGAAAATCTTTTAGTAAAATGGTTCATTAAGTTTTGCATGTTTTTTCGTATATAAACACGACGAGTTCATTCGTCTCCCCCGGTTAACCGGTTAAATCGTGACCCGTTCTTACTGTTCGATTAAGTTCCAAGAATTTACTAATACAACTTTTAATATGTCTGTTTCAAATATAATTAAAGCTCTAACGAGTAGCCACGTATTTGGTGGTCCATATATAGGTTTAGTACAGAGATAGACTTTCGTTATATTGCCATGGCTGGGACAGAGGAATCTTACAATTGGCAATATATTGGGTTGGACAATGCTATGCGATTTATCGGGTATATTTGAGTGTATAATACGTGACTATACAACGCATGAGAATACGGCGCTGTGGGAATACAACGCACGAGTATTGCAATGTTTGAAAATAGACCGCGTAGGTGTTGTAACGCGTGGGTGTTGCAATTTGTAGTTACAACTCGTGGCGATATAATACGTGGCAATAAGATTTGCAATCGCATTCTCCCAATGGCAGTAAAGTGCTAACGTGCGTCCGTATAAAATTGGCAATATAACGAGAGTCTACCGTATCGTTTATTTTCCCATATTTGAAATCCTGTTTTTAACAATTACATCAAACTTCGATCGAAACACGCGTTACGTAAATCGAGGTCACGATTGACCCGTCCCATTCGAGGATTAACTAGCACAAAATGGTGGATGTAGAACAATTTGCATAGTCGTAAGATCCTCTTCCGCTAGATGAATCCTGATCGCGACACGTTTAGCGCGAACTGAGACAAAAATTATTTTCTATGGATTCGTCTTTGAATTCGATCGATCACACTCGCATCCGGTTTAAAGAATCGATGAAGAACAGGGAGAAAGGAGAGAAACGAGACGAGAGTGAACGGGGGGAAAAAAAAGAGAAAGAGACCGTGACAATATATACATATATACATATACATATATATATCTATATATTTGCAAGATATTTTGCGAGCAGGGCTTTTTTATCTATTTTATAGTAATCTCAGCTTAAGCGGATTGAGAGAGAGGGAGAGAGTGAGAAGTGTTTTACTAACAAGTGAAAAAAAAAAACGAGAGAAAGAGGGAGATAGAATCGCAACAAAATGGGGGATGAAAAAGAGGGGAAAGATTTAATTGCGCAGCTGACAAACGGTTTGTAAATTGCGTACATAAGATAGGTAAATAACCGTCAGTTAAAAAATAATGAAATGAAGACGGTTTCACTGTGTCGTATACTCTACGTTTTGTTTCTTTTTCTTCTTGATTTTTTTTTGCGCCTTAGGCTTGCATTATGATTAATCTGATTATTATTATCAATGAATTATATTGATTATTAATTGTCACCATCATCGTCATTATCATTATATCCTTATTATTCATTATTATTAATTTTATTAATAATTTTATTATTATTATTATTATTATTAATATTAATATTATTATTATTATTACTATTATTGTGTATATGGTATAAATTGTAAAAAGGAACGTATTTACTATAACATATTCATTTCAAGGGGATTTAAGAGATCCTTCGAATGAACAAATTGTTTAAAATAAAGTGAAGGAATAAATAAAATATTGACCAATTAACATTCTTTCTACTCGTGTCCATTCTTACTCCACATTTTATGCAGTATTCGATGTGCAGCTGCTACGAGAACCATTAAGTACGTATTACGCTTCTTTTATTATGTTAAATAACTTTCATACAAAACACTTTCAATACATATTACAGAAGCGGAAGGCATGTTTCGTTCCTGAAGCTCGTCTCCTTTATATTCCATGATAAACCTTAAGTCTTTTTGAATATCTTCTTTATTCTAGACTTGTTCCGCGCAAGCAGAATCTCAAAAACAAAGACAACAGTAGCCAAACTGCATCCAATCGCGATTGTATAGAAACAGAACGCGACATGCTTCATTCGCAAAATTCTATAGCTTCTGTATTCCCTGGCCTGCCTCCTCTTCCATGCTCGATACATCGCTAGTGTGCTGACCTTCTTCCACATCACCACTATTCCAGCCTCGACTGCATTTTGTATCAGTTTCGTTACCGGAGTCAGCAGCGACCAATTCTCCCTCGTCACGTACACTTTTAAGTGCTGCTGTATCGGGGCCGAACGGGCGAACATTTGGATATCGTTTCTGATCCTCACGTATAGGTGGGAACAATCGTCCAGGCAAGCTGCGTTTCGAGAAATCGAAACTCGTCGTTTGCATTCGTCGTACGAGACCGCTCGAAAACGCGATCTTAATACGTGATCCTTGAGCAGGTGCTCGTGAAATATGGACCCGTAAATCGTGTTGTTGGATTTCTGAGGACAGATTATGGTGGCTGCTTATTTTTTGGAATTGCGAATATTGATGTGGGATTACAAACAAAAATAAGCATACCTTGAGATCCTCCACCGTCCTAATGTTAGGCCTCGGTACCGGTACAGTGAGTAGAGAGGACAAATGACTTTGCGTCAACGAGTTCATTATCACTATCAATACGAGTACGTTGATGAAGAAAATCCTGCAGGCTGAACCTTGAGGAATGCGATACATGGAGGCAGACGTTATCATTCGGACGACGTCCAAAGCTGCCGGAACAAATCCTTTGTATTTTGTAAGTAGGCAAAGCGCAATTAGAATAATCGCGCAGTTCGTAACCGTCACGGATGGTGACATGAACGATACGACCTTGAGGAACTCCGATTTTTCCCCTGCTCGTTGGGTGATCACACATACACCATCCTGATCGTGAGGATATGTGTGCCTGCAACACGTTTCTTGTGATTGCTCTGTAAACTTGTAATTGTTATAAACCTTTAGTTTAAGCCGAAGAGATACATACCCCAGCTTCCACATCGCGTACAGGTTCCTGACATTCATTCCTATGTCCACCCTGCCGGTGTCCACGTCCGCCAACATTCCCACAGGATATCCGTGCTGTTCGACACCGCCGAGGTCATAAACAGTTCCATTGTTCACGATCACGTTTATGCTCGCGTTCAGTTTACGGAACACCATCTTCATGATTTCACCGTTGTCGCCGTAGAACTTGTCCAATCCCGATTTTTTAAGATCTACGCCGAGGTGTGGCATGAAGTCGATCGCGTTCAACCGGACTTCGTATCCGTTCAGATCAGTCGTTTTGTCGAAGTTCAAATTCTTGCACATACTGGGACCTTTGAATAATTTAGGGTAAGAAACTACAAAGATATAATTTGAAGAGGTTAAATTAAATATATCTTGAAGTGTATAAATCTACCATCTTGATATTTCCTCTTCATCAACAACCAAGGGTGTCCATTGCGGCCCTTAAATCTCCCAGCATCCTGCCATTCGCTCGGAATGATATTCGAGTAAGGATTATAGGTGTAAATCAAGAGTCCTTCGACAGGATCGATGCAGAAGAATATCGAAGACAACAGGTCATACTCCCAGGCGACCCAGAGAAACCTGTACGCGTTCAAGCAGCCGTTCTCGGTCATCCTATCGATCAAAATATAGAATCCAGTAACGTTAGCCCAAGTAGAGTCCCTTATCCTTTGCAGAAACAGTCGTAGCATAGGTTGCGATTGTGAAACAACAACGAATTGCTCTAACTTGTGAAACAATTGCAAAGATGAGAATTTCGCAAATGCCGTGTAAAAATATCGAGTTAGGCTATAGAATTTAAAAGCGTCTAATTTCGATTCTGCAATCAGAGCCACTGATATGTTGTTCAACAATGATTTCTGGAAAAAGTAATCGTAATCTCCTGCTAGTAAAAGAGTGGAAATTTGACCGGATGTTTTGCAAGATCGAAGAATTGTCATCTAGAAAAAAAAGACAAGTTAATTTAATGGAAGGTTGAATTTAATTTAGTTATGCTACTTAGTACCGTTTTCTGGATTAAGTCGTTGTATTCACTGTTTTCTACAGTTGCGTTGGCGAGTAGTGTATAAATTGGTAAAACAATGTTTACAGTCATTTTAGGCTAAAAAAGACGATGGAGAATTAGCGTGTACTAGGTGATCCATAACCATATGTTTCGACGTCTGGGATTTCCACGCATCAAATTTCAACGCGGTGGATCTCCACACATTCAATTTCTATACGTTCAAATTCTACAAGTTGTGAATCTACACATGTTAGATTACCACGTGTGGGAGTTCTATACATCAAATTTCCACTCGTGGAAATTCCATGCGTTGTGAGTTTCCATATATTAGATTTCCACATGTAGGGTTACCACGCATCAAATTTCTACGCGTTGTGAGTCTCCATATGTGAACTCTCCATGTGTGGGATATCCACCGGTTGAATTTCTACGCGACAAATATCTACACGTTGGATTCTTACGCGTTGTGGACCTTCACAAATTAAATTTCCATGAGTTGGATCTCCATGCGTCGAATCTACGTATACAACGTCGTATCTCCAGACGCTCTTTTGCCACACAATTTATCGCCACTCGTTGTATAAACCAACTATATATAAATTGTCCCCTGCACCGTAGGTCAAGTGACGATAATTACAATCAGTTATAGCTAGTCTGAGAAGGAAGCTCCGTTAATTCGCATTAGCATAATTTCTATTATACTATAAGAACGAATGCGAAGCAAATGTCTTTCAACAAGCTCACTGAATTAACACATGTGTCGCTACACTACGAAGGTAGACCACCGATTGTTGCAATCAACCATCGAATAACCATTCCCCATTTTTAATCTACTCACCAAATTGCATGGCACCTGTTCGCTCAACGATAATCATCTTAATCGACCTTTCCCATTTTCGTCGTTGAGTAAACAACGGTGCGCAATTTTTGACGTTGTCGTCGATTGCTTATCGTCGTTTTTCGGTAAAAGGCTGCGTGACGAAACCTCGTTAAGAAAATAGAGAAACGTTACACTCGGTTCTTTGAAATTTATCTCTGTCAATATGCTTTTTACGTTCTGACCCAGACATGCTTTGTGACGACTCTTTACGCTCCCAGTTATTAATAGCTTACTAATATTTTGAATATTAGGTAATTCTTTAGAATAATAACAGTTACTCAGTGGTTACATTAACTCAAAATGTAACGTTTAAAATAATTTGAGTAAAATATTGTACTCGATGTACAAATGCCAGTATATACTGCAGGTAATATATTGCGTCAATTGGATCAATTCTTTGATGCATCGAACATAAGGTAGGCACATGTGCGATCAACTTACTTTATTATCTAGCAAATTATTAAATCTTTCCGATTAATAACAATTTTGTATTTTGTTATGTTATAGGACTGAAGCGGTATCTACTTCGGTTAACGTTTCAACTACCCCCGCAATGTAACAAAGCGAATCCGAGAAGAATAAATCAACAGAAACCACTCGCGATACACTATACAATATTATATTAATATTATAAGTTACTATTCTATTATACATTAAAGACCGACCACATTTGTATAATATATATAAATATAAGAACAGACTATTATATTAACAATTGTATGTATGTACGTATGTTGTATGTATGTATGTATGTATGTATGTATGTATGTAATTAATAGCTCTATGTACTTTCAATGTATTTACAACTTGTATGCAATATAAAATTTGAATAAACGATAAATAAAATGAATAAACCGTATATTTATTTAAAAAACCTTTCCCAAGCGTTCAGAATCATTGCACAAAACTATCGAAATACAAAAGTAAAAAAACAGTAAGAAAAAAGTTCGTAGAATAGCCGAAAAATTCGATTATATCGCGAAATAAGTTCCTTAGAATTCCTGGAAATGACGTCATCAAAATTCCAAGAAATGGTATTCGTGCCACCTCCTCACAACTTATGTTCTCCTGATACAAAATCTCAAAATCGGCAGTCCGGATTTCAAAAATCGCTCTCGACAATTCCTAGAAATGACGTCATCAGAATTCCAAGAAGTGGCATTTGTGCCACCTCCTTGCCAGTTATGTTCTCCTGATACCAAATTTCAAAATCAGGATTCCAGAATAGGTAAACCTTCGTGCCACCTCCTCGCCAGTTATGTTCTCCTGATACCAAATTTCAAAATCCGGATTCCAGAATAGGTAAACCTTTGTGCCACCTCCTCGCATGTTATGTTCTCCTGATACCAAACTCCAAAATCCGGATTTTTGAATCGAAAATCGGAATTTTTGAAATTTTGTATCAGGAGAACATAAGTTTTGAGGAGGTGGCACGAATACCTCCTCGCCCGTTATGTTCTCCTGATACAAAATCTCAAAATCGGCAGTCCAAATTTCAAAAATCGCTGTCGGCAATTCGGAGAAATGACGTCATCAGAATTCCAAGAAGTGGCATTCGTGCCACCTCCTCGCCAGTTATGTTCTCCTGATACCAAATTTCAAAATCAGGATTCCAGAATAGGTAAACCTTTGTGCCACCTCCTCGCATGTTATGTTCTCCTGATACCAAATCTCAAAATCCGGATTTTTGAATCGAAAATCTGAATTTTTGAAATTTTGTATCAGGAGAACATAAGTTTTGAGGAGGTGGCACGAATACCTCCTCGCCCGTTATGTTCTCCTGATACCAAATCTCAAAATCGGCAGTCCAAATTTCAAAAATCGCTGTCGGCAATTCGGAGAAATGACGTCATCAGAATTCCAAGAAGTGGCATTTGTGCCACCTCCTCGCCAGTTATGTTCTCCTGATACCAAATTTCAAAATCAGGATTCCAGAATAGGTAAACCTTTGTGCCACCTCCTCGCATGTTATGTTCTCCTGATACCAAACTCCAAAATCCGAATTTTTGAATCGAAAATCTGAATTTTTGAAATTTTGTATCAGGAGAACATAAGTATTGAGGAGGTGGCACGAATACCTCCTCG
Organism: Megachile ligniseca; assembly: GCA_945859555.1. Taxonomy (NCBI): domain Eukaryota; kingdom Metazoa; phylum Arthropoda; class Insecta; order Hymenoptera; family Megachilidae; genus Megachile; species Megachile ligniseca. The sequence goes on from OX243786.1 coordinate 9,465,170, forward strand.
CCCGTTATGTTCTCCTGATACCAAATCTCAAAATCGGCAGTCCAAATTTCAAAAATCGCTGTCGGCAATTCGGAGAAATGACGTCATCAGAATTCCAAGAAGTGGCATTTGTGCCACCTCCTCGCCAGTTATGTTCTCCTGATACCAAATTTCAAAATCAGGATTCCAGAATAGGTAAACCTTTGTGCCACCTCCTCGCATGTTATGTTCTCCTGATACCAAACTCCAAAATCCGAATTTTTGAATCGAAAATCTGAATTTTTGAAATTTTGTATCAGGAGAACATAAGTATTGAGGAGGTGGCACGAATACCTCCTCGCCCGTTATGTTCTCCTGATACCAAATCTCAAAATCGGCAGTCCAAATTTCAAAAATCGCTGTCGGCAATTCGGAGAAATGACGTCATCAGAATTCCAAGAAGTGGCATTTGTGCCACCTCCTCGCCAGTTATGTTCTCCTGATACCAAATTTCAAAATCAGGATTCCAGAATAGGTAAACCTTTGTGCCACCTCCTCGCATGTTATGTTCTCCTGATACCAAACTCCAAAATCCGAATTTTTGAATCGAAAATCTGAATTTTTGAAATTTTGTATCAGGAGAACATAAGTATTGAGGAGGTGGCACGAATACCTCCTCGCCCGTTATGTTCTCCTGATACCAAATCTCAAAATCGGCAGTCCAAATTTCAAAAATCGCTGTCGGCAATTCGGAGAAATGACGTCATCAGAATTCCAAGAAGTGGCATTTGTGCCACCTCCTCGCATGTCATGTTCTCCTGATACCAAACTCCAAAATCCGGATTTTTGAATCTAAAATCTGAATTTTTGAAATTTTGTATCAGGAGAACATAAGTTTTGAGGAGGTGGCACGAATACCTCCTCGCCCGTTATGTTCTCCTGATACCAAACTCCAAAATCCGGATTTTTGAATCGAAAATCTGAATTTTTGAAATTTTGTATCAGGAGAACATAAGTTTTGAGGAGGTGGCACGAATACCTCCTCGCCCGTTATGTTCTCCTGATACAAAATCTCAAAATCGGCAGTCCAAATTTCAAAAATCGCTGTCGGCAATTCGGAGAAATGACGTCATCAGAATTCCAAGAAGTGGCATTTGTGCCACCTCCTCGCCAGTTATGTTCTCCTGATACCAAATTTCAAAATCAGGATTCCAGAATAGGTAAACCTTTGTGCCACCTCCTCGCATGTTATGTTCTCCTGATACCAAACTCCAAAATCCGGATTTTTGAATCGAAAATCTGAATTTTTGAAATTTTGTATCAGGAGAACATAAGTTTTGAGGAGGTGGCACGAATACCTCCTCGCCCGTTATGTTCTCCTGATACCAAATCTCAAAATCGGCAGTCTGGATTTCAAAAATCGCTGTCGGCAATTCCTAGAAATGACGTCATCAGGATTCCAAGAAGTGGCACTTGTGCCACCTCCTCGCCAGTTATGTTCTCCTGATACCAAATTTCAAAATCAGGATTCCAGAATAGGTAAACCTTTGTGCCACCTCCTCGCATGTTATGTTCTCCTGATACCAAACTCCAAAATCCGGATTTTTGAATCGAAAATCTGAATTTTTGAAATTTTGTATCAGGAGAACATAAGTTTTGAGGAGGTGGCACGAATACCTCCTCGCCCGTTATGCTCTCCTGATACCAAATTTCAAAATCAGGATTCCAGAATAGGTAAACCTTTGTGCCACCTCCTCGCATGTCATGTTCTCCTGATACCAAACTCCAAAATCCGGATTTTTGAATCTAAAATCTGAATTTTTGAAATTTTGTATCAGGAGAACATAAGTTTTGAGGAGGTGGCACGAATACCTCCTCGCCCGTTATGCTCTCCTGATACCAAATTTCAAAATCAGGATTCCAGAATAGGTAAACCTTCGTGCCACCTCCTCACAACTTATGTTCTCCTGATACCAAATTTCAAAATCGACAACTCGGATACAGAAATTGCTCTCGACAATTCCTGGAAGTGACGTCATCAGAATTCCAAGAAGTGGTATTAGTGCCACCTCCTCGCCAGTTATGTTCTCCTGATACAAATCTTGAACTGCAGCTTTCCGATTTCGCAAAAATTCTCGGAATTTTGAAATATGAATTTCGAGGAATGGTGACTGTCTTAGTTGGACCATGAAGGATAGGTGTTGGTAAGGTTTTAAAATAAATAGAAGTTGCAAATTCATTTTTTTCTCTTTATTTCTCAATCAATTTCTATACATGTTTGCAATCGTATAACATATTCAAATTCTAATATTACATAATATTACGACATACACTATTTAAATACATATGCATATTTTACAGTAATTTGTAATTTACATATACGGTTGTTATGTATTGTACTAGTACAATTAATTGCATAAGTTGCACAAATTGTATTAATTGTACTAATATTACAATATAAGAAAGATAACAGACATACTTATGTAACAACTAATATGTCGTTGTAACTTACGACGAAGGATGAAATCTGTAAAAAAATGGCTAAAGTTCCGAAAACCTCCATGCTCCAAATGGGCTGAAATTTGGGGAATGGGTTTCTTTTTAATAAAAATAATGATTCCGAGAAGGATTTTTGGCGACTGGGCCCATCAACGAAGTACAGCCCATTCTTCGAGATCGAATCTTTCCAATCGATAAAAACGGAAACTGCCGACGGAGAGGAAGAAGAGTCGCCACTTCAGGCATATCGCGTATCTCGGCAACAAAGACCCCACCATTTGCGAGTGCAAGACGAGCTGAAGACAGTGTGGCATCGGTCGCCGGCTCAGTTGCTCGTGCTCACGTTTTCCTGCCGAGAACGTGAAACGTAATCTCTGAACTTGCATTTGCATGCGTTATCGCGACACCCATAACAATTACTTCTTTGTCCCGGGGAGTTTAAGAACTTAAAAATCGTCGAGGAAACCGGTTTAGTTTCTCGAAACGTCCTGCAGGCAAACGTCTAGCAGGATGATCGAAGCACGAGCTGCGGTTTTGTGGGCCACCTTGATTGTACCTTTCGTTCATCACGTGGCTGCAGCTGAGCAACCACACATTGTCTTCATTTTGGCCGATGATTTAGTGAGTTGTCTGATTTGTTGTTTGTCGATTGCTTTTTCCTTGTTTCTGTATGATTCTTGACGGACTTGTACGATTTTGAATATTTTAGTGGTAGACAGTATTCATTATTATTACTGTTACCGAGTACTCGTTATTATTATTGTCTCGCATAATTAAGTCGATTGTCTGTGTCAGGAATATGTCATTCGCGCTGAAAGCTTTGAGAGTTACAACCAAACGTTCAACCTGCAACCATTCGAACTCGAAGTTTGCTCATAAAGCAAATAACGATATTTAATTAATAGATTCTCAAAACTTCTAGCGTGTGTGACGCTTCAACATCGATTTTTATTTGACCAAAGTTGAATACAACTTGAACAGGGATGGAACGACGTTGGATTTCACGGTTCCGGTCAGATACCAACTCCAAATATTGATGCTCTCGCGTACTCTGGTATCCTTCTTGATCGATATTATGTTTCTCCGATTTGTACACCATCCAGAAGCGCTTTGATGACTGGCAAACACCCAATTCACACTGGAATGCAACACGGGGTATGTGGACGAGCATCTAATCGTTGTTAACCGTTTAAGCGGACAATAAGCTTGCAAATAAGGATAGCGAAATTGCCAGTTGTTTATTATTGTCCAACAACAGTCATTTGTATTGTGCTGTTCGTCTGAAAAGCGATGTCGTAATGGTTGCGAGAATGCTAAGAGCATTCATAGGCAGTTGGGATATTGTCCGTAAGATAGGAGACAGGGGGAAATATTTGGAGATAACGATACGTGTTGAGATATAACGCGTGGAAGTTCGACAGGTGAAAATTACACGCGTGGAGATTTTATATGTGGTGATCTCTGATATGTGCTGATGAGAAATCTCACGTGTGGAGATCTCACATGTAGAAATTTAACGCATAGTAATTCCACGCGTGGAAATCTCATGCGTATGTATCTAATGCATGGAAACCTCACGTGTGGAGACCACACATGTGGAGATGTTACGCGTAGAAATTTAACGCGTGAAAATTCTACGCGAATCTCATGTGTAGAGATTTCACGAGTAGAGATTTGACGCGTGAAAATCTCACATACGGAAATCCCACGCGTAGGAATCTAACGCATGAGATTGAACGCGTAGAAATCTAACGCGTAACTCACGGTGATCCAATATGTAGCGACATATCCGAAGATATTATCTCGCACGTTTCATTCGATCTCCGTCTCACAACGTAGGGAAAGGACTGGTGACCTTTAGCTAAAGACTCGTGAAATGTTAAAATCCTGCATCTGCTATATTAGATTATCAACCGCTCGAGAAATAATTAACACCGTACCGCTTTAAAGGTTCTAAAGTGTGCCGAGCCAAGAGGACTGCCTCTCGAAGAAAAGTTACTACCAGAATATTTACGAGAACTCGGTTATAGTACGCACATCATTGGAAAATGGCACTTAGGATTCTACACGAAGGAGTATACACCGACTTACAGGGGATTTGATTCTCATATTGGTTTCTGGAGCGGACATCATGACTATTTCGATCATACTGCCGTTGAAAGTGTGAGTGATTTGCATAGATTTATAATGTTTTATGTTAATCGATCATCTCTTCATGGTAGCCGTATTGGGGTTTGGACATGAGACGAGGATTGGACGCAGCCTGGGATCTTCATGGTCAATATTCTACGGATATCTTCACGTCGGAGGCGGTGAAATTGATCGATAATCATAACGAGAGCCAACCTCTGTTTCTTTATTTGGCACACGCGGCTGTGCACTCTGGAAATCCATACGATCCTCTACCGGCGCCCGATCTGGACGTCGCGAAATTCACCAACATCTTCGATTATAATCGTAGACGCTTTGCTGGTAACTAGAGTACGGCACCTTAAATTATCCAACAACTGGAAATATCTATTAACCATCTTATCAGTTATATAATTGGCCTATACTTAACTAGCTCGGAAAATCAAGAACTCAAGAAATAATCGACATTCTGTTACCTACTGTATTGAGTAGGTCCCTGTTTTGATATAATACAGCATAATCATACTTCAGGTATGTTGAGCAAATTGGACGAATCTGTGGGCGAGGTGGTCAAGGCGCTTGAAAGTAGGGGGATGCTGAAGAACAGTATAATAGTGTTCTCCACGGACAATGGTGGCCCACCAGCCGGTTTCAATCTGAATGCCGCCTCCAATTGGCCGCTGAGGGGTACAAAGAACACCCTCTGGGAAGGTATTTCTCAACAGTCTTTGAAAGCTCTTAAAAATTAAAAACTAAACCCCTGCGTTTTGAAGGGTCCTTGAAGCGCTATAGTCACGGACGCAGATCAATTACCAAATAGTAACAATACAATCGAAACAGCTTCGTGGTAGCTCGACCCGTTCATTGCTTGCAGGCGGCGTCAGGGGAGCCGGTTTAATATGGTCTCCCAGATTGATTCGTTCTGGCAGAGTCAGCAAACAACTGATGCACATCAGCGACTGGTTACCGACCTTACTGACCGCTGCTGGTGGAGACCCATCGAATCTGACCATAGACGGTTTGGACATATGGCATGCTTTAAGCGAAGACACCCTATCGCCTCGTGACTTTGTTCTCCACAACATCGACGACATCTTCGGCGTGTCCGCCATCACAGTCGGCGATTGGAAGTATATTCAGGGTAAAAAGTAATTGTACTACCGCGTTAAGGGTGTCCAAGCTTTATTTCATTTCAATTTTCTTGTGAACTTGATTTCGATATCGGGCAATGTCAATTTGATATCGATGTCTTGTAGGATCTACTTATGATGGTCAGTGGGACAGTTGGTACGGACCTTCGGGGAGAGAGTGGGTTTACGACATTGGCGGTGTGATCGGTAGCCCAGCTGGTCGAGCAGTGGCCAGCGTGGGGTACAACTTGGCGGCGGAAACTGTGCGAAGGCTTCGGGAGCAGGTGATGATCAAATGTCGACCTAGAAACGACACTCTGCCGCTGTGTAAACCTCTAATCAGCCCCTGCCTCTTCCACGTTCGCGGGGATCCTTGCGAAGATAATAATCTCATCGACGAGTGAGTGAAGATGCAAAGTGACCTTTGTGTCTTTATCGGATTGATCGTTTGTAAAGGATGTTCGTGTGAAGAGATGTTTTATCTTCTTCAAGGTACCCTAAAATCGCGAGGGGCATGCGCGAGCAGCTGGAGAAATTGAAACTTACTGCCAAACAACCCGGAAATCTTCCATGGGACAAGAGAGCCAACCCCGAGTTATGGGACCACACGTGGGTCAATTTCGGTGACCACTTGGACGTTTTTGCGAATAACGTGAGCTGAATGTGTTCGATGAAAGAAAGAAAACAGAAATTATGTGGACGAGATATATGTTTGCAGAAATGTATTGTATGTTTATTTTGGATACGCGTTGGACCAAGCTTTAAATCGATCTCGAAGGACGAAGGAATCTTTATTAGTCCTTTTGTCCAAAACTGCTTTCCTCTGATATTACCAGTAAGACCAAACTCGTTGCAATAAAGCGACAATCACAGGGATTATAAATAGTATCTCGTTTATTTCTTATTCTATACACTTCAATTTTGTTGGGCCACGGTTCTATCCAAGTGCGTACAAAGTGAGAAACGGAATGAAAAAGGAGAATCCTTTGGAAATCAAAATGGAATGTCATCATGTTGGCTAAAACGTCAGAATAGGTCCTTCTCGATGATCGAGAATATCTGAAACGAGAAAAATTCGCATTTAGGATACCTCTGATCATTCAATTTCTATAATTGTATGTATCGTAAATTTGATAATACCTTTGGCAATGCTCCACCAGGGCAACGTAATGTACGTAAGAAACGCGTTCAGAGGAACGGATTGGGCTCGTCTGGTTTCTTTCCAGAAATGGAACGTCTGGGTGAATCCTCTCATCGTCCACAATGGGTTATAAGCTCCATCGTCCAGCTCTGCACACACCGACAGTAATTCGATTATTCTTAACGAACCTGACATACAAATTGTTAAACGATTCACATCGATAAGTAACGTAGGAGAATTTTCAATGGACGAGGATCCATAGCAAATTACAGGGTGAATATAATTTACAAGTGTAGCAAATAAAGTATATGATACGATGATATACAAAGGCTACTGGTGTGCAGAATAGATAAACACGAACTGGGATGCACTGGCCTTTCGGACAACGTTCGATTTCTAATCTACGAATCTTGAGATCGAACGTTATCGTACAAAATAAAAATAAGCGAATCGTGATTTGCTATCGCAGGAACGTTGTTTCTACGATTCTATGAATTTCTGTTATATCGGTGTTTGCGTATGATTGGTTTACTGATCGTGGATGACCAGTGATGGGCAGATCAAGTGCCCACAGAAGAGCTCACGGGCACTGGTGTGCAACGACGGGGTAAGAAATCGAATCCATCTTTCCTGACAACAGGATCATCGCCAGTAGGCTGCCCATCGATACCCGTGGGTACAGTTAGTTGCCCATCACTGGTAGATGACCATGTTTACCGATGGTGAAACACGTCGAGTAAACGGCTTTCATTTATCGAATCGTTGAACGTCTGAAACCACCACCAGCACGAACACCGTCGCGACAGTCTAATCGCCTTGGAACGCACTTCCATTTCACCATCCTCATAAACACAGTCATGGGTAGAACATGGTTCTACAAGTTTGTAGTTTTAAGGAACGATGAATATACACGAGCATTGCGCACTGAATACAATGGACAATATGACTGCTTGCTGTCTGGTGTAACACTGGCTGCTCCGATGAACGATCGCTTTTTATTTTTTTAAAAACGTGTTTGCACCCCTACTTCCAAGTGTTTCAATTTTTTTTAGCGAGCAGTCCATATAGTCTGTTTTTCAAGATCTCCTCTACGACCTTCACTTTTGTACCAAACTTGAAATACAGTAACAATAGCAAATCGAAGAAATTTATAGACTTGAAAGTTTGGGAACTAGGGTACTTCCCAATTAAGTCTTTCGGAGAAAGTTTAAAAAACCCTGAAAAAGCTGTGGGAAGCTATCGTTCACGTAGCAGCCGGTATACGCGTGATCGGTATTGTATGTGGGGGGTGTATTTGAAGGTGTCGATCAGGGTTGGGAAGAAGAATTTACCCTGTGAGCCGGGGCGACGCGGGAGCTCGCACCAATAGTAGATAGCTGTGCCGTCCGGTGTGACTCGATGAGGAGGAAGTGGGTTGCCCGCGAAGCTTCCGGACAACGCTCGTCTTCGCCTCCTCCTCGGCAGGGTCGCGCTCTGTCTGTGCGTGGTCAGATTTCCACGCGTAATACGGGCGTTCGCGTTTTTATCTTTCAACAGCTCGTCGTCGTTGTTTCTGTTCCTGTTGCGACCGGTGTAGTAATCCTCGTGATCGGAGCCGGCTGATCGTAGCCGTCGACGGCCACTGCCCGTTCGACGTACCCTGACCACCTCGTCGTCGCTGAGACGTCGATGTTCCTCGTCGTTCTCCAGGTTGTTGATACGCTCGTGATTAATATTGCCGGTGCTGTACGGCCTGCGTTTCCGGTTATTGTCCTGATCCTCGTATCCGAGAGGCAGCTCCTCCTTTCCGTGGACCAGAATCGCCCCGGCGTCCAACTTTTGTCGCACGTTGTCATCCGTCAAACATGGCGCCGCTGGCACCAGTATCTCGCTACCGACCTCGATGTGATTATGGTGCTGGTGGTTTTGGAGGCCTGCCATGAAACAGATTTTTCGGTCGTGCTCCTGTCGTGCCTCGATTCTATCGTTGCTTCGTCTCTTTCATAGTATCGTCATGTTCTTTTCTTTCTATCTCTTTTTGTCGATCGGTGATACTTTGACTGTGGGATTGTCAAATGAAAGGAGGGAACGAGGGAACGTTTCACTCACAGTCTACTTCTGGATTCATCGAGGAATTCTAGATCTATTTCTGGACTCATTAGATCACTTAGCAGATTCGTGTCACTTACAAGTATGAATGATGGTTTTAAGATTGAAGTTGACGTGGTCACTTAATATGCTCTAACAATGGGAGGTTGAGACTTGTAGACATTCGTAAACATTCAGAAGATAGAGAAGTCAATGTACTGATAATAGCAAAATGAATAATTAGCTCAGGTTTGCTTTCTTTTGTTCTGTACCAATGTTTACAACTATTAAACTGCATGTAAGCAATGGTATAAGGAGTAGCATTGGATTGAAGACCTCCAGTCAGTTCAAAAGGTTATAGAACTATTAAGAGGTGTCTTGTAGATGCATCGTTGAGCAACGACGAAAAGAGAGAGACGAAGAACGTTTGGAGCAGCAGGAGCAGCTCACCGTCCGTTTCGTGATAGGCCTCCTTGCGATTCGGCGAGTTCTCGTTTCCGGCCCGTTCCCACGAGTTACGTTGCTTTTGCTTCGGACGTTGTTGCCTGCCAGGAACAAGCGGGGATCTTCGTCGTCTGGCGTGAGGACTCCTGTGATTTCCTGGCGAGCCCCGGCCGCCCCAGCTGCTATCCTGTAGGTCGGCTATAAAGGAAAGAGCCGGAATGGCACACGTGCCACAGATTAGAGAGACAAGGTATTTCTGTTTTTCTCGTTTCATCCGTTTTGCTCTATTAAATCGATCTCTACTCGTTTGTCCATTTGTGACACGCGGATGTTCGCTTGGTGGTGGTCTACAGCCGTTTCTCCTCGATCTGTCTTACATTCTATCTTTCTCCGTATCTCCGTGTTTGCGGAATCACGGTTTCGATCGGTTCCGAAGGAACGCAAGGGCACTACTTTCTCAAGGTCCGTTAACTCGAGAATCACCAAGAGGAAACCGTCTCTGCGATCCCTCGCGGGCATCTTAAAGGAACAACTCAGATTTGAAAGTGGTCAAAGAGCGGGCGAAAGAAAACTCTCGTTCGAAGCATGCAAACGATCGCGGGTAACCTGGATCGAAAACGGTATTTAACCCGGAGAAACAAAATTGTCCAACGTGTCCCGCGACTAAACGACAGCTCAGGGTCGAGACACAGCTCCTAAGAGGGTCGTCTATCTATCGAGAGAGAGAAATGTGCAGAATACACAGATACGTAACACAACAGCATGCACAGTCGATCCTGATAGGGCGCAGGCAGGAAGAACAAGGTGAGTAAGATTCGTTTCGCGATTTTCCATCCTTTCTTCGGATCAATCGAGACGGATAAATCGTCCGCTAGAAGGAGAACTAGTTACCGTCTCGAACGTCTCCAGCCTCGATCTCGCTGAGGCCGTTCGCCATCGAATCCAGACCCTCGTTCTCCGACCTGGCTTTCGTCGCCGCGGTGTCTGGTTTCGTTCTCCATCCGCCTCGAACGTAATTGTTCAAGTTCGCGCTGGGATCCGATAACCTTCGTTGATGCCGATACATGAACAGTTCTTCGGCGTCGTCCCAGTCGGCGTCCCACAAAGAATCCGTGGCGCAGTAACCGGGCTCGGACGTGGGTGTCTCCGCTCCTGAACCCTTCGGCTTTGTTACGGCCATCTCTGCGTGTCCTTTGCCTGGAAGAAGGGTTGTTTAGAGTCGAGAAGGTTCAAACTCTTTGGGTTAGAAGGTTAATGACGTTGCAGTTGGAATAGTGAGATTTATACAAATTAGATATCTTAGATATAAGAAGATCGTACCACGAGGTCCCTTCATTCGAACGAACTCTATTCTCTGCGAGGCCGCACCGGAAAACAGGCCAAAGGTCATGCGCTGCGCCATTTTGGTGCTGAGGCTCGACTGCAAACACAAGGAAGGTAAAATACGGTTCTGATCCGAATGACCATGATTTGATCAAAGAACCTACTCTCGCATCGTATACTTTCTTTAACGCATCATATCTGATGGACCCAAGAAAAATGACACCCTGGATCGCACCCTCTCGATCCGACGCTACCAATTCCACGCACACCATCTCTCCATCCCTGACTAGAATATCACAGAAAACTTCATCGAAATTGTCCACCATGAAGCATATATGCGGATAAGTTATCTCCTCGAGATCTCCTTTGGCGTCCATGCGTCGACGACTTGGACTAGCGTACACTTTCTGAGAATGTCGTCGTAATACCTGAAGAGAACATTCAGATTTTACGTATGCAGTAAAACGAAAAGATGTTGATCGAGTGGTGGTGCTTACTTGCAATTCCTTGGGGCTGGTCCTCGTGCAGATCGCTAACGTGAGAGTGTAGTCGAACTGATGCACGACCAGGTTCAGGTACACGGTTTCCTCCCAATCGATGTCGGGATCGCCGATGGGCAGCTTTTTACTGTCTTTGCGAAACACGTCCACTTCTGTTTCGAATTTTGGCAAGTACCTCGACGACGTCTTCACGTGTTTCTTGCGGACGAAGAAGAGGAGATCGTCGCCGTCGATCGTGTGCTCTGCTTGGAAGAGGAAGTGCCTGACGAACAGGTCCGTCCAGTAGGTTGTACCTTGAAGTACCACGAAGCCTGAGTCTGCAAGACAGTTAGATAATATTTTATATTTACAAATCCCTGCATTCTTAAATTCTTCAATCTTCAAATTTCTCATTCCCCAAATTTCCAATTTTCCAATTCTACCTTGACCCTCATCTAGTTACGTAAAGAGCCACAGATCGGAAATGCTGGGTGTGTAAAATGGAAGACGAGATTGTTATCGTCAACCCTTGTATCGAAACAACGTAATTTACAAGGGAGACTAACGACGCTCGAATCTCTGAAAGGGCAGTCGATAATCGATAAGAATGTCCCGGGTAGACGATAATGCAGACTATAATTGCAGTCTCCATTGGCGCATCTCGTTCGATTCACCGACCTATCCTCTCGATAGGTATTTTCATTAAATTCCTGGAATGTGGGAGGATGAGGTCCAATCTTGATTGGATCATAGAAGATGAAAATAGCACAGTATGACCCACAAAAAGTGAATCACGAATTTAGAAAATTGTCGGGCTTTTTGTTTGTTCGAATCGTGAAAAGAGGAGATAGTCGATAAAAAACATATTAGGATTGAGTCATACGTGCAGTCTGCGTTTAATTGTCTGTCTGTATGCGTTGCGTCATATTACGTTTATAGAACGAACGAGTTTGTAACCTTTCTTGATCGTTCTTTCGATGCTCGATCAATGTCTGATTTTATCTGCGATAAAATAAATTTGTTACTTTGTTGGGTCAGAAGAATTACTCGCACGATAGCATATTGTCGAAGACCGAGCATAATATTAGGATCGCATTTGTAAAACGATAACAATTTATTTAATTTTTGTAATCCACAAAAATCTCTAGGTGTGAGCATTGCAAAGTGGTATCGCTAGCAAACTGATGAATGAATTTGTTGCTGATCAATGATAACCGTAGCATTGAGGAAGAGACACGGTCTCTTTTGTTCAGGTTTACGTAACGGTCGTTAAATTTGAAGATAATAGGTTGTTGCGTATTTCCTTGACATTGCCATGTATCGTGATTGTGTTCTGCAAAAAGTCCGCGTCGCGCAGCGAGTACCTTGAAATTCGATGGTGATATTTCCTTGAAATTCGAATTGTAAATTTCACTCAACGTGTTTCGGAGTAAACTTTCCTCAGCTTTGAAGTTCCAACATTTCAACGTTTCTCTGCTAACCGAAATAAAATAATTTTACATCAACTACAAAAATGTGCATTTCAAAGATGAACATTCCTTTGACAGTTTTATTAGTTTGTATAAATATTTCTATGTATCTACAAACTAGTTCATACTGAGCGGTATAATTAAAAGAGTAACGAACACTCGCAGACACGAAGAGAACATAAGAGACTTACAAAGAAATCTCATTTAAATGCCTCTGACCTCACGGCAGCGTAATTACCATGCAAATGAATTGAAATATATTCCTGGCAATTGTCGCATACTCTTATCCCAGCGAATCGAACACGGTTATCGCGCCATGTTCTGATTTATCGATAACAAACTGTGTCTCTTGAGCAGAATGTTTTTGAAAAAGTATTTCGGTCGAACGAAGGAATATCACATTTCTAAAGCGACGAGGAAGCGTGCAAACAGAAAGAAATCCTCGCTCGTTTTACTCTTAAGCCATCGATCGTCGAATCACCCTCGTGTGGGACCCTAGCGTCTGCCAAACAAAAGCACCCTCGTCGCTTACATGCGATCGTGTTAACCTGACTCAACCATCGAACAACCGCAAGCGAAAAAAATTCAAGAACATCTCTGCTATGACAGCAAAATGTGTGCGTGGGTGTTATATCGAGATATAGATTATTCAATTACTAGATTATATTCTTAGGGTACTATATCTTTAGGTCCTCGTATTTCCTATATCTGCACCCCTACATCCCTATTCTCCCACATTTCTATATTTCTAAACATGTAGATCCTTAGGTTCCTACACATCCTCAACTACAAGGTTCCCACACTCAAAATCTAAATAACAATATTTTATTAACTTGCTAAAAGTTAAAAGTTTAAATAAAGAAATAAAGTGATCATATCCCTCTAGTGGCAGTCAAAGTGTCGAAATTAAATTTATGCAAGGATCGTAGTGTAACAAATGTACAACTATTCGATAAAATTGTATGACTATGAACAATTCATGACAGACATATCGCAAACAAAGAACGTGTAAAGGTGTTGCGGGCGTGTAAACACGTCCAGCAAACTGATGGACGCCATGGGCGTGTTTACCCGGCCATGATGTTTATTTGCTAAACGATGCAGGTATCAAACTTCCAAAGCCATTCGAGTATATTTAACAACCTTTAAACGATTAAATAAAACTGTTCAACCTATAGATGCATCAGCTCATCATTTCTATAAAAAACCTGATATGCATTTCATTAATCTTTTGGGGTTCACATAGGTGCATACAAGTTAGCACACGCCATATGAGTATTTCAGAAGCCATAACAATTCGTAACAGCAAAACAGGAATTACATAAATATGCAGCACGTTTGCACAAGAAAACGTAATGATAAGTTAAAAAGTAAGTTAGCAGTTGATACGAACCATCCTTGAGCATTTGCCGCAGCTCCTTCGTCCTCTGAAAGTTAATTTCCTCGAGAAGCTGTTCCAGCATGGTGGGTCTGGCGAGGCCCGTAGAGGAGCTCGCTAGAGTAGCCATTCCTGGAGGATTTATCCCGTTGTCGGAAGCAGTGGATCGTATCCCGGAGGTGTACACTTGTCGTCACTTGGCCGCGTAGCCAATCACAAGGGCCACGGGCGTGAAATCCGTCGAGTCGGGTCACGGTAGAACGACGACGACGGAACCGAGGCTGACGGAGGTCATCGCGAGCCGGCTAAATGCATTCCCAGTGTCCTCCGGATCCAAACGAGTCAGATTGGCCAACTTCCGGCTACGCCGCGATCAAACTCCCATCGAGACGGCCTGCCATAACGACGCGGCTCTCTGGTTTACCGATCACTAGCTGATTCGCGCGCTGATCCAACTCCACGCTTGAGTTTACGACCAACACTCACCGACTCCTCTCCGTTGTCTCCGCTCGCTCGCTCACACCTATCCGCTCGATAATCCCGCGCATGCGAGTGGACCAGAGAACGCGCGCGCGCCAGCTACGCGCCGCTTTCGAACGTGTTTTCCTCCGATGGAATGTGGATGCGGTTTCTCGGAGAATGCTGCAGAGTTTGCCACGGTTTTTCTCGTCGACTCGGTTGGTACACCGATGTGCGATCGAAAAACGATCGTGTTATGCGCATAGATGGATGCACGGCCGCTATAAAACTCTCCGTTGGCCGCCTTCGACTTCTTGCTGAATACATGCTGGTTTGTCGAGTTTACACTGCGGTCATTCTCTTTTTTAGGTGTAACTAGAAAAGTTACGTAACTTCCGCAGTTAATTATAGAATCACGGTAGAATTAGTACGATAACATTTCAAAATCGCGTATCTTCGTATCATTGATCTCAGTCGATATCCAAATCGGTTCGCTAATTGACCTTCGGGCGGTGCAAGTGAGGAGGTACAGATAACAGGTTTTTGGAAGGGTAATTCTTTGATTCGAAGTCTTGATCGAACGAAAATATTGTATACTGATGTGGGTGTTTATCTGTCGCTCTTATCTGGAAGACGTCGTTGCTTCCAAGAAGATACGACGACCCGAAATTGACCTCCTGACTCAAGATAGCGAGGATTCTCGACTAGAATGCTGGCCAATCTACTTTAACTTTGCGTATATGATAAATTGGAGCAGAATAAACTTCACAATATTCTTTATTTCAAGATATCAGCGTTCTGGCCAGGTAGGAATGTGCATATATAGGGATCTAGAAATATGACGATCTAGGGATAGGAATGTAGGATTCAGAAATATAATGATCTAAGAGTACAGGGATAGAGATATAGGATTTTATAGGGATGTTGAAATAGCAACAAGAACCTCTATTTAGTAGATCAAATATACATGTATTCATATGTATTAATGTATTTTAGTACCCAAAAGGTTTTATTGGACAGAACCTCTTGTACCGTTTCCTAACCTAACCTATGTTGCCAACGTTAAATTAAGGTTCAAACTAATTTTACCGAATTCACGGTTTCTACATCGTATCCAGCTGTTCCATAGTAATGAGTTCGTGTCTACGACATTTGTAATTAAAGTGAAAATTAATAGGAAGCTTTGAAGGATCTTTAGGAAGATTGGAAGAGCACAGGAAGGGTCAGAGGCGGCGGTTTTTCAAATGTCGACTTCCCTGATCCGCGATATCTGGCGTCCGGTTCGTCATCTCGTTTAGTCTTGCTTAACGTCTCGTCTCGTCTGGTGCACTCGTAGAGATTTCAATTTCTCGCAGTCTACCAACGGAAAAGAAATCGAGGAGTTTCGTGTGCAGGAGAAGGTGCGCTATTTATTTATTTATTTACGTGAATCGCTTTGAAGAGAGTGATAAATGCACGTTGCGGAGGGTGTAATAATATCTCGGTGATAAAAGGTGAAAGAGTCATGATGGTAGAGTGGTGAACGATTGTTATTCTCTTATCGTGTGATTAAATTTTAATTACGAGGTAAATATATCATGTTGGCGTACGTCGTGGGCGATGGAAATTCTTTGTTCGTACACGAAGGAAAGAACGAGCTGATGTCAGGATTTCTCATTTTCCTAAAATCTTCACAGTTCCTTCGTCTGATTTTTTATTATTATTTTTCTTTGAGAGATTTCTCGTTTTTCTGCAAGTTTCGTTATAGATAATTTAATCTTCGAAGGGGTGAAAAAATCGGCGAACCGCTTACGAAACGCTCGCTACATAGTTTACGACGAAGCGTATCTAGCGATTTTTATGCGAGCGTCGTTAAGTAATCGGTGAAATGTGAACCACTTCGAATTTGGCCGTAAGCGAAACACCCCGAAGCGGTTGAATCGCGAGCGCGCGTGAAAGGGCGAGAGCCTCATAAAAGAAGCTGCATCCCGTTTCGCCCGACACTTTGAGCGTGGTAATTCATCACGACGTACTGTGTTTTATCGATCGAAAAGTGTTGAGTATAGGTTTTCACGGGTTAAGTGCGTGATAAAGTTGTTTGTGCGATTGGAATCGTTGTAATTTCAGCAGAAGCATAAATTCTAATACGTCAACGGCCTCCAAAGAAGAGGGTACAGATGAAACATTTATCATAAGGGGCTGTAGACATTTATAAAACGGTACTCCCTAGTTCTAAGACCCATTAAAATAAAGACGAACGTAATATAAGTTTTATGACCGGATATAAGTTTCACAATATAATATTAGTTCTTTTAAAAATATCCTCGAGTCATCAACTTCTTATCTTTATTTAGTCACTATTTGTATCGTCATAGTGATATGAAACGAAAACACAATTGTGAAATCATTCTAACAATAAACAATCATCGATGCGTCAACTGGATTGTTTTTTGTAACTTTTCATAACTTTTTACTGCATCTCGTTATTTCGTGTAATGTTTAACCAAGCGACGTCGAAACGGTCATTACTTTTGATTGCAAACAATTAGCGATCGCCGTGAGTCACGCGTGAAGTCAGTCAGGGGCGTGAAACCCGACGGTGAAAATGAACTCTACGTCGTTAAACGCGAATCGTTTTCGTTGCACGGCTCGCAAAATTCTCGATCCATCGATCTCGGCCGCCAGATTTAAGATTAATTCCCATCGTGCACGATCGTACGCAGTGAAACGGCGAAAGTCAAAGTTACTTTGTGAAATCGACTGATTAAATTAAAATATGTGAATAGGGTCATCTGAACATTGGAACAATTTTTGTGGGTACGTCTTATCACGATGTGTTCGATTGTTATCGCTTAAAATAACGTAAGCAAACTATTCAGAATTTTTAAAGAATATTAAATTCAATTTATCGTATACTGTTTACTTTATATAATTTCTACAGAATTGATAAGACGTTCAGAATGTGTCGTCTATTATTCCTTGTACGTACAAAATATGGCACATCAGTTGCGTCGATGAAGACACCATATACGTAACATAAGACGCACCAGCTGTGTCATTACGTTTTAACGTTGAACATGACTTCCCACATAATTCTTTCATACAAATCGCCATTTCAAACCATCTTCCACAGACAATAGACGAAAATAAGGTCACAGAATACTAAATATCCACCTTATCGCGATACACTTTTGTACCAATTAACGCGAACACGTCATAACGAGATACGCGCAACTGTCGTCGAACTTACATGGAAAGTTTATCATCGTCACTTTATCATTTCTCCTAAGGTTTCACTTTCGAACTGGAGCGTTATCGCGTGTACAAGACACCCCTAATTGTTTGGTATCTGTGCGATTGGCGTCCCATGGCGGAAACTCGGTTTGGACTCGCCATCGTTTCCGGCGATTTGCTCGCCTAAATACTGTCGTCCTTGTTTCACCGATTCGTCACGAGTCCATCGTTCTAGAAACCTACACCTACATGCCGAGAGCGACGATCTCGAGAGCCGGTTCGAATCTCCCGACCCACTTCCGAGGCACGCTCGCGCGTAATTCGATGCATCTCTAGTTCTCTGCTGGATCATTAGCCAGCTGTACGTGTTCATTGTACTCGTCGATTTCGATCTTCCCGGCATTGGCGTAACTAAACTAAGCTCCTGGATCACCCGAAATGTCGATTGAACCGCGTTTCGTAGAAAGTTATTGCAATACGTGCACCGAGATCGGACTTTCCTAGGGATGACAGTGATGTAGGAGAAAATTTGGGAATTTGAGAAAGTTGGAATTTGCAGAGAACTTGGAGAGTTGATCATTTTAGAAAAATTTGAATATCTAAATATCTAACTATCTAATTATCTACTTCCTAAATAATATCCACCAGTTTACACAAATAAGATCTTCTATTTTCATAATTCTCTTAGTCCCTATGAACGTGGCGCGCCACAAACACTAATCCTACTTACGCCAATGTTTTTAGAATACGTGGATCGATTCATACGTTTCGCTGATGTTAGGGTACCTGGAGAACGTGCGTTCTCCTTTTGTAATCTTTGTAACAAGTTTGACACGAGTCTTTCTGTAATACCTCGCCATTCCGAATCAAATACAATCCCGCGTTTGCATTGTTCGCGTACCTGGAATGGCGGAGATTGCTTTTTATCCACGAGAAGAAACTCGAACGCGTTACGATTGTCGATTGCGTGAGAGCTTGCTGGTAAGAGTCGTCGGTGATAAATTAGCGTTGATTTGCTATCTGTCTTCTTTCGAACGAGACCGATCATGATGGAGATGATTGAAGAGCGACTATTGTACAGAATAATTGCGCTGGAAAGATATACCTTTGCCAGAAAGGGAGACTTCCTTTCATTTTTCATTGACTGAACCTCACCGGGATTCGCTATAATATATACAGTAAATGTTCAACACAATTTTGGTTTACAACCGTAAGGTTAAATTACATTGTCAGAATTATCGGAAATTAGCGCTTCAAAGGGGTGAAATTTGAGGGAATCGAGTCACGAAATACTAATTGCTGGGTACAGAGTTTGGTACAACTAATTTCAAGCGGCTCGATCATTTCAGATCACACCATGTTGTTCCTGACTGTGACAGCATGTTTGGTGATCGCGGCTCAGGCAGGATGTCCCATGAGACCGACCACGGAACAAACTTCCGCTCCGAGAACTTCGGGTGATGGTGGTTACCGGATTCTCGTTAGCGGAGAAACCGATAAATATGTTCCAAATGCAATTTACACCATTAGCTTGCAAGGTAATGATATTTACTGTTTACCACGGTATTGCACAAATATCTCGTACATAAATCTGTAGTTGATCTTTTCGCCAATTTCAGGGTCTCGAACGCACCAAAGGCTACAGCAATTCACTCGTTTCACGCTTTCGGTGCATTCTCAACACGCGCCTAACAATTTGGCTGCTCGTGTTGGGTACTTTCAATTATTCCCTGATTCTCTGACAACCTTTAACGAAGATTGTGTCAACACCATATCGGAAGCTTCTGATTACCCAAAGACAGAGGTGAGTACGTGCCATATAATCATTACATCGTCACACCTCAAGCAACATACCCCCAACCCCATAGTTTTCGCAGCAACATCGGTGGCGATATTACGCGTCTACACTACCACTTCCTCCTTTTTTAATGCTTTTCATCCCAGTGTATCGAGCACGCGAGTAGATAAGCGAGGAAATGTAAGAATCGCAGATAAATTTCCCGCTGTTGGCAGTAGGCCAAGCTTCAGCTGCTCGATTCGTGGCCAGAAGCCGCGAATTTCCACAACGAGATACTAAAACGCTTTCTTACCTTGGCGTAGATCCAAGTGATGTGGAGGGCACCACCGACGGGATCTGGATGCGTTATCTTTACGGCCATGGTTTTGGAGAATAACGTGCGATGGTATGCCGAGGATGGCGCTTTAACTAAGACCTTCTGCGAGACGGGTGCTGCCGAGGTTGAAACACTCGACGTTGAAAAGTGTTGCGCCTGCGATGAAGCTAAATACTCGGTGAGCTGACAGGATGTTTTGAAAAAGCCACTTTTCTTGAAGGAACACGTGTCTTACTTCATTTGTATGATTCAGCTTGGAACAACGAATATATGTTGTGGTATCGGTGTGGTACTATATTTCATGATTTAGTACTTAACTGATACACGCGCTTGTGATAGTAATAAATTATGGTGGTGACTTTTCTTGAATTCGCGTTTAAAATCTCTGGAGTCGTACCAATAAATTTTTCATCGAACCTCACCTCGATGTTCCAGCTGATAATGGAGGGAATCTGGTCGAATGTGACCCATCCGAAGGACTTCCCGTTCTCCGTCTGGTTGACCCACTTCAGCGACGTGATCGGTGCATCCCACGTGCCCAGTTTCTCCTTTTGGGGCAAAGAGCACATCGCCACCGATGGTTTTCGGCAATTGGCCGAGTGGGGCTCAGCATCCGGGGTGGAAGCCGAGCTCAGGGCTAACGCGAATCAATTGAGGACACTCATCAAGGCTGCTGGACTTTGGTACCCTAACGTTAACAGCAACACTACCACCAGCTTCAGGTACATCATACTGTTCTTCCGTTTGGAGCAGTAAATGTACAAGTCTTTCCATTTCCTTTCAGAGTGGACAAAAACCACCCTATGGTATCCGTGGCCTCTATGCTGGGCCCTTCGCCCGACTGGGTAGTCGGTGTGAGCAAATTGAACCTCTGCAGGAAAGATTGCACCTGGACAAAAAGCGAGATCATTGACCTCTATCCGTGGGACGCCGGAACAGACAACGGAATTTCTTACATGTCACCTAATTCCGAAACGAAACCACGCGAAAAGATGAAGCCTATCACCACGCTGTATCCTGAAGATCCAAGATCGCCTTTCTACGATCCCACTGGAAGACCCATGTTACCGCTGGCCAGGTTGTACCTGAATAGAGAGAAGATAATTTCCAAGAGCTGCGACGAGGAGACTCTTCAACAACAACTCACTCAGCTCGAAGTCGCTGAGAACACCGAGGACACTGTCAGACGTACGAAAGTCTTGTTATCGATTCAGATACTCGGGTTCTTTCAGAACTCTGAAATTAGCTTTGAGGTTGGTCAGCTTTAACTTAATTCGAGCCATGGATCTCGCTTTCAATTAGCCTTTGGTTAATTACCCATAAACCACCAGGTTGATTAACCTCAGCTAAATTTTCAGGATCACTAGAGCTTCATTTAACTTAGCCTTCTTTATTTAATTATTACGCAGCGGAATGTCAGACGACGGAATACACGAGTTGGTCCAGTTGTTCGGTGTCCTGTGGCAAAGGACTAAGAATGCGCACCAGGTCCTACCTGATGCCAGAGAAAGCAGCCATGCTCAAGTGCAACAGACAACTGGTTTCAAAGGAGATGTGTGTTGCGTCCGTCCCAGAGTGTCCGTAAGTGAACGCACAATTATCGTGCAATTATCACTGTGTTCGTCGTACTAGAAGTGTACATTTTAAAATTTCAGAGGAGAAGAGGAAGCAGACGACGGTGGTTTATTTCCCGTGAACGACGCCGTTTGCAGCACCACGGAGTGGAGCGAGTGGTCCGAGTGCTCGTCATCTTGCGGTATAGGAATGAAGATAAGAACGAGGAAGTTCAACGATCGTATGGGTCGTAAACGGTGTCCTCTCGTCCCCATCGTCGAGAGACAAAAATGCATGGAGCCACCTTGCCCACCTGGCTTGGAGGAGCAGATCGATCCTACGTGCAAGGTATATTAATTTACGTTTTCTGCGCAGGTTCTCGGAATTTAATACTCTCTGGTTCTATTAGACGGGATATCGAGCACCGGAGATGAATAATTCAAGTGCAAAGTTTTATTTGTAAGCTTGTAAACACTTGTACGTGTTCAAGGTAACTGATTGGTCTGATTGGTCTCCATGCAGCGCATCCTGCGGAAAGGGAGTGAAGTTGAGGACCAGATTGTTGATGGTGGACCCAGCACAGCAACAGGAATGTTCCTCGAAAATGGAGCTGCTTCAGCAACGACCGTGTTTGGTGCAAGCTGATTGCACTTTCGACATGGCCACTGCCAAAGGTAATATTTCGAGTAACTTTACTGTGATCTGATAATCTTCATTTCGTCGTGTAGTGGTTTGCATGGAGGAAGCTGACCCTGGACCTTGCAGAGGATACTTCCAGAGGTGGGCGTTCGTTCCTCAGAAGCTGATGTGCGTACCCTTCGGTTATGGTGGTTGTCGTGGTAACAGGAACAACTTCTTAACAGCTGAGGAATGCACCAACACCTGCGGCATTGTAAGTAAAATTGTTATTACATTTATATTATTTCATTTCCCTGAGTTGCCTCCCTAGGGAAGCAAGTCATTGTTACATAAAGTATTGTTTAATTAGTTAAAATGGTGGTCTGAGATATCCTTATTCTGCAGATTCTCTTCATGTAGGCTTCTGTGGACCGATACTCTGAAAAATAAGTAACGTTATTTAAATAAAATTGTGATTTAATTCTCAGGTGCGAGCAATTCTCAGCGGAGAGCCCTTGAACGCCACAGTTCCTCAACAAGCACCGATATCGCAATCTTTCGAACCTGTCGATTGCCTCGTGAGTAATTGGTCACCCTGGACCTCCTGCAGCGTCAGCTGTGGCACCGGACGAGTTTCCAGCTACCGTACCATTATAGTAAGTTATCGATATCATTATATTTAAGATCTATGCTTTTTCTTAACGATGTCCGATTTTGAATATATAGCAAGACGCACAGAATGGAGGACATCCCTGTCCCAAGAAGCTTCAACGACGCTCCAAATGTCAACTCGCGCCCTGCGAATAAGTCCTTGATTCAACCGATTCGTAATTCTGTGAAACTGAAACAGTCGTATCTGTCTTCGAAGAAGAGTGTATTATTTTTGTAAAATGAAATTTCTGACAGAATTCATTAGCGTTCTTGGACGAGACGTGTTTTGTGTTGACGGGTACGAAATAAACCGATGTATCAGAATAAATGGTATTTTATTGATGGTCATTCGTGATCTTTCTACTCTCGATCGAGTCACCACTCGACCACGCTATGATCTCAAACGAATATTAAAATCGAACAGTTTAAAATCTATCGTCACGTATTACAATTTTGTTTCTCGTTTGTTGCTGATGAACGCAAACGAAATAACTCGGTTTCGTGGCCACGGGGAAACTTATGCTTCGGCTTAAATTTTCTTTAAAACGAACCGTACGATTCAAATCAACTGTCATAGTATAATCGATCGTTTCGAAAGATGCGGACATGTCGAAGCATAGTTTGATTCTTAAATTACGGGCATAAATCAACTATTTCGTCTGCAACAAACAGCTTCGTCAAACTTCGGCAAGCTTTACGCTCGAAGCGCCAACGAATTCACGAATCGTTAAACAATAATACTAACCGCAAAATACTGAATCTCGAGATCCCTGTACCAGCACAATCTCTCTGTTCCAGTCCCCGATGGACCTCGTTCGCTACAAAATACCCGGAAACTCTCGTGCGATTGATGTTGCTTTGTCGGAAACGATATTTGAAATTCGATCGTTAAAAAACTTTGCTAAATTCGTACGACTATTACTCGTAATCAAGGTATTTCACTCGTCTATTGTTTCAATTAATAAAATTTTTTTTGTTGGTTCCGCTCCGCTTATATCGTTGATAGTTCCGTTTCTTCTTACAACAATATCATATATAGTAACCGTTCTCACAATATAACATTCACTACGACTTTTCTTGCCAAGTGGACATCTAAACTTTACATTTACAATTAATAATCTCATAAATAATACACGTAGGCGGTATGGTTACTATGCGCGCGACGTGTGTCAGGTACGCGATTACGACGAGGACTAGCGGAAAAGGAAGTGGTCGTTGTTGCTCGGAGGATAACGATGAAGTCGAAAATGGTTTCACTGTTCGCACACCTCCTCCTCAGCGCGTTGTTTCGCGCCCCTGACGGCGCGTATTATTAATAATAGTTATTATCATACGTACATGTAATATCTAGGAAGTAGTACGGATCTTAATCTCTTCTTTAGGCCTCTACACGACTACGCTACGGCTCGTTCTGTTTTGGTCGTGATACGTTTATCTCGTTTCTCCCTGTTTCGCGAATGACTATCAAAGAGAAAAGAAATGTCGTACAGGCGCAAAATAAAATCGGCTTCAAATCCGCTTGACTAGAACGAAATTGACTTCTGCTCAAAACGCGCAAGAAATTATTCTCTGATACTTTCTTTTGAATTGCCTACATCAACGACGATAATTTTTTGTCTCTCAAAAAAAAATAAAAGTAAGTTTGACTAGAGTTCGTTGAACATTGAGATACAAAAAAGCGTACAAAAATGTTAAGTATGGGTAGCGATGAAACAGTTCGAATGCAAATACACGAAGAAAGTTTCGAATCGCTTTGAAGAGTATTCGAATTGAAGTTTTGAAACTCTCGAAATAATCGCAGGAAGGAGGAGCATGCGATATGCAAATTTTCAATTGCAATTAACTCCTTTGATCCGACGCTTCTCGTCAGACGTAAATCTCGTCAGAAACCACGGTCCAATTTACGATATTGTGATCAAGAGCTCGAATAAAATTCGAAGCGATTCGAAGCTCGAACCGTTCAAAGACATGCAAAATTTCGAATATCCATCACTATAACAGAGACAAATCAAAAGAGACAAAACTAGCTAACTAGTAAAACGAATAAGTTCCGATCTTCAAGGAGACCAGCTTCCTGAAGCGGTTAAATTCGTGGTCGCCTGAAATGAACGACGATAACGATCCTTCTGCTTGATTCACCGATAACACAATTAAATTGTCTCTTACAGATTAACGCGACAACATAGCTAAAATCGTGTCCTTCTTTCGCACAGGATCGTCCGACTAGTTTTGACTAGGCTAATTACCGTCGACCCACTTGCCCTCTTCCGTTCTGGCAGTAGTAGAGCAGTAGTAGTAAATAAGTAGTTATTAATGGGTCGTGGGATTATACGTAACGGATCAAATCGTTTCCACGAGGATCGTTTACGAACGATGGAAACCTGCCCACTTTCGAGTTACCTATACGATCGACGGGGAAACGTTCCTATCCATTACGATCGACGCACGGTACAAAATTATCGACAAAAAACCTCCGCTTATGGACGACGCTTTGGGGAGAGATTAACTTTGTGGACTCGCAATAAAATATAGTCGATAAATAAATCGATAAAGGACAGCTCCGCGTGCAAACGTATATTACTTCACATTTCATGTTTTCGTTCAACTCCTTCATGGAGCATTTGTGGATTTCCGGAAGTTTGTTCAGAAACTTCCCGACACGGTTAGGTTGGGTTCAGATTAGTGGAAGAAGCTGAAGGAGGAGGACCAAAAATGATCTCAGTTGCTCTCCGTGAACCTCTAAAAGTTAATCTCCCCGAAAATAAGGAAGTTTCGCGCGTTAGAGCGATAACACTTCGCATCAATATTTACACTCTCTCCTCTCTTTCTCTCCGTTTTGATGAAGGGAACAGGGCCAGGATGAGTCGACGAGCGTTGTTCGTGATTAGACGGGCGACGTCGCTTCTTAAAAACGATATAGTCTCGGCGTCGTGACGAGAAGGCATCATTGTGCGTGTGCCGACGACGACGCGATCTATCGTGATCCCAATATCGATCGAAGTCGTCGTCCCAGCCTTATTCGGCTGATCGGAACGAAACTCGTGGACGATCGAGTTCCTTCCTTTCGATAACTGATGCGTCGCAACGTGGCGACCGACGGATCCTCTCAGAGCCATCCCCCGGAAACGTCGTGACCGGATATCGGCTCGATGCCCGGCAATCGCTGCAGCTGCGTGGCCGAGCCGTTTCTCTTCATGGTCGCCGGCAGAGAACTGCTGGCTATCACGCTCTCCTCCGTTGTCGACGGGGTCAGAGGAACGGCAGGAACGACTATTCAACATAAATAAACCAAACTTTCCAGCTGCCGCTAGAATTTTCGTGTTTATCCTGACCTTGATAACGAGTGCTTTTAGATAGATTTTCAGGGACTCGTTAACTGCTCTCGCGAGTGGACATTTATTGCTCGGTACTTGGAAATCGTACTTCAGGTAAACTTGAAATGTACGAGTTTAACTTGATTACTAGATCAATTTTATAGCAGTTATTTTTAACCCTCTCGTGCACCATCTTCCTTCCGTTTCGTACTCGTCGATTAGATATGATATTCGTGTGCCGAATTCACAAATATACCACGTACTGTTCCTAACTAGGTTACATATGTCTTTCAACATCACGAATAAAAGGTACGTTTATAAGAATTAAACGCGCGTTTAAGGATGAACTATATGTGTTCTCCATGCACGAGAGGATTAAACGTACGTGTATTCTTTAACACGCTGTTTCATATAACCAACACCATGCAAAATATTTGATAAACAAAATCCAGGTTAAAACTTCCGACAGCCTATTTACGAAAAGAAAGACTTACCAGGTTGCTCGTGAGTACTAGCTCCTTCGGGAGTGTCGATGCTAGGTTGCTGACTCTGCGTAGCTTCGTGTCGTCTCGGCGGAATCGGTTGTTGACTAACTTCCGGTCCCCTGACTGGAACGCTGCTGGCTCTCTGCAACTGTTGCTTCTTCGACACCTTCGAGATGAGAACCGATGCGATCGGGTGTATCGGGTTCGTGCCGCTGCTGCTCCTCGTGCCCGGTGTCGACGATCTGGACTCCGAGAACGTTTTACGTTTCTTCCGCAGGGCTGCAAACGCGCCTAGACCGTGAGCGAACATGTGATGTCCCTCGTGATGATGCGAATGATGACTGTGATGCATGTGATGGGTCTGGACTTCGTGACCGGGAGGCTCCAAGGAGGACTTCGAATCCGTGGATCCTTCCGATCTGGATCCGCCATCTTCGGACGCGGGCGAGTACACGGAATCTTCCGAATGAGATCTACCTGAGAAAGCAAGGGAAGTTGCTTTAACTCGGTTGAATCTGGGTTAACTGAACGCAAATTAAACTATTAAAAAGCAATGGCTATTCAGGTACTACTTAGAATTGCACGTTACGTGTACGTAGTACGAAGCTTGTTAATTAACTGTGAAATATTTCTTTGCACCGTGACTCGGAGTTTTAGGTCCTTATCTGTATATCTCGTAAGATACTGTTCCGAGCTTCAGATTATGTGTACTTTTATGTTTCGGTGGTTTTACAACCTTCGAAGTATTACCGTCTGTTTGGAACGTGTTTTAAAATGATTGTATCGAACAGTCGATAAGAAAATTTTGATTCGAAACTCGAAGATATCGTAATTAGTAATTGAAACTCCAACTTACCAATTAGCTTGGAGACTCTACCTCGAACTTTGGCCGCTTCGATAAGATTTTCCCACCGTTTCTTTTTGGAGCTACTTCTGATCCTGCGGCTCTGTCTGCCGGAACCGAGACCCGGCATACTATTGGTGCTAATGTGATGGGGACTTTTCTTGGGAGTGGCACCAGGACCGAATATTCCGCTCAAAGTGGAGCCAAAGAGCTCGTGAGAGTTCTCGTGCTGTGCCTGTTGAAGCGATGCTGTAAACTCATCAACCGGTGGCAAAGTGCCACTTCCGCTCGGCTGAGGGGCGATATTGAATCCTTTCATTAATCGCCGCTCCTTCTGACGGTTCTTCTTGCCCCCCGCACCTATGGACAGCTCTTTAAGGTAACCGTCTATGGGGCAAACAGAAAACCAAGAACTACGCTAAAGCGACTACTAAAAACAGAAAGAAACTTCGACGAAAAGCTATCGCGAAACTGTGCAGGTAATGGAGGACGTTACTGGCAAGCCGTGTTACCGATCGCGAATTTCGGTGGTTTTCTTAGTCGAGAGCTGAACAGCTTTCAACCACGAGATGCAATATTCGCGGCGGACGATGCTTAATCGCATTAATTAGTCCGACGTAGTTCACCGGATGATTAATAGCGTTCTCGGTAACGAACTTTGGAACTTTCGTCTACGAGCGTTGAAACTTGTGATCCCCTTCTTAACGTCATATTCTTGTCACGTCGGGGCTACAAAGTTTTCTCGCTTAAAGAACACGCGACACAACTTGCCTAGTCGGTGCAGGGGAAAGTAAAAATCTTTCTACGGAAATAATTTGCATCAGCGAAATCGTGTCGGTTGTGCTGATGGGCTCACCGGTTCCAGCACCGCTCGCCGTCGAGGTGTTCATGCCGGAGTTCTTCAGGATCTCGATCAACTCGCACCGAAAAGCGCTGATGTCTTGTTTTATCTCGTTCACGTCGTCCTCGGTGACACCCTCGCTTTCAGCCTTCCTCTGCTCCACCGTCACGTACCTTCGCACCAGATTTCTCATGATGCTTTGATACCGGAAATCTCTCTCCGACGCCTGCTTAACCTTCCTCTGCAAAACAAACATCGACAAAATTTTTTGATTCGTTGAAAATCGATCCAAGAAGCAAAACACTTACAAGTCCTTTGATCGACTTACGAAACCATTAGGCATATTCTAATTTAGGACAGAAATTTTGACCGTGTACGTGGATTAAAGGAAAATTCGTTCACAAGATATTCAGTGAAATACTGTAACCTTGAGCGTTGTTTTCATCTCTCGAGTACGGGCAATAAATTTATAAGAAATCTAGGATTCAAAGAACATGGAAGGTCTTAAAAATACGGGATCCGAGTGTTGGCTACATGCCATGCAGCTGCAGTTGGCAACTGCAGCGAGTTCTACCTTTCTAGAAGAACTAACAATGATTTAACGAATTCACCGTTGGGACAACACGAGTATAATTCTTCTGATATTTCCCGCAAACGATAGCGCTGCAATTAAACCGGAATTAATCTCACTCTGATCGTCCGCATGTGCTCCTTCTTAGCAGCTCTGCTGTGACCGCACAGCTTCCGGTACAACCACTGGCCAATGTACCACGCGCTCTTCGGGGTGGGGATAATGTTGAAAGGGGGTGGAACCGTTCCACCTTCTTCGAAATAGCTGATCCAGAGCTTGCTCCTGGCGAATTTCCATTCGATGTCGGCACGTTCCTGATTAGAATTAAACAATCAACGTTACCGGATTACCTTTGAATATTAATAATTCGCGCTCGTAATACTGCTAGATTTAGTTACTACTGCGTAGACCACGTGGAGTATCATTTGGAATTAGATCACTGAAATTTTCAAATTTTATTTAGAGCATTGCAACTCTACGTCTCTTTGCTTGAAAATTAAAGATACAGCAATAACAAAATAATAGATACAAAGACACAATTTTTCATTAGCGCACACGTCAGCGTTAAACGTCTGTTACATCTGGAGTGGACGTATAATATCAAGGTTATCGGATGGATATCTGTGTACACTCACGGAGATCAATTGATAGGAATGGTTCATCATGGCGATTAATAGATTCAACAGCACCACGATGTTGATGACCGAGTACGTCCCGAACATCAGCATACCCCAGAATCTCGTGAAAGCTTTGATACCGTCCAGCTCGAAGCTCTCCAGGTCGACTAATCCGAACACGGCCCAAAACAACGTCTGAGCAGTCTCGAAAAGACTGTTGGATTAAAAGTGATAGAGATCCGAGAGTAAAAGCACCGTCAAGAAAAAAGGAAAATAACACGTACTTTGCGAACCGTCGCCAAACGATGCAGGCATTCGAGTCGGTCGTAACATTAGCGTTAGGGGAATAAGACATCGCGGTGGGACAACGCTTCTTCTCCATGTCGGCGTAGTACCAAAGCAGCTGGTTCAGACCTATAGCAGTCGTTTTGTCGCAGGATTTTATCACGTAACGGAAAAAGTTTATTACAAAGTTTTAATGACAGGCGTTATCGTTACACAAAGAAAATATTAGATGAATTGCACCCTTTTCGATTGAAGCTTTTTGGAAAAAAGTATTACTTTCCAAAGGTCTATTTACCACAGGAGAATGCGAACAGCACCAACACGTAGAGGAAGAAGAATTTCATAATATCCATGACCATCCGGGACAAAGAAACTTGCAGGGGGCCGAGGTGTGGATTTACGGAGAAAATGTAGACGAGTTTCAAAGAGCTGAAAGAACACGAAGCGAAATCTCCGGTTACTTTCAATTGCACGAGTAACCGAAAGGCGTGAAATTATAAATGGGACTACGAGTAAAGTGAAACCCTTGCTGAATAAGGGGTTACTAATTACGTCCACCAGGAATTTACAGGATAATGCGCAAAGAACGGTTCAAAAGAGATTTTTAATTACTCTCCCTGGTGAATCTATGAAATTTCGCTAACTGCAGAATTATCTGCTCGAATAATATTTATGTCAATACACTTCATTTTCGCGTTGTAGTAAGGCAAGGTAGAAAATTAAGGGACCGAATTCTTTCAGGGAACAATGAATCGTTGCATAAGACATTTCGTAAGTTAAAGCACGTTATAATAAGTTTCAAAGGGTATTTGCCGATAAGTACAATTTAATAATCTGACCTGAATATGTTGGCTGCAGAGAAAAGACCTTCTGAAATGAGCATCGGGTCCCACGTGTCCCACTGTTCGCGTTGCAATCCGATCACGGATCCCGGTTTTTGGCTCTCTATTTCTTTTTGTACCCTGTAATAGGCGACCACCCTTAACGCGACGGTCGCCACGTACAAGGAATTGGTAACGAAATCGATCACGTTCCACATGTCGTTCACGTATTCTTCGAGGCCGACGTCCCACAGTTGTTTTACCTCGGACCAAATCAAACCGGACACCCAGGCCAGGATGAACCTACAAGGTAGATTAGTATTTTGACTCCGTGCCGATTTTTCCAGAGATCCCGTGACGATACTCGAAACGAAAAAGTTCACGAGATACGAGTAATTCGTATTTCACTTTCCGCTCGAGCTCGAAATGAAATCGAGGAACAGGCGAGAGCGTTTATTTGCTAGGGGTTTACTTCTTTCGCGTTCTTATTTTTATTTATTTACCCAGGCTTCTATCGTAGATCCTTCGAATTCCTCGAGAGAAATTTGAAAGATTGAAGCGTTGGAAAATATTTTCTCAGAGAAGACGATACAGTGTTGCGAAGATACTCGCGATGATTAATATAATTGAAAATGATTGATAAAAAATTACCACTCGACGATGGACGGTGCAGCACCCCTCTTCGTCGGTGCTGGCTCGTGTTCTACTACGTCGTGACCCATCCAATTGCCAATCACGCTTTCTATCCTTTGAC
Organism: Megachile ligniseca; assembly: GCA_945859555.1. Classification (NCBI taxonomy): domain Eukaryota; kingdom Metazoa; phylum Arthropoda; class Insecta; order Hymenoptera; family Megachilidae; genus Megachile; species Megachile ligniseca. The sequence continues at coordinate 9,496,329 of OX243786.1, forward strand.
TAGCCAGAATCAACATGACTGTGGACAAACACGTATCTGCGTCAGTTTTTGTAACAGCAATTGCAGACGATTACTTTCCTGTGGAACTGTTTGCTTTCTCGAACGAGCCGCACAATCTTCGAAAAAACAAACAGCGCTTTGAAACGCTACCAAATATTGCGACACTAAATTCTTCTCGATCGACATTAAAATTAAATCGTCACATTGTCGCGAAACAAGATGGCGTCTTCGCACGGCGGTGTAGAAATCGTTTGCTACGTTAGTGGAAAGTTTAAATATAATTTCAATCGGAAGGTACACCGGAGATTAAAGTACTCTTGGAAAGTTTACAACTTTACCGCAACATTGTTGGCAATTTAAAAAGTTCGCGTTAAATCTCAGAGTTGTGAAACTGTTTAATAGCGTTAGGGGAGAGTGTGTGTCTGTTCGATTGTTAACAATATTACAAATCTGAAATATAGCACATTCGATATCGCGTTATAGCTTAATAGTTACTAGAAGTTTAAACATCGCTTTGAGAAGCGTAACATTGTTGAAACGATGGAGTCGATGTTACAAGGCTGTTTGGAGTGTCTGAATGAACTGGACTTTCTCACCGAGCTCATTGCGACATTGTTATAAAGTTTAGACGCCGTCTGGGTCACTTTGCAGCATTGTTGCAAGCTACGTCGATCGAGTAGAGAGTTTAGAACACTTCCGAATGAATCGTTTGAGGGAGATCTATTAATACGCTCCGCGTTGCAACAACGTTTGCAGGGCATCAAACCTTCCGCATCGCGGAGGAACGTTTCGGAAGCGATTAGCTTACAGAAGCAACGGATTCCGGTTCTAATGAGAATTAGTAAGTGGCCAATTCGAGAGATTTGCGACGGGTAATCTCGGGGTTTCTGTTGGAATTGATTTTGACGAACAAGGCGGTAAAGCGTTATCCTCCGAATAATCAGGGGAAGGTGACCGCATTGTACAGCTGTCTGGATTAACTTGGCTTGTTCCCGAATCTCCCAAAATTCCTCGGGTCTCGGTCGCATCCTCGAGAACGTTACTTCGCCACGTTTCTCGTGACTCAAAATATCGTTAGTCTAACTTCGAGGTCAATTACGCCCTTCGAGGCTGTCGAGCACCGAGCTCCGCGTTCCCTATTCACCTGATCCTTTGAGAGTACGTACTTCTTAACCCTTTTGTTGCAGCGAATTTCAACGCGAGTTTGTAACAACCGTACCAGTTTCCCTCGGAATAACGTGAAAAACATTCGTTATATCAAGAACAGAGCTTCTGGTTGCGAGAAAAACGGTTTTAATTTCGGCTTTCGTTTCGACTGGTTTCTCATTTCAAATCGTGAGTGGTTACATTTTACTCGAGCGAATATATGATGAATGTTAAAATAGTCAAATATCTTATAACAGTGTCCATGTATAAATGGATGATTATGGAACAAGTAAGTGAAATATTTGTTATACTTGCCGACGGCGCTGAAGGGTTACATCTGTTTTTACAGTCATATCGAGATCTATGATTTTTCTTCCTATGCCGGGATGCAAGAAGTAGACAAATGAGGGAGAAACGATTTGACGTGAAGGAATTCCGTCGTATAATACGATGGAAGGGAAACTGGCTCGAAATGTTTATCGTTTCACGGCGATCGCGGTTGATGTCTCAAATTTAGAGCATTACCGCGCTGCTATTATTGGTAGTGAGAGGTATTCGCAAGCCACGGTTACTGTGAGAGTATTTGTAAACTGTTTAGACCGATGTTTGATTCCACGACGTGCCTAAAGGTAAAATACGCCGGAACGAGGTTAAACCGATTCGACAAGCTCTCGGATCGAATAAAAATCTTTACCGCAAACAAGTTCTTTTCCATATGCTGCAAATCCAATTCTACAAACAGATACTGGCCCCCACTCGTGGATGTCGCTGCGAGAACTATCATACAATCCTAGTAATTAAAATTATCGTTCGGATCCAATCTCTGTTCTACATTCCAACTCTAAATTCCGTGTGATAGAGATTTAAAGGGAACGATTTAAATCGAAGCGATTTCACGGTTAATTCCGAAGAACGTGTTAGAGGAACGGCTTTGTAGGAAACGATCAAGGAAGGATACTCACAGAGGAAAGTAAAGTACGATGCCGAGTGACAGATGAACTTGATGAATGGTTTCCTCATGGTCTGTCCAACGACGCTGTGCGGGGCGATGATGTAAGCGACGCTGAAGACTGGGAAGAGCACACCGATCCGTACGATTTCTAACGCTTGGAGGACCATGTTTTTCCTGCGGAAGCCTGGAAGACCCTCGTACCAAATCGATGCCAGTAGCTGCTGCACGTTAGGATGCGCCACGAACTGGAAATTCCGGTAATCTAATATTGGTCGACAGTTTCCGGCCATATAGCTGGGAAATTCTACTTATTACGGTCTAATTTCGGAGTTAGGACTCGTGGATGATCCTTCTCCTTTAACGAGGTTACATCGAAACTTGTCTGATTTCTCCTGAAAGCTTCCGTTTGATTTGATCTTTCAATTTTAAATTTAAGGAACGAAACAACACAAAACAGTTTTCTAAACGACGAGTTTCAGTAACGAACGGACAAGTAGATAAAAATACCCGACAAGAACGTCCCAACTTGAAATCCAATTATAAACGCTGCAACTCTTAATCGAGTTAAAGTTGGATACATTCTGGGCAGTAACTATATCGACTTATTTTTCGCGAAGTTTTAAATGGAAAGTAATATTTAAGAACCAGCCCGAGGCAAGCTGCGAGAATGTGTGCTATAAGAATCGGAAACGATTTGGAAAGAGTTGATTTAAAAATGGAGGAAAAAGTATTTCCGTACCTTTTTCTGTCGAAGTTTAATAGCCAACTTCAAGCGATTCAGGTGCATCCTCTCGCCATGTTCGAAGGCAGGTCCCGTGGGATCGTGGTTCAAAAGTACCTCCAGCTCGTAGGAACTTCTCGTGTGATCCAACAGGGCAGTGGCGAAGTCCTGGCACTGTCTTCTAAGCTCCTGGAATCAGAACGTCGTTATTTTGACTTTTCACGAGCAAACTTCCTTCTCTTTTCTCGCTTAAACGCGAGCGGTAACGGTGTCTGAAAACTTTTTGGTACAACGAGTTGCCATTTCCCTCGAGCACGATCGAGGGATGTCGAATTTTCCGCGCCATACATTTTCAAAAGAGTCTCGGAGAGCTGTCGATTGTTTCGGGGGAAAAAATGTGGAGGAAAAGAATCGTCGACGGGGGAAAAAAAAAGTTTTCTTTCATCCAAGTCGTTTGTCAATCGAACGACAAGGGTCGTTCGACACTCCCCGCGATGCAAGGAAGGGAAAAAGTGACGGGCAATTTTGCGGAAACTTTACTCTCCAGACGACGAAACGCACCGAAAGGAAACCGAAAGGAACGGACAGGGATTTATTCCTCTTTTAACGATGACCCTCGAACATTTTACGAGACTTTTTTACGTTGCACAAAAAAGGCCTATCAAATTCTTTTCGAGCTTATCGCATGAAATTCAATAGAGACCAATAGAATCTTTCATTTTCTCTTGAAAATATTGTCAAATTCGGATTTCTATTGGCTAGACACTCTGATGTTTTCGAAATAAGTTGTGCAAAAACAGGGAGTTCTCAATAATTAATAAATATAATAGTTATCTAGACCCCAATTCCGAGCATTCAATCGTTAATTCAATTATTGAAGGACACTGAAGGTACGTTTTACGAAATATTGGAGGTATTCAACGTTTAAGCAGGCGCTCTCAACGAATGAAAGAGCTGAATAAATATGTTTCCACGGATATCGTGAAACGTTTTGTGAAATATCAGTCTGAAAGGGCTGATCCTGAGATAGATTGTCGTTGAGAGTCGAGGAAAAAAGCGGCGAAAGAAGGAGCCAGGAAGTTTCTAAGGAACGAAAAAGAATAGGGGGATGATGCTTGGTCTCCTGTAATCTATTCTCGTTAATCGTTTGCCGGTCCACCCGTAGGCTTAATCAGTTTTCTATCAGGATGATTTATTTTCGTCCGGTCGTCATTGAAGGGATCATGGGATCCCTGACGGGGAGCTACAGGGCGTCAGAAAATTAATCGCTTCATTTGCTCGTATCCTCGAGGCTCATTTTCTCCCTGTCAGACAATCACGATTATTTCGATGCGTTCCTCTGGTACGTGTTCGTGTTGTTTAGGCGAACGAATGAATTCCTCGAGGATATCTTAACAGAGACGTGTTGACAGAGACGAAGGAACAATTAGATTGAAAATAAATTGCAACGATTGGAAAATAAAAAAGAATGGTATGCGTTATGATAATACAGTGATGCAAGTCAATGTTTGATCATACATATTAAAGTTTGGAACAAATAATTAGTGTTATAACAACGAAATGTGTGTCATATCGAGAATATTTGTAGAACCTGGATGCTTGTCTCTCTATAGAGACTGTTATCTCAGTTACAAATGAAAGGGAAACTGCTTCATCCAGTGGCTTACGCGCTTATTTAATTACACGGTATGCGTAATACCGGGTAAGTAGAACGATTCATTAATAGTCATCGTTTCTTGATTATCTACCGAGAACTAATTTCCCTTGCTTTGAAGTTCTTTCAAAAGTCTCAATTACACTCGAGAGTTGAAGTCAACATTCAATTTACCGGTGGAAATGTGATCCCGTTCCGAGAAACGTGTCTGCGTATCCGCGAAGAGAAAAGTACATAAAACAATCGACCAACTTCTGAATTCCCCTTCTTTCTAACCCTTTTTCGACCCTCTTCAACCCTCCCGGTCATTCGTTTCTCTCTCGCGTTCACGGATCGGAAGGAAATTTTTAGCTCGTGTCCCTGTTTCCGTACTTTTTCGTTCCCGGACAAATTGCAATGGCTTTTTCGGACGCGAAGGATATCGCGAAAATTCGAGACCTTCAGAAAATATGTAGCAGGTGTTCCTTCGAAGCAGAACGGAATAGGCTTCTCTGTTCATCGTATATTATTCCAGTCATTTATTTCTTTGATCCGCGCGGAAAAAAGCGTGCACCCCAAGAAATATTCCAGAACCCGCATTGAGGAAAGAAAATTTGCAGATCACCGAAATTCACGAAAGATTGGAGATAACCCGAATTGAAAATTTCTCTTTAATTGTTTATCCTGAACGCCGAAAAAATATGTGGGTCGGGAAACGTCAGATGTCGACACGCGTCATTTTAGTTTTCAAATCAATTTGCAATATTTTTCGCGGAAAAAAAATACGCGGAATTGGGGTATCGTATCAATTTAGCAGATGTTCACTCGCACCAATTCTATTAGATATTTACTTGGTCCACTTCGCTACATATTGTCTCGTTTCACTTTAATTGCAAAGTAAAAGGGTGTAGAAGTAATGTAGAGATAGTGGTAAAACATAGGGTACATAATTTGTAAAAAGAATGATCAAATTCTAAATATTGCAAAATAATGAATGTAGAAATCTCACCTGATATTCGCATTTAAATTCGTGTTCCAAAAACGAGAGCCTCCGAAGTTCCCACGAGAGTTCGAACGCAGTCAAAATGGGGTCCTTCGAGGATAGAGCTATCAAGGACGGGGAAGCCAGAGCCCTGTACGCGTTTATCCTGCTCCTGGAATGCCTGAGGGAGTCCTCCCTCCTGGACGTAACACATTCGTCGCACCTGTTTCGCAAAAATTCGGCGATCACTATCGACCGAATGATTCCTCTCTGTCCTAGGGAAATTAAGCTTACCCGCAACGAACATCGTGAGGCATGGGCAGCGTGGATCCACGATCCAGAAGTATCTTAATGATCTCGTAATTGTCCCTGTGAGCGGACAGGATTAGGGGTGTGATGTCCGGGGTGAAAGTGGCTGTGTCCGACGGCAGGGCTTCCCAGCTCTGAACGAAGAAAGTACATTTATTTTGCGACAGTAATCAAGTAGAAACTGACGTTGCGTTTTGTTTCATTTTTACGTGGTGGAAAGTGAAAGGGCATTAACACCTGTAGGAGCGCGGTAATCGCAGCGATAAATAATTCATTTATTGTTTATTTAAACTGCACGCGTCGACTACGCCATCCAGATATGAAATATGTATCTCAGAATTTACATAAACAGCGTGCATGTGGATTACGTCGGAAGAATATTTATGCAATCGCGACGAAAATTATACACATTTCGCAGAATCGTTGCAATGAAAACGCTACAATTATTTCGAAAGTTTGTAAGCCGATTTCGAGAAAAAAGCAGATTAAGCTCTCGTCCGCGTTTCCTTGTCTTTATTTTCCTCTCGCATTTTTCCTTCGAAACCGAATCGACTCGCGAGCGGAAATGGAATCCGGTCCGACGCTTTTCATCGAAGCCCCTTGTTAGTCCCGGGGACGAAAAACTCGGCGCTAAATCTGATTAAAATGTGGCTCGACCTATTTGTTGACTGAATCTACTTAACTGTCCTCTCGCCCGGCCGAAGACTGCTGCGAATTTCGATAAGTGAAACACGATTACCAAGCCCGGAAAAATGCAATCACTGTTTAATTGCGAGACGAAGTTCGTCGCTGCGAAATCAACGTGTATAAAGGGAGGGAAGTTCACAAAGGGTCATCGTACTTTCGGGGAAATGTCTACGTGATGGGACGAACATCCATTGTACAAGGTGTTAACGAACCGGTTGCTCGAGACTCAGGTGACTCACAACATCTCAGAAAAATGAAAAGAAAGTATCGATAAACATGGTCCTACAAATTAATCTTCTTCAGAATACTTAAATTTTTCACGAAGTACATTCACAAATTGAAGCGTGATATTTAATTTGTCTACTCGGTCCACAAGCTTCTCCGTTTGAAGGTCAGATGCAGCTTGATGTTAAAACGATCAATCACCGGATTTACATTTATCAGACCCGCGTTATTCATCTTCGCGATTGTTATCAGCCACGAGTGTTTCGATTAACGATATCTCAACAGCCTGTTCAATGGATAGCAGTTCGCGAAGATGAAAGGAACTAACGTGAGGCTCTCCGTTTCGATGAAGACTTTCCTCGTGCTCCAACAGAACTTCGACCGCTTCGACGAATTCCTCGGAGATGGCATGGAGAAGAGCATCCTTCGTGTCGACTTTGTGCTCGATCAGGAGCTCCACCATTTCGAGGTTTTCGTTATCGATCGCCATCAGAAGGGCTGAACGTCCCAGCGGATCCACGCAGTTGATGTTCATCTCGGTTTCGTGAGCCCCTTGTAGCATCCTGTAACATTTGCCACGTTCGAACCTTTGATAATCGTATTTGCTTCATCTTCGGTTTTCTATTATTTCTATGGTAATATAGGTCGTAAACGTCAACGATACTTAAATTTATAGTCAATTGTCAGGAGCAAAAAAAGACGAGTATTGATAGATGAGTGTGGTAACGGACATCGTACGACACTGATTAACGACTTGAATTCATTATCGACATTTTTCACCTTCCGAGTCTGTTAGGCTCGAACATGTGTCGATCGATGAGATTTATGACCACGCTATATTTATTTCGAATAACTTCAAATATATCTTACGAATTGTTTCGATTGATATCATAAAAAATATACAGCACCTTTTGAAAAACTATTTGTCCTGATAATAGTTCTATAAATTTCATGTCGAATGAACACCGTTTAATTTCCTCCGATTTTTGTATCTCTGTCGTGATTTAAGGGCCGATTCGTTCAGTAATTATTCAAATATTTGCCGCTTACGCGAACGGACCAAATGAGAATTCCAGGGTCTCTAGAGTAAGTTTGTGCATCGCAAAATCCTCTATTAATTGCACCGCAGCGATGAAAATCGCCGTCAAGAATTCGAGGAAGAGTCGTGGATCGCGCAACGATTGTTCGCAGGATAATTAGATCCTTTGTGAGAGCAAAGGTGGCATATCCGTTACGCCTCTCGACCTTGTTCGCGAGATTTCACATTCCCCTTTAATCCCAGCCGATTTCTAACCTACGCGGCCGTAGATATATGCCGGTTTGTATAAAAGCCACGATCGTGTCGCTTCTGTGCACGGCTTGTTCTTGGCTTTCAAATTAACCATTGTAATACCCGGCGCAGTCGCGTTGAAAGCAATCGAAACAATACACACGTTATTTCTCGTTCATTTTCGTCTGATGAAAATTCGCATTCACCTCTGGCTGGCATTTTGATGCGTGGCAATTTTTGCGCCAGCTATTTGGGGCATCCTTTATTGTTTATCGCGTGAATACACGTTTGTTTTTTTTTTTCATTTTCCTTTATACCAGATTACAAACGCGCGTAACGAGATTAAAGCGAATGTTTAACTTGTTAAAAATAATAACGATAAATGAATACTTTTTATTCAAAAGCTTTATTCAACGGAAGATGATGTAGCAGCGTTTGTAACATTTGTAACAAAAATTGTAATTGTGATAAATACGAAATCGCGTAAATATTTGGGAGGAGATACTTTTTATTCATATCGAAATAAAATAATAAAATTGTTTATTTGTATTATTAAACGATTGTCGCGATAGAATGCTCACTCGAAAAGATCTTCCCTTTGTCTAAAGGTCTGAAGAAGATCCAACGTTAGTTTAATCTTTATCGCCACGTTAAACGCGATCTTCCGGTTTGGAAAAGGTTAAAAGTCTCACCTTCTGACGGAGGCAACGTCTCCGCGCTCCACAGCGAGAAGATATTTCTTCTCTTTGTAGGACAGACTGGCCATTTCCTGGTGCGGTCTCACCACATTCTCTTCTTCTATCATGCCGTGGATACTGTGCCTCTGAAACCATCGAAACTTTTCATTATACTCCCTCCGACGAAACTTTTGTAAACCCCGTGAAATGAACGATTCTTCCGCTTATTTCTTTTCCTAGCTATTTATCATTTTTCATGGAAGATTAATTCTTCTAGTGTCAGTCTACAAACAATACTTGGCTGGAGATAAAATATGGTCCATCGTGATCATGAATGTTACACGTCGAAACTCCAAGGTATCAAGTTGCGATTAAAAACAGGAAATGGAGTCGAATTTATAACGAATATTTCGTGCAAACTGTTTTAGATGAAATTCTTGTGCGAATGATATACATATTTTGACACACGCATATGAGACAAAAGAATTCTGTTATGTTGCAGATATATTTACTGAAAGTTTGAAAGAACAGATGAAGTACGAAGACAAGTATGAAATGTTCCGAAGTGATATTTCGTGGGACGTATGCGTCCGTGGGTTTTAAAGGATTGATCAAAACGCGTTCCTTTCACGCCGACCGTAGTCTCTTTGCGATTCACCTTTGAAGCTATCTTTTACCGCTGGCAAATATTTGCGATATGCGAACGATATTGCATTCGGCTGATGCATTACGTCAGAATGTCTCGACATTTCGTATACGGAAATTTCTATGAATCTTTTCCGCGTAATTTCGTAAATTCCTATTTCTATCCGAAAATGATACTGTCGAATTTTGTTTACTGCAACGGTGGAGACGGGGTTACCGGATTATGTTGGGTTAAGTTCTTGTTATTTCGGAGATTTTACAGTTTGAAGATTTGAGAATTTGGAGATTTTAGAATGTAGGGATTTGAAAAGTAAAAAATCTATAAATACGGGACTTTAGAAGTCTCCAAACTTCTAAATCCCCGAGTAGGCATCTCAAAGGAAAAAATCGAAATCGCTTTGATCGAGCAGCTCGTAAAGTTTCATCTCATCCTGTAATAACGCGTTTAACGACCACGTTCTCGGAATCGGCCGTCGTTCCCGTGGTTATCATAGCTGTACAAGCGATTTTTTAGGCAATCGCCGATAAACAACCCTCGTTATTACGAGCGGCTAGGTCGTAGCGTCGCGACAACGGTGCTTTGATCTTCGCCACACGATCGAAATTCAACGAACCACAGTAGAGGCGCAGTTTTCAACTCGACCGCTCGTTAGGCTCTTGAAGGATACAAAGAAACGAGGGTTGATATCGCCGGACGAGAAATCGAAGCTTTGCCTGGAAATTGGGACGATCGTAGGAGGAACGAGGGAAGCAATTAACGAGTCGGATAGCCCTCCATTGTTCGACGAGGAAACCTCTCGTTACGAGGCAACTTCTCGTTACGTCTGCCATTAGATTGTGGATCGGAAAAGAATACACGAACGCAACACGTAAAGAACAAACGCGAACGAAAACAATGACCCGCCTCGACGTTGCATCCGTAGCTAGTGCTAACGTTTATGCTTGCATACTTTCTTGCGAATGAAATGGGATCGACCGTTTCGGATCGTGAAGCTTTTCTTACCTAGAACACTTGAGCTTCCGGATAAAAGCGGAATACAAAGCGGAAGGTGTACAATAATGATTATGCTTCCCACGGATAACTCTACGCTTGTCCTTTTTTTTTAATGCTCGATAGAATCGAGACAACGTTGAGGTTGTACCATTTCGTGTTTTGACCGTGTATCGTACATCCATTAGAGAGAATCGATACATACGTTGATAACAGAAAAGACTATTTGTATGTTCGTAAAAAGTTTTATATGTACATGTACGGGATTGTAAACTATGTGTAAGATAAGAGAAGTTACGGTAATAGGGGCAGATAGGAGGAGGGAACATAAGTGGATGAGAACTGGAGGGTCTTTAGGTTCGCTTGCAAATGTCTGTAACCCTCATTGACGACCTGATAAGGGCTCAGCTCCCGAAGTTAGACATTTGTACAGTTACGAAGCTGAAGTTGACAAGTTGTGAAGTTGAACACGTGCAACTGAATTTTGGGAAGTTGGGAAACTTTTTGTCAAATCATGAAATTAATTCTAGGTCACGGTGTTACAAGGTTGACATAAACACGACTATAGAGATAAAGATAACTTAACGACTTAAAGTCCGGAGGTAACAAGTCGTGCAAACATTTTAAAACAAATATACGATGTTACAAAGCTGGAAATATGTCTATGAATATTTCAGAACGTGTGGTGATCAAACTGTGGAGAAAACAAGGAAATTTCACGAGAAGACGAACTCGAGATTCCCATCCAGGAAAGATTAGGGTAACATACATAATCTCGAAACGGAATTTTCGACGCAACGAAACGAGATCTCCGCAGCTAACGTTCCTGTGTCGAGCAATTAAGTCACCCTTCGATTCTAATCATAGATCAGACCGCGTCCTTTGCGTACAAGGACGCGTTCGTCATGTGTGTACATATATCTGGTCCCAGTGGAAAAGGGTCGGCCTGGCAGGCAGGGCAACAGAGGACGACTGGGTTAGAGGAGGGTTGATGGACAGTGTTTGCCGAAGGTGTGGCGGCTCGACAATTAGGGTGTGCCCAGACAAACACTCGTTCGCTGTCAGTGTCGGCCCTTGGCACAGTATGTCATCTTCTTGAAGCTGAGAGGGGTAATCGCGAGCTCGCACGTATTCCTCGAGTGCCGCGAGTGCTTTCCACTTATGTCTCTAGCCTCATTACTTCCTACCGGCGACTTTCTATACAACGTTTACCCACGGTTTTCTTCCGTAACCTCTTTATTCGCAGATACCGGCTAGACCCTGCGCCCTACACCTTCGGACCTAGACCGCGGTGTCTGCAGTCTCAAGCTTTTCATTAATACTTCTCAAGCGAGGGTTCATGAATAGCACCGCGTGAATACATATTGCTATTTAATGACTGTTTCAAATCACCAATTTAAATTTTGATGTGAAGTTTGTACGTCACATAAAAACTATTGTTTTCACTAGGACTATTAATAAGAAGTACAGGTGTGAACACAATTCTTGATTCAAGGATGACATTAACTTCTAGTAATAAATCTTACTCGAATTTTTGATACGTTTCAATTTGGAGTCCAATTATAATTTGCGCAATCTTAATATCGCAGCTATGTTAGTTCTGACTGACGCACCTGGCAAATCGTAAGGCAAGGTGACATAAGTGCTTCGAATAAAACTGTATTATAATTCCAGATCTTAGTTTTGTTGAAACCTCGTCAAATTTAAGTTGAAAAAAGTTTATCCAATCTGTCGTAACTTGGAGTCCCAGACACATTCGTCAAGAAGAAGATTGGCTTATTATAAAAGATTGAAAGAAGAAAATGAGGAAACGAAATAAGGTGGGTCGGAAGGGGGTGCATCGGAAAGAATGGAAGAAAGCGGTTGAACGATAATCGCGTTACTACGTCGATCCAATTTGCGGAAGTTGCCATTGCGAATCACAAGTTCGTCCCCCCTGTTCGTTCTTTTATTGTCTTCTCGAAAGTCGTCTCGAGGCTGACGATTATCTCGCGATCCTCCGCTTCGGATCCTCGCGAACGAAGCAAACTGCCACGGCAACTTAATTACCCTCTCGAGATGAACCTTAACGATATTTCGATAATCGCGGTTAATCTGATTTGGCTAATCAGCGGAGGTGATTGCCTTTTAATCATGGAAAAAGAAATATAGCGGGTAAATCTCTTAATCTTTTTCTGAATTGAAAACGCGTCTCTTTTGACTATTCTTTTCCGATTGTCTCGAATCGTTTTTTATCGATAGAAGGCGCGTTTGCTCGCTATGAAAGTTTTCCTTTTTATTACCTCGTAAAAGCACTAGATTCACTTCGAGCACCGATGTAACGATAAGCACGGTGGACAGCTCTTGTCCCGTTTAACCGAGTGTTCATACATTACCTGATCGCTTCGCGACACGATTTTTAACAAGCGTCACGCTCTACTTTATTAATTACCATACGTCAAAAATAGGAGCAAGATACTGCACCTCCAGTTAGATAATTCCATTATTTCAAAAATAGAAATAATTGTCATTGTAATTGAACCGCAATGTTGACTAATTGATCTCGGAAGGGTAGGGTTAGAGTTTCCGAAGTTACCTTGACCTTCTCGTCGATCTTCCTCGGAGGTTGTGAAGTTTGAGGCGGTGGCGGCGGTGCTTCGGGGTCAAAGCTAACGCGTTGCCCTGTACCCCGTAGGAAACCGCCACCGGCGCTCAAATTCCAAGGCCTCATCGTGTTTGTCCCCATTTTCAACAGGGTATTGGCGCAATCCTCGTCTGGAGCCCCGATTTCTTCACCGGCACCGGTTTCACCAGGGGATCTCGCGCCCCTGGTGACTTGCTCCTCATCTTCGTACGCGCTTTCTGAAACAGAAATTACGTTACTGAACAAAACATTTCACTATCAATAATCGAGAGACTCAATGGGAAAGGTACACACGAGAAACCCGTAAATTTATCTCGGAATTGGTTAACTTCCCTAAGTAATTACAACTTGTTGACAGTGCAAGTGCATACATCAACATTTACCCGTCTTCCATTGAATCTCTCAGAGAAACTCCATAAGACGAGTATTATCGATCCACTGTAGCACATTATTATCGTCTGAGGTATTATTGTAAACCTATCCTTAAGAGTTAGTAATTGTTGAGAGAATTGGACCAAAATGAAAAAATGAAGAAAAATGTACGGTTTGAATGAACAACGGGGCTATCGAAATCTGTAGGAATTTCGAGTAGTGTATAACTGTTTCACGGTACAAATAATCGATATCGGATACGGAGAGTACAATAGGCGATTACGTTCGATTTCAGCATGTTTGCGTCGAAGCGTGTTCGGTATTAAATCGAGCAGAAGTCGAGTTGGACGTATCACCCTCCCACGCAAGTTTCGTCATAACAGGCAGATCGTCATATCGTCGAGGATGCAAATAAAGAGTGCACGGAAAAATGGCGAGGACCTAGCAGGCATCCAGCGAAACGATGAAACGACCAACGGAACTGGATACACCCCGTTGGTAATCGAAACGGATGATGGATCGACCGATATACTCTCCCTTATTGGTTTTACGCAAACATACGCGAACGACTGCAACTCTACGACGTCATTTTTAGGATTTTCTTCCTTCTTTCGATACAAAGATTTTTAACGTCATTTTTGTATATTTCGTTACGGTTATAATATTCTTTTAATCTGAGCAATTAACTGACGTGAGATTTGCATCGTGTTAATCAATGCGATAATAATAATATTCAGTGTTCAATTTATGAATGGCACTTTGAAGTACAGTATTTGAGAACGTCATGAAAATTTTAATCATTGCTTGATAAATTTAACGGAATTAAATATACTTCTCGATGTATTTATACGCTTGACATAACCAACTTGTATAACAGATTGATATTACTTTAATAACATGACACAGGAAATTAAGAGCTTAATTCGTACAATTAAACCGTCGTATCGTTAATCGTTAGTGCAATGTGCTGCACAATGTGTTCAATCATTCATTCTGGTGAAAAATTGAACATATCTAACTTAACATATTCGAAGAGAATTTTTCTCTTCAAACTTCGTCGATTTCTTCCTCGATTTTAGATCACTAAGGTCGTTACGCCTCTTTTTATCGTAAATTTTAGTACAATGAATTATCAGCGGAAATTTTTCTAGGTAGTTGCGACACAGTTCCTTCGATTGCAGCGTGGTCGATCAGGTCGACTTTTCAATCGAAAAACACAATCGGCGACGGAAAAAGCTCAAACAAGTAATCGTTCGAAGCTTCGGGTCACATTTAACGACTGCATTGTTCCCAAGAATCGAGTTACTCTGTTCCCTGCCAAAGAAACGACGACTTCTTTTCACCGCCACGGGTATTATCGTAGCTCGTAGATCTTTTAATACTTCCACTTCATTTATTCGCGTTCGTACAACAACATTGTCGTTTCTAAAAACACAATTAAACGATCTTCTTCCGTTTCTCGCGTAATGCTCGACTACTTCCGTTCAGCATCGCATTTCTTTCAATTAAGTTTCAAAATAATTTCTCCGGGGTGAAATTTCATTATCAATTTATCGAGCGTCGCGCCAGCGTAGCGTGGTTATGCAATCAGGTCGTTAGAGACCCGCGATTTACATAAGGAAAAACATGCGAGTGTATACACGTATTTCACGCGAACGGATCACGGCACAATGGTGCCGGTGCACATTGTGAAACAATTTGAAATCGTCGAACAACGACCCCGTTCAAAAGAATCTTAATTCACGATAATGGAATTCCATTAAATCGTTCTTCCGGACGTTCAATCAATTACTTCTGTTTATCCTGGCATTGAGTCACACATCAGCTTTGCCGAGGTCATATATTTTAAAGCCCTATAGCCCCTAAGTTCTAAAATTAATAGTCTAAAAGTTCCAAGGTTCCAAGGTTCGGTTCTCGAAAATTCAACAATAATCTCGATAAAATAGTATAGGTAATAGTGGGCGCAGGTAATGGTGCTTTATGAATCTAAGGCTATTGGATAATCCAGTGCAATTGATTTTTATTATCCTAGGGTTATGGGGTACGTTATACAGATTTTTACTGTAGAGAACTATGCTCGAGGTTCATGCGGTGCAAACAGAAATAAAGCCGTTATTTTAAACGGCAGATTTATTTGAACGGATTCGACCATCGAATCGGTCGATTAGTCGGACCCGCGGAGATTGTTTTCGAGCCGCTAATAAAATAACATAAGATATTTCTGTTGCTACAGCGCTCGTATTCTAGTTATTCTTGCACCACTTCACTCGTACAATTTCTATTCTATCATCTTTCTGTTACATTATTCTATCATTTCGCTATATCTTGCCACCGTGTTTATATTAATATTTAATGCTCGTGTACTTGGACCAAAAATAGTGATTTATCTTCGAATATTTCAGAAATTTGTACGTCCATCGTAGTTTCCAAGAAAAACGAGCTCCCTCATGATTCTTGTATCTCCCTGGTTCGTTTCACAAACAACACCTGAATTTATTGACCCGAAGTTCCTGTATATGAATTCTCCGGTAACGATCAGACGATCTTGAACGGCGGAAAAGCAGGCTCCACGGAATCTGGACAGAGCGGAAGATCGATCATCCTCCTCGAAAATAGCTTCTCGACTCGTCCTCCAAAAATTCGCATCGCTCTCGGGGAACAACGAGAATTACGGTGCGTTTCGCGCTTATTTTTGATACGACTCACACCAGGCACCGGGTAACACGTCTGTGCATACACGAAAATCGTATATCCTTTATGCTCGTCTGCATGTTCACACACGCCGGCTTTATCGATCTAGCTTCTAGGCTGGAACACGCGATTCACGGTAAGCTCAACGACCCGTGGCCGAGGTCGAAGTTCGAGGAAACTGCACCGACAAGCTCCAATTGAAGATTCTCCGTGTCGTATATGCTAACACCTTTTCAACCCCTTCTATCACGCGATTATTATCGGATTATTCTGCACTTTCAGGCAAATATGTTTTTAAGAAACAGAGGCGCGTTGGACTCACCGTGCATGAATTTGTCACGTGGTAATTATATGTTTGTTAACTACGCGGTACATAGTGATGTATAGGAGTTATAAAATTATGATGCGTTAGATTTGTCAAATGTTAAGTTATCACACGTCAGAGCAGTCACACATGTTACCATGCGTTAGAGTTGTCACGCATCAAAGTTACTACGCATCCTAGTCACGAGTTTGAGATGTCACGTGGTAGAATCACCACGCATGAGAGTCGTCACGTGTTAAAGTCACCATGCATTACAGTGGTCATACGTTACAATTTCCACGCGTTAATGTAACGTGATGGTTACCGTGTACTAAAGTTGTCACTCTTACAATCTGCATGAATTGTAATCGTCATGCGTTAAAATAACATATGCGATAAAATTGCCAGGTGTCCGAGTGACAACGCGTTAGAGTCCACACGCAGGAGTCACAAGTTAGAATTATGAGATGTCAGAGTTATCACGAGTTATACAACGTGTTAAAGTTATCATACATTATATCGCACATAATATCTCCATACGCTAAATCTCCATATGGTATCACGTTCTAATTATCGCGTTAAAATCGCTACGTAACACGTTATAATTAAAGTGAAGCAGCAGTATAGTAAAAAGTTACTCATGATAATGAGCCTAACGTACTTGAAGATCATAAGAATCGAGAGTCCTCTTATTTTACATAATTAGCAGAGATTCTTGCGGCCATTACACGGAGCAGCTGCTGAAAGGGTTGAGTATACGAGGTCCCAGCTTCCCGATTCTCCACTAAGCGGCTAATAGACTCTCCGTCGTTGAAGTTTCGAAATTTGCCGCGTAATCGGCGATCAAAAGCAAAACGGAAGTGCAGGTTGGCCTATGCGGCGATCGAGCCTACGTACTTACTTCTGCACCTGTTGCATGCACCACACCTGTGTAGCAAATCGTTTCCCAGAAGGTATATTCGCATTAGCTTCTTGGAAACCTCGGAAGAACTTTGCTTTATTCTCTAATTAAATATCGCTAGCTGAGAGGAAGTCGAACGAGGACGAAGGGGAATTTAGTCCTGGATTTCAGCAGTCTTCTATCAAATGCCGTCTTGGGGAGACAACTTTCGAAGAATGTACACAGTGACGTAAAAAAAAAACATCCATGGTGTTCGTAGCGATAATTCGTTCATTACGAAATAATAACGCGATGTACGAAATTGACGGCTATTAGTGGGAGCATAATTGGCAAACGACCCTCATAGTTCGGCCACGCCATGATTACATCGTCGCTGTTTTCGTGCCGATTGTTCGTTCGCGTGCATCATGGTTCTCATTTTCTCTATGCGCTCGCATGCGTAATTATGAGCGAATATTCACCCCTGGAATCGCTCGCGAATGAATATTGTTCGATCGATGGCCCGTGAGGACCACGCTAATTCCCTCGGTTATGCGTTCGCGTGCGAACATACATTCCTGGAATTATTGCGCAAACTTCTTGATTGGAAAAATACGGTGTACATTTCTGTAATAGCTACCCTAGCATGTTACCGATATTTCAGGCTTCCCTGTAGTTTTCCATAATATTGCGGATCTAGAAATTTGGAGGTTTGGAAGTTCAAAGGGAATTTAGAAATTTGGGAAGTTAGGGGTTTGAGAATTTAGGACAATGTTTTAATTTTGCATCAAAAAGTTTGGGAATTCGAGTGTTGTGGAATTTAATAACTTGGAAATTGGGACCTTTGGTAATTTAGAACCACTATAACAGTACTTAATTGTAAGTTAACACGTTCAAACCCAAAGCAACAATTACAGAAATTACCACCGTAATGAAACGTGTAATATTACACAGTTGAGACCACCAAACATCTTATCGTACAATTCGGATCACGTTTTCGTTCGTAAATACGTGCACATTCCGCCGCGTTTATATATTCGTAGAATTCAAAAGTGCATCTTTGCTGCTTTCATTTAAATTTCGCAAACGTTTAAGCACCCTCGAGTTTCGTCGAGCGAAAATGTTCTCGCAACTGTGTGCGTTAATACGTGGACGTTCGAGATGCAACATTACGAGATGGGAGTTTATTGGACGAGTTTGCTCGTCAGGGGTGTCGTATTCTGAAAGAAGCTGTATAAACGTAACTGAAGGTAGAGGCACACGGTCGGTTTACACTCGTCGTTCTCGGTAGAACGATTCCATTTAGCAAAGTAATAACAGCGCTGTGTCGTCGCTTCTTTCGTCTCTCTTTTGGCCGTTCTACTTTTCCTGCGAAAAATACCTTCGTTTCAGCGTGACGAATCGCTGCAAGTCTTTCAGGTAAACACGAAAAAAAGAAAGGTAGCCCCGATAAATCTTATCGCTTTATTTACCCATCGACGTTCTTTGAACAGTTCCCTCATTTGCCTCGTTCAGTCTTCCCGATGTTGATTTACGCGAATATTTTTAGTCCATTACAAGCATCCGCTAGTTTCGTCTGTAGAAACAATTATTCTGTTCAACCCCGAATCTTTAGCAGAACTATAGTCTGTGATAAAACAATTTGCTTATAATTCGTCAAGAAATGCAACGAGTACAATAAACGTTTCTTCCAAGAAAAGACGTGCTCGTTTTTCGAGTGCAACGAAAAATTTTTATCCGCAGGGGTCATCGTCCACGGGAACGTTTCGTTGGCAAGATAAATAAACACAGGGAAGGACTTTATTATCGCCAGGATAAAGAATATTTAATTTAACCGGAATCTGCATGGAAATGAAATTCCTTCAAACCGGAAGTCTGGACACTGGCTCGAGTTCTGAATTTTTTTACCCGCCGCGATAAAAACGAACACTGGTGGCTAGTAAAAAGTCAACGCAAAATTTTTACGAGGAGGATTATTTTCGATATGAATTGCCGTTGACGGATTACGATTTACGAATTCCAGGGGAACGTTTTTCTTCGGCGAGTAAGCGGATGATATATCGCGTTGGAATTCTGCCCGGGAAACGGCGAAGATTATACGTGAACGTCGGCGGAAAAACCTGATAGCGATGCGAATTCGATACTGCAAAGTTCCTGGCAACTCGATCGCTATTGGGTTTCGTGAAAATTCGAGGAAAATTCCTTTCAACTTTTTGGTGATTCGAAAGTTCGTGAAATTGAATGATCTTCGATGCGGTAACATGTTAGATTGGAGGTTGCTAGATATATTGCCACCCAGATCATCACTTATTCTATTACTATAAGTTCCATCGTTGTACGATAGGTCGCCACGAGTTGCATTACCACACGTTAGATCGCCACGCATTTCATCACCACGCATTAGATCACCGTTTATTCTATTACTATTCGTTCCATCAGTGTGCATTAGATTGCCACAAGTTGCATCACCACACGTTAGATCATCACGCATTCCAACACCACGCGTTGTATAACCACGCGTTCAATCACCACATGTCGTGCAATCACGCGTTAAGTCGCCACGGGTTCTACCACGCGTGGTATAGCCGTGGGTTAACTCACCACGTGCTCCATCACCATCCATTCCATTACCACGCGTTCCATCACCATCCATTCCATCCACACGTTTCATTAAATTGCGTATCCACGTGATCCATCACTGCATATTGCATAGCCATTTCGTCACCAAAAATTCCTACCATTTCCCACCACGGTAATATAACGAGAGTTATCCTCAAATGACAAAGAAAATGAAAGATCAAATATTTGGAAAATCGATGTAACCAATCACAATTTTATTAAAATTACTTCTTCGAATAACACGTTTCATTTGTGACCAATGACATTTCGGTGGTGAATCGTTGGCTCGTCAATGGTCAATAAATGTCCGCTGTGAATTGAAATTCCGTCAGGATCGAACTTCTGGGACAACGGGTTCTTCTTTTTTTTCTCTCCCTCCCTCTGACCTCGTTCTCTACCACTTCTTTTTTTCGCCGTTCCTCCACTTGGCCACCTAAATTCGTCGATCGGTAATATGTTTTCAAAACTCCCTTGTGCGAAGTCTCTTATGTAAGCGTGAATTTAAAGCCCTCTCTGTAATCGGGGTCAATGACGTTTGCAACATACGAAATGGCTGTTCAGATTTAACTAGAGTGTTTTATTTCTACGAGTAGGTTTCGATGGTTCAAGGAGCCATCGACGGTAATCGAATAATATTAAAATTGATTGTGAAAGAATGCAAAACGGATATTGTGCAGAAAAATTTCAACAGGATAACGCGATTCTATTTTAACCTTTTCGAAAGTTTTAGCTTTAACCAATTATTATAAATAACTTCTGGAGGAATTTATAATACATAAAAAGAATGGTAATATTGACATATGTGACCTTCGGTTGAATTTACAAACAGACTGAACATTTATCCTCGAAGAGATTAAATTGCAGACCAATAGTAAAACAGAAAATATTTATCGTGTCACTTGTTTCTCATCACGCGGAACAAATCACGATTCGTCGTTTATCGCCGTATCTCGATGCTCCCGTTGGACACTCCGGATGTACGCGTTTCATCCACATCCGGTGGCTCTTAAGCCGGTATTGTAGAAAATCACGGTGGCGAAATTTCGCTGGCTGAAAGGCCTGGAAGTTTAGGACCCGTTAGTCTACAGGGATAATATCGTGGATCTATTGTGTGGTGACAAAATGGCGACGTTTATCGCGAGACGATGGCTCGGTTCGCAAAATTTCCACCACAGAAACGCGCTGATTCGTGTCTCTTTTATCTTTTCACTCTACATTCCGTCTCCTGTTTGTTTCAATTCAACGAATGTCGAGGATTCTCGGAAAAAATGAACTCTCCGCTTCGCAAACACTCCGTGTTGTTTTAATTCATTTCCTCTACGACTGTTGCTTCGTTTGGTTACGAAAATAATAGTTCCGCAATCTAATTCGACTAGAAACTTTTAAACTTCGAGTTGCAGCATCGAGAGGACGTAGGAATTACAACTTTATACTCGCTGTCGGATCACGTGGACAGGTTGATTTCATTTCGTTAGGAAACCAACGTGACTCCTCGCTATCGGCGTTCCTTTTCACCAGCATGCGAAAATGGGTCAACGTTCGTTGGAAAAAGGGCGAGGGCGTAATCGAGCAGAAGGGAAAAGGACGACACATATCGTCGATGGAGCAATTTTCGAATCGTGTCTGTGTTTGGCACCGATGGCTCGCGAAACGTCAACAACGTGGTCTTAATCACTCGTTTTCCAAATTCACTGGATTCTGCGTTAATTGGCCTCAAATTTCAGCGTCAAATTTTAAATTCTAATTAGGCGAGCCTCCATTGCTAATTACTCCGTAATTAAGACTGATGTTCATCATTTGCGCTATATTCGTGTAAAATTACAAAAGCGAATTTACGGAGATGAAGGGTTTGAAAATTTGTAGATCAAGGGAGTTATAAGTTTGACCTGGCAATTTGGAGGTTAGTAAATTCGACATTTCGGAAATTATAGCACGGTTCCATAAAAGGGGTATGTTTGATCCTTTCTCGGGATCGTGTACGTAATCTTAGCCGTCGTTTCGAGTTCAGACGTTTCGAGAGTATCCCAATATTGGCCGGGACGATAAACGGATAGACTCCTTTCACTTTCTAAAAGCTTTCCTCGGTCGTAAGGTGATCCTGTCAATCCGGAATCTCTTTCGGTTGATGGTAGATTGAACGATAACCGAAATTATGGTCGTTAATCATCGAATATTTATTTCCCCTTCATTCTTATATTCCTAGATCCACATAACTGTATTCCTCTATGTCTCTGCATCTCTGAACTCCTAAATTATCTGTATATTCCTATATTCCTAAATTTCTAGATCTTGATGACAGAGTTGTAATTTGCTGCACAGTTGTAAGCAAACAGAAGATCTATGTATCATCGAGCAACGTTTGATCTAATCAGATTGTCCAGGTGAAACAAACAATAACGATTGTTGCAAATGATACAAAGAGAAACACGTTCTCTGTTCACGTTTAATTGCATCGATCGAATCACGAGGGATTGCGTTTCATCGCGATCGCAAGAAGACCTCGTTATGGCTTCGAGTACCATTTTGCTTCGTGGCTCTTCAAACAACGCGGAGAGTTTCACTCTGTCGCTCTTGTTCTCGAAATCTGCTCGACGATAACCGGGCTTTGCGATTTTTCGAATATTTGTTTCAATCGTGCATGCTCGTCGCGCGTTCCGCGCGATCAAGCTAATTAATCAGAGGAAACGAGTGTATCGATTCAATATTTTCCAATATCCATTACATTTTTCGTGACTTCGTGTTTGTCGCGCATTTAATATCCATAGAGGAAGATACAGGAATATTTCAGACTTCGTTTGATTACTTGCAATTAAAATTTATCATGATCACAGAGTTATACCGTAGGCTATATTAAAATACGGCTATGGAAAATCAGTCAGATGAGTATGGATATAAATGAGTGTATATTATTCTTTGTTACAATTGGCGAATGTAATATTACGTGTCCAAGTGACATGATTTCAACCCTTACACTTGCAATTGGACATCTACAAGTACGTAGCTCTACTACTCGAAAGATTTTGATCAAAATTGGAGAACACTTGGGCATGTATTCTTTAGGTCACGATGGGAGATACGACACTACCGGTGATACTGAAACGAATATGCGAGAAATAGTTTTCCAGAAATAGGAAGAATCCCTGGAAGCACTATTTCAAGCACCTGAAACGATTGAACACGAGAGGAAGGGTGCAGCTAAGGGTGCTACCCCTTAAACTTTATGACTTTGATCGAGCTCTCCACTCTTTTTCACGGAAATCGAACGTTCCTGTTTAATCCCCGTCGCTCTCTATTCTTCTCTCCTTTTTTTCGGCGGAGCATAAAAGAATCGAGGCTGAAACGAGGCCTCTTTAAAAACGAGGATTTATACTTCTCCGGCGTGAAATTTTCGGAAGACTGCGTCCCGATATAGAGAATTGAAATACGACCGGTTCGTTCTGTTATCTGCGAGCCATTTCGCCAAGTTTTGCACTGTTCCGACAGTTTTATGCCTTTTTGCCCGAAAATTCAACTTCTGGACAGCGTAACGTTTAATATTTTATCGTACACTGTCGTTCAATTAGCGGTCAAAATAAAACTGTGTCGTAACTATGTATAACAAGCAATAACTGTAGAAAGAGAACAACTGGCAAAACGTTCAATAGACCAAGTAGATTTGCACGAGTGTCCGCAGAGGATTAGATTGTATACTACTGTGATTGTATTTATGCAATTCAAAATCATCGTCCGGACTGCATGGAATATCGTCTGTTATCGGCAGAATCGAAATCTGATTTGAAATAGTAAACAGTAGTCGATAACAGTTGTTACGGAGACAGAGATAATGGAGAAACGAGGACAGAACTGAAGGGTAACTTTTTCACATTTACTCGGCTGCCAATCGCACACCATTGGAATCGCGAAATGTAAAAAGCTGAGGAATTACAGGAAGATATAAAATTAGATACTACAAGTGGAATGATGGTACAACTTCAGAAACAGTTTCAGACAGTTGAACTTCATGTTTGATTAACAAATGAAGTTTTTCAGAGACAATGATAATTGCATAAAATTAGAAACATTCAATTTAATGAAATAAAGTTGGTAGGTTGTAGATGAGCTCGAGAAATTTTTCTCGCAATTTGAACAAACCCTATTTTGCAAAACTATCCTCAAGATTTTCTACAGTAGAATAAGTGAAACTTCGTACAGTAAAACTTCCGAGGCGTATTTCAAAATTCGTGCAGCTCCATGTAAGATTAGTTCGTTCGTCATCAACTTTCGCGATACAATCATTTTAAAATGCTTGAAACTTTCCCGGGAGGAGAACGATCACCCTAAGAGCTTCTAAACTTCTTTCCACCATAGTCCAGAAAACAGCTAGAGCGGAGTAAAAAAAAGATGTACGTTCGCGCGTTCTAACAGGATAATTAGATTACCCGATGCACCATTGTAACACGCTAACTGTAACAAAGTTTCCCTGCTTTCGTTTCCACCACTTACCCCCCGTTCTCTCTTGGTTTCTTCCGAGCGGAAGCGCAATGTCCTAGTTTGCGAGCGACAAAACTAATTTCTTTCAACCGGCGCTATTCGAGGTCTCACGAAAATCTGCTCGAGGCGCGAGATTCGACATCCACGTGACGTAAGCCTAATTGCAAGGGAGGTAAGCCTAATTGCATTATTTCGTATCCCCCGTTAACTAAAGACGATCAACTGATTGACCCAGATTCACCCTGAATTACCATACCCGACCTCGTCCCGCAAAGTGTTACACGGCTCCATACTCTAGAATCTAGGGTGGACTCGAATGGACGTCCCGGAAGATGCACACGAAACCGATTCGATCATGGTTGCATTCATTTCGCGAATCGGTGCATGTAGACAGATCAATTGCGGATAATTTACGATAATTTACCTATTGCATTTCCATTTCAACTTTCATAGATCCTTTGAAAAATCACGAGTTGAATCTTTCTTATCTTCGATTTTTTTTTAGATACTTTGCAGCATAGTCTTGAAGGCAATCGTGATGAATTGGCACATTAGGCATGAATAGCTAATAGCAGGAGGAATTTCGGGCCGCTTATCATCGGGACGATTGATGCGAGTACACGATCACACCAACACATTATCGCAACCAGTGACCCAGGAAACGTGTCCTTTCATCGATTAGTCTATTACGTTCTGTCACACCACGATTTCTATCCTTCCTTCCGACTATTACGTTGCTTGCTTTCACCTGGAACATGTTCACCATATACGCTAGTTTACCAGGCTAACCTTTCCTATGAATAATTACTATGCGAAGAAACTTTACGTAACTCGTGAAAATTAGAAATTTGAGACCTGAGACTAGTAACATCGCCAAATTGTCAAATTCCTACATTAGAAAATTGAAAGATATGATAATATATGACAACTGCTCCATCCTCAAATGTAAGCTTATACGAACTTACAGATACTTTCGGTCCATTTAATTGTTCTCGATACATCCCTAAATGAAAGCGTCGTTACTGAACAAACACGAAATGGTAGAGAAACCGAGGTGCAGTAGAAACGGATCGTTTGTGGTCAGACGAGGTAGTAGCAGAAGCCAGCTGGCTTGAAATCACACGGAAAAAGGTTCGTAGCAAAGGTTCTCGGGTTCAACCGTAGCATTCATTCCGTTCTTTCGAAAAGATCGCCGCCAGACAAAGGAACAGATAATTTATACTCCTACCAAACGTTTGTGTTCCGGAAAGAAGACTCTGGCTCGAATTGATCAGTCTCCTCGTTCGTCGTAGGCTTACAGATTACGCTTTCTTTTTTCCAACGGAGGAATTAAAAAGTTGAACGCCACCATCGGGGGATAGCTAGGGTCAAACGTAACGACGCTCTGCTGTGTTAAGCTTGATGAATACCTTTTGCGCGTTGCTGGGGCAACTTACAAAGGACGTCTCATGATATTGGCTTTTCGCCAAGTTACATACACAGACGGTGGATCCATATTAAATACGTAATTAAGGATTCTAATATGTAGGACACGTAGATTTTATTATAGTAATCTTAATGATGTATTAGTTACTGCAAAACAAAGTGAAAGCTGTAAAAAGTGTTTAGGTTGGGTGAGTAGAATTCTTTGCGTAGTTTGCGTGATAGTGTGATCTCTAGGACACGCCAATCAAGATAAAGCAGCGTTGAAAGGTTTAATGAGTCCGAAAATTAATTATCGTGGCAATTGACGGTAGCGTAATTCAATTGCAAAGGCTCGGTTCGCGTTATAATTATAACGTCATAAACGCCAACGTGACCTGTTAAAGAGAATGCTACTATTGATAGATATTCAGCTCTCGGACCGATAGAATTGAAAACGATCGATTCACGTTGCACAGAATTTAAATGGCTAAATTCGTGATCAATATATATTGCAGAATGTTGTCGATATTTCAACAGCGACAATGTAGAATATTGATCGAGGTCTTCGTAACGATCTAACTATTTAATGAAACGTTATTGTTGCAAAGAAGTCCACGAATACTTCGAATTCAGGTTAACCCGGAATTTTTTTAAGGTATAAACGATTCCGTGTACCGGGTCTTTTACGTCCGGCAAACTTTTCTAATTAAACGTGGCAGCGCAAGACGAGTAATAGGCCGCTCAATTATCATCGCGTTAACTTTGATTCGCGTCCCATTTTGCTTTTTATTTACGCTCTCAATCTATCGAGAAGCTTATCGATTCGCGGTAAAAACGAACACCGGCAAAAAAACAGTTTCCTGTGTCTCTGATCCAGGCTTTCATCTTCCATCGTGGTTTTATGACACGAACGAAAATTTATGCGAAAAATTTCGAACCCAAGCACTTGCGGTTTTTTGTTAATACATGTTTTATGACCGAAGATGTTACTCCCGGTAGATGGCATTTATCTCATTCAGAGTTCTTCACGCTAAAACAGAGCATGCAGCAGTCGTGTTCTACCTCACGGGTCAAAGAAGCACCGCAGTAGCTACTTAATGAGCGGACTTCTCGTTAACGAAGATCTGTAGAGTGGCGTCTTTAATTAAATTCGTACACCTCGTGTATCGTTCTTCGAGAAAAGCCGGGAATTTCCGCCGAAAGATATTGCTTCTTAGACGAGAGATACCGTGATTCGATTAAATAGCAATTATTAATGTGAGAGCCATCGAGACACGCGACTGTTTCGTTCATGTCAATTATCACAATTTACGTAACAAGTTTAATTACACTTTGCGGTAGATGAATTGTGAAGATCAAATTTTGGAAGCTTAAATATAATCCAACGCGTGATAATTCGGTGTATTGATAATCTATCGTGTACTTTACGCATTGGTAATAGAACGTAAAACGTATAGGTCCTAATCAACATGGGTAATTTAACGCGTAGTATTTCGTGTGGTGACACAAACCGCGGTAATTGAGAACGTGGTAATCTAGCACGTAGTAATTCAATACGCGATAATCCAGCGTGTGGTAATCCAACGTGTCGTAACCTAATGCAGTGATAATCCAATCATTGGTAACTCAACGCATTGTAATCTAACGGGTTGCGATGCAGCGCGTAGTAACGTAACGTGCAGTAATCTAACGCGTAGTAATCCACCGCGTACTAAACGATGCATGGTGTAACGTAATCTAACAAAACTTTCGATAAGAAATCTCACGCCGTTAATTTGTCACAAATGCCTAAATCACCGAAAAAGAGAAAGTATCTAATAAAATCATGCGAGTCCATTAGCATAAACATCCGCGACTAAATTCATTGGCTCGATGTTATCGCAAGGACTAACATTCGTGAATTCAGTGGTTAAAGTTGAAAATTTAATTACATGCGTCCTGCGGACAAACCGGATGAATTTAATGCGACGGTTCGCCACGTTTTACGATCTTCGGTTAGAAATCTGCATACTCCCGAACCAAGAACACGCGTGAGTGAAACGCGCGGAGAGTAAAAATTTTCGAGACACATAATTTATGGTTACAGCGTGCACGATGGTTTCGCTTTCGCGTGTAATTAAAAGCTACGGAATATTTCATGGGCAAAACTAGAGGAACCGTGTCGGCAGTGTTCCACGCAAGCTGCTATCGTTAATTAGGATTAATTGCGTGGGAACGTCATTACGCAGCTTACGAGCTGATAACTTGGCAATTAACTAATAAGCCTATGGGCAGGTTTGCAGCTGTCGCGCGACTTATGATTACCAATCTCGTTGCTTGTTCTATTGTATCATCGAATTATTCCTTTTATCGACACTTTCGAACGTCAATTAAATTCTCATGGTGCAACATCAAATTGTTTTGCGTATCTGAGTATATTGAATATATTATTCTTTAACGTAGCCTACTAACAGGAGTAATAATTTTAAACAAAATTTCGATTAACGTCTCCACAATTTCATCAGTATTAAGTTGTCATTGTTGGTTCGAACATAAAAATTTCATAGTAGAGTGCACTTTGTACGTCGAAGAGTGCAATATGTAAATCTTTCAATGAAGAAAGTTTTTCTGCAGACTGAAACATCGAAGGGAATCCTTGGAAGACAACGTCTGGCAACCGATTATTCCTGTCAGAAGCAATTCACGCCACTCGAAAGAGCGGAATGTATAAGCAAGCAGCTGTTGAATGCCGGGTTACACAACGCGTTTTCCATAAGTCTCTGTATCTCCGTGTTCCAATTCCGTTCGTATTCTTCGAATAATCAGCACCATGTTATGCTGGACGAGATCCGCACCCAATGTCCCTCGATCCTATCAACTTTTTGTTCCCCACCCCCCACCCTTCGACGTTCACCCCTGTATGATTCTCTCGAGGGAAGCGTTTTGATATTGCTAAGAATCAACGAAATTGCACAGGCACCAACTGGATTATCCTCCTCTTTTTTTATCAGCCCTGTTTCAGCTTCCGGTGTTCCACGGGCAATAAGTCGAATTTACGCGGCGAATATTTCGTTCGCAAATATTTTTTTTCCATTTTATATATAGGTCGAATGTGTACGATATGCAGATACGAGAGAATAGTTGTTCGTACAAATATACGGCTAAATATTTTTGTTTCCGTGTTACATCGGTTTTGCTGTTTTTTGGACAAATATCCGAAATTATTTGTCACTTTAATACGTCATGTCACGGAGTAATTAACGTGCAAAAATTGCTCGAATGGAAAAACATGATTTGGTATTATTCCCTTTTACAAAATAACCGGAAAGTATTTAGATGTGATATTCGCTGTGTACATAGCAATTTCAATATGTTTGCCTCTGAACGTGTTAACACGATATCGTGGCA
This sequence comes from Megachile ligniseca, assembly GCA_945859555.1. Classification (NCBI taxonomy): domain Eukaryota; kingdom Metazoa; phylum Arthropoda; class Insecta; order Hymenoptera; family Megachilidae; genus Megachile; species Megachile ligniseca. The sequence continues at coordinate 9,525,317 of OX243786.1, forward strand.
CCTCATCAGGGATTTAAGGCGCACTTTATTGCAGTCATTATAAGTTTAATGGTTACTAAAGGTAAAAGGATTAATAGCAATTGCGTTCACTTTTATCGGAACATAAGTTTATAAATACCCTGTATTTTCACTGGAGCCTAGGTTTATGGCAGTTCGTAAGGCTCCACATCTCACCCATCTCGTGGAATGTCCTGACGGAAGTAGCTATTCTTCGTCCTGGTTTTTCTTATCGGCGTCGTCAGGGATATCATATCGAGGCCCGAGAAGCTTCGCGAAAATAGGAAACAAATGACGCGAAAATGGCGAGGGTGTGGCAAAGATAAACGAGTTGTCGCTATGTCTTTTCGTAAAGGATGTGTTGATTTAGAAGAGCGTCTTCGATAAGCTTTAACCTCGTTCACGTTCGCAAAGCCTGCATCCATTTTTATTCTACGTTAAACTTCAGTTTTATATGCCATAAATACCACTTTGCAATATTTCTATGTTATTAAATTGCATCTTTTCTAGTTTCACATTTTCCAATATCGATCTCAATTATTCTGATATTTCGATATTGATCACATGTCGCGGACATTTATGCATTTTCACTCAAGTTTAAGCTTATTATTCATGTAGCATAAGTGCAATTCTGCAATACTTTTATGTCATAAAATCTACCTTTTCGAACTTTTTATGTTCCAAACTTTGCACGTATAAGTCATCTCTAACAGCCAGCCATTTTATACTATGAATATTAATGAAACGTTTATACCGTTATTTTCATCACGCGTTCAGCTCTAAATTGATGTATCATAGGACCAATTTCGCGATGCAATTATGTCATCAAATTGTGCCAGAAATTGAACCGATCGCCAATAACCTAAGTGTACACAGCAAATACAGTTAAATAAAAAAGTAGTATAAATAACGCGATTCAAAAAGAAAACTCCGGACTGTTTTTACACTCGAAAGCATAAAATCATCGAGAAAATATTTGTACACGAAAGAGGGAGCGGTAGCCCAACCGTTCGATATCGTGTCATAAATGTTATCGTAAGAGGCCAGGACCCCTCGTTTCGTTTTCCAAAACGATCATTCATTGTGATCAACGACGTGCAACGAACACATAACCAACGATGTTAGTGTTGCCGTGCGCAAAGTATCGATCGTTCTTTCGCGATCGAATATGCAACACGTTTTTTCGCCGCTGAAAATTCATATAACGCTGTAGATACGGAATCCCGTCACATATTCATGCACCTCGCCCTGTTCCGTTGTTTTCGTTGACTTTCTAATCTTCGTCCGATACGAAATTAAAATTTTCAGGCGTTTCTGATCACTTTGCATGCAGGGAGGCAAATGTAGATCTTTTATTAATCTGTTACTTGTTTTCAAATTTATAAAATTTCAAAGTCTACATCCCCAAGTTGCTACATATCCAAACCCCTACGTTTCCAAATTCTTACATTTTCAAGTTCCTACATCCCCAAATTGTTACATTCCCAAATTCCTACACCCCCAAATTTCTGCATCCCCAAGTTCCTACACCCCCAATTATCTAAATCCTTGATCTCCATACCGTCGCCTCCCCATCTCCCGAAATCCTCAACTGGCAAATCTCCCAACATTTTTCAAATCGGGATATTATTTTAGAGAAAGCCTCGAGTGCTCGGCGAGCGTACGTTAGCTGACTCCTTAGGCGATAAAACGTTTGCACCGTCAGGTTCGTGAGTGGGCGTTTCCGGTGCATCGTGCGAATTTATTAGGATCGCTCAGGGTCTATGAACGACCAGCGAGAAAAATCGATGCAACGCGGCCACGGAACACGCAACGCGAAGGAACCGACGGAGAAACGGAAGTTGGAACCTAGGTTAACCCGGTGGCAGCGTGAAATCACCTCTGGGGTAATGACACCATTTTTCTTCTTAGTCTTCAGTCACTGACACTGGGTTTAGTTATTAACCGACCTCGTGACTTTTTATCGCATATCTATGTTGCCCCAATATTTAAATCCTTCTATTTTTATTTGCTTTTATTTTCCTTTCATTTTTCTCGCTAAATCGAGGTGCACTCTGATATTTAAAATTCTGTTTTACTAGATTCTACAGCGGTTTTTACCGGAGCTATTTTTTCAAAGTTTAATAGATTGCCTGTATTTCGTTTAACGCCATCGGGAAATTTTGATTGGCTATACGAAGCTTGCGTGGTAATCCTCTCATTTCAATAACTAATCTAATTTTCAATGTACAATATGAAAATTATAGATACCTTATAAAGCGAGTACAAATGAAAAGCATTAATTTATGTATTAATTTGCGTAACAAGTTTCGACAGTAAATGAAGCGATCGTGCTAATAAAGAAATAAATGAAATTTCCAATAACTACAAAGTATTTCGTGTCAGAAAAGTAGGACAGTTTGGCGGCAAGTGTCGAAGGAAGTGCAACAATAAACCAGGACATAAAAAATATTGAAAGCGATTCGTACGCTACCTGTACTCACCGATCTCCGGAATGTTCCTGTCATGATTTCCCTCGGTGGAAAACTGTAACAGAAAAAAGAACGGAAGATGAAAGTTGAACGATCGGCGCGAGTAGATTTCGATTCGCGAGCCAACACATTTTTTCTTCTCCGATAGAAATCGCATCGACTCGCGGTTCGTTTCGCGGGGACATTTTCTTTTTTTCATATTTCCCTGTTAATGGACCGCGTTCGATGGAATACCCTTTCGTCGAGGAGTCAAATGGATTGGAGGAGAGAAGCTTTTAGCATGGGACAGCATTCTATCGGGCAAGGAAAATTTATCGGTTTCCTGATGGCAGCAGTGATTCATGCTAATAAAATATTTCACCCCCTACTTATACACCCTCGATTACCCCTATTTCGCACGGCTGAACGTGCTTACTTCCACGCGTTTCTTCTTAATTATATATTCAAATCAAATAATCATAAAGTGGTCGTTCCGTTCTCGACAAAAGTCCTGCATCTCGACTAGGAGCATACGCTGTTAACTATCAGCCATATAAGAAGATTTGCAGAGAGTATTCGAGCTAAATAAATTCACGAAATAAAAGACTAAAACGTTATCAGAATGTAGATATTTCAGGAAGATCCCTGCCGCCTGGGAAATCGTTGTCTACGTAAAGGGAATGTAAAGATACTGTAGCACGCAAACGACTACATCAGCGATTTGTTGGTGAAAGGGGGAAATCGAACGCGGAAGTTTCTGCGTATACTTTTTACGAGATCCTGCTATAAAGATTTTTCTTAAAAGAAGCGTGTTCGCGATTCTCTTTTAACAAACAGGTTCGTGCAGGACGAGCTTCGTGTTGTTTTTCTCTCGGCAACAAGCGTCCAGAATGTCCAACAGTCTACGAATATTTCCTTCGAACACGAGGGAACTCACGATCGAGCACCTACTTCTTACGTTTTACTTTCCAGTTAACTTCTTATCCTCGAGCGATTTATCGTCGACGATTTTAATACTGTTCGATGTACGATGGCAATCCGAGTTTAAACGGCAATTTCTAGTTACAGCCGTTTCCGGGTTCCTGCTTTTTAACTCGCGGCACAGGAATGTCCAAAATTGTTCCTGTCAAATTAATATTCAGAACGGTGCCGGGCGAGTTACCTTCAATGGACGGACGCTTGAAACGTATTCAAACGTTTCTAAAATGTGCGCACGAATCCTCCACGGAATTTCGAATCAATCACGCGCTTGGTAACATCATCTTTAACGGCAATGTTTCAGTTCTACGAATTCGTTTTAATTTTTCAACTTCTCATTAGAAATAGATCTTATTTGATGATCACTTTAGCAGAATGGATGATTTGCAATATGAATTCCGTCGCGTATAATGAGGTACTTAATATCCGATAGAACTGTTGATTCGATTTCTTCAAAGAACATTAGGTTCATTTAAAGTGCATTCTAATTAGGAACATTTATATTACCGTTTAACGATTGCTTTCGGAAGTTGCGTCAGAGTGTTAAGACAAATAAAGGAAATCGAGATACTATATATTGAATTTAAGGATCCTTGACAATTTCCCTTGTTTGCATTTTTCTAAGAATTTTTCTGTGAAAACATCTTCGTGAACAATACTAGCGATAATGTTTGATTTACGATCCATAAGTCCAGCATTCAAGCATGAGTCTGCGTTTTTCTATTGTTGCGATTCTAAAGTGCTTGATGGAGTTCCCTTTTCCATCTCCAATCGAGGTAGTCCTTTATCCTTCGCCGCTTCCTCTCTTTCTGGTGAAAAGATTTCACTAGGAATCCTTCTTTCGGTGAAAACATTCGTCGAACCGTGGAGCTTCATTTATTTCGGTTCGTTCAAAGCGGGAAAAGAGAAATCTGGCTCGGCAATATATAACCTTTGATATTTAACGTTGCGATTAACGCTTGTTTTTCCTCTATTTCTCACGGTTTTATTATCACGCTTTCGATCGGCTAATTGATATTTGCTCGGCTATCTTTTGACGACTTTTTTTACGAATATTCCTGTCCACTTTCAACACGTATTTCCGCTCCTGACTGTCGAGCTCTATTTCATGTGTCAACGTGAAAGAGAAAATGTCGTTTATCGACGGCTGATGACGGTTGGCTCGGGGAAAATCTACACGTTTCTCCTTTTTTCTTTCTAAACGTATCGAAGTCTCTGGGGCTCAATTGATGCCTCTGGAGCAATTTAATGTTTCAACAGATGTTGGAGATTTAACGCGACGGAATTCAACGCTCGATGATATAGGCTATAGAAATTTAATGCCGGGAAATTTACCGCTTGGATATTTTACTGCGGTGATTGAACGGGTGCAAATTTGATGCGTTTAGAAATACTGCGCGTGCAAATTCGGCGCGTTTTGAATTTCTACGCGTGGAAATTCGGGACGTCTGGAAATCCTACGCGTGGAAAATCTGACGCACATGGAAACTCTACGCGTCGAAATTCGGTTCATCGAAATTCGACGCGTGGAAATTCGGGGCGAGTAGAAATCCAACGCGTTGAAATTCCATGAGCCGAAATTCGAAGCGTAGAGAAATCCAACGAGTGAAAATTCGACGCCTGAAAATTTGTCGCGTGAGAACTCGACACGTGAAAATTCGGCGCATATGGAAATTCAGTGTATGGAAATTTGCCACATATAAAAGTCTAACGCGAGGAAACATTACACGTACAAATATGGCGGAATAAAAATTCAACGCGTGAAAATGTAACGCGTTCTATCGCATATAAATTCTACTCGCGTAAATCTTGTTCATAGAAATCCAGAATGTGGCGATCCAACGTGTGATGATCTACCGCGTAAAAATGCAACGATATCGGAGATTTGAACCTTCCCATACATCAAACTAACACGACTTGCACTTTTCAAAATGTTACCTCATTTCCCTAATATAAATTATTTGTGCTCATGAAGTTGGTCAGAACCAGAAAATGGTTACAACCTTGAAAGGAACGAGATGTATCGATGTTAACAATGAAATGGCAATAGTCGACATCGTTTAAGATTTATTCGATTCCAGTTGTCAGGAATCGTGAATAAATCTCGAGGCTCCGACACAGCAGACAGGCTCGTAGGGCAGAGGAGTAATAAATTTCTTAAGCGTTCGATAGTTACCAATTTCTTGTTCGTTCTTTTGGCATCCTTCACGTGAAAACTTGTATGATGCAACTGATAAAAAGCGAACTTCGTCGACGACGTTTCGGAAGATAAAACGGGAATAGAATCTTGGTGGACAAAACTCGGTGATAGATTTCTCGTTTGACGTTTGTTTGCTGAGTGAGCTAGTAATTAAGGATAATCGATTTTCGGACCGCGATATTAACAAGGACCGATTTAAATTGGAGCTTTATCGAACACGCATCGAAATGTTAGCGTTTAATTAATCATCGATTTAATAATCCTATAACGAAAGGAAGACTGTTTCACCAGGAAATCGAGTTCGTCCACACAGTTAATTCTGGCGATCGATGAGCAATTAACGCTTTTCATTTTTATTTCATTGTAATCCGTATAAACTGTAATCCACTAGTGAAATCTCTCGAATGGCATCAAGTTTTGGATAAATCTCTTTGGATGAATAATAACATCGAATAATTTTGAATCACTTATAACAAATGGCGTACAGAGCATTCGGATCGAAGGACTCGAGATAAACTTGAACAGCTGCAAACTGTATCCTGGAATTCGTAGGATCCCCCTAGAGCGGCTCATTCTTTGGTTTCTCGAAGCTCTGCAGAGAATGAGGCAGAAGGATAAGGTACTAATCCAGCGGGAATGACGCGACGCTTCGGTTAACGAACACGAAAACGATCGTTCGCGTAGCCGAAGGCTGCGGAAAACTCGTTCCCACCTAATGTTTTAACTGCTTAGAACTGTTATTTAAACGTCATCGAAGTTTCCCGGAGAAAATCGATTTCCATCAGTTTTGCGAGATGTTGCGTAAAGTTCTAAATGTACGTTTGATCACATTATCGAGAGCACGGAACACATCTTACTCGTTTCATCGATCTTTTACTCGATTTTTATACTCTTTTTATGGTAAGCCGTTTTATCGACATTCGGTAATATCGGAAGGATAATTGCGCGAATCGTAGGAAAAAGTTTTATTTCAAATTGTGGACGGAGAATTGAGATGAAACCGATAAGTGGCGACGTAAGGAATTTTCTTGCAGAAGGTATTTTAATTCTAATTTTTTCAGGTGTGATCAGAAATTATCTGCTGTATATTGTATATTGATAAAATATTATCGTACATATATACATACACGTCTTTCCTAACAAAAGTCATCCAGCAACAAATACCAAAAATTACTCTTCAAACTCGTCATGATCTTAATCTTTTCATGAATATTCTGATGATGCGAAATATAATACTAAATATCATCGATGTCTCGGCTGGTAGCGTACATTTTTAAACTTATCAGGCGAAGAAATTTAATCCGAGTCGTAAAATACGGAACGGGGTTTTTAGAGAACAGCATACTCAGTCGATTTTCTACGAAAGGACCGATCGTAAAAGCACACCGCAGCAGGTAAACTATAAGTGAACGTGGCCAGGCTGGTCCCGGTGTAATTTGCATATAATTTGAATTAAACGGTCTCGCAAAAGAAAGGGTGGCACGTGGTGGATTGACCGTTGGCACGCGGCCAAAGATTTTTCCTCCATTTTCTGATCCTTTGCTGCACGTTCGATCAACACGGAATCGAGGAAATCTAAAACTGAACGCTTAACTTTACAAATTTATTCAAGTGTACGGCATTATTAAGAGATCGTGGAGTTAGGTTAAGACATAGGGGTTAAGCCATATAATCATAAAATAATAGAGATTGGTCTAGAGTTAGGTTAAATCTACATAAACACAAAATCATGGACTAGGTTAAGGTCTACATTTTTTTAGTTGCTTTAATTTTACACCACCTTTCGCTATAGATTGCGTCGGATTGCGCGATTGATGCAACGTTTCCCGGCGTCCTATAATTATTCTATCCCGGTAACGCCTACTTTGTAAATTACCGCTGGAACTGTCATCCACAAACGTAACTATCGATCCATCCTTAGGACACGTATAACGATCAGACTCCAACGAGTGAGGGTCTATCCGGCTTCTTCCAAGCATTTCCTTCAAGCCTGTCTGCAACGCTAGGTTAAACGCCAACACTTGCACGCCCCTTTGCTCTTCTTAACCACGAAGGTACACTTCTGGACACTAATCCTGTACTCCTGCGGTAAATTCGTGTCATCTTGTGTCCACGGGTATGAGAAGTCAATTTGTTCATGATCCCTTCATACTGAGCGTTCGTCCGCAAAAAAGATATTACAATCTAACTTAAAGCTTCAAATTCTTACATCCCCAAATTGCTACATTCCAAATTCCCCAACTTCGTAAATCTCTAAATTCCCAAATTTCCGTACAATTCTCCAAACTCCTAAGTTACCGAATCCACAAATCTCCAACTACTAAAATATGTAAACTCCAGAAAGGTCAATTAACAGAAATATCGAAGTGGATCTTGACAGTTCGATTCCGTGAGCATTGTTTCCCGGACGACTCGTGTCAAAGTGACGAAGAATTAAGGGGGCAAAGTTCACTCGTCAATCGGAACGTACAACGAGAGATCGAAGTCGATTTTCAAATAAACGACTGGCATGCCGGCCGCAGGCACTAGTCCGCAGCTGATTGCAGCCATTGTGCGTCTCTGAATCGAGTCCTTCTATGTTGTTGATCGCTGTTTAACCGAAATACAGGGATTCCCATGGTTCCACGGGAAATCGAATCGGAAACCGGCGTGCTCGTTCGTTGTTCGACTGTTTATTTTTCGGCAAAGGGTCAGGCTGTGTGCTCCTCGGCGCGTAAAAAGTCGAAAACAAGCAGCCCGAATCTGTACGTCGTATCTTTCCTTTTTCCGTTTTAGCGCGAGAGTACGTTCGGCAGAAAACGCCCGCGGAACTTACAAAAAATTTGCACCGGATACGGAAACGAGATTGCTGCAGTTTTTGGTAAAAATATTTTATGAGTATGTGATGCAGATTTTCGGAAGAATTTTCGACGTTAAACCTGTCGCACGACGCGCCTGACGAACGAGACAGTTGTGAAATAAATTTTAAAACAGCTTTAGCTACGTTTCGCAATTCAGGTTGCGTTAACTCATTTTATTTTCAAATTTTCGTCTTTGTAAACGAATATCATTTCTCGGCACTCGCAGCGGACAAAAGGGACATAATCTTTTTTAATCCCATCAACAGTTTGACGTTGTGCAATTTATTCTGAAAATTATTAGCCGGGCGCTTTAACGAACAATCTTTGTTATTAATAGCAATCTGCATACACGCTCTGGAATTCCGAATTGCCGGTGGAGTATAAATATTTCCACGGTATATAACCGAAGGGTTAAAATAGACACGATCGAGTTAACGCTGATTAGTTCAACGGAAATGCAACGAAAGATTTTAATAGAAACGCAAACTTCGTTATCACCCCTCGTTGCAAGCTCTACGATAACGCTACCCAGTTGCTCGTTTCGTCGATCGAAACGCGCGAAAATTTCTCGCGAAATATTTCCAAGCTCGCAAAATAAAGCGAACTTATTCTAGGGCAGCCGAATATCGCGGTCAAACGCGATTTTTTCAAACTGACCAAAATTTTCCCCGTGTTAACTTTCGATGTTTCCGCCGCGAGATAGTTCCAGTAAACTTTCCGAGGAAAAGTTTGCCAACTTTTGCAAGACGTGTATGATTTCTGTGCACGTGCCATACGCGGCGACACGGAAACGCGAGATTTCGTTTCGCATTCTTCGAGTCGCTTCGTCAAGCAACTCGCGAGCGACATTATTTGCATCATTCTTTATTGCATTTCTGTTCCTTAAATTGCGATAACGGCGAAACTTTGCATTTCGAGAGTTAAATCGGTAGGTAAGGAACTTGGAGTAAACTCGGGGATTATAAATTTTAGACTTTTCAAGTTTAGGAGGGTGGAAATTTGGGAATTTAGGAACTTGGGAAATTTGGGGATTTGGTGATTGGGAAGTTGGGAGTGGAAAAATTGGGGGTCTGAGAATTTATAGTTATGAGAGTAAATTTGTGAAAACTGGAAAATGCCCAAAATTGCACGGGTGCCAATGCATTTCTTCGAAATAATCTACAAAAATTGTTGAAGCTCACCAACGCACCTTCCACTCGCGTACCCACATCCTGTCACTAATCTTCACGAACCTTGCAGCTTCTTGATTGTAACAGAAATCTGAGACACATCTAACGCAGGTGTAACACGATATCGAACACAGTCTCCCTTATTCCACGAACGCATCTATCAGTTCGATCGAGAAGAACGCTCGTTAGCGATGCCATTAGGAGACAGTCTCGCGGCCGAGGCTTTCAGTTCCAATTAGTCTCGTATTCACCGACGAGTTCCAATCGCGGCTGTGCCGGAAGCCGACAGGAAACAGCAACGGGAAAGAGTAGCGTAATACTACGCTACTGCCACTCAACTTTGTCTAGCGACGCGGTAAAAGCGACAGAAACGGCTTTCAGCGTGTCGAGTTCAAGATAAGCCACGTACCCTTCCCTCCACTTGTCTTTTTTTCCTTCACCCTCGTTCTACTATTCTCTTTTTTCTGCTTCTTCCCTCGATGTTCGAGCGGCGTCGGTTTTTCGTTTCTGCTCGCAGGGAGAGTGGGTACGCGGATAAACGTGGAGTGGAAAACAGAACGCGCGAGGAAAAGCAGAGTCGTAAGAGCTTGTTTACCCTTTGTCTTTTTTATTCCCTGGACACAATCGGAAGGTGTGAAAGGGTGCACGGACCATTGTTGCGGTTGTCGAGACTGTTCGCGTAAATGTCACTGTGCTTCACGTTTCGTGTGTCTCTTCCGAAACCATGGTACTATGTAATCATAATATGAATTATGAATTTATCGATTTGGGATTATACGCAACATTTCCTGGACATACAATCGTTAAAAATTAAGAAATTTTACAACGCACGAATCTGATACACCGTTCACGACCCAGTTTCCGCGCACATAAATAATCATGGAAATAGTTGCACAAACCCGACTCGCGGTACGATTAATTTTTATGCAAACATTTTGAAATGTACAAAATAAATTGTGCCACGCAATCGCTGCAATGTCCGTAAGGATTTAAATATACAAACACCCCTTGTATCCGATATTTCACGCTGGAAGCTGCTCCGATTCGACTTCCGTTTCCGTCCTCGTTAAATAAAGGAAACGGAAACGTTTTCATTGCAGTTTCCTCGCGGTCTCGTCGAGTTAACGCAGCTAAGGTTTCCAAAAGGAGCAACGCGAGAAAACAACAGCGATGAACGTTAAAAGAGGGTCGAAAATATTCGGATGGTTCAAAGTGGATCATGTTAGTGAATTCGATTCGTTTGGCACGAGCCACATTTTCGTTTCGGGGCGCTACCTCGTTCGCTGTTTTTCGCTCGATCGCTTCTAAGAACGATCCTGGGCCTCCGATCAACACGATACATATGCACCTCCTTCGGTTTCGCTCGGAATCTCTTTGAATTCCGCGTCCACCGTTCCGAACCGTTCGACAATCCATGAATCTTCCCGGAAATTCCATCTGGATCGATCCTTTGGTGGTCGCGGAAGCTCTAACGAACACGTCGCCCCAAACATTCAAATTCAGATTAATTTGAATAGCAGTGTTTGCTTTCTCCTGAGATACTTCTCATTTTGAGAAAACATACTGTTTGATGATGTTTTATATCCTCACAAATTAATTGAAAATTATTCAATTTCAATTATTCAATGGAATGTGCATCTCAAATTATGAATCCACCTCCATGCATTTCTTCCTTAATTTTTGAACATGTCCGCGAGCAAACCTACATGACCAAAGAGCATTGCATAACAACTCCTTTCATCACATCGCATCTGATCGTTGCATCGCATCCCGAATGCACTTTGGTGCACACAGTGATCGAGTTTTTATTCAGCCGTTGAAGAAGTCTAAAACGAAGGTTATTTATAGACGCGGAATGAAAAAGTGGCAGTCTGATGTGACCCAAATCGCCGAGTTAATTGCAGGATTCTCCAAGACACGAGGGATGACACGTTAAGGACATTGTACGTGAATGGACAATCGAATCCCGTTGACGTATAATTTCGTCTTTCTGTCCAACCTTTCGAACTAACTCGAAGACAATAGCACTAGTCGTGATCTATTCAGCGGATCAACCGTCGTGTTCATGCCTCGGCTAGGACTAGGAACGCGGCTTTTCTGTTAATTAGTACACCGTCCGCGCGAGTAATTAAGGGAATGCAGCCGAGACGATGGGAGAAGCGCAGCGTGTTGCGCGTTGCAGCACATCCAATTTTAGAGTGGACATTATCTCTAAGCTCTTTAGTCCGCGCCTTCGTCCTGCAGACGAATTAAACCGACGAGAGTGCAGGGATTCTGCGCGTCTTTCTACGCGGTTCGAGGGCTCGTTATCATCCGGACAGGTGGGAAATCTCGCGTGTTAAAAATGGATACGATAATTTCTTTCCCTCGTAAAGCTCATCTCTCGCGGAGGATTATAGTGGTCTGGGAGTGATAGGCTTTTAAATAATGATATTCGAGCTTGCAGGAGATTTATGGGTTCTTGATTTTTACTGATTTGGGTAAAATGGCGGGAACAGATTTTATGATCGGAAAATTGATGTTGTTCAATTTGGGGTGATAAAGTTCGAGTTGCAAATCGATACGATGAAATTCGGTATACTGCAATGCACTGTGTTGCAACTGTGATGAAAGTTTGACGCGCTGCAATTTCGCCTTACAATTCTGAGCGCTGCAACTCAGTGCATTGAAATTTGACACGTTGCAACTGTCAGCGCACTGCAACTCTATTCGGAGCGTTGAAATTCGATACGTTCCAATTCAAAGCGCTGAAATTTGACACGTTGCAACTCTCAGCGCATTCCAATTCGGCGCGTTAAAAGTCGGTACATTGCAATTTAGCGTGCCGCAACTGGACACGCAATAGTTCCTCACGTTGCGATGCAACACATTTTAATTCAACGCGTAACAATTATAATCCAATACAATTCAACGTGCTGCAGTTTCACGTGTTGTAACTCAACGAGACAGTTCCACGCTGCAATTAGATTCACCCCACGTTGCAATTCAGTGCATCGTAATTCAACGGAATGCAACTCGGTGCAATTGAAAATCGGTGCAGTTCAACAAGTCATCCTAGACAAACCATTGCTATTCAAATGAATATGTAATTCCACTGATTTCAGTGCAACGCAGCTTAATTAAACACACTATGCAGTTATATAATGCAACTGTAAGATGCATATATGAAAGAATAGTATCGAATTGAAAGAACGCGTAATTTTAGAGTGAATTATAGTATCTCTAAATTCCGTTTTTGTGAAATATTCCATAATCGTGTCTCACACTTCGCCTGACGTTCACAATTAACCGAAGCTTCCGAAACAGCCAACGGGATACCGAACGAACTTTGCGGGCAGCTTGTGTTCCCGGATCACGAACCATCGAACCAGAAGGTCTAACCTCGGGAACAAAGTTACTATGCCGGACCGGATAATCTAAAACTATCCAGAATGCCATAGAGTTGCTGTCACGAGTTCCACCGCTCATCCATTAAGAAGAACAAGGCATCGGATTCTATTTAATAGAGAAACCTCCTCGAATCTCCATTACCTCTTTTTTGTATCTACTTCATTCTTCCCAGATCTTCGTTTTCTAAACTAAGTACTCTATTAATAAATCCCTTTTAAGAAGGTTGGTTTGTAAAGAACGACGGCAATAAAAGTTAAAAGCGTGTTGCGAAGATTGACGGAGCGATAAAACGAAAAGAATACGTATGAGAATAAATTGATAATGGCGACGATGACAGGAGGATTCGGAACCGTGTAATTTCGAACGATTTGAAACCAGGAAAGAGCACGACGAGTGCACGCGTTTCTGGATGGACCGCAGCTGTTGTTGAACTTGCGAACACCCACGTGAAGCTCTCGTGTTTCATTCAACGACTCTCCTCAACACGTTTACGAGCTCCGTCGAATCGGCCATTATGTTTCCGCAACGTCTACGAAATTAGCAGCCTGGTTTCATCCCCTGTTTTCAAGTTCGACACAGTCGGACGCGCAAATCATCGCGTCCCAGAAACAATTCGAATCAATTATTCTGTTCCCGGCGATGAAAGCAATTATCCATCTTTTTAATATAGAGACTTTAATTGTACCTGCGACAGATACTGGAATCGAAGGAGTGGCCCTTTTAGGCAAATTAATGAAAGATAAAATAAAAGCCCGTTTATCTTTGATGTGTCCCTTTTCGAAGCAGCGTGCAAACATTTAATTGCCATTTGGGGTCTACAGAGGATAAAGTCAAAGGACTGTTGTCTGTATCATTACGAAATTTTTAATTTCGCAGCTTGATCACGGAGTTTATATTTTGTATATCATAAATAATAATTAAATTTCAACTCCGGAAAATGCCGCATCAAAGATAAACGAGTTTAACTTCCATTTTACGGTACGTTGCTTGATTCGGAGCTACTTTCAATATTAATTTCTTCTGGAAAAACGGAAGGAGCTCTGCGAATGAATAATAAATTCCATTAACGTGCTAATTAATTACAATTCTGTTTCGTAAGAGTGACATTTCTCTTTTCAACGTGTTAAATAACTAATTATTTTCATCGATATTTATGTTTATTAAGCAGAAATTTCTTCAAGACTGGTAAATTACATGTTACGAAAATAAAAACTGATCGTTCTAATCGAACGTGTTCCATCGATTGGTTTATTCTGGATGCACGCGGTAGACGATAAATCATCTCTGAAATTTCGCTATGTAGAACGTTTCACCGGCTACACGTGGGTAACGTCGTTATAATAACTCGCCTTTGTGTTTCCGTGGAAATCGCGGTCGCAGAGAAGAATTGTTTTAGGCATACAAATGGAAAACGTCAGAAAAACAGCGACAAAAGGAAATTTAAGCACAGCTTCCGGCTAACGAAATTCTAAAGGTAATCTTCGTGAACCTTTCTTCTTCCAAATGGCGTAAAATACGCGGTGATATAAGAGGCATTTCCTCTTTCAAAAATTTTAAGTGTAACCCCTTGTATTATTTTAACCAGTCTAAATGTAAGTCGTAACGTACTTTGGCTCTGATCGATTTTACTTTTATTCAGCTTTCTTTGTCTGTTTTAATATTGTACCTACGATGAGTTAGTTCTGACGCACCTGACTAACTCATAGTGCAAGGGGTTAACAACTCGAGAAAAACAAACACTTCGTACTCTAAACATCCGAGTACTTTTACGATCAATCGAACTCTCATCGAGTGACTTGTAAGACGTTTGCAAATACGACGAATCCGGGAATAATAAAAAAAGTTTTCGCTATGAAAACGTTTGACTAGCAGCGCTTCTGTAAGTCTAGCTCGTCCAAAGACAAAAGGGTTCCGACGAGAACAACGAGAGGATGCTTGAAGCGTCGGCGCTTCAATTTCGTTGGTAATTGCACGCCTCCAACTTCATTTTCTCCCTCTTGCGGAAGACTAATTGCGTTCCGAGTGTGAACGTTTCGAATTTCGTCGGGGCCATCACCTTTTACGAGATTCGATTGATTTATCTCGTGTTACGTTCCGCGAAATTAATTACAGCGTTACGTTATAAATCGTTGCCAATTTCATATCTCATGCTACTGCATTCCGGGAGGGAATTGGATATTTTATAAACGTAAAAATTCGGTGAGGATGAAACTTTCTGGATTGCGGACTTTGGATTTATAATTATTTGACACTATCAAATTTGGTGCGATGCAGTAGTTCACACGATTGTATTTAACAGGATCGAGTGCAATACGTTGATATTTGATGCGGTTGAATTCGATGCAACTGGGTGCACTGCGATTTGGGGCAATTGCATTCGGAGAGGTGCAATTCGATGCGTCGAAACTCGACGCGTTGTAATTCAATATGATTGAATTCGACGCGCTGCGAATCAACGTAATCGAGTTCGACGCAATTCTGAATCAACGTGACCGAATTGGGCGTAATGTAATTCAACATGATTCAACTCGATGCGCTGCAACTCGGTGCGTTACAATTCGGCATATTGAAATTCGACACGTTGCAACTTAGTACGATTGAATTTGACGCGTTGCAACTCAACACGTTGCAATTAGGTGCGTTGCAACTCGATGCAATTGAATTCGACGCATTTCAATTCAACATATAATCAACAATCCCAACAACTGCCCACAAATTCCCTATCGACTTCATTACACTCTTAAAGTGCATAATTTGAATTTAATGTATTCGCTCAAATCAGCTAGCAAAATATGTGGCAGGTAATTATATCACGTGAAATTGTCCATGACATAACAGCCAAAGTAATTTAAAAAGATAGTGGATCTAGTGTGACGGAGAGGAATATCACACACAACTTCATCAGCGAAATTTTTCGCGCACCCATTCAATTACACGACTCTTCTACGTGTCACCATTAAGGTTACCACGGTATCCCGAAGGAAATTGGTCCACTCCTTCCCAGAGAAGTTTCATGCTCCGCCAAACATTTGTGCCAACCAATAAAAAGTGCTGCTATTACGGTTATAACCTGTGCTGGTCCAGGAAGACAACAGGAATATCCGTTAACATGGGAGGCATCATCCGACACTATAAATTTAGGAAAAAATAGGGAACGCGTGTTGCGGCAGTAAACTCGCTAATGGAGTTTGAATACATTTAAAATTGAATTATGTGAACTATGTAAAACGCTCTCGAGTTGTAAAAAGAATTTATTAGACATCGCTTCGGTAAACGATTTACATAAGCTTAGGTTCGTTTGTTGATACACGAGGTAAGTGTTCATTAACGATGTAATAAAAATCAGTTTACTGCGTGATTATTCGTATTGCCAATCGATTGGAATGCGAAAGTCGATCGCGTTATCGTCTATTATTAAATATAGAAGTAGAGATTCAGGAATTTTAGCGCGAATTTCATTGAATTACCGGTTATGAAACGATAACAAGATTCTGGGAGTGAAGCTCACGGTTAAACTTCTGACACGCTCTTTTATTTATGCGTTTATTTAAGCCCTTCGGCGCAAATAGCTTCTGGGTTTGGATCTGACAATTCATTTACGCTCTGATCGAACAGGACCGATAATTGTGCAATTGCACGTGGAATTTAATTAACCCGACGATCCGTGGCGAACTGTTGACATTTGTTTGCTCAACGTGCAAAGAAACGTATCCGCGTGAAGAGTTCGCCAAACAATGGTCCTGTCGTTATATCTCGACTTTTCGATTTTCGGCTAAAATTAATTTCTCCAATTTTAGATATTAATTTATAAAATTTGGAGAAATGGTATCTGAACAAGTAGTTTGACTAGTTAGCTATTTTTAAAGAGTATACTTGTGAAGAAATGACAACTGATGAAATGAAACTGGTTCGTACTCAAACCAGAATAGTATCTAGAATAGTATAATATCTAAACAAGTAGTTAGAAAGCTGAGCGAATGAAACAAAAATAGTCTAATATGAAATATAAATTATTTCATTGGGCTTGGTACGAGGGTTTAACGAATCTTTTATGAACGTTTATACGACGTTTCTCTCGAGGTTTCACCAAACATCACGTTATTTTTGATCCAACTCGAGCGGTACATCAGTTTTTAATTCACCAGAATCGAATCAGGGTCTGACTCATCCGTTCAGGAATATTTTAGGACCCGGCAAAACGTTTCAAGCCTCTTGATGGAATTTATTAACCTTGTTAACCCATATACAACACTGATAACTTCGTTTCAACCTTCGCTTTACCTTCCTCCTCATTGAATATTGTATAACAAGGAAGATATTTTTTAATCCCGCTAAATCAACCGCCAGAAAGTTACTTCGTCCCGGTATCAATCGACTCGACACCACAGGATCTTGTCTCGGAGAAATTAGGTTCTCTGTGGAGGATATTAAATGAGCGGTTACAGTGCCGTAGACGCAAGGAGGACGCTGCGAGGGGTCCTGTGTGAGGATTATTACCAGCATGTTTCGTGCTATTGAGACCTAACTGCCTTTACACGGACGTGGGATATTAAAGTCTATTTTTATAAAACGTCCAATTATTTGGTGGTGACAATTAGGGCGGGAGAGACAAGGGTTTCATTTTCGTTCGAATTTGGAACTTGGAAATTTAGAAATTTTGGGGTTTAGAAACTTGGACAGTAGGAAATTTGGGGATGTGAGGATTTGGGGATTTGACAATTTGGGAGGTTGAGAATTTGGGGGTATGTGAATTTGAAGATCTGAGAATTTAGGAATTTGGGAACTTGAAAGTAAATCCACCTAGAAATTTACATATATACAAATTTAGAAAGTAAGAAAGGAAACTTCGAGATTTGTAAGGTCCCTTTCCAGCCCAACAATGTAACAGTAATTGAATTTCGCAAATAACGCGGGAAATTTGGTGTTCGATACTCAATTTGTGATCGCGTATTTTTCTTTCTCTCATTTATTCGACCCTCGTGGGACCCCCTGGCGCCATCGAAACGCAAACACCATTACCAACCCTGGCGCGTGTATCGGGTCTTCAGGTATGTCAACGGAATGAAAGGAGGGAAATCGAAGTTGGGGTAGATTTTCATTCCCTACCTGCGGAAATAGAATATGGGAAAACTTATATGAACGTGAGCCGAAAGTTTTCCGAAGGTATTGTTTTCCGCTGAAACTTGCACGTGCTCGTGCAAGGAACCAATAAGGTTTTCCTAAAATCTTCCGGCTGTTCGTGGTAGCGTGATACGTGCCTAACAAACGATTCGCGTGTGCAACCGGAAATGATCTCACGATTTCAGCACGCAGACTCACGATAGAATAAATCGGTAGCGATTTGTGTCATAAATTCGAAACGTAACGCAATAATTTATCGAAACGAATAATAACGTTCGAACGGAGAAGACAATATTGATAATATTGTTTATTTCGTTAAAAATATTTCTCTCAAATTGACACGGATGCAGAAGTAATCGTAACAGGCAACAGGGACGGAAATTTTCAAATACGTCGAAACGGATTAACCGAGAGATTTGACGTGGATGGAAAAATACTTTCAATGGAATATCTGTCAAGCACTGAGTACCTTTCTTGTTCGGAAAGCATTCGTTTCATTGATTATTTTGACATATATACCTTCAACAAGTGGAAGACAATTAATCTTCCATAAAAACAAACCTCGACATCGAGGACAGGAGATAGGCAAATAGCCGAACATTCACTGTAATTATGGGCTTCCGCGGTTTCGTGTCGCCGTTAGGCAACGACTATATACGACGGGTATCACATTTATCTAATAATCAAAGATAAATGGACGTCCGGCAGCATTAGTCGCGGTATCGATCTACAAATGAGAATCGGGATTTGTGGAACGGGTTAAAACGCTTTCGCGGAGCATAGTTAACAATCCTAAACTGTTATTTTCCAATTTACGATTGCGATCGCAAATCGCGAGCGCTTAATTTCAACGCGTTTGGATTTCTATGCGCTTCGATTTCTACAAATATGGATTTCTGCACAGTTAGGCCTCCGTACGTTTCCACGCACTGGATTTTCGCGTTTAAATTTTCATGCATGTGGATGTCCACGCGTTGGGTTATCACGCAATCAATTACCATGCGTTGTCTCTCTATGCATTCAATTACCACGCGTCCAATTATCACGCATAGAAGCTCTACTGGAAAACCACGCGTTGAATAACCAGGAGTAGGATCACCACGCATTATAGGTCCACGATCAACACAGCGTTGAATCAACACGAGTAGAACTACCACGAGACGAATTATCACATGTTAAATCACCTTGTGTTATACCGGCATGCACCGTATTCTTGCACCTCCACTACTAAATCCCTACTACCAATAAGCGATAGCAATATATCATCTAACAAACCCCTACCTATAACAAAACCTTGATGTCATAACAAAGCCCTATCTAAGTAAATCCCCAGCGCTACTAACATCGTAGCAAGTATTTCAATCAACACCATAGCAAGTTAATATGAAGTGTAATGGATTTAAAATTGACGTAAAATCGATTTGTCCACTTTTTCCGCTGTCATCGATAAATTTCGTACGCAACGGAACTTGTTGCTCTGGAATCTGTCCAGACAGACAACCGCAATAACTCTTTCGATCGATCATGCGTGTTACCGAAATCCGACGAATCGGTAGTAGATTCTCGACAGTCAACGATTTCGAGGAAACAGTCGCACAGAGATCTAAACGAGCGTGGAATCGTGTCGGATACGCGGTTCATCGATCTCCGACGAGAAAAAAGAGAAGAAGAATGACGACTCTAAGAGAGGAACGGAAAATAAACGAGCAGTTGACTTCCACGGATTCAAGGTTTCAGGTGCCTTCATCAATTTTGTTTTAGCCACATCGATGAAAAATCGAAGAAAAATATTCCCGGCAAAAATGGAGCGTTCGATGAACATCCATGAACTTCCATTCCTGCAAATATTAGTCCATCAATTTTGTTTTTCCAGCCGGAAAATTGATCAAATCGAATTTTCATCGTTGCGGTGTGTTTTTTGGAAAAAGCGAAGGATTGCTGGACAAAGGTTTGTGGAACTTCCCACGAGAAATAAAGGAAGTTCGGAACGCTTTACGATAATCTTAGGGGATTCTCCTGTCGTAGATATAAGTCAGGCTGGTTATGGACGAGGAAAAGAGCGAGGGGTCGTGAATGGCCGCAGGGAATCAATGAGGATGGCGTCGCTCTGGGGCGTCGACGTTTAACTACGCGCTACAACATTTCTCGCGAAATTCATACTAACATCCCCTCGAATATTGCACAGCGAAATACTGAACGCAATAACACGCGCGAACTTTTGTTTTCGTTTGCGAATACACTCTTCCAAAGCCATTTTTATTTCCGCGTTTATCCAATGTCTGTTATGGGAATTTCAGGGTTAACTGAAAATGTTTGCTAGTTCTGGTTCTTTATAGGTTCCTTGGGTGCTCTAGATATATGTACTTTAAAGTACTTCTAGATTCTGCCTAGGAGTTCTCTAGGAACTGAGACATTAGCTCGATTGCTAACTAGATTTGTTAAAAAATTTCTCAAATCAAAATTGAAATCTCTAAATCGTTACGAGCAATATATAGTCTCCCTTAGCCACACAATTTGTCTGGCATATTTTAAAATTCGACTCGCAATAGATCCCAGTTGCCGGAAAGCTCCTGTATATGGGCGTCTAGTTTGGATACACTTCCGGAAACCGGCGTTCGCACGTGTACACACCTATCGTTGCTATTTGCATGCGTGCAATTTGTATGCGAGTTGCCGACGCGTATGCAGATTAGCGAGCACCGTTCGTTTTGCCAGAAATATCAACTTCACGAGCGTGTAACACGGTGGCGAATATCAACCGCGTAAAATTGCAAACGAGCGAACCTGATTTTTTCCGTCTCTATTCGCGAATTTCTCGCTCGTGCAAAATTCCCTCGTCAAGAATTCGATCGAGTATTGAAAGACCGATAACGAACCGCGTCCAGCGAATTAATTTTGCGACCACGTGATCGTCGGAAAATCGCTCACGACCCGATTTTTGCAGGTTGTCGACAACTCGCTGGCGAATCGTATATATCATATTATATAAATTCCTGGGGTCCGAAGCTCGTCGATAAATTCCCGACTGTGAAAATCCATTCACGATGTGCTCTCTGCGGTGACAGTCGTAAACAATGGAAGATCGAACGATTCCCGATAAAATCGCGCTGGTAATTAAGGATAAAGCTCCGCGTTTCCACTCCGTGAGTTTCTGTTTTTCGAGGATACGCGGCGCGAAACTTTCGCGGAATCTGCTAAACAGCCTTCCATCCTCGTGGATGCAATTACGTTTCACAAGGGACACCTCTGTGTGCGGCAACAACTCGCTGCGAGCTAATTTTGTTAAGCTCGTTAAATGTATTCTACTCACGAATCCGTCGCGCTTAATCTGCGTCTAACGAGCTGTCTATCATTAGTTTTTAAGCGACGTTCTTCGATATGCACAAGAATTCGACGGTGTAATTAACGTCAGACTAACGTAGAACACGGTAAATTTTCGCTTACTGTGTATCTCTGTCATGTGTTTCACATTTGACGTCATGATCTTATATAAAATTTGTTGCAAGAAAAATTTGCTGCATAAAGTTAATTGCAGCTACATTGTGAAAGGAGAATAGTAAATGTGCACGGTGCTATTTTTTACATTCGAGTTTCATTTTTTCATTAGGTTGAAAGTTTTCCTACGTAATCACCGAATTTGTGCAAACATTAATCGTGACGCGACACGAATACCGTACTCCCTTGAGCAATCAATTTAATCGTTCGTGATGTCACAAGACAGATGATCACGAAAGACGTCATTATGGTACGAAGATACGACGGAGAACGTGTTCAAGTTTGAACCGACCTGTACGTAGTTTCACGAACACGTGTAACCTCGTGTTACACGTATGTACACGGGAATATTAGTACAATCCCCGCGTGTCTATTACGAGGGCAACCAACCACCGAAATTGTTTCATCCTAATCGTCATCTCCGGATCGTGGATTACGCGACGCCTAATTTCGTGGCTGTGTAAACAAACCCAATATGAGCGACGCGACACGTCACGGAACAAGCGATCCTCTTCCTGTAAGACGTGGCATTTAATTTCCGGAATATGGCGCAGGACCCGTCGCGAAAGCGAAACGAACGAAACTCGGTCCGTTTTTCTTAAATTTCACTTCGGAGAAGGAACGTGAAAGACAGACAGGTATAGCGATCGAAGGATATTGCCATGCGAAGGGTATATTGGAATTCCATGAAATATTGCGATTTCAGGAAAATTAGCAAGCTGCCTCATGGATCTTTTACTGCTCTGGATTTATGGACTTTCGAATTTATGGATCGGTTGTCGCATTTTCAAGATACTGAATTCTAAATTTAAGTTACAACTTTTCGAGTATCCTACTTTCCACGTCCTACAGTCATCTAATTTCCATCATCTAATTCTCAGTCTAAATTTTTATCTTTGAAATTTAAATAATTGCTCCTCAAGTACGTTTGAGGAACGTGTTTTTATATTATTTCGACACGATGGGATTATTAATAGCTATGAAAATATTTCAGCCTAAGACGAGTTAGACGCGGAGGAACGAGTAGCCACGGATGACCCAAATAATTGAGTGCTCTGATAACCCCAATTCCACCGACGTGGAAGCATGGAAACAGGATAATCAGAGTTCGTTCGTGGGTTAAGGTACGAAGATGAGGGCGAAAAAAAAGGGAGTCAAAGTTAAAAGTTTCTCCGAGTAGTATATATCCCCACTCTCTTTTCTCTCGTCCTCTCGTTGCGGCATGGTATTTTAACGAGAACTTTTGTGCATGCTGCTGAAAGCGAGAACTCGAGGCTCACCGTTTTGAGGCGAAAAGAAAAAAAGATGACATGACAAAAATGCATCTCGGATAATAAAGCCGTTGAAACCACAAAGGTATTGCAAATTGCTTCCATTTTAACCCTTCTACAATATTCCGGTTTATATGAACGAATCTTGCAAATTTATAGGCCTATCTAATGTCATACTTTCCTCTGATGACGCTGACAAATATGGCGTCCTTAAATATCTACATCCTCAAATATTTAAAACGCTAGAATTCCTACGTATGGAAATTTCTATGCGCAAATATAGAAACTTTCTAACAACCATAAATGTTAGAGTAAAATTGATACGTGTCTACGATCCTCGATCGTGCAAATTGTAAATACGACTAGCTGTAAGGTTTCAATTTAATTTGATGATAAACTCGATCGAAGTTTGTACG
This sequence comes from Megachile ligniseca, assembly GCA_945859555.1. Taxonomy (NCBI): domain Eukaryota; kingdom Metazoa; phylum Arthropoda; class Insecta; order Hymenoptera; family Megachilidae; genus Megachile; species Megachile ligniseca. The sequence goes on from OX243786.1 coordinate 9,548,644, forward strand.
AGCCGTTAAATCGTGTCACGAATGTGTATCGATATCATAAGTCAAAGGGTTAATCAAGATTGCGCAAGAGGATTGGTAAGGTGACGAAAGTTGACTTCAAAGGCAGTAGCTTTCGCAAACGCGATTGCCTGAGATGCAGCGTACCCGGAGTGTCCCTGGGAAATGTCGGTAAATTCGCGTAAACAAGTCGTCGCAGCCGATCAGAGCTAGCTAGAATTTACAGATTGATGTTTGTGTACGAATCGACGAGCCAGCATGTTCGAATAAAATGTCAGAAGTCTCCACTTACGTCGTGGTGTCTCCAAACAAACTAAAATTGGAGAACCGTTCGAGGAATACCTTGAGAAACCCGTGCGTTATCTCGATACGAGACGTGCGAATAACGATTTCGTGATTGTACAAGCACTCGATGAAATTAATAACGAAAACAAACGCGTCTGAGTAAAAATTGGATAAAAGGATTTTCGAAAAGAAGGAATAAAGATCAGAGAAACTTGATCCTCGTGAGAGAAAAATAAGAGCATACACGTTAGAAGGACGAAGTGGCGACACAAAGCTGCTCCCTCTGTACATTACAAATGTAAATGGTCGCTTTTCTACCAGATGGTTCTAAAGTACATCTCATTTCGATTCAAGGGGTTGTCGCTTTTCGCGCGTTCTCCCTAGCGACAGCTTCCATTTCGAAAATTCCATTCTCCGTTCCATCCACGATTCCCACGGAAAATTCAGCCCGCGTTTCCTGCTTTTATCCGGCCGAGCATGTTACTGAGAAATCTATCTACACGATCAGAACGTTTCGCGAAAATGGTTCTGTCTTACCTGATGCCGATTAACCTCCATGCGTCCCACTTATGCCGACTTCCCGAGAAAAATATTCAGAACTCGAATAACAGGCACACTTGATCGGGAGTATCCAATTGTGCACGAGAGTATCCAATTTAGAAATAAACGTGTCATTTATCATGTGTTGACAATCAACTCCAGATTAATACACAACAGACGCTGCAGTACAAGGATTAATTATGCTACTCGTAGTAAACCGAGACAGTAGCTGGTTCAAACAATGCAACCGACTAGCGGAGAACGAATTTATTCGTTGCGTGTCGTCTGTAGGGCGGTTTATCAGACAATGAACGAGAAATCCTTCGGCTGAAACTGGAGATCGTGCAGTTAGATTAAGAAGTACACGCGAAGATCGATGAGAACGAAATCGTAGTCCTTCGAGGCTATTTATCAACTGGGAAGCTGCACGGTGCGCTATTCTATTTAAAGAAATGTAAAGAGGAAATTGACGAGGTAAATAACATTATGTCGTAATTAGAATCGAACGAGACACGATCAACATTTCGCGATACCATGAACGGAGAAATTATACAGAAATCACGATGACGATTAATATCGTGGCGCAATGTTATTTATCTTGTTTCATTGCCACGTTTATACTAACTTTCGCGTATGCAAATTGTAAACATTGCGAATGAATTTTCCGTTTTGAAATTAGCTAAATATTTTTAGAAAAAAATGTGGCTCGTGAAAGAGTAATTAATTTTCGAGTTAAACATCGTAAACGTTTCTACGTTTTTATAGTTCCTATTATTCGTATCGCTAATTACATTTAAATTTCAAAAGGTCGCTTGAATATGAATCATCCAATGTTTACCTTCCTTTTAAATTGCGAAACTGCACAGGATTCGGCTGTAGAATGTCAAAACCTACCGACTGTGTGGGTATTAACGTATCAGCGTGAAAACAGGTCACGTGAAACATGTATAACGCTAAATGGTCAAACAATTCATCGTAGAAAAAACTATGCCGTATATTTGTCGCCCGCGAATTATGGGTTACAGGATGGTTAGGTGTGAAATTTACGATTCTTCCAACCTACAGCGGTTTAGTTTAGAAGTATCGATGTCAGCTAATCCACATTAATAAAACGAGCACATACTAAACTGTTTTTAATCCGGACTAGCATATAAGTGTCAAGCTCGAATTAATATACGATCGGAACGATTTACGATCGCTCGAATAATGGAAATTATACCTTCCCTCGGTGTATGAGGAATTTCAATCAATTTTTGATCAAAACGTTACATTACCATTGCGTAGCCACACGTTAACCGTTTTACATTTTTCCATTATTCAATCGAATTTGCAATGTCAACGACTGTGTTACGTGTCATAGTAGAAAACAACTGCTAAATATACGTACAGTCTTTAAAGTAAGCTATCTTATGGTCACTTATTTCGTCTATTAATTATTACAAGTTATAGTTGTGATCCAATACAAACAACGTTCCAATTAAAACCCACCATTATTGTAACCAACTCCAGAATTTCAATACTTTAACAATGTTGATTATCAAATTTCCATCTCGCAAACTTCATCGTGATTCCTAGATTCGAACAGTTTCGAAGTGGAAGCAATTAAGGGCGTTCGATCAATTTCCCGCGTTTCCTCAGTAACCCTAACCATTCGATCAACGTGACACGCTTTCAAATTTTTCTCGTGGCCGAGGCTTCGACCCTCGAACGTTCGGGTTCGAAACGGTTAACGGTTAACCGTAGGATGAAAGTTTTGCGACTTCTTCCGGCAGGATAGACGTTTCTGGCCCAGTCGTCTTAAGGAGTACACCCGTGATTGACGATCGACCGATGGAAACTTTACCAATATTCGAACGCCATATTTCTCGGAAGATGAAACGGGGAGGGTCGGCGAAACACCTCGGGAAAGAGGGCTGCAGCAACAAAGTGGAGGCCCGTGCTTATCTCCAGAAATTCTTCCTCTTTCTTTACCCGGCCGCAGGCTTTGCATTTTCCACGGACGAAACTTTCGTAACGTTGAGTAATTGTTTGAGTGTATACTCGAAGAATTTTCGTAGTTTTACAAACGAAATAACCACGACGGTAATGGAAATGACAAAGAAGCGGGGTCAAGAGGATCCCATTCTTGACCGCAGTCACCCTCTGTATATTCCGTGTGCCGGTTCGCAACTTTGTTTAACTTCCCGTGTGCCGGCGTGTTTCGTTGCGAGCCGTGATCCAATTTACCCTTGAATGCTTTATGCGTTTTCCGACCAACTACGAATACAACTTTGCTGTTTCGTTTATTCTATGGTTGTAGCAAGAAAGCTGGTAAACTTCTTCGCAAGTCAAATGTGTACGAAACAGAAATGTCCGTAACTTATTTGAACCTTCGCCTAGGAACATTCCAAAATTTGTCTCGCAGGGCAACGAAGTATCGCATTAATAATTTCGTCAAATTCTTCCCTTAAAACGTCCAAAGTTTGTTTTGCGAAGTAACGGAGTAACGTCTCAATAATTTAGTCAAATTTCTCCTTCGGGTATCCTTGTTTTGCAAACTAACGCATTACCGTATCAATAATTTAGCTAAATTCTTCCCTCGCAACGTCGAAAATTTATCTTACAAGAAGAAACGCAACAATCTCTGAAACGTGTCGACAAAATGGGAGAAAGCTTGAAAATCTTCGAACTTTCTGCAGGAAATATTCTATCGACCATCCCTATCGATCGGTTCATCGTTCAACCTCGTCAAAAACTTGGGAAACACGGACTGTATCGCAGCGGAGTAAATAAACTGACCTTGACTTTCTGGCATTTCCGGGCTGCGATGGATCTTGATTGCTTTCTGAGCGTCTCCAGAGGAAACCGCTTTCCACGGGATGCGTTTCACAGATGGTCTCCACCACCGCACCACTTCCTTCAACTTCACACTGTTGTTCGTGAAAAACTATCACCTGATCCGGTCACGAGACGGGAGGATCAACGGTGCTCACCAGGAACACCGAGAGGGCAACCGGAGCTGACATACGCGGTCGTTGCACGCGTCCTACGTATCGCACGGTAGCACCAGTAATTAAGATACATTCAAGAAAAGGATCGAATCACGTTACGAGGACGAAAAATGATCGGAGAACGTAAAGGACCCGTTGGATGAATCGGTCGCGGCGCGGTCTGGGCGGTGACTGAGCGGACCGAGTAGTCTCGCCGCACGGCATCTCACCCCCACCCCTTCTTTCTGTCTCGGTATATCTGTTTCTCTCTTACACCGTTGTCTCGACATCCTGTGGGTCCGATGGATACTGTTTTTCGACCAACCCGCCTCTGTGTTGTTATTTACTTCTTCCTAGATAACTTATTGCTAAGACTGTTTTCTTGCAACAACTGTTTTCTTCCGTATCTGTTCGTGAAAATTGGAATTTGAAACTGCAAATCTAAAAACTGGTTTTCCCTACTCGAACTGTGAGAGTTACCACGAAGTCTTACTCTTTCTTTATGACTTGATCCATCCACAAACTTATAGTTAATGATTTATATGTATATTATACCTGACCATACACGAGTATTAATTATTGTAACATTAACACTTTGTTAGAAAAATAGTGTTCCATTAGGAAGATTACTGAAAGGGTAACAATTTCAGAATCTGCCATTCGCTGTTAAGGATAATTATATTTTTGTTATTGAAAAACGACGTACATGACCAGACATGCTATTTTACAAACCATGTATACAGCTCGAACCAGTTTATTTCTCTGTTTCTTTAGTTTAATTAACAATTATTTCTAGCAAGTTCTTCCGAATTCTATCCACGTGTATTTGCACAGATAATCGCGCCAGAAATGGACGAAACAATATCGTAGGTAAAATAATACAGCCTCCAGCAATCGACCTAAATACATATTGTTAATTATGAAAGTATACCTAACTCTATAATAACATCGAATTCGCGCGACTTCTAATTTCTAGTGCCCGAATTTAATGATCTTCAACGGTTAAAATTAAACGGGAAGCAGTGAACATCTTCGATTCTTGTTTGCCGATGCTCGAATAACATTAACGACTACGTTTCTTTAACCTTAATTGCTATCTGGAACGTTTCTTTCCGTTGATTATGCCGTGATCGGGTGTCTGTTAATTGGAAGCTGTTCGAAATGGTCGAGACTCGTTTGGAGTCTATTCCCCGTGATGGCACCATCTATTTCTGTCATTATAAACGCTATTTTCTACCAAGTGGATGTCCGGTGTTTCCGAACTTCTCACGGCTGCATATTTCACGAAATTTTATTCTGGAACGTGCTTGAAGTCCGCGCGAATGGGATTAACGAACGGGAACTGGCTCAATCAGAAGCTTCGATGTCTGCCGACTTCTTGTGACTGAAAGGGTCGAAGAAAAAACGAAGCGATAGACACGGCAGAAAATTGAATTTCAGTTAGCCTCGATACCTGAAGCTTCTTGAAAATTCGCGACGTCCATTTCCTGACATTTGAAGCTCGCTTTAGAATTAATACCGTTATTATCCTTACTCTCACTTTTATTTGCAGCTACAACTGGAAATGTGGAAATTTAGAAAGAATATGAAAGTCTAGAACCACCTTGATTTCTACCTAGTCACTCCAGGTTTTACTTGTACATCTGCTCTCTTTGTTTTTATCAAACGAAACATCCACCTTAAGAATGCTCTTCATGAAAATACTCGAGTCATTTATCTCGAAAAAAAGTCCATCTACTTCCCCAGAAAAAAGAACGCGTCCCTCTGAAACCTCTTCCATCCCTAAAACCATGTAAATTCATTCTTTCCCTAGAAAATAATGCAATCTCTTATCCACCCCTCTGGTTTTCCTTTTTTCTAAATAACAGCTCATTTATTTGCAAGAAATTGCGGTCAAAGTTCGACCACCATCTTCATTTTCTCGTCAGTTTTAATTTAATCAGTCCAATATCGGGGCAGACTTGGTTAAATTATGCGCATGCATATTAAACGACTCGTCACGAGACAATTTTTAAGGCTAGTCTTTATTCGTCGTGCCACGGCTAATTGTTCTTGGGGAAAAATGTAAATTCTTCGGCACAATTCTCTTTGCGAGAACACCGAGACACGGTCGACAAGTTTCCTCGTTGAAACTTAACTAGGGTACTCGACGCCGGATCGGTTAAGGATGCGCGATTACGCGTCGAGACGCTCTTAATCGTCCTACGTCGACTTTGCCTATCGTTCCCAACGGCAACTCAACTTTCCACGATCCTACTATGTTTCTAAACTTCCTCTTCCTCGTTTAAGATTCTCTTTCTGAATTCTAATATAATGCGCAACGTACGAGCCAGAAATTTAGTCTCCGCGTGACATTGTGATAAATTGGAAAGGAACTTTCTTCCGCCTCTTTCGATTATCATATCTCTAACCATAAAACTCAAATTTCGCAAGAATCAAATAAATCAATTACGACAGTCAAGGTGGCCACAGAACGTACAGTATAAAACCTCTAACGCGTGGTAATGTAACACGTGACAATCTAACACATACTGATCTTTCGTTATTCAATCATGGTTTAATAAAGGTTTTACTATTTTATCGTATCTTTAAATTTTATAAATGACGTATCAAGTAAACAACCATATGATTCTTAACGAGAGGAAATACATGTCATAACCTAAACATTGTAACACTACACTTGTCCCCAATAATTTTCTTTTTAAACAATAATTTTATTACGCATAAACGCAAAGTTTAAATCAAGAGTAATTTCGATTTGAATTATATTTCCGCGTCATGGACCGAAGTGCCATCTGTTCCCCTTCGACGACAGTTTAAAAAAATATTTCAAGTGTGACAGATTTTTGGGCAATAATGCGCGCAACTGTTTGATCTAACAAGGTGAAAATTGAGTTCGTTTAATTATTTTCTTTACGTCAAAAATCAATGAAAATGGCAACAAGTATTTCAAACGATAATGGTAAGTGAATTGTGGTTGATTTTAAGGTTAAAGTATAGTTGTACACAATTCAGTATGTTGCTTTCTTTTATACAAGTTACGATGAAACAGAAATGTCCTTACATGGAAAAATGTTATCGGAAAAATCCGATTCATTTCAACGAGATGTCACATCCACATTGTAAGTAATGATTGTTTGTTTTCATTTTTATGGAATAAGCAGTCTGTTACAGTCATTAAACAATATAAATATTTGTGTTCCAGTGGAAAAAATTATAAGAGATCAGCTGGAGGGTGAAATACAGATACCTGAAAAACTTGATTTTGAATGTTCTGATGAGTCACTTTTAGTAGATCAATTAAAGGTCTTACAGATGGTGCTAAGGAAACAGAAAACTAACACGGAAAGTTCCTTATCAATCACACAATCAACTTCTCAAGTAGGTAGCTCAAAATCAACAGTGTCCGATGCTATTAGTAATCCTAATCAAGGCTTAAAAGATAAGGTAGAAAGACACAAACAAACAATGGCTCTAAGGAGAGAATCTAAGTTGAAAGAAATGGATGACCAGAGTGAAGCACTTTATAAATTTTGTCATAGCAGCGAGGACCCAGTTAAAGTCCATACAATGAAGGATAAGCTTGATAAGCTCAAAATTGTGGAGGACAATGTGGAACAAGGTGGTCCTTCGCAAGAAAATAAGAGAAACAGTAGCGGATTTAATGATAATGGTAGGGAGAACAAAAAGTCAAAATCATTTCACAATAAACAAAATGAAGAGGTTGAAGAATGTGCTCAAAGTAATAGTACCGATGATGCTACCTCAAAAGGAAAGTCCTTGATGGATATTTTTCAATCGTGCAGTTCAACAAAATCCAGAATTGAAGTCAGAGAGAAAGCTATTGAGATGATGAAGCGACAAGGCTTTAAGATTTCTCTGGTGGAGCCAGGAAATTTTGCCCTGAAGTATGCTCTTTCAGCTCCATATCACCTATTTTTTACAAGAATTCAGAATTCAAAATCAACGTATGACCAACCATTCTCCATAACATTTCCTGAAATCTTAGATAGAAGTCTAGGAGAAATAGTTAATAGTTTGCATATTAACTTTATGGTTGATGTTGGATGGTTATGTTTACAATATTTATTAGCTGGGCAACGTACAGACATGTTAATTTTATATGGGGATAGAGTAGACGAAGAAAAGCTTAGTTTAAATATTACCATGATACCTGTACAAATGCCAACAAAGTTTGGTTGTCATCACACTAAGATTATGATTCTAAAGTACAAAGACGACGGTATACGAGTTGTAGTGTCTACAGCGAACTTATATTCAGATGACTGGGAGAATAGAACACAAGGGTCAGTCAAGGTCATTTTATGTTTCTTCCCGTCAAAGATCGAACCTTAGCAAATAAACGGTTCAATTGATTTTGTTACTCAGACTTTGGATATCGCCACACCTTCCACCGTTGCCGGAATCAGCGAACACCAATGACGGGGAATCACCTACAGGATTTAAGAAGGACCTGCTCCTTTATTTGAACAAATATAGACAGCCAGCGATAACAGAATGGACGAGTGCTGTTCGAAGAGCCGACTTCTCTTCGGTGAACGTATTCTTCATAGCTTCCATCCCGGGGAGGCACAAAGGCGTCGAGTACGATAGCTGGGGCCACAGAAAATTAGGTTATGTCCTGTCTAAGCATGCCACATTGCCACCAGACGCTCCACGATGGACGTTGGTTGCTCAAAGTTCCAGTATCGGTAGCTTAGGTCCAAGTTATGAAAGCTGGCTCCTGAAAGAAATAACATCCTCCATGTCGAAGGAATCGCCATCTAATTTGAAGAGTCATCCAAACTTCCAATTCATTTATCCTTCTATAAATAATTACAAGGAAAGTTTCGATTGCAGAGTCGGATCGTGTTGCTTACCTTACAGTCTCCAGACACATTCCAAGCAAGAATGGGTAGAATCATACATGTAGTGAGTTACTAGATTCAAAGTCCACTGCTCAGCAGCTGGTAATTGTTATACTGAAGAATATTTAACTTCCGTAGTCAATGGAAAGCCACGCGAACGGCGAGAGACAAAGCAATGCCTCACATAAAATCATACACAAGATTCTCGCCAGACATGAAGAAGATTCCATGGTTTGTTTTGACTAGTGCCAATTTAAGCAAGGCTGCATGGGGTACAGTAGGCAAGGATTCCCATTATATCATGAACTACGAGGGAGGAGTTATATTTATTCCAAAATTTATCGTACGTGAAGAACTTTGATGTAGAGTAACGTTTGTGAAGTTAAAAAAATATCGACATAATCTATTCTCTTTGCAGGTTGGTTCAACGACATTTCCTGTTCAAGAGGAGGAAAATGGCGTCCCAGTTTTTCCTATTCCCTACGATCTACCTCTCACCAAATACCAGAGCGGAGATAAGCCGTTCGTCATGGAGTTCTTCTATTCGTAAAAACGAAAGTCGCGCCAGATCATGTTACTATTTTTAAAAGATTAGATTAATATCACAATGCGTAATGTACAAGTGAATTTTTATAATAAATACGATATTAACACAACGCCTTAATAAAAACTGATTCTATTCTGGGTTCATCGTCTGCTTTACCATTCGTAGACCAACAAAAATGCGAATTTTAACGTATAATCGAATAGTCATTCGTGAAGTGGCAGAATTTTTATGACCACTGAAATTTCTGCGTCGCACGTGACTTCATTTTCGATTCATTCCCGTGCCGATTTCGTGGCTGCTCGTTCGCGGACCACGCGTTTTCCATAAAACATCAGCAGGAAAGCGTTTCCTGACCAGCGGTCTTTTGTCGTGGCGTAGTATTGCCTGTACATGCCCCGCCTTCAAACAACGTCTAACGAAGTTTTGCTTGCTCGTATTCTCGTGACAATTACACACATGCTGTAACGCTCATTGGCGTAATTCTGACTTTTGTTCTGGCGTGGGCCAAGTTTCGTAGCTTTATCAGTAGTATTAATATCCCATACTTAGTATGACTAAGCGGTTTTCGGAAGTATATTAGTTTAAAGACTTAGAAATTTCGAAACTGGACAATTGGGAATTTGGAAATTTAGGAAGATCGAAGCTTAGAAATATAGAAATTAGGGACTTGATGATTTGAATATTTCTAATGTGAGGTGATCTGCCACCTACGTCTCTTACGTTACACGGAGAGGGTCGGTTCGTTTTCCTTTGGAGGGGACAGATTAGATCAACTCTGATTCCTCTCCGGTTACGCCAATGCTTGATGTATATGAATTTTGCAAAACAGCCGATTCCAGCTATCAGTTGTAATATTTTATCCTCTAGCAGAGTAGTTAATTAAACGAGTATGTGATTCAAATGAATTGAAATTGGTTCAGGTGATCTGAGTCCGTTCGTAGAAAATTGTGAAACAATGTAACCAGTGTTTTCAGCGAACGAACAAACACGGTCGTTTTAAGGAAATCATGACACCAACGTTTTATTGTTACTGTAAATTTGAATGTCTCATCGAATGTATCAAGGTCATAAATGTTACAATCGTACGTCATTTCGCTAAGAAAAACCATAAAACAATATCCGCGAAGAATTCGCAAAAAGAAAGAAGAGAAAACGTGTTTTCGTTGATTCTCAAAGTTGTGGTAAAATACGACAACATAACATTATGGTAATGAGAGGTGTTAACAGCGACGTCGATTACGATTTATGCGTAACTCTTCTACCTCCGGTAGGCTATTTAACATCCCATAAACGAGCAGCTTTATTAATAAAATATCGAAGAAACCCACGATCGGCCTATTATAAATACAAATCCTGCGGTGGCTGTAAAAGCGGACGGAAGCGTGTTCCACGGATCAACGCGGTTGACATGAAACCATAAAAGTCGAAGGACACCGAATTTTCAATGGAATTAGCAACAGATACTTTTACGCGATTACCAATTTCTCCCGACCGATCGTCGGGTCGCTTTCAAAATCGGAATCATTTCTCGATTTGAAGGCGGCAACTTTCTAACGTGTTGTTTTGAAATTCCGGAAGACAAACGAGCCTGTTTTATCGCTCGGACCATCATCCGGCGTGTTTCTCATGACACATCGACCAGGGTCAAGTATCCTTCTCCGTCGACGGTAGGGAGTTCGGTTTTTCATTAAGAAATAAGGCAAGGATTTTGACGTCAACACAAGGCGAGTCTTCGCCTCCCACTAAAGCCCGGCTTCACGGTTGGATGTCCTCGGCGCAGATGCGACTTCTGGAAGGGCACGTCTGGACGCCCGCTACGAGCACGGCGTCGACGAGGAAGCCAGGAACAGGTCGATCAGTCAGTCCGTGAGATGTCGTCGACACAAGCGGACACTTCTTGAAGCCCTTGGTGTCGTCTGCGCGTGTGTGGTGTCGTGTGTGCGTGTTCGCAAGCATGTGCAAACGCGTGCTGTCGTGAGCAGACCACCAAATCCGAAGCTTCCGCGGATTTTCCTTCTGGCAGAGTGCCGACACTCCTGGGTGACATCGTCGATTCGTCTGTTCAGTGGGGACCTAAGCGATAAGGTCCACATCGCGGTAGATAGTTGGTTATCGCCGGAGAAATCTATTAGTCCGCGGTGGTACCACGACGGTGGCGCGTCGCGAACCTTGTCGTAGAACGCCGCAGTTTCGAGCAATTTTCGAGAATCACGAGCAACGGAAAACGTGTCCTGCCTGACAATTGCGCACCTTCGATTCATCAGGGAAAGTAGGTTTGTTTCGAAATTTTGATTTGTAAACTCCGCCGTTCGAAGGTTGACGAGATCCGCGTCGAGTTCGTGGTGAACTTCGTTTTTTCGTAAAGGTTTCCCGTTTTCCTTTAATCGTCGCGACTCATCATCGATCGGTTTACGCATCGACGGATGCGAGGCAATTACCGGCAGACTGGGCGCGTGGCTCGTCCGTGCCTATTTTTGACGTCTCGGCCAACATCCATTGCCAGCTGGCCGCTCTTCGTGTTTGCGGATTCATTTATGAACGAAGGAGTTTCCTCGAGTCCGTTCTTTTCGAACATGTGTACGAAGTCGTTGCATCCTTATCAATGAATATCAACGTAGTCTCGATTATAATCTGTCTGCTGTCGTTAACTGCGAGGCGTTAACTTAAACGGAATATTCCGCGTGTATTAATGAACAACGCAGACAAATTCTAGGTAAAGCGTGTGTTTGTCTCTGGCGTTCAGACGTTTGTTATTCTTCGTGTTGCAGATTCGACGTAGCTGCTATCATCGGAGAAACGCTGTTCAGCGATCGCAAGTGGTCTAGCATTATCGAACATGATCCGATGATGCCTCGCAAAATGAGTCTGCCCGCCCAACGATTCATCCGCGATTGTTTGTCATGCTAGTCGTGCCACGCAACTTTTCATCGGCTAGAAAGCAGCCAGAAAACGCCGTCTGTCTCGACCACGAATCGATAAAGCGGAGCGTGGTGGTTCTACGACGGTGGAGAGATTCCAAAGTCTGACCAGACGGCTCTCCCTTTTCTGCTCCTACAAAGGGAAGAAAGACCGTTATCAAAATGTTAACTTGCTGGGTGTTGACCGGCGTCTTCGGGGCCATTGTGTTGCTCTACGGCCTAATAGAGGTCCACTACTTCTTGCGCATGTTCTTCACCGTGCTCTTTGCGCGATTCTGCAAGAAAAAGGCACACATCCTCGATGAGACTACCGTATACGGTACGTTGCATTTTTTATACCTGCTGAGACAAAGAGATGACTTGTTTGCAATTATTGTATTTGTGTTAAGTGGATATGGTAGACTCGTATGACAAAAATTACGAGTTTCGTGGAAGTAGTGTCTAGAATTTCTTTTAGGAATTGTGTGTTAGATGATGTAGCTCTTGGTAATGCGAGATGATTTGACCTGAGGAGGTGCAATGGTGGGGATTCAACGCGTGATCTAATGTTTTGAGATACAACACGTGGAAATTCTATGCGTGGCGATTTTATGTGCTGAGATCCAACACGTAGAGATCATACGCGGGAAAAATCTCATGTGTCGATCTGAGTGGTAAATTAGCGAATGGAGAATCGACACGTGAAAATTCAATTCATGGAAATTTAATGCATGGCAATTCAACCCGTGGAGATCCCATTCGTGGAATTCTCATGCCTAGCAATTCAACACTTGGCAATTGGACGCGTGAAATTGCCACGCACCGAAATTCAATGCATAGAAATCACATGTGTTGTATTTCAAAGCGTGGGGATTCAGTCTTTAGGGATTCAACGCATGGAATTCTTACGCTCAGTAATCTAAATTGTATCTACAAAGCGTGTAGGTACAATCTGTAGCGATCCCATGAAAATCTAATGTGTAACGCGAGGTTTTCCAACGCGTGGATACCTAGCGCGTAACTATCTAACGCGTGACTATCCAGCACGCAACTATCTAATCCGCAACGTGTGCCTTTCTACCACATGTCTCCAACTCGTGACAATAATACGGTGTACCAACAGCCACTTTTATGAATGATTGCGTAGTACGGAGAAGAAAGATGACAGTGTAGTAATGTTGAATTATTGCCGCTGCATGATCGGTGCAAGATTATTATTCAGGAACGTAGAGATTCCATGAAAATGCATTTCATAGTCCCTCCATGTCGACACGTAAGTCCAGAATCCTTACAATTTGCCGACTTATCTCGGTCTCGTTGCCGGGAACCTTGACCTACCATGCGCGAATCAGTTGGCCGGCTGGATGGTTGCTCGTGTCGCAAATCCGCGCTAGTATTGATTGCACGCCACGATGCAGCTAAATTTCCCCAAACTGGACCGACCAAATTCAAACGTAAACACAACTTGTGGAATTTATGATTACTGTAGTCTGTAGACGTCATTATACTGGCATCCACGAGTTGACATCACGTTGGGGGTTGCGGTACATATTCGATCTTACTTGTTTTTCACCAACTCCAGTATACTCGGTTTCGAAATTGTTTCCATAACTATTTAGTGGTATTCGAAGTATTGAAAATTTCCATGTATTAGTTGAGGATCTCTAAAATATTGACAAATATCGATCATCTGAGATCTTCATCAAAGTCCTGATGCCGTATCAAAGTTTGTCAGATAAATAAATTAATGGATGTATATTCTTCATCATAAAATGTCAAGCAGTACAATAATGTTTCAAAGTTCTCCAAATGTTCATGTTTTACGATTGTCCAAATTTTTTGCGTGTGCGGCCATGTAGGCCGTTGTTGTGCATCTGTTTTGTTAATATAGTTACCGACCTATGCATCTTCGTCACGCTGCGTGATTCCAACGAGGAATAATAAATCCTCTATGCTAATCTTTTATTGAACAGTCCTTGCAGCGGATCAGGAAACCAAATGACGCTACTCTTACCTTCTTTTTTCGATCTTCCATTCCGCCGTTTAGCGTCCGATCAACCTGACCACGTCAATTCGACGTTGTGGGTGTTAAACAATATATGCAGACCTTGCAAAACAAGTGTAAAAAATTTACTGCAACTACGTTGTTTACAATTCTAAGAAATTTTAGTGGTGTCTCGACATAAAATGCCTCATTATATGCAACGTAGAAAAGACCTTTTAATCGTCGTACATTTGTGGAAAGCTACTTTGTAATCGGAATAACTAATCGGGTTTGTTTTGTTTGTTGTATATTCATATTTCCGTCATATGTGTTTGTAGGTCTGTTGCACTTACATAATTATAATTATCTTGAAAATGAACTGAATTTGCATTGTAAAACGAGCGAAATAACTCAGCACGCGTATTCCTAGATTCCTAAATTCCTGTATCGCTAATTTCTTCGTACCTCTATGTCTTACTATACTCGTTCATTTATACTCCAGCGATCATTGATGTTGATTCAATGACCATCTGCAATTTTTGATTATATCTCTAAGTACGATCGAAAGTTCTTATGCTTGTTTTCGCAATTACGATAACAATTATCTATGTCCAAGAAGTGCAAATTATATTCATAACCGATAATGGCACCGTTTCCAAGAAACGTGCAATCGTAAAGTGCAGGAATAGTTAACATTAACACGACTTTCGGTCGTATATGATAACAAAATCACGCGACACTCGAATATTTGACGTGTCGTACTAATATTTGATGTTCTTCAGGTATCTGCACCACGACGGACGTGGACACACTTCTCTATCACATGAACAACTCGAGGTATCTCCGCGAGCTCGATTTTGCCAGGGCGGATTTCTACGAACGCACGAACCTGTACCGCGAAATCTGTTCCCAAGGATCCGGTGTCGTTCAGGGTGCGGCGACCATCCGTTATCGTCGCTTCGTGAAGCCTTTGTCCATCTTCAAAATAACTTCTAAGGTATAGCCCGGCGAGAAATCGTATTACAGATTAACGTTCGTTGTACTTTGACCAATCACCTCGAAGAATCCCTAGAAGACTTTTCTTCCCGCGGTTACTCTGCAAACAAACGATGCGGTATAACTCTTTCGTATTAAATCATTAAACTTGGCAAATAGAAGGCCTTCTTTCATTTGTTTCGAGAAACAAACATCGCTAATTGTAATCAAAATGTTATGAACACGAGCTTTCGTCAACGAATAAAACTAATAAAAATACCGTATCAGATATGGTAAAGAAAGAACATCTAATGTTAATATTTGTCACTAGATTGGAAATAAATGTCAAAGCTAGCGTCTGTTTGACAAAATTTCAAACTTGTAACATGTTGATTTTTCTGTTGTTTAATCGATGAAACATTCGTCGGTTTCTTAACAGCATTTTAGAAGCCGACGGTCAATCACGACGGTGCTAATGAAGTGCCATAATTACGTATGCTTTCGGTGGACGTATGACGTAGTGCGTCGAAAATTTATTCCATCCTTCTCGGTATCTCTTTTATCGCGGTGCAAGCAGAATGCAAATTGAACCTCAATTACGTTCCTTTTCGTTTCTTGCCAATAAGGAACCAATTACAACGATATCGATCGATGTTATTCGACGAACAGAGCGCTTTCGAATGATACAACGTTTTTTCGCAAAAGGCTTCTAATACGTGGGCGAAGTATCTTTCCTCTTTGTTTCCATTTTCAGATCATATACTGGGACGAGAAGTCCGTGTTCATGGAACATCGGTTCATTACACCCAATGACGGATTCGTCAGGGCCATTGCAATCTGTAGGCAGAAACTTTTGGATTGCAGTGCAGAGGCTGTCATTGGTTCCTTGATGGAACGAGGAGTGAAACAAAACGGTGTTGAAGCAGGTGTAACTCAGGTAATACTTTAAGTTATTTGTTCTTGTTCCTTTTTTAGTACACGTCATACATTTTCTTCGATATGATCAATTTACTAGAGAAAAAAGATGGGTGAGTGATAAACTATAAACTTTGTTTGTATAAGGCTAAATGCAAGGATAATCCTCTCACTATAATAACACAAAATAAACTATCGTGTAGATAGTATTTTTATCTGAAATATTATCACCGTTATATAATTCTTTAACAAGAACTCTCATAGCGATTATGTCACATTACTGCTCGATTTCTTAGATATCGCCGGGGGATTCCTAATTACCTGACATCATCGATATCGTTTCAATAAATAAGCTTAAGTAGTTATCGACTAAGTAGGATTTCTAAATCATGTAAAATCTGGATCGCTGACTAATTATCGACTCGATTACTCGACGTTCGCCTATAAATGAATAAATGTGGGCGTTGCAGATACCTCACGTCAGGCCGCAAATGCCACCAGAAGTAGCAAGATGGTTGGAGAGCAACGAGATCTCATCGGCGCTCCTTCGTCAGTCAGCTGCAGTGGCGACCAATTGCTGACAATCGGAGGAGACGGCGTCCACAGCGAATGGCGCCGTTTCCGCTTCCGTCTACGCGACCACGACCGTGTAGAGTCGAAAGTGAAGCCGTTTAGTCGGATCTTTGCGTAGTCCGACTCGTAGCCGACTGATCGAGAATCAATTTTTACGGTGAAGGGGATACGGGTGATCGCGTTAAGTTTGAAAGTTTTATATGGTTGTAAACTGTTCGTCGATCGAGTCAAGGATCAAAGTGAACGACACCGTCGCTTGAAACTTGACATCCGTCCGCCTGGAAAATTGATTCAGCCTAACGAAGACGTGGTGTCGAAAGTGTCTACGAACGTATAGGAGAAAGAACAGAAATAGAGTAACAAGAGCGAAACTATTTTACTAGACAGCGACTGTACGCCTCCAGTGATGGCTTTCGAACTTTTCGGTTTGACAACAGTGGGACTGCGCCCTGGAGAAACTGCAACCGTGGAACGGGCTGCCGCAGTTCGTCGAGCGAACATTTGCGATTGTAATCGACGATTTTACTGTTAATGAGCTTCCAAAGCTTCGACGGTCGCGATTGTTGAATATTCTCCGTTGAAAGTAATCGTCAGGCGGTTATTCGCTACTTCCTTTTTTAATCGTGGACCGCGCGACCGGCGTCGGTAATGAATCGCGTCACGGGAACACGCTGAGATTCTACGAAAGTCGCAGGATACTGGAAATGCAAGAACAATCAGAAGTCGAGAGTATTTATATATACAGTGTTGTCTCGAAAATTAATTATCGAGAATGTAACCGACGCTTAGAGGCTTCGTAGATCGAGATTTAACTATATGGCTCGCAGGTTGTTTCTCGTTCGCTCGCGACAGCGAAGGAAATTTCGGTTAATCGAGAATCTATTGTACCCGAGATTCGGAATTTAAGAAATGTTAGATCACGAGCTGTGGTCACCTTTCGAGACAGCACTATACTTCTATACACAGGTGCCTTTATGTACAAGTCACGAATGGGATCTCTTCCTGCGATTATCGAGCGCTATGTACGACATTCACAGCCTTAAGATATCGGTATATTAGCGAGAAACGGTCAACACCTTTGTGATAGAGAAAATATTAATACAACTTGGAACTTTGAAAATCCGTGAAAGCTTTCCTTTATCTACAAAAGTTTATCGCGACTGTACTTGTAGTTTCGTGGCTGACTTGTTTGCGTATTCGCTCGAATTTCAATTTCAAATGTTCGATTGCATTTTTAACGAGGTTTTAACGTCCGTCGTTCCCGTACCGAATCTACGCGAGGTTTACAGTAAAGTTTTTAAATATTATATTTGTACTTCTATTACCGACGCTATTTGCACGGCCGGTTCCTTCGAAGATATTCCACCGAATTTCGAACGAAACCAATACCGTAGTTTTGGTCATTTAATGTAGCCAATCTCGACAGCTATATAGCATTACGCACCTGATGAAACGTTACCATAACTTCTAGATGATAAATAATGTCACATCTGTCGAAATAATACTGTGTCGATCGTGTCTTCGAGAACACGTGGTTGTCCGGAAAGATGAATAAATTATTCTTTAGATGGTTAAAGCGTTTCACATCCGAACTTCTAAATCCACGAATCTGTGTATTCCTAAATTCCTATATTTTCAGATTCCTACAACCCTTGATTCTCAATTCCCTTGGAATTGGAAATACGTAATGACAGATTCAATAAAGATAATAGTGAATTTATGATATTATGACTCAAGAGTAGTTTCCGCAATTCAAAATGGCGATGAAGTACGCGTCAGGCATTCAAAGCCGTCAAAGACGTTTAGAAACAAAATAACCATTGTATTCCAATGATCAAAGACGTACATCCATTTATACAATTTAATTAACGGTGTTTAAGGATGAAACTAACTGAATCAAATTATTGCCGTGACATTCCCATTTTTGCACCGTACAAAATTATCACTAAGGTAAGCAATACATTCACACGCGTCAACTATAATTCAAACCGAGGATCTTGCAGCTGGTGCAAAGTTTTTTTTATTTTCATAGGCGATTAACAAAAGTGCATCACTTTACACGATAATTCTGTTCGCGCTATAGCTGTTTCCAAGCAAGTTTTGGATTTGAAAATATGATAACATAAAAGCATGACAATTTAAAAACTCGACGACTTAAAAATTTAGAAGCGTGAAAGATTAAAACTTGAAAAATTTAAACATCTGAAAATTTGAACATTAGCAATTATTTTCTACTCTACCGTGTACATTTACATTTTGACGTAAAGGCGGTCATCAGAACATTTAATCAAAATCTGTTGACTCAGCAAAAATAATTATCGATACGGAAAGTGGCTTTTATGAATATTTAAGTCACCAGTAGCGATGGAATAGCGAAAGAGACTGAGACTTTACAGAAACGTTAGAGACTGAGAAGGAAGAAGTTACCGGTTCGTACGTCGTTCGGAGCGACTTCGCTCTTTGGAATATAACCGGAACTCACAGTCTTCTTTCGACAGTGACTACGTGAACGTCGGTCAGCGTTGTTTGGAAACACGAGAGAAACATGGTGTGCGCCTGCTTAACCACGATACTTCTTTTTCTCTACGTGTTTTTTGATGTGCACTATTTCTTGAGGATCATATTCACAATTGTAACCGGCAGGCTATTTCAGAAGAAGATAAATGTCTTCGATACTACCACCATCTACGGTAATGTCTGTCATAATTTATTTATTAAAAGGGAACATGACTTTTCCAAAGAGAAAGTTATCTTTTGTTACATTCTATACACGATGTTTGTTGAATGTTCGTGGATTCGTAACAAAATTTGTAGGATTTGTAGGAAGCAAAATTTGTATGTAATTAAATATAGTGCTGTAAAATGTTCACTGATAGTTCAGAGAACTTTTTAGCTATTTCATTTACGTTCTTACTGAGCAAGAACCTTTAATTACCGTAACGGTTACTCTACATTATCGACACAGAAGTTACGTCTTCTCAGTCCGAAAGTAGTACAAGTACCGAATCTTTCCGTTATTTTAAAATGCACGTAAACATTGTTTGTATGCATTTGGCAAATGGGATTCTGTTAATAGGAAGTATTCTCCTATCAAATTTTCTCCATTAAGTTTTGTCACTCGAAGCTATTTAACCGCTGTTGAAAGTTCCATTAGTGAGCATCACGGTTAATCGCAGTGTAAATATGTGATAACCGGTGCGATTATGAGTAGATATTGATTGTGTTATGAATTTATAAATCCACATCGGTTTCAAATCGAAATGATGCGTGAATGAGAAAGGCGGGAAAAATGTCACGCGTGGAGGCATTGCTGGATGTGTTTCAGCGACTAACATTTATGTATACATTAATTAAAAAAAAAACAAAAACTTATATGGAATTGATTATTGAGTTTTTTTTTTCATTTTAGGAATATGTTTAACGCAGGATGTGGACCTGTTCTTAAAGCACATGAACAACGCGAGGTACCTTCGCGAATTGGATTTTGCACGTTTCCACTTTTACGATAGAACTGGACTTTATGCAGCTATTTCGAAAAGAGGTGGCGGAGCTGTGCAAGGAGCTTCCTCGGTCCGTTACCGTCGTGCTATTCCTATTTTTACACCGTACAAGATCACCACTAAGGTAAATAATGCATTCTCAAGCGTTAGATCCACTTACGATTCTAATACTTTTGTCAACGAGAGTGGTTATGTGCTGAATCAACATACGATTTTGAGATTAAGAATAATTTACATTGATGTTCCCAATGCTCGATAACAATATTTTTCCTATTTTTATAGCTACTTTACTGGGAAGGCAAAAACTTTTACATAGAGAATCAATTCATTACTTTGAAGGATAATTTCGTTCGTGTCGTGATTCTCAGTAAGCAAACCTCAACAGGCATACAAGTTCCAATGTCTGAAATCGTCGCGGAAGTCGATCCGACTGCTCGTCTTCCTGAATTGCCCAAGGATCTCGAATTGTGGATTAACTCCATGGAAGTGTCCTCTAAAAAGTTGAGGAAACAGGAGTAGATGACGATTTTTACGTTTTATGTTATTTAATTTGTTATGATATTTTGTCTATAGTTTTTTTGATCAAATATTTGATTAATAAAGCGGTGTAATGTTAACTTATGGGTATTCTGGTTCTGATCACTTTTTTTTAGACGGTAAATTATGACAACTCGTTTCTTATATGTCGATGTCGAAATCTTTGATTATAAGCATGAAAACTTGAGCAAGAGATAATGGAGAAAGTTATATTTTCATCAGTTCGTTCTACTTATGCTTAAAGAACGCGAAGAATGCTTATTTTTTTAAGAAAGTAGTCTTCGCTCATAGTTTTATCACCTATTACTGGATGTCGCTAGTAGTACCATTTTCCAGGCGTGAATCCAAACTTTGTAATATGAACATTCAGACATTTGGAAATTTGAGCCCTTAGAACCCGACAACTTAACAATTTTAAATTAATGAATTAGGAAGTTTGAAAATTCGAGCATTTGGACATTCGAGTATTTAAAAATTTGAAATGTCCGAGTGGCCATCTCGCAGTGGATCCTAACACGTCGGGAAAGTGTACGAAGGTGAAAATCGCGAAAAGTAGCGCTTTCTCCGAAAAATGTAACGACGGTCCATTTCTCTGCAGCGATCTATCTCGCTGCATTTTCACGGTTACCGTCAGATGGCGACTTTCGTTTCGCGATGACTGATGGAGAACGGATGTGCGAGAGTTGTGCGCGTTTCTCTCGTGCAGTCGATCCGGGAACTCGAAACCTGTCGCGAACACGAGCCGACCTTTGACTCTGCTCTCCATGAACCTCCGTTCATCGTCGAACAGCTCTTGACAGCATCTGTCGATTGTGCATCGGACGGCTCGTTCTCCTCTTACCGGTAAGTGGTGTCAGCGTGTTTGAACTTCTGTCTTCCGGTTTCACCGGCTTCCGTCTTTTTAAATTTCTCCCACAAAACAATGCATTTCGTTCGATCATACGATTGTTACATTAATATTCGTGGTACGTGTTACAATGTTTTATTCAAATTTTTGCGAACAAAATTCTATTGTGTGATTCACGTCAATGTTTATATTACTGGAGTACTAGTAATGTTGAACTTTGTTCAGTTAAATAAATTTGGTTGCATTCGAACCTACTGATCCGTGATGAAGCAGTTAATTTAATTGGCGAATTATGTACTGAAGGAAGGATGTTATGTGCACAATTCAGTATAACAGGAAGAATAGTTGTATCGCAAACAGTAAATTATACATGGTCAACAATGATATTAGGAGATATTTCTCACTGTGCTCTGTCGTATATTTCTAGTTTATTATTTGGTCATTCGCTATCGATAACGTATATATACATCGTTGTTTATAGATCCGAATAACATTGAAATGTATACATATTGATGTACCAAACTATTATGCATTTCACTGAAATCCTGAAAACAATAATGAATTATTTATCAAGTTTCGACTATCAATACTCGATCGTTGCATAATGAAACTCAAAAGGTTTACTATATTATAAATTGTTTACGGTAAAAGCGAGAATGTATCGTTTACAAGGGTCAGCGGTGTTCGGCGGATACGCGAGAGTGTCGTTTTACGGAATTTCGCGATGCGAGCATAAATTAAAAGCTGCTCAATGAATAATCGGTCACGACTGCGACGAGTTACCATCGCAGTTGACCTTTTTTTACTTTGTATGCCCAACAAGTCCTACTGAATCGTATCGATTCAAATTAGATTCCGCTTATGATACAGGTCAAAAACAGTCCGTACCTCTTATAGGTAGCATTTGCAATTTGCGTGATCTTTTGCGAAAGACTAAGCGCACGCGGATTAAATTACGCAATTACTGCTGGAAAATTCCTACGCGGATAGATTTCCTATTGTTTCCCGGCCGGTTTTCATATTATATGATAAAACACGTAGGTTTAACTCGTAACTATGGTTTGTTTGAAAATGGGGCAAGACCCCACAGATGTGACAACAAATTGAGAGACAATCGAAGATAAGTATCGTTAGTTATATCTATTACCTAATTTAAAAACTAAGTAGATATCGTTTTCTAAACAATCTTACTGGGGTTGATAAACCTTATGATATCAGTTATAGTATAGACATTTCTGCTATTATAATGTGTATATTTAACAAGAGCGATTGCAGTTCATCGATATCTCGCAAGTACTAAGGTAATATCACGCTGTAATCCGTTCGTTGCAAATTTCTTCTCACCTCGATTAGCGTAGAAAATTACTCTCGGCAAGGCTGCGAGCAATTTTGAAGCCTATTCCGTGATATCTCTATTAATCTCGCCGATTAAGTCCACGACGGGAAGAATTAATTCGTAGCCAGAAAAATAGACTTAACACTTTGATGGTCGCACATTTCGTGAACTCTACGACTCTTATAATTTGTTGTCCTTGTGACACGATGACGGATGTGACCACGGACAAGCTCACGGGCACCGCATGGGAACGATGCAGCTGAGATGTTAGATATAACACAGACATTTCAAATTTGGGAATTCGAAAATTTGAGGATTGAAATATTTGGAAAATTTGAAATTTTTTATCGCAGAACGATTCAATAAGGTACATTTGGTGAGAAAATGCATCAGTTTCGAATGTAGAGCCTGTTACGTAAGGCAATCGAGACCTCGTATTATATAATAATGATTATGAACGAATCTCATAATCAAGCTAATGCGAATTGTCCAATGACACTAACGCAACCCCATTCCCCATGGTTAATGACTACATGAGAAACAGTCTCTTCTAAACGTGTCGCAAACCGATGCTCCTCTGTTACATACGAGTGCACTTGTACCGCGTTACATTTATTTAAATTATACCATTAGTTATTCAGCATCCTTCAGGGACTGCGATCAGAATTTCAGATTTTGACAATTGCCGCCATCATTTTCAGAGAACAATTGTGCCAGACATTAATCTTTTCGAGGCGATGGAAGTGGCACGGCTAACAGCGTGCAGTTACGCGTTTGGAAATCAGCTTTTTAATGATCCCCGATTAGAACAGGTTTCTAGATCAAGGACCATAATCTTCCCCACACGCGGGGGATTAGAAACGTTAATTAAATGTCGCGATGCGGGCCACTCCGATAATCCTCGAGGAGATCGCGATATCGAGGAAATCGATCGTGCGAACTGAACGTACGTCGATTTCTCTTCCCATGTTTCTCTTCGCGGCAACAATTGTTCGTAGAATTTTGCTTTTTTTTTTAACCATCCTCTGCTTTCTGATCTCGTGGGAAATCCTCGAAACTTTCCTTCTGAAAAACAATACGCGATACCTCGTGTGCACGATAAATCGGTTAACAGGTACAAAAAAGTGATTTGCCGCACGCAATTTTGCATCGCAGGTGTGGCGATATGACGCGCGGTAATATAACATATAGGAATCCAACAAGTAGTAGTACAATATTGCATCTATATCAGCAGCAACAATATATCACTATCACAAACAAAAGCTATATGACCTAAAGCACACATTGAAAGCGCAAAAGGTGTCCAAAAGGCTAGATTCAATGTACAGAGGAAAAAAGTTTCAAATTCCTATAATCCCCCGCTCGGAAAGCTGATCACGCGTGCGTCGCAAGGGATCAAGGGACAAGGAACGGTGATGGCACCGATACGTGTACGTACGCGGCCCTTTGTTCGATCTTCCATTATGTCACGTGGGAGGACGAGCACACACACGGTCGCATATCGTCTCACGATTAACGAGCGCATTGTAATAAATTAGGAATTATGACGCTGCTCCCTCTTTGCCCTCGGCTCGCTCCTTTCGCCCGGCTCAATTGATGCGTCGCGTTTTTCTCTAATGATCTCCCTCCGCTGCGATCGTGGACAATTCAATGATTGCGCTACATCTATTGTCATAATAACGATTGCGCATGACGTAGAATATTTTCTCTAAACAATGCTGGAAGCAAACTCTGTCGACTTTGATTCCCAATTGAAAATTCACTGATGTCCTTTTAACTTTCGATCGAATTGCAATCAAAATCGTAGAAGGGTTGAAATTTGATTTGTGACATTCGGGGATCAAGACGATTACGACGTATAAACTCGTCGCTGTTTTCCACTATTTCGTCACGTGAGGAGCTGATAGCGTGTAGGACGCGTAAACGCGATGGCGTGTATCATAATGCGAGAAAGAACGACGATAGCCAGGAGGGGTGAAAGGGAAAAAGAGAAAAAGAATCGTGTCGCGTTAACTCTTACGTTTAAGCACCGTCCACAACGTGTCGACGTGGCGACGAGCGGGGAGATCATAGATGATGGCAAATTGTCCGCAATTGGCAGGAAGTCGTGGCAAGGGGGACCGTTTCTACGCCCCCTTGCGCTCTCTTCGCTGTTCATTAGAGCCACCGCGTTTGCGGTTCCATTTCGCTCGCTACGAATTGATTTCAAGTACGATTAACCCCGTTAACGCGCTTCCCTTCTCGATCTCGCCTTCGCCAAATTTTCTTCCCTCGCTTTGACACAGGAAACTCGTTGCACTTTGAGAAACAACACGTTCTTTCGATTCGCTACCGTTGAAACAACACCATGCGATTTTAACCCCCTAAGACATATTAAACTATTTCAACAATTTTTTTTAACGAAAAGATTTCGTTTCTTGGTATAATTATATTTCACTTATAGCAATTCTAAATCCTGAAAGAATTTATAATGTACAGGAACATATATTACATGTATACTTATGTGAACATATGTATTAGCAGCGATTATCAATATTAAGAGTTACAATTTTCCTTTCAAGTTTCATAAATTCCTTCGTCTGTGCTTCTGATGTTGAACAATTTAAAGTAATGAATTCGATAATATCTAACCTGACCCAGACCTAACCTATATGATATCAGGTAACGAGTTCAGTTAGCAAGTGGTACGGCGTGTTACGCAAAAGATTTGTTTGATCGCGCGATAAGATGAATCAATATTACGTAACCTTGCTAACCAAATTCCAATAAACGTATTAAGGGACAAGTAGCGCGTAAAGAATAAGCGAATATCAACGTATAGTAAATGTTCAGAACTCAAGTACTGCGTTTCTTTCGATTTAATGCGATTCAAAAACGTAGAAACCGGTGACTCGTCGAAACGACCAAAGTCACCCTTGACTGCTCGAGATAAGGCTTGTCACGTCGTTCTTCTTCGTTCTCACCTGTACAAAGAAACTCGCGCCTCGATCGTGAGCGTTGAAACGAGAAATCCGAGTTAACCGATTCGTTCAGTAGTCAAAAGCGTGTCTCATTCGAGGACAGCGTGCAGCAAAAAATTGTTCTTTTCCGTCTGCCTGACGCGTCCATAAAGCGATTTCTCTTCCGTAATTCGTTCGAAATTTTATTCAACACGGTTATCGAAATTTCTACAAACCGTTCGTTTGAGTCACACGAATATAACATTCTTAGACTTCTCGAAATTTACAATTAATGTATGTTCCTTCATAAAATGACAAAGCAAACGAGCAGAAGTGAAATTTGGATGAAGTAAAATTATTAATGATGATTCACTGAAATCGTTTATACGTACTCTTACTGCGATCTTGCACAGGAAAAAAATCGTAATCTCACGGATCTTTTATTCAACGATTAGACACGTCCCGCACGATCCATTATTTACACGCTATCATACATGTTTAATGCGTGCAAAAAATACATCGGGCGTCTGCATGGTTTCTTCACTTCCTATATGGCAACCTTATGGAACTTTTTTCTCAACAGGTCGACATCAAAGAAAACCTTCGATTAAATCGAAAAATTAAACGAGCAATAACGTGTCGTATTACGTGGCCATTTTCTGTGTGGTAGTCGGATTGAAAAAGTAGACAAATTGTCTAAAAACTTTAAATTAACTCTTCTGTTATATTAACTTTTAGTTTAAGTCTGCAGACAACTGCGAAGCGTATTAAAACGCTGCGTCGAACCGTTCGAGAGGAAAACACGAGGGCAGATTTCCGGCGACCTTGGGTCTTACACGTTTCTCAGCAGGCATTCGTAGGAAAGTGACGTCCACGCGTGAGCAGACGTTACCTCTTCGTAGCGGACCCACGCGATCACGATCGCGATCGTGTATGAGTGAGAGGCCGCTGTCGGCATAGTGTCCCGTTAGGGGACCTAGAAGGCCCAGAAGGGGCCACAGCCAATCCTATCAACCTGGTTTCGAACACACCGGAACGGATCCTCGTTCGATGAGGATCGTCTGTCAACCGGTCATCCATTCTTTCGTTACAATTTTCGCACTTCCCGTTTCCGCGTTGTTTATTCGTGACCTTCGCCTTAACTAACTGTCGTGCAGCAACCATGAGATATTGGACGTTGAAAAACTGTAAGTCACGGAAGTATTTTTCACGCGTCTTCGCGTTATTCGAACATTCAGGTATCCGCAATTCCGGTGTTGGAGCTGTGCTGTAAGGATGACATATTGAACGTCGAAAAGTTGATGGTGAAAGTAATTTTCGCACGACAACGTGTTATCTGCTCAGATATCTATTCAAGTATTCTCCCGTGTTATCGAAGCTATTGTGCTGCGAAGATAACGTACAGAGTGTTGAAGAATTGTAAGCTGATATTCAACGATGAATTCACACGGCTTTATAATTTAAAATGTCGACGTGTAGAAATTCATGCACGGAAGTGATCAAACGTTTAATGTCTGTCTAATATTCCTGAGAGTAGTATTCATTATTCTATGCAATTTATTCAAACATGTGCTGTTAAAATGATTGAAAACCATCAACAAGTTGATCGCCAGTTGATTTTCAACCCGTCATTCCATGAGCACTTGTTAAAAGTATAGAAGCGTTTAGAAGCGGTGAAAAGCGATCGAACGATGAAAAGTTGACCGCAATGTTGATATTCAACCAGGCAGTCGCGATTTCGTGCGTTGTTAGTGAAACAGAAGCTACAGCGATCCTTGGGGAATAAAGATATCTGTCGGCTGGCTTTTCGTGAGACAGCCCGCATTCGAGCGGAATACGTAATCGTCACGTGTGCTTGTGGAGCTTTATCTTCATCTCCTGCTGCTTCTACTTATTCCTTCTTCTCGTTGCTCGTGTTGGTTTCGTTGGTGGTCAAGGCATTTCTCGGTAATTCGGAGCGACTCGCAGTTCTCGTGCATCCTCTCGATTCGCGTGTTGTTTTACGTCGATCTTGGATACAGCTATCGAGCGCGGCTCTCGAGTCAAGTTTGATTGATCGCGAGAGTAAACAGTGAAAGTTATTGAGGTACAGTTAACTATTTGCCAATACGAATACTAACGACTTAATGAACGCGATTAGGGTCGGATGAGATAATTGTATACACTTATCTGGAAACGTTCTGAACTATTTATTTAAGATTGGCTTCGATTGTTATTTGTGGAAATAACTAGTCGTTTAAAATTTTTCCAACTTACTTTTTGCAGTTATCTGACTTCAATCACAGACTGCACTCCTATTTTTAAATAAAAATTTCATGACGTACAAAGTAACTTTTGAAAGAGTCTATTTAAAAAAGATTGAAATGTCGCGCCAATACGCGCAGTGGTGTTCGCCAGAGTATTTTTACGATCCTTTTAAAAAAACAACGCGAACAGTCGACGAAAATAGCCTGGAAACAGCGGAGAATCATCGCATTTCGTTTCTGGTATTTCCAGGAATCACTGCCAGACCGTTTGAGCGAGGACAAAGGTTGCGAAGGATAGAGCCATGGGCCGCACAGGATACACGTGCATCAGGCACGTCTTCTGCTCCCTCAACGTTCTTATTTGGGTACGTAACACGTACATCTCAATAGTTTTCTAAGTTCAATCCCTTGCAATAACATGAAAAAAAGAAGCAGTGATACGAAGAACGAGTTATAAAAGTAAATATCCTTTAAGTTACTCCAACGTCCATCTATGAGCAATTGCTGATCAGATTACGGAGTTACTATGTACAGCTGTTCTCTCATCTCCGCATTCATTCGTAATTCACCGAGCAGCAATTACTGCACGCAACATTCAATGTCATTTATTTCATCATCAACCATAATAAGCCTCTCTATAACAGGTTAAAAATAAATATTGTTAGCTGATGCGAGCTACAAGTCTGAAAGCATTCTTTAGCAATTTATCAAACTACAGAAATATGAGGTTGAACAGATTTCAGCAATTTCTGGTACTTGGATACAAAATGCTTTACTTTGCTTAACAAAGGGAGTGGACATCTTTGCACGCCGCAGTACTCTCGCGACCCAATCTCTTATACCGGTTTTATCGATGAACAGAACGTTGCATGATAAAGAATCAGCCGGGAGGAATGAATGGAGCGATCGAGATATTAAACACCGGTCGATTTACGTGATTCGCGAAACTGGTACCGTTAAACATTTTTACCGCGAACATAACGGCCGTGCAAAAAGACCAACATGGTCGATTAGCAGACCGACTGCATTCTCGTGCGAAATTACCGATGCAATTTCAACGCGAAGCTGACCAAGCGTACAATTAAGGGCAGTGCGCTCGCAACAAGACCGCTGAAAATTGCGAACGTGTTCCGCGTCGAAACCGTGCCGATTCTTTTCCGCTTCGTCCACGGAAATAAACGGTATTATTTTTGCTACCCATTTGTTTCGTGCTTCGAAACGATACACGCTTTAAATCGTGAGAGACGTCGAAAGATTTGCAAGAAAAGTTCTCGTTAGACGCGTGCCTCGCGAGCATGTTGTTCGGTACCGTAAGTTCATAGCTCATAGAGCACGGTTCAATGTCCTATTTAAGGCCGGTGCACGACGGAACCGACGATTTTAAGTGGCACGATAAATTCGAGAGGAGAGACCGAGCATGTCGGAATGCACCGAGAATGACAATGCGCATCGATTTAATCGCACGCGTGGGCTGTTCCTGCTGTTACTGCTTCTTCCTCTTAATTCCACCCTGCTCTGATGCTGTCGATGATTTATGTTTCGTCAGGAATTACCTAACATTTTATCGTGTTAAGCTAATATCGGATTTTTGCAACGGTAGACAATTTCTCTTCTGATAATTTGTATATTCGATTAAGATTTATTTTGTATTTTATTTTTAATTGTGTATCATGTGTGCATTCACTGGTACGTTCAGTGTTAACCATTTGCAATGAAATTAGCTTTTGATCAATTCAGTATTTTCACTGTATGTATGTGATCGTACAAGCACGAATCATGCGAGCTATGAGAGGTTCCTTAAAGGGTCCATCCTTTTGATCGGAGGAAGTCATCCTTGCACGCATTTATACGATTGATTCTACTCTAACTTAACGCTTAAATTACCTACGTTCGAACTAGTTCGACCGGATTGAATAACGCGGCCGTGGTTACCACACTGACGCTAATTTACAGCAGTTTGATGATATCGCTAGGGTCAACACTCTGTCGACGTTTCTGCCCGAAGCGTTGTGCTAGATTATCCGCTTGTCTTATCTGCACGGTTGTCCCACTTTAAAAAACGTATTTCTGAACGATTAACCAGTTAGAAACCGTTGTATTACTCCAGAACGATCATTCTAATCTTAACTTATATATTTGTAAACAAACTTAAAGAGAACTGTGACGCATGGAGAGAATGATATTTATGCACTAATCAATAAACCTAGATGTAACTTCAGCAAAAGTCCTCATACTCTTCACTAGCCCTTACCCAAAAATGAGGTCTACGTTTCATCCAGTTGTATATATAACGAGAAAGTTCATACGCTTTGAAAATGAAGTCGGCCAGACAAAGGAATGGGTGGAAATCGCAAATGGGAGACAACAATCGCTTTAATCTTGCGGGTCTAACAAGACAGGGCAGTAAATTACTAAACCTCGACAATCAGGGAAAGGTCAATATCCCCAATCACGCTGTCACCGACACACGACTTTGCTCAGAGACTCAATTTCGCTGCATTACATCGAAGACTCCCTATGAAACAACCACAACTTAGCAATAAAATCACTCCCATTGTCAGTGCAAAACTTCTACATTCACGTAGAATTGAAATGTCGGTGTATTTTTGACGAGTGCATCGTTCGACAAAAAGAAAAATGCGTTTCACAGTCGACCGGATTCAGGCCAACAACAACCGTTCTGACTCCAGTAATTTCCTTTACAGTTATGCGCTTGCGGAATTTTGGGTGCAGGCCTATGGCTGCGATTGGCTTACTCCGGTTATACAACTTTGGTGCCGCAGTATAGCCTCGCGTCAGCTGACTCGTTGCTGCTCGCTGCCGGATGCGTGACCTTCGTCATCGCCTTCTTCGGATGCTGCGGTGCTTGGTTTCAGTCGAGATGCATGTTAATCACGGTACGTAACCTTCGACGAGGCTCTACCTTTACTACGACCCTTTCATTCTGACTGATCATGTTCCCCTTGCAGTACTTCGGTTTGTTGATACTGATGTTCCTGGCCGAGTTCGTGCTAGGTACTCTGGCCTTCATCTTCAGGGAACATCTGGCTAAGAGCCTGAAGGAGGAGCTGCTGGTCGGTATTGAGATGCACTACGATCAGATCAGGGAACCTGGGACGCTTCCTGCTATTTGGGACCACATACACACCGAGGTGAACGCGTGTCTTTATTTTAGTTCATTACGAGTGGTTAGATATTTTTCATTGGGTAGATTGGTATATCATTGGAGTTGGGTAAGATCTGTGTGTAGGGTAAAGTGATGGAAGAATTGTATCTTTGATTCAAGTTGAAATATTCTACGGTCCTAAACCGATGTCAGCTGATTTTTATTAATCTGATAAAATGCATTTTGTCTTGATTGAAAACTGATTTCACTCGACTGCTTGGACATTAGAAACGCCTTAAGAACCCAACTCGATTCACTCCGACTTTTACCGATCGAAGATAGAATACCAGAAACGTTTTAGGATTCCAAGTAGTCGGTTTCAGAATCCCAAATCGATCTTGCTCGACTTTTACCGACCCGCTTCGAGTCTAGCATAACTCTCAGCCTACTTTCTTTCCACGATTTTCTAATTTTCCGTGTCAATTTCAGTTCCACTGTTGCGGTGTACGGGACTACACGGACTGGTTCCAGATCAACGCGTGGCCATCGGAGAATCGTGTACCCGACTCTTGTTGCATACAGAGAGAACGATATTGCGGTCGTTTGGACGCGGAGGGACGCAACAAGGAGTTGTGGTACAAGGAAGGCTGTGCGACGGCAATTCAAATGTGGCTGGTTACCAGGCTCCATGTGGTCGGCATTGTGGGTCTGGTGGTCGCTTTCCTTCAGCTGTTTGGACAAGTAGCGAGCATGATCTTGTTCTGCACCGTCAGGCACAAGAGGTCGTCTCACACGTACAAGAGCTACGACACCACGAACACCTAGAATTTCCGATGGATCTTGGACGAAACAAGTGTCTAAGGTCCGTGAACAAACATAACAAAAACAGTCGTACCGTGCGCGGTGATGATCACGATCTTCTTCGCGTTCGAAGAAGATTTCGATTGTTAAGCCTGTCCTGTGAGAATAACTCTTCTCGTTGTCTTCCCGATAAGATAACGCATTCTTCTTCTGTTCAAGTTCGAGTAGGGCCAACAAATCGTTGCGTTAAGATCGTGGAAATTTCTGTTTATCATCGAGCAAGAAAGTGGAGCGAAATGATTAACGAGCACAGCTTAAGAGATACGTACGACGAGTCATTAGGCTAATGGGCCATTAGCGTTGATAAACGAGTCCTTCTTCAGCCGACGACCAATAACGCTCGGTTCTCAACGAAACCTACTGTCAATTCGTACGCTCCGACGTTGTACACGCGTAAGATTCGAAAGAAACAAAATGGTTTCAACGGTTACATAGTATGTTATCTTGCATGCGAATCTGTTTATTTACTAGGTGTTATCACACGCATACCAAAATTGCTGTCCGCGCGATCAGCAGCACGATCGTTTAAAACGTGTCCTGGTCGCGAACGAGCAAGTATTTTTATTCGTTTTAAGGTTGTTTGACATCGAGTCGATGCAGCTACGGGAAACACAGAGACTTCCTCCTTCGCTTAGCTTTAAATCCGCGGCTGTGTCGATCGAACGTTTTTATTTGTATATTTATTTAATCGTACACGCTGTTGCGCAGTTAGCAACCCTTCAGCACGTTTCACGTTTGCTCGACACGTTCACTGGTTACGAATCGAGATTTTGATTCGGCGGAAAATGGAAGAACACTGTAAATTATTTTCACTGAGATCAACAATCGCAGTTTAGCATAGGAAGAAACGTGACGGTCTAGCGACAGCTCGCAACGTTTATACGTATATCGTTCGTTTAATAAATAATATATTTATGCAATGTCCTTTCGCAAGTACACTTTGTATTTCTTTGTAGTTTGCCCTCTGAACCTTTGGTAATTGTTTTAATCGTGCAAATGTAATCTTGAATGAGATTTATGATGATTAGACTGTTTATACATTTATGATTGATGTCTGAGAAGTTTAAAATTAATGAGATCTACAGTTTGTAAATCATATGACTATGTATTTATTTTGTAGACTTCGATATATGCTAAATGCATGAACACCTGTAGTTTACTGATGATTTAGAGATGAATGTGTTAAGAGCGAAAAATACATGGTCTAGTTACGATGAAAATTAAATTTAAAGATTGATGAACTAGTATCTTAAAAAGTTACGAATTAGGGAATGTAGGGAATCTAGGTATTTCAGAAAATACTTTGACAATCAGACTCCAGACCACAAAAGAAATCTTTCCAAAAGCAAAGATGCTTCGGTAAACAAAATAAACAATTTATTAACCTAAAACTAGGAGTAACAACGTACAAAACAACCCTTTGCTTGACTATATCATTCACGTACGTCATTCGAGGCCAACCAGCTTCGCCCCAACATGGTTTAACGCCTCTGTGAGTCCACGAGAAGTGGTCTTGGCAGCATTTCGTGGAAACTGAAAACAATCATTCTTTATTATAAAGAAACAAGAATAATAATCTTATATGTCAAATGCTCACATCTACGATAGTGTTCAAAAAGTTACTGAATCCCTCGAAACTGTTGACCAAGGCTCTACCAATCCCAATAAACTTGTCACCAGTGTTGCCATATTTATCCTGCTCCCTGATACCATCGACCAATGGTGTTGGTTTCAAGAAGGACTCTAAAAGTCCTGCCGCAGGCTTAGGAACTGGTTTCTCGAAGAAACTTTGGGCAGATTCGTTCTCTAATCTCACTGTTTCTCTAGCGTTGGGTCGAGTGTTTGTCACTGGAGGTGGGTGATCTTCCAAGGTTACTGGAGATTGTTGAATTTCTAGGCTCCTCTCTTGTAGCTTCGAAGATTCAGTCTTCGGTTCAGTAGTCTGTGATTTGCTTGTCCCGGCCTGATGGACAAATCGTATATAGAACAATATTAGTTCATTCTTGTTATGAAGAAAATAAGTTGACAGTAAACTTGATTCGTTTCTTAAAAACTCTTGATAAGTTGCAAACAGATTTGAGGATCGTACATTAGGTTGTTGTTAAAGTGGCTGCATTTATATTTGTCTTTCAATACTTTTATGTCATCAAATATTTTTTCACGTTTCACAATCTATTTGATATGCAACAACCTAATACGTACGCGGTTAGAATATTCCAGGTTTAATGTAAACTTTGAACATCAGGATTCGTCTAAGCTAATCATCTGCACGTGCTCGGAAATTGTTATTAAAAATGTGTTACGATATTACTTATTAAAATTGCGTTACGTTCTAAGAAATATGAAAGAACGTTTCCTTGCGTGTGTAACATTTCGTGGATCGTTGCGTCGACCGATCAATTAAACAAGTTTTATTTTGACCTCGACAACTTTTACGCATAATATTTTTTGCATCCCGTCAGGTACGAACGTTAATCACTATTGCCACACATGATAGGAAAACGGCAGCCTTGTGCCGGATAATTGTGAAACGACCGTCGCCAGATAATCCGGTGTACTCGATCAGCTTCTTCGTGGTTTCTAAAAACCGTCCACATATCGATGGGAGAGGCGAAGGTCAACGGTAAATGTTAATCAAGAGAGTAGGCCAATTACCTCCGCCCGATCGGCTATGATGTTTCTGGCCAACGTGACAGAATTGACGAATCTTCCAGTTCCGATTCGTATCGCGTCCACGAAATGGCCTAACAACTCCTACAAAAGCCGAAACACAATTTTGACCTGCTCGCAAAATTCGGTGACCAATTGGTTCGATTTTTGACCTTTTGTCGCGAGTCTTCTTTTGCGATCGAATTGTCTATTTTGCAAATTATCGTAAAGCGATTTGAAACTATGACGAGATCAATACATTGGTCCTTCGTTTTATGTAGAGTCCTTAGAGTACATTGAAATTTGACGCACTGCAATTTAATGCATTGCTATTTATCGCGTGGTATCTTAATAGTTTGTAATTGAACCCAATTGAATTCAACCGAAGGACCAAAGTTAATAACCCATTTGAAGATATTTTTAATTTCATTTTGAGAGTATTCCTAACCATGTACACTTATGAACACATTGCTATTATGAAATGAATAACAAGCTCAAATGTTCCTAAATCACGAAAGTCACTCACTTGAATTTGTTCCAACGTTGACGACAATCGCGAGTCGACGTTTCTTATAGTATTACCGGTGTTCAACGTGAATTTTGTGGGTTGTTCTGCAGGTCGACCGATCGACAGATCGAAAGAACACAGTATGATCAAAATACAGATATGTGGAACACTCTTCACCCTTAGTGCACACATCATTCTGCAAAAATAATGTATCATGAAACCAAGCTAAACCCTCATTTCATAAATGAAAGTCAGCTATCCTTCACAGAAATGTACTCACGACTAGATTGCCTCTGAGTTGATATGAAATTCTTTCGATTCACCAGAAGAGAAATACAGAAATATGGAGAAAGATCCAAGGAGTGTTTTGTAGCTCGAAGTTCGTCGACGACTGAAGAATTTCGCTGTGTTCCATTACAAACTTGCCTTACGGTCTTGCGACATGCTTACTTTCTCTTTCGATTTACTCCTTGTTAGCGGCACGTACACCGATTGAGCGAGTTTTGAACAGCGATCGATTAGAGTTTGTCCGAAAATTCGATTGATATCGAGAAAATTATTATAGATAAGTTCTCCATCGATTGGAGTTAAAGGATAGCTGTCCTTTATGCCTCAAAGTGATGGACAACTCGATAAGCGTGAAAGATACGCTTATATTTTCGGAGACATTTATCGAATGTTTCATTTATGACTTAGGGTATCAAATAATGCACTGCAATGCGTTGCAGTTCAATTCCACCTTACGATAATTGAACCTTGTGTACCTCAATTCGATAAGATTCAAGTCAGTGTGGTTTATTTCGCCATTTAAAGAAATGAAAGTCCGTTACGTTTAACAAATTTATTTAAGAAATCTTTAAAAAAACATGTATACAAGATAAGTACATAATTTTAATACCACTAAATGAGATATAACAATTTATTATCAATATTGTTAAGAGGCATTGTTATTTAAGAAGTCGTTAACAGCACCCAACGTCGAAATCGGTATCTGCGAAAGGAAATTGCTCGAATTAGTATTAAAACATACTACAAAACACGGAAGTACATGCACTACGATTTGTCAGGTTCGTCAGACAAAAACTGTTATGTCAATATGGTATCAATTGACTATGATAATTGGATTTGATGTGTAAGTACAATTTTTATTACCTTAAAAATATCGTCGAAGAAGTGGTCACCGTTGCTGTTTTGTATGGGTGTACCATTGGTACCCGATGTGGGTCTGTTTAGGATAAACGGTGGCACCTGACGACGTTTTCGCTCTTTTTTTAAGGGAGTTTCTTGAGACTCCACGGATGAATTTATGGTGAAGTACTTCGTGGGTACCCATAGTCGCTTCCTGACTCTCCATATGGGCCTCCCGAATTTTACTCGGTGAGGACGTTGCTCTGGAAAATGTATCGAATTAATTACAATCTTAATTTAATCAAGAAAAGTAAAATTGTCAGCATGACATCTTACCGAGTTGCACAACTTCGTTGAATTGGTTGGGTAAAGGAGGTACTAACGGTGCCTCTAGGATTGCACCACCCACAAATGCTTGTGGAACTGGAATCGCGGAAAGGGGGTTGAAAACACTGTCTGCTGCTGGGGGTGTCGTTTGGACGGGGTGTACATCACGTACCTAACATAATCGTATATTTTGATAAGAAATTATTTCAACTTCTACTGCTTCGTGACCTTAACAAAATTTGTCTCGCAACCGCAAACTCGTTCTTCACAGTTCGTATAAAAAAAGTCTTTTTTTCATTTTGATGTAATTGTTTATAAATTACCTGTCACTCGGTGATAAAGTATTGTATAATTCTTTATTACAAAAGACGTTCAAGAAACGAAAGCAAACAATTTTATTGTTATATCAATTACATTATCTTAAGTAGTATTCTGTAAATG
The DNA here is from genome assembly GCA_945859555.1 of Megachile ligniseca. Classification (NCBI taxonomy): domain Eukaryota; kingdom Metazoa; phylum Arthropoda; class Insecta; order Hymenoptera; family Megachilidae; genus Megachile; species Megachile ligniseca. The sequence goes on from OX243786.1 coordinate 9,585,619, forward strand.
TGCACTAAAATTAAAATTGAGCATGTGACAAGCTTGAAACTCGTATTTCAAATCCATGGCAATAATCGACAAACATAACAAGGTCGGTAACAAACGCATAAAAAGCCACTTTGAGGTTTAATCGGTTGATTATAGTCATCCTTTAGATCATTTCGAGTCATTTACCTCTTTGCTCGCCGCGGGCACAACTTGTTTAGAAGCCTCGGTCGTTCCTGCTGCTTCGCTGAGTGCCTAAAAAATTCACCTTGAAAGTCAATCACGCCGCAATGACGTCTGAAGGCGGAAATAACCAATATACCTGTTTTATTTTATGCTGTTTTTTTCCACCATGAGAAATGATTTGGATGTTGCTCGTACCTCTGCCTGTTTTTCCTCCATTTTCCGCGTTTGAGGTACTGGGTCCATTTGAATTATTCGGTCCACTACTGCCACCTGTGGATACTCCAACCCCATGGTCACCCAGTTTTGCGCCGGCGTACAGACCACCACTGGCTGGATTTGCGGATCTTCCACTTCCGTCTAGAAGACCGCCTAGGCCGGCTCCTACTTCCGATTTTCCGTCTCCGAGACCTGCTCTCGCGTACAAACCTCCTCCTGCAAATTTGACGTATTGCGAATTCAATAAGTTGCAATTTGACGCAATGTAACTCGGCGCGCCGTAACTCCATGCGCCATAATTCAGCGCGTTGCACTTCGGCGCGCTGCAGTTCGAAGCATTACAATTCCAAGCAATACAAATTCAACGCGCTGAAATTCAACTTGTAGCAATAGAGAGCGTCGCAGTGCAACGCGTTGCAATTTGTCACGCTACTATTCAACGCATTGCAATTTGTCACGCTACTATTCAACGCATTGCACATGCAACGTTATTCAATGCGTTGCAATTCAACGCGTTCATAATCGAATATACATTTGTAAGCATCACAATTCGACCCAACCTTACATTTCTCCTCAATATAATTTGCGTTGCAATTAAAAGCAGTACATTTCAACCTAACACTGTTAGGCGCTGTTTCCTGGTCTATGCATTGCATTCCGACATAACTTAATTCATCGCATTGCTATTAAGTGTGTCGCAATTTGTCGCTGCAGTGTCTATTCAACGCTGTTATAACCTGTGGCGGTGCTAGACCACACATTGCTAGGTGACGAACCGTTTAACTATACTGAATACTATACCTATTTAAAGAGGCGATTATATCGAGGATTAACTAACCGGCAGTTGCGTCGTCACCACCAAGTAGTCCACCCAGGCCAGCACCCGCGTGTGCACCCCATGGTGTTCCAACGCTAGCATGGAGTCCACCCCCTGCTCTGGCGCCTCCAAGAAGTCCACCTAATCCGGCAGCTGCATGATAGCCTCCGAAATTGAATCTGATACCTCCGTTGGTAAATTGAATCAATGGTAGCTGCAAAATTGTATTACGTAACCGGTTTAATATCTTCATCGTTTAATATTACTTTCTATAAATTACATATTGGAAATATGAGAGAAATCGACCTCGTTAGCTGGAAGGAATTTCGTCAGGCACTTACGGTGTTAATTCGATGATTCGGAGAAATGTGACTATGCTGTTTAGTAGCTGTGTTCTGGTAAAAATGTCAATTTGTATGGTGTCATTAAGGATATTTGTCGATTATGTCGATGGCTATGTTTGCTCTTTGCGAAATTTTAGTTTTTATATGTGACCATTGAATCTTGAAAGCTATTTTGAAATACTTATCTTTACAACACTGAAAGTGGACATTCAGTATTTGTGCATTAAACGTAAGTCATTGATGTAAATTGGTTAACACGTGTCACGATAAGCTGTAATTTGTTTGTAAGCAATATGTGCGTTTGTAAAAATTGACCCTGACCTTGCTGATTAATTCGTATCTATTGATTGCAATGATTGTTGAACGCGATCGTCTAGCAGTGCATGTTCTATGGGCTAATACTTCCGCCATCCTTTCTCTTGGCGTGGTTGCGTTTGAAAATTACCTAACCGTTTTCCACTGTTGCAGCTCCTTTCTTTTCTCTAGACACTTTTTGTTATTCACCTGCTGTTCCAGCAATTACGAGAATTTGATAACTGTCAGTTTACTTTGCAATTTGAGTAATTAGTAAAGTGTATAGTGTTACTATTTTCTTCTGAAAGATTGATTCCTTCATAAATAGTACTATTTACAATTTAGTTATCGAAGATACACAACTTTACAATTTAGTTATTGAAAAACCAAAAATTCACTAGTTATACTTAATTAGCACTTGTATGATACATCTGGAGTTACATCGCGTAGCTACGTTTTTTACATGAACAACCATCTCTTGATCATAACAATCAAAAGATACGACAAGTCTTGCAGTCAAAAAGTCCATACTTTTCGCTCGTCTGCAAGTACTATTTGTTATTCATTAACTCGGTAGAAAAAAAGCAAATAGTTGACAAAAATCCAAATATAGCCATTACGTAGATTGTCAAACCCGTCGAATTACCTTCGAAATTTGCGAGGAACAATCATAATTTTTCACGTTCGAACAAAGACAATCGCAAACAAAGAGTACTTGATAAAAAGAAACTCACCCCGGAAGAGTCCTGGCCGCTGCCGGCATTTTGCGGCATTCCACGCACAATGGCGAAGAAACAAACAAGGAGGAGCACAACAACCTTGCTGCACAGCATCTTTCGATCAACTGACTCGCACCTCGAGCCGCCCCACGGTTTACTAGCGTTTTCTAAAAAGACCTCGAAGGCATCTCTGCTTCGCCCAGCGGGAAGGGATAAAGTTGTCTGACGTAGCCTTTGAAAAGAAGAAGAAGAAGAAGTTGTCCGGTCAGCCGCGGTTACTTCGTGACTGACTGGGTGCTTATCGTTAAATCACACGATTGTGCACGGAATGTACTATGATTGTGGGGGTCAAGGTCGTTCTGCGTCGTTAACTCGTTCGAAAATAGCGTAGGATGAACAGTTCACGGTCGTTTACATGAAAAGAAATTACTGACACGCGTTGGGATTTTGGAGTTTTAGAAGTTTCGGACTTTTGGGATTTTTGCACTTTCGAATTTTGGAATTTGGAACTGTGGAAGTTTGGCATTTTAGAAACTGGGGACTTTGAAATATGAGAAATATGGAACTATGAACCTTGAGACCTTGGAAGTTTAGAACTTTGGGACACACACTTGTTTTGATTAATAATTAATTCAACTCTGATGCAGAGAAAAGAAATTACCATAACCTGATAAATATTTTAAGGAACCAGGAAGAGCAAGTTTGTATTTGACCACAAGATAGATTTGACGTACATTTCAATGATGTTTCCACGAAATAGTCAGGAAATATCTGTTGACAAGAGGAAGAATGATTCGCGTTTTACAGAAATGACATTGATAAACGTTAGTGGAAACCAGATCAAGATGATGGTAAAAAAAGTGAAGTAATTGGATGCAGATATATGAAGTTTCTTCTTGTTTTCTACGTATAATTTGTCTGAACATCTAGTTGTAGTTGTCAGGTCTGTCTCTACAGTTTATGGGATCTTCTGAAAATCTTGACATTGTCAACTTGTCAATTTGTCAATTAGTCAATTTGTCAACTTGTCTATTTGTCAATATATAAATTTTAACTAAAGTTGTTACAAAGTGATCTAAGATGATCTAAAATATACTAAAGGATTCAAAACATCCTTCAGACATTCATAAATATTTATAAATTTAATAACAAATTTTGATCCATACACAATTAATGTTTTCTCCTCAGTTGTACATTTGGCCGAGTCATTCTGACTGGCAGACTTCTAAAAATACCGTTAAATCGACAACCTTTCACTGCGTGTATTTTATTAATTCAAATCAAAGCAGCTGGTGATTATGATTACGGTTAAGTTCATCGTACCCGAACTAGAGTTAGACGTAGCTACAAAATTCTCTTTGAAATAAGAATCTTTATAGTACAAAATAATTTTCTCTATAAACTAGGTGTGGATCGAATCGTTCGCATGAATCATTCAACCTTGCGTACGTGGCAGTTTACGTGCGTCTGCTCGGATATTATAATTCAGGAATAATTTGCAACGAGACAAAATAATTACCGTATCGGTTGAAATTGTATACATCAGTGACGTCTTCGTACGTAAAAAAGAAATTGGCGAGTTGCGTATGTGATTAGTCGGAGAAGTATCATTTCATCTTTTTGATCGAAGATTGATTCAGAATGTTATAAAATAAATTGTACTTGTACAAAGATTCGATTACTTCTTCGAGTTCTTATTTGAGTACAAAATATAATTCAGAAAGTTTGATACTACCACAAAGAAGATGACAAATGTTAACAAAAATCAACTCTAAATTAACTCTAAATTTTGTGTAGATATTCATCTTAGAAAACTCCGCACAAGTTTATTTGCCACGTGCAAAAATTAAATTGTCTCTATAAATTTTTTGCATTCGGAAGGTGATAGAAGTTACGATCGTTTTAGACAAAGAAATAGGAAGTTTATTTCAATTCAAAGCGGCACTCGCACACGTGCTGTTCCTTTTCGTCCACGATGTTACGCTCGAATAATATGGGCATTTTTCACGGCGCAGAATCGCGTCGACTCGCATGTCAATTCACAAATTTTTCGTGACTTCCGTACAAAATTATCCTCGTGCATCGAGACTTTTCGAGAACCTCACGGAAGTATAAATCATGAACACGTGTTTTCGCGATACAAATCAAAGTCCACGAAAACACATTTAGAACAGGAACTCGTACAATTTCATTAGTCGCTTTCATTAAGATATAGAAACAGTAATTGCGCTGCGCATTCATAAGCAATTTATACACCGATAATATTCAGTGTTATCTTATCATAATTTCCAATAAATGTATTATTATGAATCTTATTCATTGTGCTTGCTTCACTTTCGCATATATTTCATTAACATGTTGAACACCGTGGAGGTCATTAGTGCTATAAACTTAATACAATCGAAAAATCTAGACAGGAAATTCTACAATTTTATGCTACATAAGTATTATACTACTTATGCAAGATATTGCGTTTAAATTTAAAAGATAATCGTACAGTGGGTTCTTACAGAGTTTGAGGATCTCTGGTGATTTCATGTGTGGTCATATAACGTGAAGATCTGACGCATGTAGATGCAACGCATGATAATCTGCGGTTGGAGAGTCAACGCATGGAAATGTAATTTGTGGCAATACAACGCGTGGAGATTCGACAAGAGAGAATACAGCGCGTAGAAATTTAATGCGTGGAAATCCAACGCGTCGGTATCCAACGTGTCGGTATCTAACGCGTCGGTATCTAACGCGTCGGTATCCAACACGTCGGTATCCAACGCGTCGTTACTCAACACGTGTAAATTCAACGAGTAGAAATCCAACGTGTCGATATCCAACGCGTCGATATCTAACGCGCATAAATATGGCGAATAGATATCTAACACGCGAAGATCCAACATTTACCACACACCGCACATAGACCATGTGATATAACAAATGTTCCAGATAAAACAAAAGTTTACCATAGTTATCATAACGACAGTTTTTCCAATTTCCTCCCGTCAAACAATAACACTCATTTTTACCGTGCATAAACAGCAACGAAATGATTCACTTAATCTTATCGGCGTTACGATGGCTGTGAAATTGTTTACACGTTACTTATATAATTCTATGCTAATACTGTTTTCTTTAATTTCCACATGAACACGAAAGCTGACGTACGTTATGAGTTTTTTGATTTGAACCTTACAATAAAATATTGCCTTGTCTTTCAAGATCGAAACGATATTCTGTTGCTCTTGGGTGCAATTTTGTTCTCCAGCGGTGCATCTTCCTCGAATCTCTGTCTGTCTCTTGAATTTGCAATTTTATGCTGTATTTTGTACCCGTTCGATATGTCGTCTTTGGGAGCGATTTTATTTTGTATAGTAATGTCTGTTTGCGTTGGTCGAGAGCCATAGAGGGATCCAAAACCAGCGGTAATACCGTGCCACGAGTAATTCGTATCTTCTTCTACGTTCTCGTGGACTTCGTAGGTGTTTTGGTTGTTGTCTGACGTGCTTCCGTGGCTTCCGTGACTTCCAAGGGGACCTACGGTAAATTTTTTGTCTTTCATCATGGATAACTCCAAATACAAATACATACATGCAACTATGGGTGCAGAATAATCACAAGTACAAATTGTGCGAATAATTTCCAATAAAAATCATGAACCATTTTGTGTGAAAATGTGTATAATACGACCCGCAGTTACAATTATTCCGAATACTATATTTAATTTTTTAATGCAATCTCTTCCACTACCTTGCGTAATAAAATACTAAACACTGTGATCAACGTGTTACGCAATACTAGAAATCTAGAGCACCCTGTGTTTGCTTTACTATCGTCTAGGTACTTACATACGACTAAATACAAATATTTACCATGACCACCATGACCGCCATTCCCACCATGCCCACCATGACCACCGTGACCACCATGCCCACCATGGCCACCGTGACCACCAAAAACACCTTGAATACTACCTAAAATTCCATGATTACCAACCAGGAAAGTTAAGCTGTTCAAACCAAACGGATCTTTGTCCTTTATCTTGAAGGTCTTCTTCATTTGCTGTTGTTTTATACGTTGCTGTTGCAGTTGTTCTCTTTGCACCCTTTGTCGTTCTCTTTGAGCTATTATTCTCTCTCTTCGTTCCTGTCGTATGCGTTGCAAGTCATCCGCAGTTTGACGTCTTTGTCCTGACGTTGCTTTTACTAAATTGCCAACAGCTTCCAGAGTTGAGACGGGGATCTTAAACAAATGCATAGACACTCGTTATATTGCCGCTAACAGAGTCGTACACGAATGATCTATATAAATAAAATAAAATACCGATACCTGTAAAACGCTGTCGACAAGTTGTGAATTTTCTGGACTGAATGACTGAGCAGCTGCAGCAGTTTGCTTGATGGCCGTGATTGGTATCTAAGGTACATAAAATGCATCTTCAATTTGAATACAAGCAAATATATTTAATACAAAGAACATAGAAGCCTTACATTAAAAATTTTGTCTATCACCTGACCACCTTGATCAGGATAATTCTGTCGTTTCATTCTGTGAAGCATCGCCTGCAATAAAAGATGTACAATTTTTGACAGGTGTGAACTGTGTCTGACCTCGTTCAAAAAGAGGAGGCGATAAACGTTCGTTCTGGCCTACATAAGGAAATCATGGTCATAAATTCGTAGATGCGGGTTAAAAGTTTGGCGATGCCCACAGGGAGTTTTCAGCTGTTCGTATACCCACGTTCTTTGCCAACTTTCACTTTTACATTTCACTACATATAAAGAACATCAAATGATTTTCTGCCTGCCTGTTGATCGAAAGGTCATCGTATCTTGTGTCTTCGATCTTTCTCGTACTGAACTTTTTCCTTTATCTTCTGTTGGGAATTTGTTCCTTTATTTTGTGTTGAGAAATTGTTCCTTTATTTTAAATCTTATTAGAACGTTTAACATTTTGATTTGTTCAAAACACTTTCGGAATCTGAAATTCAACTACTACCCTTGTCTGTTTTATATTAAATCTTTTCCTTCTTGAAGATTAATATTAATAATATAAAACTCAACAACACCGACCAGTTTATTCTTACAATATGAACTTACCTTTGAAAAATATTTGTGTAATAGAATGTAAATTTGTTATATCGAAGTTAGAATAAAATAGAATTGAAATTTGCTCAATAACTAAATATGAAGATAATAAGAATTAAAATGTGGAAATTGAAAATAGAAATGAAACTCACCCCCTCCGATGCAACGACGTAAACCAACGCAGCAAACACAACGCACTTTCTCTCCAACATTTCTGTGACTGTTCTTTGCACGTTCGATTTGATCCTCTTGATCAACAAACTGCAAGAAATGGTCGATCCACGGATCTATAAGGGTGACTGCAAGATCCCACGCCAACGATCGACCAATCACAACCTCAGTCTTACCGATCTTCACGCAATACTTTTCGATCACCGATCCTTTCTATTTCACGTAATCTTCGTACACACTGTCAGCCCCTCCTTTGCCTTCTTTCACCGAGCAAACGTGTTACGTAGGCGGAATAACTGTTATAAAATATGTTTGAAAAGTGCATCTTCTGAATATGTGACTATTCAAAATTTAGAATAAACAAAAACGTATCTACTCACCAATAATATTGCTTCAGACATTCGATAGGTACAGTTGAAAGACACTCCACAAAAAGCTCTTCGTTCGTCCAATTTTTCAGAGGAATCCACGGCACTCCGGTGATCCACATACATATAAGGGCGAGTCCAGAGATTTCACAGCACACATCGACCAATCGAAAGCAGCCAATGGTGATTTCTACTCACCGCAATCGCACTTCTCGAATTCGCGTGATACCTACCTGTTTTCCTGATCACCCGTAGGGGAACCCAAGGTGGGTCGTTTTGTTACATAAATATTCGGACGATGATCTTTCGAAGTGACGTAACGTGGGCCAGATACAACTTTAATTTTGACGGTGTTTTGAAACAGATACTCGAGCGTCCTTGAGCTCGATTCGTATTAGGTTGATGACTAAATTTTCTAGTCGAACGAACAGTTCAGAGAGAACCTAACTAAGAATTTCTAAAATAAAGTCTATACTTCATTTCTTCTATATAAGTATAGATAAATGAAAAGTCCATTATCGACGTTCTACGTTAGGCTCTCCCTAGCTTCCAAGACCAGTGTTCGAGTCAAAAAGTTAATTCGAGTTTCGAATGTACGTTTTAATCCAAGTAGTCGTAAAAAGTCTTTGGCTACAAGCTAACGGAATATACATTGAACAATTTCTACGAATTAATGCATCTTGTAGTTCCTTCGTTCTTTTCAGTAGGCATTGGGATTGTCTTGGAGGTACATCCCCACCTGTTTGTTTAAGTCTCTTTGAAACTCCTTCACGTTTACCTCCGATTGCTGGAAAGTTAAAGAACTTCAATGATCACCGACACTTTCTGAATTGCTCAACAGTAACTTATAGAAGAAGCAAAATAAAAGTTCGTCTCACGTTCAGCGCATCTTTCCACTCGATGTTGAACAGTCTAACGAGACCCAGAACGTTTCTTCTGATTAGTCTCTGCAGGCTACTTCTCGTTAACGTGAAATTCATTGGCGTGCTAGTTCTTGCTGTGGTGGTTTCCGATGGATTGGTCGCGTTTCCGGTTGTGTTTGTCGAGCCAATGGCCGTCAACGCACTCTTCATCGAAGCCTGAGTGGCTGAGTCTGGTGCAATGTTATTGTTGATGATTTCGCTGATCTGTTTGATCGCTGATGACGTGTCATTGATAGACTGAAATTAGAAATTTATTATTGCTCATACAAAGAACGGTTTAAAATTGATAACATTTGATATGGAATAATAGTATCCTTTTAGATGATTGAAATTGATTATCTTACTTCGAACGTGACCCTCGCCAAGGTCCAAAAGAAACCTGGCTTGTTCTTTCGAACCTCTCTGACAACCCTTTTCGACTCTTCCGGTATGATTTTCTCCCCGATCGCGTTCGTGTCGAGGTCCTTCTCGTTCGAGTCTTCGGACAACAGTTTATCAAGTATTTTAAACTTCTCCAAAATCTCGTTCTCTCTCAAATCACTTTCCTCTTCCTCTTTCGAATCCTCTTGTTTCTTGTGATTCGGTCCAAAGTAATTATCGTAATATTGTTCTTGTAGGTGCTTAGTTTCAGGTACTCTTTCAGGGTGGTTCAAGTTTGGCAAGCTTCGATATTGATTTAATTCTAAGGTGGGTGGTCTCTGGTACTGTGTCACAGGTGATTCGTGACCGATCGACGATTGATATCGTTGTGGAAGTTCTTGCACGTGATGCAGCGGATACAATTGGCGATCCGCCGGATTATACGTTTCATAATTCATCCAGTATGGCGGCTGAGGGTCGCTATGGAGGGGGTGAACGATACACAATAGCGATATGCCAGTCAGGAACAAATTAATCGGCGACACCTGCATCTGTAATCAAACGCTCTTAATTAATCACCGAGTTCTCATATCGTGCCTGACGCGAAAGCAAAGGGTACACAATCATGTCTGAACAAACACGTATATTTCAACAGGGGCATTAACTTGTCTTGATTTAATACTTGATATTAATTCGTTTGAATATCAAATTGATTGTTGTAACGATCACTGTCAACCAAACTTTCAATTAATAATTAATTGGTAATAATTGTAATAGAAGCTAGGAAATGAATGACAATTAAATTGTGATACTTGCAGTGCCGAGAATTCGCGCGCAAGTCGCAGGAACTCGATCCACCGGTTCGACCATAATGAAAGAAGGAAATCGAAGAACTAATGGAACCGCGATTGCCAGAAGGCGTTGGCCATTTTCTCGCGAAATAAGTAGTTAATCGCGCACGGTGTTCGCGTGATTCCCATCACGTAAGGCAGCCGAGTATCCCGCCAGGAAAATGGGAAACGCGATTAAAGCAGGCGATTCGTATTCGACCCGCGACGAGATTCGATTTAAAGCGTACCTCCGTCGATTGGCCAACTATCGACTCGCGGGAAATTCTGCGATTCACCCACACGACCACATTCGTGCGAAACACGTGTGTGCACGGCGGTCAAGCGTGCGTCGAGGAACAACGAAACGAGGAAATTTCAAAAACACGATTTACCCGCGCATCAGCGTCGCGCTTTCACTGTTTCCACTTTCCAGCGCACTTGAAAAATGATCGATTAACGCGATGCAGGTGTACGCGATGTTCGATGAAACACGCGATTCGATGGAACGGGAGGCAGACATCGAGGCAGACGGAGAACGACTGTCCAGTACCGATCGAAATTCAGTCTGTGGAGAGTCCCTGGCCCAGTGGTTGCTCTTCTGCTCCATTTTCACCGGTACGTGACCTCCAAGACACGCGTGCAGGGAATTCACTAGCGGCGATATTTCGGGACTTTCGAAACGCTCATGGATTTTCGTCATCGTTTTCGCTGTAATTGCGATTGCAATATACTGGCCAGACTGGTCTTTCGTTGTTCACTGTGATGGTGTCTTTGTTGACGGTGGCATTTTGTGATTGGAATTACTTTTTGGATCTTTGGGACTTTGGTTGAGAGTGTGAAACCTTAGTAAACAGTGCAATGAAAACTTACCATTTCCGAATAACAGAATTATCCCCAATTGTATGACTGAGTTATCTATATTCAGAATAGCTTCCAACTATGTAGCAGAAATTGTCAGCGATTGCCATATAAAACTTGCAGTAACCGTTGCGTTTACCTGAATTTGAACACGAGGTCACCCAGTTTTCCACATTCCGCAAATGTGCCTGTTTCATTCGTTTCAGCCCTTTACAATGATTAGGAACTATTAGAACACATTAGGTAATCGATAGTCATCGCGTAACACCAATTAAGGTGAAATCAAAGCTGTCGATCGAGTTGGAAAATTAATATGCTTGATAATCGCCATGGTTCGTTACGAATGAACTATCATGATACTTAATATTATGTTACTGTTTAGAATAATGTTAAACGATATGAAGTTGACGCTCAATCATATGTGTAAACGATACGTATCCGATACACTTGTTATATGGATTTTTGTCTTTCCAGATATCAGTTGTAACAATTTCATTCTTTAGTGTTTATCTCTATCGAGGTTGGAAAATGATTCAGTTAACACATATGACCATTTTTCACTACCTTACGGTTTGTGTAAACCACTGGACCAACGACTGAAACTTTCTACGGAAGTTTCACGAGTTATCGAGCAGGAATTTCTGTCGATTACGCGATCACGTGAAAGGTGAACCGATCGTTAAATGCATTTAACTCTTACAGAACTTTGGACCAATGTGAACAATCATTTTTCATCTGCAATTTATGTATTTTATGTAACCTTGTGTCAGGTAACCCAGAAAGTTGTTTCATTCAAATCGATAATGAAGGACATTAAATAAAGGTACTAATTAAATATAATGACATGTCTCACTGAACCTGTCGATGCAATTCAATGTCCTCTCCTTTTTCCTTTCTTCTAATTACGTAGCAAGTCAACCCATGATTATTCCGGTGACATCATCCAAATAAGTTCAACCAACAAATGTCACAACGCTGAACACGCACATTTTCACGAACTGTCTCAGAAGTTAGATAATCAAAAGAAGTGGTTGACACTTTTCAAATGTGTTCATATAGTTGCAGAGTAAATTTATTCGCGATGAAAAGACCGTGCAGTATGCGTGCAGCTCGCACTTAGGTACAATCGATACTTGACGTTTGAAACAGAACCACGTGGACCGAGTTACGTTCGCCTCAAGGATCTTTCACTTTCACTGGTCGCTGTCACGCGAGCACGTGTTCCTTTCATATTTTAGATTACTTGGATTGCATATCAAGGGTGTTTCTTAATTTATCAATTTTCCGATTTACTAATTTTTTGAGTTTTCTGGTTTACCATTCTTTGGTATTCTAACTTCTGGAATTTTTAAATCTCTAATTTTTTGAATATGTCTCGTATTGATTTTGCTAAGTCAATTAGCAGGGTTCTAGATTCCCAAATTCTCACATTCCCAAATTCTCACATTCTCAAATTGTCATATTCCTTAATTCCTCAAATTTCCAACTCTGCAAATCCCTAATTCTCAAACCCCAAATTCTCCTTTACCAATTCCCCAATTCCCCAATTTCTCAATTTCTTAAATCGGTAAATCACAATTTGCGATAAGATTAAATTCTTTAGATAGGACGTATAAATAGTACCGTTTTCTTTCGATGACAACTGTTTCACTTTCTACTCACTTTTATTTGCTCTGCACACACAATTGTTGCGCAATCCTCTCTGTCCCACCAATTCTTATGCAATTCCTTGTTATCTTCTCGCGTGCAGCTGATTCCTCTTTCTGTAAAAAACAACCAATGTAATTTTGTATAAAGATCTTTAACTACGAACCAAATAATGCATTGTTGTACCCAATTTTCCGTGAAAACTGAAACCGTGTGTGTTCCTTACAACTTCCAGAAAGGACTTCGTGACAGGGACTGCAGACCTAGATCGTTCTAATATCTCAATAACTCTGTTGCAAAAAGAAATAAAAAAGAAAAAACCTTATACTGTAATTTAGCGTGTCATTCATGTTTGAATGCCATGCAGTTCTCTGACGATTGCATTGATTTCATTTCTCGTTCGAGGATGTGTATGAATATATTTTCTATATAAATTTGGCTACGTGTTATATGAAGTTTCACCGGTCAGACATTTCGGCAACGCGTTGTATAATAGAACGGGGACGAATTGGTTCTTACGTAATGACTTCGTAATGAGTTATGAAATGGTCAACGAGGATACTTCGAACCATAAAGGAATCTACGAATTCGACAACTGAAATGGGAATATGTATGGAGAATTTGAAAATTTTAAGGATCAAATTTTATATTTTATTTGAAGTATTGTCCTATATGCATGATATAGTAGACTTTAATTATATTGCAGTGGATGGAGCAAGGTTAGTGATTTGTACAGTTGCTGATATATTGGGTTTGATAGCGTGTGACAATACAATTCGTGAAAAATACAGAGTGTAGGGTGTACAATGCGTGGAGAATACGGCGCGTAGGGAATACAACGCGTGGTGATTCTAAGCGTAGTGACACGATACATGGTATTCCTAGATATAGTAAATAGAACACGTGGTAGCCCTACAATGCTTGATTCATATCTACACGTTACGTAGCAATATAACAAGGGACCACAAAACGTACCCCGATAAATAACACTAATATCACTAAGACTATAATCTTAATTAAACATAAAAATCTCCAAGAACCATTTCGCAATAAAATTGCTAAAAATTGTAAAAAATATATTGCCATAAAATTCCTACCTTAACGAAAGATCGTAAGTCGACGACGTCTCTTTAGCGAGTACTTTCGCAGTTTTCGGGTGTGCAGGGGAACCACGCAACGACAGCTCCGCGCAAGAACAAGTGCATCTTGTTGGACGGCAGAGCCGACACTAACGAGATGAGTCCCACTGTCTCCCGATGCCTGGAATCACTCACGAAGGTCGTTTTACGAAAGATCTGTCTACGTCCAAGGAAAGAATTGACGAAATTCCGGTAACATACCCTCGTTCCCACTCCTCCGGTTGAATCACTCGCGGACGAAAATACAGCAGGATACTCCTCGGAATAAAAAAGAATCTTACGTGGAAAATTGGGAAATCTTGGCTGACGTTTCGGTAAACGGGATTGTTAATTAACGTTTCTGTTCGTAAACGAAATTTAAGTACCGTCAGTTTATCTTAATGGAAATATTCTACATGGATTATTATATGAAAGAAAATTCGTGGATGACAGATGGTCTCTTACTATATCACCGATCTCAGTACACAGGCTTGTGTATCACAGCAGCGCCTGCAGAATGCAAACAATTTAGCTCCCGCGTCCAGCTAGTAGCAATTACAAAGGCAGTTTCTTGCTGCTCGGAAAATAAGTCATGGGTATAATAACCAATTTTGCATGAGAGACCGATGTTGTCAGAGGATCGTAATGGTTACAATGGCGAACACTTTGTACTATGACCACGAATATCATAGAAACGGGAACGTGTCTTACATGGTAATTATTCATCTAGCTCATCGGTGTCGTTAGATCTGGGTCAAATGTATCTCCTCACGCGACCTTCTCTTAATATGTTAACTTTGAATTTTCATTGAGATAAACAGTGAGGAATGCTATTAATTTTCTTCTGAGAATCTGACTCTTTTTTATCAGAATTTATTGCCTTTTTCGTTGTGTAAGCTAAAGTGCAAGGTGGGATTCTGTAGATTCTATCTAGGTTCTTTCTTTGACTTTCTAGGTACATTCTTAAACTTGTTGTTCCTAGACTTTCCCAGAGTTTTCTCAAGGTTTTCCTGATATATAATAGCAACAAAGGTTCCTTCTTCTACACTAATTTTTGGTTCAAGAAAACGTTGCACTCAATTTCAGATTGTAATCGTGAGCAATCATTTTGTGTTACATGCATTTCAAGGATAAAAATGAACAAATTCTTCCTTTGATTTACGAATAATTTATTTATCTACAAAAGTATCGATACAAAACTAAAAAAATACATTGTAAATGTATCTTACATCTTCCATACACTTCCACTCTCGTGTTCAACTTTAAACGCCTTCTATTTTTTTATAACACTTACGCAAGTACTGACAAAAAAAAAAGAATTGTTACATGGGAATCACGGCTGCGTGATAATTATTCCGGAACGTTGAGCAATTAAAACCAGTGTATTAATCAGGTTTCGTAGGTTACGCTTTAAATATCGTTTAATTTATTGATAGAGCTATTAAAATATGTTGTACCGTCGCACCTCAGATATAAAGGTTTAGGAGTTAATTACTATATATTATGTACGGATTAAATTGTTCTTTGTTAACATGTTTTTGGTTTACTGATAACTGATCTAATAAATTAACACTCCGAGCGCAAATGTTCGAGTTAACCAAATAACAGATTACTTGTTCTAACTCGTAGATCTATCTGGTTTGCTTATCTAGAAAGTATCTCGCAGGTGCAAACGCGATTTCTCGCCGGAAGATAAACTGAAGTGCCAAGTATTGCATTTGGAAGAAAAGGAAGGAAATTGTCGGAGAATTTTGATTTCGTAAAAATTGTTGCACGTTTATTTGGTCAGGAACAATATTGGTTAATTGCAAGTCCTGATACGTGCTCGTTGGACATATTTTTATCCATTGGCGTAGTTAGGATATTTCATGGATCTTTCCATGATTTTTCTGGAGTTCCCAATTCTCAAACTTTGAAGTTTCGAAATCCCAATTGTAAAATTTTTAAATTCTCAATCTTCCAAGTTTCCATATTGCCTAATTTCCAAATATTCAAATTACCAAATCCCCCAATTCCCAAACATACAAATTTTCAAATCCCCCAATTCCCAAACTTCCAAGTTTCCAAATCCTCAATCCCCAAATCTTCACATTCCTAAATTCCCAAGATTCCACATTTTCGAATCCCCAAATAAAAAAATTTCCAAATTATCCAACCCTCACATTCTCCAATTCCACACAAATCCAGCTACGCCAATGAACATCTACAGATTTCATCTGAATATTAATCGTCTGCGATCTAAAACATAGTACTTCCTGAACAGCTACATTCTTGCTAGCATTTAAGCTTATGGCAACGCTATAGGAAATCGTCAAACGATTTATATAATCGCAATCTTTGCTGGAAATCAATTTGCCTGTCGTTGGATCAAACGCTAAATCCAACGCAAGTTATACCTGAATCTTTACTTATTCTTGTACGGATTACGTAATAAAATTTTCTAAATTGCCATCCTATTTTCATAAACTATGTACACGGGTCTCTGGTCCTCTTGATTTTAAGACGAGCAGAGTCCTCGTTGAATCCCTGAAGCGATCGTTGAGCTATTTGTCTCGAGTCCTCGAGTTTTTAATGATGCTTATCCGATGGTAGTCCTTTAATGGCGAACGCTCCACGGAAGAAAGGTTTGAACACTTCTAGTACTGTCTGTGTTCTACGGGCTGAGTTCTGAAAAGTGTTAAGAAAATTAGTGTTCGATTATGGAGAACAGGCAAGGTTATATGTATACGTGAAAATGTCACATAACGAGGCAATTAATATTTGCAACATTTAATATGCATGAAAAGTAGTCGAGATTTTGCAATAAAGTATAGTGAAAGGTACGAGATTACTAGAGCTACCGACGTTGAACGCTCGCGGACTTTTAAATGGCGAATAAAATGAAAAACTAAAGTACTGAAGCATCGATTGGATACGACTATCTTTTTGTGATGTAAAATGTGATACCAGAATGCAGCCAAAATTTATCGATTTAAATTGGAGAAATTACGAATCACTCTGAATGAATTTTTGAACATATTGAATTAGTAGTGGCAACTTAATTTGCATAATGTCCAAATCTGGAATCACGTTCTATGTCACTGACCGATAAAAATCGGTAAACATGTAAACTTACTAGTATCACGCTACTGAGGATTTTGCTGATATTGGTAACTAGGGTGAAACCAGTGCCGAATGCAGGCCCCGGTACTTCCAAAGACACTTTCATCCTATCGAACTCGGGAATATCCTCCGTGGTAGTAGAGACCGTAGCCTGAACAGCCAAAAAAATAAAGACAACTAATGAAGCCGTGGCTTAACCTCTCTATAATTATAAATACGGTGAAAGAGAGAACGGGTTCGATTTTGATACGAGATCAGTCGGGAGACACGTTTCTCTATCTATTTATATCGCATTGATTTCGCGAATGCAGGATCTACCCGTGTGCCACATAACTGCGATCTGCGTGGAGAAACAACTGTTCAATTATTCACAGTTTAATACGATCTTTAATCGACGATCATTGGGTTTATCATTCTACTTTGAAATTATACTTTATAATTGAATATTAAAATCTATCATGCCGAGTTTGTCCACGAAATGTTCGGGCTCTGCCTTTAAGATTGTTTTCTGTTCTAATTAGCAACTATTAATCTGTCAGTTTATTACAATAATTAGATCTACCTTATGTCAAAGAGGACAAGGAGTGAAGGTGCAGGATCGTCGACGGTCGCAAAAGACTCGAGTATCAAACTCGTACACAAAGAACGTGACAATTTATTTAACATCCATATTATCATCATTACCATGGTCAACATTATCATAATTACTGTACTTGAGAACCGTCAGGTATATCTATTTACATGATTCGCACAGCGTCGGTGTGGTTCGAGATCACATCCCGATGTGCTACTCCTAAAACATTATTTACAGCTCGCAACTGAGACGAATCGATTTTCACAGGGGACATCTCGATGGCGGCATTAGACCGGAAGTGACCGGGTCTCTCGCATGTGTTTGAAAACATAGATTACTGTGTCGGGGAGGGCGTGTTCACGTAATGGGATCCTTTATCGGCGTAGCTAAAAAGAAAAATTCACGTCGTACAATTTTGTCTGCTACCGTTGTTTGCATAGCGCGTCCATCTTTCTTTCGGTTCGTTTTAGTTTGCTTTTGGTTTTTTAGTTGCGTCAGGGATCCTCTGTCAAGCGTGTGTTGCTGCTCGATCGCCCTTACGGACGTGTCCAAAGTCGATGGTCGTCCTTGCTCCGCCTCCATTTTCTCATACATTTCTAAGCCGCATAATACGCCCTTTCCGTGTGCGGTGGGTCGTATTCGTACTGTTTATGCACAACACTCATTTTAATCAGCGAGTTCAGCCGAAGCGTACGCTCGCGCTTGGACGATGACACCGAGCATCATCCAAGCGCGATGTTACATCGAAAGGAAGCTTGTTAGATGACGTTTTAAAGTCTGTTAGCTAGGGTTAGGTTAGCAGGCTATCTGGAGCCACTGGATCTAGAAACCTAGCGATTAGCAATTTCTAAGGCACGCGGTTAAACTGGATCATCATGGTTATCTTTAGCATAAAACCTGCATGCCACATGCAACACCGTGATTAACATTCATAGGGATAAACGAGAGCATCGAAAGTCTTCTGCTTCGCTCCTGTTGAAGGCTACTTTCATTCTGTACCGATGACTTTCGAACGTCGAACAGGAAACAAGCAATTGGTGGGCACAGAAATTGAAAGACTAGTTACATCCACGGTGAACATCCATCGAAAATTAGTCGCCACACACAGCAGCCGTGTATAACATTGAACAAGAACATGAAGTAGACAGAGAAAAGAAAGGAAACTGTTATTTTGAGCCTACCCCTCCGCCTATGCTCCCGAATGATCCACTCTCGTGGCTCGGTGATTCGTGTACGCTGCCGTGGTTTTGGCTCAAGGACGACAGGCTACCGAGTTTCGAGCTTAAGATGTTCCCCAGGATTGCGGCGGTGCTTGATATTCCACTATGGTCGGCTGAAATACCCGCATTTTGTATAAGTAAACGATATGTTTAAGATTTGGTACAATTTAAGCTTGATCAGGACTTGGACCAGATCTTTCAAGGGTTTATAGAGCTAATGAACATCCATAAGACAATAAAAGACATAAAATTTATGTCTACACCCATGAAAGGTCTGCCGTTCAAGAAACCGTACAAATTACCCTCACCTACTCCAGCACCCTCATGTGGGTGGTGTTCGTGTTTCGCGACTGTACCAGCAGACAAACCACCAGCGATCGAGCTTAAAGGTGCAAGTTTCGATACCAAAGCTCCAGCGATACCGGTCTTAGCGCCACTGATGAAAGTTGTGGCGCTGTTTATCACTGGACCAATACTTCCGCTGGCTGCCTTGATCTTCGCCGCCACCAGTTCGCTGATGAATTTACTAGTAGCCGAATGTTTCGCGTCGATTCCGTACGCGGCGTTTTTCACCTTGTTCGCTTCGTCCAACGCTATCAGAGCCTTGGTTTTCGAGTCCAGGAAGGAGTCCAGTTTCTGGAATGGGATTCCGACGTCAAGGATATCGAAGATTTAAATAAAACAAGATGTTTAGGAAGTTGTCTTACACCAAAGACGAAGTTTATGATCCCGTTTGATACTCCCAGCTTCACGACACCGATTTTCCTTTTGTCTCTGTTGGATCTGTCGTCGTCCACAGCTTGGTCATCTTCAAGGTCCACGAGGTACACCTAATCGAACAAATTCTTTCAGTGTTTTCCTGCTAGGAAATTTGGAATGGAGCTTTCCCCGATCGTGATCGGGTTAAACGAAATGAAAGATCGAATTAAGTAACGGGCGAAAGGAGAGAAAGGTGAGGATATTATTATCGTTCAGATAGCACCAGTGAAACTTTGAGATTGTGATTTTACGTATTCGAAGTTATACTTATTCACACCTCCAGTGCTAAATCACGATACTTTGATAGTTCACGATACCTTGATATATTAGGGATGATTCGATGCAGCTTCGAGTAAATGTATAAGTCATGTTCTGAAGAAAGATTTACTCAACGTGTCTTCAGCGTAGCAGCTTCATCGGGGGTTGAATTCCGCGCTGTCAAAGTCTATTATTTCAATTTTATATTTCTACTTTTATGTTATATTTAAACGATCACGAACATTTTGGTTATTGACACAACAGTTAATCATGCTGATCGACAGACGTTTGTAGAATGGCACATGCAACAGTTAACGTGCTCACATGTGACACAGTGAAATAGGACATGTACGGCAAGAATGTTTTAATTAACATTAAACGACGACGATTTTGAAACGAAGGACAAAACAAGTATAACGTGAAAGAAGTATGGCCGGAAATCTAGGCTGGAAACACGTATTCGTTTCCATAGGTACAAATCAACGATAGAAACGGGAAAAAGGTAGACGGTTTCGTTGCGTACGACCACGTGTCCGCTTCAGAATTTTAGTTACGCGCGCATGTCCGGCTCAACATGTCCGCGCTGCTGAACTTAGTCAACCACTTTCACTCTTTGCTCGTTCCACGCGATTCTCTCTTTTTCGTTCGTTACGTTTTACACCGGCTGTTTCTGCGGTGTCCTTTGCCCCGCGAACAAGGATCAAATCGCAAATTTTCGTTTCGTCACCGACGCTAAGATAGCAGAACTTCGAAATAGTAGCTTTCACTTTCCTTTCTTAGTCGCATTTCGATTCCGATAACGCTCGCAATTTTGTGCGTGCTGTAACGATTATCCCCACCATCTTTGGCTTGTTAAATTCATTCATTTCTGGGTGGATCGCCGGCATCACGAATTTAACACGTCCGCGACGAAGAAAGTGTGTAATAAGACACGTTGAAACTCGAGTACTTCAGGTCACTGCTGGACATTATTATTATTCTACTAATATGTGATAAACTTGAGATTAAGTTTGCAGGTACTTATATCTTCAATAAAGTTGCAACATGTCTGACTACGACCGTTTTCCCTGCAGCTCTTGACACGTTGAAGAGTACAGTAAATGTTGACTAAACTTCACTTCCCATTATAATGATTTCAGTCAGATATTTTTACAATTGCACTCATTACTATTTATATACTTCTGTAAAAAAACTACATAAGTCGGCACATCAAGTTTTTTTTTTTTACTTCAAAATAAAAATAGATGGAGATACTAAGTATGACACAAAAATAATTATAGACTGTTAAGAGGGAAATCTTTCCAGCAATGTAACAAATTTCTATTATTAGAAATCTTACTCTATGCAAACATGAAAGTGTCAACTACCAGATACTGTCAGCTACCGATAGGTATTCCAATTAATAGAGTTGATATTATGATTTTACGTAATGTTACGTTTCTATTCCTCTCGTATCAATTATTTGCATCATCGTGCAGGTGCACATCGAAGAATCTTCGATTCACGTTTCTAGACTTCCTGACACTCGTTGACACAAAAACTCCGTCTCGAGGAACGTAAGAAGCATACTTTCTCTGATCGATCGATCTTCGCGAAGACGTTAATGAATCTCTTACCTCGTTCAAAGGACTGAGATCCTCCGACTCTGCTTCCCTCTTGACGACCGGCCCGGAAGCTGCGTACGCGACCAGCACCGTCAAACCAAACAGCACGTAAGTTATCCTCATGTTGTCTTCTTCTATATTACGGTTAAGTTATCCTGAGAAAAGCAAGGAACGATAAAACGATCGTGTCGAACACTGGAATGACATCCGTGTCGAAATGTCAAGTGAAAGGACACGGTCTAACAAGATTTTGTCAAATAGTTATACTGCAAGTGTCGCGAAGCGTAACGCCAAGAAATACACGGTACTAGTGTTTATACAAGTGTAACTTCTAATTGAATAAAAATGTAAAACCCGTGCGATAAGTGCGTATTGAAAATCGAGTGAATACCGGATAAAAATTTCAATCGTACGAATCGTAAATGATACAAAGTTTGAAAGACCGGCCACCGGTGGAAGACAGAATTTACCGCGATCCTGTTCAGCTGACACGTGGGAGTATGGAAGCACGTGGTTGAATTAGAGAAAGAAGAAAAAGGAAGAAAGGCGTGTGGCGTGATCAACTTACGAACAGAGAGTGCGTGTAGCAGCGCGAGTGCGTGAGCCGAGATGTGTAGCTGACGGAGCTCGAAGCTCGTTTGAGGACCACGGTGAAGGAGATCCCGATGTCTTAGCAAGCCGAAGGGGAAACGAAGCCAAGCATGTGTGCCCCTTCGAGAATCGAGAATCGAGCTTCGAGAATCGCACGCCTTTACCTACCAGGTGGGAGGCAGCTTCGATTTGCTCCGCGAATCCCACGCAACCTCGTTCTCTCGGCTCTCGAAATAGCCAGATCTGTCCCGCGAGTGCCACCACGGGGATCCGCGAGTTTACGCAACCCTAGCGGAAGATCCCCTAGAAACGGGGATGGCATTTCAAAGTCGAATCCTTTGTGGATCGAGGACTCGTATCGTGGGATCGGCTCGAGGAAAAAGTGGGGCAAGTCATCGGTGCGTAGAAAAATAAATTGTGCAATAAGGATGGTGAAAACAAAATGTTATTTAAGATTTTTGAATAGCTGCTTTGGAAGGGATCATAGTGTATCGTGAGATTGGTTGCAATTTGAGAAGTGGAAAGGACCAGAAGTGATGGAAGTGGAAGAATGATGTTCAAATTTGTGAGCGTGTTGATTTAGAACCGGTTGTGTACAATTCACTTGAACTGAGAAGAGGGTTCTAGGCGAATTATGTAACAGAATATTATTCAGGATTCTAGACCTTTGCAGAAGAAACAAATTTAATGCTTCTTTGTAAAGTAATTTGTGTACAAAGCTATTGTTGATTCTAATGGGTCTCGAAGAAAAGCTATCTGGGTATTGTTGTCCTTTTGAGAACAAGATTCTCAGATTGCTCAACAAAGACATTTTTCCGCATTATAATTTTAAAGTGATATTCGACGTACTAATTCTTCCTGTCAATAGTTCTATAATTTTATAGTAGAATTGTTAGATCTTCCTGTTTGCACACGGTATCTTTAGAAAGTTGCTAAACAGTCCGTTCAAAATTTGTAAAATTTTATAACGTCGACTTCAATTTCGATATCTTCCCCCGTCTTCCCCACGCTCGCAAATATAATCGTAAAATTATACAACTAAGAAGGAAAAGTAGGAACACCCACTTATATAATTAAATATTTATACGCGAGTCGATGCGTTCGTCGATCCCGATTTGGCGACCTAACCTAAAATGGTCGACAGAATGAGCGCTACCGTTAGTGTTTCGATTATCGATGTTCCTATTACGACCCGATCAATTATAATTTTATTTTCGACGCCCGGTGCACTGTCGCTTTCTCACTGCGTTATCTCATACAACGTTGTAGCATCGTAATGCCAATTACGCAACATCCAGTTTCTCCAAATTAGACCATTCGCCTTTCTCGCTTTACATATTATACTCGAGAGTGTAACGAGGACGTGACAAAAACTCTGTGATCTTATTGCTTTAATTAAAACGAGCTACTTTGTATGCCACAATATTTTTACTATCACCGTGACTAACACCTTGAAGACCGTATGTTTTATGGAAACAGACTTCTGCAATCTTAACATGTTTGTTACTGACTTGATTAGCCTATTACTTCTTTTTACAAAATAATACTATGTTAGATCTTGAACATTGCACGATATACGTACTATAATTCTGTCCTTTGTGTTTATACAAATTATTCGTAGGTTTTCTAACAAGTAAACAAAAGTCAAGGATAATGGTGTAAAGCGTTCATGAGTACATAACACTAATCCACATCAAAGTGGTAACAGCTTTTCTCGTTTCAAGACTGCTTTATGGGACCATTTCTCACGAGAAATACATAATTTAGCGAGTTCTAAAACCACTCTTTATCAGAAATCATTGTTCAGACCATCTTAAGAATACGTTACGTTAATAAAATCCGTAAATTAAAGAAACTCATTCACTTATTTTGTAACAGCGCTAATTCAACGATTTTTAAAGGCTTATCCAATTGATAATTCGCGTTCTGTTAAAGTCGTAGCCGTACCATAAATACCGAATATCAGAAGCTGAATTAATAGGACTAGCTGACGTTATCGTGAAATTCGAAAGTACGATTCGAAATGCGACCCACGGACTGGCCGATAGAAATGATCAAGGACGCGTTTCCCTAGTTGGTTCTTGAATGCAACTGAATCGACGCTTGTGTCGGCTAATTCGAGCGCCGCCGCAGTCGACGACCAACACGATACCCTACGTGCTCGAATTACTTTATTCAATATTTAGTTTTCCCTTAGAACGTTACGAAACTGAGTAAAAATTATTACCGTAGAGATTTTATACAACTAGGTTTTTACAGTGGGAGATGAAATGCTAAAATTTATATATTATTAAAAAATATTTGAACTCCAATGTTCCAGATTAAAGAAGTACTTAAACTGTAATTTTAACCTAAACAATTATCTTAAGTTCAGTACCCCTACAGGTGTTTGAAAACTTTAGTATTCGATGTATTCGAGTGTTAGTATTCTGTAGCAAAAGGATGAGCATACAGCTCTGTTCAAACAATTTCGTGTACCATAATATATTTCAACTTCGAAGGTGGTCCTTGACTGAATTTCATGGAAGACGCGGTCAGTAGAGAAGATACGAGAGAATTATGTTAATTGTAGAACACGTAAGCAAGCTTTGAATTTTAGGGAAACTTGCGTAATTGCGCTCATTCTGAGCCTGAAATACTTATTAATACTCATCACGTATCGAAGTGGATTCACCTTACGAAAGCGTCAGCTTCACGGTCGACAATAAAACGCCGTTCATTTTTAATCGTCAAATTAAAGTACAAGATCATATTCTACACATATGGTTCAAACAAAAATAGTTTACCATAGTTTAAACAAACCGAATACACAAAGAATTATTGCATAAAGTTATTATAACAATTTCACCATAAGAACATTAACTTCGTCTTTAAGTGTCATACGACACTAAAATGCTGAGATTAATGGTTGCATATTTTAAGATAAGCTCATAACATCGAAAGTGCGAATACTATTTTAGAAAGGAGGCGTTTCGTCATCAACGATGGTTATCTCGTTCACAAAGTAAACAGGATAAAATTCTAAATACCATCGTTCTCGAAGAAGAGAGAAAATGGAGTAGGAAATGCACGGGCGTAGAAACAGGGCATTTAAGTAGTACAAGTATTGTGTGGTCAGGCAGCCCGGTCGTCCTGTGGTGCCACACAGCGTCCAAATACAGAAACACGTCAGGTATTTCAATATCACGACAGGGTCAATGCAGACCAATTCACAATTTTACTTTTGAAAACAATATATTTGCTCAGGTATTTATTTTGTCAAAAATGCAAATGTCAAGGCAAATGTGCTCATTTGTATTTTTAACTGTGATGAGAATTTTTATCGAATGTTTTTGAATATAAATTCACTGCTTCGAATTATTATATAGCAACCAAATGAATGGTAATTTTTGCTACTAATAATAAGATTGTACCTTAAAATTCGATCACAGAAATTCGTGATTGTAGTTGGTAATTAATGGTTGAAGGTCTATAATAATTACAAGGATGTAGTTTTAATTGGATATTGTAGTCGGTAGTTATTAGCAATTTGAAATTGACCATTACCTTAGACATTAGAAGATGATTGAACCGATAGAAAGAAACTGATATTAAGCATAAAATACTGTAAAGAAAGAAAAAAGAAAGAGGAACGGAATTCATCGAAGAAGCCGGAAGATATGTTGTTACGTAAAGCCAGTATCGGTTTGCCCAATATGAAAGTCGATATCCGAGCACGAAAGGCAATGGTATACCAAATCGTGTGAGTTTCGGGAGTAAAATGGACCTTTTTGCGATCCCCGAAAAGTGGAACAAGCCAGAGAATGAAACGTCCACAGCCGGTTCCGGGGCGAGCGGGCTTACGCAACTATCTGATTCAAAAAGAAAGTGGATGCTCCGGTTCCTCTCATAAATTCGCGTCGCTTGGTCACGATCGATATTCCGACAGGCTTCTCCTCGTACAACCTTGTAATACATTACATCAGACGTTGCACTTCCTTAACGGCAACAAGATCTCATCGATTTCGATAAATTCGGCCCGCGAAGCACGCTCGAAACGCTCGCGCGACGAGAAAGTTGTAACTTTCCACGCGGACGGAAAAAGTGCAAACATTTTCTTTTCTGTGCGCGTATAATATTTATGAAATTATCCTAGGCGCCGATTAGATAGATCGATACGTTTACTCACCTGTCTCGTTCACCTCGAAGGCTCCAAAGATCGTCAACGGGAGTTCGAACCCGATATTGCAACGCGTGCGTTTTTTTCACCGTTTAATCAGATCAAACGGTTAACTCGCCAGGACGCGATAACTGGTTTGCCGACAAAAGTTGTACCCTTCTGATCGAAATTATGTCGACAAAAAATCGCGGCAAAAACCGATAGAAAGTATTGTAGTCATTCCACTTTGAAAGGAACGGGAATGATATATAGAGCTGTAGTCACACACGAGAATACATAAAATGTTTTTTTCGTTGCACAGAGGTTCTCAGTTTCTGATCGACGATCACAATCACCATCACTGCTTTTCGACACTTGTAAAACACGCAGAAATACGAAACGGAATCGTGAGCGGCGTACCGTTTCTAACGCGAAGTCGATACGTCGAAACTCGAAGTCGGTGCGAGACGCTTCGATGCCGGAATAGAGACGAAGAGACGGTCGACGCGAACGAGAAGGAAAGTCATGGGGAAATTGGTCGAACCAAACGCTGGCACGTTGCTTCTGTCCACGGCGACGAAGGTGGGCGAAATTTATGGCGTAATTCCAATGAGTGCCGCGTCACGCACAGCCAATCCACCTTTTTCATTAGCGTTTCCTGACACCCTGAAGATTGACGTGTCTCGCAATTATCTGCCAACAGATAACGGGTCTTCTGGCGCAAGTCGAAGAAATTGTAGACGTTCAGAGGTTAAATGGAGCAATAACTTAGGTCTAAGTCCACTTTGAGATACTGGTGATATGCGAGGAGGGGTAAAATGGGGATGGTTTGCAAATTTTTTCACTTTCCGATTTAAGAACTTTTGAACCAAAAAGTTGTACATTTTTATATTTTGGATCCTCATATTTATTCGTATTTGAAGTTCCAAGTTCTATATTTTTAATTTATCAATTCTTTATTTCTGGGACCATAAGTTCATTTAAACAGGCATTCATTGTTCCATCCGAAAAATAAATATTCATAGGAAACAATTGGCATACGATACAAGGTAACAAGCTGTTGATGTAATTATTTCATTAGTACCGTGTTCTAACCCACTTTCACGCGTTTCGGACGAAGGCTGTTCTTAGTCACATCTTTCCAATTCTCACTTTCTCGATCGCATCGAAGCACGATTTGACCAAGTAATCGTAGAGACGTCATCCGAAGTACCGATGGACCATGGCATTCAACACTTTCCCTTTCACGAATTCGCACGGTTGCCATCATAAAGACTCTTACCGATATAATAGCGGAGAAGCCAACGAGCTTCTTCCTCGCAGTTTAGGTTGAATACCTTTACGTAACACAAGCTCGTGTCCGTGCGTTACACGTATCCTTACGTATCTTTAGTCGCGTGTAATGACTTCACGTGACCGTTAGCTCGTACGAATTGATAGTAATGGGTATTAGATACTCGTATCTGCAAGTTTGTTTGATGGTCTCCCAGAATATTTCGGAAAATTTTACTCGAAACTTGAAGGTAAAGTTTTGTGGAATTTTAAGGTCAGGAATGAAACTTCGTAGATATATCACTTCTATTTTAAATTCCACCACAAATCACAGATTTCAGTTGTTATTTATTAAATTCAAATTTTCAAGAATTAACTTCCAGCGTTCAACTATCACTTTGCATTAACCATGTACCAATTACTATCAATTACATGTTTTTAAGTACAGCTACTATCAATTACCAGTTATTACGTACTACCAGTAGTAATTACCTGCTTCCAATAACCTTCCAGTTACCAGTAGCCAATTATCAACAACCTTCACCCAGCAATCATATTCGATGATCAGTTACGAATTTCAATGATCAGTTTTGCACACGATCTATAAACGTCTCGTAGCCATCGCTAGCTCATGCATATTCGTAAGCCGAATAAATATATCATCCTTCACTTTCTCTATAGAGCGCTGTCACGAAACTTCCTATACTATTTTTGCGAATCGTTTTCCCATATGTTTATGAACGTCCGTGCAAGTTACGTTGATTCGATACTTAATTTCCTCCAAAAAAAAGAGCAGTAACATGCCGGTTACGACATGAACGTAAGATGTTTCCGGGCCGGTGAAAGTCCACTTTAATCGTTCCATGAAAACGTCTCTCGTGTTCATTCGGATCCTCCCAAAAACCAACTACAAGATCGTAATTGTGTCATGCGGAACGGAAACAAGAAGTCCACCAAAGTGTGAACCACTGCGATAATCGAGGTAATTTGTGGATGTAGAATTATGTTCAGTCCATGTTAGATCTTCAGGGAATGTTAGATGTTGAAGCTTTGCTGATTGCAGGAGAAACGAGTCTATTTCGCACGTGATTGCACGATGCTTGTCTCATGACACATTTCGCAATTTTTATACCCCGTGTAAATTGCAGAATTGATTTGTTAGAAAAATTTTCACGGGATTGAGCAAAGTATAAAATTTACAACTTGTGTCGTAATGTATGATAAAACTTGTAGTTCAAATGTCACCATAAAAATTCTTGGTCATTTAGGTATAGGAGCGGTGCATGGTAATTAAGATGAAATAAGAAACGGGTTTTTAATATTTATTCATATTGCATTAACGCGTGTTTGGTTTTTTATGGAGGTTTCCTAAGTCTATTAATATTGTCTACAAGAAGGGATTTTGAAAACTTGCAAACTTTTGAAAATTTGAAAGTTCGGAAATTTGGAAATTGGAAAAGATTTAATTATAACATTTCATATTTTAATTTAGGTTCACCGAGTCCCTACGCCAATGAACATTTCAGTTCACTTTCTGCAAGTTATTCAATTTAAGAATTCCTCGTCAACGCCTCTGACGAATAACAGTTATCTGTTCCTATAAGAACATTGTTATTTCGTTACGTAAACCTTCATACGATCCGTTTACGTAATTATTATACGAAAACATTTCGCCGTAGGATGAAAATGAAATTTCACTTTCCTTCTGTAACTCGTTTTAGAACATCTAGTCGTTTAATGCGTATTCCAGAAACGACCAGGTTCCATTCAATAATAAATCACGTAGCATAATATTTAGAAAACGAAAAAAGTGTATCATTTTTTGTCGACAATTTCGGAAGTGTGAGTCGTTAGGCTAAAGGTTACAATGATATGTCTCGTTTCAAATCGAGCGACACGTAACAATGCACGAATAGAAAGCGATCTTCGAGACGGAATTGAAAGTAAAAGTCCTTCGGATCGTTGCGTAATACTCGAACTTGTGAAATTTCCGGATGAAATGGTACACGGTCCAAGACCTTAAACTTTGCAGCTGCCTCACACGTTGGAAGAAAGGTTTCCAATACCATTATTAATTGTTCGTTACAATCTATTAGATATTCCAGGTTTTAAGCAATATTTAATACCAACTACAAATGAGAATATTCTGTACATTTTTCGAAAGTATCTCGATGAACGTGTGTCAATTTTCCTGAGCAATATATCTCGTAAGCACGCGAGTACTTGGAATCATTAAAAACCATGAACGGAAATAAACGTTTTATTTATTGGGTGCAAAATGTGTAGCAATATAAGGTAATGGGCAAATAAGGTGCCCGTCACAGAGCTCGTGGTGTATATGCGAAAATGATTTGTGAAATCTCTTAGTGCTCCTAAATGCAAATATGTCACGGTATATCACCGATCTGAATTAATTACAGGTTTACATAAACAAATATGGAAAGTGCTAGAATCCATTAAAATTAAAACAAGAATAAAAGCAGAACTAATCTTGTTTTCTCTAAGACTTTCAATAACTACCATTGTATACAAATGAATGAACGCAGCCAATCGTGAAACACAATGAAACTGGCGATAAATTATACACGAACGTGAATGGAGCAATTTATTATTGACGCAATGAACTGGTGCGTTGACCTTTTGCACAACGAACCACGATTAAAAAAAAATGCTAATGAGGATCTCGTAAAATTTCGAAACTATGAGATGAAAACGGTGATACGGTGACATCGTGATAAAGTCCAGGAACTTTTTCTGTTTCTGTAAGTGCTAATGCGATCGCGGACGAACTCATGTTAATTCGCAGAGTAATTAGCCGTAGAATCAGCTGCGGGGTTATGAAAGATCTCATTTTCTTGAGGCTTCGGGTCAACCCTGAAACAGAAAAATTTATCGGTCAGTGGGCAGACAGAAATATCGCGAGTGAGGTTGTGTTTTGCTCGCGGGGAAAAAATTCTTACCATATTGAATATAAATTGAACGTTTAAGAGATGAAGTTGCGATTTTGGTTGAAATTAATAATGATTTGTATCAAGATTGTTCTACTTGCAATAAATATTTTATGACAAAAAAGTCTACCCCATTTTTTCACCAGCGACAATAAATTTTCCGATTTCCATATGTAGTCTCACAGTCGTAATATTATGAAATATTGAAACAGACTATATAACGGGTCGATCTTTGATCTTGCAACAGGTCCTTGCAATTTTCTTCTAGCCACGTTACACAAACCGTAATTGATTTCTTTCGAGGCGCGTAGCCAAGATTGAGATCACGCGTCCATCTAATAAACATGAATCAAAATGAAACAAAGTTCGTTGAATAATACATTTCAAAGTAACGTTGTTACTGTACAATTTTCTTCAAGATTCATTGTTTTGATACCGAAATCTGAACGTATCTTTTACACTGGACTTACGGAATACAAAATGGCGGATTTTATTTATTCTCATAGTTCAGTTTCAATTTAAATATAAATGGTCACTTAACATTTGTAAATTTAGGTTTAAAGAAGAAATTTACACGAACGCCATTTCTACTAGCAACTATTTCACGATGATCAAACTTCTTATAACATTACGAAAGAGTACGATAGCATCGGCTAAAAAAAAGTCTTGTTCATAAATATTCGACGAGGCAACGAGAAATCGGAAATGGTTGACGGTAAAAGGTGTCGTTTGCGAGTTGTGGCAACAATTAATTGCAATTAGCTCTTCGCTTTCGTTCCTCCATGAAGACACGTGTTCTCTAGATGAAGAACGGTTTCGAATGACTGGCAGGTTCGAAAGGCTACTGTGACAAAGACGAACGACAAAAAATTTTGCAAACGAGATCCAAGGGTCAAGCTGTGTCTTAGCTTCGGCTTTCTTTTCTAAATGGAAAGTGACTGGCCTTCGAGATTGACGTCCGATCTTTGCGCTCTGTTATTATGCAAAAAACCGTGGAAAACGGTTGGCCACTTATCTAGTACGATATAGAATGCTTTATGGCTGGACACTGCTCGGTTATATTCTACTTGTTCCTTGTATGTGCCGTCGGTATTATTCTGAAATCCTTAATCGCATAACCTGTTTATGTACGACCACTCTTTGATTTAAATTCGAAACGAGTGGACTTGCAATGGTAGAAAGGGGTCTTGAAACTTTTGGCTTTTGGAAATTTGGGAGATTAGGAATTTTGGAAATTTAGGGAGGTTGAATTAGAATTTTGGGAAACTGAGAATTTTGGGTTTGAGAACTTGGGATTTGAAGAGTTGGAAATTTGGGGATGTGGAGGTGTAGGGGATCTGGACATCTGAGGAGTTGGGAATTTAAAGATTTGGAAATTAGAGGAGTTGGAAATTTAACCTTGTTATTAGAACCGTCAGCTTTCTATCTCATGCGATTGACATTGACTAAAACTGCAAGGAAACGTAAAATGGATTTCCTCAATGGCGTAAATCGTGCGTTAACATTTCCATCGGTAGTTCGTTGATACCACCGTGACTTTCACGGTCCGATAACGATGGCAAGTGTACGGATCTGGTAAGGCGAGTTGCTTGTGGGTGGTACCGGTAACAGAGACAGATCTTCCGTGTTTATTCGTAGGTCAAACAGTGAAATGTGCTTTCACCTTGCAACTTCATGGACAGCCTCGACCGTGAATGGTAAAACGCGATTATGAACGACACGCCGTGTGGTGTGTTACAATGTAATAATCTACGATCGAAAACTAATTGCACTTATCTAGTACCTTGAAACCGCAACTCAATTAACGACTGTTGCTATCGTTATTTATCGTTCATCCAACTCTGCGCACGAAAGCAAACTACTCCATGTTTGTTCTTTAGTGATATAAAACTATTTCACGGAAACTACAAGTTTACATATTAAACTCCCAAAATTCGAAGATACCTAAGGATGATTCTTTATAGACTCCCATTAATCATTTTTAGGAACGAAAATTATAATTCGAGTGAAATCGAGGCATCTGTCAAATGCATTTATCAATAAACACCGTTACATCACGGTATTTAAACATTCTAGAAATGATTTCGAAATCGGCACATTCGCCTACACCAATCTTCTGCGTCCAAAATATCGCGAATAAATTATCCAACTGCGCAACGTTTCGAAATCTTGAATGATTTTCGATTCAACTTCAAACAGGACTTAATTAACTTTGGAGAAGAATGCGTTTCGATAAAGAAATGATTCGGCGTTGAGTAACTAGGATTGCCCAACAAATTGCACGTTCGAAATTCATTTAAAAATGTAGAGATTCTCTTCGAGTCGAGTAAACATGTTTTTGTGTTTCGTCGAGTTTGACGATGAAGCGATTAAATCTGTTTAAAAACGATCATCGTAGGCGGTGAGAGTGGATTCATTCGGTAACGCGTGTCTTTTGTAAGGGCGGAACGACTATGGTGGTTACGTCAGGTGCGAAATTGTATCCATTCGAAAGCGGAACTTCCGACATTGTTGTATTTTATTTTTGAATCACGTAACCTCATATCCCATTACGTTTATATCTTCCTGTACTGGCATGATAATATTCGCTGGAGACAGTGATGAATTATTAAAATACAAAAAGATAGTAACTTCTTTAAGAATTTCTTAAGGTTAGAACAAGACAGATCAGAATCTATTATAGCTCTATAGAGATTAAGTTATAAAAGCGTTAATAATGTATTGTAAAACATAGTAATCTCCATATATTATTAATAAACAAAATATGTGTCAATGTCAAAGAGGTTATAGCACGTGCTTATAGAAACATCATTTATTATCTCATACCACTGATTTACAGTTATAACGTCTCACGAAAGAAGCTGTACAGAACTTTGAAAAAAGAGTACCGTGAATAAATGAAGCGGTGTATGAAGCATAATTGATTTAGGTCGAATTGAAAGTGCGTCAGTGACGTATCCTGCATCCTTGAATTATCCTCGCGTAGTAAATGATTAACCTGTGCCAACTATTGCAAAATAAACTACCGCAATTATCCTACAACAGTTAATGTTCCACTTTATCTTCTCATTTGCGTTGCAAATTTTATTTCATACTGAACACTGAATTATGTGAACAATTAACAGGTACTTGGAACATCTTTATTTTTTACATAAAGTTTGTACAGAGAGCGATAGTCTATGGTATTGGTAGAGGAATAAAGAGGAAATTAACACGTTGAATGTCGTTGAGGATGATGATCATTGTCATTAGCTATATAACCACGCTTTATGTTGCCATGTATTCTCTCACTGCGCGATGTATTTGTACACGTTGTATTTCTATGCGTTTATTTTTACGCGTTGCATCGCCATGCGTCGTAGTTCTACGTGTGGTATTCCTACGCATCGAATTTCTACACGTTGTATCCTTATGCGCCGTATTCCTAAGCGTCGAATTCCTACGCATCGAATTTCTACGCGTTGTATCCCTTCGAGTCGTATTCCTATGCGTTACAATGCCCGCGACGTATTCCTACGCATTATACTTCTACGCATAGAATTCCTACGCGCCGTATTCTTATGCGTCGAATTCCTACGCATCATATTCCTACGCATTGTATCCTCACGTATCAAACTCCTACGCACATCACCACATAATGCACTATCCAACATACAATTACAAACCCTTCCTAAAGCTAACTACCAAATAATTCCAAAATTATCCTTAACCTAAATTAAAATTTTGATACCGAAGTAATGAGTAAATTACAGAAATTTCATCCGACATTCAACGTGTTATTTTTGTTCACAGTCTCAAGAATCGTTTGGGGTTGCTAGTAGTAATACTAATGGATTCGCTAGGAGGGACCGCGTAAGCTTGCATCGGACGTGGTGCACCATAAGAGGGACGCGGTGTACTGTAAGAGGGACGTGGTGTGCTGTAAGAGGGACGTGGTGGACCGTAAGAAGGCGATGGATCCTCGCCACTATTCGAGGAAGAGCCCAGAACACCGGTGACGACGTTCACTAACGACCCGACCAATTTTACTACAGAATTAAGAATGTCTTTGACCGAATCGCCAAGCATCAGAAGCGGGTTCGGTTGCTTGGGTGGCACGGCAGCCTGGAAAATTGATAAGCACAGTGTAAAAGAGTGGCGGTGAGTTCCCGGAAGTTCTCGAATTGAAAGAAAACTTGGGAACTGAAAGTAAGCGTGGAGAGGCATTTTAAGAGAAAATAAGATTGTAGAGAGAGATCAATTGGAAGAGCTACTCACGTAGGTGTTGGTAGAAGGTCTACCACTGTAAGTATCAGCACCATAGCCCATGGGGTGTCCATAGTCCTTGTGACCGCTGGAAGCTGCACTGGTGCCAGCTATGGTTCCTGCTACCACAGCTTTTACGAGACCCATGACGTCCGAATTGCCGTCAGCTGCGGAATACTGGAAGAAATTCAATTATTAACACACTGTTCAACTTGTATTCTTATTGTCAGAGGTTCAAGTAGAGCTTGGTTGTCACCAAAGTTACTAAGAAGTAATCATTAGAGTTTCGCTCGGAGAGTGACTACATTATAAGAATATTCGAATGTTGTCACAGAATAGTGGTGTACAGTGGTATATACGACACGGGTTTGGTGTGAAATGATTTATTGTTAGAAAAGAACAGTTAACAGAAAAATCAATGCATACTTTGCTAAGACTAGAGAGAACTCCGGCGACGAGATTCGATAGTTGGGACATTTTTCCAGGTCCGATAGGCTGAAAACATTAAACGATGCGGATTATACTCGATGTAATTTCATTTGGGTAGGAATAAGTATCAATGATAACGATCACCTGAAGCAACGAAGCTAGCACACTGTTTAGTAGGTCCGTGATCGATGATCCACCTTCACCTATGGGCTAAAATTCAAGACGTTATTAAACATTAAATAGATATTAAAAAATCAGAGTACTTACGTTACTGATTTGTCGACTCAATGGCATAATCAATGGACCAACAAGAGGCCCAATTAACGGGGCTATTGTTTGAATAAGCGGTGTCAGAATTGACGCTGAATCCGTTGGTCCATCTTCGTTCTAAAATCAAAATTTCCTTATAACTTCCCGTTTTATAACGCATACTAGTCATGATTTACCATATTTCGATCAGAATTTTGAACGTAAGCTAAACTCACTTCGCTAAGTTTCAGTAATATGGGCACGAATATTCCCGGAATGTCGAATCCTGGGTTCTCACCGTCTCCCTACGGAAAGTGAGCTATTTTAGATGATTTTCTATAATGATTCATCAAAACTTACCTGAGATAATTCCTCGAGAAACGGAATGGCAGCACTGAACACGTCAGCTAAATCCGCGTCTGATTCAGGCTGAAAGAGAAATTATGATGTAAAGTGATCTTTGGTATGATGCGTTAACTTAGGACTTTCCAAACTTTTACGGACTTCGACTCATTTTCGAAACGGTCATTCTTTATTATTGGTTAGTTGAGAATTTTTAAAAATTCGTTGTTAAAACTTAATACTCTTACGTCCTAAATAAAAAAATTCCAATTTCTTGTAGTCCTAAAGTTTCAAGATTCTTACGTCACTAAGATCCTCCAAAATCGGTGCTGCAATATTAAATAACTCGATAATAGCCTGGATGAAACCACCTTCCTCTTCATCGTCTTCCTCGCTTTCGCTGCTGGAACTTTCGTTGGAGCCATTATTGTCGTTTCCTTCGTTGGTCTCGACGTCGCCATTTCCGTTGTCTTCGTCAACGTCATTCTTCTCGGTGCTCTCTTCGCTGTTACCGTCACTTCCGTTATCGTCATCCTGTAAGTTTGATCTGGTTCCAATGAATTCATGCGACAACGAGATTTGTAATTAAGCTTGTACTGAAACTTGTCTATTTGCTCACGTCATTTCACTCCATGGTAACGTAATTTTCAATACTTAGAGTAAATAAAAAGCAATTAATGCTAAACCGAAAAAGTAATCAATCAAACGGGATAACCGTCATTAAATTTACCGCCCTTTTCGCTTCAAATTATCGGTATAAAATCTACATATATTTGAGGAAAATAAAAATTATCGACATTAAACGTACACAAAAAATAAAATATCGAACGTACACCTGAGTCTTAGATAAAAATTTAAAAGCTAATCTGAGCAATTTATTAGTTGATCTGCATAATTTGTGAAATATAGATATTTTAAAATCGAATATTGTAATGACAAGTTTGTATAATCGTGAGTGAACGTGTTCTCCGGATATGAGTACAGTTAAAAAAAGAATTGAAAGTAGTTTGTGTGTCGCAATCTAGTTGTCCACATGTATTGAAAAAAAAGGTTGTATTAATTAATGAGAATGTACTCGTTTACTATTAATCGTACCGATTATTCGAAATCACTTGCACAACAGGTCGTACAGAAAAATATCAAGAAAAATGATAAAACTGGAAACGAAAGTCAACGTACCTCAATTTCCTGCGCCAGTGACGTCTGACCACGTCTTCCTTGTCTCAACGCTGACTGAAATAAACGGAATCGACTTCAATAAGTTTCCATGAAACCATCATAGTTCGTTCAATGAAACAGAAAGTTGGTATAGATGACCTTTACGTAAAAAATTCAGAGATGAATAAAAGTGATGACCTTTTCTACACGTGTGTTTATTTTTACGCTGAGGCCGTGACACTTACGATTTATTTGAAATTGTTTCTTTTAGTAAATAAATTATTTACTCATTATTTTGAGTAAATAAGTCGAGGAAGCTGTTCGTTCGCAAGCTAATCGCGAAGCATTTTCGTCCTCCTTGATTCGGTAAAAAGATAGGACAAGAAAGATGTTCGTTTTATTGCGAAACGATCTAATCTGCGGCCTAAAAAAAATTGTCCATGTCATGGACGAAAAGGTAAGCTGTTGCAGAGTGGATCGACACGTAGCTACGAAATTCTTCTCGTTGATTCATCCTGTGTCTTCATCTCTGTCAACTCGTTGAATTTTGTTATGCAACGCATTTCGATATTTATTGATTCTACGATTTGTGCCTCCAAATATCGATGGCATTTCAAGGATTAAGTACATTAAAATATGCATCGAGGATTTGCAAACTTAAATATTCAATTTGACATCTTATTGGTGTACCAACGTACTCTCGTTATATTGCCATGTGGTTGGAGAGTTACATCCTGGGGGTTGACAATGTAATGGATTAATTAGTGCATTCAGAAGACTGTAGAGCATTAGG
This sequence comes from Megachile ligniseca, assembly GCA_945859555.1. Taxonomy (NCBI): domain Eukaryota; kingdom Metazoa; phylum Arthropoda; class Insecta; order Hymenoptera; family Megachilidae; genus Megachile; species Megachile ligniseca. The sequence goes on from OX243786.1 coordinate 9,623,209, forward strand.
TGATGCAACGTGAGAAACTTTGTTGGGTGATATAATGCGAGGGGATGCAACACGTGGGAAACACAATGCACAGAATATAAACGTTACTATGCACGAATTAATTTCGAATTATCTCAATCTCCATTTCCGTAATCAACCAATTTCCACTTGAACCTCTATCAGTAACAAACTTACCGGCGGTTTTTTGTTGTACGAATTTTGTGTTCTCGGAGGAGGCGGATACCTTTGAGCCACAGGAACTTTCTGAGCGACAGGAGCTTTCTGAGTCGTCGTTTTCGTTGACTTCTGAGAGTCCAACGGAGGAGGCTTCAGATCCGTCGTCAAGCTGTTGTTGTTCCTCAACGCCGCGAACGTCTTCAAAAACTGACCAACAACCGACGGTCCCTTAGACTTCTTTTTCGATTGTTGCTTCTTCGAAGATTCCTGCTTCTTCCCTTTATTCTTCCTCTCTTCCTTCTTGTTATCGTTTGTGGTGTACGTCACCTCTTTGTCGTCCTCGAACACCACGTTTATTTGCCCAGACTCGTTCGTCAAAGTATAATTGGTATCGAAATACGGTGGAAACTCGTCGGGAGGATCTCTGGTCGGTATCAAGACATACTTGTCTCTGTCGCTTCTCCATGTCGTCGTTTCTCCCGCGTTTTCTCTCGTGAACGTGATCACAGCCTCGAATGGGACCTTCAGAAGCGGTTTTACATTGACTGTCGAGTTTCTTTGAGACATTGGCTCGACGCTTCGTATCGGTATCGGGATTTTGTCGTTGAAAAGCGGATTGTTAGTGGTGAAACTAGCATTCAGATTGAAAAACGCCAGATTGTTAGGGACCTTCCTCTCTACCCCATCGAAAAAGTATCTAGTGACGAAGGGGTCGTTCGGGATCTTAACGTTGTCGGTCGTAGCCACGGGAAGATAAGTCCTCGCAGGAGTCGTGGCAGAACTGAAATTGTTCGGCAGAATGTTGTTCCTGAGGTCGATATTTGGTCCAGGGTCGGGCAATGGCGGGACAAAGAACTGCGGTTCCGATATCTTCGCGCTGTTAAAAATATTCTTGAAGGACTCCTTCGGCCTGGGTAGATTTATATTCGCCGATATCTCCAGAGGACTTGGAATAGTGGTATCAAAAAATCCCACGTTCGTGAAACTCGGGGTTTGTCGATTGTTGAACAAACTGTTCGAAGTGACTCCATTGATGGACAACGTCGACAAGTGTGGATTGATGATTTGCTTCTCCACAATCGGAAAGTTTCCGTGTCTCATGGGAAGTCTGATCATCTCCGACCGTCGGCCATTTTCTAACGGCCTGACGGTCGCGGGAAGCTCGACATTTTTCATGTTAAGATTGTTCACGTTCGCCGCGTATCTCACGTTATTCTGATTCATGTTCACCAAATTTCGAACACCCATTTGGTTGACAACCTGAGGGTTCCTGTGCATCGAATCTCTTATAATTTGAGGTTGTACGGTATTGTCGAAGGCCACATCTGGAGCCTTGGTGTTACCAGTAGCCGTCGCAGTAGGATCTTTTATGGTGGTTAACGTGATGTTGATCCTGGACGCCATTAGACTCATCACGTACTTCGCCCACGCGACCAAATCATCCTTCGAGGCGATTTTCAAGGGTAGTTGGATCTCCAGGATCTTTGGGACGGTGGAGAAACCGTTTGATGCGTTTTCTGGAGAACGTTTGATAGGTGGTGCGGGCATTGAAATCACCAGGTTTGTTACTACGAGCATAATAATCGGGTAGGACCTTGGTAGCCTTCCTGATAATAGAAACAACATTCTGGGGTGTGGAACTCTCGTGCTAAGTGTAAGAAATACCTCTCTAACACGTTCGATGAATTCTAATTATTCAAAATATGATCGTTACATTTTTTAAGTAACTCAACTTTTGCTGTCGTTATTCGATTGTACTTTCGTATAGCCGTTCACTCTGACTAAATTTGAAACACTTTAATGGTCCAAGCGAATTGGTAGAACGAAAACCGGCACTGTGACATTTCTCAAAACTGATACAACTATCATTCTCTGTACAGTATTCTCTGGATGAGCATCTGTATCGCCGTGATTTCACATTATTGAATCGAAAGTGAACGAAAGGAAAAGTCGACGACAAAACGCGACGAAGAAACTGAACCGATGCTTTGAAAAAATGCTCGTTTTATAGCGGTTGACCAATAGATCGTCCCTTTCCTTTGTGATCGTGGAAGCGTGCACAGTTCATCGTCGATCGGGATATTGGCACTCTTAATGACAGTGCCGCGGCTCCGTTCACTTCCGTAGTTGCGTTCGTCATCATCCAGGGTGCAATTACTCGGAGAAGGCACGAGACACGCGAACTACAATCGATAACAAACTTTCTCGACGCAACGGCTACCGTTTAACCTGAAAAACGTGCGCAAACGTTTTACCTAGACCACGTCATTCTACGATTTACTAATCCTTTTGCGTTACAATGTAATACGACTATTACTTGCGGCTAGATTAACTGATACGTGCTTATTATGACCACACGCGAACTGTGTTACGTGCGTAGGGAGTCTGGATCCTGGAAAGATTGGAACTTATGAAGTTAGAAAACTTGATGGTCTTGAAACTTTAGAAAACTAAGATCTAGAGAGATTGAACAAAGTTTGGGAAAGTGACTGGAAAAAAACAATCGTCCATTGCAACAGCGATCTTGAAGTTTGAATAGAGAAACAGTGAACTTGATCTGCAGGCACGTTCGTTAACCATTTCATCGGAGAACAAAGCAAGGACGGTTTAGCACGATCCCATGCTGATGAAAGTTATATTCCATTATTGTTTTATGAATTTCATTGTATTACAACTGCGACGGTGATCACGACGGTGATCAACGTGTTAATCTATTCATCACAAACGTAAAAAAAATTACATGCTTGAATCGATAGAAAACAAAATGGAAAATTGATCGAGTTTCCAGATTGAAAAGTCACCGTCCTACAGAATCGAAAGATGAGGTCAAGAAAAACCAGAAGAACATTACGCACGATATTAGACTCATAAAACTCAAAGGATACAAGGAAAAATAACACAACGATCATTTTTTTCGAGCTAAATTACGGTTATGATAGTGACGTTAGAATAAGCAGTGTATTACGTACGTCTTGATTGAGATCACAGCACGAAGCATCCTCGAACGAACAGGTTTCGCAACATGTCTCAAACCCGAGGCGTTTTACAACGAACACCGTTAGATCGGTTTACTGACCAGCCTCAAAGTAGTGTTGTATCGCGACAAAACGATCGCATCCAATCTCTATCGATCACGTTTTATGGTATGAGTTCTCTCAAGGTCGACTTACTCGATTTGTATTACAATTCCTGGACCGTACAATCATGGCCTGCAGTTCCAGAAACATGCATTCTGGTTTGTGCAATGGTTACATCACGACAGACTTGTTTATGTTTCTTCTATCAAACTTGTTTGAATCACATTGCTTCCGCTGGACAGCAAAACGCTTCAAATCGAAGAAATGTCATTTTATTTCGTTTCGGTTTTATTTAGAGATTGCATGATTGGAGATGCTAAGACTTGATGAATTTGGAACTTGGAAAGTTTTGAACTTGATGAGTTTTAAATGTGGAGATCAGGACCCAGATAGTTTGGAACCTAGAAAGTTTTGATTTTCGACAGTCAATCATTTCCACAACAGTTCCAAGTAATCCCACGTGTTGGTCAATGCCACCAAACGAGCGAACATCGAAAAGGTTATCCTTTTGAATTTAGGTCCCTTGCTCAACACGAATCTCTCCTGCAAGAATAGTGCCTATGAATCCGCATCTGATCAAAGATTTATAGTCACCTTTCCAACAGAATCGCAAGGACCGGTCCTCGATTGGAATTCGAAATGTTTGCTTTCCTCTTACGACGGATTAATATATCGTGAATGGAACGTTTTTTATGAACTATGTTATAAAAACGAAACTAACTTTTTTCGAAATAATCTAAATTATCTACTTACCAATAAATACTGATCGCGAACATAACTTTAGGTAGATATGGTCGATAATCGATCAGATAACTTCCTGATCAACTCTGCCATTAAACGAAGTTAAGTATCTTTTCTGCCTTGGAATACTTCGTCATGCTTGTTAAACTTCACAAATCAACCGATTATGTTTGAAAAGGCGCCAGTCTAAAAACGCAGTCGAAAGTGTAAGTTGAACAACAAACAAGTTCAGTGAACCTCGCGATTCTTCGACTCGTATCATCCAAATTTCGTGCTTTCAATCGCGAATTTCACGCGTGTCATCGAGAAATCACACGTGAGCCTTTCACTTTTTTCTCTGCGCGTTACGAAATCTCCTATAAAGGTATGATAAATAACGTTTCCTGTTCAACGACGATTCAGAGAGTGGATTAATTGCTCCGCGAAGTGAAACGAAGTAAAAATTTTCGGCGATAAAGATTCTGCTTTCGTAAATAGTGGTAAACAATTGCGTCGCTTCCTTCCTGGTGCGGAATCGTATCCGATCTCGTAACGACAATCGCAATTAACCGGCTTTCACGATCAGAAAATCATCCTGTTATTAATAAGTATATTTATATGTTTTAACGTCGCTTCAACGAGCACGGACTAGACGGAAAACGGTGAAATACGTGACATTACTTTCTACACGGCTAATGGATGGTCTACGTAGAATTTTATTGCGACGTATGCATCTGTGCATCGTGTTATTAGATTTTTTCTTTCCTTCAAAGTATCATTATTCGTCTGTTATGTTGCCGTGGAAAGTAAAATTGAATCATTCGTTGTGATTTTTTGCGGAGTTTTGACACTCTCTTTCTGTCATATGAATTTATAGATATTGTAATTAACAGAACTGGATCAAAATTATATGCTTTAACGAATATAAGTTTTTTTTACAGTAGATTAACTGTTTAGATGTAATAATGAAACCGGTGGAAAATATTTTTCCAACGTGTTCCAACGGAAATCGCACAAAATCACATCGATCCGAGCAAGAACTGGTTTGCTCGGAATTCGCGTGAACTTATCGATAGACTGCTTTATATTTCATAGTTCGTAATCAGCACGGTGCACCTTTCATTTTGCGATTTCGTCGACAACGAGATCGTTGTTTCGCACGTAGTTAAATATCTTATGACATTTAACATTTATTTCGTTTTATAAAATGTGGAGCACACAGCTATTTAACTCTGTTATTGTAAACGGTATACCTAACAAAATTCTATCGAGCTTTATTTATAGGTGCTTTATAATAATTATGTTAATGAAATGGTAGTAATGTTAATAAAAGGTGAACAGAGGTGTCTCCGTCTAGTGAACGTACAGACAAGTAGAAATAATCGAAGACACGAGCTATCGATTCTGTAGTGGTTCGCGCTGTCGGTAAAATCGCGATCGATAGTCATTGAACCATTTTTGTTCCAATTCAAAATTTTACTCTTTCGCTACTTCTTTTTTTTAGTTGGCGAATATCCTGATACAAAATTGACTTAATTATAACTTATTGCACCTTCATGTGTTGTATACAGATTAGAAGTCCTTTGTCATGCAATATTGTAATTACTCAATCTTCTAAACGATGATAGTTACGAAAGTTGACAGAATTCTCATAAAAACTTTCAGTATTTGGAAACTAGGTTGAAAGTGTAAGTACGCAAAGAACGCGAAAAGCATGAAAACGGTGCGATAAAAAGAAAAATCCCGACACGTGTGCATGGATTGAACCGTGGCATGGAGGGCATAATCGGTTTCACTTTTACACAGTATAACGAGCATCATATAATAAACGAGTTCACGCGTGAAACTTGGGTTTTAGACGCAATCGAAAATACATACGTCCGTGCGAAACGATCTGAGTGCAACAGTCGCGTTTCATGCAAATACGTTAGCTGCAAGGTTAGCAACATTCGCGTCGTGATCAATCGTGAAATATCGATGTTCGATACTAAATCAGTTAATCAGTTACGAAATATTTATCGTACTACGCGATAAATAGCTCCATACGTTTTTAGCCACTACAACTTCGATAGATTATATTACTTAAAATTGTGTGTAATTATAACTCTCATAAGAGATGTTAATCTCTTACCAGCTGATTTCATTATTTAATAAGTTAATTATACTATAATAGCACTGGCGGTTTTCGTAAAAAATGTCGCGCGACTTTTATGATAATCATTACAGATAATATTTATATGCGCATGTTTAAGGCGTTCATTTTTTTATATTCGCTCGAAAATGAGCGATGAAAATATGTCGACATTTTCTGACGCTGTTGCAACTGCATTTCCTGCTCATTCTATTAGGATTAGTATAATTATTGTATCGCCCTTTCATTTGAATCTTATTTCTGGTTCTTCATTTTTCACCCTACGAAGTGCCAATTGTCTGCAAGTTTGTAGATTGAAAACATGTCGATTATGAACAGACAATTCACCGTTAACTTTCTGTTTCCAATTATTGACATCGGTACTAAATACATAAATGCTCTCGTTATACAATAAATTCGTCCAATCATTTGAAATTACCATACAATCGTGAATAAATAAAAGATTTAGTAACAAGCACAGTTGAATCCAGCGTCACCATCGAAAGCGGTATTGTTGCGTATAAATATGAACAAAAAATATGACTCAACCTGATTTTGTAAGGATAGCATTAGTCCTTGGCCCATTGGTAAGTTTCTAGAGTAGAAACAAGGAATTCCTCTATTTCCAACCTTCCTATGTCATTCCACCGTGAGCAGCTCCTGGTTGTTATCTGATAGAACGTCGTTAATTATTTATCAAGTGTTTGCGCGTGTACCAGTTTCATTGGCCACGGGAAACGCTCTATCCTGAAAAATTCATTAGAAACAACGTCGAAATCGTAGTCGCATCGCAAGGTTGCGCCAACCGTTTCATTAGAATCTAACAGTGTCCAGGAAATTTCGTGACTGGAATTATCGAGAACGAAAATGCATTCTTCTGACGTACTATTTAAACGGATGAATAAATCAAATTAACTAGAAGTACCATTTGGAGAAGTGTGAGTTGCGACTTTTATTATGAACGCGAGATGTGGATGTATATTGGGAGGTATATTTTAAAATTACTAAATCATTATATTTTTGTATGTCTGCATATCTATAGCCTGATACGTTCATATCCCTAGATTATTGGATCTTTGGATTCTCACTTTCCTACGTTTTCAAATCCCTAAGAATCCAAATCTTAAGCAGACATTTAAGTGTCCAGACGCCTAAATTCTCAGATCCGTCAGAGACCAAATATCCACATCCCCAGATCCCCAGAACCACAAACATTCAGATGTCCAAATTCCTACGTCCCAAGCTATATCCTAAAGATATTTCTATTCCTAAATTTCTACATCATAAAATACCTATACCACCATATTTTTTTTTGACGAATCATGACAAAGTAAGTGGTTATTCTCGGAGACTTGGTTGTTCTTGAACATTTGGTTCATTTCCTTGGGCGATTTCTTCGAATAAGCGGTACCGGAACTGTAATGGATAAAGAAGTGTTACGTGGTCGACTGGTATTCATGTTACGATATGCTTTCATAAATAAACAATCGAATACTTCGATACACACTTACATAAATCAAGGTGCTGTGCTATTGGAAATAAAAGGATTGCACGCTAGAGTCATTTGAGAGACTTTTTCTTGTTCGAGCTTGTTCCAAGGATCCCTATAATTTGTGTCCGTATTTGTGTCATTAAATTCATTACGTATTTACGATCGATTATGGTAGAAATGTACTTAATTAGATTAGAAATATAAAACTTGACTTTTGAAAATTGTCTCGAGGTTATTCGAGGATTATTAATTAGGATATTAACCAGATTATTAACAGTCCAAAGTATCGTTAACAATAATCCAGTTGCCTTCTTCGATCATTTGAGGGACATTTTTTTAGTCTCCTCCATTTCAAGGAGCTTGTATAATTAACGATTTATTTAATCGATGAGGATGATAATCGTTTTGCATGATAGATGTACTGGCAAAATAACGCTTTTGCAAAGAATGCATCCGATCATTATTCTGTCTAAAGATCGACAAAAGGGAAATCAAATGGTGCAGGAAAGTAAAAGTTGCATAACGTCGAAAGTTCCTCCGAGAATGTTTTTGATAACACTGAAACGAGCAATTAACGACACACCTTCAAAGAACCACTTCTCATTAGAATGTACAACATTCATCGTGAAATAGGCCATCAAATATCTGTCGTAAAAGAAACTTGTTTGACCCTTGCACACCGAGTCGCTGTTACATCTAGAACTCTAATATGCGAAATATAAATCGCTAATTCTTCAGCTTCCGTAGATGTAACATTTACACGTAACAGTATATTAAATAAATATTTTGTGAAATTTTATATTCAACCCCATATACATATAATATAATGAACTAATAAAACGTAATACCTTATAATGTAATACAGTGAGTGTACAGTACCCATAATCCAGTAAAATGTAACATAATAAGAATATTTAAAAATTTTCCAGAAACATGCTGCATGAAGAACTCTTACAAGAAAGTCATTTTACGGTCTCCATATTCTATTGTGTATTTTTTTGATCAATTATTCTTAACTGATAGATGACTGGTTTGAAAAATTCCCAGTATCATTAGCCGAGTGAATAATGATCGTTCTTCCTCTTACTCCTGTCGTTCGTACGATGCTGACATGTAACAAGCGGAAGCGTCCTAATGGCACAAACTTCAACGTCGTTTATAATTTCCATGGACGTTGACAATATTTACAGTCGTAACGGTCCTGGATTACACCGTTCATATTTGTTCCTATTCTCCATCGGAAATAAGTCTCCCATGTTTCCTCATCGTACGAGAAAAACGTATGCAAATCAGGATCGGACTTACACAGAATCGTTCCACGATAATCTATCTATTTACAGAATCAATGTGAAAATTAATTCTGTCTGTGGTATTAAAATCGAAAAAAGGGGCTAGACAGTTTTGTTTACGAAGCAGTTCAAGGTTCGAGACGCTTCAAATTTCCTGGTGAATGCCAGGGTTTAATGGGTTTTCGGCTCTCTCAATTCTTGGAAAGGCATTAATTCTTCTTCGACAAAATTATGGTCGTACAAAGAACATTGTGGTTGCAACATGATAATTAATTAGCGCTCGAAATGATTTTGGAATTCGGCTTTATCTTGATTGCGTAGTGTCGAGATAAATAATGTGAGGAATACAATTCGTGGGAGATTTAATACACTGTAAGTTTAATTTATTGCGAATTTAGAGTGTCACAAATTTGCAGTGAGCCACAAATCAATGTGTTGCTAATTCCAATGATTACTGATGCAACGCGTCACAAATCCAGCACACCCGAAATACAACTGATCGCAAAATCAATGCACCACAAATTCAACGCATTACAAATCCAACGCAACAAGAACGCGTCACAAGTTCAACTGGGTCCAAATTCGAAGTGGTACAAGTTCAACGCGTATCAACCACAATGCACGACGAATGCAGCGCACAGTGAATGCACCGCATAACAAATCCAATGGGTTACGAATTACACATGCCGAAAATTCAAAGGTGCAGAACAACAAAGTAACCATATCTACTAGATCTATTGCAAAAATATTTGATAATGGTACTCTTACAAGTCGATTCGTAAATTGTTGAAAAGGTACCAAACGACAAAGCCATCAATATTTCACGGTTTCCTCGAATTTTACGTTGGCTCTCCTGAAGCGAACAATTGGGTAATAATCTGGAATGAAAGTTTCGCGGTTCCACGGGCACCGCAATGCAGATCTGCTCGAGATCTTGATGGAATTTTCACTGGATGCGACACACAACAAGGTCGGTGAAACAGAGAACGAAACTGGAAACGTACCTCGGAGAAAGCACCAACGCCGGGTTATCGAGATAAGTCTGATTTAACCGGCGCGCATTCGACTCGTGCTAGTTCACGAATAATTGGTGGAAAGTTTTGTTTGGGACACTCTAATTAACCGTTAAGGAGCTATTGTTTCTGGTATGAGTCACACCGAGCTGTAATTACAAAGGGAATGTTGACGATTTTTATGTCTGACTACGTACGAGTTAAATCTACTGCTAAATCTACCGGTTGCTCCTTTTAACAGCTACATTTACAAGATGTTTTTGTTAGGATACATTGTTGAGATACATGTATTTTGTCAAGATACATTTCATTCAAAAATAGTCATCTCTGTTAATATTAATTTTGTGATTCAGTACTTGACGTACAAATGTAGAATGATCTCTTTCACGAGTTTATATAGCTTCTTGATATCTTTTTCCTAGAAAGTAGGGGCAAAAGGGAACCAGTTCTATAACTCGGCATGACGGAGAAATTAAATGTGACACTAGATTCAGTGTGCATCTATTTAAAAAAGAACGTATATCGCGTTTCTCTTGATGTAAGAACCGACACTTCCTGTTAATAAAAATATCGTTCGTAATCGTGTGTAAGAGTTTTCGATTTTTAGAAAAGGTTTCTATCTTCTCAGAAATCTCCGCGTTCCTCTGTATCCTGTGTAAAACTTCAGTCATTAAGTTTCATCACAAATTTCACTTCTTGGACAAAATTTCTTTAAAACGTTCCCAATTTCCTGTGATACCTATTAGTCAAATATTTCATGCTTGAAATGAAAAAGAAGACGAAGTGTATACACGGATAATGTAATTATTTCGATACGCTCCATCGAACGTTACTACACTTCATATTTCTGAAGTTACTCTTAATACCAAGTTACTCCAGCATCTATTATCTAAGCTAGTCGTATTATCTAATATAAAATTACTCTATTCTCTAAATCCCACAATCAAATTATAAAAATAAATTCTCATAGTTCTACCTGTTTCCCAAAATCAACCGAATCGTTCCTGGAGATCGATAAAGATCGATCGATGGGGTATCTTCTGTGTCATCTTCAGGGCCAAAGAACACGAGAATCTCCGGTGAACCAGAGCTGGCCGGTCGTCGACGATCCCTTCTTCAGGATCACTGAAGTCGGGAGCAGAGGAAAGAGAAACAGAGAGGACGGAGGCTTAAGTGTAGCGTGGAGGTGGCGCCAGGCCCCTCCTTCTAATAAAAGCCGCTCACTAAGCTCCGTTACACAGACAGTCACAGAAAAGTCGAAGAGAGCAGGAGCCGGCGAGAGCTCCTTTTGAGTCCTCTTAACAAGCGGCCAGTTCAAATTTATCGTGTGACGGATTACGATTCGGTGTGCGGTGAGTTCCGATCGCGACTCGTGCGTTGTCTTTCCCCTAACGATAAGTGAATCGGGAAACGGTCAGAAAACGAAGAAACCACGTGGTTAACTCGAGGGCTCAGTGAGGGAAATCATCGAGTAGTCCAATATTCTTCAAATATTTTTATGCAATTCTTTCATTTTCTTTTTGAGATAGATATCGTTGTTTTTGACCAGAAGGTTCACACTTTTTGTCAAATTTACTCGATTGTTTCCCCGGTGCAGAGTGTTCCCAACGAACCTCCTCGAGCCTCGACAGGGTGATCTCGAAACAAGCAGGAATTACCGCAGTGAAAATCTTCGTGTAGTGGTTCTCGCCGTGTGCGACCAGCTCGAAGAGAAAATCGAGTGATCGTCGAGGAAAATGTGACTTCGAACGATCTTGAACACGTGTGGTCGTTCTTCGTTTCCTCTGATCAAACTCCACCGTGATTTTACTGATTTCTGATTCGAGGAAACACATTTGGTAGCTGTCGTCATTCTTGTATGATCTCAATTACCTATCTTGCGTAATGTGTCACCTGTTTCTTTTTTCTTCCTTTTTTTCGGAGATGAACACGGTTCGAGTTTGCAAAAATTTGATACAGAAAAGAAAGAATTTTCATTAGAATTTCATCTTCATTTCTTCATTAGCTTACATAGAGTTCCAATAGCAAAGTATTGAATTCGTAAAGAAAATAATATTTGATTTACAAGAAATTAGTAATGAACATTTCAAGTAATTAGAATGAATGTACCATTGATCTATTTCACTAATTGCGAATAAAATTAAACTTCGAGTTTGAAGACAATTTATGTACAAATTTTTGAACAATGACGAATAATTAACAGTGCCATTCGGCCTCGAAACATTGCACCATCGAGTTGTGCGTGTTGAATCTATATTGCCTCGATGCCATCATTAAATTCTGGCTGCTCGCTCGAATAATAGTTGCATGTGAATTTCTATTGCACTATTCACGCTACGCGACGAACATTAAACCCCGAAGAAACTACAAAATCATATTTTGATGCAGTTGTTAGAGCATCTTTCCCCGGGAAGCGTTGAAGATGGCAACGTTCTCCGACTTTCATTCGGTCGAAAGTGATAGTTTCGATCCGAGCTCGAGAAAGGAGAGTTCCCCTCTCCTCGAGCATCACCGTGACTCCTTCACCTTCTTCTTTTTCCCCAGAATCCGTTAGAAACGCTTCCGTGCCGTCGAATCATCCCGCAAGAAACACGTGTTAGCATCACAAGATGAAAATACGTCAGCAATTTTAGCGAACGAAAAAATGAATCGAGAGAAGCTACCAAAAGTGTTTTCGAACAGTCGAATAATAATTCAGCAGCGAAATAACCAGTTTTGAGAATATTCTATTTTTTTGCAGGAATACCAATCGGACAAACATGAAACTCATCATCGTTTTGGCATGTGCTTTGTGCGTGACTTTGATCAGCTCGACACCGCTTCCCGAAGGAGAACGTTTTCAGTCCGAGGTGAGTCCTTCGACAAACCTTCATCAAGGAACAGGTTTTGCCCTCAAGCTTTATTTCAATTTAGGCTGGTGTGAACGTTTCGTGACATTGCATACACAACTACGATCGTAATTCCGTCGATGAAGGTCAATGCAGCTTTGAAAGATCTCGGATAGCGGGTGTGCGCATTGTTTTTTAAACGCCAATCGCTTCCCATGAGTTAATCATACGAACAAATCTTGACAAGCTACAATTATGAGGTTTATTTTGAATTTGCTGCCAAACCTTGATATTTAGGCACAAGATGAATAATTCATCTCTGAGAGAACTTTGTACTCTTTTTAACGAATAAGTTTAGGAATAACTTTGGAAGCATAAATAACTTGAGTTGAAAAAAGTTCTACGCAAACTTCTTGGTATTTAGACACATCATCGACCATAATTTCTGCGAATAATATTTCCGATCGTATCGAAACTCGTGTACGATTCAGTCGGCTCGTGTTAATTCGTGATTATAGTTAAATCACATTTTTGAACTCTGATTGTTCAAGGGTTTCTTCGTTACGTAATCGGTGTTACGATCGATTTCTCTGTGTCACTGGGTCACCAAGATGCACGGCCGTGTTACACTCGATTCCTCTTATCATCGAGAATCACCGGAACCGGAGAAAGTGACCGTTTCCGTTCACGGAAGCTTAACGGTGACAAACGATGACCGGTTTAATTAAGTCGTAGAGAAGCGCCAATCGCGAAAGTTCTCGCCTCGGTTTCATGGTTCAGCGAAACGCTAAGTGAATCGTTGTACCGAGTCGGTGTTTCATTTTCGATCAGGGGGGGTCTTTCACTCGCGCCGAGTGTTACGACCTCGCGTTGTACAAACACCGCTTAGGAAAACTTCTTGACTTTGAAATCTTCGCGTTTCTGCGATAATTCGATTCGTCTTGTATTGCTTGGTTAGCGTTTAAAGACAAAAATCTTGGCGAAACGTGTTTACCGTATATAATCAATGAAATCTGCAAGTTTAATGCCTAATGGATTCGGCCGTAAAAGTGGAAGCGCTTTTGACGTATAGAATGATCGTAAATGCGTAAATATTTTAACTGGCTGTCACCGATGACATTGAAAGACTAGCGAAAGATTTAGCGCCGTGGAATATGGCGGTTTCTTCACCATTCGTGGATAGATTGATGGCAGAATCTGGCTTCGTTTCAAAACATTTTGGCTCTTTTCTCTTTCCTTGAACCGAGACACTGTTAACTTATCGAGAAACTTTCTCGTTATTCTGCGTTGTGGTTTGAGCACTTTTAGATTTTCACATTTTATTTCTACCATCAATTAGCGAATGCAACCAATAATTTTACGTAAACTTGGCACTAAATATTTCTAATTTAACGTAACTTTCGATCGCTGGAATAGTTACTTTCATCGTTTTACAGATCTGCAGAAAGTGCAGTAGATCTTTATTATATTACTATCTCTCGAAAACTGGATTTCTAAGCATTGCATAAGTGTAACACCGAAATCCTATTCGTCGTCCTTACGGTTTGATGGTACAAAAATTAGTGTACTCATAAATATACGACATTGACATCAATTTTGTGATAAATTCCACGAAACGAGACAAATCCTAGATCGTTCAGAAGGTTATCTTCGAGGTCAACGAAAGCGATTCTGTAATTTCTAAGAAATGGTTTCGTAGAGAAAAGGTTAGGCAAGTGACGTTTCACGATGAAATACACGGTCGAAAAGCCTGGTTCGAGCGGCTCTCTTCTTTGGCCCGACACTTTCACTGGCCGCGAACTTACAGAGTTACACCGGACACTTTCTTCGGTCGATCGGTGCCCGATGGAAAGCGCGTGCGTAAGCGTACACGCGTTCACGTGCACGTCGTGTTTCAACCTCCGTCTGATCTGCGATTCTTCAGACACCACGAACACCAGTGGTTCCCAAATGGTCACCTTTATGACTCCCTACTTTGCGTTGCAATCTTTTATAACTCTTCGAGGACGTTCCTTACTTGGAGACATCAATGCGTGGCAAGACGAGTACTCATAGTACTGCATGTTTAATATTTCGTATTCAGAGACATCAATGCTTGGTTAAGACACCTAAACCTGGTGTGACTACCTTTGAGTCACATATATAAGAATCCTGGAGTATAACTGTAAATGTGTCCATCGCGAATGCGACACGAAATCGCGAGACGAATTGCCGGTAAAGCGGAGATTGTAACGAAGGAAAAAGTAATTGCCGTCTGCAAGGATAAGACGCGGGGACGAATAGCGTAACAGCTGCTCGAATGTGAACGTGGTTCGAGGGAAAGTGAACCATGGTAACCAGGTTGAGCAACTTTTGAGTCCGGTGACCGTCCAAGACGGCACGATTAAGCCTTATCGAATAGTTTGCGTCAACAGGTTCATTCTCAAAACGAAAGACCGCTGCACGCGTAGCCGTTTCATTCGAGCAACCATCGCAAGACAATGTTCAAAGTTCGGTCGTAACAGAGAACTATGTTCCTGTAATAATACACAATCACGTTTAACGCGGTAGTTTCTTATGAATTATCGTCGTTTACGATCCTCTCGATGCTGAATTTTATCGCCGTCCAGTTAGACCACGTGTTGGTCGCTGATTTTACGTAATTCGAAAATTGCCATTTACGAACAAGGTAAACGTGCTTGGACAGTTCCTTCCGAGATAACGTCTCTCTCCTACCACGTGTCTCTAGGATTGCACAACCGTATATTACTTTAACGTTCCCCGACACTTTCGATCAATTTCTCGTGCAAATTATACCCGTCGCTTCCTTATCCTCGAGAGCAACGACTGAAGAAGTTGAAGTTCCGAAGGCAAACGTCTAAAGGCCGAACAGGGACAAAAATCGACAGGACCGATGGACAGAATCGCGAAAGAAATACTTTGTAGGGACAAAGGGCAACTTTTTTCAGGCACTAGATCGATTGGTGACGGTCGAAGGAGAGAACGAGATCGCCCTCAGGAGAAAGAGGACAATCGGTATCCTGAAAGAACTGTTCCCAGAAATATCTCAGGTGAGCAGCTGCTGAACAAGAACGCAGTGAAATCCTGCAGACGGCCAGGACCAAATCTGTTTTAACACCTTCTACCCGTTAACAGGACCTCGAACGTCCTTCCCGTTGTTTGTCGATAAGCGTGTGAACGTCTGACCGAGAAATCTTCCATCGGATGGCAGAGAAATTTGATTGGTAATCTTGTGTCGATTCAAAGCGGAGGAGAAATTGCTCGCAGCGAATCGGCATTCCTGTCAAGAAAGTTGCACGTTCGATTCGCGATTCACGCAAAAGTTTCCCGTTTCCCTCTCGGATTGTATAACCGCGCGTTTACTCATTTTATTAATCGATATTCTTGAACGACTCGCTAATTACTCGCGTTACGATATCTCCCGCTTATTAGACTAAAAGCCCATCTGATTGTTCAAATTCTGGTTATAAATTTTCATATACTCAGACCCTGAATATTTTAATTTTCGAACCTTCAAATTTCCAAACGTTCAAATTTTCCAAATTCCTAAATTCCCTCGCCCGTTAATAAGCCCAAAAAGCTCCCAATCACGAGTCTATTAAGCGGGCTACAATTATCCTACGCATAAACGATCACGACATCAGCCACGAATTTGGCGACGATCTCGGTTCAAAAGCTGACAAGAGAACCAAAGTTGCTCTCGAATGGACGAACGAATTCGACGAAAGCAAATACATCCTTCATACAGCCGATTCATCGACTATCCCGAAACCGGGATGAAAATCCAAAAATCCTAAGACGAGACGATAGAGACCAAGCGTCAGCCAGCTAAGAGCCATTGTTTTCTAGATGGTCGAACAAAAGGTGAACTCGATAGCAGCGGAATTCATCCGTGTCCTGGGTCCGAGCCTGCTGCGCAATTTCCTCGGCAATAATTCTGCAGCGAGATCCGGGGGCTCGTCGAAAGAGGGATCGACGGTGACCGTCGCGTCTCCCTTCGACGACGACGATTTCGACGTCGACGGCACCAAATCGACCAGTTCGAACGGTAGAGTGTCGATATCGTTGCCGACGTATCCGCCGGACGAGGTCGAGGACAGCACGACCACCACCGAATCGTCTGTCGACGAGGCTTTCAATATCGCCGATGACGTGCAGAACGCCGGGATGGCCGACGTCAGCGACGCGATCGCTTGATCGTCGTTCGCTGACCAGCTCGGTAACACGTTTGGAGGTCAATGAACCTCGGGAAGATTAAATCGATCCCTCGATGTACCGGCAAGGACGACCACCGCGCAATCGGGACTGCTGCGGAACACTCTATATCTACCAAAGCCATCTTCTCTGCCTGCTAACTGTCCTTTTTGTTCTGTGTGCGTTCTCACTAGCGTGCCAATCTCGTTTCGACTTATCTATCTGTCTGTTCACGTATCGTCTGTCTTCATTCTGTGTTCACTGGAGGCGATGGAGATCTGTCCCTTCATTGGAGGGTTGGTGTACTCTTGTTCTCTTCTCTGGCTTACCTCTTCTTCGCTGATCATTTCGTGCTCTTCAGAAACGTTGACGACCTCTCATACTTCTCTCGAGCGTTTCTGTTTTTCAAACATTCTTCATCGAATTGGTCTGACATACAGACCGTCCAGTTTTCACCGCGTGGACGGTCTACGGTGATTCGAAAGGAACTACAACGTGGTCGAATATGTTTGAACTACGTATTATATAAGCAGCAACAAATGTATTTCTAACGATCGTAGAAGCCTAATAAGTGAGTCGATGCACCTGAACGATTCCCAACGCTGAAACGTTGCTCAAGTCCAATCAAAGTTGAGAATCGTCGGAAATTAATTCGGTAATAATACACCTCTATGTAGTAGAATAGAGCTTCTAATTACGTCCGTTGCTTGCCGAAGACCTCTGTTAATAATAATTATCCCCGTCGACGCGTTTTCCGATCACGAGACATCGCTAGAACGCGCGTCTCACGCTACATCTCCCTCTTCCATCCAAATGCACAACTTTACGCTCGAATGATCGTTCGATCGCCCTCTACACAATTTATCAAGGAATATATTATGTAAACATGTACAAGATATTCGTTATAAGAGACTGGAATTTCGATTCGGGTTAACGCTCTATCGAGACCTTGGCTGTATTCAAATTTAATAGTCTCGCTATAAAGTTCTTGCCTTTCGATGTCAAATGTATCTATCTAATGTCAAATGTCCGCGTTCGTTCCTGTCGAGTTTGGCGATCGATCGGTCCTTTTCGAGACCCCGGTTCGAAGAGGTCGACCGTGAAACTTGTGACTTACAGGACGTGAACCCGGAAGCGGAGGACAGGGTGAACGAGGTGGCGGCAGAATCGCAGAACAACGAGGTGAAAGTGCAATTCGCGGACGAGCAAGGAAGCGATGATTCAGCGGCACCTTTGACGCCGTTGGACGAGGTGGAAGCGGAAGACGACGAGAACCGGAACAAGAGGTTCCTCAACTTCGGCTTCGGCGCGTCTGCGGACAAGGGTAGCGGCGCCGGATCGGGCAACTTCCTGTTCGACATTATCAGGGTAAGTTTCTTACGATCTCCACAAATCCTCTCTACTGAATTCTTTTTGGAAAATGGGTGAAAAGTGGAAGTTTCACGATATTTATTGATTTGAATTTAGAGATTTGAAACGATTTTTAAAAAGTATCGTTGGACGCAATTAGTATTCATTAGTATAGTATATGTATATTTTGAATGAAATGCACGGTTCTCCGTGGTAATTTCCTAATAAAAAATAAAAAAAAAAAAAAATGAAACACATATACGTCAGTAACACGAGGTTCGATGACAAAAAACTTGACCTGGCAATATTAAATATTCAAGTAAGAGTAAAGTACAATGTCACAGGCAAGAGCGACTGGACAATGAAGGCTTCGAATGGAATCATCCAGTTTAATAGATCGATTATAGCATCAAGGTTCCTTACCTATTCACGACTTGCTGATTGCTTAATAAAGGTCGAACGTCCGTGACTTGTGCGAAAAAAAGAATTTATACACAAATAGAAACGATCTTCGGCTTCACTTTTTGTTAAGTTACGTTGCTGAAAAAAGGAGTATCAATTACGAGATAGCTAAGAACTTGGTATAACTAAATGAACGAGTTGGACTTTCGTGTCCGCTATCGAAGCTGAACATACTTGGGTCGATTGCGAACGGCAGCAATGAAAATAGTAATAATAGAGTGGCAGTAGAAAGTAGCTCAGCAGGATATAACACGTTCGAATATTTACTTCTGATACAACGACAAGTAGTATCAGAAGTATCGATTATCAAAGTCCTTAATCGTAGTTGATGAATGAACTCAATTCCGCTATGAATCGCATTTAGAAACATACGAGAAAACCTTCGATGCATTTAACTATTATTTAAAATTAGAAAGTATACACGTAGTCTTAGAAGCCTTGATATCCGGTTAATATTACTTAATAACAAAAAACTCAAGAATCAATGATCTGTGATTACCAAATGCCTTTGTTACTCGATTCTTGTGACCCATTCAAGTACACGAAAAACCCGGCAGACCACGAGTGACTAATCGAAACGGCGCAGAACTGGTCTCCAGATCAGCTTCCATTTAAGTACACGATAAATTACCGGCCATTCTCTCGAACTCCACTTTTCGCCCAGCCACGAAACCATCGAAACAACGAACCGGCAAACACCGACGAAAAGAGCAGAGGTCCCAGATGAACGACACGCATCCACTGGTTAAATAGCAAAATTTCAGCCGCTTTACAGGAAGTTCGAGCTCGAGGCTACGAGGAAATTAGTCGGAGGTAGCGGCGGTGAGGGAGAAAGACCTTCGAAAAAAAAGAACTAAAATAAAGACAGGCTCGCGTAGCTGAAGAGCGGATCAGTAAACGAAAGTTTCTCGTGTCTGTTCTCGTTTAGCAAGCGGCCGACGGGGCGGCAAGAGCGGCGGGCACGGTGTACCGCGTGGTGGCAGGTACGCAGAGCCTAGGGCTCGGTTTAAGCGCCTCTCGGGACTTGGGCCCTGTTCCCCAAGGTGCCGCCCCTGCTGCCGCTCCAGCTGGTTCCTCGACCACGGCGGGATCCTCGACCAGCGCACCGGCCGCGTCAGGAACCGGAAACTTACCACCGGTACGCCAATCCTTCCGAGCAGAGCCGAACGGACACTGCCGAGAACAAAAGAACAAACAAAAATGAAACTCTGCACGTCTCTCTTATATCTGTCCCGGTGAACGGAAGCCAGACCGCAGCTTCCGGCTAAGCGATTTTCAGTCGCTCTCCTCTGAATCTCGCCATGCTGGAAACGTCATGTTTACGTTCTCGTTAGACCTGGCTTCTTTCACTGATTTTCTATTTCTCTTTCTCTCTGTGTCAACGATTCTTTCTGGCTTTCTATTCGCCCACACTCTCGTACCGTTTGCGGATGGCGAATGCTTCTTTCAGGGTTAATTCCGGTTTTGATTGTACGTGTTGACGATGACCATCGTCCCGAAATTTCGTATCTTATTTTTGTCTTTTTAAGACTCAGTAACAGTGAAGGTTATTTAGACTTAAGGTGGGACACCCGGTATGTGATGCACATTTCTGGGTTTTTATCGACGTCGTTGACCGGGTATTTCTTTAATTGAATCGAAAGAAGTGATCAAGTTCAGATAAATGTCGATATTTGCATTCGTTAAGTCATTTTTTCCATGAAGCTCATTATCAGCAACACAACAAATAGTATTAAATTAACAAGTTACATAATTTTATATCCTAATAGTTGCGTAAGTTAATGGAAATGTAAATCGGAGTAGTAAATCAGGAATGTGTTAATATTTACATAACAAATTTTCTATTGAATACATCCGAGATCGTCACGCGTTATACAGTCACGTGTCGAATCGAAATGTGTAAAATCGTCAGAAAATAAAAATATTCTAAACGCAGTTGTACGAGGTAAATATCTGATTCAAGCAAAGAAGCATTTCGTATGTCCGCAAAGTATGAATCGTGTATCTAACAGCTCAATTGCACCCGGTCCTCTACTATGTTTGATTTGCATGTCATAATCCTCGCACGTGGTTAACAATCGCCTGTTGTTCGTTCTGCACGTTCCTCTTCGTTTGCTCTACGTCTACCGTTTACTTAACCTCTCCAGATATCACGTCTTAGATCTTCATCTCTTCTCTATTCTTCAGCTTGAATTACCTACTCTTCGTTCTCCTTCGCCTTGATCGTGCATAGATTGCGCGGCCAGAATGTTTGTTTTAAATATTTGCATAGAATGACGTAACGGTTCGCTGTAAAAATGTTTTTAACATCGGCACGCAATTCTTGTCACGTGTATCAATTACTCAGTAGCGATCATTATTGTCACTAACTGGTCCTCATTTAGGTACAACTTGGTTTTGAGTGATCAAAAGACATGCAACGTTGAAGAGTACGCTAGCTATTTTCTTTAACAATTTGTTATATTCTTGCAAAATATATTTAAAGTTTATTGTTACGGATACTTTTGTATCGAGTTACATTTTCAAAATAAAGATTTCAGTTATCAAAGCTATGGTGGGTACTTGAATACCTGTCATGATCAAAGTAAGAGACTTCATGATATACCTTTATAAGTTTGTAGAATAATATCTAGTGACCTAGTCTAAAATTTGGAGGATGAAAATAGAAAGGGATGGAAAATTAAATTCAAATTGTTGCTGCCTTTTGCTCCCTCTCGTAACTCAGTTAATACCGATCTTCCCACTAACCAATCGTAATCACGTTAAAATCGAACCCTCTGTACAAAACCTGAAATTCTGTGATCCAAAAAGCACCTTTCCAATCGTTCCACCCGGCCAACGGTCCCGACGCGACACCGGCAACCACCATCTTTAAACTGGCTTGATGGACATCCCGGCCGATTTTCGACACGGAATCACATGGCAACCATTGATCGATTGCCGATTTTTTCGTTGCTGAAATCTCGTACTCGTCCATTGCACCGTAACGGGTGTTTAGTTGTAGTTCGTTCGTTGCTGCTGGAACGCACCGAGAACGGATGTGTCACCAGTCGATGCACTCTCTCACATTCTTAGCGATTACCGTTTTAAATGAAATCGAATAAGATCGTCTGGTCACGTTACACGAAGCTCTTCTTTTTAGTAGCAAATTGATAGCACGGTACGTGACGTACAACTTCGTCCATAAGTCACCGGACACTTGACTAACGTCATCTGCCATCGAGGACGTTTGACAAACACCGGGAACACATGACAAACGTCAGGGACGTGTTGCAAACTTGCAAGATAGTCATCGTAACTTCTTAGATTTCCATTCGTATTGTAGACATTTCGTAGACATTATCGGCTATAAAATTTAATTCACTGAAGATCTTTGTTACTGATCTTACCAATCAGAAGTGTCAAATCAACAATTTTGAAGTTTTCATTTATACAAGTGTTCGATGACTTATGAACTGGAGATGTACGTTTCTGAAACCAGAGGATAGGTAAGTATGGTCGTCATGCTGCCTTGTAATTATCACAGTAATCTGATTGTCCATCTGGGTCCTGGTGAACATATTTTCTAGTAATGGGTGCACCTGTAGGCTGTCCATGCCACTCGAAACTCTGTTCAACGCTGGAACAACTGAAATTGTACGAAAACTTGCTCTCAGATATAAATAAATTTAGTCTGCAGCTTTCTTGAAATAAAAGATGGTTCCAGCGTTAGTGCCATCGAACAGAGTTGTCGGTTCGACATCAATTTCGATCGAGAAAGAGTGGTGTGGACAGTTAAGAACGATGTTCGAAACAATGTCACGAGCCGGAGGAGAGCACGTAAGGATCGTAGCAGCAAGATCGATGGATCGCAATTAGGATTCAGGATGTAAAAGCACCGTAGTGTCGGGAGCGCTGGAGCTGGACGTGGAGCTGAACTACACACAGCAATTATCTTCCTAATTAGACATCAAACTTAAGAATATTCGCACGATGATCGATGACGAAAGGAACGATCTAAACGACTTATTCTCTAATTCACACTTCTTTCTTCGTGTTGTCCTTCGAGAACGAACGCTTTCCTTTCGATATCATATTAACGGATGTTTCGATTGTTTACAGCTGGTGGCCGGTAGCGGAAGTGCCTCGGCTGGTACCGGAAAAGCGGAGGAACCACCAGAAGCGGTCCCTGGACCGGTCACTAGGCTCTTCGTCATTGCGAACAGAGGAATATCGAATCTCATACAGGACCTCATTCTTGTGAGTAATTTATTTTTTAACTTGGATGATCTTTTTCATGTGGGACTGAGGACTTGGGAATTTGAAACTTGAAAACTTAAAAATTTGTAGTAGTACAATTATCCTCAATGGGGCAAGTTGAGTCCTCAGCTAGTTGCATCAGTTGAAATAAAAACCGCACAACCACGGTTCACCACTGTCGAGTAAAGCAAGCCTCAATAATTCATTAAACGTAAAAGCCTTACACAATGATCGTTAAAGAGAACATTTGGCGAATAGTGCAAATAAAAGTTTGAAACTCGATTGGCGGAGCGGACGATTGCCGTAACCGCATAGTCGAACTTCGTGGCTAGAAATCGATTATGTTTAGCCAAGCAAAGAAGATATCGGGACGCAACGAAGAAAAAATAAGCGAGAAACGTTACGACACGTAGCAAAATTATGGAGCAAGACTTTCCACGAGATTTTCCGGCCGGTCTGGTTAACGAGCCACGAACGAAGCGCCATTAAAGTTGGTTCGAGATGATTCGCGTCATCGTAATCGCATGTTCGAGTCAATAGACGACACAAATTGTCTTCTCGAGGACAAGTTTTAGAATGGAGCTCTTTTCTTACGTCGTTTTACATAATCGATTTGTTGGAAAGTGAAACCGTGTCTTATCGTCTTCGAGAATCATTCGCATAAGATTTATTGACGTTAATGTAACATGTTTTATGGTAACATGAAAAACTATTCGTATAGGTCAAAATACATACACACCATACATACACCGTTTCATATTCTAGTTTGGTCAATTTGAAATTTCTGAGCAATCACAGGCTAAATATAACTCAAACAATGTCAAAAGCATTAAATTTATTTCGAGTTCAAATGCATGGCAGTATGGTGCAGCATAAAAGATTCCACTATTTCGTCAGTGACCCGAGTACCATCAATTTATAACCGCGGAGCAAAGGAGAACGCGCGTGGATTTTGCCAAAAGTCTCGCGACCGTTCCAGATATAAAACTGGGCGATTACGCAAGTTCTGTCAGGATCGGCGGACAGTAAAAATGTAAGCGACTTTCTCTATGAAATAGCTCGTCCATTTGCTTGCTGACTTATGCAAGCTACTGCTACGTGGCTCATGGTACCACATACCGCCAGGGGCACGCTTCACCAGCCCGTGGTACATGAAAATCGATAATGATCCATGTTTGTTGACACGTTTGTCCGTAGGAGATCGCTAGTGTCATATTTACGGTAGTACACGCGACAATAGTACCTGTGTTACATTGCCACGCGTTGGTACTGTCATTGGTATTTGTAAAATCGACACGCATTACCATGTATTGTATCGACGTGTGTGGAAGTACCATGTGTTGTATTATCACGCTTGGAATTGGCTCGTGGTGAATTACCACGCGTCGAATTACCACGCGCCGAATTACCACGCACCGAATTTCTACACGTACAGTTACCAAACGTTGATTTACCACGCGTGAAATTGTTACGCGCTATATTACCATATGTCGAACTACCACGCTTAGAACTATCGCATGTTGTATCACCGCGCGCAATTACACACACGTTGTATTACCATATGTGGAATTGTCACATGTTGTATTACAACGTGTAGAATTACCACACATGGAATCGCAACGCGTTAACTGCACGTGAAATCGCATTCTAACACTACATATTGATATATTTCTGAAGAGTAAAACAGTCTTTTAAACGAGTAAATAGTTATCGCACCCACGCGTCGAGATCCGTTCCGCTTGTGAACTCTAAACGAAAGCGAAACCGATCTACAAAAGAAACGCGAGAAACCGTTTTGTTAGAGGCCGTTGATCGCACCTTGTGTTATTTGCTACTATCACCTAACGATACAATTCCGTAAAACATTGACCCGTTTCTGGAGAAACGTGATCGTTGCATAAAAATGACTTCTTTCGATGGTACCGTTTGTTCAACGAACGAACGAGAAGTAAAAGACATTTTTCTGCCACTTTCATTTGCCACTCGCTCGAACGCCGGTAGACGAAAGCTGACGAAAAACAATGCGCGCTAAGAATTCGTGCAAGAAAAAGAATACTGTGGTTGAACGGAGTCCTAGCAGGTTTTTATTTTTCTCTAATAACGTCTTTATTACGACCCAGTGAACACTTTGATCGTTGTTACCACGCTGAACGAGGTAAGGGTCAACCATGATCGCCCGTGCAATTTCTATCTATCTGCAAAATTACCAATTACACTGTAATTACCAATTAAAGCTTACCAATTAAAGTTAGTGGACAATGCTGAATATGTGAATAGATATAGGATAGCTTATTGCAAAATGTACAGTAGTTCGTAATAGCACAACAGTTATGAATTCTTGACGATATTGCAACAATCTACGTGTATCACCGCACATACAATGACCGATGTTACCTTGTGAAAGTCCGCGTGAGGATGGCAATATAGCAAGTGGCTACACCAAAGTTAATCAATGCGTGACATCGACCTTCAAAGTGTTGTAAAAAGAAAAAGGGAAACGTTAAAAATATAACGCAAAATGAGTAAGCAAAAGTACAAAGTTGAACAGCAATTTGACGGAGGTACACGGTAATTGGCGGACCTAATCGCACCATTTACGCGCAATACCGAAGCGTGCGAAGCGGACATCGGATCGTCTGGAAAGCGTTCACGCTTCGCGCATCGCGCGGAATCCGATTTATTTCCCGGCAACATTGAGAACAAGAACGGAAATGTTCTAGGACTAAGAGCAAGTTCGATCGGTCGGAACAATGAATCGATTGTCGTTTCTTTCGTTGGTCACGGTGAAACTTTGGCCGCGTGGATAAAAAGTGTCGAAAGCGGCTCCGCTTCGAAAGCGTTGCAACATTTCTCTATGCGGGAAATCTAGCGCGTTGTCGTTGTAGGAAGTCGAACAATGAGATGCAAGAAAGAGCGAAGTGCAGAATTTAAACTATTGAAATGTTCAGTTCTTTTGCGATGCAAGAAATTGCTCGGGCCAATAAAATCAGGAAGTCGTTTCGAAAGTGGACTACGTTCAAATAAATGCAGAAGCTTTCGTTTCTATATCCTTTCACCTTTATGTTCGCGTTATTCCAGCTGAAACCCTTTGTGCTATTATCGATATTATCCTAATACTCTCACAAGTTTATACAATATTGTTAATCGTATAAGTTTATCGAATTATTAATCTTGAAATGATTTGAACAGTTTAATTTTGTGTTTTGCAGCGTCTTGCGGCGACGAGCGAGCGTATCGTCAACTTCAAGGCAAGACTGATCACTTCCATCATATAGAACGCGTTGCGCGGGTCACAAGGTGTGTGGAAGTAAACGAGAAGATCCGATGGTCCTGAAAGTGATCTGGATCCACGTGGGAGCCATTGTCGAGCCGTAATCATTGTCGCAGGAACACGGGTACGACGTTGGCAACGTAACCAGCCAACACGTTGCCCCCTTGTCCCCGAGGTCCGAAGTGTCTCGTCGATGGTAGATTCGTCCTCGTAACTAAAAAAACAACGTAACCTCGCGACTTCGTGTTTGCAATCACTCGTGATATGTACTTGATGTCCTCGTTCCCTTTCGTCCTTCCTCGTTTCTCTTCTTCTCTTACTTCCCGTTTCTCGTCTCTCGTCCTCCAACGATTCTACGACTCTCTTCTTTCTGTTTCTTTCGTTATGTTATAGTTTATTAACAGCGTTCCCACTGTTATTCGTCGATTCCGACTTGTGCGCTTTGTACGATGTGCAAGTATTGTTAAGTCACTTGTGACCTTACGAACCCCTTAATTTTATAAATTATATGTCGTGATGTACAAGCGTTGGACTGTGCAGAATTGGGAGATTCAAGTGGTATATTCGAACATATTTAATTTCTAAATTATAGAGTTTGTAATTTTCAAATTATCAAATTATGAAATTGCTCAATTTCTCCACAATTCTCTAACATATCTCTTTGTCTCGTGCGACTATTTGTAACAATGATCGCGTTCAAATGACCAATTCTGCACGGTACTGTCACGTATAAAACTGTCATGTATAAAACGCACTCGTCGAAAGCACTTCTCACCCAGCCTTGTGAACGCATCGTTTGGATCGCGCAGAATTTCGCGTGAACTTGTACATACTAGCTGTTCCCAGATTGCAACAGTGCCAAGAGTCGATCTTTTTCTTTTCTACCCTTCAATCGATATATCGGATAGGTTACCATCTGAACAAGTACAGTCGGTGAACCCAGCGAAGACTGCGGTGGCTGTCGACGATTACCGAACCATCAGCACCATTCTAGGAAAATAAGCACTATCTGAGATTATTTTGGTAAACGTTAAACGAATGGCAGGAATCTTTGAACGACACCCAACCGACTGTTCATTCGCCGCATTCGATTATGAAACGATGCGCGTTCCCTTCGAATTAAAGAGAACGTTCATCGTTGATTGATACGTTCGTTAACGTGTGTCTATCTTATTGTAAATCGCCTCTGTTGTTTTGTAGTGTAAATAAATAATAAATATTATTGTCATAAAATAACGAGAGAATTGATTATTCCATAGAAATGGAAGACACGCTTCCTTCGTATACATTTATTTCCTATTAGTAGTATGCTTCGTTACAAACACGAACAAACGATGAACATCGTTGACTTTGGCAACGTCGATTCAATATTTAGAAAAAATACACTCGAGGAACCTCGATCATTTTAAGCACATTATAATTGGCAAAATAATATTCGTATAAATATTATCTATCACACAGTCGCGCGTGAACACTTTCATGAACGTTATCGAAACCATTTTCCGACTGGAAGATCAAGTAGCGTCTCTCGCGAAAAATTACGTTAGGCCTCGTTTACACCGTTTCGAGTTAGCGACTCGCTACGAGCTGTCTTTCGTTGAGTCTCTGGCCAAATTATCTTTCTTTGGCGAGGATTGAGCTTCCGCGTAGACGAACATTTCGTCCTCGCATGAAGCCCACCGGTGTAGCTATGGAGGCGAGATCAATGGTGGTTGCTTGTCAGGTACACCGACGTAAATTGGATCCCCTATGCGCACTGTTCCACCAGGGACTCTCAGACCAAGGTGAATCCCCATCACTGGACTCTCGCCGGTCATTGGACGGTAAAATGGATCCGTTATTTGTCTGTAACTGTAAGGTAACATTCGTATGAGATATGGTATGACTCGAGAACGCTGATAAGATACTAGGACTTATTCCCACAATTATGAGATACATTCTAATACTCTTAATACTCAATGATAACTGGGGGTCTATGTTATCACTACTTTATCATGTTCCCAATTTTAAGACCTTTTTATCAGATATAAAAGTTCGAGTATAGTCTTCTAACATGACCTACATATGTATAAAGGAAATTTCAAGTGTTAATATCTAAAGCGTTATGTAATATAGCGTTAATATCTGAAAACCAATACATCTTCACAGTGACTAATTCCTAGTATCAATTAAAATACGTACCTTTTCAGAGTTTTCAACGGCTCCGCTTTCGGGTCCTTTTTCCCAGTTTCCGGATCGATGGTGGTGAAAATGCATCTGGTGCAGGGCATCACGTTCTTGAACATCACATCACCGATCTTCACCCACTCCCAGCTATCCTCCTCGTACGGCACAGCGCCTTTCACGACGAAGTTCGGACGAAACTGTTCCGTGGTAACCGGATTGTCCAATCGAGAGTTCAACTCGGCCACCGAACTCTCGTTTATCAGATTATAACTTGTGGCGTCCGGATAGGCACCCTGAAAGTGTCAAGTTCGTAGAAACGATCGACGTGTCAATTATCTGAACTTGTCGAAACTTACAGTGTCTTCGCAGGTCAACGGGAAATACTTGTTCTTCTGCCTGACCTCTCTGCTAGGATAACTTAACGGGTAGTAAACCAATCGAAAACCAGTATCTTCCTGAAGGATGAAGCGCGACAACCACCTGGCAGCTTCTTCGCCGCAGTCGCACGCTTGCACAGGTTGACCCCACACCGCCACACGGAATCCTTTGCCGTTGACTTGCGACAGATCGATGGACATGGACATCATTCCAGGAGCTGATAGCGTGAGAACCGATTCAGTAACACTGGGCGATACCTTGTAATAATAGATTCTTTCAGTTTGGTTGTAATCTGAGACGAAAGTAGAGTATGTACATTTGAAAGCGTTCTGAGCCCGCGTAGGGAAATGACATGGAGGAACGAAGGCGTGACGAGGTACGGAATGCGAAAAAAATGAAGGCACATTTGAAATTTCATAAGAAAGATGGTACTTCTTAAAAAAAAAATCGCTCGTGGAATTAATTCAACGAGTTCGAACGGAACGGTAAATTTCGCGAGTTTCCACCGCGATAAAATGGATCGTTAATTTCGATTATAAAAGTTTCCTGAATTAAAACGTTGACTGAGACTTGTGGAGGGATAAAATAGAGACTCATAGGACCGCTAACAGGGCCTAACAACCCATGAAGAGGTAGGTACGAGAGAAAAAATGACCGGATGGCCACGTTATCGCCAGCTTTCACGGGTAATTCTGTCTTGAGATTCTCCGCTTTTTGCATGATGGTATTTTTCTCCTCGCAGAAGATACCTCGATTAGATTAGTTTTATCGATCAAGTGAACGAGGACAGCCTGGCAGTACAAGAAGCAATTATTCTTCTTGTTATCGTGGCACGATTATTTAAAGTGCGGTGAGAGGCACATTAAATATCTGTTTTGTTTATCTATGCAATAATTTCGTCTTCCTATTTAACATAGCATATACATTGTACGTTTAACATTGAAACTACATTAACTACCTACATTGACATTTAACTAAAAATTCCCTGAAACATTTGCTAACAAAGTATAGCTTCAACAACGTAGTCTCCATTAATTATGAGATACAATTTTAGATAACTTCCAGGTAAAATGGCTATATTTACAATGCTAATAACTCAGTAATTACAATGTAACCATAATTAGTATGGTACCATCCAGACATTAATCTTTTGACGCATCTTGGAATAACAGGGTAAAACGCAATTTAGTGTAATTTAGACTGTATCAATTTTCGTTATCACTTTTCGAATAATTTTTCGTTCCTTGCGTGTACTACGCGTGTACGTTTCTAACAAAGTATTTATACAACAAATCGTTCCGAACCAAATAGCCTATTCGAGGATACTCGACATAAAAACTCTCACCTGAACCATTTTCGGATGCTGTCTAGCAGTGACGAAACGTCCATTGAGATCGATGAGCATCAATGTCCTGTCCCTCAACCAGCCAGACTTCAGACCCAGTTGCGTGCACTCCATCGCGTTCATTCGTATAGGCCCAAGCGACTTAACCGGGAACACGAGCATGTTACTGAGTTCTCCGACCCTCCGCCATTCCAAGGGTGGTTTGTCCTTCTGCCTGCTGGCCCACCACCACCATAGGAACACGACCACCGTCCCGGCGCCAACCGCTGCCGCCGACATATACGTCAAACGCGTGGTATCTGTTCGCAACAAACCGAACGATTAATTCTCAACGGTGAAGCGACCATGCAAAACGGTCCGTTGCAAAATCGTTCGCTGGAAACCACAATGGAACAAGATGAATATGCGAACGTTCAAACCCGGTAGAAACTGATTGCTTTATTAACCGTGTTTTGGATAAATTATAAATGTGGGCATTTAGGAATTTAGGGATGCAGGGATCTATGGAAGTAGAGACCTGGCAATGTAGACATCTGCTGTTGTACTGATCTAGACACACAAGGATCAGCATATATAGGAATCTGGGAATATACG
Organism: Megachile ligniseca; assembly: GCA_945859555.1. Lineage (NCBI taxonomy): Eukaryota > Metazoa > Arthropoda > Insecta > Hymenoptera > Megachilidae > Megachile > Megachile ligniseca. The sequence continues at coordinate 9,653,914 of OX243786.1, forward strand.
TTACTGTATGCAACGTGTGGTAAATACAGTACGTGACAAGGATACATGGCAATACCTATACTTGATGAATCCACGCGCGATAATTGCACGCGTAATAATACGTGTGACTATAAAACATGATAATACCAAGCATGACTATACAGAACTTGGCAACCTAACGCCTGACAACATCAAGAATTATCAAATACATATTTAGATTGCATTTTCATAAGCAAAATAAGGCGAATTAAAGTCAGAAATGACCGACAATAAGCTGGCAACGCAGTATTATATCTGCTAGTCATTAGCCTGAGCGCTCGCGCAAAGTCGAGCAATTTGCAATGCAGATCGTCAGCAAAGTAGCCGATGAAGAAAAAAAGGAGATTAAGGAGGACCCCCAACGAGATATTCGTTCCTGAACGCTGCACACCAGGCTTTCGACACTTCCTAAAGTCGTATCAACCAGAGCATGAACGTCTTTTCCAAACGAGATTGTGAAATAAGCGATAGCCGATAAGTTTCTGTTATCAGCAAGTGTGCGAGATTTGTCGTGTAAAGAATTATCGCGTAACGTGTGAAGTTAGAGAGCGAGATGTTTCGACGGCGTGAAGTGAACCAGTAAAAGAAAACCGTTAAGGATAATTTTGTTCCGAGAAACAGAAATCGTTCAGATAATATTTATTGCTGATGCGAACTGGAAACGATGAGTTGTAAATGACCGTTTTTTATTAAACTGCCCCGGCGATATTGTCACAGTTATGCGAAAGTGGGTCGAACGGGTCGATGTACTTTCGGACATGCATACGGAATGTTGTATTTTACATAGCCTTTTTTCATGTCGTTCACGTGTTCTTGTTTCTCCCGATTTCCTGCTGTAGTGACGATTTCTAACTGCATTTTCAGCGACGAATCTATAAAATATTGGTACAATAAAATATAAACTGGAAAATTTTGCAGTTACTTCTTTCGGACGCAGGTTAATATTGTTTGTTATTATTAGTTCTAAAAATAGTTAGTCTACTTTTTTAACTAGTAATTTCTTAATTTTATCGCGCGTTATGAATGAAACCTTGGACCTAATATGCAGCTGATTATCTCTCACGAAGCAAAACATTTGTAGCATCCATACTTTTGTGATAACATTATCATTATAAAGATTATATAATGATTTAAAAAAGCTGTGTACCTTGATACCCGAGTGGTGGTCTCCGATTACTTACAAACATCATTTTGATAAATATTTTATCTTTAAATTCAAATTTAATTTAAGATCAAGTACTTGGTTAAATTTTCAGTGTGTTTTGCTACGTCTTTTTTTCATTATGGCAGTTAACACGTTATTACGTGACATCTACGTAGGCTACGAGCAAACAAATATAATCGTCTCGACTCAGCTTCTGAGTGCACCATACGCAAAGGTCAGCACATACTACTGTAGTACGATTACCAACGTAAATGATGAATAACGTCAGCTGGTATCACGAGCATCTGAATTATACCGTGTTTACACGAAACATTTGATGTTATCGATTTTGGGGTTTTCGTGCGACTCACAGAAAGAAGGGAAAGGTCTAATGAGACCCTTCGTCTCGAATCAATACCATAGGGCGTTGCTCCCCAACAGAGATATCGTGCAAATAAATGTTACCAGTATTTTCTTTTTGGAACTATTGCATTTTTGTAATATATTGTAATTACTATTATGTACGGTAATATTATCTGCTCTAGATATTGATATGCACAAATAAACTTTGAATGTCAGATAATACTACAAGATACGTGTGAAATATTACAAGAAAAATCAAGCAGTCCAGGTCACGTGTCAATAATTTTTTCTTATTGCATCACGGAATCATTTATATAAGATGTGATTCGCGACAATAACATGATTTCAAATTTCAACCGTTTAATGTATCGTTTATTCGAGTATTCCAAACAAAACTAAACTCTGTAGCTTCGGTATCGAGAGAAATAGGTCATCAAGCGTTGGAAATGTTTTGATTAATTAAATTTCGAATCGAATCAATATGTGAGATTCGATGGTCCAGACATTTGAAACTGTTCATCTGAAATGAACGTGATAACAGTACACTGATGAGGTGACAAATCGATTCACTGATTTGATAACTTGGGAACGATTGAGTGATGAAAGTAACGAGATAATGGTAACTTACCTAGTGTCATTGCCAAGGTCGCTGGAACCGTGGGTCAGGAACGGCTCGAAGGCGATCGTGGACAATGGTCACGAGAGGGGCCGTTGTGCGGTCGATGAAGAACTGAGCCTGATGTAGGTTTCGCTGTGGAGATCCGTTATCCACACGGAATCACGTATGACGAACTGCGCGCAGCTACGGAACTACGGAAACTGGCATGCAAACGTCTTCAATCGACTGACATGCGCATCGAGGACGAGAATACATTTTCGAAGTTCTCGAACAAATTTTCTTCCCCGTGCAATACTAATAGATTTTCTAATTTAAAACAGTATACAAATGGTTAACATAGTTGGACCTCTGTAAACCGGGTAATTTTTTTGACCCCCTTACCTGAATTTTTATTCATTTCCCTATAATACAAATCTTCTCGAGTTCCGATAAGCAACTAACAATGGTAATAAAATGTGTGTAATAAAAAGTAATGAAAATAAAAAGAAAAAGTATTATTCACGAAATTTTGAATGTAACGCACACATATAGAAACTGTACTGCTAGAGTTATCTACCAGCAGAACATTGAACTATACTCAAAATTTTGATAATGCTGTGTACCCAAATATTTTTTGCATTAACAATAAAAGTATTAAATTCAATTTTTCAAGTCAGCTGTTTTAAGCAAAAGAAGATGTATGTGAGAATGGTTTTCAGCGACTCGAAAGAAAATTTTTTGTCATTCTTGTCATTCCCTATATCATCGACGGGATACAGTAAACATAGTGTGCGAACTGTTCTGAATACATACTTTGCACTTTTGGATCCACGGAACATATTGCAAACAGCATATAATCAATGTTAATAAGTATATCGTAAATATATAGCATATTAATTAAGAAAATCGATATTAATTGAATTTTTATGAAAATGGAACAGGTGGCGCCATCTCTCCGGCGAACAGGGTGAACTAATCGAAAAAAGCGTATGTCCGAACACGCATATAAGGAAATTATAAAAAGTCATATTTCGAAACTTTGACCACCTAGCATCCTTCCTGGGACATTTTAAAGCAAATTATTATTAATAATTGATGTAGCTTAAATGCATATTAAGCCGAGAAAATCGATATTTATTGAATTTGGTCGAAAACGGTACAGGTGGCGCCATCTAGCGGCGAGCGGCGGAACTACAAAAATACAAAATTCCGATTTTCTCGAAAACTAGGAACTTTTCCGAAATTCTGAGATATACAAATTGTTCCTTGTCGCCTACGGAATCGAATGAATGCAACTATACCACGCTAGGACCATTAGAAAAGAAGTTAGAAAAATATAGCATTTCATGGACCAAAAAATTGGCGTCCATCTAGCGGCGAAAGTTGGAACTACGAAAATAGAAAATTCCGATTTTCTCGAAAACTAGGAACTTTTCCGAAATTCTGAGATATACAAATTGTTCCTTGTCGCTTACGGAATCGAATGAATACCACCATGACCTGCTCGGACAATCAGGAAAGAAAATAGAAAAAAGGTCATTTTATGGACAAAAATTGCAGCGCCATCTAGCGGCGAAACACTTGAACTAATCGAAAAAAACGTATGTCCGAACACGCATATAAGGGAAATATAAATATTGATTTTTTGGGCTTAATCGGCAACAAAATGCAACAAATGTTAATAAAAATATGCTTCAAAATGTATCAGGAAATAGAATATACCCAGAAAGTTAGGAAATATGGCATTTTATATTTTTCCAATATGCGTGTTCGGACATACGTTTTTTTCGATTAGTTCAAGTGTTTCGCCGCTAGATGGCGCTGCAATTTTTGTCCATAAAATGACCTTTTTTCTATTTTCTTTCCTGATTGTCCGAGCAGGTCATGGTGGTATTCATTCGATTCCGTGAGCGACAAGGAACAATTTGTATATCTCAGAATTTCGGAAAAGTTCCTAGTTTTCGAGAAAATCGGAATTTTCTATTTTCGTAGTTCCAACTTTCGCCGCTAGATGGACGCCAATTTTTTGGTCCATGAAATGCTATATTTTTCTAACTTCTTTTGTAATGGTCCTAGCGTGGTGTAGTTGCATTCATTCGATTCCGTAGGCGACAAGGAACAATTTGTATATCTCAGAATTTCGAAAAAGTTCCTAGTTTTCGAGAAAATCGGAATTTTCTATTTTCGTAGTTCCGCCGCTCACCGCTAGATGGCGCCACCTGTACCGTTTTCGACCAAATTCAATAAATATCGATTTTCTGGGCTTAATCGGCGTTAAAATGCATCAAGTGTTGATAGAAAATTGCTTAAAAATGTCCCAGGAAGCATAATATATCGTTAAAATTACGAAATATGACTTTTTGAAAAAAGGGGCTTGTTTACAAATTTTCGCCAGAATCGGTACATGACAGTATTCCAAAGTTTTCCCAAGTATTAGTTGAATAAGACGTAAATGTACGTCGTGCACAGCATGTATTTCATGATTACACCGCAACAAACATTAGTATGTAAAATATAATGCTGATATGTCAGGTTATTCCTTGAAAATTATAATGTACTGTTACAAATGATTTAAAATACGAGCCAAGAGTGATACGCTTGCGTGCTACTGATAGATTACAAAGTTGACAATGATTCAACTGTCATGTGCTGACGACAGTCGCGCAAGTTGTTGATTTGGAGTGAAGATCTGTTTTGATTCCTTTGGATTGCTTTCGATAAACTGATAATTTGTTTATCGGACACATTGTTTACAGATGCTACTTCAAAAGGGAAATCATTACTAATTTTAATATCAGTATCGAGAAAATCACACTGTTATTTTCTGTGTTTAACGCTTAATTTATTAAGGTAGGTCATGGAAGTTGTCGATCAGTGATATTAGTGAATACGAACATTGATTGTGTCAAGCTGTTTGTACTTTCTAATTCGCTTCAGTGGTTGTGTTTTAGATGTTCGTGAGAAGTTCATAAAAATCTCCTGAGTAATTTTGGAGGTTAGGAATGTATGACGTTTCGTTTATTATCTATCATACTAGTTCCTTTGTTCCTATTATTTTGTCATAATTTGTCCGATAACTTTTTTGTTATTTCAACGATGATAATTATTTCTTTGCCTTTTGAAGAAACACTTTTGACAAGTTTTATTGTTTATAATATTACTCGTAGTGGTAGCAGATAAATCGAATTGTAAACGAAATCTTATCGCTTAACGGAAGAATTCTTCTTGATTCATCATCTATTGCTTGCTAGTCCCAGAGTTTGGGTCCTTCTAATTTCTAAGTAATTTTGCCCCTTGTTTTACAGCATTCATCATGCCAATCTTATTCAGTGTGGTGGCTCGAGGAACAGTTGTGTTGGCAAAATATGCTTCCTGTACAGGGAATTTTGAGGAGATGATAGAAAAAATTTTAGAAAAGATTCCACCCAAAAATGACAAATTAACATATACAAAAGCACCTTACCATTTTCACTATATCTGTGAAAATAATATTATTTACATGTGTATCACTGATGATGTGAGTAATGAATCATACATGAAATTTAATAAAATTATAAAATACAAATAATGGCATATTTCTGTGTTACAGGATTTTCAAAGATCAAGGGCATTTTTGTATCTCACAGAAATTAAAAGAAGATTTATAACTGTATACGATGAAGGTGCACAAACTGCAGTAGCATACGCAATGAACTCAGACTTTGCCAGAGTTCTAGCTAATGAAATGGTATGGAACAAATATAGAACTAATACAGTTCTGAATATATGGAACATCAATATAACAATCTAGTCTCTGTTTAGAAATACTACAGTGAATCCAATCAAGACATTGACATAATATCTAAAGTTCATGGCGAATTAGATGAACTAAAAGACATAATGGTAAAGAATATAGATAATGTAGCTATGCGCGGAGAACGATTAGAGCTTCTCGTAAACAAGACCGACAATTTAACTAACAATGTAAGTAAGATTTTAATTTTCTGCATACATGTTAATGACCATGAAGTAGTAATGTGTATTGAATTCTGTTTTAGTCAGTCACGTTTAGGAAAACCAGTAGAAATTTGGCGCGTTCATTGTTCTGGAAGAATGTTAAAATTTACGTCATTGTTGGCGTGATCCTTATTGTAAGTAGTTTCGATTCGATTTATCCAACTCTATTGAAGATAAACTATCTGACAAATGTTACAGGTTGTAGTATACATCATTGTATCTATGTCTTGCGGTGGCCTGGCTTGGCCAAAATGTGTCGGAAATTAATTCACGTTTACGAAACTTAGACACGATCCATGGTGTCTCTAAACGTGACGAATACTTGGCCCGGGGAATTGAATTGGCCGCGGCGGGCGAAAAGATATTTTAAAACGAAGGGCGATGAACCAAGGCGCAGATTGTATTTCTTGGTTCGTGATACACTGAGGAATATAATGTTCAATCATGTAACTTTAGAGAAACGATTATTACAGCGATGTATGTATAGAGATAAATAAGTATGTAACGCTTATATCATTTTTTATTGTACGTTACCAAAAATTATCAATATCATCGATTTTTTTCAAGCGATGAATGTAATTTTAATGTCACTAGTATATATTGTATTATACTAATACATTCTACAAAGAAAACAAAAAAGAATAAAATGATTCTTGTTCGCGAATTAATCATTCATTGATCATTCCCGTGTTCCTCCTTCGGGTGCAACAAGTGAACTTCACACGTAGCTCGCATTTCGTGTCACGCGATTCCGTTTCGTTAAATTAAAAATTCTATCATCGGAAATGAATATTTTACATGCATCCTACAACAGTACCGTGAAAATTTATCGAGTATTCAGTCTCTTCCGGATCATTACGTGCTTCACATTTTTTCCACCCGAAAGCCTTCAGGTACTATACTCCATACATTGTTTATCCGCCTCATGGCGCATGCTCAGATACATTTTTACTCTCTAATCTCAGGTGACTAACCCAAACAAACTCCCTCGATAAACGTATCACAAATAAACACTGGACTTTCGCTGTGACTAATTGATTAGGGTATTTGAAAAGCCAGGTAATAGATGATTCATAAATTGTGTACAACTGTTACATCGTTAACGAGATTCATCACCGTCGCTTATCTCACGCGTCAAAAACTGTAAGGGTAGTTCGGAGCCAGGGGCGACACGAGCATTTGCAATGCCGAGTATATTGAAATGCTTTAGGACTGAAAGGTCTTTGATTTGGAACAATTCAGTGTTGGAATACTTTGAAGTTCAAACGCTTCAAGGTTGAAATACTTGAAGTATAGGATATTTTAAGGTTGGCATATTTAGAAATTAGGACGCTACAAGGGTGGAATACTTCAAGGTTGGAACATTTCAAATTTGGTATGTTCAATCTTGGGAACGCTTCAAAATAGCATTCCTTCTAAATTGGAATGCTTGAAAATTGGAACGTCCCAGGTTGAGGACATTTATAATATGGTGTATCTCGATTTTGGAATTGAACGTAGTTAATTTGATGGACTGAAATAGGGAAAAGAGGGAATGATGAGGGAAAAGGTAAGAGCATCGGTAGATAGATACGGCCCTGACGGTGCAACGACGTCTGCGGCGCGGGACGGGTGGCGGCATCGCAGGCGCTGTCGTCGCGACGCCCGGGCCATCGCAGCAGCCCGGCGGCTGTGGCAGGATGTCGATGGCTCGCGTGGCGCGCCCTTCGGGGGGTGCCAAAGTGTCTCGGTGGCTGGTCACGGCGCCACGATTGATCGTAGTACGTCGTCCCTGAACCCGCGAGGAAAAACACGCTCTCCTGGCAAGGTCGCTCAACAAGTTCCGGGGCCGTGTGTGCGGCCGGCGAACCGGCTCGCTCGCAAGATAGCACGTTCAACGGGGAAAAACAACCCCCGTTGACAGTTTCGCGACAGTTCGCACGCGCGACAGTCAAACGCGAAGCGGACGCGTGGCTCGAACGTCGCGTGTACGACTTGTCGGCCTGTGCCCGCGGTGGATGCACACTTTGAACGCCGCGCGAATTCTCGTCCTGCTGGTGTTGCCCGCTCGGTGTGGTGAGTGGTGGGTGGTTTCGTGCGATTCACCCGTTTCGCGGCCGGGCATGGAACCGCGGAGGTTCCGGATCCCGAAGGCTAGCTGACGGATGCCCGCGCGGGAGGGCAGGAGGGACTACGAGCCGCTGGATGAAAGTGAAAACGAGCCGACCCACGATATGGGGGGATGAATCAAGGATACGTTGCGTGGAGAACGTCCGACTGGACGAATTTCGGCTCCTGTAAGTGGATTACCCTTTTTCATGGTGCTTTGCAGAGCTTTCACGGTGTCGAACGGTTTTTCATCCTCTGAGTGCATGCAAGGGGTGTTTGAGGTATTGTTGAGACTCGTTACGGAAGTATCTTTAGTTTACTTCTGCAATCCTCAGGACTCGAGCGAATTAATCGGAAGAGAAGATAGAAGATCGTTATAATACAGTGGTTTTTAGTGATCTTTGGAACAGTAATGTTTTGCAAAGTTGTCAGAAGCTGATATGCTCAGGTATTGCGTTAAATTTTATTCTTGTTTTGTTTTACTAAATTACTTGATCCTTTGTTGCTTTCTGTTACGAGCTACGTGGAATGTTTTGTGAAATTCTTTTATTTTGTCAAACAAGAGTGGAGCGAATATTTCATTATCTGTAAAATTACGGAATATTAAAAATGTTTTCTCTGTTAAAGTTGAAAAAGCCATTCATTCAGTGTATTATAAAAGGAACTCGTTAATACAACAATGAGTTCTACTATTTTATCTTATGATTTATACTAAGGTGTTCAGCACCAGTTATAACAAAAAATTATTAAGTTTAGTTAATTGCACATTGGATAAAATTATATATAGAAATGCGGTTGAAAAGCAGATTATTTTCAACAGTAATTGATTTTCAATTACCGAGGCAATAACGATTAATTCCGATAAAATTTGTTTCCATGTTGACGGGTTTTTGCGCGGATCAGCTCGTTCCAATCTCGTCCTAATTAAATTTATTTGCGGTCGTTATCGTTACCGTGCATTTCCCTTTTTCGATAGCAAACAACGGTCGCCAAAAAGCGGCGAATCGGTCGCGTGCTTTACCCCCAACACCTCCGTCCGTGGCACACGTTAGATAAAGCATTGAAATCGACGCAAAAGAGCAATGAATTGCTGGGAAACATGAACGCGGATAGGGATATCTGACATTTCCATCGCACACGGAAAATTGTGGCTAAGGTACGCTGGAAAAATTACAATTACAATGTGGAAGGGTTGCGTGGCTAGCTTTATCCAATTGATGATCTTAAACGCCTCTTGGACAGTGAAATTTTGCTCGTAATACGTGTTAAAAAATTTCTTTCAAACGTTAATAAATTTAACGTTGAAATGACATCCTGTAAAACAATTTTAGTCGGCGTTAGTAATAGAATGTTATAATTTAAGAAAGTGCAGTCGATTCGAAACACGGTTGATCAAAATGTTTCTGAATATACCCAACGGGACAAAAAATACGTCTTACCCCATAGCTTATCTCTTCTATTCCCCGTAGTAATACCGTAACGTGCACGGGGAGCCGTTTTATGGAGAATTATTCGATGCCACGTACGCGAGCCATAAAACGTTCGATGAACGAGAGGGTCCGACACAGAATGGCGTTCTGAGCGATCCAAAACAGGAAGAATGTTCATTGACGTTCGAGTTTCGGGATCCTGACGATGCAACGTCTTATTGACCCGCGATTGCTTACATAATGACAATTTATAAAAACTCTTACACGATGGATTCATGGACTTCTATTATTTCATTGAAATTTTGGAAGGAAAGGCGATATAAAAGGTTGGCAATTTTTCAACGATCCATTATTCAAGGGTTAATTTTCTTCCCTCGAAACCAGAATCTCTTAGACCTCCGCAGTAACTAAAACCGGAAGGAAGCAGAATTTCAAAGACCAACGTATCGAACAAAGTTCTGGCAGCTAAAACAAAGATCCGCGTTGCCTCACAATGCAAATTCGCTGGGAGGCAGACTATCTTGTTACCGCGTCAACGAGAAACGTCGCGTTAAGCTCTGCTAAGACTTGGAAACAACGGGACTAAGCCGTTAAGTATGCGCGCGAGTTTCGTCGCAACGAGTACTTCGTCTCGCCAATTTCTCGATCGTGCCAACATTAATTAAGTCACGGGTAAAGAAGCTCGTTCACGCGAACGAGATTTTTTCCCGCGAGTTCGATCCCATCGGGGGAAAGTCGCGAGGCCGTCTCCTAGTTTTAATTAAAGTCACCCGAGTCGGAGTCGCAGCTAAGGCAATTAACTCGAAGACAAACGACCAGGAACGATTGAATTTCCTAGCTCTCGTAATTAGTTTCCGCGTAACCGAATTCAACCCCCGACGATCGTGCCTATCGTGCGACTGAAAACGACCGTCGATAAGTCTTTTAAAAATCTTGGGAATATTGGAGATTAAATTAATAAGGGTGAATCGTGGACGAAGCTCGGTATTTTCGCTGCCACTGAACATCGCGTTAGAATAACCTTGCTGAAATAGTTCAAATAATTGACTATTATACATATTTTTCACCCTTTTTCCACAACGTAGAGTAAGTGCTTCATTTGCTTACGGAATAAAAAATTAATCCTCAGCCCTTTGATTAATGCTTGGTTTTTAATTGCCAGTAAATTGCGAGGCGATAGTACTTACACGAAACGATCGAAAGGGGTAAGCCGTTAAGACGAGAGGTTACGGGGGAGCGTTTACCCGTTATTGGAATTCTTTCGAACAACGAACAAATATTGAAAGCAACGGGTTAGCACGGTAGTTGACATTCCACGTACGCTCTAACGAAAAGCAACGCGGGGGTTTTCATCAACGACGCATCCGTTTCCTTGTCGTCGAATCCTCCCCGTTTCGGGTGAAAGTAGCACCGCCGATAGGGGTGAAATTTTAATTCGCACGGACGTTTGATATTCAGAGATCCGGACTCTGCATTCACAGGCTCACGTACGACCACTCTCGACGGCACTTCTTTCACCGAGGCATTTTTGTTTCGCGTCAACGACGACCAAGAAACTCTTGTTCTTTCCGCGAGAGAGAAAGAGAAAGGGTAAGCAGGAAAGATAAAGAGAGAAACGCGAAAAGAGGGAAAGATGATAGAACGAGACGACGATCTGTCATTCAAGGACGATTCTTTCAGCCTGCAAACTCACTGGATTGTGTGTGCAGGGCCACCCTCTTTAGAATTCCCCGTCGGTGGAGCAAGAAGCTCGTAAAAGACAAAGGGGGTTGGGTAGCACAGGGGTGGAGAAGGCGAAGTGCGAGGGAGACACCAGCGAAGGAAGGGACGAAGAGAAGCGAGTAAAGGAGATAAGAAAGATGGGAGAAAGCTCACCGGATCTCAGCCTCCGGCTTCGCCGAGGCAGCTCAGACTCCAGGGATTCATTCTACATGGACTTTGCTCAGGTACTAACCCCCTTCATCCCTCGATGCATCGATAATCTTTCCCAGATAATTTCCTTCGTGCCGTCGTACGACAAAAAAGTTATCTTAGGTCATAACACGTCGAATGGACCATTTCGAGCTTGGCACGATTCGGTAACGTAAATGCATCCCCAAATGGCACTTGTGACATACCGAAGCTCAAACTTCTCCAAAATTACTCTACAAACCGTCAATTAAAAATTGATATTTTTACTTCGCTAGTTGCATGTTTCCCGTTAATTTAAGCGAAAGACTTCACAGCGTATCACATCAAAATCTGTAATTATACTTGCTAATGAACTGCTTTAACCTTTGACGTTTTAAAAACCTGCTACCACGAACTTTTCTAGTTACCTGTAACGTTTCCTTTAATTTATAAATGAATGAATGAAAGAGACAAGTGCTGACGAGTGCATTTGCCGCGACGAAAAAGGAATTTCATTATGATCGTTGACGTCGGCAGGGCATCGACTCGGATATCGAGGAGGTGACGCGTCCGGGAGACAACTCGGATCCGATGATGGAAAACCACCTGGAGGAGAATGGAAACGATCTACCACCGATCGAGGATATTACGACGATCCCGGAGGAAGCTTCCGAGGAGTTACGTGAAGAGGAGGAGGCTGCGGCTATGGAAGCTGCCCTACGAACACCCGAGGGCCCCATAATTAACACGGAAGCAGAGAAACCGGCGCAGCAACCCCAGCCCCAGCTCTCCACGCTCGCCCCGCAAGAGTGAGTATGCAGAAATCCTGCGGAACGAAATTGCTGCTACCGTTCCGTACGAGCGTTGTTACGGGGGCAATTTAATTCGAACGAGAAAGGTCTCCGTTTTAATTGGAATTCCTCGTTTCTTCGTTTCTTTTTCGATTTTTCTGGCTTACGTTACTCCCCTGCCGACAATTTTGACTATCTACATTTCGGCTGCCTACGGACTGCTATTATTAAACCTAACTGCAAACGTAGAAAGTTGAATGACGAGAAGTTGGAGGTAGATTAAGGTAGTCTTTACCCAGTAACTTCTGTCGATCTATAAAGAGTCGAAGACGATAATTTATTCCTCCGTCTAACCACCTCTGTGGCCATGCATACATCCAGTTCTTTTTAAGCAGTAAATGACGAGGTAGCTGTTGGTACATTCATGTAACATTGAGACGGAAGAAAAACAATGTTGAAACGAGCGATGAAAGCGTCTCGACTCGAAAGATGGTTGCGAAGAAACCGTAAAGAATGATCCAGCAACGGTTGACGTCGCTCTCGACATTAACCCAGCCAGCTTCCGCCCCTGTGTTTCTTTGCCGGTAATATTCCCAACCATTAACGACTTCTCGTACGTCTCGTTCAGACGAGATCTCTTCAGATTGCGCGCTAGACTCGGAAAAGAGAGAAAACTGTCTGCTAGTTAACTGGGTGAACAAAATGAACGCGATATACGGGAATAAAAGATGGCGGAGGAAAAATGGATTTCTAGTGTGTCTGAAGGCAAGGTGTCGAGTAATTGCTCGACGAGCACCGCACGACAACCGATGGAAGTATTAACGTGATGACGACGCGACTATCGCGTGGCCGGAAGTGCGAATTATGTCTTCGACGGCGTGGTTGCGAGGGAAACGAGCTATTTCTTGAATGATTTCTAATCATTTCCGCTTCGAATCGCATCCCATTTTGTTATAATATCCATGCTACGGAACTAATGATAGTTTAGAGCGAAATTGTATGATCAAACTTTAAAGCTATTCTTCGTTTCTAGGAAAATTACGATCTTCAATAAATCCTATAACTTATAATTTCTTCTATAGAACATACTTGATACGCTTTCAACTATGGCAAAGCATTTAAAAGAACGTTGCGAACAATCTTCAAAATTAATTCGAGCAGAAATGTTACTAGCTCTAAACATATTAAGTAATTAATATGAGACATATTAGGTAATTCGGCGTAATAATACTTCGCACACTTTGTCACAATATTACCCTGTGAAACCTGTGTAAAACATTCAATTAATTAAACGCGGACGAACATTTTCGACGCTTTAAAGTAGCAGAACGTACTCGCAGATTCTCGTCAATTATATCATGCTTTGTAGCTAGAACGTAACGCCACAACGTAAATTACTCGTCGGACCCCTAAACAGACACGTTTCTCCTCGTCTCTTCGTTGGAACGACCACCAGCCACGAAACATTACTCACTGTCTACGATTAACGCGCATCCCTCTGTTCCCGTATGTCCAGTGTGGTGGTTTGTGTACCATGCAACGATTGAACTTGATCGTGAAAAATCGTTTCGCAAACGTCTGCCACTTTGCTCCATCAATTTCCGCTCGAGGGCCTACGGTGGCCGTGGTTGTAGGCCAGGAATCACTGCCGCGTTCTCGGAAAAAAGTAACCGGCCACATTTGGACCAGACAAAAGTCGTTCACGAACGGTCGACGGCTCTCGAAAAGGGGCGAGCTTTTCATCAAAGCGAAACACTGACCCCAATCTGCGAAATTGCTGCTTCTACCGGGTCTAATCTGCGAGTCAGCAAGAAACGACGCGTCAAAGGCGTATCGTCCGCGAAACGCTCCTATTCGTCGTCAGAAACCCCTTTGTCACTCGTGTGTGCATGTAGCGGCTTCCTCACATATCGTGGACACCTTCGAGGGTTGAGGATCTTCATATCGATTGGCAGAAGATTAGCATTTATTTGGGAATTTGTGGATTCGGAAATATGGGAAGTTGAAGATTTAGAAATTTGATCGCGTGTCAACAAATCAATTCCCAATATCCAACTAATCGCTCTAATTGCTCGATACGCGTGAAACACGCGTGGGACCAGTTATTTCCTAGTTTAACGACGCGACGAATCGACCGGCAATTTCCATGGATCTGAACGGCCTGATCCGCAGACGCCTCGATTCCAGTTGAACTCGATTACTTCCGGCGGATATCGAACGTGAATTCGTGAACGCACGGTTGGCCAACGGCGCCGAAGTTAATATTGACCTGTCACTTCGTTATGGCCAACGGACGACCTTCGTGCCGCTTCCGATCGTAACTTCTCCTCGTCTCTTTCTCTCCCGCTTTCCCGTTTCACCGGAACCCCCGTGAACCCGTCCTCTTCTTCGTCCCGGACGAGAGCAGGGAGACTATTCTGGCCTATTCCGTCGATTTACATGCAGATTCGATCAGCGTGCTCGCGCACTACGAGCGTTTAAAGCAAAGCCACCAGATAAACGATTCGTCATCTTTCTTTTTTCGCCTCTTTCAAGGTTCCTTCGATACTTAGGGGAAGACACCGGAGATGGGCATAGAACGAGAGTGGAAAAGTTTGCAGTGCACTCGATAGCTCGAGTGACGCTGAAAGTTTTGAAAACCACAGGCAAATATCTCGATTTACCGTTCGGTACTTGTTCGGAGTTCAAGTGTTTGAGTATCGAGCTTTGACAATTCTAGTTTACTGGTTTCCGAAATTGGAGAATACGTAAATATTCCTATAGTTCGATTGTCACGAGATGAAGCCTCACACAATACTGAACAAACGCAACTGGGATTGGTTAATGCGAAAGGTATATTCCTTTATGCATATTGCAAAAACTTTCAGAATGATGATTCCGTCCTACTTGCACCAAAAATTCGAAAAAATCTCACGAAAATTCAACAGCGATTCTGATCAGAAATTCCCAAAACTTTTAGCGACCTCTAATACTCCTTATCCAGCAAATCCAAAGTTTTGAAAGCTCCTTGCAAACTTTATTTCCCGTTCGAATTCCACCCAGTTTAAAAGTGGGACGTTTGCGGAGTATCCTCGCGGTGTCGTAAATCGAGCAGCTGGTATCGGAAACGACCCAGGCCAGGATATGAAAGCTGGGGTCGAGAAGTCGGGTCGTAAAACCTTCCGCGAGCATTACGCCACTGCGAATCTGATTCGGATAACGAGCTCGCTATCAAACAGCCCGACCACATGTTCAGAGACGGTGGACGACGCGTGTGGGACGGGAGGAGGGTGGTGAACGGAGAAGGAGCGTGATAAACGACGAGAGCTGCGTTGAATCGCGAGACAGCAGGGCCTCAGTTTGTGATGCGGGGTCCGTGAGTACCGTGACACACGAGCCATTGGGCCGTGACTGTGCGTTTCGTTGGTGAATTCAGCTGCCAACATTCCGCCGAGACGGCCGAGGAAACCTCTCTAGCCAAGGTCACGGATATGCTCATCAAGGAGACCTCCCTCAGGTACTGCGATTCCATCCTGTCGAGACCGTGCATCGATCCGCGCGCTCCTCGCTCCAGACGAATGGCCGGGAATCCGAAAATCGCCCACCCACACTCGCGCGACCGTCTACGATTTGCGGCACGACGTCCTCCTAGTCCTCCTGTGCCTCGCGTGCTTTTGCAAATAGGATTTCGATCGAAAATTCACGCTGGCTCCCAGGTACGAGTGTGGCCGATCGATATAGATTAGAATTCTTCACTCGGATGGTATTTCATGAAAGGTAGGGGTAAGGATTTTTAACGTTCTACGAAATTTTTCCATCAACGTAAGAATCTTAAACTTATGGTACTCTTAGTACTAGATTTTCAAGTGTTAGATATCGAAGTTCCAGTCCTAATCCACATGATTGTACTCCTAGCTGCTTTGGAGCTACGTTCATTTCATAAATCTCGAAATCTTTGCCTTCATAGCCACAGTAAAACTCCTAATGCTGGTGATGCTAAACTTCTAGACCTCGACATTTTCAATCTCTTAAATTTCATGTGTCTGCTGACTTCGACTGCAGCTACGAATGCAATCTTCTCGAGATTAAATATAATCCCAAGTTTTCATTAACTCGTGATGATAGCCGTTCACCGAGGATTATAAGTCTGAAAAAATGGACGAAGGTATTCTCCCTATCGAACCGGGCCACGCTCGCGTTTCTCCCCCCGGCGAAACGTCAAAAGCATAATCCCCAGAGGTGGCTGAGGTACACGGGGAGTCTGCCGTAATCGTGGAAACGCGTTTCAGTTGAAAAACGGGAGAAAAAAAC
This sequence comes from Megachile ligniseca, assembly GCA_945859555.1. Taxonomy (NCBI): domain Eukaryota; kingdom Metazoa; phylum Arthropoda; class Insecta; order Hymenoptera; family Megachilidae; genus Megachile; species Megachile ligniseca. The sequence goes on from OX243786.1 coordinate 9,670,522, forward strand.
GTTTACCGAGTATTTAGGTAGGTTCGCAGAAGGAAAGATTAAAAGGATCTCGTGTAGGAGGGTCTAAACACGGTAAGAAGAGAAGGAAGACGCACTAGAATCCTGAGAAATATCCGTGGAAGGGTGACGGAGTGGAGCCACCGAAACAAGGGATGCAAGGCCCAGAGTCCTCGAGCCACGGATACACTCGTGGCACAATGAGGGAACGGTACTCAGCCACTGAATCAACCCCTCAATCCCTGTTGCACCCCTCTACCGGTATCTCTCTCATCCGGCAACACCCTCTCGCGTTCTTCTGCTTCTCCAACACTACGTGATTATTTCAAAAAGCTCGAAGCCAAGAGGCGAGCCGTACGTTTCATCCTCTGCCACCCCCTGACAGCCGACTCTGCACCGTTTCTTCTCTTTTCAACGCGAATAGGCGCGCACGCGTCGAACTAACCCTTCTATCTACGGTGAGGAGGACGAAACTTATACGCGTCCCTTCTCGCTCGCGTGCTATCGGCCTCGTAGGGGTAGGTCGTTTTACGCAGCGACTCGTTTACCTTCTTAAACGCGCGGAACAACGATCTCCCGGTTTCACATATATTTAGAGGGGTTAGAACGAAAGGCTTCGTGGATGGATGATTTTCCAACGAGGGTTCACTACGAACATGTGTTTATTTTAACGTAATATAAACGAAAATGTGGAACGACGCGATTCGCGGAATATTAGATAACGTTTACGCGGGTATCGTGCGAGGGATGTCACGTGGGGGAGTATTGTCTTCGGGGCTGAATCGTGAACGTGAAGGACGTGTTTGTTCAATCGACGTAGAATTATTTTGGCTAATAATAGCTGTTGTTATCCCATTACAGTCGTTCAAACTTGCTTTCATATTTTATGTTTCAAACAACTCGATGAAAAGATAATTCTAATATAACAATTACATTTATTGTCCTCAACTTTTATTACGTCTCGGTTCATATAAATTTTTAAAACATCCGCTGGAATTTCTTTCGAATTTCTCTTAAAATTGTGTACAAATAGGGAGGAATGTCCTCGGGTCGGAAGAATTCGTAGAATATGAAAATATGCAGACTTCTCTCCGGCAGCGCTCTTACCGTGGTAAATTGAAATTTCGCCTCGATACGTCGGGACGCAATATAACGGCGGGGAAATAATTTACGTTCCTCATGGTGTTCCGCGTGGATAAATTGTCGCCGCGAATTCCATGGCAACGCGACACACGCTCCTGAGGATTCACCCGCGTTGGATCAGGGTAAATCTCTAAAAACGCCACGTGTACTCGTATATGAACGTGAAATCAACCCGACCGTATTTCGTTGGCTGTCAGATTACAGAGGTATTATTATTAGATAAACGGCTGTCGTTCGAGAAGTCGTCGCTTAATGACGCCCACGAAACCATTCGCTCGCTATAGTAACTCTCTTCCTGCAGCCAGTGTCAATGCGACGCGTATGAAACGTTATGGCACCGCGTTGACCTTAAATTAGATGCGCGACACCGCTTCGTGCTCCCCTTACAATTCCCCGAAACCTCCCAGCGTTTTCAATACATTAACCACCGTGACGTGGAACGTTCTGCTTCAAAACAGGATTTTTATCGGTTTTATATATTATTTTTTAAATTGATAACGGGATAAGAACATAAGAAGATCATGTAAATTCATCAGTGATTGATAGGAGATGCTTTTCATTTTTGCCTGAAGGAGTCTCCAATTTCCGCTTCTAATTTTCGGCAGCGAAGCAAGGGATTAATTGCTCGGCGTGGCAGGCGTTAAATAAAAAAAGCAGGCGACTCGTCGGATCGTAGTTTCATTAAGCGAATCATGCAACGAAAACGGGTCGGAAAATATATTTTTTTTTCACCCTCGCGACACGCTTAATTACTTCTTCTCGCCCGCTATAGACTACCTTTGAGACCCCCTAACGATTCTCGGTGTGCCACCACGTGGAGAGGCTCGAGTGGAAATTTTCGAGTAGAAACCACCGACGCGTCGCATCTCGAGAAAGTTTTCCCGGCCATTTGTTGCCGCAGTCTAACGAGTTGTGATTGGCGCCGCTCGTCGACCGACGACAGCCAGTTTCGCGGCTTCAAACTTACTCGGTAAACGACTTTTGCGTACAACGGCGAGCAGCCAACTCGCTTAAACGAATTACCAGAAACTACCCGTGGTGACGCTAAGTCGCTCGAACGCGACCAGACGAATTTCCTTCCACGATTCCGGCGTAAGCTCGCGTTCGTGGAGGGGAGAAAGCTCCAGAATTGGAACAAGGGGTACAATTATGAGAATTAACCCTTTCGTTGTAGTATGCTTCAATTGAAACCGGCACAGACGATGTCAAGGTAACTATCTTGGGTGACGTATATATACGACTATTGCTGGACTCGAGTAGTACTACGTTGAATGAATGAACAATTTGCACTATTGCATAACTTGTCTTATAGTCAAGGATTGGAAGCTTTTCCAGATGTATATTCGACTTAAGAACTTAGGAGTTATTTCTCGATAACGTACATACACGCATGATATGTAGGTATTACAGGTGCATAGGTACAAGCAGTGACTGAAACGAATCGAGTTATGCAAAGTTCTCCCTCAGAGGTTAGAGTACATATCAGGGTAGAAGCAAGGTAAACGTTAAACTCGTGAAGCTAATCAGAGCAACGGAAAGAATGAATTGTTTTATTAACGTAACTCGGGTAGCCGGAACAGCGTAGCGCGTAATTATCCCAGTAATTGAGCCGTCGATACCGATGAATCGATCGGCCAAGGACAGGATAGAAATAATGAGGAAACACGGTCTGTTCAGCTGGCCAGGATTGCCGGCTGCTCTACCGTCACCGGCATCACCGTCCGCGGTAATCGTTTCACCGGAAACGCTGTCTAGACACAGCAGCAGCTCACCCTCCCGCGCTCATCGGCCACCCCAGTTTGCCCTGGCTCTACCATGCTCCTCGCAACCGATTTCCGCGGTATGCTACCCGGCACCCACCTTCCTAGACGTCGTCGAGGATCGGAAATGGAAGAAACTTGGATGGTAAGTGATTTTTCGATACATGCCCCAATTTTATGCTTTGAATCATTCACCCCTTACACTCCTATGTCGTGTGTGGCTCGACATCACATTTCTCTTGGTCTTATAACTATTTATGATTACAAAGTAATGTTGTCAAATAAATTTGACTTGTGTAATTCAATTTGCGGCGACGATCGATGGAGATTGCAATCAACGTGCTAATTTATTTAATTAATTTAAATTCGTAAGCAGGATATGTAACAGCTACCGTGATCCGAAACAGACCGGTAATTAAATTATAAATTATACGATGTTCGTTATTTATCAGATATATTCAATAGGCGGGTTGTTCTGAACAAGATATTACCCCTGTTTACGTTTTCCACCTATTGTTTGCTACATCTATATTATCTTTATCTATCTTTATTTACATACATTTGAAAGGTATATTCACGATGGATTTTACAATGAATTCGATTTTACAATAAAGGTGTAATTAATATGCACAATTCCTTTTGTATATTGGTAATTAACGAACATTGAATTCTATGCAATTAAGCCAATCAAATGAGAGGCTAAAAGAATCGTATTAATTAGACCAATTAAAAATTCGTGAAGTATCGAATATCGATCGATATTGGCTCGTGGCGTAGCGAGGAAAATCTCGGTACATTCGAACCGGGTCAAATTCAGCTGAACGTTTAACCATCGCGTTTGCACGTGATCAACTGAAACATTTCATCTTGAATGATTTCCACTCCGAGCCAATTAATAGAAACGTAGAGGGGGAAAATGTGTCCCGGTCACCACGGAAATTTCACGTGATCCTCCGGGTTATCCTGATCGACGTCTGCACACCAATTACCGGTACTTTATGAATCAAACACGAGCATGGTCGACTACACGATTACCAGTAATTGAGCCAATTCTTACGGGGGTGGATGTATTTGCGGCCAATGGTATCACTCATGCATCGTTCTGGGACCGCAATATTCCCTATTCGTTTACGATTTAATAGTCAATCGACGGTGGATCGTAAATGGACAAATGCTCAAATCTTCAAATTCCTACACCTCCATATTCTCAGATTTCCTGATTCCTATACCTCTAGTTTCCTATATCCCGAAATTCTCATACTCCCAAACTTCCATATCCTCAAATAACTAAATCCCTAATGTCCCAAATCTCCAACTGTCCATATCTCTGAATTGAAATATTCAAAAACCGTCGACTCCAGAACTGGCTTTGAAGTTAAAAGAACGTTATTGGAATATCGGGTAAAGACGGAAATAGTTCAATTTCCCTATCCACAAGAAAATCGAAGTGATTCACGCTTTTCGTAGCAATCGTCTTCGTCGAATGACAATTTCCGTTTGTTGTACAGCGACGCCCTGGCGACGACGTTTAGCGCCCTGTACGGAAAGCTACTGGTCGTCATGGGGATCGCCTTTCCCATGGCTGAAGTGATATCCACCTACATACCGCCGTCGTTCTACGAAGGGTTCTACCTTTATCTCTACTTCGGCAGCATGATCTTCCTCGTCTACACGTACACCACGTTGCTTCGCGACACTAAACCGAAGTCAAGTAAGTTTATAGCGCATGATCGCGGCCAATGATTTTTTTTCTCTTGCCGTTATCCGTTGTTCGGCCAACAGGCTGTAGACAGAAACGAATGAAACTTTCAACTTCATATTTCAGGAACGTCTGCCGCGTGTTGTTTTACGAGTAGGTAACCATTTTCTGCACAAAACGATTCTGACGCGAATGCTTGTATTGACGTGGATTAGCTTCGCTATCTTTCCGATACTTAATTCTTTCGCGAACAATCTTCCGCTAACAATGGATCAGAATGGTTATGCGATGGATTGATTATACCTGACTAACCCTTTAACGACGTTGCTAAATAATTAACGCATTGGAAATTTACAAATAATTCTGAAATCCAACTGCTCGAAAATAGGCGTGGATCTCTGCACCTGTTACACCGTGAACGCGTTAATGCATTAATTCGCTAGATAGCCTTCGTAACGAGTCCACCATTCAAATGGACCGTGAATGAAACGCACTCCATTTTCCTTTAGCACTCCATCATCGGCGTAACGCGATCCATCTATCGCGAGGATAAAAATTCGAGCGATTCGTTAAAGGGTTAAAGAATTATCACGCTGTCAGCGACTGAAGCTGTACTCGCGATGTACACGCGCGAAATACATTCAGCATCCTCCGCTTGCGCGCTCGCTCGCTTTCAATTCGCTTCCGACAACGGGAAGCGAGCTCGACCCTGTTAAAATCGCATTAATCATAACCGGCCGATTACCATAAATTTGCATGAGAAGAGAAACGAAAGGACGTGTGCGACCTGGACTCGTCGAGATCGTCGAGCGGCGCCGGAGGTGACAGCGACGCAGCTGACACCGCGTGTCCGCACGTGGCCACTGTCAGACCGGCTCAACATTATGGCAGTTTCTATCTACGAATGGGCGCCGTGGCCTTTGGCATCGGTTCCATGATTTATTCCGGCTTGGAGTTTGGCCAATATTTTGAGCTGGAACAGAACACCAAGTGTCACAACATCATGCTTGCCCTCACACCTGCCACTAGGATGGCATTCATCTTCATACAGATGTACTTTATATTTCTGAACAACGAGGTGGGTATATTTGTAGAGCAAATACAGTCGTTACTTCCTTCTTTATACGTGGGGACAGTCGGTATTGTTGGACGTTTAGGTAATGAAACCTGGGGTAAGTAGAGACTAGGCGTAGGATGCAAGGTACCTTATTTATGGATTTGGAAATTCATTCAATCCAACGTCAATGCTCAAAGTAGCATTGTTAATAAAATTCTGGTGTCTACATATAAAAGTCCAAAATTACACCATATAGTAAAGATCGCAGTCAACGTTAGAACAAAAGAACCGCATCTTTTCTCTGTAAAGGCTGCGTGAAAAAAACAATTGGTTGTAAATCACGAGGGTGGCTCGTTATTTACTAGGTGAAGAGTTTAAAAATAACGACAAGAGCGATGCTGTGGAGATCAATGCGAGCGGCGATGTAACGAAAGAGCGAAAGCGTCGATGCAAAACGAGACGCTCGACGGAAAGGTTAATGAAACGGAAGGGTGAACAACCCTGAAACTAATACTGGAACACGAGTCGTCCAGGTACCTACGTGTCCCTTTACTCTTTCCTTTGCCTCGACAGATGAGTATCTCTCACCGCGCTCGACCGCTTTTGATTAAAACTTTTTCGAGAGCCGCCTCTCGATCGACGATTCCGATCGTTTACCTCTTCATCGTCTAATAACCCGCCGTTCTATGGCTCGCGATCTAACTTGACAATCAAATTATTCCCATCGGAGAACGATCGATCGCTGCGATTCTTTTGTTCAACGTCCAAGAACTCCGCTATCGTCTCGCGTAAACGAGACCTCTTCGCTCTGTCTCGCGAAGAGCCGATAACTATTGTCTTAGCGTTTGTTCTTTTCAACAGCAAATGAAAGTTTACCGTCATCGGGTGGTCGCGCGATTTGGATTGATGCACATGATCGGCACGAATCTGTCCGTCTGGCTGAATGTCCTCATTCAGGAGACCAAACACGAGATACTGACGTTCTACAACCCGGAGAACAATTCCCTGAGGATTTCACACAGATTAGGTACGAATGTGCTATGAAATACCTGTCGTATTATATCGTAACAAACGTTCGCGACTGCATGGAGTAACGTAAATTAGATTTAAGGAACGGAGATTAAGACTGAAATGAAATTAGGTGCGAAGGGGAATCTCAATCTCGGAGGACACAGTCATTATCATCACGGAGAGCATCTGAGGCTTCCAAGAGGTCTGAAGGGACCGCATCACATGTACGAATGCCGACGAACGAACATAATGGGATCGTTAGTCCAAGATGCTAGTCCGTTTCTATTTCCATGCACCATAGAGTATAGTTTGATCTGTGCCGCGATTTTGTACGTGATGTGGAAGAACATATCGAAGGCTGCGTTCTCTCAGCCTAAAACGCCACCGGGGTCCAGGCATCACACGCATGCTTACAGGTAAAGTTATATCTATTTAAGCAAAATGGTGAGCTCGTAGTTCATTATTATAAAGTAAATTTTATGCCCAACGTTTACCAATCAATTAAATCCCACAGGAGGTCGCCTCATCACTACAGCGTGGACTGCGCGCGGGCTCACAAGGGTCTGTTCGTGGGTATCCTGATCCTGGTGCTAACGATTATCTCGCTGATCTTGTTCTTCGTGCTGATATCGCGTCCAGAGTTGGTCAGCTTCGCGGTCACCGAGGTGAACATCTGCGAGCTGACACTGTACGGGATGTCGACGATAGCCACGCTGATAGGGATGTTCCAGATGCGCAAGCTCCGTTACGACGGCAACAGGAACCTGGAACTGGACAATATCCTGTTGGTGGCCGCACAAACGGGCATGTTCATCTACTCGACGTTCACGATCATCGGTGCACAGTTCACGCTAGCCAAGCATACTCTTCTGGTGCTGGTCACGGCGTTGGCGAGCGTGGTGCAGACCACATTTCAGACCATCTTCATCCTGGACGCGTCGAGGCGATCCGTCGCGACTGCGAAGCAAATCAGGAGAAAACCCGGCAGAGAGATCGTGACGTTTCTGCTGGTGACGAATCTGGCGATGTGGGCGATCAACACTCTGGAGAAGTCGCGGGCGGAATCGCATCCTGTGCAGCTGCACTTCTACGGACTCTGGGCGTGGACGATCATCACGCACGTCTCGATGCCGTTGGCGATCTTCTACAGGTTCCACAGCACCGTCTGCCTCTGCGAAGTCTGGAAAAGAGCCTACAAGGTGAAACCTACCTACATGTGACGCAAGGGGTCCCGTGAGCTCGTGTGCAACACCGTGGCTCCTCAACGGCCGAAAACCCTGCCCGCCAGGTTGGACGCCATCGCGGAGAACGATCCAGTTTACTTCATGTAATCGCGGAGGACTCGCGAACCCTCGGAAATTCCGAAAGAGGGGTCAGTCGGACCCATTGGCGTAGCTGGGCAATGATCAAGGCGGGCCTACACAAAATACAAATACCAAATTTTCAACCTCCCCCAAATGGCCAAATTCTGAAATATAAAAAGTACTAGAGAAGCTAGGAAAGTTGGCCCATCACAGATAAAAGTCCTAGCTACGCTAATGAGTCTGCGTCCTCGTTTCACGAGAATGTCCTAGCTGTTATATATTAAATATCCCGCGTGAACGGGTCGTTTTTGTTTTCGTTCGTCGAGAAACGGTCACGGTTAGATTATCGTAAGCATAAATCGGATCAACCTCGCGTTAAATGGATCCTGATACGAGCCTGTGTACATAGTTCGTCCGCGACGAGATACAGGAACGGACTGCGATAAAAAGATTCTCTCGGAGAATTCGATAAACGATCGATTCGAAAAAAAAAAACGGTTAGACGAAGGCACAATTAACGACGCACAATTTTTAACGAGATTAGATGTAGACGAATTTATTTCGGCTTAGAATCGTCGAAGCAACGGCTGTTCTTTCGATTATGTCGGGAACAATGACAGTTTTGTTCGATACGTAAACGATAAGACGATTTTATACCGACGAGAAGAAAAATTGTGAATGAGAGAGAGAGCGTGAGAGGTGTTTTTGTTTTTCTTTGGTCGTAACGTTCGTAAGACTGAAATTTAAGCAACCTTAGGAGAACGATTAAGGTGATAGGAGAAGAACGATTCCGTTTCTGGCGCAAGTCGACCTGAATCCGCGTTAACCCGACACCCACCATCCTCTTCCCACTGATCGATCTGTCCTTCGATGTTACTCGAATACTCTCACGGACATCCGTCTTCCACGTAGTACAAACTGCAACTTAAAATAGCGTCTCTCGCGTCCAAGTAGATAATTCGAAGAATCAACGATCGAGGGAAACAGATTACCGCACGAAATTCTTAGGTGTCGACCGACACGGCTCGAGTTTAGATAGGTACGTAGATGTTTTCGTTAAAATCTCACTTATCCGAACAGTATCGATCGTACCAGCGATAGAAACGATAGACGATAGATAGATCAACGATAGTTCGAAAGCAATGCGAGCAATTTGCGCTTTTGAACAAGATGCACCGTACGAAAGTCCAAACGTCCATCGAACCGGTAGTCGTCGAGTATGGTCTGTTTCTCTCGATTTCATGTAGCAACGTCTCGCGATGGATCGATGTTTCGAGGCAATAGGCATTGGTGTAACTAGGTTGGGACCAGGGTGGGCCTGATATCCCCAAAATTTCAATCTCTATATATAACACGAGAGATGTAGGACGTAAGATACCTCATATATCTTGTATTAGAAGTTTAGAAGTTTACAAATTTTGAAATGATCGAATTCTCGTATTCAATAACTGTTAAATTTTCAAGCTTTCAATTTGATAATGCCTAGTGAACGTTGTCATTAGTAAGTGTTAGGGACCTGGACCACCCCAGACAAAGATCCTAGTTACGGCAATAGCATAATCATAAGCAATTATTTCACGTCTAAGTCGCGAGTTTTTCCGGAACGTTGCATGTTAGATAACGTCGAGCAAAGATCTTGCATTAATAGCGAGTTTCTGCGAACGTCATTGAAGCACTAACGAGAAACTGGTGGACCGTAGGAAATGCAGAGATATCGTCCTGTAGATTCCCATAGATTCGACACCATACTACGCAGAGTCCCAGAGAAACGTACATTAAAAATGAAAAAGAATGGAAGGATAACGTTCGAAGGAGGAACAGAGTACAATGGCGAATCATATCATTAAGCCTTAATCCGTCGAGTGTGCTGTCCAAACTCTGCTAATTAAAAAGAGGGAAGAACGCGAGAACCATAGGGGATCAAGATTGATCGCGATCGAACGCGATGTCTCGAGAACGATTCTCGACTCGAGGGCGTTTCGATCTTCGCTGCTCAACAAACAGTCGTTTTTTGGAGGGTTGAACGAGAGTCTGGCCGATCGAACGAGCGAATCGTGCTGATCGATTATGCAATACTACTGTTCCGCGTGTGTGCGAGTTTGTTTCCTGCGTGTTGCGTGCGTGCGTGTCCATTTTGGGGAACAAACCCGGCGAGAATGAGAGAAGAAGAAACGTTTTTTCGTAGAAAGATTTTCTAGTAGAAGCCGATAGTTGATCCGATCGATTTTGTTTTCTGTTTTTTTTTTTATGAAAGATGTAAATTCGACTGTAAGGCGGCTGTAAATAAGAGACGAATGGTTAACGAAAAAATGGAAAGAAAGTGGATCCTCTCGGTGTTTTAGAGCTAGTTGTGTCGACATGTTTCTTCCTATATTATATATATATAATATATATACACATATATATACAAATATAAATATATTTATTATTGCGTTGTTCTATTATATAATATTTATTGTATTATCAGATATAGGATTTACGCGCGACACGTTACGTTTATTGATCGGGGCTCGTGTCGAGATCTCCGTCCGACTGTTCTCCTCTTTCACTTTCTTCTGTCTAATAATACTGTTTCCCTAGCTGTCCGTTCGAGAGACGTTGAAAATAGAAACTTTCAATTTCCGTTCGATTTCCCCGCGGTATCGCGCCCTTTACGGATTTTAATGGACAACGATCTCGGCACGGGTTTTAACCGAAATTGAAAGCAAAGCGAAGCGATACACGATTAGAGGGTAAGTCCACGATTGCTCGCGATTCGATAACGGGAATCGAAAGCAAAAGGTGAACGGAGAAAGATACCCTTTCTATGTCACATCTCTAAACTGTACTTTTTCTATGTCCGCATACTCTAGTTCCTATGCAATGTTTGTACTCTTATACCCTTTGTACTATTTGTACCTTACGAATTGCAATACACTCGTCCGCAATAATAAACGGTTTTCCTTCATTACCATCGCAACAAATAAAACTATAAATGCACTTCGTTTTAACACGACTTCCTCATCTACACCTAAGGAATCTAGAAAAGAAAGCAAAAACAACTTCTAAAAGAAACTTCATACTCACGGAATATGTACCATGTCTATTTTCTTACGGCCTGTACGATAATTCCAGGAGTGTTTTAAAGTTTACCGTGTCGAACGTAAATAAAACGGTACAAGGCAAAAACGAGCATCGACCTAAATACCTCCCATTCCGGTTCATGATAGAAGTTGAGGCAGGCTCGAGTCCACGGTCATCGAACGAGCAGCCGAAATTAAATCGAGAGGAAAGGGAATTCAGGTATATAAAAGCAAAGCAGAGAATCTATTTTCTATAACAGAAAAGGAACAAAAGCGCATGGATACGAAAATAATCGTGATGACACGTGTTGCGTCACGTGTACAAGGTCTTCAATTATTCCTTGCTAATCACGCTCGTGTTAAACTAAAATCGTCGAAGTTGGAAGACTTGTTAACATGCATACATCAATGCATCCTTCATGAACACTGGATGTAACTGGTTGTTACGTGTATCGGAAAATCATCTTAATTGTTTGATCAATCATGTTTGCGAAAAGACCACTCGCAAATAAATTAGCACTAACATGGGCTGGGAAAGAGTAATTACAGTTACGTAGAGTATGCATCTAAATTATTGACAATATAACATAATTATGTAACCGTACCAGCGTATAATACATAATTAAAATACCAAAGATTTTAAGTATCTTCAATTTTGCAATTGAAAATAAATCTGCAAACCGGTTATTTGCCCGGGGATGGTTAGCGTTAACGAGGCGCAACGATGTGCAACAAATGCAAGAAGAGGCGGTAGAAGTACTGAATGAAATCAGGAAATCGATTCGAAAGAACATCCACGCAGTTCGTTTTGATCGAGCAGCGTGAGAGGAGGATAAGAGAGCGTCGCAACGAAAGAGCGTGCGAACAGAATGACCCTTTACACGAACGTAATAATGTTCACTCGCAGGTGGATCGACGTGGGTGTGTATCTTGCTCTCTTCGCTCGTTCGCCTCTTCTACCTCTTCCATTTACCTCTTGCACTTTTCTTTCCCTACTCACGCCTTTTACTCTCGCCAATTCGTTTAGATAAAATTACTTCGGTATTTCCTCCATATTTCTGTGCATTGTCACCTCCTTAAAATTCGTGCGTATTGTTGAAATTATTAATGGATTTTCAATTATTGGAATTTTAGTTATTAGAGCTTTATTGTCACGCGTTATATCGCCACGTGTTGATATCACCGTGTTGGACCCATGTGATCTATCACTATATGTTATTGTAGCCGTGTATAACCGCATTCTATTGTCACACCTTGTATCGCCACTCGATTTATTACGCGTTCTATTGCCACGCATGAATTTACTGAGCGTTCTATCGTCACGTGTGGATTTACTGTGCGTTCTACCGCCACTCTTGGATTTACTACGCGTTGTACTGCCACGCGTGGATTTACTACGCGTTCTATCGCCATTGATGGATTTATTACACGCCATGTCTCTACGCACAGAAGCTTGACGCGCCATATCTGGACGCGTAGAACCCCAACATGTTATATCTCTACGCGTAAAACCATAACGTGTCATATCTCTACTCGTGAAATCGCAACACATCATAACCTCTACCCGTAGAATCCCTATACGTTATATAACCACGTACCGAATCGCCATGTGTTATATAACTACACGTAGAACCTCTATGTGTTGTACCACAACGCGTCATATCTCGTGGAATTACAATGCGTAAAATTGTCAACCATGATACAACCACCCACAGGAAAAAGAATCCTAAAATTAAAAATAAAGTGCAGTAAATATACTTATTGTAATAAATAAATTTTCAGTATAAATGAAAATTATTTCTCAAGATGTGGATAATAGCATTTGATAAGGGTGATCGAATTCAGGTAGTTCGAGGTAAACATTCTGGTGGTTGATCGTTCGTAAGAGCGGCCCCCGTAATTAAGGGCTAAATTCAACCCTCGTGGGCGTTGTCAGGCACCCACCGTTCACGGACGAGGGTGTACTTTAGTCGTCAAACTCGCTGGTAATACGCTCTCGTATCCATCGTTACAGGGACCTCGCTTAAAATCGTAATGGAAAAAATCAATAACCGCGAAGGAATATCTGTCGAACGAAAACCGTCCAATACGAAACGAATCAACGTCCGTAGGGGAACAGATCCTCGTTTCTTCGCAACCCTTGTTTCAATCGTTATTTATTCATAATATCGAGAGGCTGCTTTGTACACTGCCTTTGTAAATGAACAAACATACTCTGTAACGATAGAAAACTATTGTGCGGACCAACACTGATTCGGACCTCGATTTTAAATTCGTTTTTATTCCGTAAATAAACTGTAGCCATTTGTAGAATATGCTAATACAGGATTACTCCCAGTCAAAAACAGAAAAGAATAATCGACAGAAGATCATACAGTATGCCATTTTGTGACGATAAAAAAAATTGTCGAGGTCACTACGGAAGTCGTACCAAGGTCATGGTTCAACAGCAGTAATTCAGATGTTCGAAGTAGGACACCCTGTATTAGGGGAAGGCAATTCAGATGTTTGAAATCGGGACACTCTGTATAACGGAAATATAAAATGAAACCGACGAGTAATAAAAATGAAAAAATTAAAATTGATGAATCGTGTACGGCATAGTCGGTTCGAAGGGGGTTAAGCCGTCTGTAGGGGTGCTCGAGCTGCACCCTCGAGCAATTTCATCGCGGAAGATAAAGAGGTGCAGTCTCGTTGATCCACCGTAAGAATCTCCCTCGATCCATCAAGAAAGCGAGGAAGAGGTCTGTTAGTCTCTTTTCTGGCTCGTCTCGGCTTGCATCACAAAAGCGGTTCACCCCGATTCGAGCCGATACACAGAGAAGGCTCGACAGATCGTGCAACATCGTCGGGGACAGGCGAGCGTCACGGAGTGGAAAAGCGTATCGCGGGGGTTAAGGTATTGATCGTTTGCTTCCCCATCGTGCATGGGGGTGGCTTCGCGCGCGGCGAACCCCATAAGCGTTGCGTCGCCATTACAGCGGCATGGATCGCACGGGAACGGAGCGGCGACGTTAAAAGCGGCCGAACTTCTCGAGTCACGGACCGTAAAGGGAGGCTGAAGGGACGCGTTCTCCTTTTGAAGGGAAAAAGACGATCGGAGGAGTGCGACGGAGGCGGTCAGCGACCGTGAGGTCGTGCAGAAAGGGACGCCACGGTCGACCGACGGAGAGACAGAGAGGACGAGCAAACGATAAGCGGCGGACAGAAAGAGAGGCAACGATATCGAGTCGCGTGTACGAACGGAAAGCTCTGTGTGCAAGCTGTCGTGCAGAGCGCAAGCTCCGTACACCTTGTTTACATTCGTCGAACGCCGCAGAGGAAGCACGTTGCTCCTGAGGAAAATAATCGACGAGCGCGAGAATCGTGGTGTCCTGACGGTCGGCGATTCGAGACGATTTCGACCCGTTCGAACGACTACCACATCGAACCAGGGATCATTCCCCAGGGTTTTACGGTGAACTTTCGGCCGGGACCGTCGGTCCACGGATTCGACCCATGGCGTTCTATGGAAGTAAGTGCTCCTTCAATGCCATTTCGATCACTTTGTAAATATGGTTGACCCTCGAACGGAGGTTAGGAACGCTAAATCACCATTTTCCCTTCGAGTATTAACTGTTATTGCTCCGTGATTGCAAGATTTCTTTTGTATACTGTCATTACTTATCGTGATCGAATAATTTTACTGTTCTTATGTGGTATATCGGTGAACTTTAAAATATACAATATTTCAATTTTCACAGTATTTACATACATACATGACAAGATGTGCATAATTATTTAAACACATGACTGAAATTTTCTTATTTTTATTACAACAAAAATCTTAACTCGTTTGACATCAATTACCTGACCTAACATTAATTGTATGTTAAAACCAGTGTCTGATACAGGAAGACGTTCAAATATTTATGCACAATAGCGTACGCATGCAATTTATGCATAGGTACATCCATTCATTAAATAGAAGTGGATCATTATAATAGCAAAAGCATGGTAAACGACCCTACTCAAATTAAGCAAGAAAAAGATTCATAATTGGATCCTCGTTGTTCAAGAGTCAACTATATTAACAAGATTTTTTATGAATGTTGAATATCGATAACCTTAATTATTAGTACAAGTTGATCTGAATACATAAACAATTTCATTACTTAATCTTACATGAAGTTTATAAACAAACATGTATAAAAATTAACAAGTGATAATTTTATTAATATATACAAGGGAATATTTTCTGATCAGAGGTGTTGATCATAGTTGATTTCCTATCGAAAAGAATTAATAGTAACTATATTTTCTTCGTATTTTGGACAAGAATTCGCATTGCGAAGTACTCACTGTTTCCTAAGCGAACATCAAAGAAATCCATCCCTCAAAAGCATGCTCTGGCGACGTTCTAGATTAAAGCCATCAAAAGCGACGGATTTCTGGACTGACAAATTTTCAGACTGACAAATTCTTGTATAATCCCCGTGTTTCGAGATGAATCAGACACCTATAGTTCGCCATGAAAGGGAGTATCGATTTACACGGGGGATCGCTGCAGTCACGTGTTGATTCCTAAAATCTACTAACAAAAGAATCAATTCGTCACATAGAGCAAAATGAAAAATTCGTGAACAAAAGGTGTGCAGCGACCGCAGGTGATTCGATAGTTTCGACAAGCACGCAATTTGAAATCGAAAATTCAATAGTTGAGGCTCCGCGCTGTGGAATTCGATAGTTCCCAAAATTCCACATTGAGGAATTCGATAATTTCTAAAACTCGACGCTGGGGTAATTGATAATTTTCGCAACTCGAAGTTTAGGAATTCGATAATTTCCAAATTTCCTCACCCAGGAATTCGATAATCTGTAAAACTCGACGCTGGGAATTCGATCATTTTTACTCCACGCTGAAGAACTCGATAGTTTCTAAAATTCCACGCTGGGGAATTTGATAATTCCCAAAATTCTACCACTATGGAAAATTCAATAATTCGCAATTGTAAGTCATTTTCAACTCTCTGGGAAAAATTCGCGATTGTAAATAAGATCCAACAATTTCCACAGTTCGACAGGGAAAACAGTCGATCGCAAATTGCGTAGGGTTCGGTGGAAGAAAATTTCGTCGGCGCAACAAGGGAGAAGGGTCGAAAGAGCCGAGGGGAAGGCAGGATTCGCGAAGAGAAAGGTACGAGGCATCGGACGCCCATCATAAAACCACGATTATTCGTGTGCGAACCGCCAATCGTGACGCGAGTGCCTCGCTACGCTGCTGATAATTACGAGATCTCGTTTCGAGAGGACAGTTGTCGGCGCAGCCAGACAGCAGGGGCTTTTTTTTACTGCTCCGCGTCGCGAGAGTTGGCTGACAAATCGAGAAATAATTGAATTTTTATACCGATCATATTCGTGAAGATCGGCGGTGATCAAAAATTTGGACGGATGGCTCGTTCGGGGCAAACATGTGCATTCTGTTTTTGTTTTTTGGAGAATGAAGATTGATATCCATTATGGAGGTAAGAAATTCATTTTCAAAATTGGATATTGCAATTTTTTTTATAGAGATACTGCTACTAATTTTTCTACAAGAGTTGTGATTAGAAATTTAAAATAGTTACTTATTGTTGATGTTTTACAACAGGAAACTGAGATCTATATTCGTTCGTAGTGTTAGGCAAATTTGTTCAATAACCGATTTCTCTAAACATTGTTGCTGAATCGCTTTCCATGCTTCTGGTGAAAGCACATCTCATGGTAGCCGTGTTTAAGCAGGTCTAACGAAGTATACAGGGTGTCTCAGAAACGTTGCACACTATGGAAACAATAAATTATCTATGCTACCTCAAATTGAAGATTCTGTATTATTTTGCAATATGTAATTTCATTCTTAACAATACGCGATTCATAGGTATCTGATTTCTGAGGTAGTCTTGAACAACTGAATGTACAACCGATCACGTAACTGCAGATCACTAATCTAATCTGTGGAGACAAATATACATAGTTATACAAACATATAGACACATATATGAATGTGTAGATACATGTACAAACGTGTGAGCATATAAAGATATGTGCAAACGTGACACAGGACAAACGTGTAGACACGCGGTAACACACATATGTAATAAATACAGGGTGTTCCAAAAAAATGTACTCAGTTGAATAGATGCAAATACGCACAAAGTTGCAGAAAGGACTAATCAAGTCTATAACTCACCACCTTTTGTTAATTGTTCATAATGAATTTGTTAGTATGTAATAGTATGTGTAATAATATATGTGTACATCAGTTTCTCACACTATAAGAAGGGTGAAATGTGAATTTCGGGAAATGGTACATGATGTTTTCAGTTGTTTTAACAGGCGAGATAGATTGTGTAGTACAATAATTTTGAAGCAACGTATATAAACCACAGGTAACAGAGAGAGGCATCGCAACAGAATTTTTTCCTCTCACGACAACGTTGCATCCGATCGAATATCGTCTCTTGTTTCAGCCAGGGCTGATTCTCGGCCGGGTTCTCGTAACTTCTCTAAACGCTCGATTCTCGAGGAAATATCGAGCGGGCGAGGTAGAATTCAACGCGTTATTCCCGCGATTCTAACGCGCTATCCCGGCGACCCAGTTTTCCTTCAAACTTTCCCCTCTCTTTCACTATTTTTTTCTTGTTTTTTCAAACGGAGCGCGCATTCACCGCCTCGTGAAACCGGCTGAAAACAGCGACGAGCATGGAAAGCGGATAATATCGGACGGGCGGAACAATGGCGGTTGTAATCATCGTAATTGCTGCGATTATTATCTCCCGAGCACGATGCCGCCTGTTACAATATCGGACTTGTCAAAGGCTCCCGATGTTCGCGATTGAATTTACGATTATTAATGTTACGATCAATTTTGTTAACCAAACGGAAAATGTGTTATATTCTATTTTATTACTTTAATACACTCCTATATTGATTATTCCACTGTACTTCTATTTTATTTCCCTAATTTCACTATTTCATTATTTAAAAAAACTTGAAGTTATTTAATTAAAACTTCTGCTCTGATACTCGATCTCTTTGATGCAATAAAGAAATCCAATTCGACTTTTAATTTAATTCGTAATGCAATACCTTTCCATACTTTTCTGAATTGCAAAAACATTCTGTTAATTTATTGCATGTAAAACACGCACCAATGATATACCTACAAATGTTTTTAATTGGATGATGACATTGTGTTTTGTCGATTGGATAGATGTAATTGGCTCGACAAAAACTAATGGATATGCTGAGAATTATAAATGTTAAGTCTATGTTTCTTAAAATTTTCTTTAATTTCATATCTCTCAGTTATTCGATTCTATTAATCCTTTACGGAAGCATCAATATACTGATATTCACATGTCACTGCTGTTATATGTCGTAACGACTGCTACATGTCGTTATGCTCATCGAAACGTTCGCAATTGTAAAATATTGAAACATTTGCCGATATCCAGCCGCTCGCAGTTGCTATGTTACATAAAACGATAAATTCCATGTCAGATCAGTTTAGTAAAACAATACATGTGCTGCAGTAAGAAAAATTTATATGACGTACATATTGATGTCTTCCGTATACATTGTTAGACATATGAGGGTGTATAAACAACTATCATACATATTGATAGACATGTGAGAGTATATACACATATCCTTTCATATCCATAAACACATGAGAGCGTATATACACGTCTTCCACATATATCAACAGACACGTGAGGGCCTATCTGCACGTCTTTCGGAGTCTGACGACAATTTTTAGTTTGAAAATTGATAAATCCATTAAGTTGATTTTATTAGAAGAACGTGTTCAAGATGATTCGTATTCAGGAAAAAGTAGAGCGAATGTCTGTATCGTATTTCGAAGCGTGGACAAAGCGACACAGAAGAGAGTCGCGCGCGGATGGGTCGATGGACGCGGTACGTGGGCGTCGCGACGCCGGCGCCGGTACGAAGCTCACAGGTGGTCGCCATGCAGTCTGGCCGTGTTTCGTGGCGGGCAGCAGCTCGACGTGGCCGCTTTTTCGAGGTTCACGACCGGCCGGCCGCTTCGAATCGATCCGTTGCTGCTTCCGGTTCCGTTTGTTGTTGTGACGCCGCGTGCTGCATGCTCAACCCGGCAACCTTGCCATTTTATACCCATTACAAGGCTGGCATGTTGTTTCGCAGTTATACTCTTACGAAATCGTCGAATCTGCTTCGATCTCGCTCCGAGAGAGTTACAGTGCTTTACTTTTGCCACTCTTCGAAAATATGGACGGGCAACAGGGTAATATTTTCTCTTAGGTTCTCCCTTTATTCTACACACATTTTATTTTCACGAATCCATTTGCAGTATCGGTACACGTGATCAAAACATGCACAGTAAATTTCCCATACAAGTATGATATTTTTATTAAACACAGCAATTTTTTTATTAACTGCTTCGTTTTTGTTGTACCTTTTCCATGTACACTTCAGTACGAACATGTTAGCTAAACTTCCTCAATGTAAATCGATGTCGACCCAGTAACCCTAATTCATGCCAAACTATTTTCCAACCAAATTAATAATGAAGTCATACGTATTACTTTTAAAGTATGTTTCACATGCGAGGAATGTACAAAGTTATTTTTTTATTCAGAGCGAAGCATTTCTTTAGCCGACCAAAGAGTACCTCTGACCATGTTTGTGTAACGGCAGAGAAAAGGTGATCAAAGTAAAAGTACAGCTAGCACTGAAAGGCGAGGAAACGTGAAAGGTAGAGTTGAATTAACAAACGGGAAGGTTTGAATTCTTGGCGCGATACAGGAGGGTGTGCTTCGTTTTTAATTACATATCCATTTTGCTCCCCCCGGCGCGCGATAATAGCTATACGCCTCGCGAGGTGCGTCGCATGGGGATTCAACAACGAACTTTCACTCGCGATTCGTTACCGTCTCATGGCAGAAATTAAAATGAATCGTCGTCGTGAAAACGCGGAATGGATGTACCTTGAGTCTAAATGAAATGCACGAACGGAACTGGGTTAGCTGGCTGAATCGAACTTCCTGTTTCTGATATCGAACGACTGTGAAGCCCTTTATTCGGTACACGTCTGCAGGCAAGACAAGCAAGCGGGGTTTGCATGTCAATTTCAGCAAATTAAAATGGATGTACCTGTTGCGGAAATATTTCAATAATTTGTACGGTGTATAAATATTTTATTTAGCAAACATTCATTTTTCTGCGTTCGTGTTGTTATTCATTGACTGTTTAATTTTCAAATTTGAACTTTCAGTTCGGTACACTTTATTTAAATAAATATGTGAGCAAAATGTGTTCATAAATGCGTGTGTTGTTTATACAAGTCTATATTTCTAGATCCCTACATCCCTAGTTAGTATTTCCGGAGGCTTTTCAATGCTCGTCTACCCTTTTCTTCTCTAATTATTCATTTATACGCGTCCCTGTAAACGTTGAAACAGAAAATAAAAGAATCCGGGGGCTTTTAAACTCATCAAGCCGTTACAAACTCCGCGTTTTCAGCTACGAAGCAATTCGCGAAGCACAGCTTTATCCGTCGCTTTGAAACGCGAAGAGGAGCTTATTCCAGGACAACGATCTTCGATCTATGTCCTCTGCCATCCACGCGACCGGTTTAGGCACAGAGAAAGAGAATCTCCGAGTGAATCGAGTCGACGTGGAAAATCGAATGAGAAAGCTCGGCGGTGGAAAACTCTTCAGCTCGAACAAAACATTTAAAGAAGTCTCCGAGAAACGGGAACACGGAAGAATATTAATAAACCAGGAAACTCGAGATTTCGTTTCGAGTGCTTCCACAAACATTTCAAATGCTAATTCTAAGATAGAACGAAATACAGAAGAGAACGGGTAAATATCGAAGGAGGAGGAAATTAATTAGACGTCGATATTAATGATCTCGCGAGATTCTTTGACGGATCGATAACGCGGTAATTGGCGACGTTTCGTGAATTCCATCGGGAGTACAATATCGCGGATCGACAGTCGACAATGGTGTCTCGATGGTGGCTCCACAATCGAGAATCTATTAGCCACGAGTTATCGATCGATCGATAACCGACTTCTTCGAGCCTGCAGGCCTGTACACAACGAGTCCATTACAGCCTCCTGGTGGAGCGAATTCGAAGAAAGCACGGTCGGTGACCGAAATAGCGGATGAAAGCCAGACTGAAGAGAACTCTATTCCGGGACGCATCTGGAAATCTTTGATCCGTGCTCGATGCGCGGCTATGGACACGTGATTAAATCGCTCGCGTGGCCTTAGGGCACTTTCCAGATCCTCGAGAACGCTGGGACTGGAGAATCGAACGAAAACCATTGCCCTACGGCTATCGGGAATGCTCGCACTGACGTAACGAGATAGGGAATAGGGTAGTCCCCTAAAGTACAGATTTGATCCTATCACGTTGACGGTGTAGGGTTGGGATACTTCGTGTATCTCATATTGAAAACTTTCGAATTTTCACATTTTCAAATTTTCTAGTTCTGAATTCCTAAATCCCAAGTGTCCAACTCCCCCATCTTCCAAATTCTCAGATTTCATAGCTTATTAACACTACTGATAAAGGTAGATCTACCTCGTAAAATCCTAGTCACGTCAATGGATGCTCGTTAATTTCCATGTCCGCGATTCGACCGGTATTCGTTTAGATTGCCCTATTCGCTGCGTCACCAACAGGGAACGTTTCCAATTTTACGATTCGTTTTATCGTCGGGTCTAGATATCTTAATCCGAAAATATCGATTCGTCTGTTCATGGGATATAATGAAACACAAATGGTGCAGAAAATATAGGATCGGGACGCGGAGGCTAATAAAAATGGTGAAGTAAGGTGATCGTGGAATAGTGGATAAGGTAATGGTCTATGAGCGCGAAGATTTCGAATCCCGGTGACCTCCTTCCAATTTTCTACACGCTTCTACGCCATTTGCAAACCCTGAGATTACCGATATTTGGTAATAAATAGAGGAAAATACGTGCTAAGATTTTTACAATTTTCTGTACTTTCCGAACTGAAACTAGATCAGGAACTAGAGTGGAGTAAGTAGGAGAACATTAGCAATTAAAAAGAGGAACATTAAAAAAATACAGAAAAAAATAGAAGACCAGAGTGCAACGAATCTCTTGATGAAAGCCATCCATATAATAAACCGGTAAAAAAAATTGACGAAAATATAAAACAGAGATTAAAAAAAGAAGAGAACAAAGAGCTCGCGGAGATCCAGGGAGCACGTTATCGATCCAGGTATATCCCCACGGACTCGCTGTTGGAATAAAAGAAAAAAAAAGGTGGGGACGAAGAAAGATTTGGCGAATTTCGGTGTCGAAGGAAGGTAACGAGTGCAATGATTGTCGCGAGAAACAAAGGAAGAAGGCTTCGAGAAGAGAAGTGGTGGGGTGGTAAGGGGGTAACAGCACACACTGCGATATCCATCGTAGGGGTTGAAAAGCGACAGGGGAGTAAATTAAGTTCCCTATACCGGTTCCATTAGCAGCAGGAGGGTTGGATCGATGGTGGTGTCGGCGGCAAGAGCGGCATCGGCGTCGACGCCGTCGTGGGGCTCACTCGCGAGCAAGCGTCGTTCGGAGCCGGGCACGAGGGTAGGGGCAGGCAAAGGTAGCGTGTGGGTAGAGGCAGGTAGGGGTCTCGTGGCAAAAGGCAGAAATAATTCTACATTTGCCGGGCTGGCACACGTGCGCACACGTGTCCGTACGTCCGTCCGTTTTCGTAACGCGCGACACGTGAATAGACGGACACGGACGAAACCGCGTGCGGAATCCGACAGATAGAAAGAGATGGACGAAGGATAAGAGAGGCCGGAATAAAAAGAGGAAAGGGAGATATGAAGGAGAGACAGTGAAACACCGGAGCTCTCGCGGATCGTGAGTCGTAAGCGTGCCACGCCGCGGATCCGCGCGGTTCTCTAAATATATAGTCGGTCGGCGATGCGCGAGAATAGAAGGCTAACAGCAGCAGAACGAGCCGCGACCGCGTCTCGACAGAGAACGAATGGAACGTGAGCTCGCAGTGGGCACCGCGACGCCGCGGCGTCATCCTGACCCGCGTTCCGATAGGTCAGTTATGGCGGAACAAACTATTTGCCGGCGGCTCCGCGTTAGAATCCTGAATCAACCTTTCTCGCACCCAGGTAAATCAGGACTTTCGGATTACTTTTTTCATCTCTACTTTTACCCGCTTTCGCTCCTCGATCGTTCGATCTTCATCAACCGGCACTTCACGCGTTAGTTCGTCGATTAATTGGATGGGGTCGTTAGCGAACGATCGAAGATCGACCGAGTTGTTGCCAGCACACGTGATAACTGTCAGTCGCCTCGGGACACTTAAGTTTTGATGTGCATTTTCGACTTGTCGACATTCGTGTAACTTACGCTTCTATGCTTCTATTATAACATCTTTACACATTGATATAAAAATTTAATTCGATAATTGAAAAACATAAAGAATACGACAGCTCGAATAATTTAATACAACAAATTGCAGCATTAGTTTGTTCCTAAAATCGCTAGTGGTCCTGACTCGTGACTTACTGGATGTGGTTGTTTCTACTGTGACGGTCACGTGTTAACCGGTTAAGTGTCACAGTGGAAATGGACATGTGTGGTAAGACACTTGATATTGACAGTTATCGAAGATACAAACGATACGATCATTATTTTCAACGTATCACATAATATTAACAAGACATCAGTTGTATTCGAAATTTTTCTTTTCTTTTTTTAATTCTTATGTAACTTGTGACGTGATCAATGGCTGGCAATGATTCTCATAACAATCAGTGTTTTAATAGATTCCCACACAGCTTGTAATTAATATTGTCTTTATTAACGTGGGAGATAAAACTGAAACGTTGAATCTCTTCTCTGTCAGAAAGAGTCAACAAATATTTGCACTAGGAGAACAATTATCAGGAACATTGCATTCTTATCTATTTATCTCTAAATACTCATTGTTCATTTATCAATATATGAGATACAAATAAGATATTGAAGTTGACTTCTTACAAGGGATTAACAAATATTTGCAACAATCAACAAATTTATTAGAAACGTTGTGTTCGTCTAAATGTTAATGGTTTATAGAATTTTTGAAGCAGGAATATTTTGAAAGCGAGATATCTTGGTAGCAGTTTCGGTGAGTCTTAGTCATCGACCGGCTCAATTATTACTGCACTTGTTGAATTCCCCTCTGCACAATCCGCCACTGAGTTCAACAGTGGTTGGTGCTTTCAACCACGCATCGCGTCACCCTTCAAATCTTTCGTCCAAAGAATCGACTGTCGTTGAACGGTCATATTCCCTCGTATATCCTCTCTTTCTCCTTCTTACACGATTGCGTCTGTTAAAGAAAAGTAACCCTCCGTGACTCGAGTCGTCTCCATTCTTCTTTCGTTGTTCCCTCAGAGTCTCTTTTGTTCCCCTCTCAAGACGCTCCTCGTGTATTTACGTTGCGGTCGACTCTTGCCACCCTTCCGTCACTGTTCTCGCTCGTCTTTTCGTCGAGATGGCTCACGATTATCTGGCTAGGTCAGTGTAACTTCACCCTTTGCCTTTTATCACTTTGCCTTATTATCTCTTTACCCATCTAGCCCTTTATAATCCGCTATTAAGTTTTCTCTTAAGGTTAATATGGGTTTATAAGGAAGAACGTTCTATAAATAAATTTCTTTTAATTATAATTTAAGGCTTGGATGAATACGATTCATTTGCTCGTGTTGAGATTTTAATCTGTGACGCGGCTCGACTCGTTGTAAGACAAGGGGTTAATCCACCTTCTGCTACCCTCGTACTCGAGGGGTTTTTAGGGAATCTTTGAAGCGATGTTAGTACGATAGGGTTGAATCTTGCGTTCTGCACTCCCATGTAACGTGCAGAAATTTTTAACTCACACGGTGAATATTATACAGTCTTTAAGATAAAAAACATTTCTTTATCCTCTTATTAATTGGGATAGTTCAGATATATATTTGTACTAAATGACGAAGTCAACAAAATATTTAATGTAGCAAACGAAACACTTAATTTTGAGGTTAGCTTTTCCAAGTATCCCTGAAATATCTACGATAAAATAGTCCACCGCCGCATGTTTCCGCGAAGCGATATTAAAACGCATGCCAGAAACCATAATTTATTCCGAGTTCGCGACAGCTAGTAAACATTTACACGTGGCATAGACGAGCAGCAGTTACATACAATTCCATTCGACTAACCTCGCCCGATTTCTTTGTTAACGTGTCTTTACAAACGTATCATCAGCCTTCGTGCACGTGCTAAAAATAATACAACCGTCACCAATTCTCTGGATCTATAATCATTTCCAAGCGACAAATGAATAAAAGAGCAAGCCTGAAAAGGTACCCGCACGAAACGAGTATGAAGCTTTTATTTTTTATGCGAGGATTCATTTTACCAGTTTATTTATTATTCGTGTCGATGTCATCGGTTCCCTGGTTGTTATAAATAACCGCTTCCGCTAACTTTGCGAGCCGCGTTCGATAATCAATAATTTTACCCTGGGAGAACGTTGCACCGTGCAAATATAGAATAACGAGGATTCGGAACGTTGACTTTGTTTATACTCGATATTATCGTGTTTTTTTTTTTTTATTAATAAGTCTGTTTCGACTCAGACGATAAATATTTAACACGTTGTTAATTCGTACGGAAGTAAAGTTAATCACTTAACGAGCACAAGTTAAAAAGAGTACGTGTAATCGAGAGCAGGAGAAAATTAAAGCGAATCGAATCGGATTGAAAAGGTTCAGGGGATAAAAAAGTTGAATAGAGGTCAGTGATAAATTTTTCATTTTCCCTCGATGTACGAGTTACCGCGTTATGGAAAATGGAACGGTTTCCCGGTGAAAAGCTATCGATTCTCGAACGCAGCGCGCGATTAAATAGGTCGCTCGACGATGCAGCGCGGCTAATTAACGACGGGTGCAACGAGTTTACGTAAGAACTACTTGTTGTGCGTTTTACCGTGACGGCTGTGATTCGCGAATCGAATTTCTCAGTTATCTCGTTTTCACGGAAAGGTATCGATTGCCCAGGGTATCGTGTGATTAACTGGGTCATTCGTCCGATCGCTGTTGCTTTTTTAAACGAGACTATCTGATCGATGTTCTTATGCACGCTTCATTTTCTATAAATCAATCATCCTGCTCGGTCGATCCTTAAACACTGTGAACACACCACATTCAAAATACGAACTTCGAACATTAAAGTACAATTTGTCAACGTCAAATCTTAGCATCTCCGATATTACAGATCTAGCTGCGTGCATTTTCAAGAAAACGATAATTTAAACTTAATTCTAATTATGTATTGCGATTGAAACGTGCACTGAATTACATAGGAAATGTATGAAATTTCTATCTTTGGTCTGTCATGTATTTATCTATCTATAGATCTATCAATTTTTATATAGGACATATAGTTACATATGTGAACGTAACTAAAGATCACATATTACCAGTGTCTTTGTACATTATGAATTCGTTTAGGATTTGTCAAAATTGATCAAACGTGATATGTGTACATGTGAATGTATTTTGATAAGTTAAGTCATTTGTATGAGAGATGGTTCACCACGTTCGATAACAAGCGCCAGGCTGGCTACCGTAAAAAGGATGTTAGGTTTCTTCGATAACTCATTCGCTTTCCCGTCTCGTTCCCGCCGAGTTCCTCGAAACGTGTCCACGCGGAAAGATGAACGCGCGTGACTAGCGGATCGGATGCTCGTCGATCGTCGAGTGCCATGTTTGGCGATCTCCTCTATGGGGAGAGAGCGACTCGAGGATGAGACTTCCACCTTGAACCAGTGTCCATTCGATCGCGTTCACGCTTCGATTCCATCGATCGGTGTAGTGATTGTTTCGATCGACTCGGTAGATTCGTAGGCGATGGACACAATAATGTCGAGTAAGTTCAAGGGCGACAGCGAACTATGAACTTATCGGTGTTGCTGTGAACTATCGATTCATGTCACATATCGACAGCTACTTAACGGACTCAACACGTGGTTCCCTACGTTATTATCGTTTGCTACTGTCTAGTGTGTCGACAGTTTTAAAGTTCGATGCAGAGGCTCGAATCTGGTCAAAGTGTCCAGGACCGGTTCTGCGTCTTGCAGTCGAATGACCCGGTTATTGGTTTGGATCAAGCGTTATGTAGGATTAAACCCTTTTACCATTGACGTCAAACTGTGGTCGCTTATATAACAGCGTGATAATTACTGTACGCTCGGAAAATGTGTTCGCACTGAAGGTTCTTGTGTTATGTAATTCTTGTAGATTCACGACTTACTATTAGATCTAAACGATCTTTCGATTTACCTATCTTTATAGATACATTCTCTGTATATTGAAAACCGTTCTTCATTTTATGAAGTGCATCGTTTGTCATTCGTCAGTAAACATTTGGGATAAAGTCAACGTTTAGCATTTTGAAGACAGTGCTCATAAGGGTTATTCTTATGTACTTATGTCTGTGGGTCTTTCTGTTAAATATAAACGATATCTGATGTTGCAGATCGACCAAAGAAACACAGTTCCGAAGGAACGCAACGGTATCCGTACCTCCAGGAGATGAAAGAGCTCTTGCTCTCGAACATGACACCTACCGATAGCATGGACATGGAGAGGCTCGACGGCACTCCGGTGAAGGAGGCCAATCAGCACAACGATCACCCAACCCACACGAACCCTGGAGTAATACCGGAACCACCGGAAATGCCGCCGGATTCCTTGATCGGCACAGTGGTTAAGGTACGATGCGTTTCCTAAACCTGTTCCAACTTCGAGAGTTACGATACAAGTCCCACGCTATGTTTGACATTGAAATTTACAATCGTAATTTCTATAAATAGACATCAGTGTGCAACAGTAACACGTGGTATATTGAAATGTTTGCGTGAAAAATATGTAACATAAACGCAAGAAAATGATTACGCTAAGACGGTGCAAAAAGTTTGATCGAGGTCGGCGTTCTACAAATGATCCTTCAGAACTCGCGCCACTTAACTATATCTCTACTTGAACTTTTAAAGTTAAGACAACGCTGTAAGAGGAAAAAGAATTAGCCTCTCTAATCGATTAAATTATCTAGAGCGGAATATACCAACGAACTTTACTTTCCGAAGCGATAGCCCCAAGTAACTGCTACCTGGAATTACCGTCAAGCTTTAAACTTTAAATTGATGTAGCGTAAGTGCTACTCCGCGATTTCTTTTGTGTCATCAATTCGTGTCAAGCCTTTACGTTCCAAAATCGATCATTCCATGTATAAATGTCGAGTAACCATTTTGCTGTGAGAATATTGATGAACCGATTACGCAATCATTTCCGTCAGTTTATAGTACTTTTATGTCATCGAGTTGGACTTTTTCATCGAGCATCATTTACTTTAATTCACTCGGATTACATTGAGAATCGTTAAAGAGTTCATACCGTTTTATTAGAGTTTTAAATTGATATACGATAAGTGCGATTTTGTGATACTTTCGATGAAATAAATTGTGAACTATATACACGTCACGAAGTGATCGGGGTTGTTCGATACCGGCCTAATAAATCACGGACCCGAGTATTTTTTCAATGTGAATTTATTGTCCCCAGCTAAATTCGGACGGCTACGGATCGCACACGTCACCAGCACACGCAAAACAACCCCTGGTACCGCAGAACGCGAATAATCCACCCCTTTGTCTCACCCCTACGCACTCCGCTCCGGCTACCTCTGGCACCCTGCCAAAGAACGCAAAGTGAGTACATTCTTCCAAGTACATTCTTAAGATCTTCGGCACGATGACGGTCTTTACGAGGGCCTTTTTTGCACGCTTTGTCGCGATCGTTTGTCGACGATCCGCGAAGGATTCTTCGCTGACGTGTCGTTTAATTGCTTTTGCACGACCGCGAATACCACGCGGTTTGCATAAACTATCACTTTGTTTTCTTCGCGTACTCGCAAAATAGGATGTCGAAGAGCACGTTTCACCTAGAAGAACGACGTGCTTTTAACAAGGTTAAAAATAATTCACGGTAACATCTTGCAAAAGCGATGTATTGAGTCGTAGCCACGTGGAGATTCGAGAGCTTCCGTTATCGAGGAACTACCGGGTCTTCTCTTTTAACTAAGTCTAAAAATAAGCGACTAGAACTATGGTGCCTCTTTGACCCTACGTTAAGATACGTTCAGCCATGGTCTGTTATTTATTCGAGCTATAAGTCGTCACGAAACGAAATGGAAAATTAAAGTTTGAATGGCAACTACGTTAAAGGGGAACTCCATCTTTGAAGCAGTGCCGAAGAAGGTAAGCCTACGAGCACGCGTTGCAAAAAAGCGAGTTGTAGTTGCTCGAATTCCCATAAAAGGATCGTCACTGCTGGCAGAAAAAATCCTAAACGGTCGTGAAACATTGGACTTTCTTCGAGAAGATGTATAGCTGATGGTTTGATTGATACTTTGTGACCGTATTCTCTTACATAAATTGAAAGTCTGAAAGTTGAAATGAAGCTTCGCTGAAGTATTTATAAACGATGGTTCCGCATGTTCACGAAATTAAAACAATATCTGTTTTTATTGATATATTTTTCTAAGGTTTGAAGAGGATAAAAGAGTTGTAGAAATTTCAGAAGTACGTCCCACATTTTTACACATTCGTAAAAGAAATTAATTGAACTAATATTTATTCGATTATGACATTATTTGGCAACTTATATGAATATTGTAGGGCGAAGAATTTAGTGCAAATAGCCTGAATAGGTCGAATTTCCGAATGGACGAAAAAGGTGCACCGCGTTGGGGACGATTTTACTAGGTTTCTACCCCAGGGCCCTCCAGGGTTTAGTTCTAGAGACGCGGAATCGTGGCAGCACTGCCAACGAGACTCGAAATCAATACTCGGTGTGCGTGAGTCTGGCCTCTGTTGCAATCCTTGCAACGCGATATTACAACACGCAGAAAAATGTGTACGGAGCGGTATTGCACACGATGTAGTATCGGTGACCCGATTCGAATCATCGTTGGGAACGCGATCTGCTAAACTAGTCAGCTACTCGTCTCGGCGATCTTCTGCGGTCTTCCACCCCTTTAAAGGTCTGGTAGAGAAAGGAAGAGAGAGAGGAGAAAAAAGGAATCGTTTCCCTCCGGTATCGCGTGACACAACTTTGCATCGCGATAGTTCTCACGCGATCGTTTTGTACGGGATTACCGCAGCCATCGAGGCCGATCTCGTACTCGAGGCTCTTCCAATACGTTATCGCGAGCCTAGACAAATGCGGCGAATAAAACAAACGCATGATGAACTATCATTGATGTTGGCAGTGTGGATTCGTCGAGATGCTTGCCAACGGTTTCGATCATATCGAACTGCCAAACGGTCAGCGACCTCGAGAATCGGAAAAACAACCCTCTAAGTACATTAGCATATGTGACGATCGATCCGTAAGTGGTACGACCCGTATCATCGCGAAACTATTATATGAACTTCTAGGAAACGTTTATAGGGTAATTTAAATAATTGTATCGATTATTAGTTCGGAAAATTGTAATTCAGGTGGAATTTCATTATTCACGAAATAGTAAGCTGCTGATATCTATCTGTACTACAAAAGTGAAACATGTTTTGCGATCCCAACTCACTCTGTCTTGAAATCGCTATGAGCCTCAATTTCGATATTTCAAAATTTCTACATCTCCAACCCCTTAGATTTCCAAATTCCAAGATCACTTCTAGATCTCCAATGGCCACAGGTTCAAAGACTTCTGAGTCCCTAGTTCACCAAACTCCTGAACCTCCAAATCACTAGATCCCCTATATCCCATAAATACTCCAGTACTCTTATCCCCGCTTATTAAAAAACGCATCACCGTAAATTACCACGTCTCAAACGTGAAAGAATGAGGAAAAAGGGACGATCGCAGAGTAGATGTACTGTTTGACGTGGATAAAAGGTAATCCAGCGAGCGCAGCGGTAATCATAGGTCGATTCCAGTCAAGTCGGTTCGAAAAGAATCGTACTATAGGGAATTTTGTGGTAGGGTAAGGTTACTGACCTCGGTGCTAGCGTTATCGAGCGGGTCAGTGGGTCGCAGAACCACAGAGCATATCACACACCCGTTTCCCCACCTTCGCACCCCACCGTGGCCCAGGCCAAGCTACTCTCCTACCTCTAGCCGTTCCGGATATCCTCCCGTGGGAATGCAGCCGAATGTGCGCGCAAGACTCCAACTTCCAGGGAACACTCCAGCCGAGAAGGCTTCTCCGCTCCATTTTCTCGTGGAATTCAACACTTACGGAAACAAGAGACTACGACTGTTGCCGGTGCTCGTTTCCTCCACGAGTAAAGAACATCTCTGTCGATGAGGATGAAAAAAGAATCCTCGATATCGGCCTTTTACGAAGTGTGTCAAAGTATTATCGGTTACGGATCGGATATAGAAATTGCGTAATTGGAGATCAGGACAGCAGACGGAGATTTCTAAAATATTTCTCAGGAATGTCCTCTTTTTGCGAACAAATATTGCCATTTTCAGGCAATTCGTAGACGTTCTCAGTCCACGAATATACGTATATTCTGAGAGTACACAACGTGAAGCACTATGAAGGCTTTAGGAAAAATTCGTAGGATACAAATCACGCGATATGTGTCTCGAAATATTTGATATGCAACAAACTAGTCTATGGAGTTGTCGATTCGATCTTTTTTGAGAGGAATTGATCGGTGATCGGCTTTGCAGAGAATTCGCGATAGTGCACGCGTTTAGCATAAAGAAACTCGCGTAGACAAAAGACAGGCCTCCCTCGAGACGATACAGGACGAGTCTAGTGCAAAGAAGGGTGCTTCGACGATTCTCGTCGAGCGTAGACAGTTACTGCTCCCCAGCGTACAAAGGCGGCTGTTAAATGCATCGATACCGTGTCTTTAACATCCACGATGTCCGGAACGCTCGGAATAGGCTTGAAAGGATATTTAAATAACCCTCGCGATCGCGAGCTATAAATAGGAAAGAGGACATTGTTACCTGAATTGATTTATTCGCTCTTGTCATCGAGAATCAGACCGTTGAATCGATGCACGATATCGCGGAAACTGGAGTTCTTATTTGCGGGGAGACACGTTCTTGGTAATAGGAATTCGCGTCGGGAATTTTTTAATTTGGAACCTTGGAAGTTGGAGGTGTTGGATTCAAGATTTTGAGATTTGGGATTTAGGGATTTGGGGGCTTAGAGTTTTAGGCACTTGGGGATTTGGGGATTTGGAAATTAAGAAATTTGTACTTATGGAACTTCAGAAATTTAGAAATTTGAAAGTCAGTAAATTGAGCATTTGAAAATATGGGGACTTGGGAGTTTAAGAATTGGGGATAACGATTTCAGGATTTGGAAACTTGGAACTTGAAAACTACTAAAATGCAAAACTTGGAAAAAACGGAAATGCAAGAAAAGAAAATCAGTTCCTCCGACGGAAGTCTAGCAAACTTTAGAAGGCATACCGTAAACCCAGTGACCGAGATCACGAGAAACGAGAATCAAAGACGTCCACGAAAGACAGTTGAAAAGGAAAACGCGGATTATATTCGTGTAACTCGTGGTCCAACGATCAACGAAGCATCGAATAATGACGCTTCTGAACCAAGATAGACAACGTCGTTTACCCCCTCCCCGCGGGTTACCGGTGAAATAAAGGAAAAAAAAAGGAGATAGGTGGGTAGAGAAAAGTGAAGGAAAACGAGGACATGGAAAGTACGAGCAGAAAAAATTCATGACGAGACACGAGAGATTCCAATGGAACAAAGGGTGTCCCGAGCCGAGGTAGCTCAACCGAGAGGAATCATGGTGGAGGATTCTCCACGACCACAGCCGAAGTGGCGAAGGGAAAATGTCGAAGGAGAACGCAAACGAGAGGGATGAAAAACACACGACACCGTGTAGGGAAAGATCGCCAGAACGAGACGCAAGATATTGAAGAGAAAAAGGGGTGCCGGTAGCCAGAAAGGGATGGCCGGAGAATATGAAATACACTACCGTTCAAAAGTCACTGCCTTCAAAATCACCTACACATACTTTATAAATTATTATAAATTAACTGATCTATAGTTTGAGATGATTTCTAAAGATGAAGTTGCAAGCCCCTAAATTTGCATAAGGAGACAGGGAAGTATGTGGTCATAGTATTTTGCAGGGTTAACAAAATTTGATACACGTTCCGATATCTGAATATTATCATTTTTCCAAGATAAAAGATACAAATATCTTAGAAATCCCAATATCGAAGATTGCGTTCACCGTCCCAAGAGAACTGTTGCATTCTATTGTTCCATGTTCAGCAATATCTTCAACAAGAGTGCATTTCTGGAGCCGCGTTCGTACGATCTTCTTTCATTCTTAGAATCAGCAGAATGCCTCGCCAACATTGAGCTACTTTGCGTATTTCAATGTATACTGGACAGACACGTACAATAACGAAGCAGATTCCAGAACTACTTACTTTCTTGCATACCTCGCTTCGCATGTGAGGAAGATTATTGCAACACATAACTAGTCAGATTAGAACATTCGAACTAGAATTTTAGGAATTCTAAAAATGTTTATATCGACGACGTTAAAAAACGTATGAAAGATCCTACCTATGTTTTAAAATATTTTTACTCTTCTTTCAGGTTATTTGTAGCAAACGATTATTTCGGAATATTTTATCTCTATAAAGCAAACATGTTCGAGATGTATCTCATTAGGTCTGACATTAAAACGTTACATTTCGAAGATATTTGACAGGGTTGTACATGTTCTGAAATGAAAGTGGATCAATGGTGCTGTTAAGATGAAAAGACGTAATGAGCTGTTAGGTCCCAGATAGGACACCCAGTATGATCGAAGATTACCAAAACGGGAAAATGCGTTGACTTTTGAACGGGAGTGTATAACCACGGATGGCATTGCGCTTGTGCAAGAAGCTGCCGTTGCCCGGGAAGAGACCTCCCGGCCCAGCCTCAGTCTCCGGGATGCTGGGGGCGGCGATCGTGATTCTACCCCCATTTCATCGTGCTCCGATAACATAGTCCATCTCGCTCGGCCACTGTCCGTCTCTCGTTCCGTTCTGTTCCTCTCGAAGTTAACCCTCGTCGTTCGTGCTTACGGTGTTCGCCGTAAGGTAGACGACGAGCCTCCCTTTCGGTGATCTCTCTTCCTCGTTCGTGGATTCTACGTGTACTCCTACACGCGATTCTCCCTTTTTTTTATCTTCTTCTCTCGTCTCGTCTGGTCTGTCTGTCCCCCTCTCCTCGATCGACAGCATCCTCTTTCTCTGGCCGACTCTTCCGTCCTTCATCCCTTCTCCGTCTCTCCGCTTCACACCCTTTTCCACCGAAGCCTGGGTGCAGTCACCGCGAGAACCTTCAGGCAACCACCTCTCCAGCAGGTGAGCTTCCTTGGTCGCGTCGTTCGGTTACGTGGTTGGCAGGTCGTTTCTGTGGGGTGTACGTCGCACTTGGCTGGGTGATCGTGGCCCGTCCATCGTGCCGTGCTCTCTCGTGGTCGTCATCAGTCATCGAAGCGAGAGTGCTCGATCCTTAGGTTCGGTCGTGTGCACAGGATTTTCCAATTAGCTCGTTCGACCAAGTGCGCGAGATCACAGACTGAGAGGAAACCTTTGGGGTGGACCGTTTCCTCTTCGCGTCTCGTCGCCTTCTTTCCCGACCGAAGCTTAGGGCTGTCCTCGCGTTCGATCACCGCACGCGATTCGTTCGAATTCCAGCTGAAAATCTCGTACGAACTTTTTCAACGACACCGGTCGACGGGACTCCGTTGCGGAGACAGTGACAACGAACGTTAGCAAATTGGATCGAAAAGCTATTTTTGGATCTTCTTTGTTCCACCCGGCAAAAGAGCCGGGATAATTACAGGAATCTCGTTAAAAGCATCGACCATTCATCCGATCGCATTTCGAAACGCGAGACGAGAGTAGGCGGTACGGTGTTCGTTAGCAAAAAGGCCGAGGACGAGCGCGCAGGCGTGATTCGAGGAATCGAATAAACAGACAGCAACAATTCGGGGAGAGAGTTTTTGACTCGCGCCTGCTGCCCTCGTTTTCGGAAACGGTGTCTCCTAAACCGTCCTCCGAGCTGGTCGTCTCGAGCGTTGCTCCTCGATCCAGTTTCAGTTGCGATCGATCCATTCTAGTCACACTCTTGACTCGGAGCAAGGGTGACAAATTTCCGACACCATCGAGTGGTAATCCGCCGACTCTGCTCAACGTTGATCCTTCTTTCTCCTTGTACGAAGCGTGACAAAGTTTCTACGTTGAAGCGATGAAAATTTCGTAGCGAATCTTTCCTCGATATTTTTTCATAAATTTGTTTACGAGTCGAATTTCTGCGCGAGATCGAAGAATTGGTCCAGACGTTCGCCAAAATGGCGGCCGTGGCGTAATCGAGGTTCGATCGAGCACCCGCGTTCGGTTCGCGTACAGGAAGTGGCGGGCTTATTCGGTGATTTTGCAGCCGTATCTTTTGCCGATCGTTAGGGCCCGTTACGAAGGGAGAAGGAAACCGCGATGGTGGGTGGTGGTGATTGCAAGGTCGCCACCGTGGAGGTGGAGGCAGCCGCAGCGGACAACACGGCGACTCTTCCGGTGACCAGACCTCTGAATCCTCAGAACTCGTCGCAGAACACGCAGGACAGCGCTGAGAAGAACAACGCGGCGAACAAAGAGATGGAGCTGAAGAACGTGCGCTCTACGCCAGCGAAAAAGTAAGCGCGGTCGTAGAGAATTAGATGAGACACCGAAGAGACAGGGACTTCTTCTTTTTCCCTTTATCTTTTCTTTTGCTCTTCAGCTCATAGCGAACGCAATCATGTTCACACGTTATCATCGCCTGGTAGCCGGCTCGCTTTTGTAGTTCCCTCGTTAAGTGTCGCGACACTTTGCGGGGGAAGTAGATGCTCTTGATCAGCGTTTCTCAAACAATGTGAAAACTATCGAAGACCTTTGCTTAGTTCGTTCAAATGATTGTTTGAGAAACCCTGCGAATGGAACAATGTAAACTGACCGGATTACGGTCTCATGCTATTACGAAACTGTACCTTGTCATTTAATGTAAGATCATTGGAATGCAGTCATGTTTTGTATCATTTTCGTGTGAATATTTATAGCAAGATTACGGCAACTCTCAGGATCAAAGATTATGAAAATTGAGGTTACGACTGGTCGACCAGTTGAACTAACCAGTAAATGATCTTTTACGACTCTTAGGTTATACTTTGCTTATTAAAAAAGATATTCCTTTCGAAATGAATGAATCCGTGAAATGACATCCATGTTATGTATTTCTTAATACTGTGATAAAGTTGCGTATCGAAATTTTTCTTTTTAAAAGAGAGAAACTGTACGAAGAGTAGTCGCGCGTTGAGAAAGACGGAAATGAGAGAAACTTCGGCATAAATTATTCGCGTTTCTTCGTAATAATAATAATCTAAAGTTTGATCGCGACCTCCTCGAGGATCTCGACCTCCTTCTTCGAGTTTCACCCAGAGGCCAATGTTTATTATATAAAGAAGAGTCCAGGCTCGAAAGAAAATCATCCGTGAAACATAAACGTTCTTCGTGTACGTATTTCAAGCAATTAGTTGAACGTTACGCTTTTTCACGACGCAATTACACAGGAGGAAATGGGACTAGGTCAAGAATCCACTTGACCGGAACTACGTAATTCCCGCGCTAACGAATGGTTAATTATTTAGCGACTCGAGCTGGAAATCCGTCTCATCAACCGACGAGTTTCTTCTCCGATGTTTATTTCTCCTGAAATTAGAAGCTAAAATTATAAACGCACAGGTCCATTTCGTTTAAAATCTATCGTTTCTCCATGATTGATATTCTGTCGGAGAAAACGATATCCGCTGGATCGCTCGAATAACTGTCCGTCGTGGAATTCCAATATTCTATCGGCGAATACTGGGTCGCAACGTCCACGGATGTCTTTCATGACTGGAAGAAACATCCGGATACGTCCTACGCTCGTTCTCTATTCTGAACGCTTCATACGATGATATATGCAACGATTTCTAGTTGCGAACTATTCAACAATTTCCTGGAATAAATTGCATCTGCCTCGGCGGGAATTTTTAATGCTTATTGTTAAGAATCGTATTACGTGACTCTGTTCTGAACGCTTCCGGTTATATCATATCTTGTAGCACAACGTAGATGCAATTTGGAGAACTAGGCATCAACTCGTGTTTGAAGACAGTGTACAGGGAATTCATTTGGTCGACCTCTCGGAAGGATCTTTTAAGCCCTTTTCTGTGACTGAGAGTAATTCCCTTCCCAGAGCACTGAGATCTTCTGAAAGGATTCTTGGTAGGAGACTATAGTATAGAGACTAATATTTCTGAGTACCTTGGATATTTGAAGGTACAGAGAGTAATCACCTCTCAGACATTTCGAAAGAATTTTTGGTATCTATACTATTGCATGCGGTCAAAATTCTTAAAGCATCTCATAGTTCTGATGATTGAACAGTCAAAGTCCCCATGCTGACGTTCGGGCAGAATTCTTGGTATCTATAGAAGACCATGGTATGCGGAGTCAGTCTCTGCACTTTCCAAATTTGAAGATGCAAAACAACGAGTGATTTCCTGTGTTGTCTGCCAAAAGACTTTTTGGTGTCTATAGAGAACTATGGTATGAGCTCGTCCCAGAGAACGGAGAGTAATTTCCATGCATTGCTGACCCGTTGGAAGAATTTTTGGTATCTCGGTACTGAAGCTAGAAGACTGAGAGATAAGAGTATAATTCTATACAACATATCTTTTGAAGAACGTATAAATTTCGAGTCTCAAACACTTTTGCCTCCGACCCTCTCGAAAACCAGACATGTAACAAATTATTGGATACTTCGAACCTCGTGTTTTTTCCAGATATAATCATCGTATTCTACAACGTTGGCATTCATTACGCGACACTCTGTGCGTTCGACTCGAAATGACGAGAAGTGGTAGGTTTCGTCTGCGTGTCTATTTGCGACGCACTTCGTTAGCCGTCGCGATGCTGTTGCCTACGAAGCGTCTTCTTGCGCGCGTCTAGTGTGCATTATACACGGCCCCGAGTTTATGCACTCCCGCACGTACATAGACCACCTACTACCCCAGGTCTGAGACATGCAAGCAACCGACCGAGGTTGCGGCCACGTACCAATGGAAATCATTCTGTAGAAAGAATCGAGGAAGTGGAGCGCGAACATATTTCGAGGGACGGTATGCCGTGGTTTTATCTTCGATATATCGGGCTGCGATAGGCCGACGAGCATTAACCCTGGAACGCAACACCTTTACCGTGGATCGTAAAATAGACGTGGGTTCGAGAGGTTTGACTGGCTGTGAACGCTCGATAATCGTTTCGTTCTCGTTTAAGAAGTCATCTTCAGTCAATTTCATCTTGTCAATTATTCTCCCGTAATATTTTTCAAGATTTATTTCAAGTACTTTCTTACCGAAAAACATTCTTATAAAACATACTTATTTGCAAATATTAAATACTTGAATCTTCGGTACCTTGTTAGAAAATACAATAACTGATACCTTGTCAGGGATCATATCGATTATCCCAGAGGCTAACAGTAAATCATAAATAAATAAGCAGATACATGTGACTTTGCATCTAGTCAGAAAAGAAAGAAGAAATGGTTGGGCAGCTTCCAGTCTGGATATACAATTTATTAATTTATTAATATCGATCGAGCGGTAAAGCGTGACGGTGATACGGTGCTGAATACATGCAGCACGGCCACAGGAATACCTTCTCGAATTACACAGTCGCAATTGCATTAACACGAACTGAAAGGGAACCTTCGACGGTCTAGACGCTGAAACAAGACAGTGTTACGAGCTTCGTGAACGTGACTGCACATACCTATCCGCGCGAGCGTCCAAGCGACGAGCACGAAACGCTCGCGAGATCCGTGCGATCATCGACTGAAAATATAAAGTCAGCTGCGAGCAATGCGAACTGCAATTCACCGTGCTCACAGAATAACTTGAACCAGTTCGACGTTCATAAACGGCCAACTGGATCACGGACGTATATATACGGTTCACAAAATATCACGCTTTGAATAAAGTACACGCAACTTTGTCGCGAACTGATTTATTGTGTGTGTGTTCGTGTGAGGGTGACTGAAGATACGGGGAAGCTGATGTGCGAGTGCGAATTTGTGTTTGTAAAATTTGGGAAATTGTGAAGTTGGGAATTTGGGGATTTGAGAATTTGGAACTTGGTAATTTGAGAATTTGGAAAGGGAACTTAGGAATTTGGGAATCTAGAATTTGAGTAGATTTTTATTGCTCAAAAGAACTCAAACCTGACTCATCCTACAGTGTAAGCCCTCCAGTAATAAAGAATTATCACTCCAATCACAAAATAACATATGAACGAAAGATATTTAATCAAGCTAAAACCTATCGTTTCTAAAATCAATTTGTACGGGGACAATTTTCACCCTAAAAATATTGGATCGAACGTTTAGAACAATGCACCTGACCAAAGAATGCGAAAACGATCTGGCATGGATATAAAAGGCGGTTGAAAAGAATACGGTCGTGATTGAACGCGAAGGGGAGAGCGAAATTCGCGGAGAGGACACGGATGAGGCGAGAGTGAGTCGAGAGGGTGAGGTACAGAGAGAAAGACCAGTGGCTGAAAGTAGGTAGAAAATATCGACCGAGCCGCAGCCGGGCTCTGCTCGGAGTCTGTGATATCCAGGCTGTTTCCACTTCTAGCCGCTTTTCTCCTTCACAAGTGGAAAAAAAGGTCGCCAAACTCTTCTTTTCCATTTTTTTTCCTATGCCACGAAAACTTGCAAAAACTTCCCTGCTGGGGGTTACCTCCGCTTGTCATCTTGCCCCGAGCTTTCCAAAGATGCATGTTTGGGGGAAGTTTGCCAAATTTTCACGCTACCTTCAGTCGTTCTCAAATTACTCGTTTTCACATTTCAACGCTTATACATATAGAAAGACACAAATTGTAGAAATTGAGGATTGAACACGACATATTTAAAATTGAACACTTAATGTATTTTCAAGAATAGATAAATCGTGAAGAATAATGTACTAAAATTACAGTGACAGAGTGACTCATTGAATCTTTGAAATCAAAGAATGTAATATCTAAGTTATACCATATGTCTGATCATGTGTCTTGCATGACTGTTTCTACTGTCAGCTTTCGAGTGAATACTGATAGCTCTATTCTTTACAGAATTTAACTTTTTGTAATTTTATA
Organism: Megachile ligniseca; assembly: GCA_945859555.1. Lineage (NCBI taxonomy): Eukaryota > Metazoa > Arthropoda > Insecta > Hymenoptera > Megachilidae > Megachile > Megachile ligniseca. The sequence continues at coordinate 9,710,874 of OX243786.1, forward strand.
TGGCTTTTCAATTTGCTTAAATAAAGTCTACTAATCTTCAATATGTGACAGGACTCATCGTATTCATTGAATATTATGTTAGAAGTTAAATTTGCAATGCTCTTCAGTACTATTTACCAAGAGTTCAAGAACATTTATAGTAAATACTTTTTCTATTTATCTATATAATTATAGTACGACTAAAATATACTCTATATGCACCCAAAATTAAATCATTCCTTTTCTAACTTAAAAAAAGATCATCCCGATTAACAATATTCCGCAAAGTATTTAAAGCGAAACGGTAACTTTCATCCACATGAAAATGCATCCGAACGCCTCCAGAGATAAAGAAGAATACACGTGTTGCAAGAAAGAAAATATCAAGGGTAATGAAAATAAATAGAGCGAAATGAAAATCGAGCTTCCTGGTTAAATATCACGATCCTTTATCCGTCATGATAATCATCGAAGTGAAGCAAAAGAAAAAAACTGCCTGACACGAGTGTACAGGCTCGTGCGGAACACAATAAAGTCTGCGCCCCAACCCCTGAAATGGCAGCGCGACAAAGGGTGGTTAAGCCCTTCTTCACGAAGATGCACCGTACGTAACCGAGGTCCCTGATACTCCCTGATGCAGACGTCGCGACGCCACGCCGCGTCGTGTGCAATCATACCGTGTGAGCGACACACGCTCGTCCGGATTTCGAAATATACCTTTTTCCTTTTCGCGTTTTCCTCGCCGGCGTTCGCGCGCCTGCGCCATTTTCCTTTCCGCCAGCAGCCGAGCCGAGCATCCGGTTTCGCGCGCGATTAATTCTCGACGAGATCGGACCTGGAACACGCTCTCCCCTTCGCGTACACGCAAATTATCGATTCCACGACCTAACCTTTAACGAGAGAAAGAAAAAAGGAACCCAGCCACGGTGGACGAGGGAAGAGTTGACTCGAAACCTGAAAGCGTCGCGTCGAAGCTCGACAAGTTTGAGCAACTTGCGCGTGATTTCGCGTCGAGGATCAAACTTCTGATATTTCACGTTCGTCGAAAGATTGCACTGTTTTGCTGGAAAGATTGTGCAGTCGTTGTGATATTCTGTGAACGTTTCAGTGAATTGTGGAGATCAGTTTTCGTATTTTCGGTGTGTTTTAACCCCGCTTCAATCTTGCAGACCGCAGTAATCTAAATGTTGTGTTTGCCATTTAATTCCACGTATAATCGAGTTTCGAAATTCGAGCGATAAAGAGTTAACGATACTGTAGATGTACTGCGAATTTATTCAAAAAATATTCATACTGCGATAAGAAAGGTCGATATATCTGAAACGAACCAGTACGAGTGTGGAATGAAAGTTAACCGGACGAGGGGAAGAGACGAGGAGAGTGAAAAATCGACGAGTTGGTGGTCGAAAGACGGTTCGACATCGAAAATAGCATGCCAGTGAATCGACCATGGTGTCCAGCACGGCAGTCGACGTCCGCAAATAATCCGAGCTCAACGTGCTTCGTAACCCGCGCACATAAACACTGTTTAGTTTATTAGAGATCGTAAGATAGGAAAGAATTGTACATTTTCACGATGGAAGTGGAAATAGTGCCGTTTGTGGAGAATAATGTAAACGGAGTCGGAGGAGACGTGCTACGACACGGTAGTAGGGTTCAAATAGCAAGAAAAACACGGTGAGAGATGGAGGATTTATATCCTTTTATGGGTGTAGTGATGGGACTGGGATTTTATATTAAGTCTCGCTATATTGCATCTTTGCTACTGAATATATTTAACTAGAAAGTCTGCGAGAGTGGCAATATAACGAGAGTCTACTGGATTTGAAATTTTGAAGCTTGCGTCGATCATGCATGTTCGTCACTTTCTCTTCTCATCTTCATTTAAAGTTTCCATGTCATTACATGCTTCTTATATAAGTTTCAAGCAATATTCCCTTGATACTGCTAAAACTCTTCTGTTACTTTTAAGTATGTCGAATAAAAAATGAATTTACAATTAATACGTTTAGATATCTCCTAGATACAAGCACGAAACAATGAGCCCTTTAATAAAATGTTGAGGAGTATCATTAGGTTGGTCCCATCACTATACGTTATACGCTACACGCGTATAGGTTGATGCAAAAGATGTAGTGTCTAATTATTTTAAAATTCAAAATCAAGTCCCCCTCTGAAAAAATGCCATATTTCTAGAAATATGACAAACCCAGCAACCCAGTAAAATCACGAACAGTTTTTAATTGCTCGAACACCCACGAACTTCAATTATTTTTCGTTGCAGGACGTCGTTGTTCATTATCATGAGCTTCATATATGCGAAGCTGTTGGTGGTGGTGTGCATCGCTTACGTGATTAGCGAGGTGGTCACGCACAAACTGCCACTCTACTATTACGAAGGTTTCTTCACGTATTTGTACGGGGTTAGCATCTTGTTCCTGTTGTACGTGTTCTGCTTCCTGTTGCAAGAAAGCGCGTGTTGCGCGAGGGGCAGCGATTCACCGCCGCCACCTCCGAGACCACCCAAACCTCCCAAAGAACCCAAGGACAAGAACAAGAAGAAGGACAAGAAGGATAAAGAACAAAAGGCGGCAAAGGCCAAGAAAGAGTACCAGGTTATTTGTCTTTCTTTTCTTCAATTTGTCACGCGTTTGTCAAAACATTCCATATGTGGTCTTTTAAATAGGATAAAATTAAATTGTAAATACTTTCAATCCTTCCAGCTAGTATCCAGATAAGATTAAGTAGATATCTACTTCCAGTTTTACAAATTTGAGATCGCGTTCAGTTACAAATACGAACTTTCTAAATTTATTAAATAAATAGAAATATTTATAGAAGAGTAGATCCGACCCTACGTTGACGCAATCTACTGTGCGTCTACGACAAAAATAAGTAGATTAACGCGAGGTATATTTCGGTTCAGTGGAAGTATCGAATCGATGATGCGATTTAAAGAGACACTCTCGGTGCTGACGTAAGTGGGTTTTCCATCGTTGTTAAGCATCTAGCAGAAGGCACGTGCTACGGGTTCGTCCATTCATTATCACGTGGAATCCACTTATAAACTGAAACTCCGCAGTTTTATGCTCATTAAAATCCGTTCGCCCTTTCGTTGCAAAGCAGAGAATTGCGAAATTAGAGTTCCCCGATTTGTCGAAATTAATTGATTACACGTACGACTAAGAAGTGAAAAATGATATAGGATGCGGCCGACATCGAGGCTGGTGTGGCCACTCGAGCTTTGCGGAAACGGAAGACGTCGCAAAACGATCAGAGCCACGGAAGCTTCTTCCTCAGAATTGGAGCAATAGGTAAATACCTCGTTTGCACCATCAAAACGTATTATTCTATTTCGAATCTCATTCGTAGCGTTCGGTTTGGGGACAATGGTGTACAATGGTCTGGAATTTGGTACCTTCTTCGAGGTACCACCTACGTCACCCTGCTACCAGATCCTTCAGGGAGTCAATCCGGTTCTGCAAATGATCTTCACGTTCATGCAAATGTACTTCATCTTCATGAACTCGAGGGTAAGTACCGCACACATCGAAATCTTTAAACGAAGGCCTGATTGTTGTACATTACTTTATAGCTGAACATTCATCGCTTCAAAGTAATAGCACGTTTTGGATTGATGCATGTGGTCGCCACCAATCTCTGCGTTTGGATTCGTACCCTCGTGTTGGAGAGTATTAAGGAGATCACTAAGCATCATCAGAAAATGGGTCAGTTTGAGGCCGGAATTCTTGGTGAGTCACTATTCATTATTACAATATTCATCAAAGAAAAAATTTCAATGCTACGTGTATTTTGTAACACATTTGATGATCGCAACAATGTGACGTTGAAACATTTGCAGAGAGTATCAAGCAACACTCGATGCGAAATGCAGGCGCCATCTTGGGAACAGCACCTCGTGATGTGGCTTTGTTACGCGAGGCGCCATTAACCGCCACGAGGTCATCGACCGCAACAACGTCCATCGCCAGCACGACCATCGCCTCGTTTGGTCGTGTAATGAGAACGACGGCAAGGGCAATTGCCAGGGCTGTTACGACACCCAGTACCACCACCACCACGACCGACTGGAATCCTCTAACCTCGACAACCAACTCCACCTCAGCACCCTTGCCTAATTTAACTGCGACCACTGTCAACACGTTGTCCACCTTGTTGACCACGTTGACACCGAAAACTACCAGCGAACAGACCACCACTCCAAGTACGACTACTACCACCACCATCATCACCACACCCACCACCAGTACTACCACTACCACGCCTTCGACAACGTTCTCGTCTTTCTACGAAATGTTCGAGGCACCGCAGGCTGATAGCAAAGAAGAGGTAACGGAGATCCATTTAATTATTAGTCCAGAGAGCTTGATCTCTTACGTTAAGTCTGGTAAAACCACCCTTCTGAATTTTTGTATCCTAACTTTACAACAACTCTTTGTACCACAAGTTACTTAACTATCTTTCTCATTGCAAAGATACAACCTTGCTCTAACTTTAATTGTACTAAAACGTAGAACATATTAAGCAGAGCTATATTTCAAGAAAAAGCTTGAAAGTTAATAGAAAATTTGATGAATTAACAGATACACCAGATCTTCGACGTGAATAATCAAACAAACAGCAGCGAATATTGGAGCCCGAACTTCGGAATCTACGCGGAGGCATTAACGGACGAGGAAATGGCGTCGAATTCATGCGGTCGCGTTAACATTATGGGAACCATCGTGCAGGATGCTGAACCGTACCTGTTCCCCTTCATTATCGAGTACAGCCTGATCGGTGCCGCGGTGATTTACGTAATGTGGAAGCACATTGGACGACATCCTCGTTGGCCCCATCAGGTGGAGGCCGATTTGGAACGTCGCCTGGAGGCCATGTTGTCTCGAAGGGCTGTCGCTTTGGCTCACGCAGGTAATTCTTTGTTTATCGCGTTTGTACTCTAACCGTTTGCACTGATCAATTAACCGATAGATAAGCACTTTGATAACTTGTATATCGCTTAAACAACTGCTAAGCAATAGTGCAAATGGCTAGAATACAGCGATCTATTTCTGAAATCTTTTCAATTGTCTTTCGCTTTTACGGGATACTGACGCCAACTACCAGCTTCTTCTTCTTCGCTGCTGCACTTTCTCAAATATTAAAACGTTAATCGAAAGACGACTAAAAAAGAACCGTGTCTCAACGCAAAATTAGGTCACACAAGGGTGGACTGTGTAGGAGCGAGCAAAGGACTGTTCTTCGGCCTGCTGTTGCTGGTTGGCTCACTGATCTGCCTGATCCTGTTCTTCGTGCTGATCCATCACCCAGACTTCGGTCTGATCGCGATTTACCTGGCCGACGTGTCGCATTGCATGCTGATGGTGCTGTCGATCGTCGCCATAATCGTCGGGTTCATCCGCGTGCAGAGTCTCAAGTTCAAAGCCGAGGAGCAGAGCGACCTGAACGACATTCTGCTTCGCGTGTCGGGCTTCGGGCTGTTCGTTTACGCGGTGTTCAGCGTGATCGCCGGCTCGTTGGCAGCGTTCACACACGAGCCGAATCTCCTGGTGATGTTGACCGGTCTCCTATCGGTCGCCCAGGTGATCCTTCAGATGCTGTTCATCGCGGACGTGTCTCGCAGGAGGGTCCACTTGCCGGAACACGATCGCAGCAAGCCAGGTCGACAGGTGGTCACGTTCCTGTTGATCTGCAACCTGACCATGTGGGTGATCTACACGTTCGAGTCGCAGAAAGTGATGGCCAACCCGGTGCAGCTCGACTTCTACGGGTTCCTCGCCTGGGCCATCGTGCAGAGGGTCACTCTGCCTCTGTGCATCTTCCACAGGTTCCACAGCGCGGTCACGTTCGCGGAGATCTGGAAGACCAGCTACAAGGCACGCCTCGAGTAGACGAAGACACCGTTCGTCGAGATCAATGGCCCGGAGTGATCGTCGTTTGCGGGCAAGGATCGAATGAATTTTTGGCGGGAAGAGGATAAACGAGGCTGGGGTCGCCTCTCGACGACTAGAACATTCCTGGCTGCACGGTCGACCTTCGTCGCTCGAATCGATCCCGTTGAGAAAAAGAGAAGAGAATGGCAGCAGGTAAGAGGAGCTTCGAGGCTTCGACGAATCGTGGCTCGAAGCTGTTCGGACATATCTTGGGACGTTCGTGGATCGCGGAAGAAATCAGAGCAGCCTTTTCGAAAACGCACGTTGAGGAGTTCAGGATCGACAACGAAGTTGCTTGTACGATCCTCGTCGAGGAAGTGGAACGACGACGAGTCGAGTCGAGGGATAAGAGTATGAAGGCGATGCAAGGCATCGATGCTGCGTCCTCTCGGGTCTAGAAACACCGCGGAGGATCGCTCAAGCGTCGTTTTATTTTTTTACGCGCGTTATAATTTTGTTCTCGGTTCTCTTAGCTTGACAGAACGGCTTGACACGTTGTTTCCTTGGTCGTAAATGTGAGACAAGATAGCACGAATCAGGGGACAAATTACGGGAATATGTACGATTTAAAACAAATTCGTTCGATAAGACAAAGCATCAAAGTCAAAACTAGAAGAGAACACGAAAAAAAAAACAAACAACAGGGCCAATTTCCTTTCACCGCGTTTCTCACCATCTACGATCTCTATAATAACTGCCGTCAAATTTTCTACTTTTATAATGTTATACATTGTACCTTCGCCCCATCGTGCATCGAGAACATCGCTGAATATCGATTCGCTCTTCGAGTTTGTCGGGACGATTTCTCGACCACCTCCCTCCAAACTACGAAAACCTGAACGATCTTCGATCGTTGGACCAACGCGAGAAATCCATCGTAATCATCTAATCGAGCGTTCCGAAACAGACCAAGAGCGAACCTGCTTCTTCATCTCATTGACGAACGAGTATCTACTTCGTTAGCGTGATTTGCGATAGCTTTATAAACGGAACCGTGAGCCGTAGTCTCTTTGTCGCGATGGAAAAACAAAGAACAAGAGGCTCGATGCAAGAACAGGGTGGTAGTTTCGTTTCAAGTTGAATTCAAGCAAAGTCAGAAGTATACCGGTTTCAGTCTCGCGAGTACAGTCGCGTGCAACGATGCCTTCTTTCGACGAGAATGCTAACCTTTGCACTGTTCGTCTTAATTGCACGATCCTTTTTGACTATGTATGTTTGTAACAGCAATTGCAAACTTCTTGTACATTTTATATACACGAAACCATAAGGAGACGATAGTTGGATTCGAGTTTCGAGTTCAAACGCTGTAAATCGACTACCTTGATGTACTAGTCCCTTGATAGTCCTTTAACTTTGTGATCCTTCATACTGAATATGAAAGTACAGTAAGAAGCGTTATAAGATTCTAACCTAAATCTTAAACATCGTCTAAACCTAACTGACTGTCTATTCTGAAGTATATACTCTCTGATCTAACTGTGATTGTGATTGCATTTAAGACACGAGTCTAATAAGTAGCTTTATTGAATCTAGTTACGTGTTCCGAAGGAACATTCTCCTTCATTTAACCGTGATTTCCCCTTTGTCGAAGGAAGTAATCGTTGCACGCGAGTGTACAAAGACTCGCCGTTCCCGATCGGCGAAAACGGAAATGTCGAAGGGAGAGGAAACGCGCCAAATATGTAATGTATATTCCAACGTTCATTCTCGTTGCGTGCAAAGTACAAAGATTGTTTCTAACTTTTTAGAATCGTTTATCGATACACACCCTTTCGACGTTCGTGATACGATGTTGAGAAATATCCGAGTCGCTGACGTGTTGAGTCGAGTGTATAAACGGGGACAGATGAATAAAAGAAAAGGAAGAAAAAAAATAGAAGAGCAGCGATGATTGTGTGTATAAAAGAGTAGAGAGCAATGTTCTTTTTTCTTCCTTTTATTCGTTCGTTTTTTCGTTCGAGGTAATATCGAACATCCGAGATATCGATCGAAGGATGTTCGCTCCAACGGCGGAGAGGAGACAATTGACGAACCACGAATGTAGATTTTAATCGCGAGGCTAAGGGATTTAAAAGAGTAACGAGATATTGTAGACGACGTTGTTTTAAGACGGATGCATAAAGATGATTATAAAGAAGACGAAATTATAGTTGGTATACAGGTAGAGAATCTCATACACACACCTACACTCACGCTCATTCACACTTACCCTCGAATCACACGAAAGATTATTATTACCATTGTCGGTTAGCTAAGTTTAAAATATCTCGAACATCGACCGAGAACAGATTCTTTCGCCGTTTTAACGCTTTCGTTGCCGGCGACGCACACGTTGCGTCCTGCCAGTTGTTTCGATAATACTGCCGACGCACCGTTTGCGTCACAAGGAAATAAAGATGTAAAGACAGAAACATAATTACACGAGAAACAGACGTTTTACAGCAACGAAAGCGCTAATGGATATCGTACATCGTAGAGTCGTTGAGCATACAGAAAACAAGGGAACGTGTTTTGTATAGCGATTATACTTTGAGAAATCCATTCCACGGATCTCGTGGGACCGAAGGAAATAATCCACCTGCCACACACGGAAGTTTAACCGGTCGAAGTTGCGTACCTAGCTATCCGAGTCTAAATATTTTAATTCTTAGACATATGTATAATTGAGAAAGCGCGAGAGAGGAACGAGAGAATGGAAGTTGTGAAACTAATTATACATAAAGATTAATTATATTAGGTATATGCAAAAGTGTTAATCCTTTTTTCGACGCATGATCAACCTCACGTATATCGATTTAAAAACAAATTTTATTGTTGATAAATACTTGGATAAATAATACTTTTGTACCATGAATATTTCTCGGTTACGTTAATTTTCTAAAGCTGATTTGCAAAAGAGGATAGAAACTTTTGCATGCCCCTAATACGTAACTGTACTCCAAGACGACATTATTAAAAAGTAACATGATATAAATATGACAAAAAAAAATTAAGAAGTATATATATATTATATATATAGATAGATATATATATATATGAAAATGCGATTATGGAGATCTTTTATTGACTTCGATGTGCACGATTGTAAGCCAGAGCGCTGCGTGCAAACATGTAAATAAACGATGCACAGTAAATTATTGTTCAGCAGAGTGTCTGTGAAACGAAAAGCAATTCGTGAGTTTTGTTCCGCGAGGGGGTGCGATCGAGGAGGGGTGCACGATCGTTTCCTCGAAATTGTGATTCGTTCTCGAAACAAAAGACATTCGATGATTTCAACCTGATCGTGAAAGTAATATCGATACGGTTGCGATTGACAAAGTGATAAAATATCGAAACTGCATCGTGACGATTCGCGCTCCTTCGGCATAGAACCCCCTTTCGATCGACGAAACCCATAAACAGAACCGTAATCGTACGCCAGCTGACTGAAAAATGAAAAAACCAGAAGGGCGAAGCAAGCGTTCGATCTTTCCTCCGTTCGAGTCTCTTTCCACGAACGCTCTGCCCGAGGATCAGCGTGTGCCAGATAAAAAAAGAACAGAAGCCCAAAAGGGGAACAACACGAGGGACAGAGAATTAGTTAACGAGACACTGCCACCACACAGGACCAACATACGTCGAGCAAAGAGGAAACGAGATGAGAAGGAAGCGAGGAGGACGAAGCACGCGCAAATACAAAGAGGGAACCAAATAACCCTGCCGATTTCCGGAATAAAAAGGAAGTGCGGGATGTGGTTGCGACCAGTGTGTATTTTATTGAATGCTTAACGGAGTAGTTGACTAACTTTCACCCATAATCAACTCTAACAAGATCGACTAAATAAATATATTTACAAATGAGGAATCCCAGGGTTGTCCCAAGAGACTTGTAAAAGAAAACTTGAGCATATATTTTTCATTCAGTTTGATATGAATTCGTATAATCGCAGTCACATCCTGCACGAGAAGCCAATACCCTTCCACGTTTATCGAGAACGCGTGTGCATGTGTGCGTGCCTGAGCGAGAGACTGAGGAACGATGCGTGTACGACAATGTTTTTATTCGGCAAACAACGTCTTTGTATACTCTAGCCGTGTTCTAGAGAACAGGTGAATCATGGTTCTTGTATATGTACATCAGTATCTCGATAGTAGCCGTAAGCCTAACCAATTGAGTCGCGGATTTGCTACCGAACCGACTATGCGGATAAATTGCTCTCGCGTTTCGGTGTCGAATCGAGAGATTAACGGAAGAACGATCGTCGAGTAAAATAATCGGGAAATGATTAGTTCGTGAAACAAGTTCGATGAATGGACGAAGCAAATCCGCGACCCGTCGTCATTTAACATTACGTAGTGAGTTTTCGATGTCTTCGAGCATAATTACAGTTTGTACACATACACAATAACAAACCGCGCACAACAACCGACATTATCACGACTCTATCAGAGACACAATAAATATACGAAGGATAGCGATCGAATGGATGATGGAACTTTATTGGGACGCGAGAGCTTTCGAACAGGCGCAGGATTCACAGGAAAAAAGGATATAAAACTCTACAAATTACATGTTGTCGTGTAAGCTGTTCTTTGAAGTCGAATAGCGACGATTACGACCGTTAACACTCGTATGAAAAAAAAAATTCGCTCATTCATCAATTCCCATTTTTTGATTGTATAACGTTAACACGCCGTTTCATTGTAATCCGTTGGGGCGGCACGTCACTCTGTGCCGCCGTCATTTGTAACAATATACGATTATATTGGTTAATAAAAGTTATCTAGATGTAAAGATTGGTTCCTGATTCAACATCCACGCCCAACCCCATTTTCTTTCTCAACTAATTTATTTATTTGTGATATAAGAAACGATGTTAAGATAAATTATTATTGAGCTTTAACTATATTTTGAGCACTAGCTATATTTTTATAAATTTTTAAACACCATATCAGTGCAAGATTTAAAAATGGCGCTTGTGGTGCCGCCTAGCAGTGAACGACAAAACTAGGAAAACAAAATCTGTCTTTTCGTAAAATAAACCAATTTTGCTCGTTTTTGTGTAAGTAGGATATTCTTTACTCAAACTATAACTTAATTAATGGGATCATTGAGTATTTAAGGTATTAAAAGTGATATTTTAAAAAGATTCTGATCAATGATTACAGAAACGCTAGATGGCTGTAGTGTTTCTGAGATTCAACGAATGCAACTTGAAGAAACTCAATTTCTTCTTTCGTTATTTTCTCCATCGATCGCTAGATGACTCTAACGATACTGTACCCAAAGCGGACAGTTCGTTCAACTTATTAAAAAAATTTTGTTGCTGTAGCTTGCTATTTCTCTTGCTGCTGTACAAAATCGAGCAGATGTAACATCATAATCGAGTATAGAACGATATTGTTGATTACAGCCCAATCGATATAACAGGGCGCGATACGTAAATGATAGTGTTCTACAAACCACCCTTAATAAACTCAAATTAGAGCAAAAATACACTTGGAACGTCCCAAACAAACATCCCAAAATACACAAGAAACTGTTAATTGACGTATGCAAATAGACAGGGCACAGAAAGCATGAAAACGAGATTATTCATGGGCAAACTGAAAACTTTCCAGGAGCTTCGTGTGTATCGAAGGAAAAACGGTGTGACGCGTTGAGAATCGGTTGCCGGGGGATGAACGAGAAAGAAAGAAACGGAACATCGAGCAGGAAACCGAGGAACCGAATCGAACAAGAAAACGAGCCATAAAATAGCAGTCGAACAGAAAGAAAAGAAAAGAGAAAGCCACGTGAGGATACATATGCATGCGTGGCCGTGTGTCGACGACAGAAGAAGCGTTCACGGTGGTGAGGTTGCTTGTGAACGACTGGTAAACAATTAGTCGCGCCGTATGGCGATGAATCATTATTAAAAGACGATGACGAGCCGACTGTCCTTTGGCCGATTCGTTGTCCCGGTCATCCGAGCCGTGGATCTGTTAGCGTGCGACATTAATTTGCGTAAGGTGTGTTTTGGGGGTGCTACTTGAAAGGCAGCGGATGTGGGTGTGCGACAGAAAGGAGATGACGAACTAAAAGCCGAGGAAGAGCAACGCTGCCTCTCATTTGCCTTTCAATAACCGGCTCCCTTCTTGTCATTGTGACAACAAACGCGACCATTGTCGTGCCACCGTATATCGTGTACTACCTACCTGTTCGTTTGCTGTTTCTGCCAGCGTGGGTGGCGACCGTGCACACCGGTCGTCTTCCAAACCCCGTTTTCGGTTGACACGCACAATTCCAGAAATATTCTAACCGTTGCGCTACACTTCCGTCGTATTTTTCAGGTTATGGCTATTCGTGCAGTATATTCGTTCGGATCCAACCGAGGGCTGCGAATATTTCGAAGGGAGTACCGATATTATGAAGTAGAAATGCAAATGTTTGCATAGAAGACTGCAAATGTTTGCACCCTTCGAACAATGTAAAATTATCAGAATCCTCGATATGAAAGGATATCTGAGTCAGATGCGAGAATAGGATAATGAGGCGTCTGCGTAAAGAGTATCGTCGTGTTCGTGCAACCTTCGAACACTTCCTTTTACGGTTCCGTAAGCAAATGAGGAGGCCTGCGAAATTTCGAAGGGCTCGCAGGGAATTCTTGAAGGGGAATCGACAGTGGTCATTTCAGTGTGCACGAACGAAATCACGAAACGTGGCGCATCCTCGATCGGTTGACATTGCCAGACTGATTAAAGTTGTCGGTGATACGAAGCATCTCGCGGTACGCACGTTGTGTTCCACCGATTAATTATTGTAATTCCAAGCGCGTGCAACTCGCGGTCGTTGTTTGCGTCAGCGGCTTATTATTCGATTCTATATAATCCGCGTATCAAATACCAACGGGGATTAAAATTCACATGCTCGTGTAACTTGTTCGTATTCTGGTTACATAATCTACAACCCGTGTCTACAACGTTACGAAATTAGGTAAGGAATTATTATGCTGTTCGAATAAAACTACGTGAAAATTGATTGTTTAACTGTGTGAATGACAATTGGTTTGTATTGCTCATCTGAACATTTTGTACCGCTGTTCTAATTTTATGTTGGAAAGTGCCGTCGCATCGGTTCGGGGAGATTAAGTAACGATATTTTTAGATTCCAATTGTAACACACTGCTAAGTACCTGTTTTCATATGTCAATTCATAAGGAATCAACTACACAAATTTTGATAGCTTTGTCGCTGCGAAATTGAATATGGCAGATTTCATTCGATAGAATAAATAATGCTGTAATAACAATTTATGTAATCTTCGATGATTGATTGTGTATGTGATAAATGTACAGATACACGTTACTGTAGGCACTTAGATTAACACTGTCGAGTACAAATATTTGATGACTTACAGACTTTACTAAGATTACATAGCAGATATGTGAACTCACAATTAGACAATCTTTGATTTGATTGTACATAAAAATTTTCTGAAAGCTGAATAGTGACAGGCAGTGCTCGTTGAAAAGTAGTATGTCGGAAGGCGGCAGCGGTTTCGCACATATTCTGGGCGTGAACCGACGGAAGTAGCCAACAGGCAAGTCGACACGAAGTAAAAAGTAGTTCGTTCTTCGTTCCGGGAGCCATGACGGTCGTCAGTTGGCGGTTTTCCACTCGAGGAGTAAGGTAATAATCCGTATAATGGCCGTTAAGCGGCCTAGCACGATATCCGAGACAAGAAGAGCGGAATCGCGCGTACTCGAGAGGGTAGGCGAGCGACAAGACGCAGCGAACCGAGGCGAGATACCATGCTACTCTGTTTTGTACCGCTTAAGCTAATGAGCTACAGATGGCGATATATCGTTCCGAGGCAGCGTATAAGGCGGCCCGCGAATGCGAGGGAGACGATAGATCCTCCCGCGATACGAACCGAATCGTTGCAAGGTGGTTGAAAAGTCAGCCGAAAGGGGTTGGCCTCCTTCGTTCGGTTCGATCCTTATCTCGGCTACAGCCGGTCGTACGCGGCTACCGCGTCCGATCCTATCTCGCGATATGCACCCTCCTTTTAACCCGGTGCACGACCAACCTGCACGCCGCTAAACGCACGCGCGTCCCTCCGTCTTTTCGCTGCTCGGCGCAGATGTGCCGCCCTTTGCACTGCTTGCACATTCCTGTACACGCGGAACCTGCCTCCAGGAGATTGTGCCGATTCGCGGCAAAAAGATACCGATCCCCTTGATACCCTGTCTTTTACGCCGAGAGCTGCAGCGGTCGCATAAATCACTCTTCGTTTGCTTCGGACCACGAGTCTGCGCTTTGTTCGAACACCCTCTCGTCGTTTCTATGTAGGAATTCGTCGTTTTCTCTACCTTTCAAGTTTACCTAAAATTACAATATCATAAGGATAAAGAAAAGAAATTCTAAAACTTTCAGAGATTTCAAATACACCTTCACTCATACCGCAATGCTTCCTAGAATAGTGCGAACTTGTCGCTCTCGTAGAATTCTATCTTTTTCTAATACAGTAGTCCGTCCGAAAATACTCTTACTGCAGTCTCAAGATGAGTTGCCTAACGAAGGATCGACTCACATGAAATTATTTTATCGACAAATCAATTAACGTCGTACCATATAGAGTAAGTTACATCAGCAAACTATACACAACAAACTATGGACATAGCCACGTTGACTAACGACCATAAACACTTTGAAGCTATAGGCTTAATAAAAGGATAAGTTTAAGAACAAAGTAAAAGCGAACTCGGCCGCGAAGGGAAAAGAGTCGTTTTTTCTGAGGAAGAGAGAGTAGATTATCGAGGAGATATAAAAAAGCGGGCACGTGGATCGCGAATTGAAACGCCGGCTGAAAATCTGTACGAAACGGGAGCAGCAGCCTGAAGGGGACAAGCGGCGATTTCACACCGCGGCCGTGATCCGCGATTTCACGGCAGCTGCTCCTGCAGGAAGCGAGACATCGCACACGCGCGTGCTACACGCCGGACGAACTTTCTTGCATAACGTGAAATCGGGGACAAGCGGTGTTCGCCGTTTGTCTTCGCGAAAACAACGATCGCCGATACAGCCGCCACGTCCACCGTTTCGTTGTCTCTGTCTCGAAAGCAACGGAACAATGAAATGGCGGCAACGGCAATCGAATAAAACGATATGGAGCGTGGAGTGAGCGATCCATTGCGCGATAACCGGCTACTCCTCCTATTCTCGTTTGCACTCCCCCGGAAAGTGGGAAGAACTTCCGTCAGCTACGGAATAAGTGCATCCTTAATTGTCTCGGGGATACGAGCATAATTAGAGAGATTAAACGCGTCTATTCTCCACGGTCAAATTTCCATAATGTGAAGAAATTTTACATACTTTGATGTTCTAGATAGGTGTCAAGGGACGTAATTGTCTAGACTTAACGTCTGTTCTTTCTACCAGGGGCTCCCATGCATCAAAACTTTTCCACAGTTCCGGAGATAAAACTTTCAAAATTCCTAAAATCTTAAAATCGCAGTCCCAAATTCCTAAATTTTCAAAGTTCCAAATATCTCAAAAATGTTCAACACTTCAAATTCTCAAAGTCTCAAACTGTCGAAGACCGTGGGTGATTAGCGCAAGTGAACCCAAGCTGCATAATTAGCAAGATTTCCATAGTTGTATCCAAAAACTGTACCCTGGCTGTTAATCGAGCGCCATTAGAACGGTAGACTGCCGCCATTTCTTCAGCTCCCACGGAACAGTAATTACCCTATCGAGATATCTCGAAAATTGCCCTCGGATTGCGCACTTGCCAAAGGAAATGGCACTCCGGAGGAATAGGCGATCCACTTTCTCGAGGGAACAGACGGCGACTCGAGTCGCGCTGATTTTGCATACGATGTCAGCTGCTACGCTTCGTCGATATTTCGCCGATAGCCGTGCAACGACTCGATGGCACGTTGCACGCTTAAAATTCACCTCTTCGCCGACCGGCCATAAATCCGGAGCGTAACGGTGTGCCTCTATTGTCGCGAACGTTACGTGCAAGGCATTTGCGCGAATACGGAAAGACCGGGACGTTCGTTCATCTTTTATTCTAATCTCGTTGCCGCGTCAGCTTTCGGACATGTTCCAGCGATTATTAACTGGACGATATGGAGGGTCGCCTGTGTACGCTTGCCATCGAGGTAAACACGAGGCAATGGCGGCCAAGAATTCCCACGTTGCAGGAAGGGCGGCATAGGGTGAGGAAAAGGCTCGCGACGCTCCTAAATCCAGCGGGGCTTTTTCTTTTTGTCCGTCACACGAAACGACTCACGCGGCTGCATAAAGTAGCTGGCCTGCACTTATCTACACACCGTGTACAAACGGCGGTAGTTGCAACGACCCATGAGCTCGTACTTACGTTAAATTACAGGTGGACACACGCGTCGCGGCCATTAGTTTGCTGTCCTATGCACGCGCTTGCTCTATGCCGTTCCGCCATCACGCTTTGTTCAACGCAAACAGATGTTTTAGAGATTTATACGTAGTCAACCGATGTTTATGTGAATACGTATTTTTAGGGCTACTGGTACAGAAACGATGTGTATGTGGTTAGGAAATTAGTACTTTCGTTTTCTGTCCCGTGCTTGTAAACACAACATTCGCGAATACTTGAATGCTTGAATTTCATCAAGACTTTCTTCGGATAAGAAACTGGTAATTTACCATTTTTGTACTTTTAACTTTGGAAAGTATTTACCCTGTGCTTAGGTAACGTCTCTTACTTTCAATGACAGAAAATTATACTTATAATATGGCTATTGAAAATAATTGAATATTGTTACATAAACAGCCACGATTTATCGATGAGTAAGCACGATGAACGGTAGTGTCCGCTTTCTGGAGCGACCACAGCAAGCCTGTGAATGCCTAAAGAATTTAACAAACGAGGGAACCGTAAAATCGAACGGTACTCGAGCTTTCTTTTCCAACAATGCGACACGAAATGGAGAAGCGGGCAATTTGAAAGGGAGGGCTGTGTTTACGCAAAACTCTCGTTCCTCTTCCGAAAGACTCTCGTGACTGGAGCGTTTTTGAGCGATTGCATCGACGTCTCGTAACGGGCGATCGTCACCCTCGCGTTCCTTTTACGAAATTCTTCGGTTCAGCCCTGAAACCGCGGCGCGTTCACGGATTGCCCTCGAGTTCGAACGATTGATCTCCTTCTCACGGTTTCTCTCGCGAGGAGGATATTCAGCGCGGAAAGAAAAGAAAGAAACGAAATGAAAGGAAGGAGAGAGCGAGGAAAGACAGAGACCGAGGGCAATGAATTGAAAGAAGTTTGGAAAATAAGGCGAAACCGGAAAATGGCGTACGATAAGCGCATGCGACGATCGACACGCAACACAGGCGCTCTAATTTTAGATCTTGTCACTCTGACGCCAGCTGGTGTGCTCCTCCCCGGCTATTACGCCCGTTTACGCACACTTACGCGCTCCGTGGCATCGCTCCAACCCGCTCCGACTCGCCTCCGATCGCTTTGTTTCCCGTTTACTTCGTTGGACGCCTTAAAGCGAGCCGATTGCCGCATATGTTGCGCGTCTCACGTTCGAGCCCTCTCGAACGATTCCTCTTCGTGCGATGTCCGAAACGGTTTGATAGCCCTACGAACCTCTTGTCACCTGCGGGATACGTTAGCCAACCGAGTCACCCCGGTTCTGATGGAATGTTGATACGGTATAGCACTTCAGACGACACTCGATACATTATCGAGAGGGTGAAAATAGCCCTTAAGTTTTTGGGGGATCTTGCTCGACGGAATACCTTGTCGTTTAGTGAAAGATAGGGACTGCATGAGACTTTTTTGATGATTGCACTGCTGAGAACTGGGCTTCCTTAGAAAGATAGCGAAGTGGAGAAACTAGCATTCATTTTGAGCCAAGGAAACCGTATCTATCTCAAGTTTCATAAGGTGCCGAATTTTCCAAGATGGACATCTGTGTCTATGACATGCATGACTGTGAAACGTCCTGATCTATTAGTACGGCGACTTGTCCATCAGATAG
Source organism: Megachile ligniseca (assembly GCA_945859555.1). NCBI lineage: Eukaryota > Metazoa > Arthropoda > Insecta > Hymenoptera > Megachilidae > Megachile > Megachile ligniseca. The sequence continues at coordinate 9,728,800 of OX243786.1, forward strand.
CGCACCGCGCTCTAACTTCAAAGACCTCTACCTTTTCATCAAATTAACAGTCGAACAGGTGCCAGTGTCAACTTTTTCTTTTATAGTGACCCATAATATCGTCCTTCGTAACAGTAATTATCAATACAAAGCGCAAGAAAAGGTATACAGTAATATTCCTTTTTATAGCGACTACAACTTACAAGAACCATCAGCAAGATCGAGTACCGCATACCTTTAGCGTTCGCGCAATCATATATAATGATTGTACCGATCACGAATCGCGATTTCGTGACGAACATTCCGCGTAGCGATTGACAGGATGACTTTTCTTACAAAAATCAACGTCGTCATAATTGCAGGTTATCATCGCATTCCACGCGGCTGATTCATTTCGCGATTCAAACATCAGCTGCGCGACCATGCGAACAACAAAGACTGTATTTTAAATTCGTTGTCAAATGGTTTATTAAAATGACGAGGAATCTGCTCGTGACGAACACGCAGAATAATTATGCGAATTAAAAGTATGAGTCTTGTCAACAGCGAGAGTACGTATGGCAATCTTGATGACTGAAACGAGGTTCATTTTTCTTTTTTTTTTGAGGATATGTGAGAGATTTGAGAGTCAGAGTTGCAAACTTCTAAAATTCCAAATACTTATCCGTAACAAACCTAAGAAAGGTCTAGCCTAAACTTTAGAATTTGCACTGTTCTCTCGTCAAACACAACAGTACATAACAGTACCTTTCTCCCACATTGATCCACCCGCCATAGATTTGACCCTATCGTTACGGTAAATTCGCCAAGGAATATCCCGATGCGAATCTCATCCTCCGTTGCAGTTCACCATCAGAAAGTGGCAGTAAATAGAAAGAAACAAAGCAGAAAAGGAGAGCATCTTCGGGGAAAAAGAAGAGCGATAATTTAGAATGGCACAGCGATGGATAGGTTAGGTGAAGCCGATCGAGATAATGGCCGACGTTAGGGGCATCGTACGGGCCACAAAGATCGTATATCTTGCTCTGCTGCGTGTACGTACAGTTAACACACCAGGATAAAGTTGATGAGAGAGAATGGAGGGACGGAAGATATCTTCTGTTAAAGTTCCACGGCAATCGGGAATGGAAAGAAGCCGCGACTCGTTGGACCTTCACTTCCTTTCATTGTTTCACCCTACGAATCTCTCCCACATGTGTGTGTGTATTCTCTTCTTTTTCCGCCTCTCTTTCTCTTCGACTGGCGCTTTCTCGGGCTCGCCTTAATTCGCCTGGCTGTTCGTGGCCGTGTGTACTTTCCTGAACTCGGGGAACAATATAACATCCGATTAGCTCATTATACGGAGATCGACAGATCGATAAATTCGACGCGCCGGATCTGGGCCGAGTACGCGCGATTATTTTACGCGATTTTTGCCGGTACGCTGGACAGGTATCCGTTCGTCGCTGTTCCGTGTACAACCAAAGATTAGAGAGATACCATTTAACTACGGTGAACGTCGCCGTTAATAGATAGGCTAACCGTTTGATGAAACGTTCCTGCCAGCGGGAGAAAAATGCTTGCTGCCGGGTGAAATGATTGCTAAGTACCATCTAATGGCTTGCGGTTCTTCTGTGCGATATGTTTCTTTCAATTCTTTCTTTCGAAATTCTAATCGCGTACGTTTAATTATATTGATACAACGAATTGTAATTGCGTTGATTTACAATCGAGAATTGCAATTGAAAGTCGCATCATAATAGCTCTGAATTGCAATTGAATCGATTTGCGGAAATCACCCCGAATTGCAATCCTGCAGAATTGCAATCGTCCAGAATTGACATCGCGCTCAATTGCTCGAAATTTGAATCGTGTCCGGAAAGGAAAGGTTAAATTTCCATCACGTCACACGGATCGTTTTCTTCCATACAAAGTTTCGTCCAGAATGGAAGAATCGTGGCGTTGAAAGCTTTGTATCGGATTAGAGACTGGAGGCAAGGTTTCTCCTTATTACGCATGCAAATTCCCCTACCACGGATTAACAGATCGGTAAACAGCGTAATAATATAATAGGATGCTGGTGCGTTAAAGATGGCTCGCGTATAATTAACCAATTGCCTTCGGTTCTGCACGTCGTCTTTCAAACTTATTTATTCTTCGCTACGACCTCTGTGTACGCACACGCTCTTCGCGACAAAATTAAAATAAATAAAAATAATATTAGTCTCTCTTGTCTCTCTTTTATGTTCGTATACTGCAACAGAACATTTATAAACTGATGTACGTGGTCAGACACGTCATGATACAAATTATTAACAATACCACAATCTTTCAATTGCACCTTTCAATCTGCTAGTGTATATCATGGTCTCGACATTAAGAGCCCTTAAAAGTTCCTCTCGTTTCCTATAAATAATTTAACTGAATTTGCATCGCTACAATGGCAAAGTAGAACACCATCCAGGTTGATCGATCGTTGTTCGATCGCGGGGTCACAAACGACCCTGACTCCTGCCAACGAATTTTAATTTGCGTGCTCGATCGTCGTCGTCATTTATGCAACTCGCGTGCATGCAGCGGTAAACAGTTTAATGATCAGTCAGCGTAGCAGGACGAGCTAAAAACTCGCGGATAAAATTTTATCGAATGAATTGCAAGTTGACTAATGCGTATCTAGGCTCGTGCACCACGCAACATCGGTTCCGAACGGTCGTCAAGAAAGAAAAATTCTTGCGCCACCTAAAAACTTGCGTTACTTAATCGCCGCGATCGATAACCCACTTCCTTTCGTGCTTTCAGTGTACGCTTCTCTTCTTTTGCTCCGCAAAGGGACTTTCGGATTATGGCGATAATCCGCAGGAAACGGTGGAGACAAGCTTCGGTTAAGCACTTCCTTCTTATCGGTCGAGTTTAGTATGGAAACTCGATTGACTTGGGTAGTGAAAATTTTGGGAATTGAGCACTTTGGGAGGGTAGGAAATTGGGAAATGGGAGGTTTGAGTATTTGGGGGAATTTGGGAAGCTGGAAATTTGTGGACTGAAGGAGAGAGGTTGGAGATTTGAGAATTGGAGGATTTATAAATTGGGGGACTTGAGGATTGAGAGATTTGAATATTTTATCAATAATAAACGCTAAAAATCCAAAGTAAAATAACAACAAATGACAACGTTGAGTCGTGTTAAATGCCTACAGAATTGAACAGAAGCACCTATTCCATAGATCGATCTCGTTATCGAGGCTCGTTCGGCGCACACGCTCGCACATAGAAGCCGCTTATCCGCCCATCCGTCCGAGGCTGTCACATCGTAGCTCCTTAGCGATCCGTCATTTTCACCAGAGTCTATCCTGCTCTTTCCAACCGGCGACACTCACTCTCGGTCCCGCTGGCGCTTCATAATGAATAGCGGTTACTGGAGGGACAGAGACTGTGGTCGAAACAAAAAGACTGGTCCAACGGATGAAAAGAGACAGTGTTTCGAGAAACACCTGTGCCAACTGGGGCACAACCGGGCCACAGACGGATGGACGAGCGAACGGGTGGACAAAACAGGTGGGCCGTCACGCCGGGATTCTTCACTCGTCCTCTTCTGGGACTCACCTTTGGGCCTGCAGGCCTTAATTCATCGATTGTCGATGTGGCGCCATCCTTTAATCGATCGGTTCGGATCGACCTTCGAATATGATTCATTTTTTACGAGGTACTGGTTGATCGACTCGATTATTTTTTTTAACATTTGTATTTGAACGTTGTTTCAAAATAGCCTTGGTGGACAGATTGTCTCATTCGAGAAGCTTGACATGATTGTTTCATTTGAGAAATTTTGTGGACAGGATTGTTGTTCCTTCATTACATCATGTTATAAATATACTGTAATATGTACATGTGCATTACAAGTGTGTACTTCGAAATGGACTTTCCGGATGAACTTTAGCCACAAGAGCAAAGAACTATCGAAGCAAAGTAGTAGCAAATCACGGTTGAAGAGGAAAAAGAGCTAAGGGTGTAATTATAGGTATAAAGGGTTAAAGCGTCCGGGTTGTGTCGGTAGATCGTGGCGAAAAAGTTGGCAACATCGATACAACGTGCGATTAGGTTATTATACGGTGATCGAGCGGATAAATTCGGCATCGCGGAGAAGAGGACTACGCGTAGAGGGAATACGCAGCTGGTTGTTCGCGGTCCCGTCGATAACCAGGGACTCGTAATGTACGATCGCGATCTTCGCCACCTTCGAGTCAGCTCCGAGTAACATCTGGCCGCGGTTTCGACGCTTACCGAGCAACAACCGCAAAGTATGTATGTATTTCGTGCCGCGTGCGCCGGTAGGCAGCCAATTCGGCAGGTGGTATCACCTTCCTGCCCGCGGCCCGGAAGCGAAGGTGGAGAGATTCTGGACACGCCGATACATCGTCGTTGTTATGATTTATCGGGAGCACCGGTTCCCCTTTGAACAAGATAAAAACGGACTTTAATCCCGTTCCGAACCCGTTTTTATGGACCTGGCTACTACTCCCTTCCTCCTCTTCTTTTTCGTCTTTGTTTTTCACAAAACGTTCCATAATTCGTTTAACCCTTCTGTTCGACGGAACCTGTGGTTAGCTGCTAAAACAACAGCGATCATTCATGTCCCGAAACAGCTTCGAGATCGATGATGGACGGCTAGGGGTGCATGTGGTTGCGGGCACACTTTTTCGAATCGAACACGTGTTATTTTTATTGCTTCGAAGTTTCTGTATCTTCAAATTTTCTAATTGTAAGTTTCTTATCTGAAACTTCAAGATTCTCTTTCCAACTTGATCGAAAGTTACCGACTCCGACAGCAGATTGAACGAACAAAAGAACGATACAATAACGGGAGACGTATGCAAACCATCATTGAAGCTCATTAAGACGTAATGTCCTGCTTTTTCATCGGGCAGACAAGAGCGTCTTCGAAAGCGACGCGAAACAGATGGACGTTCGAGCGGATCGCGTATACGCGAATAAAGAGACCGCCTGCGTGCGAGCATCTGTCTGGTCGCACAGTCCCGGTGTATCGTTTGGACGCAGACGTTACTCCGGAAAGCGAGGATAAATGACAGACGTTTATTAATTGAGAAGGTCATCCGGTTGTACGTCGTCGCGAGCGAGTACAAGCCGATTTCTTTGGCTATGGTCGGTTTTAGAATCCATTAACATATTCGATCTGAAATACAGGATTTCATTTCCATGGAATTAACATGACATCTCGCGTCTCATATTAATCTTATGAAGAAAATTCCGTCATATAAACCACAATCCCATTCAATTTTCTCTAGAATTAAAGTAACTACTATACAATTTTCTGTAAAAATTTCTATTTTGCCCCAACCGCTCAAACCACAAAATCGATCGAGAAAGGAATCGCAGCTGAAACATTCTTCTAAAATTACAGTAAAAACCGTAGGATCGTTAAAATACGTACGGAACATCCTCTAATCCGTGTCCCTATGTCATCCAGCATTCTTTCGCGGAAACGATTTTGAAGAAATCGCGGATCGACGCCGAGGGCCCTGCAGCCGGATCGATCAGAAGAAGAATCGACTGCAGGAAGAATTTATCGCCGCGTCTGCCACGCGATCGCATCTGTCCCCCTTTAGCCAGTCTTTATTACATCCCAAGAACATAAGAAGTCTCTCCACGGATATTAGTTCGACCGTATCTCTTGTTCATTGTGTGGCACAGGCGTTCGAACGCCCCAAGAAAAAGAGATGAATCGGGGCTCGTGTCACGGTGCTGGTCGCGCGTACACGCTCCGAATCGTCCATCGGTTCCTTTCGACAACAGAATGCGTCTCCTGTCCCTTTTTTACGACTTCATTGTCTCTAACGAGCTGCTAAATATTCGGGATCAACGTTTATACTTTGCTCGTTTGCATTTTCACTCGTGGACTTTTATATTTTAGGTAACTCAGGGGGATTGTGATCCTTGCGTGTATTTTTCTCGGACACCCCCGAATTAATTCTGTAATTTACTGTTTTCAAGAGTTTCTTGTACAGTTCTTAATACAGACAAAGTCCCTAAACTCTCAATTCCAAAATCCACTTCACATCCCTGACGGAGCTGCATGTAGTCGTTCTAATATATCATTTCCACGTACGGAAACGAAAATTGTCGCGTTGAAAAAGATCATCGGTTCAACTAGGAGGGGACATTCCCGTTGACGTGCCTCTTCCTGCAAAGAAGTCTATAGGTAGCCCGTTTACGTAGGTGTGCGTATCGATCAAAGAAAGGTAACGTGCGCGGCACGCACGATGGGACCGGTGCGAGACATTATTATACCGTTCCACGTAAGTGTATCGAAAAGGGTTGCCACGATGGCGGCAGAGAAGAAGAGGCCCGATAGATTCGTCGCGATAAGAGGTTCTGTGTGGACTGGCCCACGAAATTCATATGCATGAGTCCTTATTATATGGTATTAGCTATGCGCACAGGTGGTTGCCTCGACTAGCTTCGGATACGGTCTCTCGTTTAATATGTAACACCTAAGTATGCGAAGCTGCTGCTTCTGTGGCTGCTCCTACTTCTGTTTCGAGAATGGCTGAGCCTCTCGTGCGTCATTATTAAACGATACCGTTTTGCCTTCGAATTATCTAGACGCGCCTCAGGCTCGACGAGTGTTCAGAAGGATTATACGATGGAACGAAACGAACACAGGCTGACGCAACTCGTCGATCGAGATGTTTGGTCGGGAAACAATTGTATCTATTGATGATAATGTCTTCGAGGCTTTCGTGACCTGCTTGTGAATGATCGCTCTCAAGATGGGTTCTTGCTGCAACTGGTTTTAGCGGGATTCGGGTAGTTCTGCATGTGCACTGTTTCTTAGTACTTTGAATCTGAAGATTATACCTTGAAATTTGGAAACTTATATTACCGAAATATTCATGAAACTTCCTTATTCCTAAATGACCAACTACTCGAGTTCCCAAATTCTCAAACGTCAAATTCATAAATCTACAATTTGCCACATACCCAAATCTCTACACCCCCAAATTCATGGATCTCCGAATTTCTCAAACTGCCAAATTCCCAAGTCCCCATATCCTTAAATTGGTTCTTAGCTATGAAGCTACCTAGCGTATAACGCTTTAAAAGATCGGCAACGGCATTGTTCCCTAGCGTGGCAGGAAGGAGTTTGAAGAAAAGAAACTCGCGATTACACCGGTAGAGCAATACGGCCGGTTGCGTTTCACGTTCAACCGTTTCCCGGGTTGAGAAATTGGCTTCGACTGCGTTTCCATCCGGTCGCAAGCGTGTGGAACACGGCGAAGAAATCGAGGCGCGAGACGACTTTCGTGGCTATCGCACGTTTCCATGTATGCGTGGTACTCGCAGAGGGAAAGCAACGTAACGGAAGGGCGGGGCTGTAGACTTTTTTTCGAAGAAGAAGTTACGTCTGTCATTGAAATGAAAGAGTCACCGGTGTGTCTCTTTGTTCCGTTGCTACTTGTAGCCTTCAATCTTTGCATGCAACCTGTATACGTAGCGGTTCAGGGTCTTCGTCTTCGTTCCTGGGAAGTCTTCGATGAAGACTTCCTGCGGCTTTTGTCGAAATCCGTGAGTTCCCGCAGATGGTCTCGCGAAACTGGGTTAACAGGCTGTCAAAGGACTTGCGGTTAAGAATTACATGGACTCGAAATGTTTTTTCTTCTTTGATAGTCGAATTAAACTTATGTGGGAAAGGGGACAGACTCGCAGAGTATTTGAATATTACTAAAGTTCTTCACGATATTCGATCCCCATTTTCACGAGAGAAAGTCGGACGATAAAGGATCCTCGCACTTCCTGGGAAACGCGTAGACGATCGTGTACACCGGTTACACGCCGTTTACTCCGATCATAACGTACCCCATGATCTTCTCGCGGCTCGAGTAGAAACAAAGGACGTGGAGAAGCAACGCGACAGGACAGTTATGTCCCGAATATCGTGCGTTACATGCAAATGATTCACGCTCTCGTAGATACGAGCGGCGACGTGTTTACAACACCGTGCACCGCTTAACTTATGCGAGGGTCATAATTACCACACTTGCCGTAAACGTCTGTTAATTCCAAAAGTCGAGAATGACAAACAGAGGTAGAGTTATTGAAAGAAACATATAGAATCCAAGGCTACCTCCATTAAAACAATCGTTGTTTTCTAGAAAAATATTTTCACGACCAAACGAAAGGTTGATGTACACTTCTGCAGATCAACCTGATATTTATTCGGGGATTTGATATTAATTGATCAAATATTTCCTTGAATCCAATTATTAATTGTATTTCATTGAATTTTCTTATTTAGTCGACTAGCGTACAATTAATCGCCGATATGCAGACAATATTGGTGTTATTCGTTTATTTAAGAGGACTAACAGAGCAACAGAACAAGACTGATTCAACAAATTATCGAACGTATACTTGTTTTCAATTTTGTATCAAACTGCATCTGCATAAAGAGATTTCCCGTAAATTATTTTAAACCTGTATTCAATTTTCTGTGTAACAAAACCCGGAAAAAGTGTCCAAACAAATCATGAAAGACAAGTATCGTCGAATTTTCAGTTTCAGTTTAGAAGTTCGATAAAAATCGTTCACCGACCCTATGTTTCGAAGCCCGGCGGTAATAAAAAAAGGAGAAAATTCAGAGGAGTATCGTATGGAAGCCAAGCAGAAAAGGGCGTTCTCTCAATGGCGGCAGCGAAAGCAGTGACACCAGACAGGGTCGCGGTACGGATTACGTCGAAACAAACGAAGCTGTGCGGAACGAAAGCATCCGAAAGGAGTACGGTTCGAGAGAGCAGAGTCGACATTACGGTTCTGGCGACCCGATGAAGAGGATCGCGAATGGACAGAGCGACGAACAGAAGAGGCAGCCGAAGCAGAAGGCGCGGGAGTCTGTTCGAGATAGCGTGGTCGACGTGGCTGGCTACCGCGTCCCGATCTCCTTACCCAATAGCTTGCGTGTCTGCCCCTCCAGGCTGACCGGGTCGGTGCCCGCCCCCTCGGGCCACGCCCACCCCTCGACGTGGCCTCCGACTCCGCAAACGGCCCTGCCGCGCGATAATACAACCCCGGGGATCCGGTAAAATCAATAGACCAATGGCTACCTGGACGCGTGCGTACTTAACGCGTATGACGGACATTGCCTCTTTCTGCCCCGGCCGTTTCTCGACTGGCGGAGGGCAAGACAGGGAAGGGCAGGCAGGAAAGGTCACCCTCTCGACCCCGCGTAGCCACACGGGATCTTGTGCGCCGCACAAGAACGACCGAGGGGCAGTTTCGAGCGCGGATACGTGCGAGCAGCAATTTAGCCGAATCATTCCTGTCGCATGATTTATCAGCACCGACCTTTCCACCCGTGTAACCCGGCTGGGTAATGGCTAGTAATAGTGGTGCTCGTGGTCGGGCCACGCAAAAGTGTCCATGATAAATCTTTGTTCGTGCGATGTGTAGGTTGGCCGACTCCGTACTGGTAATCGTCGCGATACGTACATACCGTTTTCTTTTTCTTTCTCTTTCCCGTCAGGGGGGACGGTTCTAGTGCCCCTCGCGATTGGAGGAAGGACGCGACGCAGACGCGCAGGTCGCGTGGCGCATTGCGTGAAAAACCAACGCGCCTCCTTAATTGAATTAGTCACGAGCTCTTTTTTGAAAAATAACGTTCGCATGATTTTTTTCTTGCGTCTCGCGTGTAGGACACTCGACGTACGCCGATTGTTGCAACGTGATAAATTACGATTCTATCGTCTTCTGTCGTCGATTCCAATGTTACAGAACTAAGTTTCTTCTGGTATCGAGACTATTATCGGTATCCGAGAATCGAGAAGTATAAATTGTCTGAACCGGGTCAACGAGTTCATTATCTTTCGAGCGACGCTTCTTGATATGGAAATTCCTTCAGTCAGCTGTCCAAACAAACTATTTTCGTTAACGAGACAATGATCATCGATGCGCCATACTGCCATGTTTGATCGTGTCGTTTCATTGAGTAAATCGTTAACGAGTCCGATGTTTATTCGAACGAAACGTCGACGCAGAAACAACGTTGATTATACGGCTGTTGTAAAACGAGGAGATTTGGAACACGTTAAGAGAATCGATAATCACGAAACGTTTCGATGGGTCTGCTCAATTTCAAGCTTTTTGTGGCGCAATCGAGGAGTAAGAGGTAGTTCAGCGGTCAATGGCTAAATTACTGTGACCGCATCGTTTAGCAGATTTAGGAGGGTGCGAGCGAAAGGGGCCGAAAACAGGTGGGCCACAACCATCGAATCCTAACAGGATTCTTCTGACAGAGTGAAGACCAAGCGAGTGATTACGTACATATCGGATCACGCGTTTCATTTACCGTTTTTACTAACACCTCAGTTCCATTAACAAATAATTAAGTCCCTCGTTTTCATGCAGATAACTCAACGACAGTTTTAAACGTTTTTCGTGACAGCACGAACTACCAACTTTGCTTTACTCCTTTGGGAACGTGACACCCAAGAGACTTCAAACAATAGGTCGTTAAAAAGCAGGGAGGAAATTTAATAAAAATAAACCGCTGTATTATCGTAATAAACTGGCTATCTTTTTTAGAAGATTCTTTGAAAGAATCTAACAATTATTCGCTACAGAAAATACACCAAAACAGATCCGATCATCAATGTATGTATAATGTAAACGCTAAAAATGTGGCTGATAAACATGACCGGTTGATGCGACATTAAACTTACATAAAAAGAGAAGCCTCGCAAACACAATCCTATCAAGAGCGTTTACATATAACAAAGTAAATAAAATTACAAAGGTTAGAGATTCCATGAAGCTCGCGGTTCGCCGTCGAGCGTTAATCGCAAGTAGATTCGTCGCGAACGTGTCAGACAATCAGACGAGTAACCTTTAGTCGCACTATGCGCAATTTTGATCGTACACTACGCAACTATAGTTAATGTTTCTTCTTTAAAAGACTACAAATTTTGACGATTATAATACTCGTAAAGTCTTCGGGACAGGGGAATTGGAATTTTGCAACGTTCGCTATAGGCGAACGATTATTTGCAACAACGGAACATAACAGAAAAGCACGGTGTTTCGAGATCGATACTCGAGCAACTCTTCCCAAGGGGTAGGTAGCATCGATCTGCTGGTATGTATGTACCTGCGAGACCGGCACGCGAGGAGCCTCCGTTGTGAGAAAGAATTTGCATCGAGCTCCGTTGCTTTTCCTCTTTCCTCTCGTGTCACTTTGATTCGGTCACTCGTCACTCCTGATGGAACAACTAACCTTCCGTGATTTTAACGTCCACATCAGATACCGTGATTCGAACTTCAAAATTATATTCAAACTTTACAAAGATCTCTTAGAAAAATTATAGAACTTAAGCACAGCAACGTCTCGAAAATGTTCACTCTGTAAGTTGAAAACTTTTAATAAAATTTTTATGGACAATTTTATGGACAATTTTAATTACACCATCTAAGATTTTCTGTGTAGCACCCGAGACTCGAGTTGTTCGAATCGTGTTCCTAAATGAAAAGCATCAACATGTGCGCACAATGAAGAACGCAATTATATTAAGAAATATAATTTTCTTCTCCTCGTTTGGTCCGAAGGAATTTAAACGGTGTTAGGTACGATGCAACACGCGAGCAGACGAAAGCAATGACCCACGCTTGACGAGGACACCGCCCCGAGAGATCTTCGCGTGAGATCCGTGCCAGTGACTCGGGGATCGGCTAGTAAATTGTTTTCCTCCGTTTTATACCGATCATTACATCCGGTCTCGCCTTCGGGATCTAAAACATTCTTGGAACGATCTTCCGTGATCCTATTTCTTTCTAAACTCGAAGAAATGCCTAAAGTGTTAGCGTACACGATAACGTTTCTGTGCCCCGGAGACTCCACAATTGATTGAGATGGACTTGACATGGATTATGTTTATTATTAGAATCTGAATATTTCAACAAAAAATAGCGGTATAGTTTCTTTCTCAGGTATTCAGTTCAAGAGGTGGGTCTGTTTTTTTAGAAGCATTGTATAACAGTCATTTAGCGAAAAAACGATTTAAACAGCATCCGAGTCGAGCAAAGTCGAACAAGAAGTACAGAAAACAGGAAACGTTCGCGTCTGCCACGCAACGTACCGCGTTTCCACCGTATCCGCTATGCCGACTGGTGACCATTTTCCCACGAATGGTCGCATTTTTCAATATTTTTCTTCCGATCGCTAATTGCATGGAAAAGACGATCGGTTCGCGGACGTGAAAAACAGGTCGATGTTATATGCACGATGCTTTAACTGTTTGCAAAATGCGGGAACCGAGGACGACGGTCTGGGAATGAGAAGTATTATGACAGATCGATAAGAAACGCAACGGTACTTTGTCGGTGAAAAGAAAAGAACAGAAAGTTTCAAGTTTAATGAAACCTGTGGTTACGTTGGGGTATGATCAATTTTATATAAGTTTGGAAACAGTTTATTTCATGGATTGTCTTAATTTAAATGTTTTTAATTGTCATTTAACTTTTCTATTTCTAGGATGGCAGACGGAAGGGTGCTTTAGGGTATAAATACATTGCTATTCATGGACGATACTATGGTATTATTCCTAACGTGTTTTGAACCTCTACTTGTAAAGCAAACTGGTCTTCAATTTTAACTTCATTTATACTTTGATGATAGATTAGTCCTATGACAAGTTTGTCATGTAACAAGACACCCCTATTTTTAAACGATGTTACTGAGAAGTTTGCAGCTGTAAAGTCAGACTCGTAAAGTCTGATACATAACACCTTGAATCCTTTTCTGCCAAAAATCACCACAGTGCAATCGTCATAAGGTTATCACATGTATCAGAAACGTTGACGTACTATACACACACTACATGATGAATGGAAATTCAGAGAAACAGACATTTCTTTGTTCCTACAACAGACTGCTATAACTTCAGTTCATATCGAATGTACGAGTTCAATCAAACAGTGCCGTACTTCTTTCGATATCTTGCCTGGGCCCTCATGGCAGACAAAGAGTACATCAAAAGATTAGTGGATACAATCGTAGGTATGAAACTAGATGAAGTAGTCGAATATCGAGGTAGCAGTCTATGGAAGATTGGAAACGAGCAGTGTGTCCACAGGAGCGTTCACCCTTCTGAACAATGGCGTAGGTGGCGTCGATTCGAAGTATCAAGATAATCGTAGGAATCGGCGATTCCGGAGCGTAGCCGGCATCCGACATCGACATCCGATTCGGGAATTAATCGATCCTGTCCGCGGAAACGACAAAGAGCGAGCGTCGTCGGCGTCGGCGGTGGAAGACGGCAAACGGAAAGCGGAAGGCGGAAGATGGAAAGCGGAAGGGCGCCCGGGTGCACGGCGTGGGCGACGACGAACGTTAGGTCGGACAGATCGGTGGGCGTCCACCGGTTCGCCCAATTGGTCGATCGAGCCGGTAATGGTCGGTGGGCGTTGGATAAGCTCAGGTGCGCGGCATGGAGTGCGCACTTGGCTACCTTTAGCCGACTTGTTCCATGTATCCTCTCAGCTCCCGGCTTCCCCCTTGTTAGCCACTGCTTTCCTCTCTAAGCCTCTCTTGTCCACCTCTCTCTTGCTCCCTCTGCCCCTTCGGTCACCTCCTCTTTCATCGTTCCACGATCCAGCGTTGCGCCGATCGTAATCGTAGCTAGCCCCGCTAGCGTCGTTCGAGCCGGCTTTGCTCGCTCGTATATTTCTCGTCCTCTTCCTCGACGACGACCGCGTCCTCGCCCTCCTGTTCGTCTTCGTCAGCGCCGCCGCGCCGCGGCCACCGGCCACCGCCGCCACGCCGCACCGCGGCGCCTTAAATCTTGATCTCACCTCGGCTGAACAGCCAAGAGGGTGGGGGTAAGGCTAGTCTGGGCGCGCTTCGAGCCACCGAACGGAAGGCAATCTGCTCGAATCCGGCGGACCGCGAGCAGGTTACCCCGTGTGTACTCGGTATTGTTACGCCGTATACTTCGAGGGTCGTTCCTGAAGAGCCAACGTACGTGGCCGGACCCAAAGGCGCGAAGAATCGTGAACGATCTCGGGGAGAGTCGCGGTGAACGAAGCTATCGAACGAGTCCGCGTTATGGCGTTGTCGGAACGGAGCCGTAGGTGACGATCGCTTCCGGTAGCTACGAGGGTTCAAGCACCCTGCACGGTCGATCTCGCGAGAGACGGCGAAGGTTCGGGGCGAAGAGAAACGGTTTGAAAAGTCGGTAGAAAGCGGTCGGCAAGGTCGACCAAGGGAAGAGAAGGAAGAAGAGTCGGTTACCTGAAATCTGGATCTCGGCTAGCCACGAGAAGCCGAGTAGCCGCGCTGTTCCCGCGAGGCGTGTCGAGGTGGGGGTAAGGCTAGTCGTTGGCGCGCTTCGAAAGAGCGAACCGAACGGAAGGCAATCTGCTCGAATCCGGCGGAGCGCGAGCAGGTTATCCCGTGGTAGCGCGTTCCTCGTCGTCGGCCGTTATTGGAGAAGGGAGCGCGGAAGGAGAAACAGAGACGCGCTTCGAAGCCGAGCGGCGAGGAAGCCGGGAATCGGAGCGAAAGACGGGCACGGACGGAGACGGAACGATCCCGCCGACAAAGATAGAACGAGGAGGGGTGGCGGTGGAGAGAGGGATAGAGAGAAGGGCACACGTCCATAGGTAGTCACGAGCTTCGACGAAGCGCCTGCGCCCGCGAGCACTCCTCGCCGTTACCTCCTCGCATCGACCACGCTCGTCCACGTAGACACGACAGCCTACGTGAAAGCTCGCGCCGCGATGAATCGAGCTCGTCGTCGGACCGTCGGACAGGATGTCATTCTGTCTGGTTGATCGGACGCGGGAAGCCACGCCGGACCGTGGCGTCGATTGCGCTCGCGCGCTCCTGCGCCAGCGCGACGAACGAGCTCAACGACGCCGTCGCCGTCGCCGTTGTTGCTGCTGCTGCTGCTGTGGCCCTGTGCGGGTGAGTGTGCACGCGGACCGACCGAACTCGCCGCCCTCGGGAAACCCCGTCGAGTGGTACCTTTTCGTAAATTTGTGCGCGAGCAAACTTTCACCGGACATCGTTCGCAAGCTCGCGACGTCCGTTGCGTTCCCTTGAGGCGTGCGCCGAATTTCTCCTCCCTTCGGACAGCGAGGAATCGCAAGGGTGCAACGGCGTGCCCGTCGGACGAGACACCGATAAGAGAAACGGACAGTTAGCGGGCACAGGGAGAAACAGTGTAGCTGCAGAAGTGGAGGCAGAGGAGGAGGAAGAGGAGGAGGAGCTGGTGCCCGGTGTGGAGGGGGTGGAGGTGATCGTCTGGTGATGATGATCGGTGGCGGCGTCGTGACCCCTCCTGGTACTGCCAAGTCGGCGGCTGCGATCGACAGCGAAATGGTGCAGGTCGACGGCATTGGCAGTGGTAGTATCAGTGGCAGTGCTAGTGGTAGTGGTAGCCCTGCGACAGGAGCGACTACTACGCGTCTCACCAACACCAACGCCGCCAGCAATAACAACAATGGTGAAGTTGCGAACAATAATAATAACAATAACAACAACGAAGGACACGCGGTGGTGAACTGCGGCACCGGCACCGCACCGGCTACCGACAAGTTTTGCTGTCACGACGACGATGCACCCGTCAGCACCGGAGTGGCGCGTCCATGGGAACCACCCTCGCCGACCTTCTCCCAGACCAGGTCGCATCTGCTTCAAGTCCACCCGACGCATCACCATCAACACCCGGCTGCCCATCACCATCAACAGATGACCGTGCCGCCAGTGTCTTTGATCGACGGTCAGTTATCTTTGCTTTTCTTTACTCCCTAATTTCCAGTAAACTCGTTTCGACTTAACCACCTTAGAGTGGATCATCGCGCATCGTCATTCTTGTTACGTACTCGTATATTATTCTATAATCAACCATTTTAGAACATAATTATACTATATGTACTCGTTCTTGATTACGGCGACTACTTTGATACACTCTCGATACATCTTCGTCTTTGCTAAATACGTTGACTATTTTTAACTGCTTATTCTTAAGAAGATTGTGCCTTCATCTTTTCTGAGCATTTGCTATGTTTAAACAAATTTGACTGTTCAACATCATCCTTGTTAGATTCAACCGTATGTCCGCATCCTTGTTATGTATCCGCAGCGTATTTACAGTATATTTGGACTGTATGTTCTCATTCTTGAATGGATTCAACTATACGTTCTCATTCTCGAGTGAATTTAATTATGCGTTCTTATTCTTGAGTGGATTCAACAATGCGTTCTCATTCTAGAATGAATGCGACCTCATCGTTGCTATCCACAAACTTCTTAGGTACCTGATTATTTCAAACTTGCTCCAGACTGAATTTTACTACGTGTCCTCTACACATTCTCACCCTTGAGTGCATCTATGCATCCCCATCATTAGACATCCCATATGAACTGCACTATACCCTCACGTTTCCTGAGTAAATAAAGACTATTTTTAACTTAGCTTTCCTAAAAAGAATTTGATTGTGTATCCACATCTGTGTTACTTGACCTCATCTTCTAAAATGAAGTGGGACTATCCTCATCCTTGCTAAGTATTCTGAACTTGAGTTCCCTAGAATAAACTACTGTATATTGGTAAACATGGAAGATAGACATCCTAAAGTGGACTATGTGTCCTTGCTAGGTACACACTATTCTGAAGTTGAAGTGAACCAGAATGAATTCCCAGAAATAATGTTCGTATTAGCCTCGTTTCCTCCGATATCTGTGATCGAGTCTAATCGTCTCCATAATCGTTGCTCGCATAGCAAAATTTCGCGGTTAATCGAACACGATAAAAGGCAAGTCAATTAATACCGTTCCACCTACGCGACGATAACGAATCCGTGTCTAGACGATTCCTCTTTTCATCCTCGCGGCAACACTTGAATACACTTAACGATAATCGAGAACGAGGATAATCGATGAAACATCCGCGCCACGCTTTACCTCTGATGTCTAGAAAACATCCAAAGAAAAGTAAACACCGCGAGACACCGTTTCCCGATTAAATACAACTGGATAATCGTGTTCCATGATCGTTGAGCAATCCGCCGTTGTTTTTTTGCATACGTCTGTTTCGACGTTCGAACGAAACCTTGACA
Organism: Megachile ligniseca; assembly: GCA_945859555.1. Classification (NCBI taxonomy): domain Eukaryota; kingdom Metazoa; phylum Arthropoda; class Insecta; order Hymenoptera; family Megachilidae; genus Megachile; species Megachile ligniseca. Next base: position 9,745,881 of record OX243786.1, read on the forward strand.
AAAACCAGCAGGGATTGGTAACGCGTTGTCGATTGTTTCGCCGTGACGAGCGTGTTCAATCGAATATTAATGAGCAAGATATACAGCGGATTGTCGAGATGCCTCGACGCGAACACGAGTCTAAAGAGGAAGCGTTTTTAAATCGCGTTAAACGAGCGTAACAACGAGGTTTCATGGTCCTCCAGGTGTCGAAATTCAGGCCTCAGGTGGGAAGAGGCCGATGATTCTCAAGGGACGATACGATCTTCCCCATCGTCGACGATCGTATCTTCCTTCTGGCACGTTTTAAAAAAGCCTTCGTGTCGTTAATGCCCGAGAAATCACTCGTTTAAAGTAAAAGTAATTTTGCGATTGACTTATCGCGTATAGGAGGAGAGTCGTCTCTTTATGTTCGTCGATCAGGTGTTCCCCCGGACGGCTATGGAGAAACTGTTCAAGATTGCTCGACAGGAACTGAGATAATGAGACAGGACTTTGAATATTTTCTCGTAGATAAACATCGCACACGGGACACGTTTTACGACGATGTTTATCACCCTAGTAGTTAAGTCATCGAATCGCAGAAAGCCGAGATTCAGAGTGTTTGGTATTTCCATTAAGCGATATGCCGGTGAAATGCAGATACGGATTAATTTGCCCTGTGGAAATTAATTGGAAACACGGGTCGAAATTTGTTTTTTGCAAGATTTTAACTTGGCGCTTCAAAATTCGTTATGGACATCAGAAAATTTACGCTTTGAGTACCATTTGGTCCACGGATCACTATGTTAATTTAGCGTAAATTCTTTGCTTAAAGTTTTAAATGATACGAGGTACAAGAAACGAAAACGTAATAGATATAGGATAATGTTTGGTTATAATTAAACAATAAAATTTAATTTAAACGACTTAATCTTGGAGATTTCAAGGGTTAAATGTGTAATTTCCTGTCTTCTATTTTTACATATAAACGAAAAGATTATCGCAACGAGAGGGTTGAGAATTTTCGTGTACTTGAAAACTTTTGTTTACCCAAGAAGTAAATGATATAAAATGAAACAGCCTGTACAGGTGAAAATTTTTCTGCGTAGACGTGTGCGTGTATTAGGTAGGTTGGCGAATGAGTGGTGATCCGTGTTAGGAGGTGTAAGCGTTAGGTGTCGAATCATCGTCTGTGGAAAGAATGTCCATCGATTAGGTGTCTGCTACTCGTATCCAACTATTGCTCGCGTATATATCCAGAGATCCTTTCCGTGGTTTACACTTGCCAGATGGAGACGAGGCTTGGCTACCAGCCATACTCGTTCAGAACCGGTTTCCAACGGGTCGCCAACAGTACGTCTTTTCGCGAGAAGCTGCTGCTGTTGCTCTCGTTGAACCTTCAATATCCATCCTGTACCGCGGTGGCGGATCGGTACGCTCGACTTCTGTTGTCCGATGATAGCGTGTCGTTCGCGCGGATATCGGCTCCACGACGGCTATATCCGCCGGATTTTACCACCACACCCAGCAGGTATTTCGAAGGCAGGTATCGGCAGTCCGGTAGTTGCCGGGTATCTTCATCTGTCCGTTGTTGACCACTTTGTTTCCAACGTTTTGCTGGCGCTGTTCCTTTTGTATCGCTGCGTTGTCTATCGTGGCGTAACGAACACACCGGACCGTTGGACGCTAATTAGAATCTTCGAACCGTTCGGTATTCCAAGGGACAAAGGACGTGCGGAATATACGAGCTTGTTAATATCACTTGACTCCTTCGCGGACTAATTAAACCCTCTAGCTTAAGATTTGCTTTACTGGCTTCTTCCTACTCTTCACCCCCTAAACCCTGTCGTTCTTTGCGCAGAAATTATGTCCTTTGGTGATTAACTCTTTCACTATATACTTTATGATGGATTACATTGAAACATATAATAGAACTTATTGTTGTAAAACATTTTGTTACGTACAACTGCGTCTACATAGTTAGAAAGTTGTTGAACGAGCAGTTTGATGTATCAAACTGTGAACAAAATGTGTGAATCACATGTGTAACCCAAGTATGGGTTACAATGAAGATGTAAATATGGAAGTACCCTTCCATATGAGGGAGAATCTTGCTCACTTAGATAAAATTCAACTCTTACAATATATAATAAACTTTCCTGACAAATGCAATAAAATATGATTAATCCCAGAAGCTTGTCCACAACATATCCAGCGAAGAGCCTGAAAGAGAAGCAGTAGGGTAAAGATGCTTGAAAGGTAGCCAGAAAGCAGTAAATCATTATCAATTGTCGGAGCAAGTTTAACAGCCGAAACAAGGACAATATTTAATCGAAGCACGCGCAGCTAATTGGGTTCGGTGTGTCCGTTCGGCCGGACGATTTATTTGCCGTTAAGTGGAGTATAGGTAAAGTTACTGGTTCTCTATCCCGTTGAATTTATGGCCGGTACCCCGTGTACGTAACCCTGTGCCGGTTGACAGGTACTCGTCGTTCTGTTATGCTCGGTTTCATGGATTTTCGGACGAGTTCGTTGGAGCGGACTGGTCGTCGGGTTTACGATCGATTCGTTATAAAATCGATCGGGACACGGCCGACACGAAACGCGTCGATTACTCGCGATCCGTGCAGCATAGGTGCGTTTATCGCCATGGGAATCTCTCGGGGACGATTTTCATTCATCGATGCCACTGGTGGATCTCCGGCAACCAAGATTTTTCTGCCGATTATCGATTGCCTCGCGCCCGAACGATCTCTCGCGTTTCTTTTTCCGAAAGGGCAATTTTGTCCGCGTGTATACACACGAAAGAAAGAAATATACAGGCAGAGGACAGAACCGAGTCGATGGCAGAACTCGTTCAGAACCGGTTCTATCCGCCGATCGTCGATGCAACGATCACGACGACGTTGCGTTTCTTTCCGTGGATCGGCTACTTTCGTTTTCACGGCATCTCGCAGATAGCTTTAACACGAAACGAGCGCGGAATGCGCCTTCGTCGGGCTGAAAACGCGATTTCCAGAACTGGCAGAACGCGTAGGTTTCGAAAGGATGTCCCTCATCTGTGCAAACTGCCTGTAACGATTTTTGTCCCATCGAGCCCTCTCTCCTCTTCCTGGCATCGACCCTTTTGCCAAGACGAAATTGCACTAGTCGTAAACGCTTACCGAAACGAACGATCTTCACCTCGTTATTTCGCCTTCCACGGCTTCTGACGGGGAATTTTCAAAAACACCGATAAACACTCGGAATGTTGTCCCCGCGTATTATCCCGCTGCACCTTATTTCCCCATTTTTCAGAAAGGTATTTTATTATTATTAGACGGTAGAGCAGTCTATGGTAATTTTATTGTTCGTGCGTGGTACGTGTACCGAGAGTGCTGCACCGAGAATCAAGTTTTATTTGACACGTTCGATCCCGTCTGACATCTCGTATCTAACGAGATTCGATAATTGAATAAAATCGAAGAGAATCCTGCGTTGAACTGTATCATATCGATCTAATAAGGCGAAATCGGGATCTGCGACTAAAACTTTGAAACAAGGCTCGCGGGATAAAGTATCCATTCGTTTGACTAGATCGTGTTTGCAAATTGAAAATATTTACCGAGCAATATATACACAGGAAACTAACAATTGTATCGCGACAAGTTTAACAAGGTTTCGCGGAAACCGTAATTTTCCGCAAATTGGTATTCGACTTCGGCAGAGGAGCAAAAGAAAATAATCCTTGTCGGCGTTGCATTCGACCGAGGTAAAATTATAAATACGGAGGTAGAATCGGAGTGAGGTAAAAAATGGTCCCAATTTAGAGAAAACGCGATTCTACTTAAGTTAATATTCGGTTCAGGTGGAATCGATGGAACGATAAGACGGCAGCAATTTACAGAAAGCGTAATTTTACTTAACGGGTTAATATGCGAGGCGGGTAGAGTAATAAATACATCGAAGGTGGAACCGATGGCAGAAAAAAATGGCCACGATTCAATCCGGTGACAGGATAAATCGTGAGTGGTTTGTAACCGTAGCTAGTTACTTTGTCGAGTTAACAGTGTCGTGTATCGAGAGCAGAAATCACCGTTGAACCGGATAAGGAGTCACAAGGATCCGCGTTAAATCCATCTGGAAGCGGCGATTGGCAATTCGGTCGGGCCATAAAGGACTAATTAATTAAACGGCCGCTATGTAAACGAGTGGACGCGTACGCGCGTTCGGTCAGCTCGTAACCGCTCGAAACAACGCGTTACAAATGACCAACCGTCCAACCGTTTCCATCTACCTGCATGCAGATTTTAATTTCCCGTTCACGATTTCTTCGAACGAGTCCAGATCGTTTCGCGCGTTTCTTTAATATCGTCGTTCGATCGTAAATTATCATCTTCGTCGCCGTTATTGGATCGTACGAAACGTCGTTAAGATTATCCGCCCATAAAATCACGGTCTGTCCGCGAACCGGACGCTAATTACATTTATTCTTCTCGGCCGTGATTCCTGTTGGAAATGAACCCCCTTTCGCTACGTCGTTTCTTCTGTAACAATCGCCACTACATCGCTGAAATTTCATGAATAATTTGTTTAGGATGTATCGCTGCTTTCCCCTTCTAATTATTCTTACTCCTTTGTCAGCAGCTAGTTTGATAAATAATCATATGACAAAGTTTCGTTTAAAAATCTCGATGTGATTATTTGTCGCAATTACGGATTCACTAAAATGTCGGAAAAAATGAAGAATAAAAAGGAACGAAACGCTGTCGGTCAACAGCCTTTTTCGATCGGCTTTTTACACCGTTGGTCGAGCTCCCTCTCCAGGTTGGAAAAAAACCCCACCCTACGAAGAAAGATACGATCGGTGTTAGTGGAGGTTTAAAGCGAGGTTCGTCGGTCGAAAAATGGATCGCTCTCAATACCGTGGCCCGTTCCCGATCGTCGATCGTAAATCGTCGCCTCTCTCTTGGCCAAGTGGCACGAAACGAAACGTCGTCCGCCGAGATTAGCCGCCTATAAAATCACGAGGAAGTCGCGGCGAGCCGCGCCGGTGTCCTTCGAGGAATTACGAGGGTCTTCGCACCTCCGGTGATTAATCGTCGCGATTTAAACGGGCAGATGGCCGTACGTGGGTTTAGAGCCTGGCACCCCGATCGCATCGACGAGATCAAGCGACGCCGTCGCTAATAATTTAAATTAATTACCTCGATTATGCTCGATTCAGAGCGTTCTGACGCGATCGTTATGCTCCGCCATTGTTTCACCCTTTTGTTATGTGGGGAACACGCTTCACTCGTCGTTCGTTGAAATGGCGAAAGTAGGGTTCGATTCGGTTTGGTGAGGTTTTGGTTAGGTGGTGGAATTGCAATTCAATGCAATTGAAATTCGACATAATTGTAGTTCGGCGCAATCGCAGCTCGGTACGACCGTACTTGGCGCATCCCAAATCGATGCAATTGCATTTCAGTACAATTGCAATTCGATGTGATTACAATTTCACGCGATCCAATTTCATGTGCTCCAATTAGGTGCGATTGAATTCAGCGCGGCCCAATTTGAGGCAACTGCAAGTCAGCGCTGTTCAATTCGACGCGACTGCTACTCGCGATAATTACAACTCAGGGTGATTACAATTGCTATTCCTCGCGATTCATCTTGGCGAGATTGGAATTCAACGCTATTGTAATTCAAGACTATTGCAATTCAAGATAGTCGCAGTTCAAGGCTATTCCGATTCAACGTGGTTGCAATTTAATGCGATTGCAACTCAACATGGTTGTAATTTAACTCTATTCAACGTGGTTGAAACTCAAGGCTATTGCAATTCAACATGGTCGCAAGTCAAGGCTATTGCAGTTCAACAGAGTTGCAATCGCGTTACATTGTAATAGTGTTGAATTGTAATTCAACATGACTGCAACTCAACGCAATTGCAAATGAACGAATGAATATAGTAATGGATTATGTATTTGGTATAATTTCAGGTGTGAGTTTGCAAAATTGTACCGCGGGACCGTTCGCGAGCGGCAATGGCGGAGGTACAAGTCGACAACGATTGCTCGAGTTGTCTCACGGATTAGGAGCTCTTCGACACTACAATGATCTGGCCAATCATGTGCTGTCGCTAAATCAACAAGGAGCTGTCGTCACCAAACTTCTAGGTAAGTTTCCAACAGATGTAGATTTTCTAGCTTGTCCACGTACGACCTCATCGATTCGTTTCTCCATAAAGGGGTAACCGTAGCTCGATAACTTTAGAAGAATAGTAAATTATACGCAAGTGACAACTTTCATACTTCCAGTTTCTAAACTTTTATACAACTTCTGCTTCTAATGTCTTCGAACATTTAGTATGAAAATTGTTTTGCAAGGAACCTTTCGCCACACTTCTTTTGTTAAAAGAAGTACATTAGGTATTATTATTGCAATAACAGTAACATGACATGTCACAAATCTCCAAAATCTCAAATTTTCGAAACTAAAATTTCCCAACAGCAATCAACACTAGCGACACAAATAGCCCGCGATGTCGATATCGCGTGATACATTTTCCAAAAAATGTGACATACGTTGATTGGCCTGAAATAAGAGAAACGAACATCTTTGATCGTCCAGTATATAAAATATTCTCGGAATACTGGACGATACAATAAGAGATGATGTTCTTCCTACAGGATCATCGCGAGATAAATGTCCGGTCGGTTACGTGCGAGTTCACCGATGCGTGAAGCGATTCCCCGAGATGCTCGGTTCCTCGATAAAATCCAAGAAAGCGGAGCTTCGATCCGATACGTTTAATGACAGACGCTGAAAGTCGTAATCGAAACACATACTGGATCCAGCCGATCCGAACGGATAACGTGCGGGAAATTAGTTGCTTTTACCGCGCGTGCTGTTCTCCCGGGCATACAAGAAAACATTTGTATTACCAGTGAAACGAGTCCGAGACTCGTGGCTACCGATTGCTATTATTTTCCTCGGACGTCGACCAATTATTTCCCCGTAATCGCGTCTGGGCTCGTTCGTTAGTAGCAGCCGACGAATCGAAGAATGCTGTCGTAAACCTGCCTAATGCACTGTAACACGGAAGACAGCGGATCGCTCAGAATCTTCTTTGAACACCTGTGGAAACCGACAAATTATGGTGTTTCCTGAAACTGCTCGATCGTGAAAAGTCTCGGTACAGATGAACGTCGTTCGATTCCGCCGGTGTACGCGAATGGCTGCGCAAAAATATATTAACTCGCAGTTTTATGTATCGTTACCGATAAATCGGTGCTTTGTTCATTTTTTAATGGTAGAGTTTTGGAAAGGTAGATAATTATTGTAGAATCAAGCAATGACCAGCAGTCTATAAACTCGTAAATTATATGATTTGTATTTTGCAGACTTCTGTATACCATAAGTGTATGATACATTCGTAGTTTAATAACATACTAGTAATAATCTGACGTGTGGAAATGCCACGCATGACGATACAACGCGTTGTCATCTAACATGTGCTGATTCAACGCGTAATAGGAATCCAACGAGAGGTTATCTAACGCGTAGGAATCGAACGGGTGGTAATATAACGCGTAGGAATCCAACGAGAGGTTATCTAACGCGTAATAATTCAACGAGTAGTAATCTAGTGAGTACTACTTCAACGGGTGGTAATCAAACGCACAGTAATCTAACGCGTACTGATTCAACGACTGGTAGTTTAACTGGTAGTAATTTAGCGCGTAAGAATGCAACACGTAGTTATCTAACTCACAGAATAACCGTAATAACATAAAAAAGGCAATCAAATTAGAGCCCTGTTTCGGAACGTGGTTTGTCTAAGCAACGCGTGCACGTACAAGCCGCGCTCGCGCTAAATTAGAGAGAGTGGCACCGGAAACGAGCATGTCGTAAGCTGGAACAGACACGGTAAAGAAAAAGAAACATTGCCATTTGATAGAAACAGCGGCAATTGAAGTTAACATGCAACCACGTCGATTCGTCGACGCTGTCAATCACGATCTCTGTGTATAATCGCTCGTGCCTCGTTCTTGCGGGTATTTCCGGTTCTCTATCAGCCTCGTAATCGCACGCGTGTTAACGTTCGCACCGAAAGAACGTGAAGGAACTTGCCGAGCATTTTCCAAACGCGTTACAAACGAGAGACGAAAGAAAAGATCGTCTCCGTGTCGACAAATAAGACATAACGAGCGTTGCGAAGAAGCGCCGCTCTTTCCTGGCTCGTTAGTCGCTCAAGATCAACCCGTTACGGCCATTTCTTTCGCGCGTAAAACCTTCCTACCTTCGGCCATTCTTGAATAATAATTCGTCGATAATTGCTGGCATCCTTGCGTTGCTCGCTCTTTCGTATTAACGATACCGGGAATCTTACTCACTTTGTTCCCGTCGACTGTGCTAAAGTTTGATCAACTATTTGTGGAGGATGAGATGCTTTTGTTGGAGGATATCACGAAATAGTGAACATAATGTCAAATAGTAACTCACTGCGATTATAATTCTTAGCAACTGCAATTGAAGGTAATTGCAATTCGTATCTCAATCACCAACAAATCCCAGAATTCTGAAAACAGGTAACTTCGATTTACGATTAGAATCTAATTAGAAAATTTCAAGCAGCGATGGGCAACGTCCTCGTAGTCGCGAAGCGTAGAAACACGCGCCAAGTGGTCAGACGATTTCCCCGAGCAACATTCTACTCGGGCAGACCGTAAATTCGAAGGAATTGGACGCGACAGTGAAGGCAGGTGCGAAACGATACACGGGAAAATGGTGATCGAGACGCGAGCAACGGTGGCGTTCAGATCGGACAAGCTCGTTCGGAGAAGAAGGAAGAAGAACGAAAAACGTGGTCGAGCAGAGAGAGCAATAAAAGAAATGGAGGCAAAGCCACCGAGTATCGGTGGAACGCTGCTTTCTGTCCTTTTCTTCGTTGACTGGCTACCTTGGTCCTCGTTAAGTTTACGAGCCGCTCGTAAAAATACCGTTCGGCCTGTTCTCTCGGCTCGCCGGTAATGTCTTCATCTTCGCTGGATACGGACTCCTTAGGCGTCCCGAGGTGAATATAATGTACCATAATCGACCGGCCAATTACTTAACAGCGGCAAACAATTAATCCCTTGGTCACTTCTTGCACTCTCTCCGATTCACAACCGATATTCTCCTCTTTGCAATATTCCAATCTTTTCAACGAGAATCTCTGTTTTACGTCTGGTTTCTATTAGTTCAAGAATGGGATGTTTCCTTTGGGTGTCAAGATTACATCAAGTCTCAATCATAGATTGAGACAATCTATGTCACTCAGATATGTGATATTCAGTATTTTAGGCTCATAGTAATCTTAATTCGATTGTGGAAGAGATAAGGAAGATGAGACAACGCGCTGTGACTCCATGTGCGGTAACGCGTGGTATGATAACACGTAGTTATCTGACGTGTAGTAATGTAATATGTAGTAATCTAACGTGTGGTAATCTAGCGCGAGCTGATACCACGAGTGGTATTAAAATGCATAGTAATCTAACGCGTAGTAATCTAACGTGTTGTGACACCGTGAGTGGTATAGTAACGCGTAGTAATCTAGCGTGTGAGAATGTAACTTGTAATAATTCAACACGTAGTAATCTAACGAGTGGTAACCTAACGCGTGGTAATGTAACGTGTCATAATCTAGCACGTAGTAATCCAGCGCGTAGTAATCTAACATATAATAATCTAACGCAAGGCAATTTATACCAAGCAAGAATAAATTTCAATTATTCTTGAATCGAACAACATTTACCACTCGAATAAAAAGTTGAGCGATTCGGTTGTCCCGAAGGCCACAATTATAAATCAAGCTCGAGATTCTGGGTAGTGACAAGAAGAATGTAACACGCGGAACGAACGACATCGTCTAATTTCCCTGGCACGCCTTCGATAATTAATTCAGCCGCTCCGCTATCGGTCTTCTTATCCGCGCGTAACAAGATCGATCGTGGCTGATGGAACGTGCGGAACGTGCGGCAACGAGCACGAAATACGCGATACACTTTTGTCGGTAGAACTACGGAACGATAACACGGTTCATTTACGCGATCCGCTCGGTAATTGCGTCTATTTTCCATTATATATTCATGTAATTGCTAGTTTCTTTCTTGGGGTTGATTGTACCTTTCCTGCGTCCTTGTTTCGATCTCTTTGATGATTCCTTGTTCGTGTCCGTATTTTCTGCCTGTTCGCAAAGCTTATAGCGCTACGAAGATACAGGTTTGGTTATCGTAGACTTATTCAGGAAAAATTGCACTGTAGAAATGATTTGTTGAAATGATTAACATCTTCCTCGAGAACATGTTCTATTAATATCTGACACAAATGGCTGTCCAGCGGTTTTGACAACTTTGACGTGCACTCGTTCAACTTGCTGGACCGAGCGACCGCTAAGCAGAGAGGAACCACGCCGCTTCGTGCGGTTTCTTTCATTAACCGGGCCTTTCTCGAAAATTTTATATACACACGTGCAGAGCGACGTGCACGCGTGCACTCGAGACAAAATGAAAAAGAACATCGGAGAAAAAGAAAGAAAGAAAGAAAGAGAGAGAGAGAGAGACATTGGGTCGAGGCAAGGAATTTTGCTCGAGGCATGGATGCCTATTAGGTGGGTACACCGTTTATACCCGGCACGCACTTCACCCGTGGGAGCGCACGCGATATCCTGCCAGTTTTAACCGTCATTATTGTTATTAATAACAGTACGTAACGATCGATAATTGTTCAAATCTGCCTGCGCCTCTGTTTTCCATTACCTCGCCAACGTCACCCGTTTCGAGGACTCTGATCATCCCGGACGCAGCAGACCCAGACGTTTGATTGAAACGTTCATTTGCAAGCCATTTTGAAACGAGTATCGCCCATGCAATTGTCTTACGCCGATGATCTGCAGATTTTTCCATCGATTAAGTGTTTACTTGGTAATTAACATCTCGCGACTCGCGAATTGAGACGTCTTCGGGAGAGACTCTTTGTAACGCAACCATTGCACGCCGGTGGGTCACTGGACAGTTCGGAATTTGGGGATTCGACAGTTCTATGGTGTGTAGATTTTGTATTTTGAGGATTTGGGGATTTGAGAGTTGGAAAATTCGGGAACTTGGAGATTTGGGAGATGGGAATATTTTAGAAATTCGGAGATCTGGAATTTGCGGACATTGTGCAAGTTGCACTACGTAAACGTACATTCTAGAACGCAACGAAACGTCTGGTTAGAAGTGCGACGAGCACATCAGATCGATCAATAGAAACACGCGGATTTTGAGCAAGCTCATAGGCGAACGTCGTGAGGCACATTTATCCCGTCGTTTGTTGGCTTTGTGCTTATGCATTCACGTAACACCTGTGTGTCTCGTACGCGCAACCTGTCAGCTTTACGGTAGCCATTGTCGCTAATGATAGCACGAAACGTTCTATAATTACTGCGGCGTGTATTATGCAGTTTGAATCGTCCGTTTCGCACAACTTTCCCCGTGCTACTCCCAAGAATTGGATACAAGGAGCGAATTTGTAAAATCAATGACAATTACCCGAACCACTGTATTGGAACAGTGGCGACCGTTTACGTTACGACTTTCTTTTTCCCTTTCCGTTTAACAGTTTTGGTATTGTGGGAATGGTAAATTGTGTGTGACGATTATAGTCGTCCACTTCCGAGAATGGAACATATTACAACATATTCAATATAAGTATGAACATAATGGTAAAGGGTAGATACAATTTCTGCGGTTTGCAAAAATACATGGTGGTGCTTGAAAATTGACAGGATTCATAATGACCGAGTAACTTAGTGACGTGACAAGTGGATGAGAATTAAACTCAAAATTCATATAATATTATAAGCACTCTATGGTGTAGGCAACGAGAGTTTGCATTTATACGATAAAATCTTTGCAATTTTTAAATGGTACATTTGGTATGTTACAATCATATAGCGAAAGTATGTTTTAAAGATAAAAGATTGAAGGGTGTACGAGCTTTTGCTAGCTAATTCGAGTTGTAGAGATAATGGTGATGGAACGGAGAGGAGAGAAACTGTACAGGAGCAGTATGGCAGCGTAAACACGTATCGGAAACGTTACACGCGCGTCTATTCACCGATCGGCTCATATTAGATATCTCTGATTATCGCAGGTATCGCATACCGGTATCGTTTCACCCGCTAAGCTTCTAATGACTGCGTCGTGGATCCGCCCAGACACGACACGATTGGTATCCGATATCGAGAGAGACCGTCGAGATTTCAACGCTGGATCGGCTCCAACGCTTGCATTTCGTGTCAACGCGTCCCTGCCAATTTTTCTAGCTGAACGTCGTTTTAATAATTCACCCCTATTTACTACTTATTGCATTTCACTTGTGTAAAACAACTCTTAAACGTTCCATATAAATATATTCGTTTAACAATTTTATTAACAGGAAGTCTCTTAAAGAAATTGTAATAGTGCACCATTCTCCTTCTTATTTAGATCTAAATCCCTATAACTTCCTTCTTCACGTACACAATTTAAAGTTACCGCGAGGGTCGCCATTTTCGTACAATTGCAGACGCACAAAATGGTCGCTACTGTCCAAGCTCTGAAAGAGAAGTGTACAACATAATTGATGCACGAAGTTAAAAAACAGTGGCCCTATCAAACCAAATTCTCGTTAACATTAACAATATTAAATATAACAAGAATCTTATAAAAATAGTACACTAATAAAATACACAGTAAGAATCTCAAAAACAAGGAACTATCAAGTAAGAAAGAGTGACAGAAAGTGTTTGTGATGCTAATCGCCGTACGTTAAATATTAATAACAAACCATCGGTCAGAAATAACTCAAAGAACTGGTAGAATTTTACGACACATCATCAATTTCTTTTTGCAACAGGTTTTCGAAACTTTGTCTTTAGTGAACGTGACGCGGCCATACGCAGTCTTCACGAGGCGTATAAATGTGGCCCATCGTTGGCGTTTACGAGCGATTTTATCTGTAGATAGAAGTATTAAGCACCGCGTCTTTGAAGTTCGTTCTATCGTGTTCCAGGAACCTTACGACCGCCAGGTTTGATCGGTGGCAGCAAGCCAAAAGTCGCGACGCCAGCCGTCGTCGCCAAGATCGAGCAATACAAGAGAGAAAATCCGACCATCTTTGCTTGGGAAATTCGGGAAAGGCTGATCTCGGAAGGTAAGTTTTATCGATCAAATCCCCCAAATCCCAATAACCTAAAGTCCCAACACCAAAACTTTCAATAATCGTAATTCTTATTTAAGTATGCCGTACCACACAATCCTACTGTGACAAATAACTAACCTTCCTTCTCTAATTCTCTTCGTGCATATCCTTTATCTTATCGTAAATCCCTCTTGAAAGAGTAATAAAATGAAAAACAAGAAGAAACAGCTCGTTTTTAAACCGTAATTTAATTAACGAATTCAAAGAAAGATATAGTCATTCAAAGGCCGTCATTTATCGCTTACAAGTTATGAGTAGCAGTTGAATGAACAAGTTTTCAAAGAAGCTTTACCTCGTAAACAAACGTCATTTACTATTCGCGAAGAGATTAAGTTTACTGGTAATTAAGAGGAATTAGTGGAGTCGTTATTCGACAAAGTTCGAGCCAGGCGTTCCGTGCAACGTAAATCTTGATGATAGTTGTACGTACGTGTGAACAAAGTATAATGGCAGAATCAAGAAAACTCTTCCATGGCCTCGTCTATCGACACACTTTGTTCCTTTTCAAAACGAACTTCGCGTCATGTTCTTTTAAAAACTATTAATTGTCGAAGGTTGCTTCTTCATTCATCGCGCGTTAGAAACTTTTCAGAATCGTTCACAATGTGTTAGTCGCGCTGGGAGATTTACATGAAAATTAAGAGAGCATTCCTGGAGGTAAAAAGAACCGGATATGAATCGCGTTATCGATGATTTCAAAAGGCCGGATGCTGAGAACGTTCCGGAGATATTCCTGAATGAAGTGTACGGGTTACATTGTGTGCTGTTCAATCTATTTTTGAAGTAATTATTCTGCTAAAATTCTAGCTCGATGCAAACATGTTCCGAAGGTGATACGTTGCTCCGTCTATTATATTATCATGTACTCGTTTATTATTCTTTACGAAAGAGCTCTTGAAAATGTTCGAGGGTAAACAATGGAACTCACGAAGGTAAATCTTCTTCAATGTTGCGCATCCGGTTTATTCTCTGAAAGTTTTAGTCATCTACTTTGTTTCGGGGAGTTCGAAATAGGTATCCATAATAAAATTCTGTCAGAGTTAAATAAAATAACATGGAATTAAAGTTAACGTGCAACAGTCAGGTCTTAAAAAGTCTTTGTAAAAATAATACCCAAACGTTCAAAATGAATATTTCTTTAAATAATTTCACCTTGTTGTAAACTTAACTCGCTACAATTCAAGTACCTATGTCAACTATAATCACAACAATCAGAGTCAAACATCATTCCCATTCCAGAAGTCACAAATCACACACAAGCAAACTAGCAGAATCAGACCAGAAGAGTTCCAAGCAAACGAGCTCGAAACTATCACGAAATCGACTCTAACATAATCACCAAATAAATCATAAACGACCTCTAAGATCATCAAATCCAAGAGGATAAAAGATGGAAGCTTTGAGAAGAAGCAATGTATTGTTCGCAGGCGTTTGCAGCAACGCGACAGCGCCTTCAGTGAGCAGCATCAACCGGATATTGAGGAATCGGGCGGCGGAAAGGGCGGCAGCAGAGTTCGCGAGGGCAGCCGGATACGGATTATACGCCGCAGGACCTCATCCGTATTTCAACAGCGCTCATCAACATCCGACGACCAGCCACCACTTGCCGGCCGGTTGGCCGGCACCGGGAGCTCCCGGTCATCCGTGGATGTTGCCACCTTTGGCTACCGGAATTTCCGGGGCGGCTTCCGCTTTGCTGCTTCCTCCATCTTTGAGTCCCGGAGCGGCGGCGGCCGCGGCGGCAGCCGCTTCCGCGTCCGCAGCGGGAACCGCGGATCATTCTTTGCACGCGGACGCTATTGCTCGAGGATACTTGCAAGGTGATCACCGATTCCTCGTTCCGTTAGGTGTTCCGAAATACTTGGGTGAGGTTCTGGTGGTCAACATTGCAATTTAGAATGATTTATGTAGGAACGTCTGTGTTGGTGACACTAATCCTTTGCGGTTCTTAGTGTTCGCGATTTTGTTTCATTTAGTTCGCGCGTTTGGTTGTTACTTGTATTAGTTGTTAGACATTACTTCAATAGTCGGAGTTCTTGTTAACTTTGCACTTTGTCTTCTATCACCTTGTGTTTCTTTATTCCGTACGTGTTCTTGACATAATATTAGGTTTGCTAAAAGGTTTGCTCACGAGTATGGAATATGATATACGCTAGTGGGTCAGCCTTGTGGATATTTATACGTAGATGTGATTGTCGGACGGAAGCAAGTATTGTTCGTTCGGTAACGTTGGATTATTATCACTAGATTGTGGATATTCGTGTAGATATGTAGAGGCAAAATGTAAATAACACGATTTAGGTTCATTTCGTGAACTTCGATCACAAATGCATGAACATTCGCAGTCTACTTATCGTAGTTAATCTTCGATGTCGTGAACTTTCAAATACATTCTAGTTCAAGACTGCAAAGGGTTAAGTTTGTCCAAGTCTAGCGAACGTGTAGATGCGAGGATACGTGGTGACGGTGGAATGTAGCAGAAAAACATGGTGGTTTGCTTGCGCAGATGGCGACGGCGACGAGGGCAGTTTGGACGGGTCGGAACAGCCCAAGTTTCGACGAAATCGCACGACGTTCAGCCCGGAGCAGCTCGAGGAGCTCGAGAAGGAGTTCGAGAGATCTCACTATCCTTGCGTGTCTACGCGGGAACGGCTAGCCTCGAAAACTTCTCTGTCGGAAGCTCGAGTACAGGTGAGGATCGGTTCCATCCCAGATATCTGTGTCGGAGGGCTAGCGCGTTGCTTCAGCAGGGTCATATTCTCGATATCGCCGATGTTGTCGTTTTCTGCTACACTAGAGTTACCCTCCGGGCGACGAAGTTTCGAAAAGCGAAGAATAGGCCCTAGCTTCGCGTGCGCAGCCCCCATAGGCAAACTTAGAAACTTGATCACGAGCCTTCTAACGACCTAACTCGTGACTCTTAGGTTTGGTTTTCCAACAGACGGGCAAAGTGGCGTCGTCATCAGCGAATGAACCTCTTAAAGCGTTCGCCACCGCCGCCACCACCACCTCCGCCACCACCGCCGCCTCCGCTGCAGCAGCAGCAGCAGCAGCAGCAGCAGCAACAGCAGCAGCCGCCGCAGCCGCAGCCGCAACCGCATTCCGCATCCGCTATGGAAATAAACCGCGCTTCGAGCTGCTCGATCGCCGGAATGGGAGGAGAAAGTAGCGCGTTTAGAGCGGTCGTCGGTAATTCCTCGTCCAGAGAGGCCGTCGAGAGGAACGAGAGGATCGACAGGGTCGAGTCGATCGGCAAACAGCCCGAGAGGAAGCCCAGCGCGTTCAGGATGATCAGCCAATTGGTCGGAGAAGATTCGCCGACAAACGTGCACGGCTCTTCGAGTCCGGCGTACGAGCAGAGACGCGAGTCCAGCGTCGGTTCCGGAATCCTCGTCGAGAATAAAAGACCGGACTACGATCGGACCGAGGACGAAGAGGAGGACGAGGAGATCGACGTACAGGACTCCGATCAGGACGTTCCTTCGTCACCCACCGTTGCTTGGAGGGATCATTGGACTGACCAGCAACCCCTCGAACTGACCAAGCACGATCGTTGAATCCGGTAGCCGCGATCGGTGCACGAATCGCTGAACCAACAGCGAGTTTCACGCGGAACATTTTTTGTGATCTAACGTGTAACCGATGAGATCAATTACGACGAGTGAAAGACGTCGTCGCGAGAAAGCGCGTTAAAGTGTATCGCTCGATCTGCCCACGAACTCGGGGGAAAAAAGTTCGGGACCTGTTCTCTCATTGATCGTGACCGTCGAATCCTGAACGCGAGCGGTGCAACGAACTCACGAACGATTCTGGAATCCGAACGCGAATTCGTGAGTTTCCCTCGAACCTATCTGACGCGTCGATCGGCTCGGTGGCCAACCTCCTGGAATCTCATTGAAGAAACGTGTTCGTTCGGACAATGTCCCTGCTATAAAACTACTTACTACGATTACGGTTCATTTATTACGGTTAAGATTACGATAAGTGACGCCACGAGTGTAACGTTCGAAAGCGGAACGTCGGCCCAGTGTACGAACGACCGGTCATCAAAACTACCGTGGATCTAGATAGGTAATTCGTTTGTCTCGCTGTAATTTACTCGAATAGGGAAAGAAAGAAAGATGGCGCTCGACGCTGGCGCCAAACAGACATTCCTCGAACTCAACCGGAACTAGTCCTAGCGAATCATTATGCCTCGGATAATGTATTACCTAGGCGCTACGTAGATAGTGTAGGTCACAACATGTGGTAATCCTTGTAACGAACTCTGTTAAACTGACTTTTATTTAAATGAATTCGTTTGTAAATACCAATAATCACCAAAATCACATAGTGTTCCACCCTTGACCATCCACCTCCTTGTGAGTTTTTCTTCAGCGTTCGGGGAGGACGAGATCGCGGGACTCTGTCGCAGGACGATTCGCGAGTCTGCGAAGTTCTGGCAAAGGACGAAAAGTAAACGGGAGAGAGGAGGAAAAGGAGAGAACGAGAGAAAGGCTCATCGACGATTAACTCTGAATCTACGGTTTCGTCGGGTTCGCAAATAAGGAATCCGCGCGTGAAACTGGTTTCTCTGGCGACACTGTTTCGGCCACGAGGGGGGTGGAGAGCACGAAAAAACACCGGATCCGCCAACATTTCGGATATCGTGGTCCCCGTCAGCTGTTAACGCGACCAGCAAATTTATAACCCACGGCTGGAACCGGGGATGCGCGCACGGTAGAACGAAGGATCGGAGAAATGGGCTGGCATCGCGGGGCCATGCCACGAAAAAACGACTCTCTGTCCTCCTGTAATTGAAACAAACTTGCTAAATACGCGTGGGGGATTTCCGACACCGACATTAATCTTGCTTTTAGCGCTTTTTTCGCGACAATGCGAGGCTGAGAAACGATTGGGCCAGCTCCATCATGGATCAACCGAGACGGTACGGTGGTATGCCTTTGATTAACCATTAACGTTTCAAGTTGCTGCGTTAGTCTCTTCATGCTCGAACGTTGACGTATCTTTGCTGTGGAAAACGTTCGAGCGATAATGTTGCTTTAATATTTCAGGTCAAATAGAGTTCGCGATGTAGATATAGAAAACGACTTTTGTATATAATTTCTTAAACATTTTTGCACCCATTCTATTCATCCGCCTATAATCATACAATTAAGAATTCTCCAAACTTTACGGTATATACATAGTTTCACGTATACTGTAAAGTCCGAGAACTTGCACGGAAAACCTATTTAGCCCGTGTGTAACCGAAGGTTTATACTGCGATTATGCTAGACCTCAACCTTCGGTTGTAAAACGAAGAATTCTCGAAAGTTTGTAGCATACAGTTTGGCATCATCGTGCGAATCACAGAACAATAAACTACATAGTTTCCACGAAGTTGCATGGAAAACCTCTTTAGTCCGTGTGCATCTGAGGATTCAGACTACAATTATACTAGCCTTCAACCTTCAATCATGAAGCGAAGAATTCTCTTACACTTTGTACCGTACAATTCGACATTATCATGCGATTCACGATACGACGAATTACTTTCCAAGATGCTTCACGGAATTCACCAATAGCCCGTATGTATCTCAAGGTTCAAATCATAGTTTTACCAGTCTTGAACCTTTGATGATCAAGCTTTGTAGTTATTAACGTAGAACGCTTTTGTACTCAAAATACTCTATTGAAATAGTATGATTTGAAAGACAATAAGACATACTATTGAGTTGGCTTACGGGAGGAAAGTTACTATTATGTTTGGGGAGAGAGGTGATTTGTTGATTTTTGATCAATTTTGGCATTAGATTAGAAAGCATTAGATCACCACACGTTACATTCCAATTTCCTTAGGAAATCCTAGCACTCCCCATTGTATGTTCCCGGGAAAACCTAGATCCAAACTATACTCATAAGCGGCTGCCTTCAGCCTGGGTGCGTGCGTTGGCTTGTAAATAAAAAATTAGAAATTGCTATAATTTCCTCTGGGCGTATAAGCGTCCAAAGATATTCTAAAAAATAGATAGCTTTCCCCGTAGCGCAATCTCTAATTTCGATCTTGAGATGTTACGTATAAGGGATTATGGAGGATATCTGCGTCAGGAAGACGGGAGGTGCACGCCTAGTTGTGGCACGCATAATATCGCGGAGGGTGGAAAAGAAAAAAGACGGAGAAAAGGGAAGAGGCCCTCGCGATTTACCGTGCACCGTGGAAAGGCAATATCTCATTGAGCAAAAGGGAGAAGTGACTTTAACGTTGGCCCCCCTTGCTCTTCCCATGAGCAATCGCTGCTGAGACGGGCTCCGACGTGCCCGTTGCGAGTAAGATCGTTAATCTTGCCTCACCGATCGGTCTCAGATAGTAATTGTTACGTTCTCGTTTCTCGTGGCTGACTGCCTGAATGTGTCCGACGATCCTCCTTCCGTTGGTCGCCGTTCTACTCTCCTTTTTCGCACTGCCCACCCTATTCGCCCTGTTTCCCGCGTGCGCTCGAATGCTCGTTCGACCCTTGTTCTTCCTTTTACGATGGGAGTAGTCGAACGATCCTCAACCACCATTACGGTCTTAATACCTTTCGCGACTTTGTTCGTCTCACAATAACGCCGGCCCTTTTTCTGTCCTGATACTCGTCCGACTATCAGCCACCTTTGTACAGTCAACCGTAAGTCTAACTTCTCTACAGAATATGTGGCCACCAAACGATCCCTACTCTTTGACTTTTAAGAATTTTTGAGCACCTGAAAATTTGAGGGTAAGAGTATGGGGAGGGAACTGTTTTTAATTCTGGAGGTACTCTGCAACATATGAAGCTCTCGATGATTCTCCGACAAATTTGCAAGAATTACCGAAGTCTAAATCGCGAGAAACCGTTTATCTGTAATGAATTTCTTCGCGAGTCCAGCTTTCTGTTTGACAGCGAAAAATTGGCGTTCCTCGATAAGGGGTTCTGAAGGTCCAGGAAGAGGCGATCTTTCGGATCGAGCGTGAGAAGGTAACATCGGCGATGATAATACGGATAGAATCGAATCATGAGAACAGTGTCCGAGTGTCGAGGAACGAGAGGAAAAAGGAAGAGAGAAAGGGGAAAGGGGTAGCGAAGGGTGGAGGAAGGGTGGCACGGTCCAGCAATAATACGCGAGAAATCGTGAATTAGTGAGCGTCTTTTTGAGCGAGCGGACGGAGAGAAAGGAGTGGCCGATGATTTCTCGCCCAATTAGAGTCGACCGGGCTATAAACTTCTTCGCGGATAAGATAGGACCACGGTGTTTTCTGTGTTCCGTCCAGAAGGCGAGGCGGGAAGAGCGAGGGGCTGGTAATGTCCCGCATCAGCCCGGAAGCCTTCCAGGTCGCATATAGACCGGGAATCCGTGGCTCCAAGAGGAAAGAAGAGAAACACGCTCGTTGAAGAGAAACAAGATTCAGGGTGTCGTCACGAGGGGAGAAGAACGAGGGAGAAGAGTGTACCTGAGCATTGGGACGGAGCTAATTGGCTCGTCCAGTGACCATTGAAACCGTCGTCCCGGTATCGTCTTCGATCCACGGGCCACGTATACGTGGCAACGTTTCGGGACGATCAATTAAACGGAAATGGCCGAGAGATATCCCACGAGAAACAGACGTTCTCGCACGTCCGAGAAACCGCGACCGGCTGTCCATGTTCCTCCACGCCTTCTTTCCGAAACGTCTTAACTATCTCCGACTGCCAACTGATCTGCGTGTACGCGAGAAAATCGCTCCCTCGTTCTCAACCCTTCCGTTATGATCGATTTAACTCCGTGGATCTTCGAGCGGTTCTATGAACGCCGTTCTGCACGGAAATTACAAGGTCCAGTATCGAATGTGACTGGGGGCGATAAGAGCAAATTCTGAAATTTCCAATTCTAATTCAAGATACGAAGTTTCTAACTTCTCGGATGTTCTGACTTCCACGTTTCCAAATCCATCAGCCTTCGAACTTCGAGTCCTAAAATTTTTGAATGTCCAGGTCTCCAAATAATATCGGAATGCACTAAAATATTTCCACGAGCGAACGTATCCGAAACGAAGGTTACCACTCAACTCCGAGCAAAAATACACGATATTCGGTCGACGGGACAGGAATCGGATTCTATCCCAAATAAAAGTGTCGATCGTGTAAAGGCACCAGGAGGAGGAATACGAAAGGATAAGTCTCCGCGAACCGAGAACTAGAGTGAACGAAAGTCGGAGAAGAAGATGAAGAGAAGGAAGGAGACGAGGAGAGCGAAGGGCTCGGTCTGACCACGAGAGCGTGCTTTACACGCTGATGCGTTCGAACACGTCGAGCCGTAGAAGCAGAAAGAGGCGAAAGTGGCGAAGAAAAAGGTGAAGAAGGAGGAGGAGGTGGTGGTGGTGGTTGCGGCGAAGGAGAAGGTGGCGAAGAACAAGGGCGAGGGATGTCAAGGGGCAGGGGGCCAGGTAGCGACAGAGGGGACAGAAAGGGAGAAGGGTTAGTAGCTCTTGTAACGCTATCAACCCTGTCGCTGTACATCACGTCGACACCATCCTAGTCGACTCATTTCCAGCCGCAAGAGTAGTAGGAGTTGGCTTCTGCGCCATTACTTCGCTCGTCGGCCCTACGTGTACACGCAAACACGAGCGAAAGAGGTCCGCGCGAGCGAGCGAACCAGGTACACGCAGTTTTGCACGCGAGGCCGATGAATAACAGAGAAAGAAGGAGAACGTGTGTGTCGTGCGTCCTGGGAGCGTATCCCCTCGAGGACCGACTGATTACGTAAAATAAAATCGCACGCCGGCCCGGTAATGCGAGCGGAATTTATGTAGGGAACGGTGCTTTACGAACGAGTAATTGCGCCCGTTTCGCCGCGGAGGAAACCGCGCTGACCCCATCCAACCCAATCTACTACGTTGCATTCCTTCCGGCCCGTTTGGCCATACAACGCGTGGCTGTCTAATGCGCGTTGACGACGTCTTGCAATTTCGAGCGTGACCATTTCACGCCTGGAAATTATATGCGTCGCTATTCCACTGACAGTATAACGTTCAGTACAGAGCGTAACAAATCAGTTCCACCGAAAAAAATTTAGAGGAAAGTTTGTTCATACCTGTCTATACTTTTGCAGATACGATAGGCTTTGAATAGTTGTTTCGCATCCTGAAACTTAACGTCTTCAGCATCTCTTGCCACAAGATAAGGCTCGGTGCTGACAGATATGGTAGCATAAATACGAAATGCTAGAAATAGCCTATATTTTCGTTATTATAGTTAATATTCCCTTACGCGATGCCACAAGCCACCATTACCACGAAGCTGTTGAACAGTAGCATTGTTCATCATTTCTATTCAGATTGTCTAACATTACCCTTTCCCAACTTGTTTTTGTTGTTTTAAGTTGGACCAACTTACACGAATACCTCGTATATTGTTGCTTCAAAGTTTCCAGGAGATATTTATGAACGTTACTGTATCTATACACACTCTTCCTTCTTTCTTTGTGTCCCTCGAATCTCTGTTTCCTCTTCTGTTCACCCACGATCCTCCTCTCTCTCTGTCCGTCTAATTGTAAGCATCTCGGCGTATCCATGTCGTCGTTTACGTAGCTTACACGAGGATTCGTATACAGTCGAGCAAAACGAGCGACGCTATCGAGACCACTAACTTATTATCGGGAACCGCCATTAGCATGTTTATAGAAGGGACACGCGTGACACCGCGACCAGACCAGCACGGTTCCTTTCGTATTTGTGATCAATTAGGCCCTGTCCCGTGTCCACCGGGATACGCCTAGTCTCGGAATGCCTCGTCCTGTGTTTCGATCCGTTTATTCGACCGGCCGGGAGATTGTCTCGATCGTTATCGTAGCAACGACTGCGTTATCAGCCAAGGAACGCTTCAACCATTCGCAAGGATACGATCGACGATGTCGAGATACGCTCGCGATTCGACGCCTGAATTATTATCCCGGGCAATTGCTCGCGCATAATGAGATTGAATTTATTGATCGACGTTTCGCCCTTCTTTTAAACCCCTCGAATATCGTCGAAGTCATTTTTCAATTTATTGTGTAGGAGCTCGGAAGTTTCTTCGTTATTGTTTTAACAAAGCGGAGAACTTGCGATATAGATGAGATTCAATTTTAGATACGATGCAAGTTTGGCCAATTATTTGGTGTGATTGCAATTTGGAACGATTCGGTACGATTTAATTCAACGTGTTGAAATTCAGTGTGGGATATTAAGTTTACTTGTACTAATATTCGTAAAAGTAATGTGTGCATAACCGTGCCTAATTACAGTAACCGTGTAGTCTTTCAGCGATCACGAGTGGAAGATATTTGGCAGTTTCGAATGTTCATAAAGATATCGGATAAATTATTGGTGAAGTGTATTTGTTGTACACGATATTCGGGGTCCGAAGTCAAGGTACGTTCTTCATATGTAGATATCAGATAGAGGCGAGTGAATGAACAGGGCCGAAGCAATCACGAAAACAATCATGAAAATAAGCCGATGTCGTCGTACGTTTTCGAAAGAAGCGGCTCGATCCGAGCAGCGATAATGTCGGTTGCCTAATGACCGCGATACCATCAGCCAACCGTACCGAACCGAACTGAACCGATTCCCCGATGGGATTCCGCTTCTTCTACCTGTCGTTCGTTCGTACACGCGCGGAATCACGGATCCCGTCGTCTCGTGTTTAACCGGCTTCACGAAAAACAACCGCGACAACAACACCGTTTCCTTCGCGGTTCGTTCGCGCTCCACGTGGCGTTAATGAATTTGTCCCTTTCGAGATCGCTTCGTCGTAGGAATCGATGTGCACGGTTCGCTCGAATCTAGAATCACGTTGTTCGATTCACAGACGACCGGTTTTTCCTGGAACGGGGATCCGTTTCAGTCTGGATCGTTTTGCATCGTGACTGAACAATTTTCGTGATCAACCGTGACTTTGTAGCCATCCAATACCGTTTCTTAACAAAAGGGACAAAAATACATTGTGTCCGAGATAATTACCTTGTCTATTCAACGGGATGCTGCTTGCACAATACCGGTCGCGGAATTCATACGAAATTATACTTATTTCCTTTTTGGAGGTCTTGTGCGATGTATGAAATATCGTAAGGCTAACTGGATATCACGGTCATTGTCTGCGAATATTGGATTTTGTAGTTGGGAAATTGGTACTTTTCAAACTTTGATGTGACGATGTTTTTCAATTTTGATATTCGAAAGTAAATTATTAGTTCATTGTTTCATTTTTATGCTCTGTATTAGGACATGGGGAGTACATGCTTACAAATTACAAACCCCAGATCCCCCAATTCCCCAAATCCCCGTTTGACGCTAAGGAATGTCACAACATCGAATGTTGTAACTCGTTCATAGAAAACTTGTCCGTAAGCTGCGATTTCACGTGAAATAACTTTCTCCCGGAGCAATTCTTTGCTCGGCATTTTGCAACTACGATTCGCAATGTATAATCGGTTCGCTGGAGGGCACACGTCGGGAAGCTATTGGTTTTCGTTCTCGATCACGAAACGATTTCGATGCCGAATAGAATCCGGCTGGATCGAATTTAGATGACTCGACGGATTCGTAAATCGATCGACGCGCGTCTCAATCCCTAATAGCCACTTTACTTCGTGCCCCGCTATAATTGGGTCTTTCTTCCGTCTTTGCTTCTCGAAAGCTTTAATTTCCTCTCTAACAGCCCCGCCAGCTTTCTCCTTCCTCGTTCTTTCGCGCCTCTTGCCCGGATTAACGGTAAGCTGATCTCCTACGATCGGTTCAATAATTTTGAGAGAATATCGTTCTACGTGTACACCGATCAAAATTTTAATATTAAATTCTTTGCAAACCAGAACTGCCGTATTGATATACCTATAGCAAATCTCATGTGGACGGTAACAAAATGTAATCTTATTGTTAGTACAAAATAAATGGTGTCCACGTATTTGTACATTGTGGTACAAGTCATCTCGAATATAACAGGCTGTCATTTCGTGTTCATGTAATTGAAATGGTCTTTCTTTCAATTATGAGTCTGTTGAATCGCAGAGTACCTCGATGACGAGAAGGCGAAGAGTTAAAAGGCTTTCGGTAAGTTTACGAAGAGCATGGACGATGATGTATCTAGATTTTTGATTTCGCGTCACGAACATGATCGAACTGTAATCCATCGAGCACGCGTACATATGACAGTAATCAGTCAGGCGACAGGGTGTGCGGTAGATCGCATCGTCGCGCGATCGCGACAGCCCGCGTGAGGGATCGCTGCGATTTGCATCGGCCGTGCCCCGAATAATGCATAGAAACGCTCCAACTACGTTCCGATCGAAGCGGTCGGTGTCGAATTAATTTGCGAACACGCTCGCGAATCGATCTTTTACTTCGTTTTCCACCCCCGCATTTAAACCCTTGCGATATTTGAATGTTGCTATTCCACAATCGGCAATCGGAGAATTTGCAGATTTGAACATTTGGAAAGTATGGAATTTCGAAATGTGTAGACTTGTGAATGTAGAAATTTTGAAATGTAGAAATTTCGGTATGTGGGAATTTCGGTATGTGGGAATTCGGAAAAATGCGGATTTGCGAATTTGTAACATCATAACAGAAGTGGAAGCTATTACCAAGGGAGCACAATAACCGAATAAAAATTTGAAACGAATCCATGATCACGAGTATCAAGTAGCCGTTGAAGGGATCACGAGAGAATCGACAGGCGAAGAAAGCGTGACAAAATAAATGCCTGGTTGATACCCGATGTAAAATCAAAGTGCGGTCCTCTTTTTGTCGGATCGTGAAGGTGCGCGCCGGTAGTCGGCATCGCGACGTCGATCCCGCTTCTGCATCGTGTTCTCTCGAACTACCTTTCTCGCTCTTTTTTCTCGCGAAGAGTTGTGTAGTCACCGTAGAGCCATTATCCCTCAAGCAAGTGGGTTTATTAGGAACGCAGCGGGGGTGGCCTCCGAGTAAGATCGACACCATCACTACCACTATCAACAACAACAGCCAAGAATCGGTCAGTCTCGTTACCGATCTTCTCCTTCGTCTTTTTTCCTACAACCTACCCTGTCGAAGCTACCCTCTCACCCCCTCCTACGGTCAGCCCATTATTACGAACAATTATTAATGGCCGACAGGCTTTCGCCTCGCCTCGTCAGTCGAACGAAAACGATCGAGGCCCGAAGTGAGAAGCTGTCGGCTTTGCTACCGGTCAGCTTAGACGCCTCGGCCAATTTGTTCGCCAGCCTACTTCGTCAGGGCTCTTTAACTCCTTCTGCTTTGAATACTTTCATACCGAACTCGTGGGTCGAGTGATATTCCTGGCAAAACACCTACATACCTCTTTTCATTTTATACAGCCGACAGCTTTGACTAAAATCTCACAGAATCTTACTCCAGAAGTTTTGAGAACTGTAACAGCTATAGCAGAGTCTTTGAAATTTTACTCCGAGTAGAACTTTATTCGAGTACAACTCCGTTACCCGATCACTTGCGATTGAAAGTGTAGGATTCTCAAAACTTTCAGCGTTACATTAATGTTACGTGTATCTACGGATAGTAAGTTTTTCCTGAAACGAAAGCTATGTGTTCAAAGACGAAAAAACCACCGTAATGGATAACTCGTGCTAGAGCCGTTACAAAAATAAAAAAAGTTAATTTCATTTTTTGAAGCGAAACAAATGCAGTCACAGACATTCTCTCGATCAGGAAATTAGGAATTGGAAAAGAATCGTAGATATTATCGAAGGCATTATCGTAGCGGCTAGTTAACGCTCCGTTGACACTTTATTCGACCGGTATCGTTCCCGATACTCGATACCGAACGGAATTCTCCGGTTCCCTAGAATGCCGACGCGATCGATCGAGAAGAAAGAGGAAAGAAAGGAGTGTCAGGCCGGTTATTGGCGACACCGAGTTCTCGTACTTTCCCTGGCTAACCTAAGGCAGCAAGCATCTGAACAAAAGCGACGAGATCGATCGCGACGTAATCGAAGCTAACCACTTGGACAGCTAACGTTGTTAACCTCGTTCGCGATAGTACCTAACGCTTTAGCCGTCTAACAACGGATTATTAACTGAACCATATTTACTCCTATATTTATTCCTTCGTTCTTTACTTTTATTTTTGTCCGAAGACGAGATGTATTTTTTATATCATTGTACTTCGTTTTCATAATTTGGTACCAAGTGGAAATTCTAGAAGGTTTGTCAAAAAATGGAGACTTCAGACAAATGATAAACATTCTAGTCCTATGGAAACTGATCAGATTGTTCAAGTGAAAGCAATCCACGTTAAAATAGCTGAAACGTCAACAATATTAAAGTATAGCATCGAACCATTTGCATCGACTGTTTCTTATCCTTATTCCGACAAGCTTAATTCCGACATTGCTAGCCAACTCGGTACAATATTTTCTTCGAATGACAGATTTAGAAAAACTAATCACTCTGAATGATATAAATGTGGTCTAAGTTGAGCGTACGTTTAATGTTTGGAGAACGTAGAAGCCAAGTTGAGCGCGTAATGAGAAAAGTCCCGACATCGAAGCGATAAGAGCAATAGATTCGAATTCGAACGAGTTAACACGCGATTATATCCAGTGACAAGAGCAGTCAAGACCAGGCTAGACGATTATCGCGTGCTCCTGGTAGCAATCCTTCCACTCGAAAAAACAATCGGACACCATGGCACAGATCTGTCAACGGCTACCGGCAAGCCTGGTCTTTAAACTTTTCTGTTACGCCAGCCGGAATGTTGGACACGTACGTAGTTATCGACAGGCCGATACGTGTCGCCACGGTTTGTTCCCGGGAGAAAACGGGAGGCGAACAGTAGCGACGCGAGGGAGAGAAAGAGAAAGAGACAGTTACCAGGTCGAGTCATGAACATCGGACACTGATAGTCGTGGACGCGTCGCTGTGTGCCCCTGCACTCTCATGGAACTCTCTCTCCGTCGCTCTTCGTGGTCCCGGTTGATCGTTATTAGTCGCTGGAACATGGATAAGATCGGCACAGAGGGGAGAGGCCGAAGAGGAGAAAGAAAGCAAGCGGTCGGGAGGAGTAAAAGGCGAGAAACCGAAAGTGAGGAAGGAAGAAAAAAAGAGCAGACGGTGGTTGGTTGCGGGAGGGTGAAGAAGGCGAAAGAGCGTCGAAGATGAAGAAGAAGAAGAAGACGAAGAAGGCATTGTTCGCCAGGTTGGAACCCGGTGGAACCCTCCCGCTGCGCAAGTTATTTGCCACGATTCTCCTTCATGATTTTTACTCTAATTTGTAACGACAGGAACGGAGCACGCGAGCCGCATTCCTACTCTGTCGATCCTGCTCGGGCCCTGTTAGCCCTCTCTCCTTTCTTCGGCTACATCTTTCTCCCTCCGTTTCTTGGATCGAGAACATCGAGCTCGAAAACAAGATCTGCCTACTATTCCGTCCTCCTCGGCTGGCTGCTTGCCTGCCTTCCTTCCTCGAGATCCATCGGGGAGCCTCGAAAAGAGCGAAACGGACCACAATGGGACCCCTATGATTTCGGTAGCGGTGTTTTTTGTCAGCGGCAAACAAGAGGCACGGCATGGTTAGCCTTGATCGATGACCAAACTTAGCTGAGTAAGCCTCCGTTTAATTAATTCTTTAATTACTTTTCCCTCGGCCCGTTGGCCCGGCGAGCGGGAAGGGATCTATGGACGTGATTCCCAGATCCCTGATACGGACACCGCATCCGTACGGTAGTCGCCAGGCCGACTAGACCTGCCCTTTTGACGCTACGAGGACGCTATCGACGCGATATCGTATCCCTTCGATGCTAAAGTTACACTCGATCGATCGTATCCACCCAAGGACGATCGTCCTGCTTCTACGAGTCTCCTTTTTTCAAATTTATCTATTCGAACTTTTCCGATTCTCTAACACATTTTAACATTCTATCGCCACGAGCTCTAGCACGATACGGAAAGACGTCCAAAAGTATATTCCGTTTTGTAATGCATTTTAGCGACGAACAACCGGTTACAGCAGTCACGCGCATTAGTCAGATCAGAGAACAAGCAGACCTGTTTCTCTGAATTCCTAGAGCTCATCTTGTGACGGGCGTACGGTACGTAACTTGCACACCTTGAATAACTTCTTGAGTATACGCTGTGACCTTGAAATCTCCGAAATACTTTCACCTACAAAAACCGTACATACTTCGCATATGTCCCTTAAGCCATGCAACTGTTGCAAGAATTGTCCAATGCATACTTTAAAACTTATTCAAGATTCACGAATTTGAACATGTACGATGGCTTTAATCTGAAGGGTGGCATTCTTACCCTCTTACATGGAACGTGATAAGGGTGCGAACGGAGAAAGACTCTTTAGGGTTGTCGGTCGTTATAAATATTAAAAATTAACAAATTTGCAAATTTTTACATTTGAAAATTTCACTTTACGTGTTTGATATGTCAAAGTCGAAGTGGAAGTGCAACCAAGTCCAACCTAGATCCAAGATACACAAAAGTTAGAGAATCCTAGAGTTCTTCCAGTGTACTTGCAAGTTTCCCCATAAATATCTGTAGATGAATAATCGTGACTGTAACGGACTAATGGACTTAAAGATCGAAAAGTTAGAACAGAACGAAGTTTTTCGAAGAAGCGAGTACTTAGATTAGAAGAGAAATTGATAAAAGTTGCCGGTCATCCAACACCTTACAATATAAGCGTGCACGCGTATTGGAGTAGCAGCCGGGACGCGGTATATTTACCGCAACACGAGGATACCCGTAACATTCGTTATGCATGGTGTGTTCACCCGTCAAGGTGGTTAGCACGCAGGGGGCCGGTGCGGCGCGAAGAAAAGGGCCACGTCGTAAAATTCGGCAGGATAGTCGATCATTGTTCTCTCGGAGGCTGGGCCATTGCACCGCTCCCGTTTCTCCCCGCTACCCTGACACCCGGTCACGCCTTTGCAGGCCACTTTTTTGCTCGCTCGTTTAATAGCAGAAATTACTTATTCCGAGTCGAAACGCTGACCGATCCAGTAAAATTGTTCTCGTTCCAACCTGCGACGGTTAACGACAAACATTAGAGAAACCGTAACGATAGAAGCAGATTAAGGTGTATTAACTGTCGTCGCGTTGGTCCTGCGCGCGGTATAAAAGAGGAAAAATGGCCGCGGTATTTCAACGATCCTTCCGGGTGAACGCGTTAAAACATTTAGGGTTGCAACTTTTTCGAACCTATCCCAGTTATCATTCAATACCGTCGAAGCGGTCCGAACAGTTATAGCAAAATGATCTTGTTTCCCAGAGTATAACGCATCTAATCTGCATGCGATCGCGAACGATCTCGAGACGTCGAGTCTTCCCAGCACTGTGTTATCCCTAGTCTATAAACCAAAAGCACTATTTATTCTTTTATGCTTTGAGCACGACCAATAAAAATGCGAGTACCATTTATATCGCTGATCGCTGTCGGGTCAATGACAGAGCACGTAAACGTTCGATGTGCAACGTGCGTGTGCGATAACACCCTTAAACGAGGACAAGCCATCACGGTTGTCGAGGGGTGAGCGCGCGACGTTCGTTTCTCTTAATCGCGCGGCGGCCAGGGAAAATGATCGTTGACGAGGCGAACGCTCGCTCGGAAATCCAACACGAAACGTATATATACGCGCGGGCCGTTTAACGTTTACGGACGAGGGCCACGCGTGTTGGCGATCTCGAGAGCTAAGGAGGCGTTAAGAGGGGCAACGTCGTAAAATAAGGCGGCGACGTGCTAGATACGAGCCGAACGAGGCGCATCGTAAAATCAGTCGGTGTCGGTGCAACGGCATAATTCTTCGGGCTACGAGTAGCCCCTGTGAATTTCGCGACCGTCTCGCCACGCACGGACAAAACAGAACCTACGTTGTCACGTGGATGTAATTGTTCCCTGCAAATGTTTCTATTCGACAAATTATTACTCTTCGATTTCGTGTAGACGATCCTTGCTAACACGGTACGCATACAACCATTAAAACACCTCGTTCGGTGACGATCGACGTGTATCTCTTAAAACTCAATTTTCATCGACAACGACGTAGCGTGTTTTCAAATTATTAACGCATGTATATATACGACTCCTTCAGAATTCTTTCCGTCTAAATATCCAAATATCTTCGGAATGATAGTGCAATTCGATATAACGAGATATATCTGAGGGCATGTGGAAAGACAAAGAGTTTAGTATACCTAGAATGAAATTGCGTTACGGTGAACTGTTTGGTCCTTTTTCGAATCGAAAAGGAGCGACGCCCCGCGTCGAATTCACACGGGCAGAGGACTCGAACACGAACATTTGCTCGAAAATACAGGCAGGCCGCCGCCGATGACCACGGCTAGAAGTCCAGATCCAGGTCGGATAAGGGGAGTTCGAGACGATGAGCCCGAGTAAGAAGCAGAAACGTCGTGTCGTATCTTCGCTGCCGGATACCAGCTACGCCTCTTGTCGGCATTATAAGGAACGCGCACACCGATTATCAAAACTGTCGCTTCCTTCGTTACCTTTTCACGGACATCTGCGTCGCTCCTTCCGCGGTCCGATGGAGCCGTCGCGTTGCCTCCGTAGGAACCGTGAAATATGACTCGTTCTCTGCCATGGCTTTCTATGATGTCAACCTGGATCGCTACCGTTGGATTCCTTGGAATTCCTCCACGATCATTTTTAAATTATCCTTTCGTTTCTTCTTGTGATCGTTGACCCATTTCTGTTTACTAGTATTGGCGGGAAAATACCTAACATTATCTACAATGTTTCAGTAAGTTGTTAGACCAATGTGAAATAGTGTACAGTCACTGATTGTATAACTATGTAATAGATTGATTTGATCTGTGAAAAATTCACTGGTTTAGTCAGTCATCGTGTTTAATGTGTAATGTTTAACTGCCAAATGTGATAGCTATTAAATGTTCACTGATTCTTTTTATTATTAACGATCGCATTAGCAGAAAGTTACTAAAGTATTAATGCAACGGTCTCAGAGGGGATACAACCCAAATCTTTTATTCTTTCAGTATTTTCTGCAGAACATCCGTAAAAACGCTGCATCCGACGGTGAGCTTGAGGAGGTTAGGTTGTATGCTGGAAGTCTCTTCACGATACCAGCCTATTTCACAGATACGTTAGTCACTAGTTTGATGATAACTTCGTTGATTTGAGTCACATTTACGCATTTCGTATATGAGTGAGTCATTCAGTCGATTCGTGAGCGCTAGAATTTAGCAGTTCTATGTTCATCACTGTGGATGAAACATGCATGAACATGACTTTTCTTCAACGAATTATCTAACGATGACTATCCAAATTTCGAAAATGTACATCCAACCTCTAGCAAAAATAATTGTAGATCAAGAAAGTTTTCAGCGATTCAGGTTCAGAGCGAGATGTTAACCTGGATTTAATATTGGCGGGAAACGGTTGACCCTATTCGCAGATTGGCTCAGTTAAGAATCGCTGCGCAGTATTTGCAAGGAATACCAAGGGCAAAGTTCGGATGAAAGATGGATCCGCGTTCTCGAGACGAATCGCGTCCAGCCGATTCGCGGCACGGATGCTCGCATGCACGATGACGGGATCGTCGATGCTTGAAAGAAGAAGAAGAAGAAGACGACGTGAAGGCTCCGACTTTGCTCCTCCTCCGCTCTCTTCTCCTCTTTGCTTGGCCCATCAGCCTTCAGCGTTCGCGTTCGCTTCGAGCTTGCGTGCCAGTCAGCATTGGCAAGTAATTTCTTGCACGCAATTGCCCGCTACTGGAATTGCCTGGTAGGCGACCTCAGTCCGTCAGTCATTTACTTTTTAAATCGAGCCTGCCTGCCTGCCTACCTACCTTTACCTGCGTGGCTGACTGGCTGTGGCTGCCTGCCTGATGGACTGACTCGCTCGCTGGTGCACGCGTGTTCGAGCGAGCACCGCTTTCGTGGCACGCAGAATTTCCCAACATTACGCTCGATTCGTGATAAGCATCTTCTCGTTGGCGACGTATCGCGTCCTCTCGCCCGAAAATTATTCCAACCGGTTGGTAATGCCGATTCGAGACGACGAGGACGCCCGACGAGGCCTACACGTCGTCTTCGCGAACGGACGTTGCTATTAAGCGCTGCCCGTACTCGCCGAACGAGCAAAGTCGTTTATTTATCGCTAAAATTGAAATACTCCGAAAATTATACGCTAATTAGTCATTACTCCTTGACGGTTGACGCGTTAAGTAGGTTTCCATAAATCCGATAACTGTAAACGAATAACTGTTAACGAAGGTTTTACTTGCTGTACCGAGATCAGGGTAAGACGGCAGTAAACCAGTATTTCATTAAATTGTAAGCGAATGATTTTCAACTTGTTCCTAATTAAGTTGCAATAAGGTAATCGCTATAAGACGTGATTGATAGATCCTTATCGAGTGAATTACCAGAGTTATACTTCAATATCGTGTCACAGAAATTATGTGACAAGAAAGTGGAAAATGTAGGGTGTTCAAAACCGGGAGCGAAGGACTTATCCACGGAGCTACCTATGAGGAATAATTGTACGTTTAAGAACAGTTACGTTTGACTTCGTGCACGACAAGTCTGCCCGAAGAAACGACGAGCAAAGTAACCATGTACTAATCGTCTCGTTATATTGCCTTTCTAGATTGACGCTCGTGGGAAACTATCTCGCAAGAAGGAACGCAAGAGGACGCAGCTTATTTAACGCGGAAACCAGGATACCTCATTTTTTCTTTCCAATTAGATTCCTAGAATTTCTGTCCGTGCTTGTTCTATTAGAACTTCAGAAAGATTGTTTCAACTTCAGTTCAAGTCAGTAATAAACAATTTAAGATAGTAATTCAAAGGGGTGGTTCACACAATTTTCTACGTTGGAGTAAATTAAACTTTTTCTATTAACAGACTAGTTTTTTATCGTGTGAGTTATGATTAATACATTTTGATAGAGATTAATTGATAACTTCTGAATTCTTGATGTATCTGTTCCATTCTACCGAAATGAACATCGGCGAGGAATTTCGACGAATATCGAAGACGATTCATGCGAGACAAGCAAAATGATTTGAAAAAATTTGAAGGTTCGACGTGTAGCATAATCGATCATCGCAGCCCTAGAGATTCCGCTCATGCAAAGCGAGTCGCGGATAAATATCTGACCGTGCAGCGACGCGTACGTATGAGAAATTGCCTCGACACGATCCGCACGTAAAGCATCGTCGACGTACATTCATACCCTCCGCTACCCTCCGGGGAAAACTCAACCCTTCACTGAATACACGATAACCGTAACGAACGCTCAAGATACGTCTTACCGATAACAAGAATCCCTAGTCGCTCGTGCCAATCCAACTTGCCCCAATTTCTCTCGTGATTCCGTCGTTTCTTTCACATTTCAAATGCAAGTGGTTCAATAATCAATATCTGAGAAAGAAGAAATTTATTCGAGTTTGCTGCGTTTGCTCTGAATCAGTAATTTCTTGTTCTGCTAGGTTGCATAAGTTATATTGGGAATTTGGAAACTTTCACATCTACAGATTACAAGTTAAATTTTGAAGACTTCGAATTTGCTAATCGTACAATTACTAACTCGACAAATTTCCAAATCCCTAAACCCTCAAATCTCCAGCTGCCAAAATTTGTAAATCCTCAAATGCCCAAATCCGCAAATTGTCAAAAGCTACTTGGTCATCCCTTGCACGGCTCGTTAACCCGAAGAACTTGCACCGTTCGATTCCGAACAAGGGATGCAAAGAAAGTAAAATGTCCGAAGATTGGTACAAGTGCAATTACACGGTTGCAAATTGTTCCAACGAAGAAAAGCAGCCTGAGTAAAATAAAAGGATCGAATTGTAATCTGCAGAAACGGAAACGATGATTACACCGCGGAGAGGTCCGTCGAGTTAACATGTACGGATACCTCGTTGTACGAGCGATTAAAAATTCTTATGAGTTTTAATGTTCTAGTGATGATAAGGTGAAAAATTTGCAACGCAGCAGAACTTCTAGACCACGAATCATTTGTCACGATTTAACGTGGCTAAGAACGAGACGCTTATCTCGCGCGACATACCGCGACCATTTTATATTACTATCGCGGCGAACGTGTGATGGCGCCACATTCTGTTCCGATTGTTCAACAAAAATCGACGAACCTTGTTCGTGACGCATATTTGATTATGCAAAATGGAAACAGAAACGTGGTTACATTAATAGTTGCAAATGTGCATTGAAGTACTGAAACTCTTGGATGATCATCGGGGGTTATCTTATTACATAAGCGTAGAGATCTTGAAGTAGTTTTGATGTTGTATGTAATTCGTATATTTCTGGATACATAGATGTACAGATCCGATGTTCTTGGATCTGTAGACACCTATAACCCTGAGAGGGATCTAAAGATTATAGGTGTTTAGAGCATTACAGGGTTATAGGTGTTTAGTGGCCTAAGAGTATAGGGATATGTAGATCTAAACATTCAGAGATCTACATTCTTTGATTCCTACATTTCTAAATCTACATTTACATTTCTATATCTCTGCAAGTCTACACCCTTAAAACCGTACACTTCTCGCTTCCTAGATCTCTGAAATCCCTCTCTACATTCATGTTTACATTCATAGAACTTGTTCAGTGATTCGTCTCCCAAAAGTATCATCAAAGGTTATCGCTACTAAACGCGTTCGGACCTCGTCTCAGTAGTAATCTAAGATCAAACAGAAACGGAACTAAATGTCCGCTTAAAAAAGTGAACTAAACTATTTTCACGTTTCGTAATTTCATCGAACAGTTTCAAGAGTCCTAATTTCAGTGAATTATTTGAGCTCCGACACAGTTTTGTGTGTTGTCAAATTCCCAAATTGTGTAATCATCTCGATGTTGATGTCTCGTTACCTCGTTGATAAGGAAATCATTCAGGTGAACCTCGAGATTTTTACTTTCGAAGATCGCGTAATCCACCTTGACGGAAACAGAAGGACCAACGAACACGAGATCGCAGTCTAAGCCACGTTCCATGACGCCAATGCCGAGTCGTAAAAATTCTTAGTCGATAGTGTCACCACAAACTGTGGAACTTATATATACCCTCCGATGGTTTCAGTCGTGATTGACCACGTTACGAACCAACTTTGCTTTCTGCTTTAGTGCATTCCACGCTTTGGATTGTCTGCGATATGAAGTTCACCTGCATCGTGCTACTGAGTATGTCGTTCCTCGCTTTGCACGAGAGTGTCGCGGAATCGGATTCGGTCGAGGAGGAATCGCAGTTTATATCGTTCACGGGCACCAAGGTCGAAACTGGATCCTTTATAAATGTTCCACCTAATTGTCGACCGGACATGGTCAGAATTGGAAACCGCTGCAGACTTCTCTTTTAAGTGAGTAGGAATTTTTGCACCAGAAAGGAGGGAATTGCAAGTTGGATAGTGATACACTTTTGTGTAAACAAATAGTTGACTTTTTTCCTGTGAAATTGTGATAATCGAGATAATTTGTATCGTATTGAAAACATTACTAATTGACACTTGCTTTTTCTATCTATGTGTAAGATTATGAAATAAAAAGAGACATCTTACAATTTTATATTGACTATTTTTGTTTCAGGTGTGGTTCTCGATGGACCATTACCAACCGTGGTTATACCTTCTGTCAGTAAAGGAAATATGTGAACACTGAGCGGCCTACCGATAAAGAAGCACACCGAACTTACCCATCGAGCACAACGGAGGATTTCAAATTCAATAAAAAACGACGAAATCAGAAGATAAAATACAGAAAAAATTGATATGAAAAGAATAAATGATTAATTTCAGGAAGTCTGAATTATCGAGAGATGTCAAGATTATCAAACAAAGCAAATTGCTTTGTCGTAAATTAATTTCAACATAAATGAATAAACACAAATACCTTGTTACGAAGCAATAACCTGTTTAATTGTTAGTCGTTATTAAAATAATTACTGGTTAAGAGCTGGACGTGTATATGTAATTAAACTATACCAGATGCAACTATTTTTTTAATTACGCAAAATGTACTGAGTATAGTGAATTATGAATAAATGTTTGTTTGTAATACATCTTGATGCATTTTGTACTTGTAATCCGATTATTCATTCGCTAACTTATGATTGATCCCTGTGAGTTAATTATTATTCAGCGATAGTGTACGATATCTGAGGAAATTATTCATTGTTAATTGGTTTTCCGACGATATCTTCTAAGTATCAGACGTAATTATCAAAAGCAAACCGCATTGTGCGTAACTAAGATATGGCGCGAAACCGCAAATTAGTGCGAACAGGGCGAATATAGAGTGGGGAATTATAATAAAAGGACTACGGTCCCTATGTGCTTGGTTCTCAACTTGTATTCGAAAACCGTCGAGTGTTTTATCGTAGAAACAACCAAAACCCGTCATGGCACCGTCACGCTTTATTATTTTCGCGCTCTTTTTAATAATGTTCATCGTGACAAGCGAAAGCAAACCTCTGACATTTCCGCCGAGGAAAAATACCAACGGTGGAAAACGTTGTCCACCTGGATACAGGTACATTCGCAACGTTGGCTGCAGAAAAGTTATATCCATAAAACGAAGTATCGAGGTAAGCATTAAAAGAAATTTTATTTACGACAGAATTTTACGTTTTATTGCTATTGGTATTTGAACAAGATAATTGCTCCTTTGAAATACAGATTATTGATCATCGATAACTTTACTTGATATCAGATAATGTAGAAATCTTACTTAACTTGTGATTTACGTTATTTTATGATTATATATGTTCATGATTTTTGTCGAGTAAAGTAAATTGCGTTTAAATCGAATAGTACATGTTGTTGTTTAAACAATAATCAACCAATTAATTAACAAAACATGAACGTTTAAATAACCCGCGAAATTCAGGCGCCTGCGCATACATAACGCACATAAAATGGCTACTTATAGAACTAGTTAATACAAAAATTATTTTTCTTGCGATAAGATTTATCAGTCATTACGCAAGAATCGCCTGAAAATGAAAAAAATTGTTTTGTGATTAAACCATTGAGATTCGATCACGATAATCGTTAAGGAAATATAGCGATAGATAAGTAGCCTGTAATGACTAAAAATAAAAGATATTGATCGTATCGATTCGGAGAAAAACCTAAAAGTGTATTTCCGAAATCTAACTTACAATGATACAACAAAATCCAATCAAACATATCTGTTGCTATTTATATTTTTAATCGGTATAAAATATGGTACAATAAGTAAAAGCAGTAAAGGGCACCGTTTCAAAAAGTACTAATAATTCAATTCTAATTTTATGTTACAGGATATGACACAAGAAGATGAGGTACCTAAGTATTTCATGTAATAGTACATTAAGTCTAAACCATGCCTGGAATGCATGACACTCGAGAGTCTATGATTCATAAAATCCTATATGAAGTACCTACATAAAATAAAATTGTTTGCAATAGTATAAAAATGTTCAAAAAAATAGATTACAATCTTCCACTTCTTTGTGCATACCCCCTGTAAAGAACTAATAAAAACAATTAAAGTTTAACGAAAAACTATTGTTAATTTAATAAATTATTCCGTTTCAACCCTATTTGACAATAGATTAGTGAGATATATGGGTACAGGAAAACGGTGCTAAACATATATCACGTTTTAAATAAATTACCACCTTGAGATACGTCGTTATGGAGGGCAGCCCGCGAATAATTTAACTTTGCACGCAAATTCCAACACCTACGCTCTCGTTTAATTCTTCTATCATGCAAGAAAATCTGTTCTCGAGAAGTCAACGCAAGGGAATGTGGAGTACAACGAAGTACTCGGGTCAAATCGGGCATTGTATAAGATAACAATTAAACCTTAGTTTATAGTTGATATATTCAATTCATCATTTGGAGTTTAAACATATTGATCCAACAATACCTCTTCGGTTTTGCAAATTTATTAAGATAGGTATTCTGCAGTTGTCGCATAGTGTTTTGGAATTTTTCCTGATTGAAAATTCTTCCTTCTATTTGGTACACGTAAAGTATTCAACAATACCTTATATTTCCCTATACGGGGTAGTGTTGTCTGCACTCGCCACTAGATGGATCATTCTCGGTATTCACGTTCATTTTCTCGCTAGTGCTCACTCAATTATTCCGAACCTAATTCTGTAAAGTGCATAGGAAAGTGATTAACTACGAACAGAAACGAGAAAGAGGGTCTTTCCCATACTAGAACCTTTGCAACTCTATGAAATTTCTGACACAATATGACGGAGAAATAAGTTATTAAACTTTGAGGACGTTAAAAGCAATCGTGGAGCAATCTTCAGAGCTCTTCCGATATTACCTGACCTAATCACGCTATTATCAATCAACCCAAAAATCGAAGTCCTACATATATCTCAAAGGTGGAATTTCCTGCGTGCGTCAAGCAGGACATATTTCGTTTCGCAACGACCACAAGAATATCCGTTCCGATTTCATACAACTCGATCGAACGAAAAAAAATAAAAAACGGAAGACAAATAATCTAAAGTCGCGATAACGTCGTTCTGATAAAGATCGAAGAATTTTCACGAAAAGAGCGAGCGTTGCCGCGTATCACGACTCGATCGTGTGTTGTATCGCGATTCGTATGCGTGGTGGTCTCGCGTGTGTGTGAGCAGAAATACGCTTCGGGCCGCGTTCGCTCGAGCAGTCGATCGCGACGCGAGCAGAGGAACCTGCTCAGGTGTGACTCGCGGTTTTCCCGTGCGAGTGCAATGCGAGCTGCTGTACCGTGTGCTTCGTAAACACGTGTTACCTAAGTTCCTACCAAATTACTGGCGCCGATCCACCCGCGTACCTTTGCACGCTGGTGCGACGTATAATCGTTACAATTAATTTCCCTCTCGATACTTCGAGTACAAGGAACGCAGCAGTGATGTATCGCTTCAGGTACAAAACGTTCGTGTTCGCTGTTATCTGCGGACTGGTCGTGGCAAAGAACGACGACCCGAAGTACCATAGTGACCCTGACAGCTTGGTGTTCCCTGGTCCCATCAATAGAAGCAATGGAAAGTCGAGATCTGGCATGCAACCAGAACTCCCTGCCAGTGACAACCAACTGACGGTAAATAGATGAATACAACTTTCCACTTTATTCGTACGCGTTTCGTGCACCTTGCACCGAGTCTTTGCCATCCATCTTTCATTCTTGGTGACGCACGTTGACGTTCCGGTAGGATTAAACGATTCGCGACTGATATTTTTGGAGCAAAATCAAAGCTAATAAACATCGATACTTGACGTTATATTCATCATACATCAATCTACAGATACTAATTTATAAAGATAAGTCTCCATTTTTAAATCATCTATTGCATTCTGCTGCTGTAATATGTCAACAAATTATTTCTGGTATCCTTTCATCAGTTGTTTTATAATTTATCTTTAACTTATCCTAATCTATGTCTTCGCTTCATAAGTACAATTTTATAAAAATATATCTCGATTTATTAATCTGTGTTCTGATTGTAACCTGTCGCTAATATTTGCTCTTAGCTTTTAATTCTACACAATGTACAGTCACACCAGAGTTAATTTTGGCAGAAATCATTGATTCTAATAGTCTCCAATTCATTCTGAATCGACGGTAACTGATTGTTGTAGTCAACAGTCGACGTATATGTACGTCGTCCGCGATAAGGAGGTTGAAAGACGCGACCAGGGTGAAGAGAAAAATGATTGGTTGCTACGATGAAACGATTTTGCTCTCGAGTCTCGCGTCGTAACACTCCCACGTTCTCGCTTGGACAAATAGCGCAATTATGTTGTCCCGAGAGCATTGTGAAGACCGTACACGATAAACGTAATACGCTGCGGTATAGTTTAAAAACCAATTTGTCCGTGTTGTACGTGCAAGGTACTGTTGCCATGAACAAATTGTGCCGCATTCGCGATGTGTGCGTTGACGAACAATGCAAGGGATACACTTGTAGTTTTAGAAATTTAAAAATGTAGAAATTTTCGAGTTTACATGCTTAATTCCCTCAGATCGAATGTGTGTAATAAAAGGTTCCTCACCTCTTAGCGAAGGAAGTCTACGTTGAACTCGAGCGCACTTATAGCCGATAATTAGCTCGATTAGCAGTCGATTGGAATGTTGTTTGGAATTAGAAACTTTATGATAACGTCTAGTTCCGTTATGGCATACTTAATGCACTCGTTGTAAAACCGTTCCCATTCTCTTCGTTCGAAAGTTCATTAAGAACACTCTTTTCAAAAATTCTTGACTTAAAGTATTGACTTTTTAAACAAAAATCGAACAATATATTAAGGCTTTCAACATTCATGAAGAAAATTTGAATCACAGTTAAAAAATTAAGTTACAGTTAAATAAATCCTAAGGACGATAGACTCCCACTATATTATCATATCTGAAGATTCAAATTTCCATATCTAAGGATCCAATTAACTTTGAAGCAAAGTGACTCAGAACCCCACACCGATTTTGTGGGTCAAAAGAATGTCGCCCCAAAATTTATAAGGCGAAAGAATGTGACAGCTGTAGCCAAACAATTTCCTTGTAGCTACGTGTTTTCAAACTTGATTGTCGAAAAGGTAGCACGTAGTATGCACCGTGATACATCCCGAATCACGCGTGACGAAAGGAAGGCGCCAACGACGACACAAAAAATCCGGAGCTACATCCGTTTTACTTTGCAACGAATCACGTTTTTTCCATTATTCAGCGAGCGCTCGTTAGCATGAATTAGGATCGGAAGGAGCTACTTCCTTTTCGACCGCGATAGACCGATTGTTACGACATTCGAGATTCTAGGCGAACGGGAGCGTGTTCGTTTTTCCCGCAAAGACCTCCTGGATGACGTCGAAGGACGAGTAACGCTAATGGTCAAGGATAAAACGGAGTAGAACATTTCGAATTCTCTTCACGGATACCGTGATTCGATATAGATATAGGTAATTGATCGGACGGCAGCGTCACTCGCGTTCCTGCGAATACTTAGCCGATTACCTGGCGAGAGTCTGTCTAATTTTATCGATTAGCGGGACAAAGACCGTTGATTGCGGTCGTGAACATAATTAATATTAAAATGTGAAGTTGTCCAGGAAAGATTTCGGTGTTTCGTAATTCTTGGCTGTTAAATTTTAAGTAGGTGAGATGAACGGAAAAAAATATGTGACGATCGAATGGTCTATAAAATCGAAACACGTGTTACGTCAATATCCTACATTCCTCTTTCATAATGTTAACATAATTATACATCTGTTTTGAATAACCCTATACTGTTTTGCTGACTAATTCTTAGCCGAAAGGAAAGAGAAATTTAGGTTACGATTAACAAAACTCTCGTATCACGCAAACGCTGCAAGGTGAGGAGCCTATCGGACGAGGTCGAGCTT
Source organism: Megachile ligniseca (assembly GCA_945859555.1). Taxonomy (NCBI): domain Eukaryota; kingdom Metazoa; phylum Arthropoda; class Insecta; order Hymenoptera; family Megachilidae; genus Megachile; species Megachile ligniseca. Next base: position 9,788,454 of record OX243786.1, read on the forward strand.
TTATTTCATCCACAGTCGCGTTACAAACGCGATTATAATGTATCGATACATTTGTGCAAATCGTCGCTGGATTATCGCGAAGTGTGATTCCTAGAAAGTTCGTACAATGTCTCGAGACAGCATTTCTCGATTATGTAAATCGGTGCGTGCGTAATCTTCATAAACTGATCTGCATACCGTTACCACACTTTGCATATTAATGGACCTTAAAAATTTAACTGCTTTTCAAATATTTATTATTCTTATATATTTTACAGTGCGGACACTTTTATGTTGTATAACACTCTTGTGTACTACTCTTGTATAGTATTCCTGCAGTGCAAATATTACCCTTACGTTGTATACTATCCTTCCGTAATACCCTTGCATACTACCCTTGTACCCTTGTACTCCTTGTACTACCATTATAATACCACTACTGTATACTGCACATACATTGTATACCAAAAACAATCCTCAGCAATCAAAGTGTACAAACCCGAAAGCACGTATCAAACCTATCAAAGGTACATTAACCGAAGACGCTTCTAAGAAACGAATTTTTGTTCGTTTTTCGCCGTCCAGGTGGTTTGTTAAAAACCTGTTCCCAGCTAGAAGGCGAACGTTTAGGACCCAGAGGGACGACTCGATTTGGACGTGTCTCGCAAAAAATCTACAGGGAAATGCTTTTTAACCCTGTCTTCGATGATTCACTCTTAACACCTTTACCGATCGGAAACCTATTAACGCTTTAACGACCACGCGTTGCATAGAAATCCACGGCTCTCGCAATTTGTGTTACATTTCAAAGCTTCCGTATAACAGTTTGAATAATCCTGGTCACGAAACCGTGAATTCTTGAAGAATTTCTTGGATACTTGACCAGCGAGCGTTTCGCAATTGTGTAAGCAGTCGGATCCGCTATCGAAATGACTCACGAGTCAATTATTGGCGGGGGAATACCTGTGACAATTATTGATACACCGGTATTATTTTTATCAGATTTTTTATGACTGACGTTCAGGATGATGCTGTTTATATGATGTAGTTAAGTGAACTGAGAGATGAGGGAGTTGAACTATGGGCTAGGGAACTTATGAATTACAAAATGGCGACGTCGGAGTTGATTGAGGTTAGGCGCAAGTGGAATTCGGTGTGATTAGAATTCGGTGTGATTAAAATTCGACGCGCCCCAATTCAACGCGATTGCAATTTGAAACAACTGCAATTCGACACACTTGCATTCGACGCAATTGCAATTCAGCACAACTGCAATATACATATACTACATGTGTCCTAACAATCGCAGATCTGTTAAATACATACCTTCATTTTCCAACACGATGCCAGTTGTATCCTTAAAACCCATAACTCATCCGAGCAATTGTTCACACGATCTTCCAGTGACTTCCCAAACACGCGATATGCATGACAAAAGATCAGCATTCTTATGCGAAGCAGAACTTAAAAAGCGGCTGATTAACACGTTTGTCGCAAGAAAAAAGAACTTGTTCAACGATAAACGGAAATTATTTTCATACCAAGGTGATGACATCCATTGAAATCGAATTATCAAACTCGGACCTTATCAATCGATCACTCTCGATCGCATTATCTGGTGCGAGGATGATGTTGCAATACTCTGCGAGTAAGAGTAAATGTTCTTTGACAATTATGTTTTACCGGTAATATTATTATTTTCAGAAAACGCTGCAATTAGCGTCGGTAGTCAACTCCATCACGTCGGTTGATGAGTTTCTTAAACTTGTCCATGGTGTACCAGACACAGAGTTTTCTATTACTGGTAAGTACTTTCATGGATAATTATCTAGGAGCAAGATGTAGTGATGTGGCTGAAATTTGTATTTAGGGTAGGCCAAGTACCATAACTTTTGTAATAGCGTTGACACCTTACATCAGATTTGACAATTGATCCTTTCAGTATATCCCATATGAGAATCATCCAACACCCTTAACCTCAAAAAAAAGTCCACAATTTGAGAACCAAGCCTACCCTAATCGTATACTTACGTCACTTACAAGAGTTATTATGAGGCTCATTATGAGTCTACAAAAATACTTATTAGTAAGAAAAACCGGTTAAGATACTCTGCGAGAAACAAGCATGATCCTGTTGGTCGCACTTTATTCGAGCTACAAGATAACTGTGATCATTTTCTCACGATAACATAACAATTCAGTGTACCATTGTACAATAACGAAATAATAAACAAAATACTGCGTCACAGAGCAAGTATTTTACGATAGCGCAAGTACCAGCTGCACTTAGTAACTCCTTCGATGTTTAACGAACAAATTATTGCTAGTAAACAAGACTGAGTCTAATGATAAGATTATCTCATAACTACGGTACGTTTCAACGTACCACACGGTATCAAAATCAAAATTAAAAAAAAAATACTTAACTGGCTTGTACTTTATCACTGTACCTTACGAAACGTAAAACTTTGAAATATCACGAAACGATAGTTCGACAAAATAATTTTGAATGAGAAACCTAAGCTCAAAAAAAATATTCTAACAATAATTTGTTCCCGAAAAAATTCATTTCGAAAACAATATAAATACGAAAAAAAAAAAAATGAAGTTTAGAATCAGATCCTAAATTCTTGTTTTCTCAAATTCGTGCAAAAGATTCATCTTGCATTTATTAGTACCTTCGTAAATGATCAGATGAATCTGATAATTGAAGACAAATCTTTTCTTAGCATCCTTGCTTTGATCCGTGGTTTTACCACACGGTTTGTTGAAAACCAGTCTGTTTCTCTGGTACTGAGGGGCGAATAATGGCGTGTCAGGATCTTTGAACACCATCTCTGCTCCCAGACTCTTCAAAAATCGTTTTCGATCTTCGAAAAAATCGATCTCCTTTAAGAAACCGCCGAAATGGTCTTCATTAGGCACCAACTTGTTGCTGATCTCGTTGATCTCCGCCAAACTGGGTAGTCTAGTTTTTGGTTGTCCACAGCGACTCGTGATGTTTCTGCTGCTACGAGATGTCTCCAAGGCTGGCTGGTCACATGAAACGGTGTACGCGATTTGCAATTTGCATGGCCGCCTCCAAGTGTGAATGTTGGACGCTGCTGTGATATACGCGTTCCATGTATCTGTGTGATCGAATCAAACCAGGTTTCTATTACGCTTTTTATGCTAATCCGTTCCGCTTCGGTGAAGTATTCATGCTTTTATTATTTATGAAGGATTCGAGAAAGGATTGTTTGGAGTGGCAGAATTAAACCTTTCGTTAGAGGTAGAATTTTCAAATAAAATCTCTCCAAATTTCCAACTTACCAATTTCTTAACTTCCTAAATTCCCATCTCCCCAAATTCCCACCTCCCCAAATACCCAGCCCTATCTATACGAACAAAATTATTTCTTACCACGTTTCCAAAACTTTTTGGAGAATTCAATCTCCCCATTAGCCTCCACATATTTCACCGCGCTGGTTTCGACAATATCGGGACCATCTCCTTGGCCGCACTCTATCTTGATGGCTTTGATAGTTGGTGCCATTTCCTCTTCCAATTTTATCCTATTAATGCTTTGCTCGATCTCCTCTATGTTGGTTGACGCGATCTCGAGCTTGAAAAGATTACTGAGATCACCCTCGCACAGATCGTACGTCATGTCGTCCATTTCGCTGTCCACCTTCACTTCGATGTCGTTCTGATTAATATCTTTGGTGATATTGCGTTTCGGAGGTACTTCCGGTTCTTCCACAAATCTTTCATCGTTTATTTTGCCGTTGTCTTTGTCGCACGACTCGATATCCTTGTTCAATGACTCTTGAGTGTTCGTGTTTCGATACGAGTGATGCTTCTTCCTAAGAAACAGAACCAAGAAAATTCAATGGTTATCATTGATTGCTCTTGTTTGGTTTAATCAACTTTAATGGTTATCTCACCGGTTTGATTGTTTCTTCTTGTAACCGATACCGGCAACCGGTTCTATTTGCGAAAATATGTGTCTGGAGTTCACTTTGTGGGCTTCTATGAACGTGGTCACGTTTCTTCTGCCTTTAACCGTTCTACCGAACCAGTCGAGCACCACGTCCTCGGACAGGTGGTTCTCCAAACCGGAAGCTAGGCCGTCGACCAAAGCGAAGTAGCTGTTCGCAAATGATACTGCTTGCATACGTTCGTCCATTCTGATACCTAGAAGACGTAAAACCATTACCTCAAAATAAGGGTGTAAAGCTCTACAACCCTAAGTAGAGTTATAAAACTTTAAATAATTAAATTACCTGTGTGAATTCGAATGCATCAACCCATGAGAGGGTGTAAAAATTCAACTAACCTTATCAAACAGTGTTACAGCCACATTAATACTAGCATTCTGTTTAACATATAAATCCACTATCATCGCTAAGATAACACATCGTGTGTATTCGAACTTTCGCAACAGCTCTACTATCGAAATCGGTAATCCGAATATTTAGTAACGAGAAACCGCAGAAGCCGCAGAAACCACGGTGAAAATATACGCGGAGAGGAGGAGAAAAATGGAAATTCTCTGACTAATTCTAACAGGTTTCGAAGATTTCTCATACATTACGACCTTGTTTCACAGGTAGGATGGGGGAGACCGGTGAACGCTCGAACGCTGAAAAACCGACTGCAGCCACATGTATGCCAGAATTACAGACAGTTCCTCTGAAACAAGACAACGATCCCTCCACGTTTTATTTCCCCTCCTGCACCAGGGTCAAGAGATGCGGTGGTTGTTGCAACCACTCGTTGTTCTCCTGCCAACCAACCGCGGTGGACACCAGAAATTTCGAGGTGCGTCATTCTGACAAATCAGCCACTAGTTACTCGACTTGGTCACGGATTAATCTAAATATTAATTATGTTCTCAAGGTGGTCGTGACGGCGATCGAACCTATCGGACTGGCTTATAAAGGCAAACGAATCGTGCCGCTGGAGGAGCACACGAAATGCGAGTGCGGCTGCAAAATTAAGGAGGAGGTAATTTGAGGACAGTCGATAATTGGGAGCTTCCTTCTTAAACCAGTACAGCTCGGTATAAGTCGGTCTACAAACTTTCGTAGCAAAATGCTGTTACGCTGCAGTTTTCTTGCATGAATGCATGAGGTCTTTAGTTCTTCGAAACATCGGATGACCTGTTTATGCAATATGGGCAAATCCGTTCAAGAGAAATTTTGTACTTTGATTTCCTTTCTTCTAAAGTAGTAACAGAGTGACAATTCGCTATGACTTTGAAACTTGAATATAGAATATTTTTAAATCTAGGTGAGTGAGTATCGGGACCTTGGCCGGATAAGACTTAGAACTAGGGCACCGTAAAGATAACTGTTTTCGTAATCAACGTCAGGGCTGAATTGACCATTAAGCAAAATAAACAGGTGCTCGGGGCATCAAGGAAATATAACTATACAGAAATTTTCCATCCTCAGATACATTCTCTGAAGTCCCAAAACCACAGATTCCACAGTAAAATATTATCGATTAAATTCAACATTATTTTCCTCAGCACTGCAACGAAAAGCAGTTGTACATCCCAGAGGAATGCAGATGCATGTGCAACAACGTCGACGAAGAGGAGAAATGTTACAAGAACAGCGAGACGAAGATTTGGAATCCAGAACATTGTAGCTGTTTCTGCAGGGAAGAGCAAGAATGTTCCACCGGCTTTTACTTCGACCAAAACACGTGCAGGTGTGAGCGGAATCAATAGGAGCACTACTAGAGGAATAACACAACTCTATTCTCTCACTGCACCCTACTTTCTTAAATATCTTGTAAGCCATACGCTTCCTATCATGTCTTTACTTGTACTCGTTTCTTTTTTTGCAACTTTTATGCACGAATTTTAACAGAATGGAATACTAACTTTTTGCAATCTGTTCCTTAATTGTATAAGATTTACTTATCGCTCTTGATGGAATCTTCTACATCTCTTTATGCCATTATCTCTGCTTCTGCGAAAACATCACAAACCCCAAACAGCTGAAGCAATATGTAGCTTTCTTCAAACATATTGCTTCATTAATATGTACCATGTGTTTATTAAAAGCATGCAAGTTTTTGTGTTCTACAAGTTTTAACATTTTTAATGTTGTTTTAATAGTTGGTAATGATTAAAAATGTGATTTAGGTGCCGACAAGTACCACTCTCCATGAATTGGTTCCCAGCCACAAAGGGTGCTGATTATGGATTTGGTCAAACGCAAAGAACAGACAATGTACCACCAGTAATAATAGCATTAGACGCAACAGACCCTAGAAGAAAGCCTAAGAAAGACCCGGAATACAAATAAGGAATATTTGTACAATAAAACACAAGACTCATAAAGACAGCTATTTAAAGGAACATGCTTACGATTCAACCCTCAACCTGTGTGCCATTTAATTACAATATAAAATGTGTAATTATAGTATTTATATGATAGTATTAATTCAACATTGCAGGATATAAGTGAATGTATTTTTATATATCAAAAGACTTTGTGATATGAAGAAATACAATTATTTAAGATATACAGTATGACTACAAATTATTACACGCAATATGTACACATATATTTATTACTCCTTTCCAATGGTTGTTTCTTTCAAACTACTTTCTAGTTCATCGACAGGAGATGCCTGGTCCATCTTGGCATTTTGTATGTATAACACCACTGCCTTATTAACCTTTAATAAACCGCTGTAACGTTGACTTATAGATGTAACAGATGTAGATAGCTCTCCTAAAAAATTATCCAGTATTAAACAATAAATATAAATATTCGCTTGTGACATCCAATGCAACAGGTGTTTGTGTAGATGGATGCGTCACATAACCTCACTTTCAAGTATAAAGTAAAAATAAAAAATATGTATCTAATGTTACTTATATTCGAGTTGATTTCATACAAATGCTTACACACAGAAATAATTAGAAGACAAATAATATTGTTCATTTAAGGAAACTTACTAAGAGACGATGCGATATCATTAACGATCGAGTCTTCATCAATCTTTTGACGTTTTGTTGTCTGATCCATTATAATAAAATAACTATTTGCTTTTATATATACATCTTTTTAAATTATTTCAGTCTATTCTTACAGTATATTTTTTATGGTATAAACAATATTCAATAAATTAAAAATAAAATTATCTGTTGAACAAACTAGCAGCGCCAAATGGCGCGAAAAATATGTAAACCGGCAGATCGTGCATACAGAAGATATAAAATACACATGGGAATCAAATATTACTTGATACACACGTACAAAAGTAGTTCAAAAACATAACTAAAAAGCACAAAGTACAATTAATTAACTTTTTACGACAACATACAATCTTTTATGTGAGATTTACCTGTTCGATTATTCTTGTACGTTAACTTACAGAAACAATACACTTCCTCTCCAGTATTTTAAACTTCAAAGGTCAGACAATAAAGAACATATTAAATTGAACGTGTAACCTGTTCGTCCCTTAGTTTCAAAATGTTTTGTGTACAAAAAATTTGCCTTCAGAGCGTAGGTTGGTGGCAAAAAATGTTATCAACAATCGAACTCTGTAAGTCAATTTTTGGCGAAACACAGAATATATTGCAAACAGCATAGAACCAATATTAATAAATATGTGATAAATATATAGTATATTAATCAATAATATCAATATTAATTGAATTTTTACGAAAAAGGAACCAGTGGCGCCATCTCTCCGGCGAACAGGGTGAACTAGTCGAAAAAAGTGCATGTCCGAACACGCATATAAGGAAATTAAAAAATCGAATATTTCGGAACTTTCACGACGTATTATGCTTCCGGAGACATTTAGAAGCAAATTTTAATTAACATTTGATGCATTTTAACGCCGATTAAGCCGAGAAAATCGATATTTATTGAATTTGGTCGAAAATGGTACAGGTGGCGCCATCTAGCGGTGAGCGGCGGAACTACGAAAATACAAAATTCCGATTTTCTCAAAAACTAGGAACTTTTCCGAAATTCTGAGATATACAAATTGTTCCTTGTCGCCTACGGAATCGAATGAATGCAACTATACCACGCTAGGACCATTAGAAAAGAAGTTAGAAAAATATAGCATTTCATGGACCAAAAAATTGGCGTCCATCTAGCGGCGAAAGTTGGAACTACGAAAATAGAAAATTCCGATTTTCTCGAAAAGTAGGAACTTTTCCGAAATTCTGAGATATACAAATTGTTCCTTGTCGACTACGGAATCGAACGAATACCACCATGACCCGCTCGGACAATTAGGAAAGAAAATAGAAAAAAGGTCATTTTATGGACAAAAATTGCAGCGCCATCTAGCGGCGAAACACTTGAACTAATCGAAAAAAACGTATGTCCGAACACGCATATAAGGGCAATATAAATATTGATTTTTTGGGCTTAATCGGCAACAAAATGCAACAAATGTTAATAAAAATTTGCTTTAAAATGTATCAGGAAAAAGAATATACCCAGAAAGTTAGGAAATATGGCATTTTATATTTTCCCAATATGCGTGTTCGGACATACGTTTTTTTCGATTAGTTCAAGTGTTTCGCCGCTAGATGGCGCTGCAATTTTTGTCCATAAAATGACCTTTTTTCTATTTTCTTTCCTAATGGTCCGAGCGGGTCATGGTGGTATTCGTTCGATTCCGTAGTCGACAAGGAACAATTTGTATATTTCAGAATTTCGGAAAAGTTCCTACTTTTCGAGAAAATCAGAATTTTCTATTTTCGTAGTTCCAACTTTCGCCGCTAGATGGACGCCAATTTTTTGGTCCATGAAATGCTATATTTTTCTAACTTCTTTTCTAATGGTCCTAGCGTGGTATAGTTGCATTCATTCGATTCCGTAGGCGACAAGGAACAATTTGTATATCTCAGAATTTCGGAAAAGTTCCTAGTTTTTGAGAAAATCGGAATTTTCTATTTTCGTAGTTCCGCCGCTCACCGCTAGATGGCGCCACCTGTACCGTTTTCGACCAAATTCAATAAATATCGATTTTCTCGGCTTAATCGGCGTTAAAATGCATCAAATGTTAATTAAAATTTGCTTCTAAATGTCTCCGGAAGCATAATACGTCGTGAAAGTTCCGAAATATTCGATTTTTTAATTTCCTTATATGCGTGTTCGGACATGCACTTTTTTCGACTAGTTCACCCTGTTCGCCGGAGAGATGGCGCCACTGGTTCCTTTTTCGTAAAAATTCAATTAATATGCTATATAGCATTTCTGTATCCATGTGAAGTGCAATTTTCTTTAATTTTCAATTTCAAGTATTCGATACCATTGTGATGCCATTTTTTAAATTGTATTCTGATCGTAGGACATTCTATTTGTAGTAAGGATGCATAATAATCTCTCACTTTGCAAGAAAAAGGAATTTTATGTGTCGTCAATTTAGCTGTACACTGCAAGAGGACTCTGCCAGTACCGTTTCAGAAGCGCGCAAAGAAAATGTTTTCATAAATCATATTCTTATCAATTATTGCAATGATATACCAACGTAAAATTAGCAGTAAAGTTAACAGCAAATTCTCAACCTTCCAAAATACAAACAGTTCGCAAGGTATAATTACAAAAAATGTATCAAGGCCGCCTATAAGTTCAAACATTAGTGATTTATTCAATTCACATGCAAAGAGTAGATTAAATTGCTTCGTAATCGTATGTATGATCATAGGTTCAAAACCTGACATTATCTTACTATTCGCAATAATTAATTTAAACCCTCGATTTAACACAACGCTCAGATTTCAATAATACCGTCTTTATGGTGCAATATATCAGTTTATGTCGTTCATTTGACGACAGAAACGGGTATAATAAACAGTTTATGGTTCGCGATAATGAGGAACGTAGTATGGACGAAATTGTCGAGATTTAATATTTTATGGAGATCATCAAGATCGTGGGGAACGTTCAAGATCTCCACGGAGAAAGGCTCCGCGGATAATGTTGCACGTCGAGAAGCTTGTCCGAACACGCACTGGACGAAACGAACGGGTGGGGAAGACAGAGAAAGAAGCACATATATATACTACAAGTGGACGAGGCGCCATTTTTTTTGTGCCACCCGTTATAATTGCCGAGGCCTTGTCACTTTTGCCGAGGCGCGGACCGCAGTGAAGTATCTCGTTCGTGCGTCGCCCCGTTGCTCTGTCGGCTACAACAAAGCGATAGTTTTTGCCTGCTTCTTCATGCACTATCTTTAGCAACAATTTCCTTCGCTTGCAACAAGGAATGTTCTACTTCCTTTATTTCTCCACATTTATCTGCTAAGGGATTCTCCGTCTGGTTCTCGGGGTACAGTACTCTTGTTGTATCGCCACGCGTTAAGTTTTTAGGCGAAATCGTTCTGCAGATTTCCACAATTAACGATCATCATAGTTAACGCAGGGTTCTCGATATTTATCGATCGTTACCGATGCAGAAATGAACGATTTCGAGAGCACGCGTTGTAACAAAACATGAAAGCGTGTTACATTGCAATTGTATGCCGTAAAGAACAGTAATGTAAGAGAGAAGAAAGTTAAAAACGAGGTTGCAATCGACATAAGTTGCACGTTCACGTAGAACTGATAGGTAAATAAACGCGTGAGCGTTGAAAGCGGCCAGGGAGTACCGGTCGCGGTTTAATGGGGCGAATTCGAATTTTTTTGGCCGTCAGTTGAATGCGGCTTAATTGCATTCGGTAGCAAGAAAGATTTAAAATTCAAAGAGGAACAGCAGTAGTGGGCCCAGGAAAAAACCGGTACCTCCTCGCCTACGTATTTTACGCGCCACTTTCTTGCGTGTACGCACGCGTGTGTATCGTTGTCCCGCTTCATCACGCCCCGATCTCGACTTCTCGTCTCTCAAGGACTTCGACTGGAGGCACCGTGTATAAGACGGCCGCAACACAGCCTCACGATCGTAACACGGTAGCCAACACGGTGGTAGGTTTAAATCATATTAAAGCGCATCCAAGCACCGGGAACGGTAAGCCTGGATTACTGCTACAAATCGTCCCGTACGGGGAATTCCGCGCAACCGTGTAATTCGATCGTCTTTAAAGGGGTCCTCCTAATCACCGACAGGAACTTTTTCGCTAATTCCAGACGAGACGGCTCTGACTTTTTTGCCAGCCACCGTCTTTACCAAAGTCTGTCTGATCTTCGACGCTTAGATTTTAGGTGATGAGTTTGGGCCGGTTTGGGATGTCTTAGTGAAATAATTCCTTGGTCTCAAATTTCTTCGAACCCACATCTCCAAATTTCGAGCACCGACTAAATACGAACAGTGTTCTATACTAGCATTCTTCTCTATAGAAGAAGCTATGTAGAGTTAGGATTACAGAATGGTTAAAAAAAATCCTGATCCATAACCGTCGAATGTTATTATGTCCGTAATTTATATCACCATTTTGAATACCCAAAGCAACACCGTGGCTTTCTCTCTGTCACGATCCACGGATTCGATCCCCGAACGGAACTAATCACAATGGCTTACGATGTGGTCTGGCTCAATTTCGTCACCCATGCACGTCATAGAGTCTAGATTCTAGATCTTTCAATGCGTTCGTTCACACATGGATGTAATGAAATCGTGACTCATGTATCGGACAGGGGACTTAAACGCATGATCCTCTAGAGAAATGTCTTATGTCGCATTCGAGCTACTTATCTCGGCTCCCAAATTTTTATATGACATTTTTTCGATCGATTTTTGGACATTGGTCATTTAGTGTCTTCGGTGAGTATCTCCGTACAGAGAGCTTCGGTGATGTCTTATCTGGCCGTATCTTGTTTAAACACGTTCCACCTGGTCTCAACCCGTCACGACCCACGCCATTTTCTACTGTTGCTGCCCACGTTGTTTCGTAACTTCCCATAAGAACACTTTATCTTCGTCTCTTCGCATCGTGCTTTTCTATCGATTGCTTATAGGCGATCGATTGTATGCAAGTGCCTGCGGGCAGGGTACACCTCAGATGGCGTTAATGAATCATTGATCGATGCATCAACGTGTCCGGAAAATAAACAATACGCTAATCGTCAGGTTGTTGCAAACGCGATAAGATTCTATTTGAAATCTCTTCATTGCTATAGACACACTATTACCAACATATTTTTCCAATATTTGAGGGTTTTAAATATTTGTCCACAATGTTGGGATAACAGTATTATATTTACAATACAACACACTCGTCAATTTGGGAATCTGTAACTTGGGACTTAAAGTTTGGGAAATTTGAGAGTTGCGGAATTAAACTTTGTTAAATCTTAATTCTCCAAATTCTTAAATTTCCGAATCCCTAAATCTCTGCAACCCTAAATCCCAAAATTCCGATCTCCATTTACCCAACGGAGGGCTACCGTGTACACAGCGCGGCTCTTTCGAAAGCGTCGGCCATAATTTTAATCGCGGGTTAAAAAAATGGAAGTGGAGATTCGTCAGGGTAGGTTTTGCGATGGTAAGAGAGCAACAAGACCCATTCGCGATCGTGCCATCAATTTTCCTCTTACGCCGTAGAAATATTCCAGCCCACTTTGCCTTCGTCTCCTCTTCGTCTCTCCTTTCGTAGCTCGCACAGCACCACTTTGCTTCTTCTTTTCTCCCGTAGCTTTTTGTCTCTCCTTTGTGTTCCCGGTGCACATTCAGCTCCCGTTGTACACCGATTGAGTGTTGACCCCGCTGCGTCACGCTCGCATGCAGCAGTTTGTCTGAAATGATACGCAATCAACGGCGGTAACGAATGTGCCTAACTCGGGAATCATAATGATTCGTGAAGTATTTTTTCATGGACGAAAAACAAGGGACCCGGACGGGTATAAATATTAGGTCGTTAAGCGTGAAGTTTGACAAATGTCGAGGCTCAAACTTCGATATTTATTATCTCTCATTTGGCGTCAAATTTTGGTGTGAGGTTAGCTTAGTTCGAAAGACACATATTCCCTCTTTATTCCTCATATTTGTTCGTTACGTCTTTATTAGTTTTGTCGGCTGACCTATTTCTGCAGGATTACAAAGTTCAAAATGGGATCTATGAATATTGATTCAAACGTGAAAACATGTACTATTTATCATTCTATTTCATTACATTACTATTTATCATTTTATTTGTATTATGCCACAGATTTAATGATGTCGTGTGTAAGAACAAAAAGAGAAGTACTTGAAAGATGGAGGGGAAGAAGAGGCAGGTTGTTATAAGCGTAATATGCATAGCGGTTTCCTCCATTTCGTTCTGAATGACATCACTGTAGGCACCCAGCGAACATTCATTGCCAATAGAGAAGATCGTAGCCACATTACACGGACGGTATCGATGACATTAATGAGCCCGGCTGAATTACGAGTACTATCTCTTCACGGTGAATCTGCGTTCGCGTATGGAAAGAGAAGTACACGTTCAATAAGTGGCCCTTCGCTTACATTCCGATTCTTCTTGTTCCCTTTGGTCTGCTACGCTATCTACGAGAGTCTATCCGATGCTTACAACTTCATCGAACTCGAACCACTATTCGTATTAAGGGGGCGGCTTCGTGTTAAATAGCCGGCGACTACAACGATGCATAACGAGCTACCGATTAAGTCCTTCCACATACGGAGCTCGTTTACGCACCGTTTTAACGCTATAATCGTCGCTCGATCGATGCCTCATGAATTAATGAGTTTATTGAAAACTGGATAAGATTCAATTTCATCGTTATGCGACGAAATGGATTGCTATTTATTCGTAGATTTTATCTACTCGAGGGTAACGTTTGTCGATGAAGATCACGTTGACTATGCGTTTTATTCATCGCACATTGTGTAGTTAGCTGTTGTATTCACCACGCGTTATATGGCTACGCGTTGTATTTATCTCCAGTTATGTCACTATGCATAGTTGGCTATTGTATTCACCACGAGCTGTATCGTATGTTGTATTCACCACGCGTTATATGGCTGCGCGGTGTATTTACCTTGCGTTATGTCACCATGTGAAGTACTTTCTACGAGTTGTGTTCATCACGCCTCGCATTAACCATGTATTATATTCTTCACGCGCTGAATTCACCTTGTGTAGAATTCAGCACAGATCGAAATCAGTATGTGTAGAATTCAATGTGGATCGAATTCATCACATGTTGTATTCACGCATCGAATTCACCACAGATCGAATTCACCACGTGTAGAATTTGCTGCACGAATTCACCACATATCGAACTCACCACGCGTTACTAAGCACGCATTGTAATCTCCTAGATGCAGCCACATCGCGTTATATAGCCCACTGATCTATCTCCAGAACGGCAGAACGTCACTTTATCAAAGCGTCCAACAAACGATATGTGTAAGTAGGTTTGCTGCACGCAACAACGCTCTATTTATACGTGTTTGATACGCACTGAAACCGCTCCATTAAATATTTATATTGAAGCACGCACCGTGTGCAGGGGAGAGATTGCAACATTCAAATAGCCTCTTCTCAGCACGATTCGCGTCAATTATTTACTCGAATTCGTTAAAGGTGTCAATTATTTCGATAAGCAGCAAAAAATATTCGAGTCGAAACATTCAGGTGGCACGAATGGAATAAACCAATCGAAATGATCAGAAAAAGAAAAATCGTTCGGCGATGGCAAATCGATGAAAAAAAGAAAGGGGTAAGAAACGTCCGCATCGAGAATGATCCAAGAGATCGGGACTTTGGTGGATCCGGATCCAAGGGTCGAATTCGATCCTGCATCTCGCGTGTCGAGACACGCTTCACTGTCTCTTCTCTCTCGTCGACCATCACCAGTTCTCTCCTCTCTTTCCATCTCTCTCTGTCCCCCGTATTTTCGTCTTCATCGTTCCCTCGCTCTCTCACTGACTCACTTACTTGCTGGAAACAAAAGGAACAACTGGTGTGTGCAGAAGAGTGGAAAGAAGAGAAAGAGAGAAGAAGAAGTGGATGGAAGGAGTCGAGATAAAAAGAAGGAGAGAAAGATTCGTTCTTCTTCTTTTCTAGCTTCGTCTCCGTTCCTCCCGTTCCGATAATGGAAGAGAGTCGTTTCGAGAGCCGCGCGAAGAACGGAGACGAAGCGTCGAGGATAGTAGGAATAGAGGGTGGAAAAGAGAGGGAGAGGAAAAAGAAGAAAGAAAGAGAGGCGCAACAAAAGTAGCTGTGACGCCGTGCAAAAGGAATAAAACGGACGGAACAACCGTGGAGGAAAAAGAAGAAAAAAGCGGCCCTTCGTGGCAAACGCAGAAGGGAGCGAAGAGGGCTGCAAGAAGAAGAGACCAGCCAAACGAACAGGGGACCTCAGGGATGTAAGGTGGAAACTTTTGTGCCTCATACGTGTTCTATGGATTACGATAGAAGGGGAATCTTATTCAAATGCTGTTCTGCATAGCCCTTCATAGGCTATCATGAGTTTAATGATGTAAAGATATACATGCTCTTTTTCATATTCTTAATAGATAACTTATGGTAAACGTATCCATCAGCGATCATTTTCCCACTTTAGTGATCAACTGAGTTATTCTATCAAATGACGCAACATTTTTGTATAATTGCAAAGACTTGTACTGATCGATAAATGGAACATCGGATCACATGTAATTATTATTAAAAACTTTGTATTTCCTCGATGTTGAATTTGACCATTGATTTACTTAGAAACTCAGAGGGACTATCCCATAATCTCTTATCTAAAATCTATATATGCTAATAAAGACGACCATGTTCTTATATGTCGAACAATAGAATCATTTACCTTATGGAGAGTATAGTAGACACGGGTACAACGTAGGTTTCCTTCAATAAGGACAAGTGCAGAGAGATGAACCAATCACCACTTGCCTTCGAATCAACGATTCCGAATTTGAACCTGCGAATAATGACCCCACCAACACGACTATTACAAGCAAACAGTAATAAAAAGCAAGTGATTACGAAACAGCATGTATCGCTAATGTGTACAGTTTCCTGTCATCAATCGACCATGTTGTTAACCGCAATACCAGTCTTCCTAGTAACTCGATCGATCAGCTGCCTCCCGATGCTCTTCAAGGCTGACCTTTCTCCCGGGGAAAATTCAGTTACTCCGACCAATTAACCCAGTCTTAAGTTCCTGGACGTTCCAGCGTGTTGCTGGTAGAAATACGAGACCGTTGACAAATTGAATTCGCCGCTTTCCACGTCCCCGAAACAACCAAAAACTAACTACATTATCAACTGACGAACAGTGAGAATAACCCTTGTTGCTAAGTGACCGTACCAAATGACTCGTAGCAGATTCACGATATTCTAATTAAATGAGCCAATCAATTCAGCTAAATTAGCAACTAGGTGAATTAAATTAGTCAGGTGGCACTCAGGTTGTACAAAGGATCTGCACCATCGATACAATACTTCGAGATTCACTCGAGAGTATTCACTTGAGAGTATTCGAAAGGCAAGAGTCGATGAACCGAAACAATTGTAAACGTCTGTTAACTGGACATTCGGTCGCTACGTCCCTGGACCGTGGCAGAAGAGATCTCCGGAGGTGGTGGAAGTGGAAAGAAGAGAGGAAGAACAAAGAAGAAAAAAAAGAAGAGGAAAAAAAAAGGGCAGAACTGGCAAAAGGGGCAAAACCACGGGCACTCCTCCTGCCCTCTCGTGTCCTCCTGCTGGCTCTCCATCTCTTTGGGTCCTCGTGTAGAGTGTAGTAACGTACAGTACACGGCGAGCAACACAAGACATAGTACCCATGGCGTGCGCATTCGACTTTTCAGCGTTGTTGGCGCACGTGTGCGGAGAAGCATAATGTGCACCGGTTTTGCTTGTGTGCTATAACGCTGTGTGTATATACCTGAGCCACGGTACCGCTTTGACATCATCCTGTACGGCTCAGGTACGGACACAGCCTGATAATCGCCGGATGTCAAGGTCCTCCTTCTTCAACGGTAGCCGAAACTCCTTCGCGCTGCTTTCGACCTCTCCGTCGCGTTCATCCTTGCAAATGGACGATCTATGTTCCCTTTGTCGAATCTTTTCGTTGTATACTGTACATACAGGGTGTTCTTCTCAACTGGACACGGTGCAATATCTCAGGAACGAGTAACTGACAATTATTCACTTATCTTTTATGATGCTTAACTTCGAGGAGCACCATTTTCCTGCGGTCCTGGTCAAGATCGTTATGGACTCTTACGTCTATTTTTTGCGTTATATTTTCCCCTTTCATTTACGAACTTGTGTGCAATCTTGTGCTTCGTACTTCTTCCAAATTTTCGACGAGAGGCACTGGGTGTATGCAGAATTTCGGAGGATATAGTCTTAGGTGTTGAATATTTCTGCACCCTCGAAGGATTCAACCCCGAGAGATCGAATAGCCACAAGAAAATGGCGATTGGACGAAAGTAACTCACAGGTGGTTGCAATTTCGACGAACGAGGTCCATAGATGGAGAAAGATTCAACGATTTTAATCTGTTCTGATGTGTATACCTCTTGTAAGCCTCTCGTCCTACCGATGCTCGTTCATCTGTTTCGTTTTTTCTTTCTTCCCGCTCGATTCCTTTGCTCTGTTCCTCTCCCTTATGCTCTTCCTTTTGCTTTTGTACTCCTCCTTCCGAATGCTATTACGCGCAACGGCTACCGCGGGCCAACACAACTACCGATCGACTCCACCCAGAAGACAACCAACGGGTGGAACTTACAATTAGGCAATTTAAATCGACCCGTTTCGATCGACCAGTTGGCGCTGATATTCGACATGCTCCGTATTAATTTCGTGGCCAATGTAAAAAACGGGCTCACTTCACGGAATTGATTTCATTTTGTAGAAGCTCGATTTAACCACTGTTCTTCGCCCCTGCGTGCACGATGCCTTTCCACTGTACAGTGCCTGGACTTCCTGGAAAATGAAATCAAATTTTTCATTTAATCTATTTTGAAATTTGCAAATTTTCAAATATTTCAATATTACTTAGGAATTGAGAAATTTGTGTGGTTATGCATGGTAATATAAGACGTTGATATAAGGAGGGATCTAACGCGTTGATATAGCACTCATGGTAATTTCATGGGTTGCTATTACATACGTGGAGATCTAATGCGTTGATGTACCACGTGTGGTGATGTATCGCGTTGCTATTCCACGTATGGAAATTTAACGCGTTACTCTTTCACGCGTGGAGGTCTAACCCGTGGCGATCCAACACGTTGCTATACCACGCGTGGTGATCTAATATGTGACTTAACACGTGGTGACCGACCGCGTAGCAATCTAACCTCTGACAACCCCATGTCCCAACGATGGTTCTATCCCCAATTCGCAAAAGTCCTCACAAAAGATGCAATATACCAAGAGTCACCTACAAAAATAAAATTTTTCGACATACGAGCAGCTGCTGAACTTGTGGAGGTGGAAATATATGATATGTATAAATTGATACGAAAAATTGTAGCTGTTCGTTCGGATGTATCGAGGGCTAAAAAGAGGGGCCCATGTGAGTCGTAAAACCATCGGGGACACGTTAATAGCGCAGTCGTGTACGAGGGGATCCTTGGCGTCTCACGTTTTGTGATTTACACGTCGTAAAGGCCACAAAAGCAAGGCACGACTTGTTCATGCGAGTACATACGCTGCCATTCGCGGCCACATTTGGCGAGACTGATTGTGTACTTACACTGCACACTCTCGTGTCTCTCGTCGATGTTGTTCGGCCTGTTTACGTTTAGTTTGACTGGCGTGCGAGGGTGTGCTGATATCATTGGTCCGAGGTCTCGCAGAAATCTCGTTGAAATTGAACGCACTTCTGAGAAGTTTCTTTACTTTTTGTCAGTGAGTTCAGTTAACACCACGCTACCACGTCGGAGACATTAAATATCTCGACATACTTTTAGTTTTTTAAATATTTGTTATCGTTTCTATAAATTGTGATCTCAAATACATAGATAGGAGTATATTTAGTTGGATAATTTATCACGATACAAATGATGGATCCATACGAAATTTATTTTCGTTTCGAACGTTCGTTTGAAATACTCGATTAGCATTATAACCGTACGAACGAACAATTAGCGCGAGCAGTAAATAGAAGTAAGGACAACAGAGGCTCGTTCAAAGTCGATTCGCGTCTATTTTTGCAAAGATTCGAACAGATTTATCACGGGCCAGTAATCTCGTCGACAGCTGACAGACAGTTAAGATTCATTAATGCTGTTGGCAGCGATTCAACGGACACGAAAAAAATAAATTTCTTCGGCGACACGCGCAGAAGGCTCCGAAAGCGAACAGATGTCGATGTGCTATGGTTTCGATCCGTGGCTTCAAAGAATCGGATAAATCGTATATTCTGATCGACTGGTAAGAATCGCATGAATCGTAAATTCTGATCGACTAGTCTGTTGCAGAGGATAAAAATAAAGAGATTAAAAATAGATCAAGAGCATGGCAAATGGAATGCAAGTCCGCAACAAAAGTAGCAAATTCTAATACGAAAACCTGTACGAGGCTGATCATTCCATAATTCTATCGCAAAATAATAAATAAATAAATTAAGTTTAATACTGCGAAGGTAAAAAGAGAAATGGACAAAGAGCAAGCGTGAAATACAAATGGAACCTTGAAACTTGACCTGAAACGAACTGGAGCGAAGAGAGAGAAGAGCGATAATACAAAAATATGTCGTTACAGAATGTCAAGTCCAAGAAGCACGAGAATTCGCCTTAATATTTCAACGACGTTTTCTCCTTGTCCTTACTTCGTTCCGCGACGATTCTCCGCAAACCTCCTCGTTTTTCATCGTCGGACCTGGCCGTTCGCCGCCGCTTTTTCTCGTCTTTATCAAGACGCGATTTCGAGCAGAAATACCCGACGAATTTAAGGCTTTTAATGGAGCAAGAGAAATCAATTCGATCCACACGCCATCGGTGCCAATTCATTTCACCCCGTGCTACCAGTATTTGCTCCTGCCTTATGTTTGAATCAAAGAGGACTTCTTTCGATTATTGGTTCTTTCTGAACATTACGTTTTTGCTCGCCCGATGATTTACACTTCAAATTTTATTTTCAACTAGCACGCTTTGCCACAATGTATGGAATCTAAGGGACCTAAAAGTCTGGATGTAATCCACATACGTTTCACTATTACATAAAATTTTATACTATTATAACAGACATGAGTTACCTAACCTATAAAAGTGTTCGGTCTGAAAGTTAGCAAGTTCTCCGGTCAGTTGAACAGGCTGTATGTAAAGGGAGACAAATCAATGGGAGTCGCGTGAAGCATGTAACTGCGGGATTTCCTGCGGGGATCAGAAATAACAAGGTATCGAGTGTGGTTTAGCTGCGAGCGTTGTATTGATTACGATTATATGAAAAACGTAAGAGGACTCCCCTAGCAACAACAGTGTCGACGAATGTAAACCTAGAAGTGTGCTGCTTAGAGTAGAGAGGGTCTCAGGTGACAGAGGCCGAGACGGTAACAGTCTCCAAGCGGATGATGCAGCAGAATTACCATGCAAATTAAACTGATCCGTTATTTTCGCGTAATATCCATCGTCATCGTTCCCTCGGCTTTTCTTATACGTCGCTTAATTTCAAACGCTTAACGCTTCGACACTGTAAATAGGTAAAAAGATACTTGTCCCGAGCCAGTGTCATCAGACAATCCATATGGTTCTGTTAGTTTCCCGCGTTTCTTGCGGCCTCGTGCCTAATGTCTCGGTATTTTCCCAGATTCAATCTGATACACCGAAAAAACCTCCCCGTCCCGGGGTAATGGTCAGTGCCATTAAACAACTGCGGTTTCGTCTCGCTATTCTCCGAAAGGAAACGGCACGAACCGACTGACGCGACTGGTTGTACAGGAAGATCTACGATTAAACGCTTTGCGCGAAGAGGAAGTGCATGTTTTTGCGGCGATCAAGCGCGACAACGGATAAAAGACAGACCAGTTGTACATTTTACATGACGGACGAGAACCGACCACGGTACCGACTGTTCCTGGAAACTACGACCACAATTGTTTGCCAAGAAACGGGTTATTATTGTTACTAGGTTACCGCTACCAGCTTACTTCAGTAGCAGTACACATTTTTATTTCGATGCTAAGTCTAGTGCAAGCGCAAAGGTAAATATCGTTCCCTCACAAGATGAAACTTGAATTTAAATTCAGAAATAATTATGAGCTTTGCCATTGAAATTGTTTGATGTCCATCCACAGATTTGACATTCAGTGTTGTTTCTGCTCGCATGATAAATGTCTCTACTATTAAAATGGCCTTGCTCGGAGGAGAAGCGCCTGTGCAGCACAAGGGGGCGAATGAGATCTCCAGATCGTGACTAAAAATGGCGATGCAGGTCGAGCTTTTAGCCGAGGGCAAATCGAGATCGAAATGCTCAGGATGATCAGGTGCACTCGTTTTCACGGTCGTCAAAATAAATCTGACGAGCAGGACACGTATATGGTGTCCGACGCATCGTTAGAAAAATTGCTACCAGTTATCCACCTATTACTTCTTGATTAATTGCCGATTCATTATTACTATCGCTTGCGATTTATCTTGCTCTAACAACTATATGATCTGCATTGCGGTGGTCATGTAACTGTCTTTAAGCATTAGTCTAGTTGTATAGATTAGAAATTAATTAAATACATCTTTGAGCCACTGGCGATCATGCAAAAGAAAGATAGGGAAAAAGAGTATACATCAAGATGGTTTGTTTTCTCGTTAATTCTACTCGTCAATCACGAATTTTTTCGCCAATCTTCACGATCACGGTGATTGTTTGGTGGCAACGATGAGAATGGAGGACGCAGAGGATACAGCTCGAGGCTGATGTACGCGCGTTTAATGCACACCGCATCTACATACGCCACAGGTGCAGCGGGCCCTGATGCGTTATTAACTTCGAGCTGAAAAGCATTTCTTAACGTACGGCGAATTAGGGCAGAAGTAAATTTGATACGGCATTAAAAGAAAAATGTATAACAGTACGAATATGAAGATATACAAAAATACGATATATGAATTGAAGGACTAACACGATCTTTCCTCGGAATACAATTATTAAGCCTAGTTTCGAGTTAACCGTAAATCATAATCAGTAGGAGCGATCGAATAAGGTGGACGCAGCAACAACAAAGGCGAGCGTTTCGCTGATGAACTTCCGGAGGCGAGAAACTTCTGTCTGACGTTCACATAGAATCAGAGATACGGGAAGGAAAGGAGTGGAGGAGCCGTAAGCGGTACCGAGGCCTCGGGTAAGAAACCGTAATTGCCAAGCAGAGTGACTTTTGTAGCAGAAATTGCTCTCGTCCGCGATGTGGAAAGCTAGCTACGAGGAGAGAGCGGCAATTCGTGGAGATGCACCGAGGGAAAGAAGAAACGGGCATCGTTGTACAAGAGCCTGGAACTCGAACAAGAAACCGAATTGACCTCATCTTCCAATTGGTCATATTCACCATAAGAGGGATCATTCTCTCACGGTCTCTGATTTCGAACGCACTTGTCAATTTGAATGCGACGATAAAAATCATCGAAACGAGGAATTATGAATCGTTGCGATCAGTATGATGATGGAGGACGCAACGAGATGAATGGTTTACCGGTATCATCGTCAGCATCGCATAGTTCATTAGCGTAATTGCACAGGACTTGTTTATGATCCCTATACGAGTTGTATATATTATCGGATTCGGGAAAATTAAGGCACGCGTGTGGTGGAATAAATAGTGTTCAGGGTGTGTTCGATGTAAAATATTCGGGAATGATTGGGGACTGGGAAGTTCTTCCTTTGAGTATCGAAAATTAGGAGATTAAGGATTTGGGAATTGGTCATTTGGGATTCAGGGATTTAGGGTTTCAAAGTTATAGGGATTTGAGGAGTTAGAAATTGCAGATTTCAGAATTGGAGATCTGGAAGCAGATCTAATCCTCTAGACTCCACATAGAATGATAGTCATTTATCAAAATTTTTCCAAACTGCTTCTCCAAAGGGAAATTGTTCGTGAGAACCGTTTTACCATCATCAAGAGCAATTTCATCGGGTAATGGACTCTGCGGAGAGAATAGTAACTTTGTAGCACTGTATGGGGTGATACAAGAATACCAGCTCACGATGCAGGTCATTTTTCGGTCATCGACCTGGGACGGTAGGGTTGCACGCAACAAAAAGTTTCGTGCGGGCCAGAATTGAGTACCACTTTGTGGCCATACATTAAATCAACCTGGAAAACTTTTGTCGAACGTTTGAGTCTAAGATAACTTGTTAAGAGGATCGTAAAAAGCTCTAACATACGCATAAATTTGAGGAGCATAATTCTAGAACAAAGAACTTCCTTTTATGGTTGACCAGAAACTCTTCAAACCTACTATTTCACGAATATTTTGTAATTTTCTTGCTCGTACGACGACTCATTTGTAAAATTAATCATTCGGAATGTCATTTAACTACCTAAATCATTTGGGTAGTTAATCTTCTGTAGGTGTCAGAAATCTTGTAAACAGTAAAATATTACATATTAAACTTCACGGTTCGAAAGATACAATATGTAGATAGGTAATTATAAGATAAAAGGATATTTTCATGTGTCCTAATAAATGATAATTAAATTCAAATCTTCAAAATGTAAGGTGTACACGCGCTTTGGTTCTACCGTTAAGCAGTAGGTTTATGTAAAATAGGAAACGTGCACTGGCTCGTGAGAGATTTAAATATCCCAAAACGAAGGAACAAAGTAGAAGCGAAGGTAGAGATTTTAAACGGGGATCAACTAGGATAGATATACAATCCCATGGAACCATGCTACGTTAGAAATTCTTATACCGAAGAATTTCCGTATTGCTACCCGACCAATCCGGTTTTGAACCTGGGACATGTTCGTCAGAAGGTAGGGAGAAAAAAACAATTTCGATGCCATTGACGAAAATGATGAGGGACAGGTTACGTGGAAACCAACATAGTAGAACGTCCAGGGAACCCTTTTTTCTTTCTTTCGTAGTTGACCTGAACAGATCTACATTGTGAGTCTCCGCTCGCCTGCAGAGCTCTCCATCTCACGGTAAAACTTACAGATAAAGAAATAATTTTATGGGGTGAAGGAAACCAAATATCGTAAATCGCAAATTGCGTTGCCGAGAACTGATCGCGTCCAACCAATTTCGAATCAATTTTTTCATAGAACAAAGGGTTTAAAGAAAGTACCGTGAATTGACGAGGAAACTCTTGGCACAAAATTGCTTCCCGGAATGCAATTCCCTGGAGAGAAACTACAATTGCTCGAACACGTTGCAACGGAGTCAAGATGCTCGCTTTCTGCATTAATAAAACTCGAAGTAAACGCTTCGCAGAAGGCTGAACCTTTTCTCAACGTTATTTTACGCTTCCTGCCTTCCGAACCGACAATCTTCCCTTTTTTCCGCCTTCTTACGACCAATTTCGCCTTGGTACCGCTAAAATTGCGAATTTCAATTCTCCGCTGCAATCTACCGTGCTCATGTTTCCGTGATATTGACAGCGAATTGACCCTCTCGCTATAACACCGTGTTAAAGTGTTTGAGTCAATATCGTGGTTCGTATTTTTATCTGCGGTATATCCTAGATTTAATACTGGGAATTTCTCGTGACAAGACTAAGTTTTTGAAAATTTAAAAATGAAACCTGAAAATTTGAGTTGGTAAGAAATGGTAAGAAGCGATATGTCAGGAGAAAACACGTAATCGGTATATAACAAATGAATCCCGGCAGCATCATTTATGGCACTTTTCCCCTCTGATAAGACCTCATAATGGATGCAAGTAGAAAAGGGGTCGACGTCTCTTTCGTAAACAGATCGCTTACGCTCAAGGACGTTGGTATAGTACGCACTGTACTACGTGCATACGATTATCCTTTGCAGTGAACCGTGCCAATAATCCTACAGGCAGACTGGTTCGCAAATTAGCATCAATTGATTTTAGAGTAGCTCCAATAAAACGATGATCGTAATTGCACGACGAACTACATACATATCCTTAATGACTCATCAAAATTTTATTTTACGAGACACGCGTCGCATTTGCGGACTGTTCATTCGACCATTTACGTTTTCCTTCCAAATTATATTCTGACTATTAGCTACGCTACGTTTCGATTTCGCGTAATTTTATTTTGGGAATTTAATCAAAGAATCTTTCACCGTAATTATATTTTTCCAATTTAAATAAATAGCAGTCGAATAAAAAATATCGAAAACGGCAATAATATATAGGAGTAATGTCCTTGTATCCCTGGACAATGAATCGATAAAAAATCCATTTCCTGAAGCTAATACCCTTTGAAGTTAGTCTGAATCATCGTTAATCCGGTTTCGTTTCTAGCGAATATCCTTTGCGGATACATCCTGCTATTTTATTTTACTCGTCACGGTGGAAAACAGTTTTCTGTAGCGTCGTTATCACCGGATATTAAATATTACAACGAACTAATTCCCGCCTTTACATGCCGCGTGAACGACAAACGGAGATTCTTGCAGCAGAAAATGCTAATTACCGTTATTACCGCCACTATCCAACGATCGTTAGAAGAGTGAAATTCAACCCTTCGATGATTGTCCGCATGTGCATACGTGAACGATAAGTTTTACCGCCACGTAGCAATTATGCTAGCGTGCAAGAAACTCGAATGATTGATGTCCGTTGCCGAAGCAAGTGTAACCAGCTTTTCTAAATTTTTATTTTACGCACTTATCGAATTCCGTGAATCACGGTTTTATTTCAAGAATACACCGTTCGTTATTGATCACAGTTATCACAATTTCTTTTATGCGTATCATGTATTATCAAGGCATTTTCAATTGACGCACATGGTGCGTCATCAAGTGACGCACCTGGTGTGTCATGAGCTGTAAACCCTGTGCGTCGTTCGGTTTTGTCTATATTAATTCTTCACATTCATTTAGAGTCGTAGATGCCATAAGTTATTAGGCTTTTCCTCTGAATTGAATAAGAAACTACATAAATACAATGCTACTTTACAACCTGTTGACTTTGCATTACTATTTACCGCTGAGTGTATTTATTTTGACGTGTACTGTGAATATATCTACGATACAATAGCCTCAATGTAAGTATGACTTCAAACTCGCGTAGTATTTTGATTGATAGCCACATTCTTATGCATATGCGTAGACTATACTATTACTAACTAAAGTTAAACAGAAATTTAAACGGAAACGATTATGTTGCTGATACCAAATATTATAATTTAATATTAAATACAGAATATAGTACTTGAAATATTATGGTCTATCCACTGTCGGATGTAAGTCCATAAAAAGTCGGAGAGCTCTAATAAGTTTCATCGATATTTAGAGTAAAAAGGGTACTGATCGTTCAAAGAAACCAGATTTGTATTCTCCGTTGCGGTACGCTTCTTGCAACGTAAACCTAACCTCGCTTCTGCCTTCCTGTCCCAGATTAAACGTCGCGTTAAACGAGAAACGGTATAAACAGAAGGCAAGGAAGCAATTCGTGATTTTTCGTCTTCGTTACCCGATATCACCTTTCCCTGCAGCAGCAAGTGGAGCACGTACACAGTGATTCTCCGGTGCTGCCCTCTACGGTTTCCTTTCATTGGCCTCTTATCTCTTCGGTCGATGGTGAATCACCGGGGCCGAACAGAAGAAAGAGACAGCAACGAAGAGGCAGAGAGAGGTCCATGGTGATGCTTAGCAGAAGTGTGTGGTAGTCGTGAAATAACCGAGAGAAGGTACACACACACAGGCGTACCAACGGAGATAGAAGGAGGGAGAAGCAGAAGAAGAGTGGGAGAAGAACCATGGACATGGTGTTGACCGGGCTTTGAACCCTGATCCCACTGGAGTACTACGTCGTACTACGGGGTCCCTTTGGGATTGGTGGGTTTGTTCTTCTTGGTTTACCACACCATCAACCCTGTTCCTTCGTTCCACCCTCTGTTTCGTCAACTTCCCTTCTTCGATACACCATGTGTCCACATAGAATCTAGTATACCGATAGGCTTCCATGAGAGATTGCAAATGTTTACAAACAATTCGTCACCGTACCGACGTGAAAGTAAACGTGCACCAGGAACTTTTCATCGAAGACACGGCAATTAACCTGGATTCCAACGAGCGTTCGAACATGAAGGAAAGATGATAAGGAATAAAAGATCCGCTTGGAAGAAACAAAACGGAGGGACCAAAGCACCAACAACGAGCGTGTATTTTATAAAGAGACACACAGGCGAGCTCCTCGTCTTGCGCATCCTCGAAGGCTTCGAACCACAGCCAACTACCGCTTTGTCCTTACTCGAAGAGGCTGACGGTAGGGGATGGGATGATCCTCGACGATGGTGGGGAAAGAAAGATGAGCAGGGAAGGTGGAGGACCGTTGCACTGACCGGGCTTTGAACCCGCTATGTGGTAAACAACAGGTACGTTGCACCCGTAGCGCAATTTGTAAGAGACGAAACCCGATGAACACTCTTCTTCAGGAAGTCGTCGTACGAAAATAATGCCAAAGACCACTTCGAAAAACGTGCAACTATATCTGCTGCTGCCACAACCCCCATCCAACTTTCCTTCTTCCTTGGTGAATCCGTCAAACCTCGAGGTTACTTTCGAAATTTGTAGTAGGGGGTTTTGACGAAGATAATAAATTGTGAAGCTGGGATGAAAAACTGTTATCCACCCACCCCTCTACTAAGTTTCCTTCTTTCTTTTTCAGTAAAGAAACTGAGATTATTTAAATAAATTGGGGTTGAAAGTTGTTATGACCACCTGGTTTGTTATTGCTCTTTTGCCGAATTCTGAAAAAGATGGCGTGGAAAAATTGAAATTAAAATTTATTGTCACTTTTTCATTGAATCGTATTTCTATCTTTCAATACTTGAAGGTTATTTCTAAATTTGAATAATATCAAGATCAAAAGTTTCAATTATTTAAATTGACAATTGCCGACGCGATTTCCCTGTTTTCATAGTGTACTTTTAATATTCTCTAACGAGGAAGTGGACTATCGGTTCTAATCGGAGGCAAATGGTATCAGGATGGCACAGCGCTGTCGACTTCCGGTTTACCAAGCGGCTGAAGTTTGATTGAATCTCTTTTACGAGATGGCGTAATATTTCCCGTTATCCGTGCAACAATTACGACTGTATGAAACAAATCCATAGCGTACAGAGTTGTGACCATTACCAGGAAGAATTCAAAATCATTTATATCGTTAATTGTGAGAAGTTTCGAAAGATAAACAATACAATTCGAATTTGTTACGTAAAAATACGGAATTAATTTCTGGAAGGCTGTTCGGTGCCCAAAATAGCACATGCCTGAATACGGCATTTCAACACATCACCCAAGGAAGAAATTACCGTGAGTTTACGCAATTTTATGTAAATTTGAATCTGGGTTTGTTGTGAATCGATAATCTCTGCCATTGGGCCTAGTTACCGACATTTTTAGTTCCGTCCTCGACCACCAACTGTCGCTACTGTCGCAAAACTCCCAAGAAATCTTTCTACTAAATCCATTTTTTCTTCTCAATATAAATTCTGTATTAATCGTACCCATTTTACTTTACTTCAATTAATTGTATAATATATGTTCAAATGAATTTTAAGAATTGCTGGGAATCTCTTTAAAATATTTAACAATTATAACGCATATCACAATGGGTAAATAAAATGTTAAGTCCATTTTCGTTAAAAACTCCGATTAAAATACATATTTAAATATTTGCAAGAAGATTGTCCGTTTTCCATACAACGATTCACACGGTAACGAGTCGATAACAAAATCGAGGTCACTTCCGGCTTTCATTCGTGAGACTTTCTTCAACATCGAGTCAAATTGTACAAAAATATAAATTATTAACTTGTTTAGTCACACGAATAACACATTCATAATACGTGTTTCAAAAAATTATTTAAACTTTCCATGTGTTACATACTTTTATAATACTACATTTTGTATAATTTATGCACAAATAATACATTTAACACGAACAATATAGAAGATATCGTTGAATTCGAGCGATAGAATTATAACGGAGTCAAAATAACAACATATGTTTCATGTTGTGTCACGGTAATATTTCCCGAATGCTTCCCCCTCTCTTTTTGTAATAATAAAACAGATATTGGCATTCAAAAAATGTAGCAATCGTATTGGAGAGTCTACGAGCAGAGAACTCTCATTCAAGAATGAACGTCGAAATGTAAGCGTATCGTCTAAAAATACTGTTGGTGGGCCGAGGTGCGCCTAGCAACAGAGATTGCATAGAAGCATAACTATAGTGAACGTGCGTGTTTATACGTCGAGGCACAACAAGGACACGGGTTACGGGAAAAGGAGCCTGACAGACGGACGTATCGATTCGTTTTAAAAACATTTTTAAAATTACAACCCGTTATTAAATTCTACTCTACTAGAAATTCGTGTTTTGTGCATTTTTACTCTTTTTCAATTTTGATTTTCTTTCGTTTAGCTGTTGGTAAGTACACACGAGTGGAACTAAGAAATTTACTAAATTTGTATTTAAAATTTAGGAACTTGGGAATTTGGGGATTTGAAAATTTGTGAAATAGTAAAATTTTGAAAATTGGGAATATCAAAAATTTATAAACCCAAAAGTTCAAAGACCTGAGAATATAAATTGATCTATGATAAAATACAAAAGCATATTGTATGGCTAACAGAAGATGTTTCATATGCACCTCTCGGGGACCAAGACCATGTTTATACTGATAAATATTAAAAAAAGCACAGATTGCAGAAAGACACGTGCAGTTTGAAGTAGTCCATTTTTGAAGCAACGTGATTATAGAGACTCTGCTATCAATATTCCGAGAAGCAAAATAAATCTGATTACCAAAACATCGAAGAATACATTCGTTATTCGAAAACGTATCCATGACTGATTGTAGCGGCTTGAAGAAAGTGTCCGATTCACCAGAGAAATTCTTGCATAATTGCTTGACCTCGATTTTCAGTTAGTACAAGTATGCTCGACAATTTTAAAATTGAAATGATGTTGCATTAATTTTATGCATGTTTTCTTTTTGCCCCGATCACTAATAAATAATCGTAAAATTGATTGATAGACCATAACATTTCGTACGAATTAAAAATACAATTAAGAGAACGCAAAATCAAAGCTGCATGTACTTTGTATTCAAGATGCACAGACCTTGTACCAACATCCTTTGCTCGACGTCCATCTACATGCAAAATCGCGGTAGACGACCACATCGCTTGCATTTCATGTTCGCGTTTAATATTTATACTAATTCGACGATATTTGAATTGTACACTAGTCAAATATGGATACGTATTTAATGAAATCTCGATATGTTTATGATGAATCAGAAAGTTTCCAAAGAAACGTAAAGGATAATTGATATTTAAAATGTCATTTGTATATGTAAATTCATCCCCATTGAAATTAAAATCTTCGTCAATATTTTCCTGTTTTCGCTGCGGAGAAAAGGAACACACAAAGGACGAGCGTGCATTTCAATGCGGCCTCAGAAAGAATCAAGAATAAAGTCAAAATGTCACTTACCAAATGGTAAACACACGAAGAGAACACCTGCCTTCTTCTCGAGTGGGCCTTCTTTTGCATACACAGCTTCCGTTGCACCTGCACCTGTTTCAATTTTTCTCAACAAACAGATTCTCTACACCTTTCCCTCTTTTTCTCTCTTTAAGCGCTGGAAAATTGCGGTAGGATTCAAGGATGAGTTCTTTTATGTAACAAGGTGATACATTTTAAAGGGGACAGTAAAGTCAGCTAATTATTCCTTTACATGAAACCATTTTTATATGGAGTTGGATAGCCATAAATTTGAATATAAGATGAATCTCATTAGTTTTTGTGCGTTTACAGATAACTTGATAATGCACTCTTGTTATATTGCCACTGGGGGATGTAGAAGTTGCAAAGTAATACAAACCAGGAAAAAGAATATAATCAAAGAATTAGAATGCATATGTTATATGGGACGCAAGAGGTGGGTTAATAAAAATAAAAAAGATACAAATATTCATTTCATTTTTTTTTTTTTAGATAATTCGTTTTTTTAATAAACATAGGCATTCACTTATGTAGGTTAGTTCTTTAGACTCTCTTACGATTACGGTTTATATATAATAATATTTATATTTATATATTGTCGTTACACATAAAATTTTTCTTACGCAAATACCAACTGGAAGTGAGGCACTGGGTGTTGTATTTTCTGCTTCCTTTTATTTCTTCGACATTCACTCGCACAGACTATCATCGTCCACGTCACTCGACTCTTTCATACTCCTCTTTTTTCTTCTTTTTTCATTTTTTTTTTTCTGTTTTTCTTACCGAGGCTTTACGTCACGTTTGGGAACGCACATACACATCTAATATACTTATTACAAATAAGAAGTACACGCTAAGTTACGTTTACTGAGATCATACTAATACATCACAGGGTTACATAGACGTAAAGAATTATTCTCTTTTACTATTTTTTCCTTTTTTTTTTTTCTTCCCTTTCGTTTGATTCCCCGATGGCAGACTGTGCTCTGATCCTTTCAGATCTAACGAGATTCTATAGTCGTTCGATTTTTCATCTTCCTTTTTGGTTTCACACACTGAAAGATGTGATTTTCTTCCACTGGTTTACCGTTGATCGTCGCGTTTCGAATTCGAAAATTTAACACGTTACTCTGACTGTTCGAAACCGTTTCTTGTTTCAATCTGACTTTTTATCTGGATGTTTTTAGAACCTTTTTAATCACCTTCGCGTGATTCAGTTTTTATTGCTTCGAAACGTGCTTTTAAGATAAAGATGGCTATAAAATATGGACACCCTAAATCTGAAATCTAAATACTGATAAATGAGTCTGTAACATTGAAATTTCAAAATATTGTACACCTTCGAGTGTCTGTACAGAAACAAGAGTCGGGTCAACGGGACCCTGTATGCGAGGGTTAAAAAGGTTCTCTAAAATTGCGGATAACTGGTACAGAAAAACGACCATAAAAGATACCATCGACTCAATCGTTAATAGCACACTTCGCCCGTGTGAACGACGAAAAAAAATAGCTTGTAACCACCAGTCGTATTTCTGAATGATAATCTCATTGTAAAAGGGAGGGGGATGAGAAAGAGAGAAAAGTGAACGGAAATTGGGGAAAAAAAGAGGGGGTCGTTAGGGGGTACTTCAAGAGGTGTATGGCCTTCGACCAAATTATCGTAAACAAAAAGAAAAAAAAATGTTGTAATAAATCAGCTACCATTAATAAAATCATTATACCATTTAAGATATACAATTATACATTTTACATTTAAACGCATCGCGACGAACAAGAAGGTTTTGGTTCGTTCGAGAAATCTGTGCTTTCGTTGTTGATAAAAAAATAAAGAAATGTAATCCGCGTAATTTCACAGGTAACCGTTCGAAGAACTCCGGAAGCCACGCGTATGATTTGTACTCTACTAAAAATGCTCGATTACTTCCGGTATACCGTGATGCGCGCGAATTTCGAAACAAACAAAGATAAATCTGCCTCTTCCCGTGCCGCGGAGAACTTTGAACGGTTTTTTCTCACGCAATTACCATTCAATGCCTATAAGTCTGATCGTAAAAAAAAAAACGTTTAAAAAAGAAACGAGATGCAATGGAAATAAACAGATGCAAAAAGAGTCCATTGAAAAGCTACGCGAAGATTGCGTTCCACGTCCGTGGTACACATTTACAAATATATACAATAAGTTCCTTGAAATTCATTGCCGACGATATAAATAATGATCCTGAACATCTTCCACAAACTTGATTTCGAACAGTTCCGAATTTTGCAATCCTCGCTTCAGCTTTTCGGATACTGCTTAACACTTTGAAGGTCTCGCGTTTCATTTCTCCGAATTATGTTACTCTACGTGTAAGAAAGATTACCGATAAAATTACTATTCAAACTTCTTATAATTTAGCTTGCAACTTGTTTCACGCCAAAACGTAGTTAAAAAGCGTACGTGGCACTATCAAAGTGTTAAGATTTAATGGGTAGCGCTGAACCTTGTGTAGGTAGCCGGATACCTAGATACGTTTTG
Organism: Megachile ligniseca; assembly: GCA_945859555.1. Classification (NCBI taxonomy): domain Eukaryota; kingdom Metazoa; phylum Arthropoda; class Insecta; order Hymenoptera; family Megachilidae; genus Megachile; species Megachile ligniseca. Next base: position 9,821,475 of record OX243786.1, read on the forward strand.
AAATTTAGAGATTCTGTGGATTTCGGAATTTGGAGATACGAAAATTGTAGTTCAAAAAAAATTGTGATTCTTTGATATGGATATAATAATAGGTACCTGGTTCCTCGCACGAGGGTTCAAAGGAAAATGAGAAGAGGGAGAAAATGAGAAAGATGGGGGATGAAGGAGAGCCAAATACGATACAGGTTCATTCTTCAAAGCTATAAGAACAAGAAAATCGCGGGGGTGATTTGGCATCGGCTGTACTTTCTTAATGTCGTACAGGAGATCAATGCTTAAACATGGGTAACGAGCTGTAACCTAAATCATATCTTTTTCCCCGTTTATCAATCTCGAGATTGGTCTTTTCTGCTTTTACAGTAAAAAATAATGTTGTACAAAATTTCGCGACCGTTTCAAGGACACGGTCAATCGAAACTACCGCGAAATTCGTACGATTTTCTTCAATTTTTATTATAACATCCGTGGATCTCCAATAAGGAGGAAAGATCATTGAAGATTCGCGGAGTTTGAATGTTTTGTAAATGCGACAAATTCGTAGACCAAACTCGAAGAGAAACTGCACTTACGCTTACTACCTAATATCTTCCTTAAAATCTATAGGTATCCTAAAATATATTTATATATTTCTTGTCTCCTTACGCTCATAATTATGTATGTGCTATGACATCATTCATCCTTGCTTCGTTTCAGTGTCGAACGAACAATATATTACATTAATCAATTTCGCTCTTTTTCGCTTTATATACAGGGTGTGTCGTGTAATTGGCGCAAATCAAAGTGTGATTCTACCTGGAAATATCAGTCGATTTATAGTACAAAATTTTCGTACGAGGCTTCCTTTTTGAAGTAATTAACTTTTTTTAATCTGATGTGCTTCTATGAGGAATAGAAAAAAGACCAGAAATATGAGTTTCTTTAAAATGAATTTTAAGAAGCTTCAAGACTATTGTAATTCCTGGTGCTATGTTACTGTTGGAAAGAAAGCCACGTACAAGGTATTACAGTTTTTCCTTATGCAATGGTGTAACTAGGGCCAGTATGAGGTGTATTCGTTTATTATAGACATTTCCAAAAGTCATTTGCCAGAAATCCTAGTTACGTCATTGCCGCCGACTTATTTTTTCAAGTAGCATCATCACCGATTACCTCACACCCTGTATATCTAAGGTGTCCCACATTTCTCCCAACAGAATAAATAAGAACAAGAAGTGTACAAAATACTATGAATGTCCTGTTACAAAATTATAAACCTCTAACTGCAATCTATCCTTCAAAACCTGCAAATTTTACAGCTCTCAATTTCTACAACCTTGTAACAAAAGATTCGTGTGCAACTTTTATACAAGAATCTTGCTCGTCCTTATCGGCGGCAAAACATGAGACAGCCCGTATATAATCTAAACGTTATTCTCTCTATCCTAATGCAAAAGATACGGACACGATGAATTACACATATGTATATATAAAAAAAAAAAAACAAAGAAAAAAAAAAGAAAAGAAATGATAGCAACAACCACGTTGTTTCTTTTGTCCATCGTATCTGGTCGTTGTTATCGGTTGTTGTTGCCGCTTTGTAATTTCCGCACCACGATTACGAAAGTGGTAGAACGAAAAACGTTATTGTTATCATGCGTTCTCGTTACTTCTTTTAAATTTCCCGCCATGGTGCATGGCGGATAAATCTAAACGTGAATGGCACAGCCAACGGACCTAGCGCGTTCTCCTCTGCCAGAGCTTTTCTTCGTCTTTCTCCATTCCTCCTGGCAGCGATGCGTCGCGTTTCCGGTCCGAACTTGATGGAAGAAGACGTCGAGGCTGAAGGAGGAAACTTCAAGGCTCTTAGCTACGTATTTGACCCGCGTTACGGGCGATCTTCTCCGGCGGCTCTATCATGCTCTTCGCGCTACCGTTTAGGCTACGTTTACGACTCTTCATGTAGTCTGAAAGCACACACAAACGAAAAAAATATATATACGTGGGCCACATACACAGGTACGGGTTATTTTTCGACCTTGTTATCTTCGCTGGGCGATTGAATTTAATTGCAAAATTCGAATGATACCGTAATCGCAGTGAACACAGGACGCGACACTTTGTCAATATTAGAATAACGTTCATGATAAATTGATGAAACACATAAGTAAATAATAGAAAATAAATTGCCGTATATTAATTGTTCATTTCAACTTCTTTAATTTGCCAATACTTTCTGAGTATTATGGTTCAAAAATATTCGAGTTATGTTAGTTGCCAAGCTAATAATTCTTTATTCGAGTTACAAGAACACAAATATATTTTGAGATAAAGTGACTCCTCACGTGTTTCAATAAAGCGAATAAGATTAGCGGTTATTGATCTCTTCAATGTCAAATATTAATGCAAATGTCGAATATTTGAAAATACCCGTGTATTAAATTTAAAAGCAAAATTGCTACAAAAAGGTGGAACCTATGCCATCTGTGCCCAGTGAAAATTTCAGTATTTTCATACAGATCGATAAGTTACCTTAGCTAGCACCGTTTCGTAAAAACTATAAAGAAGCATCGGCCGAGCGTGTTTACACGTTTTTGAAACAGTTTTAAATCCGTACGTTTTTTCAATCGTATGCAGTACGGCATGTGGCCTCGCGCGGGAAATCGCTTGAACGATAACCCCGCGAATATAATAATAATCGACTCACGGTGCCCGTTAATTATATCGGTGGTAGCAGATAAGATAAGGGCGAATCATCGCAAAGTTCGTTAGGGGCTTAAAGCGTGCCACAACGGAAGAAAGAAAGGTGGAACGCGGGAGATGCATGCAATTTTATTTCTCCTGTACGCGAACGTTGTTTGCGAACCTTTAATGAGTCACGATATAGGAAGCGTGCACAAAAACACAGTATGCGACGGTCTGATACTCATGACTCATGTCGCTTCGGTATATTCGACATCATAGGAGCCACAAAAACCAACGAGTTTCCCTTCCCCGACACCCCTTTTCACGAACATTTGGCGAATTTCCACGGGGAAAATTCGGCGCATCTGTTCGATTTCCCTGGGTCCGCAACCCTCTGCCTTTTCTAAGCTCGACGCGATGCCACGCGACAGAAATTATGGAGATTGCGGGGGAACAGCTGTGCCAACGATCATAAACCCTCTTCTGATCTGACGACGCAGCTTTTCATTAATTCTCGACCATCGAGGGATTTCTAGTTAACTTTTATTGTGATGTTTATCGTATCTCCCTTTGCCATCGATTTTCAAATTTGAACGTACTATCTTCAAGCTAAATAATTTTCGACGCGAGTTTTCGATTTGAGGAAAGTGCTATGATCTTACAGAAATATTACTTTTGGTATTCTCTACAATTGTACAAAATTTGAAACAAATCAGGCATTCCGAATACCGTGCGCGCTCTTTGTTACTTGCACATGCGCATGCGTGCACGCATGCGCCTTAAGAGCGCCACGCCGGGAAATTTCAATTTCAACGCATTGATTACCATGAAGGTTACCGGCGTTCGACGTTCTTTACTTCACAATTTTATGTACCTTTTATTTGTCGCGTCTCTTATTTCTCTTACTATCTTATAATTCATACTGCATCTTTTTAAATCATGTAACTACTTGGATACGTGATTATTTCTTCAAAAATTCAAGGGTAAAAAAGGTTTGATACGTTCGCAGGAAAGGCGCGCAGGCTTTATCTTTTTATTCAATATTAACTCTACTACTCAGTCAAAATGGTTTCACGTTTCTCACTTTAAACTACACAATTTTTAAGGTAACTATGTATCGAACATTGATATTGTTAGTACAAAACGAAGTTGTGATTAGTAACGACACGAAAGGACCTGGTAAAGAAAAGTTAGAAGTGTTGCCAATTCGCCATTTGCGAATGCGTTAAATACCCAGCAGCTTGAGCAAAATGCGGGTTAAAATCGTCGCGTAGAGCAATCACGATTTTAAATACCGATCGGGTGAGGCTATCCACCCCAATTTTCGAGGGATGCACACGATTGTGAGCACAGCTGATACCCCCATGCGTACAACGCGCAGGAGGCGCACGCGTGAACAAAAGCCGATGCGATCCCAAGGGGTGCACGGAAGAGAAAACGTACGGGGGTGCAAGCCAACCCCATATGGACTGTACAGCTGACCGCGTGGCTCATTAATAACGTACGTTAGGAAAATCAGTCGGCGCCCCCATCGTACTCACGGTTGAATCGAGAGTACGTTACACGCGTGCTCGTTCTCCCATATACTAGAAACTGGTCGAGCAGGGAGAATTCGTCGAAACGGGCCTCACGTATCGAAAGATCAAAACGCGCCTGGTGTATCGATCCAGTTAATCGAATGGCGAGGCTATCGTACGATATTATCGTCAAATAATAACGGTTACAGTCACGCGCAGCACGTGACCGAGTCTATTACCTCTACGGAACGAGCGTTCAAGATAGAATGCTAATTATACGCGTTAGCCGACTTTCAATTAAGTAATTATAACAAATATCGTGTTTCTAATGAATACTTTTAATTCGCTCTGTTTACAGCCGGGTGATTATTAAGACCTTTCAATCAGGAGTTTCTTGGACCGATTAGGGATAACGTCGATTGCAATATCTACTTGGTATCGACAAAAGCACTCGTATCGATATTTGTCTTCCTCTGTTCCAACGGTATAGTCTTAGCTAGAAAAATTAGAAGATATCGTCGTCGATAATAACGCGACTACAAAAAATTAATTTCTTCTGTTTTTGTAAAAATCGATTACACGATATTTGTTCCGATTCGATATCGAGCAGATATAGCACGTAACGACCAAAACTAATCGCCCCTTGTCTGTATCGGTTTTTCTCTAATTGTTCATGCAGTTCTTGCGTACTACGGTACAAACGATTCCGTGGTTCGCGACAAGAAAACTCGACGAATAAACAAAACCATCGTCGCGTGCTCTAATGACGCAAAATGTGTTTACACGCGTGTAAGAGATGCATGCATGCGAGACACATGAGGAGTCACGTCCAGAAATAGTCGCGTCGCGTGGGTGGTGTGCACAGCCGAATAATAAATAGGCGAAAAAAATTAGGGGAAATAGACTGTGAGGTGTAGGCACGAACAAGATGGCCGGGTACGCGAGATTCGAACGGGACACGAAAAATCTCACGCCGGGAGACAACGACAGAAACACCTCTTTCTCGTGAATATTTTCTGTCGTAAAGAAAAAAAAAAATATGTATATTCGAACACACAGGCGATTCCACTGCTTATCTCCACTGTTTTGGAGACTTCCGCAATTTATAAAAAGTCAACTTAATTAACACGTTATTCATGGACAGTGATGACGTGGTATTACGTCTTCGCATATTTTGGAATATTTTTAGGAATTTCTTGCAATTTCGAATTACAGAGCTTCGATACAATGCATGGAAATGCAACCTCGAATAATATGACCGCTAATAAAATCCTTTACTACCGAACAGAATTTTGGATTCGTAGCTCGAATATGCAGAAATGTTTGGCTAATCGATATATGAATTACAAAGAATATTTATCGTTATGCCATCCTTGTTTACGCACGATTATGTTAAATTATCGAACGAAGTTTATCCGTGACAAATAAAAAATGTAAAAAACATATTTGCAGCCAAATTATATCTCGCACTTTGTCATCGAGAACGATAGCACGATAGTTTATCTATGGTAGGAATATTTTTATTGTTCGCAGTAATCCATCTATTTGTTAGAAATCTAACAGCGATAATGGTCAAAGATTAGCGAAGATATTTCCTAGGGACAGAGAAGTTTCGAAAGTATAATTCGATAAGAGAACGGGTTCAATTCATTATTTTTATCAGGTGCTTACGTAATTACGTAAATTGCAACGACCTTGCCGGTCGGCGAATTAGAATGACCTAGGCTATATGCTTCCCGTATAAATAATGCCAGACAATTTGGACAATGCGCGCGTCGATCGAGCGGAATAATTCGTAACATTACGAATTGCGTAACATTACGCGCGATATAATGAACAGATTAGCGTTTTTGGTGGCCGAAAAAAAGTATACAACCACGATATCGTAAGCATCTCGTTTCTTTTCGTCTTTGGGTGAAAGGAAGCAAGAGCGTAACACAGAAAGCCATTGTTTTGAATGTAGTAAAATTACAACGCAGAAAAAGGGAATAGAAGAAACATGGAAAACACTTATCGATACCGAGAGCAACCGGTTCAACTTGAAAACAAGCCGTTCATTCACGGGCGAGCAGTTGGTCTTTCTCGTTAACCCTTTTTTACTAGAATTTTCTATGTTCGAGAAAAATGACGAAGCCCTTTCACAGATATTTCTATGGGGTAATAAATGTTGGATACAATATGTACACTGTTTACGTTTATACTCGGTGCGTTGTAATTCACTTGTTACGATGCATGCAAGTCATAGTGCATAATAGAAAAAGCGAGAAGTTTAGAATCACCGAGTGATGGTACTGAAATATTAATAGCATCGTACCGATAATATAAAGTTGAAAATCTTGGCATACTAACAATTATACATGGATCATTATTGGATAAAAAGAAAAATAAGAGGTATTGATGCTTACCGGTTATGGTGGACTGTTTCCTCGTAGATAAAACAGGGGTAGTTTGTTCGACAATATACACCTTCTTGTCTGGGTCAAAGTCGAACATGTCGTTCATGGTGACTTCTCCGATTTGTGGTACTCTGGGTTCCTGAGGTGGCGTTCTCTCCGTTTTCTGGAGGATCGGAGTCTTCGGAGATTCTTTACGGAGGATTCTCGTGGTGGGCGAGGAATCCCGTACCTTTCTAGGCGTGCTAGGCGCGTGTTTCCTTAAGTAGGGCATACCTCGTAGGGCATAGGGTTCAGGCACCACGTCCTGCGACGTGACCAGTTCCCACTCGTACCTCGAGTTGGCTTTAGGTATCTCCAAGTGAAAGTCGAATCCCCATCTCTCGGCGTCGAGCATCGATTGAGCGCGAAGTTCCCGTTCTGCCAATGCACGAGCCGCGGCGTGATCGACGGGTCCAAAAAGGTCCCTTCGAACACGGGCAAGGGCTGCTCTGCTCGGCACCGTTCGTCCTCCACCTAGATTCCTACTCATTTCCGTCATCATCACCGGATTCAACACTCGAGCGCTCATATTTCGTTAGTCTTTTCCCGTCGGCAACGTCGCCGTCCTCCTCTCAGTTACCAATAACTAACCACTCAGTTTTTTCACCGGCAAAACAGCTTCCCTTTCCACTCGTCCAAAGTCGAAACTTCGTTCAGCGTATTTTGGTTCGTGTTGTGTTGTTGATCCGGGGCACACCGGTTCACACAAATCAACGTTCAAAATTGTTCTTTTTACGCACCGTCTCGTTCACGGAGATGATTCTTCCAGGAATCGTCCATAGAACGTTGAAATACTCGCGGCTCGCGAAAACGTGGCAACGTTGTCGTGGCGCGACCCACCGAATTTCGAATGGCCGTGCTTCTCAGCGTCGCTTGGCGACTACGTTACTCGTTGACTTGCTTACGGACGCGACCGACACTTTGCGACGATGATTTTTCACGGCACACATCCGTGAATCGGCGGATATATCTCGAGACGGAGTATACACACCATCGATGAGCGTGCACGACAAAAACGGAAAGTTTGGCAACACGGTGATCACACGCTATTGCGCACCACGGAGCGAGAGACAAGATATCAAAACAGTGATGATAAATATCTCCGGTTTTCTCACGGTTCGGTACATAGTTTCACGGTTACCAATGTTTAAGTAACTGTCAATGATCGTATAGTGAAATTTCCTTTTAGCAGCTCTTTTTGTTTTCTTCACGAATTGATCACCATAGCCCGCGGGAAGAACGATCCGGCAACGTCGCACGCACTTGCGCGTGAGTCTCCAAGCGTGTGTTTCGATGTGTGTTCCCGCTAAGATTACGAGGTTGTTTTTCCAGATTCAAAACCGATCGCTTGGCGGTCCTTTGCCTTCGCGATGATCACGAGTCCTTGTTAGATGATGCACAAACATGTATCACTCTCGAGATCGGCACAGAAAATAATATTTCACGGTAAACGTTATTGCACACGGCCCGAAAGCACCAATATGCTGTCCGCGAACACGGTGGGGAGCCACTGGAACGAGTTCGATACCGCGTACGATCGAAACGAAAACGGTATCGCGATTCCCGCCAAACACACGACTGTCAAGACACGCGCGTGGTTCCAAGTTCGGCGGAAGGTCGTATACGATTGCGCAGTTACGTTAACGCTGACGAGGTGCGTGCGTGCTCTGCAACTCGCCGAGTTGCGCGAAGACACGTTCTATACGGTTAAAGCGCTCTCTAGCGACTGAAGCGTGCGCCTCTTGCTGCAAGCGACCAAGCCTCCGGCCGGCTCGGCCCTCTTCGGTCATGCTCGGTTCGCGTTCGGCTGTCACCCCTTTTCCCTCGCTGCGAAGAAACGAAATAACCGCCATTTGCACAGTATAGTCCGTTCGACTCGAGCGCAACACTCGGAGCTTTGAGAATACGTACGTCCGAGATGGTTGTACAGTTATTGGCCCCTTCCACGGCAACATAAACGAGCAGAATGCTGATCGTAACCATTGGACGCGTCCCAGTATGCCAACCTCTGCGCTGGGTATCTTCCAACTCTGCTTCTCTGCGTTGGACGCGCTACCGAGAAGTTAGAGGTAGCACCACGCATTTCCTCTTTTTTTTCATGCTTATCCCTTCGCGTCAAATTCAGCAACTCCGTTCATCTGACCGTAACTGAAGGTTGAGGTTCCATGAAAAATTCTGCTTTCGTAATGATTATGTCTCTATTTCTTGCGTATCTGGTACTTATGGTACCTGACAAGAACTGCACCATTAATCATTGAGTGCTTCATTTTCAAATTTGGGTATTTCTTCGTCTACATTTCTTCTTGCTTCGTACGAACGAAAAATTACTAAAGCGAAAGAAAGGAAATAAAACAGTTTGTGTTGTCAAAGGGGCGAGAAATAAACAAGTCCAACTTTCAAAACAACGGCTGTAATCTTATCACGGACACTCGTACGTGCGTTTATTCGACGGATTTCTATGTTTGCACGGCAATACGTTACGCACGGTGAATTTATTTGCATATTATTCGGATTATCGTCAACATTTATTTTAACTGATAGAAGCTATTATACTCAAACACCATTGGTTACAATTAAAATACTCTCCTTCCTCCAAAACCTGAATGCGAAATATTATCTCGTATTAATAATTCGGTGAGGTGAAAAGCAAAAAACCAGACGGAACAACTTCCATATTTACTTATACCGTATTTATATGCAAATGAATATATTGCATTGGTCGTCCTTTGCATCTTTTTTCATGCTGCAATTTGCATTCTTAAGTTGTTTATTCAAAGAAATTTTGTTTAAGCCAGCAAGCTTAACTTATTAACAAATCTTGATTTATTAAATTTTATGTGTCTCGCAATTGACGCTCCTCGAGCTGCAGCTGTTTGCGTTCAGACACCGTTAGGGAAGGATACGAGATCAACAAGGCGAATCGACACTTTTCAATGATAATTGTCAATTTACCTCGTTGCTGCTCTCGTGGCCTGAATCGTTTATGTGCCTTCTGTAAAAGGCAACAGGGAAATGGTTTTCTATCGTGCACGAGATAACTCGCGTCGAGTAAACTGTACGCGGACGAACGTCACGACCAATCAGAGAGCTCATTCGCCACGTAACGCTCAACGGTGTTAGTGTATGTATCCGCTCGACACAGTATGGCTGACCAAATGGCGCCACTGTGCTTGCGCGCGAAACTTTCAAACGTTTGAATTTGTTGAGGTCGAGAAAACAATTCTATCTTCGGTTCTTTAACTTAGAATTCTAAACAGGGATGATAGAATAACTCGTGACTCGTATAAAAGATATGGAAAGGTTTGTGATGGAGTTAATGAAACATTTTTATTTGGACTGAGAAATTTTGGGGTTGTGAAAAGTTGGTGATTTAACGATTGGAAGAGTTAGGTATTTGGGTTTTGGAGGTAAGGAATTTACAAATTTGGGAATAACGTCTGGTGGATATTTGGGAATGAAACTTGGGCTTTTAGCAATTTAGGGGTTCAAAGGGAGTTTGGGGAATGAGACATTTGGAAATTCGTGGATTGGGGAATTTAGGAATATCAATAATTAGAAATTTGGAAGTTCAGAGGGGGACCCCTAGTTACCCATCATTATTTAAAGAGATGGCTGATAATTTTATTCGATCACAGCGAGTAAATAGAATTGTGGAAAGAATCGTAGAAAGATGAAGTAAAGGAGATTCTCATGAGAGGTGTGGGCCAACCGTGTTGTGGGAAATGAAAATCCCACGCAATATTCAGGAAGTGGTGAGGGTGGCACCGGATGCATCTCAATGAAGGGGAGAACGAGCGAATGAGTCGCGTAAAACAATCCTTTTTGCAGAGACTGTGCCGTCGTCTCTCTTTCATCTGCGGTTAGGTGTAGGTACCCGTTTAGCAAGGTATTTCGTTGCACAGGTGTTCTCTCATGGCTTGACGTGGACGAAGGACGGAAAATAAACACCGTTTCCTTCTATATAACGTCATCTCCCCTTGCTTGCATCTACTCGACGATGAGCCGTCCTAGATTATTTATCAAGGAAACCCGTGTTTATACAACCTGAATAGAAGAGACGGCCGGAAGACGCGTGGCTGCATCTGCGTCCGCGTGTTTACCAACGACCGGAGTCACCTGTTTCATCGTTCGTAGAATTTTCGCTATCAAATCCGTGTTTATCGTCGGTTTTATATTATCTCGTCGCGTGCACGACACTATAAAATGAAAATGCAACGGTGACGAGTCACTTTTTTGTGACTCAAGGCAACCGGGATCGCGGTTACCATTAGTTGATCTCGCACGTTTATGTCACGGTTCTTTAATGTTCTTCGGGACACGTTCTTTATCGAAAAAATGATCAGCTGTTTTATTACACTTAACAGTTTTATGATTACAAATTCTATGCAGCTACTGTCACTTTCAAGTTCTTTAGAAATATTAGTACCAGTTCCCGTATGCTGTAGAATTACTAGTTTTTTAAGTGCAACTAGTAGAGTAGGTACAAATAAAAAAATGGGGATGTGGAAAGTTGAAATCACGAAAATATATTATTTAAAAATAATTTTTGTCAAGAGATGTATCGTAGTAGCGATAGATTTGGTGACCTTCAGAATCTCTCGTTAACGTTGATTGAAAAAGAAAGTTCGTCAAGTTGGGAAGGTTCAATGGTCCGGTGGAACAATGAAGCTGGTGCACGTTGTACGCCAAATATCTTTTGTCGTAGTCGCGATTGTGCCCACTTCCGTGGGAATTCGCGGAACGGAAGTGCAATTTCTGGCAATGGGGTACACCACCATCGTCGTGACCAGCTTCCATAGTACGAGCAACGCGAAGAAAGAGAAAAATAAAGAAAAAAAAGAAAGACGAATCAACGATTCTTCAGAAGCGATGCCAGGTGCATGAGCTGCCGTCTCACGAGAACTCGAGATTAATTTTAAGAAATCGTGATACTCGTGGAATCGGTCGAGATTGGTGTTGGTTTCGGAAGAAAAGCAAAAGAAGTTAAATGGTAGCTTAATGCGATTGTGTCTGTAATTACAGAACGTGTGAACATTTATGTAATGTGGGTTTCTGTCTGAAGGGGCTGGACGTAGGAAGTTACGCGTTATATCGCCACGAAAGGTAGAAATTCAGGATTTTAGAAAGTTGGGAAATTTGGAGTTTGATCATTTTGGAATTTGGGAGTTTAGAAATTTGTGAACTTGAGGAACGGGGTTTGAAAGTTAGGGAATATTTTGTAATTGAATTGTTATAAGTTCTTTAATTTCTTTTTCGTAGCAACATGCGTGCATACATTTTGTACCGAGTGTATATACTTCGTCCCATAAGATGCACCCAACAGATGCGTCATTCTCGTGTCTAGAAATTAGGTCGTGCATTCTCGAGCCATATGCTCGAGTATATCCAATTGGTCCGTATGAATCTTATAATTGCAGCTGTTTTATTTTATCAACGTAAGCCGGGTGTAAAAGAAAGTAACGTCAACCATTGATTTATAAATTGATAGATAAATATATTACTTTCATTTGTAAAAAGAAAAATAATAATAAAGTACAAAGTCGCCTCGTATAATTTATTTGCATTATAATATCATTCGTTAGTCGATCACGTGTATTGCACACACATTGAATAAATATATTAATACGTTACCAAATTAAATAATCGTTGTAAAAGTGATACAAAACTACCTATAAATAATACGATAACAAATATCACGTTTTGTAGATTATCGAATTGTTAAGAGTCAAAAATTTCTCGTTTTTCGCGTTAAAAAGACAATATTGTCCCTTTGGTTTACTAGCACTGCGGACATTCGATACCGTTCAGTCTGACTAGACGTCTAATAACAGGCTAATTAATAAGCCTTCGATCGTTAACTTCTATTCTCAATTCACAATTGTCGACTTGCAAAGTTAATTTCACTAAAATGTCCCTTCCGATCGAATGAGTAAATTCTCGTTTTTCACGACAAAGGATGTCACGTAACGCGTCTCACGTACTGTCAGTCATGTTTTCGCCATCTCTGTCCTCCAAGTGTTCCTCCATCGTAACGTCGTCATCCTGCGTGTCCTCTTCCTGCATCGTTCGCAAATTTTCTACTCGATTGCTCGACTCTAAAGGTGTACTGATTTCATTTCCGTGTTCGTCAAGCTTCACCCACATGTAACGACCAGGTAGTGGTTCTTCCTTCTCGAAATCAAAGTTCCATCTCTCCTTAGCCTGTGCACAAACGAAGCGTGATATTCAAACTGGGGACAAATGATTAATAATTTCGAGTTAAAATCCTCATGTCACTTTATACACTACTTTGCAATAATTCTTTTACTCTACTTTTAATTTTAGTAATTTTATGTGGTATCCATTTAGTAGCCCTTGCTACATAGTAGTCTTCTCTAGGTATATAATAAAGATAATTGTTAAAAAATATTATATATAAAGATTAATTACGTTTTGTCGGTTTTTTCGAGCCTCCTCGTAGAAACAGTTTGCGATGTTGTCCTCGACACCTGAGTTCCGTCCTGACTCACCCTCGTTGTCGTCCTCGTCATCTTGGAAGAGTTTTCTTCGTGCACTATGACCTCTTCTTGACTCTTGCATGTCGACGTTTGGATACTGTATCGTGAGCCGAGCCCTTCACAAAGTTTGCAAACTTTAAAAAATCCTCTTCGCATAACAAAATGATTAATCAGTTAGGTGTTGCGCACAGTTTAGCATACGTAGTACTGTCTTCACAGATAGCAGTTTGCATTGGCGTAACTAGATAGAAACTGGGGTGGTACTGGGTTCGTGAAGTATGAATTATTGGGGTGTTCAGCATAATTTTCAAATTCCCAAATTTCCAATGTTATTAATCCTCGAACCCCAAATTTCTAAAATCTAAAATTTGCAAATTTCATACTCCCTAATTTTCAAATCCCTAAATCCCCGATTCCCAAGTCCCCAAATCCTCATATTCCCAACCTCCAATTCTCAAATCCCCAAAACTCCAATTCTCAAATCTCCAAATCCCAAATCCCCAAATCCCTAAATTCCGAAAAGCCATTCGAACACATCTGATATGGGTCATTGACACCATCAGTCAGGGTGCTCCACCCAAGAGAGAAATCCTAGTTACGCCAATGATTCTTTATGGTTTGTAAACAATGTGATATGCTTCGAACGAGTTAATGCAATGTGGAGTGCGCGAGTCTAGTCGCGAGTGACAGTAAAAAGAAAAAGAGAGATAGCGAAAGAGAAACCCGTAGCACTCTCGGCCAATGTGCCGTTGAGCGGATGTATTGGAATGCATATCACTTCCTGCATGAATGTACGGCCGCATACCGGATAATAGTTATTATTCCACGTATAGAGGAGATGAACGTTCGCTCGTATTGTCAAATCTTCAATCGCCAATAGTCCTGTAATCTGTCTTTCATTCGTCGAACTAAATACGACTCTACCTTGTCAAACTTTTGTGACTTCTACCTTTTCAAGCATTGTCTACTTCTCACCAATTTTCTGTTTTACGGAAGCTCTGAATGAACAAAAGAAGTCACAGAAATATAACAATTTCCTGGTTACATTGTTGAGAAGTTAAAAATGAATATAATAAAATATTTAAAATATGCAATGCTCTTAAAAATAGGATCAGCAAATTTTGAAATAGGAAGAGAGAAGAGGATATAAATCATGTGATAAATGTAGATGTTTGTAGTGGTTACGTTTGACTGACTTCAAGCTAAACGATAATCAATTATCGCGCTCGTTATCGCTGTACTTCACTGACCTATACGTAGTTGATTGACTCAAGAAAACATCACGACGACTAATTTCTTCCTCATAAACTACCGTGCAAGACAACCGAGGAGAAAAGAAGAAAAACACGTGTTTACAAGTGGATCACATAACGGATACATTGTGATTCTTTTCTGGTAATATAGGTTTGTGTTTTATAGAGTTCCAATGAAATTGCAACGACGTCTGGCAAGGCTACTGTACGGTGTTTTCATGATGCAAAAGTTAGCGGTACTAGGTTGTGTCACCACACGATTTGTTTCCTTACGCGATCACAAACTGGTTTCGTATCAGAACTTTCGCTACTATCAAATAAACCTCGAGCTTGCTTAAGCAGCGCTGAATAATTACCAGGGCAGACGAGCAGGTGCTAATTTTCACTTAACACGCTTTGCGATCCTCCACACGATTACAAAGTTACGGTACAAAAATAGAGCAAATGCGAATAACAAAAATAGAGTCTAAAGTTTTCTCAAGATCATACTTTTTAAAATGCAAAGAACGAATTAGGTTAATCACGTTCGTTGTGGAGTTGAAATTTTGACGGTACTCTCACGTCATACTCAATTATTCTTAATGTTATGATTATTTATATTTATTTTATTCTCCCGGTGCGTTGATCTTGGTTCGCAGCGAGCATGTTAATTCAATTGGATTGTGCGTCAGCCAACCATTTAAAGGCTAATTATTCGCAAACGCTGTCAGTACCGTCGTTAAAACTTCACAAGGTTACTTCTTTTCGTGGAGTTCGCTGTCTAATCAACCAGACTATTGCTAACTGTATAAGTACGAAACCAATTATTTGCTAATAACATCATACCCTTGAATCGAGTACTCAGGTACTAAAGCTACATAAGGTATGAATTCTCAAATTAAGAAGTTTCAAAATTAGATTAGAAGTCTTGCAACTTCTGAATGATTACAAAAGTGTATCTTATGACACACGGTCAGCCGACGTGTGAACGAACCCTATTGTAAATATGCCTTGCCACGGTGCATGTACCGTGTTAAATTAAATGTACACAAAACAAGAAACTAACACTTTGAACGTTCGAGTTCATGAACAAGATATCTAACACCTTTCCTAGAATCTGAACTAATTCCTTTCGAGAAGAAATACGGTAGTCACCGCGTGTCCGGTGGTCAAGATTCATACTGGCTATCATGCAAAAGTTGTACAGGCTAACCGATAGCACTCACATCTTCGGCGTGACCTTCATCGTCCAACTGGCTTGATAAGGATATCTCCCCAGATAATTCGCGAATTAAATCGTATCACAGATTATGGCACGTTCACAATTAATAATTACAATTCAGTGGAGTTCCATTTTAGCGACGTTGCACTGTCAGCTGGCGAAAACTTGTCTTCGGTCTCGAATAGCAACGCGATCGATAGTATAGCATCGTTTTCGTCGGGGGTGTGGTGCGGACTCGCGGCAAACTACGAGGGGGTACTTTAATGCGCGCGCACACGCGCGCAACCAGAGATACTCGGACAATGCGCATTCGCACGAGTATCGATATTCGACACTTCGATATTTCAAACGATATTCCATCAGCCTGCAATCGTATCTCTCTGTCGTTTCATCGTTATACATAGTTCTACATTTTTGCTATATGCCGCAATTAACCCCTCTGTGAATTGCTCGAGGCTAACAGACCTGAAACGAGTTTAGACTTTCACACACCTTACTTCGCACGATTATAATGATGCAGGTTAGAAATCTCCGCTTATAACACTTTTGCAGAAGGTTCCAAATTTGCAAAAAGTAAGTGTGGCTGACACTATCAATTGAATGGAACTTCTCTATATAGTTTCTATCCCACCACACTCGAAAGAGCGTTACAACCTTTGAGTGTTATGACCTTTGAGCGTTATGACGTCTTGGAGTACACGTGACCAAGTAACAGATGCTTCTTAAAATGTCCCCGTAGTCTTAAAGCACTCAAAACGATAAAATAGTATTTACATTTCACCCATTGTACCTTTCACCCATTTAACAATTAATTTATACCTCAGACATGGTATATTATCAATCCCTAAATGTTCTCAAGATTATTAAAAATAAATATCAAGGATATTGAAATATTGATCGTTCACCTGTTGCGAAGGACACAATGTCAAACGAGGAATTTTCTCGGCCAACTCACATGAAGAAAATAAAAATAAAAAGCGCAACGACGAACGAGAGAATCGCGTGTTGCAGCTGGTGCAACGTTTACACCGCGACTGGCGGAAAGTCAGAATAGTCACTTGCATCCCAGGTGCAGCTGACTAGCCTAGATTTTGCTTGCAGCCTATTACTTGAGAGCAATGGACGCATGCGCGAATATCCATTAAACGAATACTTCATTGTACACTCGTTTATCCCAGAGCGTAACACTTGTTGTCATTCCGGCTGATGACATCCGTTCATAGAAAGCGCCACGTTCTTCCGCGAATCGATAACGTTCGAGGTAGACGGAAGGAAAAAATGAGGCAACCTATGGATCTTCGGGTCGTTCTCAATCATTGAACCTTTCTCATTTGGAAGAACTTTTTTACAACGTATGCAATATTGATAGAGTTTAGCATTTTCTGAATTTTTTTTTTGAATTAAAAATAAAACCGGTATCAGACCGGTTTGGGAGTTCCACTGTTAAATTTGTGGTGCCGCGGTTTCTACTAAATTTTACAAATAAAAACTCTAGGTCTCCATTTTTATATTTAAGGAGTCGACTCATCTGACGAGAAAATATGTTGACTTTTTATTGCAAACAATTTCTATATACAATAAATTATACTGAATGTTTAAATACAGTCTGCAAAAATTTGATGCAGATACGAGTTTGAACCGATTGTCCACAAAATTATCATGAAATGCAAAGGTATTCGGAATTATCTGATATCTGTTTCCAAGGAGCCACCGATTAATCGTTCGATGAATGTAATTCGAAGTCATCCGTCGATATCATTGGACTGACACGTCGAATTATTTTCGAACAATAAAGCCGATAATCGAAGAGTGATCAATCGATATTTTTAGAACAATAAAAGGTTATCTCGATCGAGGATACATATTTGCCAAAGAGAAAAACTGAAATGTTACCGTGAGAGTTGTATCTAGAACGGCGGGAAATGGAATGTTAGGAAATTCTCACATAGGTACTCTCCGGAGAATTCTTGCGATGGCTGTAAAAAAGAGTTGCAGCCGAGAACAAGCTTCTCGTAGCATCCCGACTCTCGTACACTTTATATTTGATTTCTTACTTCACTCTTTCCTGATTTAATTTCATCTTTACATTTTATAGGGCAAGATTCTCGCACCTTTTTAACACACTTGTATTTACGTGTATTTTTTATTTAAAAAAAATCTTTGATTTTGAATTGACGAGAGATTATGTTGAAATGGAAGAGGGTTAAGCTAGATCACTTTGTAGTTTGTAAACGAGCCAACTTTTAGTCCAAGAAATCTAAGTCCGCGTAGAAAAATCATTGATCAATCTATACACGGAAGTTGACCATTTGGAAAGCGTCCAGGTTAAAGTTTGCAATGTTCACAATGTGTAGCTAAACGTTGGTGCGTGTGATCGGCATGAACATGTCTTGCTTGACGAGCGTGCCTGATTAATATTAACGCTAGAGTATCGAACCGTTACTAACCAAAAAAAGAAGAAGAACAACTGTAAACGCATATTTCTTTTTCTCACTAAGCCTCGAAACTCCCGTTCGAATTAGTTCCAATTGGATAACAATTTGTTTCCTCCGTCGCTTTCGCCCTTGAAAATTTCGCAATCGCGAGGTATATGGTCCAAGGTTATCGAAAGCGTACGAACAAATGTAAAACAGATGTATTACGTTTATGTACATTCCCAAATTTCTACACCCCCAAATTTCTAAATTTCCAGTTCCTCAAACCCCCAAATGAATAGTGAGAAAATGATGTTCACAAGTTTGCAGAATCTGGATGAAAGTATTATTTTTTAGAATAGGGTAAGAAGGTTAACGAGTGTGATATGGTTCCGTGACTGCATAGAGATTATTTCTGTACAAATACGTCTTACGGATATCAAAATCGCATTTACCTTGAACAAGTCCTTAACTCGGTTCGTTATCTCAGTCGCATTAATTGCATAGCTTTTTCAGTATCGTTCGAGTGTATCGTGTCTTATCGTCAGTCCATTTTAACCTTGTTTAATATTATCAAACAATGGATTCCGTTTAATATTTGAGTGGTCATCGTATTTACGTCAAAACGATGTTGCTTATCCCCTCGAACATGCAACGCGTTTATCTTGCGGACTAAAGTCGTTTCACCAAACATAATTGACGTATCGATAACAATCGTTTAGACTTTAATTCACGGTTATCGATTATCGAAGGAACGCGATAAATTTTATTGAAATCAAGTGCAGTGTTAATGGAATTATACATCGAGTGTTCGTATCTTATTTCAAAGAAATGTTTTTCATTTTGAAATATTGAAATGTACATTGTAATAAGTAAATTTATGTAAAAATTCTTAATTTATGTTCACTGCAGTTAACTTGATTTAAATGTTAAATTCATCCATCGATACAAATGCATCATTTGCATCGTTCGCGATAGTTAACGTGTTATTGACTTGAAAAGCGTAATTGAAAAAAAGATTCATAAAGAATAAAACGAATTCCATGGTTTCCATGAATGGAATGCATATTCATTCATTCCTCGAGAGCAATCGCCGATGCACGTGTAAATTTCGACATATGCTAAAATCTTCCGTGCCAACTGTCGCTTCCTGCGTGTATCCACGGACCTTGAAATATATTCTCGCGAAAAGAAATCACCTCGGTCACGCTTCGTTCAACCAGGAAACTCGTATTAAAGAAAGTGGCCCGTAAATATAGGAATGAAAGGAAGGACGGAAGGGTAAAACTGTCTTCCCGGATTTTTTCTTATATTGCGACCAGGGGTTGACACTCGAAATTTCCTGTATTTTAACCGAATCTCTTAATAGAATTTTAATTATTTCAAATTATTTCTGGAAATTTCAGAATTTGTAGATTTAATAATTTGAAAATTTAAAAAGTTGATTTAAAAATTTGTATATCAAAAGTGTTTTCCAGACATCCATTATATGGCAATATAACGCATGACAATATAAGTCCTATAAAATCCCTTTCCAAAACCCTGCGACACACAATGAAATGATACAAAGTTTCATTCGAATCGTTCTTTTTTCGTCGAGTTCCACGGATCAGCACTGATTTCCCTTTTTTCAATCATCATTCTCGTTATTCTTTTTTAGTGTGGCGTCTGTCCTCGGTTTCTATAAATGTCCCGCCCTAACACGATGTCGAGGAGACAGATTGGCCGCACGTGAGACGACGCTCGCTTTCCTCCTCGTGACTTTTCGTCCCTGGAAACACGTCGGTCGGATGAAAACGTCCGACAGGAAACGTTCTGGAGGACGTTTGGAATCGAACGGGCCCTCTGCAACGCTTCTACCCACAGACGTTTAAAACGAACCGGCCACGCACGAGAAGGGAGTGATTTTAAGGGTGTCACCAAGCCGAACAGTCTGCTCTCTAATGGATGGGGTTCGTTGCATTTATTTCCCTTTTTTTGTACGGATGACTCGGTAGATTGGGGGACTAGGTTTGTTTGACTTGTCTGCCGGACTTGTACAAAGGAGTAGAAAATGAGCAAACGTGTTTTCATCGAGTATAATTTTGTGTGGTATAGATTGAACGTACATTAACCCTTCTTTGGACACTGGAGGGGTGACTGTACTCGTGAATATTATAAACTAAATTTTTATCTGATATTGTACTATAAGAATAAGGAGATATTCTTGCTATCCCTTACATTCGTGTATGAAGTATAATTTCGTGCAACGATCGTAGGTTAATCATTTAGTGAGATTGAAGGGGTAGTTCTCGTGTTCAAAAATCGACCTTGTAACTCATATTCTTATTTTGCTGTTCAAATAGAAATTCCTTGCTTTCCCTTTCGCCTGTAACTTTATGATACAACGGTAATCTGAAAATAGGTTAAATGTTACGGAGAGTACACGGGTGTTCGAGTTTTCCGCCGATTTCACGGACGAAAATAGATTCACGTAGGTCGCGGACGCAGCTGCGGATTTCTATCTACTATTTATTTCGTGTTCGCGCCTCGTTCGTCCATTTGAGGCAGGTCAGTGACGTTGTTCGCTGCCCACGTATCGTGTCACCTAACAAACGACACTCTTCTACGACGACGTTTTTCCGTCGCGGAATATACACAAACGTATAAAGGAAGTCGTGAATTTTGCAAATTTTACGATGACTCTCCGCACTTTTTACTCCTGGCACACCCACGGACTTTCAAACATATGTTGACCGTTCGAAATTCGTGACTGAACGAAATTAACTTGGCTCGATTTAATCTTGGTCTTTTATCATCCCTTAACTCGCGAACGCACCAACAAGTGCCATAAATGATCATTTCCGATCATGGCGCTTTGCAGACTTACATTTTGGAAGATTGTTGACATCTACCTTATTGTGGTTCAATAATTTGTAGAACGATAAAGATAACAAAGATCAATTTTCTTACTTGGGACAAATTATGTTAACGTACTCAGAGTTACCCTAACTTTTGCGTACTTGATGGTACTGAAATCAGTATTTTACCTTGGTGCAACAGAGTGTTCTTGACCAGTCAAATACTTTGCTATCGTTCGATTTCAATTTTTAATCTCAACTTTCAATTTTGTGCGATAAAATGACGATACTTATCACGGTAACGATTAAGAAATTCAATACGGGAACTTGTCGATGGGTGCGTACATATTGTTCTGCCCACAGTGACAAGCCCCGTTGGATACTGTTTTCGTGAAAAGATATATCGCTAGAATAAAGGGGAAAGGTGTCTCCCCCGGCACTGTGGGTGCATTCAACCTGTCCGGAATTTAAAACCCTCGCACAATAACCTCACCTTTCGTACGCAAGAG
Source organism: Megachile ligniseca (assembly GCA_945859555.1). Classification (NCBI taxonomy): domain Eukaryota; kingdom Metazoa; phylum Arthropoda; class Insecta; order Hymenoptera; family Megachilidae; genus Megachile; species Megachile ligniseca. The sequence continues at coordinate 9,842,802 of OX243786.1, forward strand.
AAATCCAAGACTCGGCTTGTGAACTCGAGGAGCACAGGAAAGGCCAAACCAACGATGTAACGTTACACTGTTAAATCCCGTATGAAACGCTAGTCACCAAGTACGCTCATCTACCGTGAGTTACCGGATGCAGGAACGACCGCAACACGCCCAGGATCTATGGTTAGGGGATGTTTCTTCTCGCTAGGATAAACGGTACTCGCATATTAACCTTAACACGTTCCACGTTCTATTTCCATTTATTTGTTACTCGATTGCAATATCCTATTCGCTCATTTAGATGTTTAATTAGGTCTTCATTCCTTACGGGGGATGTAGGTATTATAGGGATAAATGTAGGTGTTTGGGGATGTAGAGATCTGAAGATGTAGGAGTGCAGATGTAGAGATTCAGAGTAATGTCAGGGTGCTGAGGATATTGGAACTTGGGGATGTGGGGATTTGAGGATATAAGGATTTAGGAGTACTTGTGGTGAATTGAGGGTGTAGGGATGTGGGGATGTAGGGATTCGGAGGTGGAATTTGGGGATAGAGGGATTTGGAAATATAGAAATTTAGAATGTTGGTACTTCGTTCATCCGTTATTTGAAGAAGTTATTTTAGTTATGACTCTACAAGCCCCATCCTAACTACTCGTTCAACGGAATATAAGTTTTACGTATGTAAAATGGCGGAATTGAGAGTTTAACAAAAGCGTTGGAGGAATTAACGTTATCTCACCTCCACGTTGCAGCCAGCATGTCGATGCGTAGGACACGCCACTTTCTGCGTTTGTCAAAGAGGTTTTCGCGACGGGTACCGTTCCGCGCAACTTTACCGCAATAACTGAAGCTTCTTTGGCTACTTTACGAGGTGCAGAACGCCCGCAGCGCTTCTACGTTTTAAGGCGCCTTGCGTGCATCGAACTGCATTCCTTCCATACGCTTAAATCCATTTACGTGTATCTATTTATAAGCGAAACAACGTGTATCCCTCTTGTACTCCCATGTGGAGGCTTACAAACTCGTGCATGGACCATACGCAGAAACACGCGTGACCGTGTGTGCGCTGGGATTTAACCTACGGAAAGGAAGTCTATTTCCGGAAAAAGAGGGAGTTACTCGAAAATGCCGAGGAACAGCCGGTGTACAGTCACTTTGGGAACGAGTCGTTCATTTTATCATTTACAATTTTTTAGGGTGGTCTTAATTATTGCGAAGCCTTAATTATTATCCCTTTAATAAATAATAGGGGAAGAAATCAGGGTAGGTTCTTTAGCCTCACATTATTAAATTCTTTAATAATTTTAGTAACAAAAATAATGAGACTGTCGCAAAACGGTAATCATATCACAGAATAGATTCTAATACAATTTTAATAAAAATTTCAAAATGAATTTGTAAACTCGAAGACTGACACGGTTTGAACTTACATTTTCGAATCGTGTGAAATTTGTTAGAAGTGTACCCTTGAAAGTTACAAGCCCGTTTTGGAGAACGTGTAACGACACATTTGTAAATCACTGTTACAAGGAACGTGTGTACACGTCATTGGTATCAAAAAAGGTTTAAGAGCCCGCGAAATGCATTAACGGAACTGGCGTAAGAACGTCCCGCCATTTCGCGATAAATTTAAAACGCTTCTATCTCTTAGTCGAATCGTAGCATTTCTTAACCACTTATCTTAAAGTGGATGCACTTTCGGACGAGCAATCGAAAACTGACCGAAGCTGGCTTGCTTTCGATAATGTACCTTGCCTCGTAGCTGAATTTTAAGTGCTAATCGTTCTCTTCGTGTCGCAAGCTCGGTACAAGGCACTTTCTAGCCGAATTCTAATGTGCGACATCCTTAACGACTTTGGCACTCGTTGCTATTGTCTTCACCAGTGTTATCGAGCTTCTATGAAATTGAAGCTTGTTTTTAATAATTCCTCAAGGTTTCTTAATAAAATTCGAATAACGTTATGGGAGATCTTGCAACGATAGCATACAGTTTTTAAGTTCAAAAGGTTCAGAACGCTGCTAAGAAGAAAATGTAGCAAATATCGGAAATATAGATTCGACATATTGTGATTGTTCGAATCGTAGGGCGCAGTGCACTCGAAAACGTTGGTGCACAAAGGGAAGAAGACTAACAGGCGTTGAACGACTCGCGAGGCAGTTTCAAAGGCAGTGGTACGGAACGAGGGAAACACAAACGGACAACACTCGTTTTTTCGCTCTTTATATTCAGACTGGAAGTGATTTCACGGTTCGAAGGACCTATCTTCGGCCTCCAGACAGGATCTAGGCGAGGCATCCTGCCAACGAAACCCCTCTTCGGAAACCTCGCCTCCTAGCAAAGCGTTGTACTGCCTGTTTATATCCTTTTTATCTTATTTCCTTCGCTATGTTCTGTTTCATGGACAAGATACACTTGTCGTTAATGGGACAACTTTCGCACGCCATCGATAACGCACAAGAAAGTAACTCCTTCGTTCGTAGTATGATAAACATGACACGGGACACGGAGTATCGCGAGCCAACAGAATGTAATTAATTAGACGTTACGCATTAGAGTGCTAGCTGTCCGCTGCTACTTGAACCATTTGGGTCAAGCGAGTTAGAATCATCTCGCAAGTTAACTAGTTTCGTTCTTTGTGCGTGGAGACCACTATAATTTCAGCGTTGGCACTTTGATGCGTTAATGTCCTTACGTTAACACTCTGGTACTATCATTTTGAAATTGTAGCTCTAAAGCGCTAGATCTTCGTAATTGTAGCAATTCAACACTGTGACACTCTAAACTAGGACTTTAACAATCTTGTATTCGAGCACTCTAATATTCTACAGTTCTAGGATTCTAATATTCTATCGTACTCTAATATTAATATTGGCACGTGGACACGAAAAGATTGCCCACGAGTGTCTTAGAGTCCAGGATAGATCAGAGACTCCGCTTGGAATAACAAGTTGTAGCAGAGGGCAGGTGCAGTAATCAAGTTCGCAACAAAGATTCCCACAATGGGTCCACCGTGAGAGATAGATCGAAAGACGATGGTCGATGGTTCAATACGGTTGGTCAGTTTTTGCGGTAAGTCTTGGTCCATCGAACAGAGGAATCGGAGTAGAGGTTACCGTGGGACATCTGTCCTGGAACCACGCGCTAGAGCATAAGTTCACTCCTTTAATGCTTGCAAAAATAACTAAAAATACATACTTGTACTTTCACCTGTAGATTAAAGATCAGTTTTGAAAGATTGAAAGAATCTAACACACGTACTTTCTCACGTAACCAGAACCGAATATTTGACTTATAATAAGTAAAAGACGTTAAAGTTTCTGAATCTGACAATAAATGTTTATAGAAAGACATAAAATGATAGATGATCGCGTGTCCAGTGCGAACGGTTATCCGGACCAGTTTCCGTGAACCCGAATAAAAAAGGGTTCAGAGGACTAAGGTCCATTCGATATGAATGTCCTTTAATTAGAGTAGCCAGTTGGTCCCCTCGTGACCCGTGTTTACAGGGTATTAGTTAATATGGAGACCATAGGGCGCTACCGTTGGAAAATGAAATGCCACTTGGCAAGTTCGTTAGGCTATTGTTGATCATCATTGGAATCATCGTGATTTATCGCTATTTCGATTATGCTTCTTGTTCCTGCTGACCAGACATGTACGGTGAAAATATTTAAAGGACTCGTCCTTTCTGAGCACTCGATATGATTTATTACTGTAGCAGTTACACGTGTCAGGACACCTTGCGACCATCCTTCAATGATAACTTTCATTTTTATACTTTGTTGTAACGGTCATGTCCTCTTTTTTATTTTTTGAAATGATAATTACGTTCTTAGATCACATTTAAACAAATATAATACGTTAGATATAAAGTAGCAAACAACAAAGCATGTATCGAATATCGAAGAATATCTCCTTCCAGGAACTTCCGCTCGTGTGTTACATAGGGTAAACAGGAAAAAAGTGGAACATCCCTAAATGACCGTTAATGAACCGATCGTCGTATAAAAAGTGATCGATTAATCTTAGTTTCGTGAAAGAAAAGAAGTTTGATCGATGGACCGGGCGCTGATCCATCAACATTGGAAGTTTGTTGGGATCAGGTGTAATTTCAAAGAAAGCTTCCATGATTAATTCGACCAATTAAGTACACACCGAAACTTGTTTTACATTGTGATAAATATTGGTAAATTTGCAATATCTAGAATAAATTCAGAGAATATATCTAAGAAAAGGGATCTTGGAATTGACGCGTCTTTTGTAGCACACATTGTCCTCACCATGGTCTCCGAATTTTTCCCCGTAATTTGCTTCGTGTGTGTCGTAACTCGTCGCCATTTTCTTCTCTGTTTTATTCTACGCCCGAAACTTCTCTCTTTTCTCGAGTAATTGGATATCGCAACGACCAGGTCCTTAACGATCCTGGATACAATAACGCGATGAGATCACGTCCTGTTTTAGGTTTCCAATTATACTTCGAAACGGGAACCCGAACCTTCCCTCTTAATATTCTATGCGCTTATTAAGTGTTAAACGATGACTAACACTGTGATTTCCATGTTGAATTTTGCAACTCGATCCGTACGAATTTTGAAATTTTGAAAATAGCGTTGGAACAAAATATTCGTTGTACCGGTCTCGGAAACTAGCCGTATTGGTTACCATTATCGAAATGACCAGCTAGGATGACAGCCATTAAAACCATGAACCAGCTGCTTCCCTTCGTACAATTCCCCCCATGGTAGAAGACCCTGCGGTGCATCACGCATTATAATTAACCGTATATGTATACCGTGCTCAACCACCCCCATGTTCCAGCCACTTCAAAGATAAGTAAATGCCTGGACACGCGTTTACACAGGGTGTACCGAAAAAAATCTGCTTCCCATTATCTTCTTTGTGTCTCGTCATGGAATTACTTTATTGTCGATGCACGATATGAATAATGGTGAATGATTATAATAAAACTATGAAAAAAATATTTTTTTCATTGTCCTTTATTTTAAATACTTGTAGCACTATCGATAGAAAAGTTGTTACAAATAGGAAGGAAGTAGGAAGTTGAAATAAAATAGATAAATTGAAAGAAGGTATCCTTAAGAATTTTTATTAAGGCAGCCATTACTATTTTCGTAGTTACGTGTTAGTAGGACAGGAAAATAACAACCATATTGGAATTATTACTTTTCGGTTCCACCCTATAGTTTACCCCACACGCGTGCTAGAGACCACCATGGAACGATTCCAGGTGGATGTTACGAAATGTACGTTACAAAACGGCATCCATATTACTCAGCTGTCTAATTTTCGACTACTTCTCTCGGCTTTCGCGTGTCGAACGTTTAAGCGTAGCGAATGACTAAGACACGAACTCTTAGTTAACACATTGTCTGCCGCAGATGCTACATGACACGCTATAATAAAAACTATTAAGGATACAATTTCATCCTTCAATTTGCTACCTTAGTATTCTAGCAATACTATCAAAAACTGTTCAGTTTAAATTATATTAGGATGAAACATTGTACTCGTAAAAATATTCATCGGCTATTTTCCTAACGTTGTTCGATAGATATACAGGATGTTAGAGGGTTTCGTATAAATTTTGCCAGTCTGTTTTACAAGTGAAAGTACGACGTATAAGTATGTGGAACACGTATCTACCTACACGTGTTCACATTTCAAATTGATTCGAATGTTCATTTTCTCATTACAAAAGAAGCATATCTACACTGACAAAGTTTGTACGAAGACCTAGGACACCGTGTACATACAATATTTAAATACAGAACAATGTTGAAGGAACAGAAATCGTAACAGGGTACTGGTAATCGAGGACACAATGTGTAGTATGAAAGCACGATCGTTTATTAAATTTCCACTTAAACAACTAAATGACTAGACTTTCTTTTCCATAATTCTAAACGGTCAGATATACATTAGGACTTTCTCCATTCTCTCTCGGAAGACGAGATTAAACAGCGTGGAGTTTCACCTGTAGTATTCGATTATTCTTTGGAGGTGCTGCAATTGTTGCTTCGCTCGAGGAAGCATCGATTCAGGCTTTTGATGGCTCACTTATGCTTCAAAGCAACTCCTCTCGTTTAATGATTAATAAATAATTTCATGGAAGATCACTATCGTATTGCCTCGTTGGGACGCATATGTACGTCGTTCGCAAAAGGGTTAAAATCTTTATACGAGAAATTTTTATACGACCCTCTCTTGAAAGCAAGAAAATAATATAAAATTGATTCCTACGCTTGTCCGTCGCATCGGTGAGCTCATCCAAACCTCCATAAATTAATTTGTTGCGATATGTACAGAAAATAATATTATAGTTAACAATTCGCGATTGATACGTTCTAATGAAGGACATTGGTCGACGATAATTTACAAGCGGCGACAATAAATATACAGAATTCGGTATAGCGGCCAAGAGATTTTTCTTCAGTTCTGCGCCGCTTTCTTCGATGATTTCATCGTCGTCTTCGTTGATTTCGACGTGGTTTCGTTCTGTTGCTTCGTGGAGTCCATCGACGTTGCGAGAGGCTTTTTATTCGCGTCACACACCTTTCGAGCTCGCCAATAATCTGCAACACGAAACGGGACAAGGTTTAGATCCGTATGCTAAAATGTTGGCATTCAAAGTTCAAGGAAATCTTATTAACGAAATTTCAAATTAGGAGACATTTTTTGGGCATGATTTTAAATCGGGTCAAATTCTTTCTTTTACGTAATCGATTTCGTTTTTCCAGAAGAGAAAAAAGGGATCGTAGAATAAACTTTTTAATTTCGCGTCGAGAAAGTATCATCGACAAGAGACTTTTGTCACAGAATCGAAGAGGGTCAGGATTGTCAGCTTATTGCAACGTAGCGTAAAACCATGCACGGGGAATACACCACGCGTGAAGCACGAAAATTTCCACAACAAAAGCCACGAACGAACAAAACGTCTTGTGGACAACCTATTTTTGATCAGGTAGTCACCTGAGCGCCCTTGCTGTTTCCCTTTTTACTCGATCTCTCGTCCCTTTCTCCAACTAGGCAGGTGCGATTCCGCGTTAATGGTATCACGCTGGCAACTTCTTGTTTACATTGTTCGGCTTCTTTTTCTTTCTTTCTTTTTTTTTGTAACAAGACCGAAAGTAGCGATCCAGATTGAAAGAACCAGAGATCAAGTGAAACAGAAATGATTACCAACAATACGGTCATTATTTGCTTTTACTTATCGAAGCCCGCAATATGAGTCTATCGTACTCCATTTTGCTGTCAGAGCCGACTATTCGCTACTGCAATAACAAGCCAAGTAAACAAGTTTGAATTTTAAGATACAAGTTTAATTAGACTCAGATGAACTACGTCACGATGTTAATGAAGTCATAAATTATGCACCCTTTCTTCCTCAAAGGACTTTCAATTTAAACTGTACGATTCTAAATTAATTCATTAGGGTCTGATTGAAAAAAAGTGAAGAGTCCTTCGATAACGACAAGTGCAGAACGGTCTGGACAAATCGCAGGAAGGATTGAGGCCATATGTCGAGGACGCAACGATCCTTTTTCTCGGGTTCTCCCTTTTTCGCACTGGTTCGCCATATGGTGCGCGAAACCGAGCTACCTTAACCATCGTCCTCTGGTTTCTTCCCTCGGCTTGAATTCCGTGTCGAGGATTTCGTCTGTCAACATCTGTTTCCTCGCCTAGTATCCAGAAAATTTTGGTCCAGCAATGGGCCAACCTCTACCTGTCTATATGTTTCGAAACGAGATTCGGGAACAAAGATCGAGATTACCTTTGTCCGTGGTTCCTCTCGTGAAACTACACCCACTTTTCTCTCTTTCTTCCCTCTCGAACGTTTTTCAATCCAACGAAGGATTTCCAACCGAGGATTCCTTAAAAGGAGGTCAGTCTATTTTCGAAGCTTTAAAGAGCACACGTGAAGAACCTGAATCCACCTTCCTTCTGTTCCGAATGCAGCGGAGAACTTTTCAAGGTTTATCGAGAATAGTCTCAACTCAGTTCTCCCATTTTCTTAATTTACTTCCAGCTGGAAGTTGGAAATCTCTTTTTACTAAGTTTAATGTAGAATTTGCAATCTCAGGTGCATTAGGCTGTAACCCTTGAGTGGGCAACTGTGCATTTAAGTATGAAAATTCAGCAAGGAATGTTTAAAGCCAATTTTAACAAACTATTAAGAAGTTCTAAATCGATGTGACTTAAATCGTGTTAAACCTTGTAATACATTCAAGTATGTGAATGTGGAAGAATAAAAGGTGCAGCTTCGAGTTTGAACGAACAGATAGAGCAAATGCAAACGCGAACGTAAGGAGTACCCTTATTGCGACAGGTGGCGTACGACCTTCCAAAGGTCCCGTTGTCGGTATCGCGTGTACGGGAGTTTGATTTAATCGTGGGAAAAGTCGATTTCGTCCTAGTGTCGTAGAAGGGGTTAACAGGTGTCGGTCAAAAATGAGCTCGTTACAGCGTCTCGCATCGTTGACTTTTCGTATGCTTCTGCTTGAAGAACAAACTCTTACAAGGTGAGTAAACTGTTTCGTTTAACACAGGCCGAGCATGACCAAACCAAGTGTACGGGGTCTTATAGTCGCCCTATGATCTTTTGTGGAATACGTGAGTTCTGCGGGTTTAACAATAACGATTTGAGACTTACTAAAGATTTAGTGGGACTTATTTGTCATAGAATATATTAAAAACAGGGCAATTATGTACTTTCAATACCAAGTCGTTTAAGTTCGTCATGATCATAAAAAGATTCAATTGAGTCATGCATCTACAAGTGGACCAAGGGGTTAATGACGGACAATCCGCATTTAAAAATCATTAATCATGCATGAATCGAACAAAAGATAATGTTATTGTTCCCAAACGATCGCCGACAAAATGTGCACATGGCCTCCAAAAAAAGATATCCAATAGTGCAGGGGGCGATAGTTGGGGTGCATGCTGCACGTATACGTGTGGTCTCGTCAGGACACGTTAGACCCGAAAAAATTCAAGGAATGCGATCGCGAAGTTCGTCTGACTCGAAAACTGAAGCCCTTCGATGACTCAGAGGACCCTTCGGATATTTTGTCCGCCTTCAAACATGCCGGTGACTCACACGGCGTGATTCACTGGGCGACCTGCGAGGATACACTTCGGATACCTTTCTACCTCTTCGCAAGCCGCCCTCGTATTTATACCGAATCGAGCGTTTTAACGTCGATGCCTCGGCAAATACGTTCGGGGAACTTGTTTCGCGCGAATTGATCCAACAAACTTGGACCAGACCATTCGGTCGAGATAGACGATCGAGGCGACGGGACGCGCGCTCGAGGGAGAGAGAAAGAAAGAGAAAAGGCGGTTCCCTACTACCATGTTAGGTTTGTAATTTTGGAAAGCGATAGTGGTCGGGAGCGGAGGGTCGAAAGTTTCTGGACAGCCGCGTAAAACCAGAAGCTGGAAGCGGTAGGAAGAGGGAAGGCGGAAGAGGTGAGGAGGAGCGAGGCTAGACTATAAGAAAACAGGTCGGAGCCACGCGACCGGCTCTGCGCATGCGCCTTGCACCTTCCCTTCCCTCGCCGAACTTGGTCGCTTTCCCGCCAAAAACCTATGCGATACTCTTCACCGCCACGCTACTTTTTATTCAATTTATTTCGACTTATATCGACCCTCCCAATCGAATTTCAGATCTACCGCTGATTTTATAAATGAATAATTTCGAAATAAATAAATTCGGTAAGCGATTTTTGTTTGCAATTTTCTGGTTAAAATATTTAGTACGTTATTCCTAAGTTGCCATTTATGAGAAATTCCGAGAAGTACCGCGTTACCGAGTTTCCTAAGTAGTGCTGAGTCACACTCGATGCATCACGTGTGTCCAAGAACCCACCGGCTCCATTATCTCTCGACACGGGAAATACCAAAGATTTTCGACGTGAAGTTTGGTCACGTTATCGAGAGGCGTGTACTCACCATGAATATTGGTCTGTCTAGAGTACGGGTTGCTCCGTTTTTTGGGCGACTGTTCGTACTTGTCGTTGCACTTTCTCTGGTAATTATTCTCCTTGTCCTCGGACCGCGGATCAACGCCCCATCGTTTGGCGAACTTGCTCCTTTCCGCGTCCAGGGCCTCCTGCAGCATTTCCACGGTTTCTCTCGAATTCGGCTTGCCGAACAAGCAACGTGGTACGCGCGAGGCCATGGTCGAGCTGGACAACACCGTGAAGTGAACTTCGCGACAGATCGAAGCTGCCAGCATCTCGAGAACTTCTTATGTTTCGACGATATCGAGACAGAGTTGAATCGGAGCAGAGAAATCGCTTCGACTCTTGAAGAAACGACTCTTGATCTTCGGGCTAGTTCTTGAGAAAAAAAAACGCGGGATGCTCCGTTTTCTTCGCTCCCGCGTGCACAGGTGTCCTCGGTAACTGGTCTCGAAGGAACTCCGATAGATTTCCTTCGACTTTTCTGTCAGAATTCCTCGGGAAGACGACGCTCTCTCTCACAAAGGCACGCAAACTGAACTAGATAACTTGGTCCTCACCGTTCGACGGTCAGACTCGTTCTGCTCGAGACTCGAAGACGATGAAGCTTGCTCCGAGTCCGCCGTTTACCGAAGCCACGAGGTTCGCCACCCCACCATTATCCTTTCAAGTTCAAATCTGATTGGTGCGCGAACGCGAATGCGCAGTAAAAATGGCGCGCACTTACTGTATCGCCGTCTCGCTCGCGCTAACTGTCCCTAACCTCTTCTAACTAACCGACCACGTTTCGCTTCTCGTTTCTTCGTCCCTGTCGCTCTTTCGCTGCTCGAACCGTCCAACGGATTATGCTAAACGATTTTGGCCAGAGAAGGGAAGAAACTCGCGCCATAAAGCTTACCTTTTATTTTTTCTAAGTAGCACGTCGTATAGAGCGATCACGATCGCGGCTGCTGGCTCTTCGCTTTTCGAATGGGCCGCGCTTTCTTGACGCCGAAAATCGTTTCCTACTTTTCCTCGTCCTGATTCTTTCGGATGGCCCCTCGACTGTTCAATTTCGTTCGTATGAGATAGGTTTCTAATATCGCGAGGAACCGGTAATGCGTTGGAACCTTCTTGTAAGTTCGGTAGAAGGGTCGTTCGAAGGGGACGCCCTCGAAAGGTTTCGTTAGGCTACAGGTGTTTGGAGAACGCAATTATTTCGAATTACCGACTCACAGATTCGAGAGGCGTTCAATCTTTGTATGTATTTTCGCGGGAAGTCCGGTGTTCTGCGACGAAAAGAAAGGAAAAAACGATCGTTCGAGAGCAGGTGGACCAGACAGAAGGAGGGAGAGGGAACGAAAGAACGAGTTTCGCGTTGAAAATTGACCGTCGCAAACGTTGCAATTCCTTTTCCTTTCGCGAACAGGTCTTTTTTTGCAACAATGCATCCGTTAAGTCATGATCGTATTTAAACCTGACGATCGTAATTTCCGTTTGAACCTACGTCTTAGTTAAACGCACAGGGATCGTGACACTCGATTCGGATACGTAAATTGTATTACGATACGCAACAGGATAGGGGTTCGTGTTTTCTATGGGGTATTGTGAATGTCAGCCAGCAAAATCGTTCAAGGTCAACATTTTAGTTTAGCACAAGGTCTCACATTTGATATCCCATGGGGACCTACTTGACGCGTCTCGTTCTTTTCTTACGACCCTAATTCCTGTTAACTTCAAAAATTACCTACTTAAAGTATGTCAAATTTCAAATTTAATAAAGAATAATCGCTACATTGTACTTCCTGACTCAGGTGCCATAAGCATTGCTTGACCGTTAAGTTATAAATTATCGGCAATGACCAATCGAATTGTAAACTGTTACAAGCAATTATGAAGCGCAATGTTGCAACTGCGACGATGGAATGACGCGAAACTTGGTAAGTAGATCGATCACGATTCAAGGACTCGGACGTGTTTCGTTTGTATCACGGTTTCCAAGCGATGGGGGTAAATTCGACCGTTACAGAAACCGAACTGAAAAAACACCGTATACCGTCGATGATGCGGGCACGACAGTTTACGTGTGTGAGTAGAAGCATGGACAGGTGAACATCGTGATCACCATGGTCAGCCGGCGTAACGATTATTACCGAGCTCTGTGATTGCTTTAGCAGATTTCTTGCAACATTTCAGTGCACTGGATATGTACACAACGTAGCCATCTTTATCATATAGCAATCGTAGACTTAAAACGACACGATATGCGTTGCATGCCTTAACACGTTACTTATTGCTCGCAATTAAAATGGATAAGCACTATCACTTTCTAATCTAGTAACTGAGAATTATACATACGGTTAACACGTTGATTGCTTAAGCTGGTAGTTTACATAAGTTGCTTTTATTTTTAACAAAAGCTGTTTATTTCCATATCTCGATCTTTTACCTGTAATTTCAACTGTGTCTAAAGTCGGAAGAATGTGTCTAATTAAGTGGGTAGAAGAATTTTTAATTGTATGCGCGATGGATTCTTATGGAAATGCATCGTTCGTATATGGGCAACGTTAAGGAGTAACACTTTCGGTTTTTTCTTCATTGTAATACACCTAACTTCTATTAATTTAACTGATGTAAATTAATTAACTCTATCTCAATTAACTCTTTCACGCTCGATGTTGCGCATACATAACACAGTATGCACTTTAACTTGCAAAATCTGAACGATATTTTTTGGCGGAACTGATTAAAAAAATTCTTTACGTTATCCAGAGAAGTTGTGTCCCAAATTAATCCTCAAAAGGTAAAAATCACTAATTCTTCAAAGAAAAACCTGTCTTTTGTTGGACAAATAATATTGTCTGGACTCGATCATACAAAGAGAGGTATCCATACAAATGGATAGTTGATAGAATGTGAACATGATGCAGGTGTCGGTTTTTCAGCATCATTTTCCAAGAGCAACTGTTGGGTCCTCCAGGGAATGTCTACTTCCTTTGGTCGTTTAAACGCGGGAACATCGATATCCGTGGGGGATTTTCAGTTTGAAGGCTCCGCGCTCCCCAACGAGTCCGTTGCTTCCGGTCCCGGCCAGCCAGACCGGAACACACGGGGAATGCATTGACGTCAGTGCGTGGTCGAAAATTAGAGAGAAACCGATCCGCAGGGGTTCTGCGTCAGGATGTAGTTAATACTGTCGATTTCAATACCCCGAAACCAAGACGATTATGCCTCGATCATTTTCCACGCTTCTGAACGCTCTAATAGATAATACGTTCAACCCTAAAATGGCGGTGCCGGGTCAATCGTGACCCAAACCGAATGTACAACGGTACTTCGACTAGAGCGTAAAAGCTTCCGTACACAGTGGTTTAGTACACTGAACCAATATTTTGAAACATGGAGTTCAAATTTTTGAATGCCAGAACGTTCGTCGGGCGTTCAATTCTAACCTATAAATCGCAAATCGTCGGAAAGTGCACGAAGGCACGAATTCGAGAGGAAAACAGCTGTCCCATGGACACAGAAATCGCGAATAATGGAATTTGAAAATTTTAGGGACTCAATCCTTTAATCGTTGACCGAGCAGCTGGCAGCATATGTTCCAAACGAAATAAAGAAAAGGAAACTTTTATTCGACGAATAGCTTCTTTTATAAAACTCCTTTAGTCAAATTTCTCGATCGTCTCTGAAATGATGGACGGTAGTCCATTCTCTGATGTGAAATCAAAATTCTTTCAGATACTTATATTCAGAAAACCAAATGTGCTAGTTAGCAAATCTAGTTAACACCACTTACGCTATTTGCTTCATCGTCTACATCATTTGCATCGTTATTTACATCTACATTATTATCGTCGTTATCCTAGGTAATCACTATAATTCCTAGGTAATCATTATAATGACCCTGATCTATCATCATTCTCGATACGTACACAATCTAGATGTTCAATTTAAGTCCTCGTCGTGTACTTGGAAGCATTTGCAAAATATTATCAAATGCAGTTCCTGGATGAAGAACAGGGCGAGGGGGATAAAGATCGAACAAAGAAAGACGTGTTGGCAATCACCTGTGCACTCAGGTATCCTGGAGAGCGCGCAAGAAAACAAAGCTGCCTTTCCACGTGCACGTTCCTCCGCCAAGGAAGCCGAAAACAAACAGAATCCCTCGCGTGGGTTCCGTATGTAAGTGCGCCTTTACAAGGAAATTCGATCTATTCCAACATGTTTGGTCATCTGTCCAGCTACGAGGCACGTGGTCCTTCGCCTATCATCCGCTTCCATCGCCGTCTGTAATGATGTGCAGATCAAATGCCCTTTGAAATGATTATGGGCACTGACGTGCACGGTGCACTGCGACGATGCACACGTGAAGACTTCAAATTTTCAAGTCTTGGAAGTTAGACTACTTGAAATTTGGAGATTTGGAGATTTAAGGATTTGTGAATAAATTTGAGAATCCATAAATGCAAGTATTTAAAAATAAAAAATGGACTAACCCTTCACTACCCGGCACATTCGAGCGCCACGCCCCAGCAGTTGCTCTGACCACGCAAATTTCTAAACATTTTCAATAAATGCTTTTCGGTCGTAATCCTTTCTGGTTCCACTACCTGAATCGACGAAACGATTTCGTTAAGGTCCAGTCTCCTCTGCCAGATGGAAATTTCTTGTTTGTGTATCAGTCACAGACCACTACGAGGCTGAGTGACGAAGGGGGTGGCATCCCAGCTGTTTGGGATGCAGATGCTCTTAAAAATGTGGAATCCGAGGATAGCACGAATCGAGGCACACGCCAACCAGAAAGGTTAAACCGTTGAAGGAAAAATGCTGTGCCGACGATGCTGTTGACGTTGCTGCTCGTGCTACAACGATGTCTAATTTACTCTGCCATTTAAAATCCACAGGACACTCATCTACGTTCATTCTAACCCTAGGACTTTCTGTAGATAATGAATTTGTTTCACTTCTTGAAATTCATGAAATTTCACTTGAGGCAATTAAGTCGTGTAACTGCGTTACTTGTGACTATCTTCCTTTGTTTAAACAAAATGTCCAACGAGAACTATCGCGTGTAATTGGTCTGAAAAGCGTGTAACCAAATGGAGAGACAGAAGGGGAACAGCGAGAACATTTAACACAGGATGTTCGTCTCTCTTGTTGATAGTTGTTCCTGCCATCCCGTATTCGCTACCCTAAATTAGCTTTTCGTGCGAAAGCGAGACCACCGCTTGATAAATGTATATTTAAACGCGCTTTATTAACCCTTTGCCCTCGACGGGCCTCGTAAGAGTACGCATGGTTGCAAAAAAGTCGTGGAGGATATTAGCTTAAAATTCGAAATAAATGAAACGAAAAGAAAACGATGGTAGTTATATTTTCTCCCGAAACGAATGATTTGATCGTGGAGATTTTTTAGGGCGAAACAGAGCAGCGTTAGATACGAACAATAGTGGACGGAAGGCGTGACGGAAAGTTTTCGAGTCTTTGCCCATCCAGCTGCCCGTACCTACCTTCAACGGTGCCCTCTCGAAACCTCCTCCGCATGATAGTTTCTTCAGATAGACTGAATACCAGCAGATCTCCCGAAAAGACGCCCCGGAGGGGGTGGAACAGCTGTTCGCCTTGGAAACAGAGCCCTTACACGCCGTGTTCTTCGACATACTTTCTGTATTTCGCGATTTTTTAACACTTTATCGACGGGTAACACCTGTTCCCTGTCGAACTGAATATCATTA
This sequence comes from Megachile ligniseca, assembly GCA_945859555.1. NCBI lineage: Eukaryota > Metazoa > Arthropoda > Insecta > Hymenoptera > Megachilidae > Megachile > Megachile ligniseca. Next base: position 9,858,486 of record OX243786.1, read on the forward strand.
TGTATATTAGATCACACGAAACTGTGCGAAGTTATTATGGGGGTTGAACATTTATTAAACAATTTATTAGTTCTATAAGAACTACTTGTGAAACTCAAAGTTATGAAGCAGAGTAGATATAGTGATTAGAATAAAATTCATTTTGTAAAAGTCGGTAAATTGTGAAATAAAAGCTAGACAGGAACTGGTAGAAAAAGTCTCGAATTTTATCGGCGTATTTTTTAAGGATGCGGTAACGTTAGCGGTTGAGGCTCGTGTGGGTGGATGAAAGAAGAGAGAAGAAAGAGAAGAAGCTGGGTCAGGAAACGCAGGATCGCCAGATGCCGAGGGTAATTAAATCGCCGCAAACAGGAGCAGAACCTTTCACGTTGCTTGACGGATGGCAGCCCTCGGGCTGCTACTATTTTCGAACTTTTAGATCCTGCGTGTCATACAGCACGCGAATAACAGACCAATGAAGGTTCCTTTTCGTTAACCGTCTTATAAACCATTCGAATAAAAAACCTTATGTTTGAATCATCGAAACTATATGTTTAGAATAGATGGTAGACCAAAATGAGAATATTTCATGCTAGGTTGCATTTATGTTGCGAAGATCTTGTAAGACTCTTAGGAAGATTTGCTCTGGACTGTACATGATGTGGTTATTGAATGTCACGTTACAGCCAGATGTCGATGGCAATTAAATCGTTGACTGAACTTCCGTCGATCTGACATTAGACGGGTTCTCGTGTTTCGTCGGTCCAACAAGAAACAGGAAGGACACATCCGTTGAACGGAAGAAAAAACGACACATTCGGGAAGGTCTCCATAAAGATGATCTATATAAAGAAAATTCGATCGCTTATCTCTTCATCGCTCTGTTCACATTTTTTAGCCGTAACAATTATTTAATCGCACGAGCTGCGAAGATAAAATAAACGAGACACATGTATGCGATACGATCAAAGTGTTAATATGATTAATAAAAGGGAGAACATGATGTGACCGATAACGGAAGTGGAGGAAGAAATCGTTGAATTTCGAAGATGCCTGGGAACAAGGTTCCCGCCAATTTCTTAAAGTGTGCTCGAGGCAGTGTAACGGCCGTTGGTCCGAGATACCTCGAAAGTGGCAGGTGCAACCTGGGCCAAACTTCATTAAACATAATCCCATCTGCGCCCTCATACTTTCAAAACGTCTTGCCAACGTTGCTGTCCCAAGACGAAGAAAGAAGAGGAAGAACTGGAAGCTCCAAAACTGTCGGTTAACGCATTTCAATCTTTTTTTGCGCCTAAACGTCATGGTACAATTTTTACGGAATGATTTTCGACGTAAATCAGAAATTTTATAGAACTTCTTACCTGTGCACTGGATATTCTGCCAGTCGAAAACGTACGAGCTCTTGTTTAGGTTGTTGGTATATGATTATAAGGAAGGTTTCATAAAGTAAGTGTTATGTAAATTTGAAGCTTGCAGTTTGATAAAAATGACTACGTAAACGATCAGACTAAATGCAGCCTTATGTATTAACTTCTGAAATATATTGATTGCATAAAAATTTCGTAAAAGAGCATTTCGCTATATGGATTTGAAGCTTATAGCTTGACCAAGATGGCCGCATAAACGTTTTATTTAAATGGCCGAGCGTCGCAGCCATTTTATAGCCAACTGGTAAGGTTAACAAAAATCTGGTAAGGTTACTGGCAACACAGCACTCAGAAAAGATATGAACCATCAAATTGAACCGTGTCTTTGACTCAAATAACCACATGAAAGTAAAATATAAAATGATTTCTTACCTACTTAGCATTTTCCCTTTAAAGATATTCAATTTTATGAACCCTACTCGTGCAGATGTCGAAGAGTGTCAGAGTCAGATACCAAATTTTCACAGGGAAGAGAGTATCCCTGTAAAGGACCAGACTTCGTAGTTTATGGAACTCGTAGGAAAAGGGATCCTGGCCGAAGAACAGTTTCGGTTAAAACACAAATCGTTTCTTGGAAGGAAGATGTAGCCACGTGGCAGATCCTTCTGGCACGCGTGCCTGCTTCTTTTGGACCTTCAAGATTTATCGATATCCGGACACCGTCTGCCGACGTGAGACGAAACAGGATACGAATCCAAAATTTCACCATTATCGATTCAAACCATCTTTGTCGCATTAACTATCCATCCAAAAATTTGAAGACATAGGTTTTCAAGGACTTCAGAATTTGGAAATTAAACAATCTTCAAGTTTTATATATCATTCGTAGTAAGCTTATGTACTTTATAGTCCAATAAATTTATGTGCATGCATCGTAAATAATTTGCAATGTCAGACTAAGGGTTTGCGATAAGTTTGGATAGTAATCGAAGCAAACACCATACCGGTTCGTGCACCGTACGGCACAATGCGATTGAAAGGAACACTTGCCATACTACTAAAGGACCGGGGAAAAATCGTACCCTCCCTATTTTCCCATGAACTTGCCGTCTTCGAGCAAAAGGTGCTGCTTAGGTATTTTCCGCAGCTTACGATCGGCAGGACATCGTAAAAGAGGACCCTGGCACAAGGAACGAGGTGCATAATAGGGTTTCCAAGACCTTTAAACTTTAAAGGGACGACCCTCGAACAGCTGACGCGTTTTAAGGTAGCCAGGTATTCCGTCTGATAAATTTTGTACGCTTTCAAAAGATTTTACGCGACGCTCGAAAAGGTGTCGCGAAGACGCTCCGGGAAAAAAGGGCGGGAAAACGCGTCTGCGTGCGGACTCGTGCAATTATTTCAAGTATCGTTGTAACTTTCGTGAGAGAGGAATTACAAAGTGTAATTTAAGGCTTAATCGCGTAATTTGATCGGTTTGAATTAATTTTAGGCACTTGTTACATGAAAAAGCACTTAAAATAAAGATTATATGGTACAGTGTAATAATTAATTTTTTACCATATTGAGACCTGAGAGGGACTTACGTTACAGGTTATTTAAAGACTTAAATTGAAGAGTACTGCCCTTTAAATTTAATAACCATGTACCTTCGAGCCCACCGGAATCTTACGAGTTCATAAATCTCGTTTTTGTTCGAAATAAACAGTTAGGCTTTTATTCATTTCTAAGAATTTGAAGGTCCCAGGTAAATTATTTCTAAGAATTTGTAGGACCATTGGCCATTTAAATTCTGTTCAATGAATGACAGCCGATTTCTGTATTGTCATGAACTTCGTATTTAAATTTGCAATTCATATACTATCGTTACTATTTCCATGCCCAGATGTATAATAGTTTTTCTCAAAATAGAATTACCTTTGTTTCTATAAAAAATAGAGGATCGCTAGTTGATAAACGTGGGAAAGGCGGAAGTAGCGATGTATTTGCGAGGGTGCGTAGCTTGAACGAATTCGAGCCATTTTCTAGCAGCGCTAATAGATTTTCTCTAATAACTTCGGTTCCCACGATAAACGGGAATTATGTCCGATACATGCTCGATGATCGTAAATATTCTTGCAGGCAAATTAACGCTGATTATCGTGGATTTTATGACGGCATCTGCTGTTCGTGATATGATATCCAGGTGCTAAATAGGGGGTGTGTCCAATCTTTGATAATATTTCAACCGGAATCGCTATGAAATACGATCTCCTTCCGGCGATGTACGCATCGAAAAATAAGAGAGTGATCGTTAAAAATTACCATCTTCCAAAACGGAAATTCAAGATTTTTGAATTTTTGAACTTTTGGACTATCAGAATTTTCAATTTCGAAATTTTTGAACTGTCGGACATTGAAATCTTGAAAATTTATATTTTGTTATAGAAGCAACCCTCTACCGTTCAACCCTTATTAAATAACAAGCGTTCCTGCACTATTAGTCCCATCTTTTCATACCGAAATATTCATTGTTTCGGGCATACAAAATTTCGCGATCTTTGCATTTAAATCGATTTCCGTTCGCATGAACGTGCACATGGGTTCACCAGGTAAACAAGATAATTGGGGTGGGCGTAACCGTGACGGAACCTAAAGGGTGGTCGATGCATCGAATTGTTTCGTAAAATGGGCTAATTAATGACTAGTTTCCCAGCACCATATGTGACCATACCACTTACGTTACTTACACACTTACGTGTCACAAAAATGCAACCGTGGAACAATCGCACAGTCAATAGGAAAAATGAAACAATAGACAATATTGTTGAAAACAGAAGTTATCTGAATGGGGAATCATAGTTTTTCGAGCACCTGGCTTTTAAACCATTTTATTCGTCATTTACAATTTACAATTTATTTTTATCAAATGTTTACGTTATATCAAACGTTATAATTATGCAATTATTAATAAAACAGAGAGTTATATGTACTTTTCGAGCTACCCTTTGCACTCAGATATATATTTTGGTATTTAAACTGTCCCCTCAAAGGGACAACCGAGTGTTAATAATAAAATTTGTAAAAATGAATTTGTGATGTTAATCCTGTGTAACAGAAGTACTGTAAGAGTTTGAAGAACGCAGTATTGTATCCAAATTGTCATAATTTATTCACAACACATTTACAGAAATATGTACGTACAAGTTTCGATTATGTCGTCCTTCTTCTCTTCAGGTACCATACGACTCCATATCCTAGCAAACCGGCGAGAATGAGACCTCCTATAATACCGCCAACGATTGCACCAACATCGCTGCCTGATTCTTCGGTGACGCAATTCTCCTCTAAAAATTGCGAATTATTCAAATAAAAATGAAAATTATCAGTCACTCTATTAACATTTTAAGCTCCACACTCAAATGATCTATGAAATTTCATAAAGAAATTATTTAAGAAGTGTAGTCGATTACTAAGAAAACTCATTTTACCTGATCTCGCTGGAATTATCTTTTCAGTATTGAACGCGATCAAAGACATATCGCTGATAGTCACATCGACGTGTCCAATTTTTTGTGTAACCTTATGAGCACATTTGTAAAGATTACCCACAGAGGACGTAAATACATTAGCATCTTTCGCAAATGCCGCGGCTCTCTGTTTTACTAAAATTAAAGTCGTCTTCCGAAATTAATATGTATTTACAAGCTTTTAAATATGAAGTGTTCAAATTCAGAAATTTTCGAATCTCCAAATACAAGTTCCTTATAGTTCTACTAATTTCGTCTAAATTTGCAATCAACATTAATGCCACTTATTAACCAACGTAAACCCAAAGTCGTACCTTGTTTTGCATCCTGGAAATTCTTTTCGTCCATGTACCAACTAACATTTACCGAATGAAGTGAAAATTTCAAGCCAGTCTTTTGGAAAGTGAGCGTGACTATATTGCTAGTGTCGACCGTGTCATAAGTGGCATCAGTCTTTTCTTGCCAGATTAATTCCATCGTGGATGTTGCGTTGTCGCAACTGCCTTCTACTTTATTTAACTTCGGTACAGTTAACGTCTTTGTATTGGTCTGAAACAAACAACGATAATCGATAGTTGGCACGATGTACAAAAATATATGACCCGTACTTACCCCTGAACCTGTCTTCTCGTAAGATATTTGCAGCGAGATCGTCATGTTTGCCACGATGCAAGCTACATTTGATCCTGACTTCATCACGTAGTACGCGGATTTCTTGACGGATGGGTCAGGTTCGGGTGCAAGGGTAGTTGCTTCGGTCGGTGCCTGTGTTGGAGGTGTTAAAGTCGTTGTGGCCGTTGTGGCCGTCGTGGCCGTCGAAGTCGTGGTGTCCGGTTCTTTGGAACAACTCGGACCTAAAATTGATCAAACTGTTGCAAAGGGTTGATCGATTAAGACTTCCCGCAAAGCAGAGAGTTTTGTCAATTTATAAAATTACTTTGTTTCGTAGTAAGGTCATCATCCTTATTAAACGCAATAAATGTGACGTCGGTTATGGTCATCGTCATACCCTCCGTCATCGATATCACATGTTTTTCTTCCGTGCAGTTGTACATTCCATTATTCGCATTCGCAGCGAACAAATACTCAGAGTCCTTTGACTCGCCGAATAATATTTTATCCTTGTCTAAAATAATCAGGAAAATTGTACACCACGAACACTGCGAAACGTGATATAAACATATCGATCAAATGTATCATTTCTACACGTAGATACGTACGAATGGCCTCTGGAAAATCCTTTTTGTCCAAAGAAATTTCGGCTTCTATCTTATACACGAAGAAAGTACTCGAATTTCGTTGTATGTAAAACAGAATTGACCTCCTTATGGTGCTCTCGGTCCAGTTTAAACGCATTGTTGATACGGAATTTTCACACATACCGGTGGCATTAAGCGAAAGTGGAACAGATATAGGTTTGGTGTCGTTCTAACAATCAGAAACATTTGTTGTTCATTATTGGGTTACACAATTACCATCATATAACACTGTGTCCTACGCTTCGCTTTACCTTATTGTCTGCTTTTTCGTATTGTACGTCTATGACGATATTCATGTTTGCCAAAGTGCAAGCCACATCATCCGAGTTCTTTACAATGTACTCGAAGTCTTGCTCTTTAGGGCCGAGTTCTGATTTGCAATCCACCGCTGGAAAATTTATAACACATTTTATTTATACATTTAATCACTCGCAGTATCTGAATTGTCAGAAGTAAAATCTTTTCCAGTAATAAAACGATGCGGTGAAAACTATACCTGTTTTCGTCGAGAAATCGGTGTCAGCATCGAAGGCGACTAACAGCAGATTGCTAACGTCGATGACACCTTTTTCTAAAGAAATAGTTTTGCTGGCGCAACTATACAGTCCATTTTTAGGCGTGATTAACTCCTGAATTCCGTATGGTGTACGGTCGGTCAATCTTGGGCCTGTATTGAAAGCAATATGCAAGTTGTTAACCATTTGTTCAAATGAAAAATTAATCGACAAACATCTGATCACTGCTTCTAATACACATTTCTATTTCTAAAAGAGTATTATTTTTCGATCTTCGTCTACGTACTATTAGATCCAGGAAAACTTTTGCTGTCTGCATGGATGTCGAGGAATATGTCGGTAACATAGGAGAATCGTTCGTCCTTCACGAATGTAATTGTAACTTTATTCTCCGTATTTTCGGTAGCAAACGCAGATTGCTCTTTTGTTGAATCCGACCAAGTTATAGTCATGGTAGATAGTACTGACGTTGAGCCGCATGATCCAGTTATTGTTCTTTTACCCTGAATGCCTTTGGTACCTTTTTTAACCTGTATTAGAAAGTGTTTATGGAATTCGGTAAAATTAGACGTTGAGATTTGACGAAATAAGAATGTTTTGAATTTCGATGTAACGCGAGGTAATCTAACGTGTCGAAATATTCCATACATGCCAATCTAACATGTGACGATGTAACACATAGGAATTTTACATATGGCAACCGTGACGCATGTTAATCGAATGCGTGGAAAAACAAAATGCGTGTTAATAAAAAAATAGTGAAGTACAATGGACTGATACTGTAACAGAATGAAAAATACTTGCCTCTGAATCCTTCGTAGAATATGGTATTGTGACAGAAATGTCCATTTTTGCTAAAGTGCAAGTTTTGTTGCTATCTTTGTCCGTCAGAGAATAAGGAAACGTGACAGTTTTATTTTCAGTCTTAGAACATACTTCCACTGAAAATTTCCAATTTTTATTAATTTTAGCACGCTCATGTAGCACCAGTCTAAAAGGGTTGGGTTGAAATGTTTAATTATAAATGAATCAGTCAGTTTTAGATGGAATTGAAATGAAGAAGTGAAGTCGTGTTTTTAAGTTTATTTAAATCGAACATTTCAACCTGCCCCATTATTAATATAATTTTAACGATCGTTTTACCTTCACGCATGGAAAAATCATCGCCCTTGTTGAATGCAATTACAAAAATATTGCTTATTTCAAAATCAAAATGGTCCCCTTTTATAGTTTCGTTCTCGCACTTGTGTAGACCTGTTTTCACAGGTGCAACGAACAAACGAAGATCATTGCCAGCAAACAAATGCCTTTCTCTGTGTTCTTTTAATTTAATACGAAAACATTAATTTAGACAAATTTTGTTTATAGATGATTTAAGTTTTACATGACAAATGTGTGTACATAGATTGTATCACCTGTAATTTCGGGGAAACTCGTGTCATCCAAATAAACGTGAGCTGTGATCGAGTACAGCGAGAAGTGAGTATAGTCGTTGATAAATGTAAATGTAACATTATTATCTTTGATTTTATCATCGTTGGTTACTTTCCACGTGAAAGTCATTTCGGATTTTGCATCGGAACAAGAACCCGTCGGCTTTGTACCAGGTGGTACCACTAAAGGGTTTCTTTCACTCTGCAAATGAAACGTTTGTTATTCGTGGAAATAAATCACTCATTTCTTCCTTCTTAATTAATTACTACCTATGAATTATTTACAGTTTACTTTCATTAATCAACTACTTAACCCTTAAACAATGTTGCAGTAATAAGAACAACTGTTTCAAAATATACTGAGTAGTTACATGAAATTGCAGAAGTGCAATATGGTTATATGTTCAGTATACATGTGAAATATGCACTTTTCTGAATTGTAACATTACTAATAAAATATGTATTGAAATCAGGCTTCATTATTTTTTCTTACTTTTGCAAAACTGATGCATTTAAGGGTTAATTTAATAAGTTAATAATAAACAGAAATCGGGTATCAAGATTCTTACCTCATTCCCCTTTTTGTACGGTAACATAATTTGTATTTCCATGTTTGCCAAGATGCACGGTATACCTCTTTTGTTGAAAACGTGGTATAGGAAATCATTCTCCGTCGTTTGCACATCTATGATATCCTGTTGCACCAAATTTTCATTCCTTTCTGTTATTTGTACTGGGTTGTAAGCGCTGCACGACACTGAAATATATTTAAGTTTAATTAATAATTAGATTGTTGCATAGAACATTGAATGGACATGATCTATGAATTTATTTTGCGATGCGATTCAAAAAACTTTCGTTAGGAAATTTTCAGAAAAACAATACATCAGATTCTATCTTCCAACGTCCCTCGAAACTCGACTTTGATCGATTGATCATCTTCATGCAATCGCAACAGCGTAATTAAATACCACGCACAAATTTGAATTCACATGAACATCGAAATTCACTTTGTTCCTCTACAATTATTACACACTTTTTAAGCATCTTATTTCCTGACATTCAAATTAAAGAAACGACAAATTAATATTACAAATATATTCACTTTCTCATATTTTGTAATATTTATAATACAGAAGCATACTGAACGTTCACAAGATTTCGGTGTTCAACCGAACGTTTTTCACCAAAATATCCTTGTCCGAGAATCACTTGTGAAATCACGATTATTTTACGAACTCACCAACGGTCAAAAAAGCAGCGAGCACCAGAAACTGCACGTGTTTCCGCGCCATGTTTCAGGATCGCGCTAATAGTAATCACTCTGCTCCGGGGATCAAGATTTTCGAATATTCACAATAGAAAAACAGGGAAAATGAGGAAAGGTGTTCGAAGTTGCTGATATAAAGCGAAGAGATTAGGTATCCCTACCGTCGACACATTTTTTACGTTATCGTTTGCTTTAGAGTAGAACCAGATAACGTGTTATATCTCTAATCTAGCCCTCGTAACGATACCGAACTTTTATAATTCGTTACAATCTGCGTTGAATCTCGTATTATAAACACTTTCTGATCGGTATGTCTGTACAGATTGAAACTAAAAAATCGTAATCTCGAATCGTGGGGAATTACATTGTATGCGCAATAACAAGAAACATGTATTTATTTTAAGTTATGATTAACTTGTAACTTGATCATAACTTATCGATAAATCAAAGGATTAATGCTATTATCATTGTAACACAAAAGTTGTATTGCATTCGATACATATATCAATCATGAATGAATTAAATTTTACAGACAAGGGAATTGTTATTTGCTGATCATCGTGCAGTATTACATTTATCGATTCTTTCATGGAACTTGACAGATCGAACGCGCAACGAAGCTCGCGTTTCACAGTTTTTCGATATCGACCGATCAATACTGCGACCAAATTATCGGACGTTTGCGAGCCTTGCTGCAGTGCAGAAATCAATAGTAGCAGATAACAATGTTTCAAGTGATAGGCACGAACTTGCAATTTGTAAAATTCAAACGAATTTGCTTTTAGGCTACCGACTACTCTAATTCGTGTTGGTTTTATTTTCGATTTATGATAGTTGAAAGATTATGGGTAAGATGATAGGATACTGATAATAGTGAATAGTTGAGTTTTCAATTATACAAAGTTCTAATAGCGACGATGGCGTTTCCATTCGGGTGAAACAACGCGATCGTCAGACAGCTAGATTTACAATCTAATATCAGCCTTAACGTTCTTATAGAAGTTTTGAATGTGATCGTACGATAAACACATTGTACTGTGTTTCTTTTTAATTTAATGTCGATAACACTAGCGTTAACGAGAGATCTCGGTAACAGTATACAGCGGAGGAAACAAAATGGCGTACGTGGCAACCGACGTTGACCGTGTCCACCATGATTCTTCGTTTCTGCTGTATCCAGAGTTTTTTGTTCACGGACTCGTGCGTATAGTGATTATCGGCAACCATAATACCTAACAGCCCTTTGATTTCTGTGGCTCGTGAGTGATCACGATTTTTCGATTAATACCCCTACGCAAGAAACGGAGGGAATGCATAAACGAAAAAAGAAAGAGCGTGACGAGCGTGACAAAAATTGCACAGGATGTGGTTGCACGCGCCCACGACAATCCGTATTAACCGTGTATTAAACGCGTGCAACCCTTCGCTTCCTTTCTGACCAGCCATTATTCCTAGGCAGCTGCCTAATTCACGGTTTCGTCCGATTTTTCTTCTTTCGTCGTTGGCTGTCGGTTCGCCAACGTTTGTTGTGTTCTGTTAAATTTATCGGATCACAGAATGCCGATAACGAATGACGCATCGAATCGATAAACTTGTTGTTTCATATTATTTGGAACGTGATTATGTTTTTTAACTCGTATCAATAAATGTTGGAAAACAACGCAAAAGGACCGAGGTGTGGACTCTGGTTTTCAAATTGTCAAACTTGCGAATTCTTAGATGTACGGAAGTCTCTAGATTTCCACATTCTTAGGTTACCAAATTCGAAAGTCCCCGAATTCGAAGATCTCCGAATACCTATGTCCCAAAATTCCTAGGTCTCAAAACTTCTAGAGCCCCAAATCTCTAGATTCCCTTTCAAGGTCTCCAAATATCTATATCCCTAAATTCCTAAATCTCCAAGTCCTTCGATTCCCAAATCTCTATACCCCCAAATAAGCTCCCGTACTCATTAATCCCCAACTCTCAAGCGTCCCAAACTCTCAACCAGTGTCCAAATTAACCCCCCAAAATTCCTAAAAATCAACGAGTAGAAAGTCTCTTCCTTTTAATTGTACTTTCCCTACAACATATTTGCTCTATACTTATTGTGTCCAAGAAAAAAATGAACGTGTTAAGTCATATCGCTCAGACATATGTGCTAAATACACATTACGTGTTCAATTATCGATATTACCAAGGTCTCACGATTCCCTGAAAGATGAAATCACCCTTAAATTCTTCTACATCTAAATGTCTTTATGACAGACAAATTGTCATCGTTACACGTTGACCCGATCCAGATTCGATTCCCAATGTCAGCTGTCCTTTGTTTGGTCCCTTTTAAGGATCCTGCTAACAGATCTCTTTATTACGAAAGCAGACTGGTCGACCTTTCGATTCTGCTTGTTTGTCCCGCAATAAACGACATGGCCCGCTCGTTTCGAAATAATAGCATGGAAACCAGCTAGCAGCATGATCTAACTGTCCTGTTCCTGGACACACGACCCTTCGCCATTGTAATTCTCGTTCCAGCAATTTTCCAAATTCGACCAGAAACCACTGCTTGGCGGGGGTGTTCATTAGGGTGCAAACGTTGCGCTGCTGGATGTTTACAAATCGTTCCAACAAAAAGGGATGGCCATTTGCGACAGTACACGTGTTTAGGTTAGGTCACCTTTTGTTGCGAGTACGATGACTCACAAAAAGTTGTATAGTACTTTCGTTAGTTGATACTTCTCACTTTAATTAAGGGTTAGAAGCGATATTAAGGGGGCAATTATTTATTTTTTAAAATAGAGGTTTTTGGATACATCTTAGTTTAGCTAAATAGAATGTTGACAAAGGGGTACATTGTTGGGTGACTTTGTCGAATTGAATCGCGTCGAGTTGGGATATGACGAATGGGGGTGCGTCGAGTTGGTACGCGGCGAATTGAATCGGGTTGAAGTGAGAAGCATGCTGAAACACACCAAATTCAATTGTGTCGAGTTGGAACGTGACGAATTGGGGCGCTCCGAGTTGACTCGCGTTGAATTGGGATGTTCCATGTTGAACCCCGCCGAATTGGGTCGCGTCGAGTTTGGACGCATTCAGTTGGAACGCGTCGAATTGAAAGATTTCGAGTTAGAACGCGTCGAATTGGAAAATTTAGAATTGGAACATGTCGAATTTGAAGATTTCGAGTTGGTACGCGCTGATTTAAATCGTACACAAAAAATGATCCTGTAACGAATATCAAAATTGCAGTAGTTTGAAGCAGTTCATTGAACGATATCGATACATCTGCTTGACACAGCAGCAACCCCTTTCAAGTTTATCTGTCCATCATCGTTCAACGGCACGATCCATTGAACGATCGCAATCGCAAATAAATCTCAACAAATCGATCCACGGGATCGATATTGCGCGATCGACCATCTGGCAAAGACACTTTTCGGGGATTGACAACCCTTCTGGACCTTTGAAGACGTTTATGGACGAGTGGTTACCCACAATGGAACGCGAAATGTACACGTGGACGAAGGGGATGAACGGATACGATTGTTCGACGCGTGACGACAGTTTCCTGTATCGACGACTATCGTGTACATATACATTGCTAGAACGAGTCGATACTTTATTTCGAAGTATATTTTTCTTTTAACTTTTTTAAAGTTTCTGTAAAACTTTCTAACTTTACACTTTAACAGTTTGAGGTTATTTTCTTAACCTAATCAATGAATTTTGTCGGAGAAGGGAAGCAAAATGCGTATCTGCAATATGCAAATTTATAATAACGTTTTACTCTCGCGCGGGGTGGTCGATGAAATTTACCGGAACGAAAGCAGCATCAGATAACGCCATTACATTATACCATCCATTTTTCTTTCGCGCTATAATGAATTCTTATCGCTCCCCTTCGTTCTTCGACGACTAGACTACCTTTCCTTGCAATTGGTTGTCGTGGATGTAGGTGATCAGAATAAAAAATTTGCAAATTTATAAATTTCGAAACTTTCACTACCCTACTGAACCCAGTAGAGCACCACACACGTGCATACAGTTAATTCCTGTTACACGGTAGTGCGTGCAATTACTCGGACATTAACTCTGCCTTCAACTAAATTTCCTGGGCTCGCGTGGGATTAGCATAAGACAATTGCTAGGGAATAAATTGAACATTTTCTCTCGTACGCAGACGACACCTGCAAAAATGCAAAACGTCAGTCTCGTTTTCACGCGTGAACTTCACGTTCCATGAACCGAACCACCCCTGTAGAACTGTTCCCTTTATAATTTTCGTGTGAAAACTGCAAACAACAATTGTACCTTCTTGTAATTTGAATAATTCGCTCTTTGACTGCGTGCTAAAAATTATACTCTCTGTAATTACTAAGTAGGTGCTCGTTTAATGTATTTTAACTGCATGTGTGCGGTCGTTGCAAGTTTTCGGGGATATCGCGATCGAACTTGAGGACATTTTCGTTGGGAAACGTCTGGCTATTCGACAGGAAACGTTTGAGGGAATCCTTTGAAAACGTTTCCTTTGATATTCGCTTCCGGATTAAGCCACGATCGATAGGCACGTGTCTTCCTTGTCGACAAAAGGTTTCGGATGTTCGCTTTTTTCTGTTGTTCTAAAGAACCTCCAAAGCTGTTTCCTTGGAGTTAACATTTTCTACACGAATCAGTGACATTTCTTTACTGAATTATATATCAGTTATCGCGACAATATCAAAAGACTATTATCAAATGACTAGCCTAAGTGAAATTAGATATGTAAATATTAGTTGATCAAGACACGTCCAGATCCGATATCGACCGAGTAAAGAAGTAAAAATAATATTAAGGAATATTTTGTAAAATTTGTTAGGAACATGGTGGAGTGTCCATCCTCAGGGTCTTCTTTGTGTAATCGTGACCCATTACTTCCATGCTGGGGGCACATGAACCATATGGTCCACGTGACGATGCACGCGTTCTCGATACCCGATCGAGCTATCGAATTCACGAAATTTAAACTTTGCACGCGCGATCGATTCTCTCCTTCGTCCGCGCTTCGTTGGCTTCATGGGAAACAACGTTCGTCGTGTCTCTGAATATCCTTTTTACCCTCTGCTCTCCCCATGGAAATATTCGAGTTTCAAGCCCACTATACGCATGAATTTTTCATTGCTTCGGTCTCCTCGTTTTCTGTATTATTTAACACGTGTATACCACGACTAATAATACCATAATTAACACGAGACAAAATGATACAATGTGAGAGGAAATGTTGCATTAATGTGAAGGAAAATAATACAGTTATTAAAATGGAGGAAGATAATACTATAATTCATAAGAAGGACAATAATGAAATAGTGATACAACAATTATTACGAAATTAAGATGGAGAAGTTATTTGATTAGAGCATTGGAACTGGACCAAAACATCGAGCCAAATTAGTATTATTTCTATACCATTTCTGCATTAACCTCTGTACTATGTTCCCATCAAAGTTAGAGCAATTGTACATTCCTACTGTTGTAATTTTTTAATATCTATAAAAGTATAATTTTTTTTAAATATGTAGATATCATGAAGGTTTCCCCAATTTATTCTTTTCGCAATTTGGACCTTCCGATGACATCCAAATTACCATAGCATACGAACTCACTACCTGTTATTAATATAACCCCAATTTGGGAGCCGTAGGTAGTCATCATTACATTCGACGCCCCAATTCAGAATAAATGACCGAGGTTGACAAACTGGATTTCCCATACAGAAGAACCGAACCGCGAAAGGTTGAAATTCAAATATTCCGTGATTGTTTCAAGCAATTTAACCCACGACGTGTATCTAGTCGTCAACCCATAGCAATTAACGGTGGGTTCACCAAAGCGTGGCGTTAAATATACATCGATCTTCACCGACCCGAAACATGGTTCTTTTTGGTCACATGTATTTCGCACAATACTGTCCCCTATGCGAATAAATTACGATGTATAATTCGATCGGTTGCATTCGAACGTACTGCAAAAATATTCTCCACAAAAATTGGCATAGAACAAGTACACGTTAAAAAGGAAAATAAATATAATAAGTAAATAGATTTCATACGAAAATTTCCCTGCTGAACACAATGAAAATTTTTTTATTTGCATCGAGTATTAAGTGACTCGTAATCTCTCGAGCACTTTTCAGTCGCAAATTGTTGTTATCGAGGAGTTATTTATAGATCGGTTGTCAACCGTGGAAAAATTCGGTATCTCATGAAAAATCCTTCCACGAACGGATCACCTATGTATAACAATTATATATCATTCATAATTCATGTTTTCGTTTTGTTCGTTCGTTTTTTTCTGCGCGAAAGAAAAGATTTCGTGGTTCAGCTCGACCGTTACAAGAACGGCATTCGTGTGAGCCGCACCGTGCATTGTTCATTGTGCAACCGCGTGCACCTGCACTTTACGATTGCTAAAAGCGGAAGAACTCCCCCGTGTACACGGTTCACCTGTGCTTTTCTGCACTTTCACGCGTGCAACACGCGCAATAAAAGTTACGAAAGCGTGTCAAAGAGGAAACTCGCGAAGAGGTGTCTATGGAGCAATTTATAAATTAATTTCCTGGCAGGAAGCATTCCATCGTAAATTTGAACATCAATTTTGAACAGTAATCAGTTATTTAAATCACCGATGAGTAATAAGTACTTTTCTCGTTGCATCCGCATTACCTTTTTTAGCTATCATAAGAGGATCGACATAATTTAAGTGTGCTCGATTTTATTTTGTTTGATTATAAGGTTTACTTCTTTGATTTCCATAAATTTGGGCGTTAAGTTCGCGTAAATTACAGGTATTTTACGTGCTGATCGATAATACGGAATTTCGTACTAACGCGCGCTTTTAAAATGGTGTCACTGCCACCATCTTGTGAGGAACAGTGAAGCTAATGAAAATGAAAATCGCGTTTTCTCGGGAAATTAACAACTTTTGGACTATGGAAGCGATTGTAAATTGTTTTATGATGAAGACGTGAGCTGTAGGATATCATTATACTTTATTTAGATGATTAATAACGATAATTAAAGAAAATTGCTTTCGGTGGGCACATAAATGCTATAACCATCTAGTGGTGGGTCGCTGGAACTAAATCTAAGAGCTTTTCCTGTAATACTTGAAATTTTGACGAAATTTTGGAAAACCGTTATGCTTCGATATCGATCACATTCTGCAAATAAGCCTTCGTTTACAAAAATGAAATGTGTGAGAATGTTTAGCGACTCGAAAAAAAATTTGTTGTTCTTATATCATTCCCTATATCATCGACAAGATACAGTATAGTGTGCAAACTGTTCTGAACATATAATCCACATCTTCGGACCTACGGAATATATTGCAAACAGCATAATATCAATATTAATAAATATATAGCATATTAATCAATAAAATCGATATTAATTGAATTTTTCCGAAAATGGAACAAATGGCGCCATCTCTCCGGCGAACGGGGTGAACTAGTCGAAAAAAGTGCATGTCCGAACACGCATATAAGGAAATTAAAAAATTGAATATTTCGGAACTTTCACGACGTATTATGTTTCCGGAGACATTTAGAAGCAAATTTTAATTAACATTTGATGCATTTAAACGCCGATTAAGCCGAGAAAATCGATATTTATTGAATTTGGTCGAAAACGGTACAGGTGGCGCCATCTAGCGGTGAGCGGCGGAACTACGAAAATAGAAAATTCCGATTTTCTCAAAAACTAGGAACTTTTCTGAAATTCTGAGATATACAAATTGTTCCTTGTCGCCTACGGAATCGAACGAATGCAACTATACCACGCTAGGACCATTAGAAAAGAAGTTAGAAAAATATAGCATTTCATGGACCAAAAAATTGGCGTCCATCTAGCGGCGAAAGTTGGAACTACGAAAATAGAGAATTCCGATTTTCTCGAAAAGTAGGAACTTTTCCGAAATTCTGAAATATACAAATTGTTTCTTGTCGACTACGGAATCGAACGAATGCCACCATGACCCGCTCGGACAATTAGGAAAGAAAATAGAAAAAAGGTCATTTTATGGACAAAAATTGCAGCGCCATCTAGCGGCGAAACACTTGAACTAATCGAAAAAAACGTATGTCCGAACACGCATATTGGAAAAATATAAAATGCCATATTTCCTAACTTTCTGGGTATATTCTTTTTCCTGATACATTTTAAAGCAAATTTTTATTAACATTTGTTGCATTTTGTTGCCGATTAAGCCCAAAAAATCAATATTTATATTGCCCTTATATGCGTGTTCGGACATACGTTTTTTGCGATTAGTTCAAGTGTTTCGCCGCTAGATGGCGCTGCAATTTTTGTCCATAAAATGACCTTTTTTCTATTTTCTTTCCTAATTGTCCGAGCGGGTCATGGTGGCATTCGTTCGATTCCGTAGTCGACAAGAAACAATTTGTATATTTCAGAATTTCGGAAAAGTTCCTACTTTTCGAGAAAATCGGAATTCTCTATTTTCGTAGTTCCAACTTTCGCCGCTAGATGGACGCCAATTTTTTGGTCCATGAAATGCTATATTTTTCTAACTTCTTTTCTAATGGTCCTAGCGTGGTATAGTTGCATTCGTTCGATTCCGTAGGCGACAAGGAACAATTTGTATATCTCAGAATTTCAGAAAAGTTCCTAGTTTTTGAGAAAATCGGAATTTTCTATTTTCGTAGTTCCGCCGCTCACCGCTAGATGGCGCCACCTGTACCGTTTTCGACCAAATTCAATAAATATCGATTTTTTCGGCTTAATCGGCGTTTAAATGCATCAAATGTTAATTAAAATTTGCTTCTAAATGTCTCCGGAAGCATAATACGTCGTAAAAGTTCCGAAATATTCGATTTTTTAATTTCCTTATATGCGTGTTCGGACATGCACTTTTTTCGACTAGTTCACCCTGTTCGCCGGAGAGATGGCGCCACTAGTACAATTTTTTTTCACGCGCCAATATATAACTAAAAATCGTAAAAATACTCGTAGAATAATTTAGACTCATCAAACTTAATCTTTGCTGTATGACTTGAGTAGCAGCGCTGTCAACAGCTTCAGGAAATGATTATATGCTATAAAGTATTACGTAAAATAAAGAACTTCGGAGTTTAATTGCAAGACGCAACAGGATCTGACGCGCAAATGGCAGGACTCCGCTACTGAATCGTGTTTGAACATCGTTACTTCTATTTGCATACATTACAACAAGAAATAGGAAATGAAGTAATTTATTTCTTGCAACGCACATTCGATACTTGACGGTTTTATCTTCGAAGTCCCGTTATAGGTGTCTATAGTTTCCTTCAAGGACCTCAGTTTCGTTCGCGATACATTCGTTTAGCGGTATCGATTACTTTATAAAAAGATTCAAGGAACTGTGCGAAGAAACAATCGCACGAAACAATAATCCAAGTAAACGAGTCCGAACCATTTTGACGAATCTCCTTCGTGTTTGATCGACCCTCGACTTCTATCTTCGGACAACAATCTTACGTCACGAAGAGTGATCAGGAAGAGCATGCAGGATGTATTAGACTCGATGAAATGGCGAAAATATTTGTGGAAATTAGGAAAATTGAACGCTGGTAAACGGCGAAGTACTAGCCTCTATCCACCGATAAATTTATCATTCGTTCCTATTTACATCCGAATCGATAATCGATTCTATGGGCGCACCTCCAGCTGGGTGCACGTGCACGAGTTTACCAACGTACACCACGATTTCCTAACTATACGCTGTTCCAAAGCTGGAAATCTAAGTAGTTTTCTCTTCAGTTAGGTCGTTAGGTGCTCCAGGTTCTTTCCACGCCCACTTCACTCACCCTCGGCTAGGGGTTCTTAATTTGCTCTCTGATATCGCTGAGATCGCGGACTCTTAAGGTGGGGGATTTCGAGACACTGATCGAGGAAAATTAATGTTTCTGAAAATGGGTCTTTGGGAATTTTGCACTTTGGGGATTTGGGAACGTAGGTATTTGAGAATGTAGATATATAATCCAAGAAAGTTTCTGCCTCCACACCATATCTATATCCGCTCTATTTCTTCTTTGCCATTTTAAATCCTGAACGGCATAAATTTTCCGTTAATTGCCTGGCAGAACGATATCCACGCACCACAGTTGTTTATCGTCAGCGAAGAGCAACCAGGCCAAAGAGAGCATTAGCGGCTTTGGAGTATCCTCCAATTCCCAGCTGCAGTCTCAGCCTTGTCGCCGTTTCTGTCTTGCTAATCCTTTTCGTAGACGGCCGCCGGAAGGACTAAAAAAGGCGCGAGAAAATCCTGGATGCGTGGAACCGGTCGAAAAGAAAGCGGGCCGAACGCTGTCGCGAAGAAGACGGAAACCAACCGGTGACGACAAGCAACCGGTTATGTGGTCGGTCGGAAGGGACGAAGAAAAGCGGAGGTCAAAAGGCAAGAAGATTTTTCATCGGGGTCGAAGGGCACAGGCGCGAGCGGAATGATAAATCGGATGATGGCGACATCTGGTGACGGTGCGATAAAAATCTTGAAATTATTGTTTTGATCTTTACAATTTAGAATCATCAACCTAAGCCTTCAAATACTTAATACAATTCTGAAATATTTGATGTAGTGAAATATATTTTCATAGTTTTATTCTTATGGGGTACAGATTTGAAATCGACCTGTGTTGAGTGTTTGAACACGTTCATGGTATCGAAGGGGTGTTAAGTATATCTAGATACACCTATCAGTCCAGGTTGAGGGCAAAAGAACTTATCGTGACTTGTTATAAAGTACAGATAAATGGTACGTGTAGCGCACACGGCCGACTTTAAGATGGCGGTCGACTCGGTCAGGCAGGGTCACCGTTTCCGTGACTCCTTTTCACGCTCCTTTACGACTATAACATCCGGTAACAGCCAAATCCTACAAAGGGTGATTTTCTTACGTAAAGTCAAAAGTACATCGTTTATTTAGACTTGAAATTAATTTCAAATCGGTTAATGAGATTGAGACTTCTTTTCGACGATAATTTCGACAGAACTTCAAGTACCGAGTAATTACGGGTGTATATCAGAGGTCTCGAGGAAACTGATAAACGTCATTTCCGCTCGTAGAGGGCGGCTCATTAGATTGGCGAGCATCGCAAATCCGACGGACGCGATCCGGAAGAAATTCGAGTCGGTGAATTCGCGTCAGTTTTATCCGTAATAAAATTATATGCTTGTCCCTTAACGCGATTAACTCGGTATCGACCTGCAAAGGCGCGTCCAGCGTGTCAGATCGCATTGGTTCGACTTCAAAATGGGAAAATAGGTCTTCCCGTTTCGTTTCCTTCTGCGTGTCGGGTCCTTCGAATGCGAGGACGAAAAACGCCTCGTTTCGTCGACGCGTGGTTCACTGTCCCTTCGCCGTGTGCCTACTGAGAGCACGGGGAAACAAATTGTTATCAATTGCCACGATAATTTGACGTTACTGCTCGTTTATCGTCGAATCGTCGGTTACTTTCATGAAGATGGATTAAAACGCGATACGACGAAAATCATAATTCATCCGGCTCTAAAGTAGGGGATGCTTGAGGGTGAATGTACTAGTTGAGGTTATACGACTCATTTCCGGTTGTATTTATCACGGTACTTCTTTCGTAAGATACTTTAACTTTATTCGTACATGCATACGACAATTCGCACGAAATATTCATACGACAATTAGTGAAAAACGCAAGTAAAGTTTCAATGCAAATAAAATTTGTTAAACGGTTCTTTCTAGCAATATTCCCGGGTTGTTACATTAACGAAACCTCAAGGAATATGGGTTTCGAGCGTGAAGGATTAATTTTCGAGTGCTTGCAGCTGACAGAATGCCTATCGTTCGGCAAATCGATCGATCAGTTTCTAATCGAATCCGCGCGACGAGCCTGGTACCGAGACGTCTCGTCTCGCCCGGATCAATCGGATTTCGTGTCTCGTCTTATTCCCGAACGACGTTAATCTTGACAACCATAGAAATTTCTATTTACGTGTCTCCTGCGACATGTCCTCTTTTTCTTTTTCGCGCCTGACTTCGGTTCCCGTCTTTCCTCGACATGTATTTTCGACGTTCGGGTATTTTTCCTTAAGAACGATGACGCTGTTCGATGTCAAGAAGAATCGTCAGGGACGATTCAAGCGGGTAATCGCAATTAAATCGCACTTAGTCGAAACACCTCCCTCTCTGTTCTTCCAGCGATAACATCGAACGCATTTCATCTTTCTTCAAATGTAAATGTTGACGGTTCAAATAGACACGTGTCTAATACGCTCGTACGAGAACGGAATCGATGAGTCTCTATTTTAGGAGAGAATAGAGCACTGCTATAGTGGACAACCGATGCTTCTTTTTTAGAAAATAGAGCGTTCTGCAGGCAATCGACGTTTTCCTTTTGATTCGTCAAGTACACAGAATTTTCCTCCTAGAGTGTCGCGAGATGTATGTGAAATTGGTTTTGTCGGGAAGATGGGACATAAATGAAACCATAACTTGGAAGGCAATTGAAAAATCGGGATATTAGACTACGGAGTGTGTCAATTTTTGAAATAGATCAAAGGTCTTGAGATTTAGGGATTTGACAATTTTGGAAATATGGAAGAATTTTTCTAAATCTCTAGTACAGGATAATCTACGTCCTACGTTCATCACCCCACATGAATAGGACCGTAATTCATATATTGTTGAGCCCAACGCACCTTTGTCCCTATTTAATTACGCCGATGGTCATAGCGAACAATGACAGGGTCGATCCCAAAATTGTGCAGGGCCAAATAAATAAATTCCAAATAAGCCAAGTACCCATATCTCCATACAATACTGTGCAAAGAGGTCCGAAAAATTTACGACAACATTTTCACGAGTCGCATGACTCAAGAATAAACCCGTCCTAGGCTCCAACAATATTAATTTCTCGACCCTGGTTCCCGAAAAATTATTTTATTATTTCCTCCCTTTAGCGAGTAATATCTGAACCTTATACTAATAAATTGCTCATGCTCCGAAACGATTTTTACCTGGGGTTTCGAATGAAAATCGAAATTTACAACCACGAAGGATTAATCTATCGGCAGCCAGTCATTAGAGTAGGTATAACCGAGGCAAAACACAGTGGAAAAGCGCTTTCATTCGAAACGCAACCACGATTTCCCCTTAGTAGACGGTCAGTCGGGGGGTCCTGGTATTCGCCGGCGATTTTTCACCGCGCTCGTCTCGTCCTCACTTCGTGATTCTTTTCTCGGTGAACGGTCCAGGGCCGCTCGAGAGGTAAACCTTCGAGCAAAACGACTTTCAGAGCCCGCAGTAATGTACTTTCACATTTGCAAGACCGAGGCATTGAATCGTTGGAAACTCGTTTCGTATTGCACGAAAGAGAAGGAACGGCCGGCCAACACGAACGGGAGGGTACAGAGACAGATCACCTTCGGCAGAAATGATTCTCTTTTTTTATTTTCGAAACGAAACTCCGATGATGTTTCTCGAGAAAATCATAACTGGCCAGGTTCATTTGAAAACGAGCGTACTCTCGTTGGGCCTCTATTGCATTTTAATTCGATTCCAGGATGTGGAATTTTGGGACTTTGGACAGTTAGGACTTTGTGGATTCAGAGGTTTAAGGGTCTGAGGATTTAGGGATTTGAAGATTTAGAAATTTATGGACGGAACCTTTGGATCTTTGGGATGTTAAACTGGGGATTTGAAGTGTTTGATAACTTAGAGGTATGAAAGTTCAAGAATTTGGCACTCTGTCAGTTTAGCAACCTCTCCAAATATTTTACAAATTTACACGCTTGAAACCTCGGAAGCTTAAAAGTCGAGGTTTACATACTGGATCCTTCAAAATGGAGGATAAGACTCCAAATGGTAGTTCTCCGTCGCAGTGGTCCCTACCCAGTAAGGAAGTCAACGTTGCACCGGAGTGTACACGTCGCTCGCGGTGAACAGCGGAACTCAAGTGGGTCAGATTTCAAAAAAATCGTTTGGTGCCTCGTACGTTCCTGACCAAAGTTTAGAGACGTCCGATGAATACGGAGCCGTGGGTACTCTGATATTTAGAGAGCGATCTGTATTCACGTTCTCGCGCAACGCGGCAAGTGCAGTGACCCAGTGACACGTGGAAAATCTTGTCGGTGTCGTGCATGCAGGCGAATCAGCGACACGCTAGGTGACTTTGCGGGCTAATATCGACGATGACAGAAGCGCGAAGACATCGTTTTTGGCAGAGAAAAAAGTGCATGGCTGTCGGGGCCACACGAGGCGCCGGTGCACACAAATAACCGATGATTTTCATTATCTTCTGCGTGATCATCGGAATGCATTTCGGTACGTATCAATTGAACTCTTTGCCAAAATTTACAGGTGCTAAAGTCTTCGTCAAGCACATTTGGAAAGTGACTATACACTTTATTGGTACAATGAACACGTTTAACAAATAATTCAATTCTAAAAACATTCATAATGTAGAAAAAATGATCATTGTTTTTAATATAGGCAATGGCAATTAGGAAAGAAGTGTCCACATGTTTATCAGTGTCCTTAAATTTTAAATTCTAGTGATATAATGTAAAAATGATTAAAACAATGAACACCGGCGTCTCCATTTCGAGTTCATTTTTTCGTCATTGCGAACTTTCTAATCCGCGGCATGAGTTTCGCAGGATTTTCTCGGCGATCGAATTACCACGCTCCGTGTCGCGTGTCGCTTCGGAAAAAGTAGAAGCCAAAAAGCGTCGTCTAGACGACCGTTTCCTTTTGGATGAACGACTATGCGTATAATACCGAGACACTGTAATTTTCTCGGAAACAGCGTGGTCGACGCTGTCGGTCCGAGAAAGGAGAATAACGGACCGAATGCCGTTCATTGCGTTTCCAGGTCAGACGGGAGCGCGTGAATTTTCGTACGAAAAACGGCCGCCCGCAGGCTCCTGGACCCCTCTTTCTCTTTGTCCATTTTCGAAGGTACTTCCCGTGGAACCGTTGAGGGATTTTAAGTAGGGTGCACAACAAAGTGCTGGAGTGGGGTGGGTCGAGGCGCAGCAGGGACGATACAGGGTGGGGAGAAAAAGGGCGTATAATCGTAGCCGCGGTATAGCGAGGCCATAATTCAAGGGGGTTTCTCCGTTTGAACGCCCATTTGCAAACGCGATTTTATGAGTTTATTTACAAAGTTATAGCCGATGACTAAACCTCTTTAAAAACAATTGTTTTCATTGTGCGAACCCGTAGCAACTTTCTCCGTCTAAAAGCAAAAAGAGTAGAACTTTGATTTTTAGTATGTCAGATACGGTTTCGTTTTATTGCATCCTACTATGAGTCTTCCGTATAGACCCGATTCCCTTCAAGACTACAAATCTGACAATTTAAGAATTTGGTAATCTGACGATTTGAAAGCCTTCAAGTTTGAAGGCAGTCTTCATGTGCCGACCTCTCAAAATCGGAGGTAGGAAGTCACCCTGATTGGAAGGAAGCCTACATTACGAGTGTACCGTAAAGCATTGTCGCGCGGGAATTTTCTGATTCGAATTATAAAATTGAGACTTGCTCAAGAACCGCTATTCTCTAATGGCCAATGACGTCACGCGCCACCAGGTACGTGATTAGAACGGGTGGCCTCTAATAGGATCGTGACGTTCGATGCTCTGTACACGGCAGAGCGCTACACAGATATGTTCACTACATATCAACTTTGAAAATTGTATGATAGAATTACAATTTCTCTCTGTTCGATCTCTCTATTTTTCCATCGATGATTAGCGACACTGACTCTCCGTCGATTGTTTGACGTGATTACGGTAGAAAAAGAACGGTTGTGTCTTTAAATGGCGATTGAGTCGGAAAGATCCGGTTTCACTTGGCTCGCGTGCAAACGGATTATCTTCTAATCTATGAGTCGAAATTTTTCGCACGTTATCGCCTACTTTCCCAGCCGCGCGAGCAACGGTCGGGCAAATTGTCGGGGGATCCCCATAGGTTCTAACCAGGTCCAGAGATACTGCGACCAATAATTATCGGTATGCAACGATATATCGACAACATAATTAAGGTATCGTTAAGGTTAATGGAAGTGGCTGATTATGAGGCAATGCACGATTTTATCATTCAAATCCTGTATAAACTTTGGATAATTATCGAGAACATTATTATTAATAGCAGGTCTAGTTTTGCTGCTAACGAGTTAGTTTTGAGAGCATAGGCGCCTGCACCGCATAGGGGGCGGGCCGGGGGCTCTATTTTTGCGATTTACAAAACGACAGCCACCGCGGTTATTAATACTGCGTCACTCCAACGAAGTAGCCATAAAGATATCGCCCTCCACGATGCACGGTTGGATCCTTGTGCCGTGTCCTTCTTCCGATCGAACGTGCGTTAAATCCTTCCTATGGTACACATCAAGTACGTTGCAACGTTCGTTTTTGCGAAACTTCAGAGTTCAGTTCCGATAAAGCCACGCCGATAGTTGTTCGCGTTATTTCGTCCAGGCATTGTCGTGAAAAATGATCGTGCGTGCCTCGTACAAAAAACAGACACTCGACCTTTCATCGTTGGTTATGACTCGATTAGATTAACAATTAATCGCTAGGCGCGTTTCTCTTTGTTGGCGTCGATCGTGGCACGGGCATGCCACGTCAAAGTGGTTGGATCGTTTGAAATTTTATTCGTTTCCGTGGTCTCGCTACGACGGTCACAAATCGCCGCTTCGACCACCCGTACACACCGTTGCCTCGTGTTTTTTCGTGGAAAATCGGCCTACCGTGGCGCACGGTCGCACGAGAAATCGATGGTGAAAACGAATGCACGAAATACGTTGTTTTATTTCGATGTACCTTACGTTACAATATTAACGAACATTCGAACCAACTCGGAACGTTTCTGCGCATGCGTCGCGATCTTAAGAATGTCCACGAACGAAAACAAAATTTCGCAAATCGTTTGAGATGCCGAACAAACATTAGCGAATCGCGTCATTTATCGACGTCAGCACAATTCTAGTTCAAAACGATCATGTGGAAAGTTTATTGTGCACGATCGAACAAAAGACGAAAGGTACCTACGCAAACACAATAGATTCCTCTAGGCAAAATTACGAATTAGGCATTCGAAGAGTTGGGAAACTTTCGAATTTGAAAATTTGAATTTCTGCAAATTGTAAAATTTGCGTGCTTGATCGTGTAAAATGGAAAGCAAGACGATGGTTTCTTATCCTTGCTCTTATCCAAAAGTAAGTTCATGCACGCGTGTACACGATAAAATGTATTTTTCGCGCGGCGATTCGTCCATATGTCTCGCAGATACATAGGATAAAGAGGCCACGATGGTTTCTTAAACGACGGCGGCTGAGCGCATACGTCAGAGTCCGGCACATGAGTCATTCTCGAGGAAACGGGGACGGGGCGCCCGGTGCGCCCACGATATCGTCGCCCCTGCGCGGAAAGTGAGCGTAGAGCGTCGAGTCGTCCCGAAGATGGCCGAAGCAACCCCGTCGTGCGACAGTCGAGCCCGAGCGATCCCCCGATCGCGGTCGTGCGTGCTGGAACGGCAGGTACGGCCAGTCAGTAGTGGATTAGCGGCAACGGGAGCAGCAGCAGGAGCGACGGTGGCGCAACGTTAACGACGAAACGAAACGAGAGAGGAGGTATGACCGTTCGAGTCGTCGGCAGACATCGTCGAGCGTGTAAATAACGTCGCGTCCGTCGCGAGAAGAAGGTGCGCGTGAACGCTGGCTGCTCCACGGAATATGTACGTGATAAAGGTGGGCGAGGGCCGTGCGAAAAAGTGGCAAAAACTGTGAGAGAGGTGCAGTGCCTCCACGTCGGTGGCAGTGGCGGTGTTGGTAGTAGTGGTGCTGGTGGTGTGGTGGTCGTGGCGGTGGTGGTGGTGGCGGTGTGGCGTTGCTGGTGCTACTTCGGTGTGTATGCGCGCGTGTGTTGGTGGGACACGCACTTCGGCGGGGCCGTGGTTCTCGCTCTCTCTCTCCTGCTGTCCCGTCTCGTTCCCTCTTTCTCTCTCTCTCTTATCCCTCTGTTCACCGCGATTGCCCTCTTCGTCGCTCCTACGGAGGCCATCGTACCGAAAGCGACCGAGCCAGGCCAGGCACTACGCAAGATGGCTGTGTGTCGCTAACGAGAGACCGACAAACCAGACGGGCAAAAGACAACCCGGGAATAAACGGAACATGCTGCTACGTGATCGTCGGGCCCGTCCCTGAAGAGAGAGACACTGGCCAAGAAACGAGAGGTACGTTTCTCTTTTCTACAATTTTCATTTCACATCGTCATCCCGTTTTGTTTCGTTTCGCTCTTTCTAACCAATTCCTTCCCCTTTGCTCACAGTGGACAAACGACGCCTTCTTGAATTTTTTCCCAGGACTTTTGCGGTTGACAGGTTGCCGGAGATGCAACTACGCTCGCGTGTCATACGCTGTCCTGTCTCCTTTCGACGATCCTAGACTCCACCGCCTCACGTACTCCTCTACGGTCAGGTGGGGTAATTGTAAATGCCGTTGGGAATTTAAGTTGGTAATTCTCGATTGTGTTTGTTGTAATAAAAAGAGGGAAATATAAATTGTCCGTTGTAACAAACTGCAAATTTAAATCATTAGCATCTGTTATACTCGAGTACACCTTATCTTATTTTGTTCTTGAACATCGCTATACTGCCTTCTGTGTTACAAAACAACTGTCGTGTTGTATACCTAATTAAATGTATTGTATATTTACTTAATTTAGTGTATGTTTCCATTGTCTTCCGGGAGTTAATGGGTTAAATAATTCTTACAAAAATGTACCAATAGGCATTTACAATTACCTGAATTATCGTGTGTTTCTTACTAAAAAACGAGTTAAAATGTTTGTTACACAAATTCTTCGATCGTGCAACCGTGCGTTTGCCCGAAACAATCGCTGCGCTTTACGTTATTGTAATTTATCCACATTGGTGCTCTGACAGTTCAAGTTTTCTCCTCCAACGACACTTTAGCGTCGATTTAACGAACACGCATAAAATTACGAAATTGAACCCGGAATCGAGAACATCTGTTGCGAAAAAGAGTTGAAACGGTGAACATAACCTCCAAAACTAGATACGCGTTAGCTGCGACGAACCACGACGGGTGTGTGCGTGCGCGTTCGAACTCCATAAACAACTTTGTTCGTTTACAAATTTCTGTAACCGTAATCGTCGTTTCGGGCCTGATTTTCGCAGTTACGTCGACGCGTTGCATTTCCAAAGTTCGTTGTAACGCGAACGAACTTCTGCCGACGGAGTGGAAAAGTTTCTGCGTTCCAAAACCCGACGCCGGAGACGTAACATCTGTCGGCCAAGTAACGGCGTCAACGTACGCTGGTAGTCGCTTCGTTGAAACGTCTTCGTGTCCCGATTTTTACTCGTCACGACGTTTTACGTCGATCGTCGCACATATTGATGATTTCTGCTGAGACTATTCGTCGATTCTGTTGGTCTCGTGTGACGTGCAAGTAGCGTGGAAACTTTCCATCCAGCGTGTTATACGTTCTGATCATCTACAAACACGCGCTCGTTTGCATTTTTCATCACTGGAATGATATTTTTCGCTTCCGTTTCATCGAAGGGATCGTATTCCGCATTTCATAATAGGCGTCACGACGTTACCTGCGAAACTGTCAGGGGCAAGACCAGCTGCCGTGTTGTTGATTTTAATTAAACTTTTAATACCGAATTTGGAGTAAAAGTACAAAGTTCACAAAGATTTTTTACGCGTCATTTTTAATGTTTAAAACAGTACAAAAAGTGTAAAATACTATTTAAAAAAATTTAGATGTAAATTTATTATGTACCACCTCTACTGAAGCGGTTGCACAACAGAATCAAAGAATCTACTTACGAGTTTTTTCCTTAATCAGAATCGTAAAATCAAACGATTAGAGATGAGAAATAAAGAAACAGTTCTCGAATAGTCGGGAAAACCATCGTGGATTGAACGCAACGGAGAAAAGCGATTTTAAGGTGGGAAAAAAAATAATCGTCGAATCGAATCTTTTCCTCGTGGAACTGATTCAAAATCAAATTAGTTTCATCCGTTCCCTGGCCCCTCCACAGCCTCGATTCATCTGCAGATCGATCGGTGTTCTATATTTTCCCCGTTTGATTATCGTTTTCTAATTATCGGCCATCGTCTGTCAGTTGGCGAAACGCGGAATGATCGGAAGCGACGGCCGCGATCGAGAAACATTTTTATGCCGTTCCGACTACGTTACTTTAAATGTGGCCTTTCGAACAGCCATTTCGCCCAAGGAGCCTTCGGTTTGTGACTCGACACGTGCGGTCTTTTTCAGAAGGACACGTCGCGTATATATCCGATGCCGCATTTTTGAACGCCTTCCTTTTTTACCGCGCGTGCGCGGTCTCGTTCGCCCACCAACGCGCGCTCTTCCTTCTATCTTTTTTTTTTATCTAATAATGAATTTCCTTTGACGTAGAAAAGTATTTAACGTTCATTACTATAAATGATCGATTGCCTCAATTTATATTCACAATCAGTTTAAACGTTATAATGCAAGATCGTATAATCTGTGAAATAAAACGTAATCCTTTGACGCCGTATTAAATAATTTTGCTTATGTATTAAAAATTGATATATCAAGGATAGGCGTATATTGCAGTAAGGATAATGGTTAGAATTTCTCCGAAGAGAATTTTATCTTGTTATTCTGTAATAGTATCTCTCAGGTGACGTACTTGGTGCGTTCTATACTATAAATTTTAACCAATGACGCAGCATATGCGTCCCACGCTAAGCAATTCAATTCATGACGTACCTTGTACGTCTCGTAAAATATAGTAATAAAAGTAAGCGTAGAATTCAACGTTGACCTGAATTATAAATAAAATTCGTGTGAACTGTATATCATATGAGCTAATAAACAAAATACTTATTCTTAGAAATCGATTTATAAGACAACCTCCATTGACGTGAGAGAATAATCTCTACCGACGGTCTCCACGAAAATATTTTTGTTTTCCGGTGAAAGCTTGTCCTGGCTTTTCCTTTTACCGTTCGAATGTTAGTCCACCGTTCACTTAATGAATCGTAGTTTGTCCTTCTTGTATGATCATTTCAACTTCATCTCGTAATTGTATGCATTTATGAATCTAGTCATTAGTATCTAGTTACTAAAACACGAATACGGAATCCATAAACGTTGTTTGGTCGATATAAATACTGTAGAATCTTGTTACAATGTTTCATCAAATGAATAACGCGAAAACTCATAATGTATTTTGAAAGCATAAGATGTAATTATACTATGGACTTCAAATCTCGCGTTTTATTGCCGTAATTCTACGCGTTCTAACTTCACGCATTGTATCGTCACGCGTCCTAATTCCACGCTGTATATCACCACGCGTTCTAATTCTATATATCAGTGTACCTTCCAACGTACTATATTGCAAACTCCGAAAACTTTCTATTCGCACCGCCATTGGCAGTACAACAAATGTCTACTGAAAACGGATATCACCGATCATCGCCATGACAGTGAACATTTAAATGCATTCTTTGTTTCGAACCGATTCGATATAACGACACGTTCTGCACATAACCCGGCTAGTTTATTTATACCATGGTAAATTCAGAGTACACTCACTCGTGCATTTACCATATATCGATACGGCACCGTATATCGATACGGCATCGCGCATGAATTCCTCCAAGAGAAGATGACAAAACAAGCCAACCAAATCGTTTATCATTCGCGTAGAATTCGCCTTTTCAGTTCGTCGATCTTTATCTAGCATTGTCTGGTACGAATCCGTAGAACTTGTTCCAAGTTCTCCGTCTGTTCCGTGTAGATGAATCTGCAGTTTCCGGGCGTACAGTTTTGAAACTGGCATCACCGGCACGAAAATTCAAAGACCAACACAATGCGTTGCTGGCCTTCGTACGGCGAAACGTTCTAGGCAAACAACAGTCTCGATTTGTACGCGTAAACATCGTCGAATCGTTCACGGAACGTACATTTTCGTTGGGATCACGAAAAAGAGAGACAGGCTACAAGAAAAGTTGGGTGTGTTTTAGGTGGAAATTTCCGTAGTCGAGGTTAACGTTATCTTCGGTTCTTAACTGTATCGTCGAAGAAAACATGGAATTTTACAGGGAAACCAAGGCCCGTCGAAACGTATAATGTATTTATTGTGTGGTAATCTTAACAATCGGACCGGCCGGCTTGGTTTCTACGAGTCCCTGTAAAGCCTTTGTTCCTCGAACAAACCGTTCTCTTACATAATATTCTATGTAATGCCGAACAAACGTTTTCGTGTGGCTCGTATTGTTTGTTCGCTCGATGCCTTGGATTTGCGTAAAAATTATAATCGGACACGGTGGCGAAACGATATCTCGTATCAGCGATTCGACATCCCAATTGGAACGTGCACATGCGTTATAATCATTGGCGTAATATTTTCGTTTTGCAAGGAGAGGGCACGGGTTTGGAAATCGCTTTTCGAACGATACTGTACGCCACTTGTAGTACGTATCTAGTATTACAAAACCCTTGTATGATTTTTTCAGAATGGGCTTTGGTTCTTCAGATATTTTCATTTTAAATTTTATGTGGACCAAATCAGTCTTCGCTAGAGCGCTACGGTGTGAATACTTGCTTGCAAGTCTGTAGTTCATGGATTCAGATCCAAGGAAGGTAAAGACATTTTTATCGGAGGGGGAAAGTACGTTAATATCTGTACATTTTCGGATAAGTAGATGTGTTGTACAACATGAAATATGACAAAATCTTTGATATGAACTCGGAAGAATATTTTTGCAGCATAAATATGAAATCACCGTGCGTCACATCGTCGTAGTACGGCTACGCGTTAAATTGCCACATTTAGAAAGGACCAAGGCCACCGTGGCCTCTACCAAATTACGCCAATGGTTATAACTGCGAAGATCGGAAAAGCGTCGTGGAAAAAAGAAAGAAAGTTACGTGTTGCAAAATATTGCGTCGCGAAGGGGTCAGAAGAAATCAATCGGGGTGAAATTGTCGCGTAGAAACCTTTCACCGGTAGAAAATCAGCGTCGTGGTGCGTGCGCTTGATTAAAGCTCGATTCACCATTGATCAAGTGTACCATTTTCTTACAATTAACGCGAAACTACGTTAACAGAATTTGCTTTGATTTCGCTCGAATTGAAAGACGCGTACTTGGCTTATGGATTGGTAGGTTTCGGTTACGAAAGTTTTGAGAATTGGAGCTTGACATGGTAACACGCTAGTTTATATAATTTATCGTATTTGCAATGGAAATTTCCGATAACAGTTTCACAGAGATAGCTATTAGGATGTTTTTCGACCAGTTTGAGACGTCTTGTATCCGGCAGAGTTTTAGATAACATTCGACCTTATCATTATCCTGTTCCTACGATTGTTAATATCGTCGTTTCACCTGATACAGTACAAACGAAACCTAACTCGTGATCATCCAATTTGTGGACGAACTGTACAAGTGTACTTGCGATCGCAACGTCTAAAGGCAATATAACACGTAACAGGCATTTACGATTTCGATACGTTGCCACGTGTGGACGACGTTCGAATTCTTCTACTTACCTAATTATTACTAACACTTATTAATTTGCTTCTTTTATTACTTGCACCCATTAACAACTACTATTGTTTGTACTGGTACTGTATTGAACAGTACAGGTACTATAGACGTAATATGCTATAGACATGTATAGTACCGTACGCTCGATACTTTCGCGGCTACTATCATTCCGATACGGTTCTAAACCTTGCAAAGAAGTTACGACGTACGTCTTACTATGGACCTTTAGTAGTGGAAACGAATCGATTTCTACAATTTCTTCGTGACTCATCGTTGATTCATACTTCGTAGTGAACTTTTCCAACGAGAGAAAAAGCTTGGCTCGATTTTGGGCTTCCCGCTTATCTATCGGGTTTGAGTCAGCATGCAAGCAGAACACGTGAACCGTTTCACGCGATCCGGAGCGTATTGCCGATGAGATCAGCTGTACACTCGGCACCGGATATGATTTCTCCTGGGACATTCGGCGAATTTCAAAAGTGGAGTTCTAGGATTTGAAAATTCAAGTTTGGGGATTTGGAAAAATTCAGCAGCTTCGGGATTTAGAAATTTGGGATTTGAGTATTCGGAGTCTAAAGAATTTCGGATTTGAGAACCTGTAAATTTGGAAGTGTGAAGTTCGATATCTATTTGAGAATTTTTCAATTTCCAAATTTAAAAGTTTCCATATGTGACCCTCCCGCCTGAAGTGATAGTCTCCCCTGCGCTAATTAAAATCTTTAAAAAGCGCATTACCCGATTCATCATCCAAGGGTTAACGATATGCAGAAAGTACACAGTACACCGGTGGCAAGTTTACAATTTAAATTTTTCGTAGAGCTGATGGACGAAAGAGATGAAATGGTCGGTACTTTTGAGTCTAGCCTGGTTATTTGCTACTGGGCGCCTCTGGAGCGACATACTCTCGTTATTGGCGGCTCCAAAACGATTAAACGAGTCGTTTGCAGATAACTCAAGAGATCAGCGTCGAGCGTCACCGACCACGCGACTTTGCATTGCAAAGTTTGCCCTCGTGCGTTTTGCGTTTATCGTCGAGAGACGGCGTATGTACATCCAGATTTCCCGTTAGCGATGGTATTTCCTTTTTTTCCTCTCGTTGCTTTACATTTTTACTTTTGTTGCTTCACTTTTTTACATCCGTTGCTGAACGATGTAGCCAGTCGCGCAACGACACGATAATAAAGGTCGACCAGTCGCGAGTAAACCAAAACTCCTTCTGATCCGCTATATCTCTACCCGCTCAAAACTATTACGTAAAGTAGTTCCTTTTATTACGACGTATCGCGAATGACTTTTCGCTGATCCCGCTTTTCGTCACCACGGTATTGATTATTGTCATGATTCCATGAATCGTACGGGCTTTGCGTAGTGGAACATTTTACGACACCAGATTTCGTACGATACTTGCTCCTACTTTTTCACTCGCGTTACTGTTTATCAGAGGTCCCCGGAAAAAGAGGGTTGCTCGAGAGTTAAAACTGTTTACGTTTTTATTAAAACAAATATTCCAGGAAAATTACGCGAAAGCAGATGTTTACGAGCAGTATTTTTGTGACCCCTGCTAAAAATGTCGCTGGGGATCAAAAGTAGAACGCAGTTAATCGCGAATATCTCGTTATCTATCGGTCCCACGACAAAAATAGTTATCACGAAATTTATAGCTTAAGAAATTCTCTACGAAAAAGGTTATACGAACTTTCTTTTTACGAGTAACCGTTGTCATGCTTGACGACTCGCAACTTCATCTGACAAGAAGAGGTCACGAACCACCAGTTTTCTCGAACGAGTCTTCGTTGAAATTGTATGGAATAATTTGCAAAAAAAACTTTCATTTCATCAGACAGGTTTTACTTTTTATCAGAGCTTGCACTTTGTATTCATAATTATGAAAATAAGGTTATTAATGTTGACGAAGGAACATAATGTCTGCGCGTTGCACAAGTTGATCGATCAAGAAGAAGATAACGATAAAAGTATGACCGAACTGAAAACAGTTGGATAAACGGAATGACTTTTGGATCAAAGGTGATCGATTGCGAAGGGTTAAATTATTGTGGCAGTTAAACAGAACTCTCACCGGTCGAGACTTTAACGCGTAACTGTACATGCGGTACCGTAGATCGTTCATAAAACGGAGCAACACTATTTCTGACAAACGGCACTATAATTAGAGTACGTCGTGCATGCGGATGAACGAAGCTCGGAAGAAAGAAAAAAGAACAAGCATCGACACGTGGGTGAAATCGAGTAAAAATTGTGGAAAGTTTCCAGAGAAACAAAAAAATAAAAAAAATAAAAAATAGGAATCGTATCCTGAAACTTACAGTCGCAACGCCGATAGAGCGTATACTTCACGCCGATTACGTGCAGTTTCTTTTTTCTGTTAGGCGATCGATAAGGATAAAGTAAAGACCTTATCTTATCGAAAGTTAAATTTCGTAAATTGCAGCTTTACGCTCCAGAGATTAACTTTCTACCGACTTTTGTACGCTGTATCTGCTAATTTCAATTCATAACATTGCTATGGAAGTTTTGGTCCTCTAGATTGCCTGGAATTATGTTCGATAAATTATATTGCCATGTAATGTAATGAGTTGCAATTGGTTAAATGGAAAATTTGGGGTTCACTTTTATAGATTGGCACTGTTAGAGATCTGAACATTTAGGAATTTGTACTTTCGGAAATTTAAGATCAACCCTTGTCCAAATTAAAATTTAACCCGTAACAAGTTAACCAAAGACGTCCGCCATTCAATGACGAAATCTCCTAAAAATAAGCAACGAAGTTGTCTGTGCAAAAGTATGGCTTATAGGGGTTAGAAATGCAGGGAGCTGTCTAAATTTGTCGGCGGTGTTCTCGTCGGGGATGAAAATTGAAAACCAACCGAAAAATCTTTGCCCTGTTGCAGCTAACTTGGACGCGACACTGTCATCACGCGGAAACCTGATATTCGGTCGGTAGATGCCTTTTGAGAGCCGCTGGCCCGAATCAGCGTGGAACCATACAAAGCCACATGTACGTGAAGGAGACACTAAAATATTCATAGTCGTGTGTCGTCGGTGTTTAGTTGTGCTTTCGTACTTTTTATATGTCGCGTGGTTTCCTGGCCGCGATGGCGAACCACCACCGGATTCTTTCGGTTTCTCCTGGTTCGCCTAAATCAGAATGACAAGACACGAACCCGGCCTCCCTCTTCTTTCGCTAGGATACACCCTGCTGCTCCGTATCCGACATTAAAAAAAAAAGAAACGTGTATTCGCGAATGTATAACCACGAATTTCTCGTTCGCCGTCCTCTCCCGCTTTGCCATTTTTATTTCTGTTTATTTTTAGTTTGCTTCTATTTTTCCGTTGTTTACCGCTCGCCCAAACCGCTCCTTAAGCCCGGTACACACTTGGACATAATCGTTTGGCACGATGACCGAACGGTTTCGAGTAATTTGGAAACTTTGTATAGGAACAGCGTAGATACAGATTGTAGATTGCTGTCATACATTGTCACGTATCCAAACCTAATTTCTAAATCAGAACCAGCCAATTTGTACGCGTAGCTGTTCTTGTGAAAGTTTGTCCTTCATATTATTTTGATTCCATCTTTTCACAGTAAATGTTTTCAGAAGATGAATTTAATTAGAAGTCTACGCGTTTGACTGTGTACCTATGAATCACCCTCTGTATCCTTCTTGTAGAACAATTAAAGTTCGAAGTTTCTTTGCCATGGAAAACTGTTGTCATCTTTTTTGAATCATCCTGTATCAGTAACCTGAGATCGAAAAATATTTCCAACCTCTACCGCGAAGAGTATGGACTCGTCACCATCATTGAATCACCCTGTAGGTCTGATCTATTATAAAAGCGTAACCAAAATGGAGTCCGCAGCAACGGGCCTATTGAAAGTACCTCGATTGTCTAATAAGGACGTATCCCTGTTTTGTGATTACAGGGAATGTGTGACATGTTCATCCAAACACAGCAGACGAGTAGCGTCAACGGCAGCAGCAGCAGCAGCAGCAGCAGCAGTAACAACACCGTTCACCATCACAGCAAGAAACGCAAGTTGGAGTACAACGTGAGTCAGCCGGTGATCCAGCACGCATTGGTCCAATCGACCGGCGACTACCAATTAGACAATACCGGTCTGCAACAACGGTACTCCGTGAACGGTGCTAATACCGCGTTTAGCTCGCTGCACAACAATAATGCGCTGCAGAAGAGTAGCCCGAACCAACAGACCCTGGTACGAGCCTCGACGATCAAGCTCTTAGACACGTACCAACGCTGTGGCCAGAAGGTTGGTGCCACTTCCTGCGATCTACTCTTACCGATAACGTTCTTCCTCTTTCTAACCCGCCTGATCGCATCGCGTTCAGGAAAGTCAACTTCTCTCTCCTCGTTTTCTTGCCGCCCAACATATAACGCTTCAAGATGAACGCTGCAGATAGACAGACCAGCCAACTCCATTAATTCTTATCTGGATAGTCTATTTTATGTGCCGTAGACGAACAAATGCAATTTCTTGCGATATACGAACATTGAGACGTACCTTGTCTCTCACTCGATATCGAGTGTTTCGCTGATGCTACTATAACAGATAGGGCACTGGGTATCATGAGCTCCGTCGTTAATTACTTCAGATCAAGGGACTCAGAATTACGGGGTTCGAGGAACAGTGGGATTACAGGCGTTTATGGGGTATGGGGATCTAGGAGTATGGAGGTTTAGGGACTTAGAGATCTGGGGTTTAGGGATCCATAAGGTATAGAGATTCATGAATTTAGAAATCTTGTATATGGATTTAAAAGTATGGGGATTTAAGAATGTATGGACCTGGAGGCTTAGAGATTCTCAATCTAGACATACAGCAATCTAGAATTACAGGGATCCGGCCAGAGATCTAAGAGTATAGAAACCCAGGACTTAAATTGTAGGGATATGGTCTTTCCAATAGTACACATAAAGCCAAGCTTTATTTTCTTGTCGAACAAGGTTCATTTGCTGCATATCAAATATTTCACAGGATTTTGAAACACGATTTGATAACACTACCGTGAAATAGCAATTTAGCTAACCCATCGAACAAATGTATGTTGCTGGCTGAAAATCGAACACCGATCGTTTGCACGATTGATACAATCATTCGAGCTATCCTTGCCTGTATCTCTACCTAATCTTCTTAACGCCTTATCGACGGATGGCATTGTTTTGCGCAAATTGAATATCATCGCCTATTACGAGTGACGCAAGTTGAAGTATGTCAAATAAGTATCGCGTGTCGTAGATGATCGTACACGTTGGACATCAGTTTCTTTCATATCAATCGTATGAAATTGTCATTCTTCCAGGTCAAATTACATGTACATCGAAATATAAATCATTGTCATCGTTTAATGGTATCCTACGTTCAGATACGAATGCTTTTAAGAAACCTCGTCGATATGGACATTAAATCTTGCAAGTAACGGTATATTTCAGAGACGACTTTCTTCCACGATGTGTCTCAATAAATCTTCGAACAAGTATCGCGTTCGGAGGCTTCGGGGTACATTCAGCACCCAAATCCTAAGGATTGTACCCTTCCAGGTGCTTCTTGTCCCCTTTGTATCGTCTGTCGACCGTTTCTTTGCCGCTTTTTCGAGGGGTTTCACGGCTAGTAACGAATCTGGGCTCAATACTTGCGTTCCGAATATGTCCCTATTTCTGCATCCACCTGGATGTTAATACTCTAAATTTCTATGGACGTTGGAGGAAGTTTCCCACCGTTTATGAGTAAACCTTGAAAGAACCTAGGGAAAGTCTAAGGACATCACAAATTTTGGTAGAAGCTAGGAAACCCATGGAACTTGGCGAAAACCTGTGTAGAAGCCATAGATCTTCAGAAGTTATAGACTTTCTCTAGAAGTTACGGAGATCCTTCAGAAGTTACAGAAATGCTCCAGAAGTTGTAGAGAACCTAGAGGAACCTGTTGTAGATCATTTCATCCTTGCAAATAAACAGTGTGAACAAACTCTCATTATTCTATATCAATTCTACGCTTGAAATTACATTCTACCCTTCTGATTTCTTATTCCGACGTACAGAAATTACCCTGTTTGCAGTAGAACGTCGGTCATTATGGTTATTTTGTGTAATACTGTCTACTTGTCCGCTTGTTTTTCCTGATTCTCTCATTCGCTTCCATACTCGTTAGGATACAATGTTTGCGGTTGCTAAAAATAACGCGTATCTTTCGTCGAAACAGTTATCGTGGTCAGTCGATCAAGAGGCAAATTGGTTACAGAAAAAATGAAGTCGAAAATTTGTATGAAGCATCATAAAGACCTCTTTCGGTCGCGATCAATGAATCGAGTGTGTTCCAGGAACTAATCGCGAATTGAAATAATTGGTTTCGTCGAGCACAGAGGATGAACAGGTCGTTCGCCAGGTGACTTTTCTGTATGGCGTAGTTGCGTATCGATTACCGTCAAGGCTTCTATTCCATATTGCATACTGTTCGTTTTAATGCACTTCCGTAAGCGATCGTAATACCCGCGAAAAATTTCATGCCAAGGATTTTCGCCGAAACGGGGATCGATACCGCGAAACGTGTTTCATGGAAACTTTTCTCGTTCTTCTATGTTCCTCTTTCGCTATTACGTTCCTCTTCTTCAACGTCCAAGTGCTATTTTCGCAATACATCCATGTGTTCAACGAATTTTCATCAACGTTCGCTCGATGAATCCTCTGCAACGAGTGTTCGATAAATTCCCAGCAACATACCTTGACTAATTTTCAGCAATGCATGTTTGCACCGGTTTTCAACAACGTATGTTCACGTATCAAATCATTTTTAACTCCATAAAGTTTCGACTACGTGCATAGTTCGTACGCAGCAAGGTGAGCCCTGACAGAATACTAAAAACGATGCAGCTCCTATTGGTTGAAATAATTGGTTACAGGTATCACACCAATGACATTGATAAATAAAAAGGACTGGTCAAAATCAGAGCTCATCTTGTGGCGCACATGCATACTCCAAGTAACAGTAATTTTTAACAACGCGTGTTGAACTAACTTTCAGCAATGTATGCACCCGTGTGTCCGACTAACTTTCAGCAACATTTGCGCCCGTAATGCACCCGTCGAGACCACCCCACTTCGACGGACCCAAGGATCGGCGTGGTTGTTGATCATCCCCTCGTCAAGTTCGAAATCACTTCTCCTGCCTGTGTGCTCGTCGTTTTCTCGTCCCTTCCCAACTAAAGCTACCGAAGCGAACTTTACGATATCTTAACGTCCACAAATTTTTGTATAAGGTGTATTCCTCCTACAGAGAAAAACTTGGTCGAGGGAGGGTAATGGTGACGGCCTGGCAGTCCACTCCGCCAACGCGACGAACGCAGTGGGTAGTACTGTAGTGTCGCAACATCATACTCAACAGCAACAGCAGCTGCAACAACAACAGCAGCAGCAGCAGCAGCAACAACAACAGCAGCAGCAACAACAACAGCAACATAAGCAGACAGGCATGACGGCGCACAGCAAACAAGTGACCAATGCTGCCAATGGAGGCGGTGGCAGCAACCCCCAGGGCGATGGAGATTACCAATTGGTCCAGCACGAAGTTTTATACTCTATGACTAATCAGTACGAGGTCCTCGAGTTTTTGGGCAGAGGGACTTTTGGACAGGTAAGAAATTATCTCCGTTCAAATTTATTGTAACAGGATCTTTCTTACCTGAAACTCAATTGTCCTCTTTCGGTATGTCTGCAGGTCGTAAAATGCTGGAAAAAAGGAACCAATGAGATAGTGGCCATCAAAATTCTAAAGAACCATCCATCGTATGCGCGCCAAGGGCAGATTGAGGTAAGCATCGTAACAAATGTCACGAGTTATTTTGCAATGCGACCTATCCACATGTGGATAATCATGTGTAGGTTCACTATACGGCAGACTAACATGCGTAGGATCACTGTACATTAGATTACCACGCGTAAGGATCACTACACGTTAGGTTACCACGCGTAGAATTATCACGTGTACAGCTACCATTCGTAAGATTACCACGAATAGAGTTACTATTTCACATAAGATCACCACGCGTAATATCACCATATGTACAATCATCATGCGAAGGGATACTACCATGCGTAGATTCATCATACCACTGGTTAAATATAATCGTACTTCTGAACAGGTCTCCATCCTGTCTCGACTCAGTCAGGAAAACGCGGATGAGTTCAACTTTGTGCGCGCTTACGAGTGCTTCCAGCACAAATCCCACACGTGTTTGGTCTTCGAGATGCTAGAACAAAATCTGTATGATTTTCTGAAACAGAACAAATTTTCACCCCTACCGCTCAAATACATCCGACCTATCCTTCAACAAGTCCTCACCGCTCTTTTGAAACTCAAGGTAAGTTCAATATAATTGTTTAGCGATAGTATCATCGTATGGGCGATTCATCGAACTGGATTTATCGAATGTTCGCAGCAATTGGGGTTGATTCACGCGGATCTTAAGCCAGAAAACATCATGCTGGTAGATCCAGTACGTCAACCTTATCGTGTCAAAGTTATTGATTTCGGGTCAGCCTCCCACGTGTCCAAAGCTGTCTGCAACACGTATTTGCAATCGCGATACTACCGTGCACCTGAAATTATACTTGGACTTCCATATTGTGAAGCGATAGATATGTGGTCGCTCGGCTGTGTGGTTGCAGAACTGTTTTTAGGATGGCCTCTGTATCCTGGTAGTTCAGAATACGATCAAATTCGATATATAAGTCAGACTCAAGGCCTACCAACGGAACACATGTTAAATAATGCCAGTAAAACAACCAAATTCTTTTACAGAGACATGGACAGTAAGTAATCGTGACTTGATCAAGGTCTTCAGGTTTCCAGTTGGGTAGAGGCTAATCTCCTGTCTACTTACAGGTACATATCCATTTTGGCGATTGAAAACACCTGAAGAGCACGAGGCTGAAACGGGCATTAAATCTAAGGAGGCGAGGAAGTATATTTTTAACTGTTTGGACGATATTGGTCAAGTGAATGTTCCGACTGATTTTGAGGGTGGTCAACTTTTGGCTGAGAAAGCGGATAGAAGAGAGTTCATTGACCTCTTGAAGAGGATGCTCACAATGGACCAGGTAGTAATATCTAATTGATGCTTTAATTGCACATGATCGAAGGATCACCTCTGCTTTTACATCGTACGAAAATATATTTCTTTGTTCATCGCGTAACTTTGTTGCTTTTAGGAGCGCCGCATAACACCCGGGGAGGCTCTGAACCATGCCTTTGTTACGCTGGCCCATTTAGTCGATTATGCACACTGTAACAATGTTAAGGCTTCCGTCCAAATGATGGAGGTTTGTCGACGGGCAGGTGATTTCACTGCAAGTCCAGCGCATCACCAAGCTCCTCCAGCGCCTCAGCCACCTCCGCCAACATCGTTGGTAGCTAACTTTGTGCCGACGACGAATGGCAGTGCCGTAACTTTCACCTTTAACAACCAATTGACCAATCAAGTACAGCGTTTGGTCAGGGAACATCGTACTGCACAAACAGGATATGACAATCTGGTACGTAGACAAATCCTCTTTAGAATAATACATCACACTCGATGTCATATATCATAACAAAATTTGAGTTTCCATCATTTGTATTCTTTTTTTTCCAGTATCAAATATACAGTAACAGTAGTCGTCGCGCGACTCAGTACAGTAATTCGTCTAGCGGATCGAATAGTGGACGAAGTGGAGTGCACGACTTTCCGCATCAGTTGGTGCCTGGTCTGCTTTGTCATCCACCCAGTTATCAAACGATGCCAAGTCCTGCAAAACACGTAGTCGTTGCTCAAGTAAATGCGATATGCTGATTACTATTGTGATTCAACGCGTCCTCCTCACATGCTCTTGATCGTTCATTTATATTTCAATCTCCTCTTGCAGCCACCGCAAGCACAACAAGGTCCGCTACAGATCCAACCATCGATTATATCGCAGCAAGCTGTTGCTGCGGCAGCTGCAGCTGCTCAGCAACAGTATGCGGCGGTACCGGTATCAATGGTGGAAACTGGACGTCAAATGTTATTAACGGTAAGTCCAAATTGAACACATTTGGAAACGAAAAAGTGCTGATCCTACCCTTAAACTACAGAACGCTGTACAAACGTCTTGGCCTGGTGGAAGTCGTCAAATGGCTGCCATCGTACCATCCTGGCAGCAGTTGCCACCGCAACACGCAGCCATACAGCAGCCATTGTTGAGCGACGCTGGAGATTGGGGGAGACCTCTTATCGTGGACAGTTCTGCTATTCTGCAGGTACGAGTGGTTGCATGAAGAATTATAATCCACTACCATCCATTGTACCTAATCTAAATGTCCATCTTACTGAAGTTTTATGATTCACGGCCCTCATAGTTTTTGTGTATAAAACTAGACGATTTTTAACTAATTTCCCTCGTTTTGGGAAGGATCAGCGGCCAGTATTCCCTGTCACGGAAGTCTACAATACTAGTGCCCTCGTTGAACATCCTTCTCAAAGTTGGGGCAAGCGAAGCGTGACGAAACACCATCAACATCACGTGACGGTACCTCAACAGTCTCAGCACAGGCACGAGCATAAAAAGGAGACCCAGCAATTGAGTCCTGTGAAGAAGAGGGTAAAGGAAAGTACACCGCCTAGCAATATGAGACGGCATTCGCCTATGAGTGGT
Source organism: Megachile ligniseca (assembly GCA_945859555.1). Lineage (NCBI taxonomy): Eukaryota > Metazoa > Arthropoda > Insecta > Hymenoptera > Megachilidae > Megachile > Megachile ligniseca. The sequence continues at coordinate 9,902,092 of OX243786.1, forward strand.
CACTGGCAACAACCACCTATGCAACAGCATCATCATAGCAGCAAACACAGCAGCAGTCATAACGTAGAACATCATCAAGTTACGTCCGGTAGACAGCAAACCATCACGATCCACGATACTCCATCGCCAGCCGTTTCTGTTATCACGATTAGTGATAGCGAAGACGAAATACCGGGCAAATGGTAAGTTACCGTTTAACGATTTTTTGGATCTGGTACCGTCAGAAAGTAGTTAGATGCAAATACTGCCCGCAGTTTTTTTATAAGACTTATTTGACGCGAATGCAACGCGATCATTACATTACAAGTTGAAGAATTCAGTTAATATCTGTTGTTCAGTTGCTTCGTGAGAACAAAGTTAGCGTAGCTATGTGATCATACGATGATACACGGTTTATTCAGTGTATCTGTGTACAGACTCGTGTCATTTTGTACAAAGTAGTCTCGCAGCCAATAAGTTTTTCGTTCATGTAGATTGTATTTATTAGTAATTTATTAGTAGAATAGAAAGTAGTTGAATCATGCATGAATATCATTGACAGCTGTGAAGATCGCCAATGCGGAGCCTGTCAAAATTTGGCAACTCGCCTGTCTGGCGATGAACGTCCAGTCCGCGAGGAAGTCATTCGAAGGTACATTAATTGTAATGCAGTAACACGTAATCTTACGCACTAGTACAACGTTAAATGGTTAACGATCACTAAAGAATATGGCATCTAACACAATGCTTGTAACAAAATAATGTTCCCGAAAATTCCGAATATGCGTTTAACGAGTGCTTCGAGTTCTCATGCTTGCGGGGAAAAAATTTTACAGGACAAACGATTGCACATGCTGTGTTTCAAAAATACGAATAATTCAAAGCTTGGAGCGTCGATTTTTCTCGGCTACCAACTAACAACGCTTCAATCTACAGCCTCTAGCGTTCAATGCCATTTTTTTCATGCTCTGTGTAATCTGTGTTACGAGTTGTGTGGGAAAAACGATCGGTATACTTTGTTCCCCATACAATTGACCCTATTCGTTGTTCATTTCAGTACGCAGTCAACGCCACGCGTCGTTCAACCGATCCAACAAACCCATTCGACCACTCAGCCTCATACCAACGGGCACGTTACGACGCATAGCACGTCCCAGAGGACACAGCGGAAAAACATCATCAGTTGTGTAACCGTGGGTGACAGCGATGGCGAAGCTAGTCCAGGCCGAGCGCATACTCATTTGTACCAACATTTGCCGCAACATCCTCAGCATCAACAAACCACGCAGTTAATTAAACATGAGCCCCAACAACAGCATCATGTCAGCAGGTAATTAATTTTAATCGAAACGATTAATACGTTTTAATAATGCATATGAAAGGCTGAAGACTATTGCATCAAAATACTTTTGACTTGTGAAGATCAATATAAAGATTTAGAGATATACGGATTAAGAATATAAGAATATGCAGATTCAGTGTTCTAGAGATCTAGAAAGTTAGGATTACTTGATAGTATAAATGGAATATATTCTTACGTCATTCATGTCACATGACAGTATTCAATATGACAGTTGTGTGTGACGTCAATCTTTCTGTTGATTGCAGTAGCAGCTCCGGATATTCTTCACAGTCACAAAAGAAGCGGCTATTGGCAAAAGTACAATCCGAGTGCAATATGGTAAATGTTGCGACAAAACCAGAGCCCGGCGTCGAGTACCTCGCTCCACATCCGTGTCACGCGCCAGCCTGCAAAGAGCCACCGACCTATCAGGTTAAAAATCAATTCATTCGAATATCAATTTATATATCTTGTTTTTTCTTCTGTCGCGGTACTTCACACGTTCCTTGTGTAGGGAGAAAAATATTTGGCCAGCTGCTTGTTCCCTAGTCCCTCGTTTTAGTAATCATTCTTTTGGCAATGTTTTTCTAGGATGATGCCTATGACATGCATGACTACTTCTTGCAGTATGTGACCACGAGTAGCGCGCATCCGCACCTTCAAGAGCAGCACATCGTGTACACGACCGGCACGGACAAGCGGGTATCGTGGCCTGGAAAGAGAGCCGAGTACAAACACGAATACGTTCAACCACCTGCTGCTCATTCGAGAGACCACCAGAAATGGGCGGTAGCGAATACTGTGCATCAGTATAGGTGAGCATACGCGTCGCATGTCACGATTTAACGATCAACACGCACACGAAGCATGCAGTATATCGTCTCACTGCATAGATTTAGGAGAAATACTCATAACGATAAGAGATAGAACAAATAGAGAAACGCGACAATTTTATGCACGTAGTTATCGAATGCATGTAAGTTTTCTCTTCGAACGAGAAATGACCAAACCGATGACGAGATGTTCGTGCACGCCGTCGAGACGAGCTATACACTCGGGCAAGTAAACGTAGCATGAATTTCTATATTTTCCATAACCATTTGCGCTGTCACAAACCACAGACCGAATAGATAAGAATTAACGTATAATTGTAATCTGTCGATAAGTTTAGCAGGTAGAGTGGTAACGCAAATGGTCAATATTAAAAGGATCTCATCCGAGTAGAAACGAGATCCGGTTGATTCTGTCGGTTTGGTCTCTATCCTCTTAGAGAGACTTCTTACAGTAAGTAACAGGCGCATGGAAATTGCATAACGAAGGGATGGATTTTGTTTTGGGTTTTGTAGGCAGAGCCAAGTGGTGGGTACGGCAGCCCATCCGGGTCATACCCACAGTCATCATGGGCATCCGGCCCACTTGAGTCCTGGGGGCGGTGGCGGGGGCAGAAGTCCTGCAGGGGGGCCTGTAATAGGAAGTGCCCAACACCTGGGACAACCCCTGTACCAGGAGTACGCCCATGTGCGTTCAAGAGCCCATGCCGTGCCACCCCCGGTGTACGTAACAGCCGCTCCTTCTCAGGCTCCCACTGCTATCCAGCAGCAACAAGTGCCCACCTATCAGGGATTCACACCCGGGTGGGTACCTAGACACCTAGTTGATGCATGCATGTGTGTACCATTTATTATATTTTCGTTCTAGCGATAGTTTATCATCGTATTGTTTGTTACCTGATCGTTGTTATACCGTAGACTCGTTGCCAGTTACATTAGAGCGTTCCTATGCAACTTCGTTTCTCACTAGTTTGTCAATGGCATGTAACATTGTAGAACGTATGATACTTTTTATTTTTTATCAGACAATATTTATTTATTTCTTCTTCACGAGACGTCACGGTGTGTAGACCGTTAGTAAATTTTTAAACTTTCCACGATTTTATTAGGGATATGCATAAGTCGTCAATTAGTATCAGTTTGACTTAAGTTTCTGAGTGTTTGGCGTATATTGTACATTGTAAATTGTGGATTTATCATTTTGAACAATAAAAGAAGCTTTTATTATTTCGAAACAAAATGGCGGATATTTGTTATTACATGTTATTTCAGTTTCAGTAATGTAACATAGCTTATGTGATACTCGGATGTTGTTCGAATTGAGTGATACATTTAATTCATATGGAGTTATAGTCAGCACATTTTTATAAGAAAGAAATCGAAACTTTACGAAAGCTAATAAATATATAAATGATTACATATGTATTTAACTTTGAAACAATTGATTACTTATGGGTACCCCTGGTATGTAGAGTCCGGAGTATTCTAAATTTCCTCTAGGGAAAACTAGACGTAGTTGCTCGATATACCTCATATTTCGACATACGTACAATATAGTAGATTTTGTTTAAAAATTGCACCAACGTTTCGTGAACCTAAGCAGTCGATTACTCTATGTAAAGAAAGTTATTTATTTTTTCTGTTATATATATTCTATATTGTTCCTTGTAAATTCGAATGCGTATGGAACGAAGAAATAATTTTCTAAATCAAATGATTCTCATTTTTCCTATTTTTTTTTTTTTCTAGAGCTTTACGGAGACTTTCTAACGTTCATCATCCCGTTTTTTACAGCTCGTCTCCATTAACGTTGTATGATTCTAGTCGAGCGTTGCCACCTCCAGCTCATCACAGCTCGGCCAGGCCGTTGCTGGCAAGTCATGCAGCGCATCCACTGCCTGCACATATGCAGCCAACAGCCGTATACGGATTGGCCCCTCTTTCGCCGGCCAAACATCAATATCAACCTTCTGGTTTGTGGTTCACCGAGTAAACAAAACAAAATAAATTATTCCCCCGTCTGTCTGGTTTTTCAGAAGAAGCTCAAAGCGCCGTGTAACGAAGCCGCTATAGATCCGCTTCGACGCAATTTATTTCTCTGTTTTTCCCCTTGCGCGTGCTGACTTAAACGCGAGAAAACGATCGAACGAAAGGGAAAGGAGAGGGAAACAGGGAATTCAAGGATGATTCAGTTATGTTCTTTTATCCGTGAACGAAGGGGACGATTCCGCGACGCTGTTTTATTATCAACTATGGGAAAAATAAGAAACGCAGTGAAAACGCTGATCGCCTACTACAAAATTGATACGACTGAAAAACAGGCTCGATCCGTGTATGTGTGCGTGTGTATGTGATCGAGTTCTTGAAACACGATGAAGAGTCGTTTATGTCGACTTGAACTTCTTCGACAATCCGTCCTTAAGCTGCGCGATTGTCCCCTTCGAACTGCCCGCACGCAGAGAATCGTTGTTTCATTTCAATGGAAGAAAAAGTGAACAGAAACATATATAGGTTGGGTGATTAGTATGTAGATTCGACGGCGAAAACGAAACCAGTTCTCTTTATTTCCGTTTCGTTCGATCACGCGAGCCGGAAACGAGAGCGCAAAACCGAAAGATAAAAGGAGAACGACGCGGAGAAAGTTTGACCGTGTTTCTTTCGTCGTCCCTCCTTTGTACGAGAATAACCAATTGCTTCGATGAATTTGTAATTTGTATTATTTGTTTGTCCAAATGTTGTTTGGTGATATACACGGTCGGTGTAAACGATTTTATTCGACTTAGACGGCGCATATTATGTCGATAATAATAGGTGACGACGATATTATGCATTATTATATATATAATAATATACGCTCGACGTTTTGTGCATAAGCTTTTGGAAGAGAGAATAATATCGCGCCAAGAAATTTTTATGAACACACACACACACACACACACAGAGACGCGTGTAGAACAAGTATCATGCGATTTCGTCGTGACAACACGACGATTTAAGCGGATGAAACAAACAAATGGTCGATGTGTGTCGATGATTCGACAAAACTGTTCTGTACTTCAGTGTGCAACAGTTGTATCGATGAATTTCAATTTTTCTTTCGAGCTTTTACGTAACGGGAATAAGTTTGCATTTCTTTTTTTGTAAATGATACGCCTCCGAATGCGTATCATGCACACACGTTCTTGAATGCTCGTTAACAAAGTTATCCTTAACTCGGTAGAATTCATGATAATTTTTTTTTGTTGCTCGTTGAATTTCGACCGACTGGATTTTTGTTCACGAGCGTGTACTGATGCTTTTTGACAGATATCAAGAGCGTTCTCTTCTGTGAAGTGGACCATCGTCGATGGTGATTCCCGTTCCGTATATGTATACACATATACACACATAACATATTACATAGAAACACACATACAGACAGTTTTGAAATTTACCATTAATGAATTTTTAAAATGTGTTCGAAGTTTTATCGGTGATAGGGAGGGTTCGTTTCGTGTTGTCTTAAGCATGTATGGGTGATGTATTCGAGCTCCCATCTTTTTTGGAGTTTGAGATTTCGATGTCGATGTCCATTTCGATTGGAACGTGTGTAATTCTCGTTATTGACAAAAGCTGTGCCTACTCGCAGCAGCCTCAACACTATTTATTTTTATTAAGTGATTCTTATTGTCGTCATCGTAATTACTATTAATTATTATAATTACTATTACTACTACTACTACTACTACTATTATTATTATTATTATTGCAATTAGGCATAACTGATTTTAAGATAATTTTATTAGGCAGTTCGCAGATTTTTTCGTAGGTACCACGTTCTTTGATTAGAATTCGTTTCAAATAGGATTTCATCTTTTCATTTAATTCGTTTCAGTGTTTTGCATTTCATCGAGAGTTGTAGAGTTCAAGAATGTACTTTGTTCACGTACATTGCACAAATCTCTGGTTTATATAATTAGCATGATCAACAACAAGGAGGGTGTGAGTTGGAGAAATTCGTTCAGATTCGGTGTCTGGTGAGACTCGATTACAAAAAAGAGAAAACGAAGCGTTCATTGCAAATGTTACGATGTCGAATTGCACACACATACACACAGTACTTTCATATATTCGATTCTGGTGCGAAGTTCTTTTTTTCTAGCAATTTCCTTTGCGTTTACTTTCGTGGAATCATGTTCTTCCTTCGCGCACTTTGTCCACGTCAGTGTAAAAATAGAGCAGTTTCCATTCTCTCGTAATTCTTCATTCTGCATTCGATGTATATCTGCATGAACGTCGATTTTGTACATAATCATCCGAAGATATCTATCTTCCTATTATCTTTTTTCGATGTTCGACAACTCCGAGGGGTGGATTGCACGCGCCATTCTTCGACTCGCAACACTTTCGCAAATAAAGCTAAAAAAATATGAAAGGTTTTTCTCCCGCGTGCTGACGTGTGTATCTCGTGGATTTTTTAAATGGAATGACGCTTAGGCATTGTTTTGCTAATTATTTTATATACATAGCTGTATGATAAACGTACGGGATATCAGCCGTGGTATGTTGATTAGAGTGATCCATGTCCAGAGTTTAATTAGGAGTATTTTACACGTAGAACGAGACCGTGTGATTGAGCAAGAAAGAATGTGACGAATGCATGCGCGGTGTGTGATGAATGGTACAAGTGAATTTTTAGGTACGTTACTATAATCACAAAGAAACATCTTTTTAATAGATACGACGGTGCTGCCAATTAAATAATTTCAATTGATATTAAATTTTCACCAATTGAACGGGGGCACTTTTAACACCTTGCTCGCTGTCACTTTGTGTAATATATTTTACCGTCAGATCTTTTAATCTGGAAATTAAGCAATGCAAGAATTTAGAAATTTTCAAGTTTATACGTTTCTTCTTAGTCTACGTTGCACCCTAGTGTTCAGTTCGGTTCGTTTCGACACAGTTCGGCTCGAGTCGGCCTTTCGTTAGCCCCTCCCACTTTTGAAGCTATCTTTGCACGCAGGTGTACACTATGGCAGGTGTACAGCACTCATATGCCTACAGACGCTACAAGTTTCATCTATGTTAAATATGAAAAATAAGCTTCCAGTTGGTAAGGTGTTAAAAAACTATGATACTTTCTCGTTGTCTCAAAACAGTCACCAAAAGGCTCCTTTCTCTCTTTTAACCGTACCAAATTGCTGCAGCCCGTCGAAATGCAAATTGGCCTCGGTAATTTTTATTTGCACGATACAAAAAGAAAAGAAAAATTGTGTAACCAAGTCGATGTGCCTGTTTAACGATTAATCATATTACACTCAAGATTTGTATTTACTGCAAATGAGAAAAAGAAGAAAATAGGACCGCCTCTTTGATACACGTATTTAACTGAGATTGCAGTAAAACAAAATGAAATTACAATCAACGTAAGTGTTGCGTGTTAATATCAACAATACACGTTTACGAATACGATATATATATTATTAATTAACACAAGCACGTTTGCGCGCCTATACATGTACATATATTATACGTATGCTTCCATGTAAGCCATGTAGAAATTTAATCGCGTAGAGGAAAAACATTACCCTACCATCTTTTCTCGTAAGTCGTGAGATAAAAAGAAGTCATATCCTTAGATTTCGCGTTCCATTTAAAAGGAACAAAACTGTTGATGCGCGTGTAATGTATTATAAAACATTAGTTCTCTTTTCTTTTTTCTTCTTCGAACTCGTACATGATGCACAAAACAACACACGTATAGATTGTATGTATACACGTGACGATCATACGCATATTATAGTCATATCATGCTTCATTTTCGCATCTGTATCGTTCGTTTGCGTGGGTAGACAGGCACGAGAGAAAAGAAAAGCTTTCAGTCAGGTTCGTCGGGTTTTTCATCCAAAGAGCTGGTTTTGACTGACGATATTGTAACATTTATTAACCTTGTTTTTTATTTCTTTGTAACGTTAGCGCATTAAGACTGTAATTGTCGAACCGTGTTCGGATTAACTGCTGATATATATATATATATGTATGTATGTGTATGTATATTACCGTAGATGTATATTGTTATTTTAATTAGTTTCACGTTGTTATCGATGTACGAGTAAAAAGAAAAAACACAAAGTATTTGGGTGTAGATTTTTTGTTTAGCCGCTCGCTTGGAGCCGGATTACTCTCTTTAACTCTTAGAATATCGTGATCGATGTCATTACTACTAATATTAAAACGAAAAAATGCTTATCGATTTATGATATAGAAAATGTATACTATTATGCACGCGGTTATACGTTAATTTTGTTTCTCTTTAATTTTAGTTTCGATAGAATCGTCAGTCAGTACAAGCTCACAGTCATATATACATATATATATTTAACTAACTCCTCAGTCGTTATTATTTTTTAAAGGGGGACAAAAATAGTAAAAAAAGAACACGTTTCGCTTTGTACGATCGATGGATACGTGGAGTAACATGTAATACATGTGACAGTATACAAACACCGAAGGTTCAGAGAGGAAGAAAAGCATACCGTAATCGTAACGATGATGGTTCTAGTTGTGATATTTTATTAATTATATAGTGTCGATATACGTGCGTTATATGCTTTCTCGAAAAGACCCACTGTTTCCAATTTTCACGTCAACAGTTCTTTGGAAAATTAATTACACGATTGTCATTTCCTACTTGAGCTGCTCTTCATCCGTTCATTCGAATTTCACTTACTTTTTCTTGTACGGTAGAACTCCTGATGTCACAGATTCGATAATTTCGGAATTTGGACATTTCGAAAATTGGGGGTTGGAAATTTCAGAATCATGATATTAGTTGGGAATTCGTCATTTTTAAATTTGGGAACATAAAAAGTCGATAATGTAGAAATTTGGAGATTTATAAATGTGAAAATAATGGGGATTCTACTGTACCTTTATCCGTGTTTCATCGCAAACATCACGATAATCATAAATTCTTAGATACCATTAACAAAAATAAATCGAAATTGAGCCGCGAGCGTAACAGTTTACCTCTTCCTTTCGGATGACACCCCTCTATTTACACGCTCGAAGCTAGAGAGATATACGATTATTTGAATCGTTTTTAAATTTGTACATAGGTTTCTTAATCGCATCAGGGCTAGGATAAAGGGCTAGGGGGGTTTGTGCGGAGTGATTTCTTAGTGTCTAGGTGTAGTGCCTAAAATGTTAACGAGATTGTGTCCAATAGTAAATTTTATTTAGCGTGGAATCTCTAAACGATCGATCCTATGCGGTGTTCTTAAATGGAACAGAGGCATCGTCTCGCATAAAATTGGTCAACAAAGAACATATTTTTGTAAGTTGATGCTTCGTTCCTTTTAAGAATGCTCGAAATTACGAATGGGGATGTTGAAGACAGCTGTTCGCGTTGAAATGGCCAGAAATGAGATAGGACAAAGAACACGAGAGGAAAAAGGAATCAAAGGGACATCCACGGATAGGATTACTTTTCTTCGTGGATTTAGGATTTAATGTTCATCGCGTTGTATGAATAGTTCATATGAAATTATATTATATATATATATTATATATATATACATTATATCATTGTAACAAACAAAATAACTGACTTTTTTGCGAGGAAATAGATAGCGGTAGTTATAATAAATATATATATACATATATATATATAGGAGAGAACATATTTTTGGAGTTACTACTAGAGGATTGATATCGTAATTGTGCTTTGTAAGTTCTTAAAAAAGAAACGTCTGTCTTCTTACGTTATTGGTATTGAAATCGAAATCGTCGAGGAGGATTGTTCGCAAAGATCGGACCGCATTTACATCGATTTATTAAAAAGAATCAATGATTATCCTGAATTTGTAGAACTTTGCTCACACGTACACGTAGAATCCATTAACGCTGCAAACTTGAGAAACGAATCGCAACGTTTAACACTTTCTTGTGTTATTACACAGTTGGAAAGTGTTAAGCGTGAACGATTCGAATGGCTGACCCAAAGCTACGAAATACATCGACTAACATTAAGCATTGAAATTTCCAAACGAAAGATGTTCACTGGAAAAATAATGTCTAAAGAAATAGTGCAAAATTCAGATAACGAGACTGAGAATTTTTTTCCTTTCAGTTAATCGACCGTATTAATGCATTGGGTCAGTTTCGCCATTCAAGGGTCGATACTTTGACGATCGTTAGTTTTACGAAATCTGTCGTTCATGAAATTGAATGACTTTAATATCTAAACGGGAGCCTACTCGCTAGTATTATATTTGGAAGGTTCCACTAATATACACTGTAAAATGACTAATTTTTAAATCGCAATCGACAATTGCTACAGTACGTAGAAATAGATTTAATTACATTGGTCGTCAAAGTGTTGAAATGTATCCAGAAGTTGCAATAATCGATAGATCTGTTTTTACGAGAATCATTCGCATGTTATCTTTTTTCGTCGCTACGAGTAAATGATGTCCGATTAAGCAAAGTAGAAGCGTGGGTAACTAACAAAGAAAAAAACCAGGAAAAAAGAAAGAAAAATTAGGCTAGAATCGACGATTCACCTATCTGACTGTTCTTCGATGTTCTTAAATGTTCACTATTATACTATGGTAATATGTCGCAGAATAATATTAACGGTAGTACTTGTATTATAAAAAAGTTTGTCGATCTTTAATGCATAATGCTAATCTTAAGGATTTAATTGTAGCTTCGAAAGAGGACAACCAACTCGTATAGAATGTTAACAAAAATTAACACACAAACACATCACTGCTTAGACGTTGTTATTATAGTTATCGTTAACGATATTTCTCGTCTTTATTGGGTGAAGGAATTTTTTAGATCGATAATTAATCACGGCTTTGGCGTTAGCTGAATAATAGTCTTCGCTGTGGATGAAAGTAGGAAATTTCGTGTTTCGATGTTCGTACGATTTATCAAATATTTTTTTCTGATTCTTTGTGTTTCTTCGCTTAGGGACTCGATCGATCCTTTCGTAGAAACTTTCGAAGTAGGACAAGTTTTTCTACCAGGTCGTCTTCGAAACGTTTAATACGGTTTAGGGAGTTTTAAGAAATACTTTTCGAAACACGTTCGCTGCGGACTGAAAACATTAATATTAATATTAATATTAATATTAACGATACAGTATAGTTTCTTTATGTTGCCACTTATGGGGCTGTAGCCCAAAATTAGGCATTGCTTTGATATTTCCGAGATCTTCGTGCACCACGTTCCATAACGAGAAGCACAATTAGTATCGAAAGTGGCAACATAACGAAAATTTACTCTATTAATATTAATATTAATAATATTAACCTACGAGTCACTTCCATATATTTCCAAGCACCATTGTTCAATTTGGATAACATCTTAAAGTAATAAACTTTTTTCTCAGATAATTACAATTCTCAAAACACCGCAAATTCTTATTGTTAGTTTAGACTTTCTAAAGTGATTTGCATCACTCGCAGCGAACGCGTTGAAAGAAAATACAGAGAAAATGAATATAAGACAAGTAGAGAAGAAAACAGGTCTATTTAAAACTGTTCTAGTAATATAGAGTTTTCTACGATCGTATGGATAAGCCGGAAACTTGCTGTCGCAGATTTCAAGTCTATTCACTATAATGGCTAATACTGTACATTTATATACCGTATGTTGAATGTTTGTCTTTTGTGTATTTTAATTGTACTATGATAATGGTAGCGTCATTTATACTATTATTAATAATCGTTAACCATCGTGATTAACACGAAACACTGATTTATTGATTAACGAAGAATCGACATTTTCAACCCCCGAATGCTGCGTCATTCACGGCCCACTTTTAAGTATATTAACACTTGTACAGAAAAAGTAATGACTTTACTATTATGTGATATCGTAAATTTTCCTTTCGATTATTATATACTGATATAATTTCGGAAGCTAAAGTATTCAATGAACTCGAGGATCCATATTCGGTTATGTGTGACGCAGCATACCGAGGGTTGACACTTTGATGGTCCACGTACTGATTATTCTTTACTCACAATGTATGAATTTGAGAAATAGTTCGCTGTGAATAATGTAGCTCTGAAATATGAATTTATCAATAGTCATTTTAGACAGAAGAGCGAATATAAAATTATGAAAATGCATTCTATGAATTGACCGTCAAAGTGTTAATGTTTTCTTTTTTACGAAAGATTTGCATATAGCATGTGTACAGGTTCGTTTCAATCTTCCACAATGACAGTGATCGAACGTATATATTCGTTCTTTTTTCTCTTTTCGTTGATCGAAAGAAGGTCTTGGTTCGAAAGAAGAATGGCTGGTTCTAAAAATCTTTCGAAATGATCGTCGTAACGATTTCAGTCAGAATCTCCTTTTCTTCTTCTAAATTTCCTATATTTTCGTAGCGTGTTTCCGCGATGAATTTTCATCAAGCATTGCCTTATCGCGATTGTTACATTACCATCGATATATATGTATATAATGTAGTTACACTCATTACACGTAACACACGTATACACACACATTGAGAAGATAAGCGCGTTCGTGCCGTCGATTAACATTAATGTTTGCCAAAACTTCTTTATTCGTGTGGATGTAACAGCTGTATAAATCTGTAAATTATCATCGACACGTGCATTCGAATTTAGCCACGAGTTAGTCAAACTTCGCAGTTTCGAAGTTCAGACATTTATAGTTGGGGGATTGAAGAAATTCCAAAATTTGGCCTTTGACAATTCGAAGATTAAAAAATTATGACGAAAACTGAAATAATTGTAATTGTAACAGTATTTTCGCTACCCCAACACGTTAATAACCTAAATTAAATATGGCGTCGGCGAACACTGAATGTATATTAGCAGTCAGCATACTCAGTCCGATAATATTTATAATAATTTATATACTCAGAAAGAAATTTAAACGTGACTACAATACGAATGCATCGTGGTTTCTTCGTACATCCAGCAACATAGTGACCCCGATAAATGGATCGCCCATCGAGAGCAATCGTTAAAGACGTTCTAAACGGCGGTATTTAGCGTACATAGAACAAAAGAACGAAGAAGAGTGTTTTTTTCGTTTGTTTTTTAAGCTTTCGCAGGAAGTCTGTCTGTCTCAAAGTATTAAAACTCTCAGGCTGCGCCCGATGGCGCACAGTCGAGGAGTCGTCAGATGAAGATGGTGTTCAACCGATAACCGTGAACGCGACTTTATCGTTCGTTTTTCCTTAACTCTTTCCGTAAACTCGAGAACTGGTAATTTGATTAAAAGAAGACACACGCGTGTGTCCGGTAACAAGAAAGAAATAATCGTAGAAAAGTTCGGCAACGATCGGTTGATTTAGCAGTAGAGCGTGCCTTATATCCATACTGGATTTTTCTACATTTTCGTTCGACCAATTCGTACGTTACTTTATACTCGGTTATCTCGTTGAACACCACGTCTCTCTATTTCTCTCTATACATATTATATATATACATCTATACATACCGTGTAATTAAAAAAAAAAAAAACTGAAAAAGAAACAAGAAAAGGGAGAAAGAAATTGAAAATATTCATTGCTTGCGCGTGCGACGAATTATTTCAGAGGTCGACCAGAGTACAAAGCGTAGGTTTAGTTTGGTCTCGGAAATAGTTTGCGCACGTATACGAAATATACATATTAATTCTACTACGAAATGTCAAAGTGTCGTCGTCGAACGTTAGAGAACCGATCGTTAAACAAGTAAGAATTAGCGAGAGTATGAACACTGCGTTACGATCAAGGTCATATTGTTACCGATCGAGCTGCACGAGTCTTGTCAGTTTGGCTTTTGTATACACGACAATAAAAAACGCTTCGATGGAAAGAAACGACGAGAAATCAATCAGCAGATTAATCAAAAGTACATAGGCTTTAAATTGTGAACGCGTGGACCCGATTGTCCCAACATGCGAATGACACGATTTACGTAAAATGCAACCGGTCCCAAAACTCGTTGCACTTGATCGATGCAACCAGTGATCGTATCGAAGTGTCAGATACATTGTCTTTTAAACGGCCAAAAATTCTAATCTATCCCGCGTAGCTCGTTACTATCGCAACATGGCGATCAGTAATTTTAATGAATTCGATCAACTTAATATGGATTGTAATTTTGTGATAATTTTAATGTAAGTTTGCAGTGGACTTATATTGCCACTGATGATTGTAGATGCGGAAAATTGTTGAAGTATGTTGAGTGAGAAAAGTTAAAACGCGTGACGATGGAATGTGTGACACACGTGGCAGTATAAGAGACCATTATTAAAATGCTACTGAGATTCGTAAGATACAAAAATTTGTTAATTCTGATAGTAGCGAGCTTCGAATTTGTTCGACAACAGTCTAAATTGAATCGTTGACTTACTTGAACGAACGTTTCTCGACTTTTAAGTCGCGCGCCGTCATTTAGGTGCACATATTATATCCTGGGGGCAAGAAGTCTATTTGATATTTATATTTTAATATACACGGGCCGATTATATATATATAATTAGCGTATATGTAATTATTGAATATTATTCGATAACCTCGGCGGGCTGCTGGTCCAACGACGAAATTGAAAACGATCTGTTTGAAAGTTCACGTAGAAAAGGTGGACGAGCAGGTTGCCGAGTCGAGAACCACGATTTTCTGTATATTACTGTAGTATAATAATCAAACACTAAAGACTAATGCTTAAGGTGATCGAGATATTGCGTAATGTATTCGAGATATTGCTATGCAGCCTGGAAAGATTGAAAATGATAAAAAAAGAAAGATGTGAACGTTTGATGCAAATGATGAAGAAAGAGAGGTACACGTAGAGCGATACAGGCATCACTGTGTTTTAAATGGTTAATAAATACAGATGTGTCCGTGTTTTCGCTCGGACACCTTTTTTGAACAGAGTTCGCTGTGTTACGGTTGTATTATAATTTCTCGTTTATCAAATTCCTATTTTTATTTTCATGCTTCGAACGCTCTCCACTTTCCACGCGTGTCCCCAGTCGATTCGCGTCATTCCAAGTTTTTTTTTGCAAAAGATATGAAGATTCAAGATAAGTCACCCATGTGTAATCGACGTACCTGTTTGTATATCAAAGCAACCGTTCGATCGATCCAACGAATCGATCAACGTGGAACACTGATCAAAAGAGTCGTTAGAGTAAATGAAAAAAGACGTCCCTTTTTTATAACTTTGCATCGAATTCAGCGAACTCCGATATGAATTCTGTCAAACAGACGAGACAATATTAATCCCCGTTTCCACACCTGTTTCTTCTATCCTCTGGCATGCTTTTATTAACACTGGAATAACCGAGTGACGAAATTTCGATTTTTTATTTTTATACTTCGCTACGCTCACTCGGGGATTTCGCGATTTGGGAATTTGGGAATCGAGTGTCTAAATCTGAGTGTTTGTAATTTGGGGATTTGAGAAACCACATATTTGAGAACTGAGTAGTTGCAAATTTGAAAATTTTGACATCTGAAAATTCTAGAATTTAAAATTATAAAATTGAAACTTGAAAATTTGTATTTGTAATATGGAAATTGAAGGTTAATCTTTCGTTTATTAAATCTGTGTAATTTTTACTTTGAAAACAGAAGTACGTTCAACATCGGTTGTTCTAGCGTTAACGCGATACTATTCACGAAACAGTTTCACCCGTGTATATAGCCGCAGATTTTTACGAAGCTCTTAACTAGATATGTTTAGAATCGTAATTCGTGTGTACGATAGAATAGAATGATAGAGAGAAAAGGAGATTTAGCACAGACTAAACAGCGAACAAACAAATTTAACACTTCTTGTACGATACAAAATTGTTGTGTACTCTTCGACGTAAGTTTCTCGTAGTTTTTTCAATCGTTAGACGATAAGGATAAATATCTGTCCTAAGTAACCGACCAAATGGATAATAGTTATCTTTCGGAATGCTATGGTAAGACCGGTTTCAATTTTTATTTATTTATTTATTACGATTACCGTTCTTTTTCGTTGCAAACGCGGGAAACGATTTCAAAACAGAAACTTAAGCAAACGAAAGAGATTCGACGACGATAGTAAAGGAAAATCGAGGATCAGATTTTTTCAGGAGAAAAACGATTTTTGTATGTCATCTGTTTAGAAACGAAAGGTTTAGTGGGGTAGTTGTTATTCTTTAGTTTATGGGCATTCAATACTTTGTTTTTTCTTTTCGAACAATTCTGTCGCAGAATTCTGAATTACTTTCTGTGTTTGTTCGATGTTGGAAATTGTTGAAGTTCTTAGAAGATCTAAGAAACTCGTTAGAAAAAGATGTTTCATTTCTCTTTGTTCATTCTCGTTTGTTTCATTTCTCGAAAGTGTGTATCGTTCACCTAGATAGTACAACAAGAGTAGAAGTTCCTCGCAAAATACGCTATGAAACAGGACTGTTTTTCATTACGAAACGCGTTCTAAATATCCGTGTAAACGATAATTACAAACATTAGGTGTAGCGGTTCAAGTGGAATAGAAGAATTTTTTAAATACACACAAGCTTCTATCTGTCGCGATACTATGATCGTTTCTCTTCGATCGACGATTGAAAATTGCCTCGATACGAAAGTATTTCGAATTTATGCAACAATTCAAATACAAATTACTAAGTAACAAAAGTTTTCCCGTGTCATTTAAATATTCTGTTTTTTCAGTTACACCGACTTACACATTCGTTCACAAAAGATATTTTTTGGATTAACAAAAGCAACACATTCTCAAACCTTTTCAAAAAATAGTGAATCATTGGTACATCTAATAAATTTTCCACGTGTGAACAAATGTGTCAGTCACCGGGTTTTATAAAAATCGTTTATTTAAAAAGAAGAAAACTCATTCGAGAATTCAATTTCATTTATATTCGTTAACATGTTGTCTGCCATAATAGAAATAATAATGCTTAATATAATGATTCGAATAGCAGTTGTAGATAATTACAAGTTCATTCAGAATATCATGGAGTAATTGTGTAATAAAATCTTTTGAACAGTCTGATTCCACTAATATTCTAAATGTTCTTTCTTTCAGTTATTTGACTGAACTAATTCTCATGACAGTCAACATGTTAATTGTTTAATTTTTTGAACCCTTGAGGTTCGAGATAAGAATAATTTCACGTACTGTCTAAGCATGCGACTGAATAATCAACCTGAAATTATTGCAATATCGCGTAACACGGTAGAGAATAATAGTCAACGATTGTATAAAGAGTACGACATTTATGAGCATTGTTATATAAATATATATATATGTATAAATACGTATACTTGTAATAATTGATAAAACCAGGGTAAACATTATTATTATTTGTGTGTGTAATATTTAAAGAGCGCCCCGTGTGCGGTTCACCGCTCACGATGGTTCCGTGTGTGTCTCTGTAATAGTAAATATGCGTGTTTGCACTTAAGAAATAGAAGAGAGAAAACTGTACATTATATTATTAATAATAATAACGATAAATACGCCCGATGACACACATCTTACTGTAAATAACAACGGTAATAAGTAAAGAAAAACATTTACGATGCTGTTTCTCGATTCGTTGAACGCGCCATTACGTTCGCGCGAACGCGTCGAGGAACAAGATTTAAAATTAACATTTAACAAAAAAGAATAATAACGATACGAAACAAAGTAGCGTTGCGTGTAACGTTGAGAAAAGAAAAACAAGTAACTTGGTAGACTGTCGTAGATTTTATTATTCGTTATTATTGCTCCTGCCTATTCATAATCTTTGACTGTAATATCTTGTAAACACGTTGGACCAAGTCGTTGTGAGCTCTCTTTAGCTGATAAATTAGAAATCGTTCCGACGAAACGATTCCGTGATCGTCGAAACGCTTTGCACACGTAACCGGTGCGGGGGCTCACGCTCGAACAGAGAACATATTTCTGGTAGCTTGTATCCTCATAAATATCAATGTCCAAACGATGTAATAAAATACGAATCGTTTTACAATACTAAGAATCAACGTAATTTCCATGCCTGTTTCGTCGCAATCCAATGATTATGTATCTCTCGAGCATAAAAATCCATATTATCGTCACAAGAAGTCACGATATTAATTCCTAATGAAGAAGAAAATTGTTTGAAAATAGAAAACAGAGTAAAGTTTCAATTCCGCATGCGCTATAAAGCGCCAGGGGATGTCCCTAATTATCTTTTATACTTTCTTTGAATACATTTTTTATCCATCTCAAATGTCATACAATGGAACTTTTTCAAGTAATTCTCGAGTATTATTAGTCGCAAAGAGCCTTTTATGAAGTTTGGCAGGACGGTACAATTTTTATGCTCGAGGACAAAAATTATTCATAAATGTTTTTCTTTATAGCAAAGAAGCTTTGGACAATACAGGCTACAAGAGACACTTGATTCTTCAACACAAAAAGAAAGAGTCAAGCTCTGCTCGAACTTCTTTTTTTCTATTTTGTACACACAAAACACGCTCACATCGACAGGGCTTGTAACATGGAAGACTTTTCGTAGACCTCGAAGCGTATGCTAAATTTTACTCTATCGCGCTACACTTTTTGCAAATCGCTCGACGGACTATTCGATTACGAGACGACTTTTTAACTGGCAATCAGGTCTGCACACGAGATCTGTACGTTTGTAACGAATGGAGTTTCTTCGCGAGGCTTGAAAATGAATATCGGAGTGAAACGATCGTAAATCAATTGGCTAAGCTTATTTGATAACACACGTCGTCGTCGCATTCTTTTCGTAATAAAAATTACTACTGTCATGGTATACATACATGTACCGATAGAGCGATGATAATAATTAACGTAACGTCGATATTGTTACAAAGTGAATGTTGCCTTTTGTCGTATTGGTTAATTGTAAACGGAAGGATAGAAGAAAATATTAATGAATCACGTACGATTGTATTAATGACAACTAATAACAATTACTATCTATTGTATTACGATTACTAATAACAATTACTGTGTACAACATGAAGGTTCGTATGATTGTAAATGATATGTGTTGCGTTGATATGTAAACGCGTCCCTTATTATTAAAAATGGGGGCTGTGAAAATAAATCAACCAGACACTTTGTTGGCCTTCTATATTGCCCTGACACAGGAATTATTATTATTATTATTATTATTATTATTATTATATATATACATATATATATAATTCATTAATTGATACGGGCCGACTGAAATGTTTTTTAATAAACACTAGTGCCTCAAGTTTCCACAAATTTCAGTTATTATTTATTTTTCATTTTTCGTTCACAGGTATGGTATAAATGCTATTTCTATTTGCACGAAGACGGAATTAATCAGCGGACATATGCGATTCGTACCACTCAATTCTCTCAGATACCATATACCGTATAAAGTATCATAAATCAGATACTATGTGCAGTAGATAAATTCTTGTCAACAGATTTGGCATGCATAGTCACTGTCACCAAATTCTCTGCTTTGACAGTATCTTTATTAGACGGCACATGAAAGAGATATAGCATAAACCCTGCTAGTAGGAGATGCATTCCAAGAATTATGGTAATATATATTAATCTGTACCTCCCTGAAAATTAATTTACTATAATAGTGTTTTCTTAATGCTACAAGAATTTTAACTTGCCAATAGATAGTACCTTCTACTATAGGTAACAAAGATCTTAATAATACTCCACCGGATAATAAAGTTGCTATTACAACTAAACTCCACTGAAGCCATTCAATTTGTATCGCCCATAGAAAAGCTATTGGAACATAGATAGCTAAAGAATAACCATAAAGACATAATAGCTCCAACAGGCCAGGTGTTGAATGAGACTAAAATATAAATTTTTTTTAAAGGAAGTATAATACCTTTTAGAAGGATAAAGTAATATATCAAACCTCAATTAATTCTTCTTCTGTATCCCTTGAACTATTGGTCCATTTCAGTGCACCCCATAATGTGAATGGAAGCAACCATGCATATAAAAATATGCAAGTTGCAGCCCTGGATACAATGTGAAACTCATACCTCCAGAGATATTTATTTGAATTAGCTGTTTGCAAGTAATTAGCCACATTTCCGCTTACAGCTATGGAAAACACCAACGTGATACAGATCCAAAATGGACCATACAAATCTGGATTTGGTCTGATATGCGATATCAAATAATTGTCACTTCCATGAGGAAACATAGACCTTTTAATTCTTTCCACTACATCTTTTGTATTCACGTTGAAAAATTTCTGATAATACTCTATAGTCCAAAAGTTGGGTGGTGATGTGGCTAAAAGAGAACAAAATATGGTTCTGAAAAGGTGTATGAATATTTAATACTTTCTATACCTAAAATATAGTGAGAAGAAAAGTAATTCTAATGCCTATTTAGAGCTGTAGTAAATTATATAAGAGAGTAAACCTTCAGTTCTATCGGGCATTCCCTGAAGATCCTCGATAATGCCGATTCCAGTAGCATCATTTGGAAGGTTATTAAAACCTTGATGAGTAGAAGCATTAATATTTAATTGTGCTTGTCCAATATTTCCTCCATGATTTATCGAAGGAAAATCTTGGAATGAAATAAACTGAGGATCGTTGACGTTTGTTTGATTTCCATCCATAGCTATTTGCACTTTTTACTGCCCGTTTGACAAGTACGACATATCCACATCTCAAAATATCATCATAGACAAAATATGGAATAGACAGTAACCGTATAAGAATTCGCATCCAACGATCTGAACTGATGGCTAGAGAAGCGGAGAATACACGAGATTTTAGTCAATCGATATGGTAGTTCTAGAATTCCCTCTTATCTACAGTCGTAATTGCAGTGTGTATTGACCTTTCTGATTTATTCGACAAGAGTATGTTTCAGATAGGAGCACTAAATCAAGTTAGAATGTTTCATAAGTACTAGCAAATTGGAAATATCAATAAATACAGAAATTCTATTCAAAATTAGATGGGCTACAATAAATTATCCTTCAATTTTTGTTACAAATGAATGCAACTTGTTTTCAAAAGTAAACATTTATTTGAGAAAATTTTATCTATCGATTTTTATGAATTGGCGTAATACATTTCAACGCTCTCGTGCTATAGCAGATAGTGGGAACCACTTGACCGCTATTTTCCCTAGGGAAGTTGGATTTGTACTCGTGTGTACAAGTTAGTTACAAAAGTATGTTCATTTTTTACAGATAGCGCTCATATTGATACGTGGCGGCATCTTGCAACCTTAGTAGAAGTTAATCTGAGCGCAACGCGCCATGACACTTGCAGAGGGACGCTGTTTCGCGCCCATGGCTCGAGGGGTTAATAATAAATAACCGATTCCGTCACATGTACGCTACTTCTACGTGCTTTACATCTAGTCTTTAGAATCCTAGGCAGCGCCTATGACAGACGACGTAGATCTCGATAGTGTCGCATACGCGGCTTGCGTTTCTTCAAAGCATAGCTTACGAGCCACCGATTCGTGCAGGTCTCTAAAGCGTTTCAAAAAGAAAGAAAGAGTGAAAGATTGAAAGCGAGCTCAAGGATCCTTGAGTCGTTACTGATGATCGGTTTAAATGTGCTCAGATGCTATATATTCCCGTCGAGCTGAGTGCTGAACTGTTCATCCTTCTGTCAATCACTACCCGGGTGCGGAACGGGTGTGTACCACAGTGGTTACGTTTCGTGTATACGTGCATGCCGTGGAATTTTTTCACGGTTTACTTGGATTTATCTTCTGACGCTGTGAAATGCTGACAAGATGGCAACATGCGTACGGCAGTATAGTTGATACGGACACACGGTTTAGTACCTGTAAGTAGAATCCTTTCATATAATTCCTTACATATCTGCAAAATATTAGAGGTTATATACACGATCACATTTGACATTCACGCTGAACAAAAGATGGATACAACATAAATATACGTCATAGAAATTGAGGCTTTACATCCATATGTAACAAATATTGCTCTAAGTATCAGTGGAATATGATTTGCAATTGTTTATTATCCATTTCATTCAGATTTTACGGATTAGTTTAATTCATGTTAAACAGTTTTTATGCTAATTACTTGTCATCGTTTAGCTTGGATTTCCTTTCGCAATACCAAGTACGACGTATATGGGCATAAATGGCATACCATATGCAATACTAGTGTATATTAGTTTGTACGATTTAAAAATGTATTTGGTCTGGAAAAATGATTGACATGGTATTAATATCACGAAAGAGTAGAAAAGTTTGCACCGGCTATTAATTTTTAAGCTCCACAAACTCGATATCGAACGTCTTACTGTTTTACATTTCATTGAATTGATGCTGTGTAGTATTCAATGTCAATGAAACCAGACGAAGGTGTATAGCTGAAAGGTGTCTAGAGCCTATGGGACTTAGAAACATTTGATTAGGGCTTTGGTATTTTGGAACTTAGAAAATAATGTATTAGATTTAAGTGAATCGCAGGAAACCAGTATTTAAAAATCTGGGTCCGTGAAAGTCTGAAAAGCACCGATCATTAATTTGATACGAATCTATATTCTCGTTCCCCGTCGTCCTCGATACTTCGCATTTACGGTGTGTACGTTCATCGTCTTTAATTAAGTTCAACGATTACACAAGGACAAAGCTACACGCACGCGAGAATTATTTTGTTTATACGTCCCATTAACTATGATCGTCGATGATACCACCTATGTTCTTCGCACCTATATTTATGGAACTTTCGCGCGAATAGGCTGAACGTTGCACTTAGCTTGGCTACTTGTTGCATAATGCATCGATCACGGAAACCTGACTTAATATCTGCAATATCTTTGTTTAGATGTTTCTTTCTTACGCGCAATGATTACATTGTAACGCGTATGCATCGTTAGAACACCCGGTATACATATTCTAACGTACGAAAAGTCGATATTCGTTTCATTTCTTTCATTCAACAATATGGACTCGTGGCCTTGTTATAATTTCACCAGAGATGATCGATAATATGCCTAGCGTGTTAATACTAAATACTAGAGTCGATTCGCTCTATCATCCATCCAAATGTTGCCCTTACGAATCACGAAAACATAATTAATCTTCACGCGACATGCGAACCGTTCGTTTTGGTACCTCTTAGAGATTGATTACAACTCCAAGTACACCTTTCGAATCTACTCAGGTATTCGTCAGTTGTTTCGTGAATTTCGACTGATTCCAATGGAAACTTCGGACGATTCATACATATATTCAAGGTTCCTGAAATATTTATACATGTATATACGATGCCATGCAATTTGTAATATAACGCGTAGAAGTACTGCGTTTGTCGAAGCAACGCATAGTAAACAGTGCGTAGAAATACAATGCGACAAAGTACAATGTGTCGAAATACAACGCGTGGTGATGCAGTACGTAAAAACAACGCTTAAAGATATGACGTTTGGCGATATAATACATAGAGACTCAATACGTAGAAATGTAATACCCTAAAATACATGTGTGAAGATATAATACGTGGAAGAACAGCGCGCGGCAATATAACGCGTGGCGATATAACAGGTAGGAAATCGTGCAACATGTAAACACAGAAGAAAGATTTTTCGCTCACGTGAGCCGCATGTGTTGCTGAACGTTGGCCAGCTTTTCTTTTCGTTTGTCCTAATTTTATAGGAGGGTTAGTGGGTTAAACCACCCGGCTTTGCCCGGGCTTTTCATATCTAGCACGTCAGCATTGAAATCAATCGCAAAAATTCTTTATCTTTTGTCGGAACATTTATGCAAAATTTAATTAAGATTCCTCAAAGGATTTATTGATTTTACATGCCCAGTGATTGCGCACAATGTGTATCTAGATTTGTGCGAATAACAGGAGCACGTTTCGTTGCGCCACACTCGTATTCACGAATTCGTGTCAGTGTTGTAAAAATCACCTTGGCAGAAATTCCAGTCTCGACCGTAAAGTTGTTTTGTCAGCTGAATACTGCGCTATGAATTCTGCCAAATGATAATATCACGAACTATTTGGATCATCTAAATAGCCCGTCTCTTTTTTTCATTTTGGAACGTCAATTTAACATGATAAAAGCGTCCTCGGATGCATACTTCCTTTTTGATCTTCCAAATGAACTTTTTAATCGTTACGTTTGCATATATTCTGCAGTATATCACAAAAAAGTGCTGTCGGAATATTTGCGATATGATTTTTTATAAAAGGGAAGGGAATAATGAGAAACTGCATGTTACGCAGCATTTTCAATCGACTCGAGAGAAATTCTGCTATTCTCGCAAGAATACTTTTTCCCAAGGTTAAAATTGCTCTTACGTCGCACCAACAGGTTGTTCGATATTCGCGAAAGAACGAGCACCCGTTTCGATCACGTGCTCACAACAGATGTTTTCAAAGGCAACCTGTTTCATTGCAATTTGTAGATACATGATCGCGTTGACAACTATAAGATCCTCCGACAGTGCCAATTACAAAAACGTGATTTGGAAGTTTGCCTGCATGCGTGATTAAAGTGTAATTCATCGGCATCGTGTGTTCCTAAATCTGACGCTCGTTATCCATGATCCATGCTTATACCGTCTCTCGCGTTTCCTATTCTCGCAAGAACTATGTCAAATTTCAAATTGTATTTCAATAATAATATCTGTGTGGATTGTAAGATTTTTACTTTGCAACGAGCAACTTGTACACATATTTTATCTCTATAATTTGATTTCTCAATTATAGTATGCTCATAATTGTGTTATATACTATAGCAAAACTGTCGATTAGATTGTCCGCTGCTGATTGCAGGGTGAAATATTAAAAACCGCGAAGATTTAACTTTGGCACGCTATGCCAGTGATTCGTGGCTCGCGCCCTAAGAAATTTATGTACGAAGTATTCCATTGAGAATTTCATTTACAAGGTTTATCGTCAAGCAAATACGTGCCGTTTGTAAAAAGATTTGATGCTGAAATATTTTTAGGTCTTAAAAATATAAGGTCGATAACTTAACGACAAAACATTGTAGTTCTCAGAGCCTTCTAGCTCATAATTTAAATACAAATTTCATATAAAAATACCATCGTATTTTAAGGACCAAAGATTTCTGAATGAAACTACTTTTTAAAATATACAGAAATCGATGTTAATAAACTTATTGAACATCTAGTCTGCAATTATCACGATTCTCTTAGAACGCAATAGGTGGATGCTAATGTTGTAGAAGCAGGCAATTCGCGAAGAAAAAAAGTCGCGTGATCCGTGTAATTGGTATATGGGCGCAACCGTGAGTCTCGAATCTGAAATGAAAACAGATAAGTCGAAAGAACCGTAACAAACAGGAGTGGCCCTTTATCCATTATTTTTATGGGCGCGTGCACGGAAAAGTGTAGGTGACCATGTACATATTTATGGTGTACTGTAGTGGGTTTCGTGTTTGCGATCGGCAACCGTGTTGATCCGTGGATACGATACGCGAAATGCCGCACCTTCCATAAAATCAGCTTTTATTTTCAGCGAGAGAATTAAATTGTAATCGGAAAAAATCATGGATGCTCTAATTAAAAACATTGAAAAAAAGATTACTTTGCACTTCTTTTTTCAACATTTGATATTTTACCAGTGTACATTTAGAGTAAAAAATGTTCTGCAGAGGAAATGGTCATATAGTTGGAGGAGACCTTTGTGTTTAACAATTTTGGGACTTTGGAATCAACTGTGGGACTTTGAGAGACTTGTTGATGTTCTGTACCTTCAAAGTCCACAAATACTGAAATTCCAAAGTACCGAAGCTAAAAACTCCAGTGCCAAAATTCCATTACCTCCCTTCTCCTAATTATCTGGGAGATCTCCCTAGGTTCTCCGCTATCACTCCTTAAATTATCCTCAGGTTCTCCCCAGATGTATCCCGAGTTCTCTCAAAGCAATCGATAGGCCTCTCCACGCATTTAGCTTCACCCAAAGGTATCCTACGTCGCGCGGGACGTTGCGTGTACATATGTGAACGCGTTTGTCACAGGAACACGAGGGTGGAAGCACACATGTATGCAGTTATTTCGCGAGAAAATCGATGTATGCGAAAGCACTCTGGAGGATTGACATTTGTACCGATAGCTGTAGAGAGTGTAACGTCCTTTACGAGTCCCAGCAACCCAGATCGCTAAAGGGCGATCCTTGGTAATATCGACTTTTTAAAGAAACTGTATTTCTACGCGACTCCGTGACACGAGCCTCTATGCTCTTATATTTTAGAATCGATAAAATTCAATTATTCGACGATGAACCCCTTGATCAATTCGTTCCTATAACGTTCGACGATCGATTTATTTTCATTATAAATACTTTCCAGCATTCCGTTCTCTGTTATTATCTTTCGTTTTCGTGGGATTAGTTAAAGTTGCAACTGGACGTTCGGAAGGAAAGACGAAAACAATAGTTCCGCGTTTCTGGCTTACTATGATGGCGTGCAATTAGCTGTACTAATACTTTGCTCTTCTCGGTTAAGTTTGTCCTCTTCTTATGGGTTTCATTCGTGGTTTCAATCGTACAATTTCATTCTGGCAGCTTAACCTATTGTCGATCCTGTCTATTTCTTCATTTCCTAACTGCATACGAGAACATCTGATTCTTCTCCATATATTTGTTGAAAAATCAATTACATAACATCTTATGTAATCAATGGAAAAGATAACATTTCTAGTAAAAACAGCTCTGAAATTTCATGTAACCTTCACGTCTTGTGTGTATGTTCACTTTGTATACCCACGTCTACGTTCATAAACTGTGCATCATATATGTAACAGCAAAATCAACACTTGCAACAAGGTCTAATTTAATAAAATAGACGGTGTTCAATCTTGGTTAATCCGGTCAGAACATAAATATAAAATAATCACGCTACTTGGATACAAACGCAAATAAATAAAGTCAGTGAACTTTCAAGGGTTAAAAGGGCTGGAGTTTCGAAGTGATTGGAAGCTCGAGTACTCTTGGATTTCTTGAAAACTTGCAGTAACGAGTTCGTACTATGCGTCGCTAATTACTGTTTTACTGCTTAATTATTGCATTGGTGGAGTTGGGTGTGGACGTTGAAATTCTGTGAAATATGGGCTCTGGTTATTTCCGCGCAGAAATTTAGAAATTCTGACTTTTAGATTTAGGTCAACTTTCTAAAGTTTGAAATCGTAAATTCCTGAATTCTCAACTTCCTAAATCTCCAAATTCCTAAATTCTCAAATGTCCACATTTCAGAATTGCTATATCTTCAAACACCTAAATTACCAATTTGCTAAATTCCCAATACCTAAATTCCTGCCCCGTGCATGCCTAAATTCCGAAATTCCGTAAAGCTATTCGATCAGTACGTTCCTATCCACGAACATGACCTGACCGAACCCAAAAAAAGTTGTGTTACGTCAATGAATTAATTAGCGAGTGATTCATTGACGATTGAGATGTCACGCAGAGAGTGAAATGATTCGATGGTCTAATTCTTCGGAGTCAATGGTGGCCAAGTTCGTGGGAGCAAGTAGAACGCGCAAATGATCGTAGGTGGTGTTTTATATCAAGGTAGAGAGAGGAGGAGCCGACGCGTCTGTCAGGTAATAGTATACGTCGTCTCGTCGACATGGAAACCCGCGTCCAGGAACGGAGACAAAGAAGTAGTACACGTGTACGCCTGCTGGCCGAAGGAGCACCGGGAAAAATCAAAATTACCACGGATAAACACTTCTGCGTACGCTGAACCTCTACAAACTTCGTCGCAACTTTTCTATCAGCAAACGTTCCGCAAACGGATCACGATTTAATTACCGTTATATCCGTCGAGCAACAGTGTCTCCGAAGTGCAGTTACGAAATCCGTCACTCGTCGACGGTTAATTTGCTCGAAACACTTTTTTCCTCGGTTTTCTTCGACGCGATAATAGTCGCTCGTTCGAAGGTGCAAAGAGGACTGGAACGCGATTTGCATTTTACCGAGCCACGAGTCGACAAGGTTTCCAGCAGAGAAGAGCCACCATTGATTCAGTGAAACAGAAACTATAGTGGGTGTCGCGTGGAGCTTATCGGCGTAAAATTTTATAATCTCCCCTTCGGCTGATTCGTATCTGGAGTGACAGTTTTATGGGGATCGATCACGCCAAAGTGCTTTTCTTCGAGATTGTTAAATATTTGAAAAATCTTCTTTCGCATCCTCGGATTTCACTTCGCCGCTTTCGAAGCTCTAGATGATTGAAACTAGAGTTTAGGTATTCGAAACTGCTTTGGAGGATTCTGAAATTTTTGGTGCTTCGAGGTCCTCAAGTTTCGGAACTGTTCGACTTTGAAATTTTGAAACTGCAACTGGAAGTTTACAATTTCTCAACTTTCGTACTTTCAGGATTTTGACTTCTGAGTTCTGAACCCTTAGAATTCTAACCTTGGCTCGTAGAATTTTAAAAAAGTTCAAAATTGTTTGTGCAGTTTATTCACAAGTGAATAAACAAGATTAAATCTTAAATTTCAATCATGGTGCACCGTTATATTCCGTGATTATCTCGTTCATTACTATTAATAGAGTCTAAACGATGTTAATGTAATAACTCGAAAACGTCCGTCTGCAGCTATAATGATGCTTGTTCACAAATCCTGAGAGGTTGCAAGTTACAATTTACGTGCGTTTCAGAAAAATCAATGAGTGTGTTTACTATCGATCTTACTGAATGGAATCCTACCTCTTCGATTCTTGCTTGTGTATTTCAAGTTGAAGTGCATAGAAATTTAAATAGTTACAAAATTTGTAATTTATTTACGTATTTTCTGTCGATATCTGATATTGAAGTTCACAGTGAAATTAAATAACTTATGAAATTTCTTACGAAATGTCTTTCATGATATTTCCTGAGAACTCGATAACTGATAATCTATCTGATATCTCCATATTTCATATTATCATAGTTCAATCGTAATTTCGATTAGGTTCTGTATAATAAAAGTGACAATCAATAGCCTGACATCATTTCGATCTCGAGGAATTGATCATAAAGCTTCTTTCCAAAGAAAAGTTTCGAGTACCTTAGGCTTCCAATAACTTCAACTATCATTTCCAAAATTAATCGCTATGAACCGTACTCTCATACTTCTAGCACCTGATGCTGTTGAATGCGTTTCAAAGGCCCAGACGTAACTTGTACCGGCAGTGCCTCTACTAAAATTACGCGCCAAACTTTCTTCGTAAATTCGGTTCTGTTTTAGAAACTGTAGTTTCAAGACTTGCCTGACTAGAGGCTTGTGTTTACTACTGAATCGTGAATAATCGCAATCAGTGATCGAACACGACGAACTTACGTCTGAGATATTGTGAACAATCGTTAAGAGTTTCTTTTCTCTACAAATACAATTGGCGTTTATTATACAGCGAACAACTTCGTTACAAGTGAGATAACATCGCTAAGTAACTTGAAGTGCAGGAATGGAACGTTTGCGTGTACATGTCAGTTAAGACCCGATAACGTGATAATAAGTTTCAACGACAGGAATCATAAACGGATCGAAGACGGCTACTAGAAATCCGCCTTGGCCTACTCGGCTGAAAGTCGTGAGTAGATTTCGTTAAATCCAGCTTCCAGCCATAAACTATCTTGAGCTACACGGAATTCATAAATCATATAACGCGGTGAAAATGGGCGTTTGTTGGAATAAAGAATAATTAATACTCAGATTGTAGATTCCAACTTTGCGGTGACATTTCTATCTCATTACTGGTGCTGTTAAAAACGGTGTTTTAATTATAACATAACTCTTGATTGAACATCGTGCAAAGCGTTGCACAACAGTGCATAGCAATTCGATACGTTGCTATACAAAGCGTCATAAAACAACTCGTAGCAATACCGTTTGATACAAAACGTCGCAAAATAACGCGTAGTACAAGTTGAGACGCAAAGCGTCACAAAACTACGCGTTCTGAAGCGTCGAACGCGTTGAGATACGTCATATTGTTATCTTAACGAATCCCGTACAATAACTGAAAACATATATGAATCGGTTATTATTCATTGTATCACTGATACGTTACTATGATGCTCAAAAACAAAATATTTCGAGATCCATATTTCATAGATCGCCGATCGGAAATTTTGTCTACTGACGAACCGCCTCTGCTGAAACGGAAATAGAACTCGAAAGACAGTTAGTATGTCAAGGGAAATTTTCCGCAAAGTTGCAGACAATCATCAGTACTGGTACAGCGACAGTTGATTTATTAACGTCCAGTATTCGAACAATCATTTTGTTCTCATTTCTTTCAGACGTCTGCAAATAGAATTTCTCTCTATTTACCAGGACGTCGATGCTTCGTTTCCATTACCTATTCGTGCCAGTACGATGAGTTTTTGCAAGGTGAACTATTGTGCAGTTACCGATAAAATACCGATACATACAATTTGCATTGCGTTATCATCACGGTTGGTAATGTAATCGTTAATTGTCGCGGAGTATAACGATGCCTGGGTCGTAAATTGTTCTCATGCACGCCCATAGTATCAATATTTGCTATCGCTTTGAACGATATCGTTCAATCCATGGAGTCTGTATTTTTAAAACATGTACGCAGAAAAATATTCTCGATTTTTTTGAGGGGGATCGTTTCGTTCTCATATTTAATCGTAATTCGTGATTCATCGCATACAAAGGAGCGGCATTAAATAAACCATGACTCGTGCAGCGGGCTAGAAATTGTTCGTAAACGTTTGCTCATCAAACTCCCGTAAAATATGTATCGTACGAATCGTGTATTTTAACTTCGTTATGTCATCGTTTCTTTATGTTTCTTCGTGGTCTAGTAATAAACTATCATATTTTAATGCTCGTAAACGCTTTCAATGCGTCACGCAATAAGTTCGTGTCATACGATTCGTATTGCGACACGCGACAGGTAATTAAAAGCAGCAAATCAAGAGAATCGACGGATTCAATTTACGAATCAAGATTCGAACACACGCTAATACTCGAAAGGATGTATTGTTCGATAACGGGTAGGAGTAACAAAAGGTTAATGTAATCTTCGAAACTAATAATGATCGCCGCCTACGAGTTATGAAGCGAAAATGCCAAACAAAGACTGCTGGTAACAACGGGAAGGTATGCCCGATTTCCGAGACACTGATTTGATCGAAACTTCGCGCAATTATGGACCCTACAGTAATATTTCTCCGAAATCATCTCTTTGAAATTCTGCAGAAATTCCCGTGCAAACTTTGTTCATATCTAGTTGACTTAAATTGTGTTAATGGAAAATCCAGGTTAATACCATACCAGAGTGCTAGTTATGTTCCATAATCGCGTTGATTAACGTAACTCGTGCTTTACAAGTAAACTTCAGCGCATTTTGCATCTGATGCAAGTTAAATAATTAATTATGCATTACTAAGATACAGGAGTATCAGATATCTGAGGATATCAAGGATAGCAGGGATCTTGGAGATCTAGGGTTACTGTTGTGGTGATGGGATGTAGGTCTGAAGATCTGAGAATATTTGTGATCTAAAGTCATTGGTGGTCACAGAATAGTTAGGATCTTTGGATGTTAAAAATCTATTGGTCTTATAGAG
Source organism: Megachile ligniseca (assembly GCA_945859555.1). NCBI lineage: Eukaryota > Metazoa > Arthropoda > Insecta > Hymenoptera > Megachilidae > Megachile > Megachile ligniseca. Next base: position 9,933,782 of record OX243786.1, read on the forward strand.
GAACAGAAATTTATGTTCTAATATTACTTTTTGGCCTATAACCGTGAAAAGTTTGGACCAAATGTGGTCAAAAGGTCGTGCACTCCCCTTGTCGTTTCACCGTTTGCCAACTCATGTGCGAATAAGAAAAGGTTAATGTGATTGAACCCTATAAGTTGTTATTGAACCCTTATTTGTAACAATTCCTATAATCTGAGAAAGGTCGTAACCTAAATTAACAAATTCGTATTAATTTAGGCCCCGCTGCATTCAATGCAACCAACTGCCAGGGGGAGCCCCCGGGTTCCCAGTCCTGGCTCGTTACGTCCATTCACACCTCCGGATCTCTCCTCCATACCTCATATGGACGGTACGCCATCTCAAAACAGTGTTCGTAACAGTTTCTCACCTGCGCCCGTTCGAGCCAACGATGGATCTCACGAACAAACCGGCCCTTATATCATCGGTAGTCCTATCGATCTAGGGAGTATCGACAACGTAGATAATATCGGCCTGCGGATAGATCCTTTGGCCAGCGGACGTCGAAATCGCGAACATATCGAACTGCAGGAGGCTGCGATTGGCGAGACCACTTCCGAAGGTAAGTTACCAATATTTCTTTCTACGTTTCATCGTCTATATAAAAATTTTAACTATCACATGACTACATGAAAATGTCTCTTATTTCAATTGTGCTGGTCGATGTAGATAACGTTCTACCGATCGAATGCAAAATAAATGAGTAAAATGAAAATACTGACGTACAAATGTCTGTAGGTCGGTGAAAGATTAAGATCGTAGCGGTACGATGGACGATCGTAAAGATACACGTGTGTTCTCATAAAAATGTACGCGAAAACGATATCCATCGATAAGGTTTATAGTCTTCGTTGTGCATCCGTAATGACGAAGGTCAAGCACGAAACTTTCTATGACGCTGGAATATCTGGAAATCTATCGGAATGCCTAATGTTCTAATTCAAAACCTCGATATTGTTCGCGTTGAGGAAACGAGATCGATAATACATACGATTGTTTGATTTCACCTATGTTTTTATATCGTCACGAAGTAGTTTATTTGATCTGATATTTCTTCGTAAGTACGCGAATGCATCGTTATGTTTTCATCAAAGTGGCATGAGCGGATTTTCCAATAAGGTTTGATATTCGCGCGGAGCTACCCACCCCCTTTGGCTCTCACCCTAGCCGGAACTGTCCTTGGCCCACAGTCTACTCGCGTCGAGGTTGTTTATCGATGCAACCTTAACGTGCGCGTTCCTGTATTCCCGGCGAGTGCTGCTCGAGTATAGCACGGTGCTGACGCCAACTTGTTGCAGATATCAGGCGCATGCGTTTTAGGGCCAACACGTGTGCAGTGCTGTCGCATTTTGCGCACAATCCCCCCCCAAATCACTGGCGTATCAAACCATTTCGGAACCCGTCTTTTCCTCCTTCTAAATATTCAAGTTTTCATCCTTGAATGCTGCACTACAAGAGGGTTCAAGTTTCCAACCCCATAATCTTAAACTGCACATGTGTGAGGTGCTGCACAAGCCATTGACGAGCCAGTGTTTTCCTCATAAATATTCATGTTTCTAGTTTTCTGTACTATATACAGATTCTTTGATATTTCTAGATTTTCCGCAATGTGTTAAAATTGTACGTATTTCTCAGTATCCTTTGATATCCATAAATAAACCTGGATACCTGGATATTCTTAGATATCTACATTTCTGTGTATTTTCAGACCCTGTATTTTTAGACGTCCTTGAAATTTATATTTAATTTCTAAATGTATCCGTTTATAATTTTTTAACCAGTAAAATATTCCTTTGCTAGTTTGCTTAGTTTGCAAGAATCTCGTTCAAAACTTCAAGTGCTCCATTTTGGTCGATCCGTCGCTATATGTACATGCCTCGTAGGTCTAGGTTACGATTGACCCGGCACCCGCAGTTACTACACTGCATATATCTTGTATTCGAAACGCGGATGTTTTCGATGATTCGGCATACGATAAAGAAAAATTCTGTTTTTGTTTTTTCATGTATTCCCGAAATAAACGAATATAAATCGAGCGTTAAAGATTATTCGTGAAACGTTGATGACCTATCGAACCATATATACCTCGGTAAAGAAGTAGCTGATGGCTAGTGCCACCTACGTACTACAGTCAGTCTGACGAGGAAATTTGCAAGCGTAATGTGGTCATGGATATTTTCGACTGGCGAATGTCTGTGAATTAGACTCGGTTTCGGTTTAATATTATCATCTACGGATTAATACGGTGTACTGTATTACGCGTACTCACGTTTTATGCCGAGTATGGTAGGGGTGTGGCGTCAAGCACGAGCCTTCTTCCGGCACGATGACGCAGATACGTAGTTTGTTTAACCGATCGTTATCTCGTACAGAAAAGTGTTCTGTTAGTGTATGTTAACTGTCAGACGCACAGGTTTCCACAAAATGTTGCTCGTGCATATTATCTTTTGTCCGTCGAGTTAATGAGATTGTCGAGGACGATCAAAAAATGACAAACTGATATAGTGAATTAATTTCGATCACTAATTTGGTCGACAGTGAAGCGGACAGACAAGTTCGAGTGTAAATTTATTGTTTACCGTTGTTTCACGGTTATCTTGATCACGTTTAATCTGATAGTTCTTCTTCGTACGAAGCAAACTCTTTCCACCTCCGATTTCTACATACTTGTTACACAACTTAGTAACGGTGACGTACGAATGGATAATATATCGCCGGAAGTAATTATTAAATGATTGGTGCCGAGAAACTATGGGATCTATCAGCTCAAACATTTTGTGTACACGCATCTCGCGATATGATACGTGACAGTATCAAAGAATAACTATCTAACGCCTACGGACTAGCTTGATGTTACACAATGTTTGTTTTCTGTAATGTAATTTAAAATGTTAGGTACGTGAGATTGGTAACAATGTGTAACTCACATGTTCAGTGGTGAGCATGACGCATAGGTTTCCCTAGAGTATATTACGTAGGGGTAAGAAACGCACCACCCGTTTTAGTTGGTAAATTTTCCAATTCACAAAATTTTAAACTTAGAAATATAGAAATGTAGAGACTTGGTCATTTGAAAATTGTCTACTCCCCCATCAACTTTTTTATCCGAAGAAAATATTCACTGCACCCGTGTATATATGTATCTGATATTGGGCGTATACGTAAAAGACACCTCGATATATTTATAACTCCGATACGCACCGTTTAAATTATGATAAGCAAAAAGTACGAACGTGTTACGCATGAAATCGAAATCCAAAGTTTATATTTCACAACGTATAGCAAATTGTGCTAATTATTTTATACTATTTTTTTTTCTATGTATTACAATCGTAAATGAAATCGATCATTGTATAAGTACGTATACATCAAATGGGAAATTATTTTCGTCTAACCGGTGTTTAAGTCATTCTCTACTAGTCTGTGTATTTATTGACCGCGATAAGAATTTTTTATAGAATTCCTCTTTAGATATGCAGCTATAACCTCCAAGATGTTAGCGCAAGCTACGTCAACGTTTTCTTGAATAACATACTACAGTGACCAAGTTCTTCTTCACAGTTTAATCATCGAGTCCACGTCGTATAATTTGAACAAATATAGTAACAGTCCAATAGAATTTCTGATTTTATAACCTTGAATTATTCACATTGGCGATTCGATATTAATCCATACGTGATGATCAATTGTATTAGTATGTTATCTTATCGCGTGTTAAATTTGAATCATATTGCCGAAAGGAAGTGATGTGAAAGACATTTCATCTAACAAACAACAATATGGAAGTAGCGAGAACGAAGGTGATACAATGGTTCAACGAACTCAGAGCTCGTTTTCATCTTTATTTGTACGCTCAAAATCGTAAGTCAACATATTACGAAAACGTAACACGATTGAAGTACCACGTGATCACTAGCGTAATCAGATAAGAAACATTTTCCGAGTTGCTTATTAAAAAAAAATTGAGCAGGGCCGGCGCGTACCGGGTCCGACTTTTCAATTCATGACGAATCGAATAAATAAATTATATAATAAATCTTACAAGTTTCTGTAACAAGATATTTTTTATAATATAATAAAGGACTTTCAGCAAGTGAAAGTTTGCAAACTATAAAAACGTACCGGTTCGCGCGCCGGTTCGGATAGCTCTAAGCAAAAAATCTTTTGTAGTGCCTATGAAATCTATTGAATTAATTTTATGGAAATATATATAAAGTTTAACTTAACAAATTATAACAAAAAATGTTAGGGTAATACGAAAGTCTTGCGTATTTCTTTTATTATAGTTGGTCCCATAAGAGCGGAAAATGGTGGGTCCCAAGGTGACGATCGGCGGTCATCGCAACACGATAGTAGCGAGGAAAGGGTGGTTTTCATAAATGCTCCTCATCAACCCGCAAAATACAAAAATAATCACATTACTACCGCAAAGTACTCATTTCTTTCGTTTATACCTATGTTCCTTTTTGAACAATTTCGTCGATACAGTAATTGCTTCTTCCTGTTCATCGCCCTTATGCAGGTATTCATCAAATTTATAAATACATCTATGTTAATATTTCTCTGTTCCTAATATTCACTTTTAATTTCAGCAAATACCGGATGTATCACCAACAGGTCGATATACAACTTTGGTTCCATTAATTTTTATTCTTAGTGTGTCTGCATTGAAAGAAATAGTTGAAGATATTGTAGGTATTTTTTACTATAGTTGTATCTTAATTCATATTAGATATTTGAATGGCATTTTTTGTTACAGAAAAGGCATAGGGCAGATGATGAGATCAATATGCGTGAAGTAGAGGTTTTGAGAGATGGGCATTGGCAGTGGATTCAATGGCGGCATGTTGCAGTTGGTGATGTAGTTAAGGTTAGGCCTTGTTTTCATCAAGATCATTCATATGGTAATTACTATTGTTCATTGCATTCCTGCTACAGCCACTTTGTTTGATATGCATAGGTCCGTAACAACAATTTCTTCCCTGCTGACTTGATCTTATTGTCATCATCGGAGCCACAGGGTATGTCTTTCATAGAGACTGCCAATTTGGATGGAGAAACAAACTTGAAGATACGACAAGCCCATCCTGACACTGCCAGTCTCTTGGATACTGCAGAATTAATGAATTTTCGTGCAAATATTCAGTGTGAGCCACCAAACAGGCATCTGTATGAGTTTCATGGAGTATTAAGGGAAACTAATAAACAGTATGGATATTTTCTGTCTACATTTAAATTATATGGTTTGAAATTCATTGAAACAATATGAGCATATGTTCTTTAGAAGCGTAGCTTTGGGACCTGATCAAGTGTTGCTTCGTGGAGCAATGCTAAGGAATACACGTTGGGTGTTTGGTGTAGTAATCTATACAGGGCATGATACAAAACTTATGCAGAATAATACTACAACTGCACCTCTCAAAAGGTCTACATTGGACCGACTGACCAATACACAAATACTCATGTTGTTCTTTATACTTCTTTTATTGTGCCTTCTGTCTGCAGTATGTAATGTTATATGGACGAAAAGTAACAGTGATGGATTATGGTATTTAGGTTTACAAGGTAACTTATTGATCTTCTTTATGTTTTCGCAAGTCACGATCGCAAAACTGAATAATCCTTATTTATTTCAGAGGAAATGACTAAAAATTTTGCTTTTAATCTTTTAACATTCATTATTTTATTCAATAATTTAATTCCCATTTCACTGCAAGTTACACTGGAAGTTGTAAGATTTGTTCAAGCTACATTTATCAATATGGACATTGAAATGTACCATGCAGAAACTGACACTCCTGCAATGGCTCGTACAAGTAACCTTAATGAAGAACTTGGTATGGTTAATTATGTTTTTACCGATAAAACGGGAACTCTGACAAAAAACGTGATGGAATTTAAAAGATGTTCAATTGGTGGAAAGATGTACGAGTAAGTATGTTAAAACATGTGAGAATTTGTCTTTCATTTATTGTCATTATTTTTGTATTAAATAGTAATGCCTTACAGTTTGCCAGATCCTGTAAATGAGAATGAAGGTGGCAGTAGTACTAATAGTGAATTAATTAAGGACATTATCGATGGAAGAGCAGCACAGGATTCTTCTCGTCCTGCTGATAAAAAAGCCGCGTATCATGCAAAGATACTCCATGAGTTTATGATCATGCTCTCAGTATGTCACACTGTTATTCCCGAAAAAATAGATGATACTATCATTTATCATGCTGCATCTCCTGGTAATTTATATACAGTTCTGTTTTTTAATATACGGATTCCGGTCTTATTTATCTACGTATTTCATTTGTTGCACAGATGAAAGGGCATTAGTAGATGGAGCACGCAAATTTAATTACGTGTTCGATACGAGAACGCCTAGTTACGTGGAAGTAATAGCTCTAGGTGAAAGGCTTCGGTACGAAATATTAAATGTAATAGAATTCACGTCAGCTAGGAAAAGAATGTCGGTAATTGTTAAAACGCCAGACGGAAAAATCAAACTTTTTTGTAAAGGCGCAGATTCCGTTATTTATGAAAGATTATCTCCACCCTCTGTAGAAGATAATGATCCCGAACAGGATGGTTCGAACGACTTCCGTGATGTAACCTTGGAACATTTGGAAGCGTTTGCAAGTGAAGGTCTAAGAACACTTTGTTTCGCTGCTGCGGATATATCTGATACTTTGTATCAGGTACGTGTGACTTATATCTACTTTATAATGCTCCATTTTGTTCTTATTGAAATTTTTTTTTAATCAGTGGTGGCGAGAAACTTATCACAATGCAACAATTAGTTTAGCAAATCGTGAAAGTATGATCGAAAACGCCGCGAATCTTATCGAAACAAAATTAAGGTTATTAGGAGCGACTGCTATCGAAGATCAATTACAAGATCAAGTGAGTGAATTTATATATATTTTCGTGTTTGTAATTTGCATAATTGTAATACTCGTGATTACATAGGTACCAGAAACGATACAGTCTCTTCTACAAGCTGATATTAATGTATGGGTATTAACTGGCGACAAGCAGGAAACTGCTATTAATATTGGCTACTCTTGTAAATTGATTACTCATGGAATGCCATTGTATATTATTAATGAACTATCTTTAGATGTAAGGGAGACGAATGCTATTACTTTTGATCGCATAAACTCGTATGGACGTCTTGTAGAATAACATTATGCACTTACAGAAAACTAGAGAGGTGATAATTCAACGTTGTCTGGATTTTGGGATTGATTTAAAATGTCAAAACGATGTAGCTCTCATCATTGATGGGAATACATTAGACTTCGCATTATCCTGTGATATTAGAATGGATTTTCTGGATTTATGTTCATCTTGTAAAGTCGTTATATGTTGTAGAGTTTCACCAATGCAAAAGGCAGAGGTATAATAAATCTTGATATGTTACCTTCGCAAAGGAGAAAGACACAATTTAGTAATATAATAATTTTCCAGGTTGTCGATTTAATTACGAGTAATAAAAAAGCCGTCACACTTGCAATCGGAGATGGCGCAAATGATGTAGCCATGATTCAGAAAGCTCATATTGGTGTTGGTAAGTTTCCTAGCTATTTATTTTTAACACCGGAAGGAGAATGCATGCTATTAATGCGCGTTATTTATTTCTAGGAATTTCAGGCGTCGAAGGTCTTCAGGCAGCTTGCGCTTCAGACTATTCTATCGCGCAGTTTCGTTTTCTGAAACGTTTATTATTTGTCCATGGTTCTTGGAACTATAGTAGAATGTGTAAATTGATACTATACTCGTTTTACAAAAATATTTGCCTCTACGTTATTGAATTGTGGTTTGCTATTTCCTCCGGCTGGTCCGGACAAATCCTTTTTGAACGATGGTCTATAGGTCTCTATAATGTTGTAAGTAATAGAGTCACTGTATATAAATTACAGTGCAAATTAAAAATGACGCAAGATATAATAGGGGTGTTTCACAACATTAGGTATTTACGGCAGCACCTCCATTAGCGATGGGACTTTTTGATAAAGTATGTTCCGCAGAGACTCATTTAGCTCATCCTGCATTGTATGCAACAAAGAATACCGGAGAATCTTCGTTTAATATTAAGGTGAGTTTAATAATATTCAGTTTCGAAATAAAATTCTACTTGTAATCATTGTTGTAACTAAGGTTTTCGTCTGGGTCGGGCCCCAGGCCCACCCTAGTCCTTATCTAGTTACGCCAATGCTCATAACATTATGTTTTACACAGAATTGTTTATACAGGTGTTTTGGATTTGGATCGCAAATGCTTTAATACATTCGTCTCTTCTCTATTGGTTGTCGTTGATGGTTCTGAAAGAAGGCGTCATCTGGTCGAACGGTAGAGATGGTGGATATATAATGCTAGGGAATTTTGTGTATACGGTACGTTTTACTTTACTACAGTTGATATGTTTCTATTAGAAATGTCATTATATCTAGATTTGTCGATAGTATGTTGTAGTGACTGTATGTGGGAAGGCAGGTTTAATAATAAATTCTTGGACGTGGGTTACTCATGTGGCAACGTGGGGATCTATTGTGCTTTGGTTCTTATTTATTCTGACTTACAGGTAATTTTCATGATATATATTTATATTTATATTCACGTTGAGAGAATCAACGAAACTATTTTGATGAATTTCAGCAATTTCTGGCCTGCGTTAAACGTGGGAGCTGTAATGTTAGGTAACGATAGGATGTTGTTTTCGTCACCCGCGTTTTGGCTAGGTTTAGTACTTATACCATCAGCAGTACTGCTCTTGGATGTTACAGTTAAAGCGTAAGTTATATTTCTGTATCGATATCGGTAGATCATATCCCTAAATAATCAGTACAATATGTACGAAACAATTTTAATTACAGAGTAAAAAATACAATGTGGAAGTCTGTAACCGCGGCAGCCAGGGAAAATGAAATTAGAAAATCTGATCCCGGAGACATATTCAACAGCCATGATTACAGAAGCTCGTAAGTATTGTTACATTAAATATTATTTTTTTATATAAAATAAACAGTTAAGCGGTTTAATACGCGTGATTCTCAATAATGAGAAATGTTCTTAGTAATTTATATCGATAAAGTACTAATAATATTTCTCCCATGTTTATAAATTTGCCTATGTTAAGATGGTGTACACACTGCATGAAATATTGGTAGATTAATCTGGAAAAAGTTCATTCTTTTAATGTTCAGTATGCATGGCTTAATCAGTGTCATATCGTAAAAATAAAGGTCGATCAAATCAATGAACATCTATTTATCAGCATACGATAATTGATTTTCATAGTTTTCAAAATTTAATCTCGACTAATCAATCATCTAGGTGCATGCATATAGCGGTATATTGTCTCAGCCTTGAAGAAAGTTATATTTCTGATCTGCTTTCGTAGTAGTTGATTTTTTTCAAATTGCAATCATTTTTTTTTAAATATATTTTTCATTTTAAAGTTTTTTACAAAAACGCTACATTTAATATTTAAAACATCTCGATTGAGTGGACATATAAAAATTGCAACAGGAGATCGAAGTCATGTTCGAGGAGGCGATGGTTAATTTGGTGTTGGGCCTCGGTCTGGTCGCTAAGAAGGCGAAATAAGATCAGAATCTACCCACTAACGTTCGCGGCGCGTGATTTATGGTTCACTCATCATCCAGAACACTTTTCGTCTACATCATCCTATGTTCCAACTCCCTAAAGACTCAACAATCTCCTGTCCAATGTGGAATCCGTAAGCATTCCGATATCTTACAGTCCTTTATCCCCTTTTGATAAACCCTTTAGCTTCCATAATTGTACCTGTTAACTATTTTTATACAATGTCGAGTATTATATGTATCGGAGACTACGTTGTTTTGTACATGTGTAGTGCAACGTCTATTATACATTTGTATATAAATGAGATAAATAATGTTTTCTTCTCTTCCCACCTAGTAGATTTAGCATCAGTTTAGAAGTTTAAGTAGCAAGTATTAACGAAGGAGGTATCCGCGTAGTCCATTTAACATATTAGCTCGTTGTTTTTAAATAACATCATTCTACTTAGAACAGTGATAGACAGATCAAGTGCCTTGACTGCCCATCACTGTCTTAGAACTCATTTTCATCTATAATATATCACATCTAACATTTTATATTACATTCTGTTTAATCCTTTTAGAATTTTTAGCAGTAAGTAATGAATGTTTCATGTGTGTGAACAGTAGTATAAGAAGTCGAAGCTTTTCTTAACGATACCATGCATATTTTATTATTGCACAATTAATTCTAGTTTTGTCCGTGCATAGAACTAAAGACGTCCTCAGGAACATTGTAACTAATTACATTGAGATTGAATTAATTGTCTTGTTGATTACATACGTGTCCAGTATCAAGTGCTGTTTGTTAATGCGGTTTTCTGGTATGTTTTATTCGCGGTATCCCGTGAAGGCCTGTGCATGCCATCGCCGACCTCGCGAGGTGTAAGTACCCCCAGTAGTTGGTAACTCACAGTGCTCCTGTTAATCGTACATTTACAGGCAAAAGCACCGCTAATTAATCGATTCGCATGATCGTTCGACGTTTCGCTTGCAACAGCACCGCGGTATGAGTAATCACTCTCACTATATTTTTCAATCACATATATTTTCAAATATAGTCTTTCTGTATAGGAGATTTTCTTCCACGAAAATTTTCTTCTATCTTTAGATATTTAATCTAGTTCGTTACGAAACATTTTGCAACTGAAACGAATGGTGCTAAATTTTTGGATTGTTCTAATTTTTAGATAAATTAGAACACGTTTTCACTGAAAACTTTATAGAGTCTACAATAAATTAGTTAGACAACATAGAATATACAGGATGTTCGGAAATTATATCTCACGAGTGTTATTCTACACCTCTGAATCAGTGATCTTCAGCATTACTCAAGTAGCACTACAAAACGGTAGTGAACTTCACCTTGATTTCGAAAGTCAAGGTCAATTTTTACAAATCTGCACTGATTTGCATCAAGTTCAGGGGATGTAAAATAACGTGATATAATTTTCAAATACTCTATACGGAAAATATCGATAGGGTGTGAATCAGAAAGACGTGCACCGTCGTATGTTTGACGATCGCACCGCATGTATCACCATAGATAAAGTAACCATCAGCGTCGATGAGAAAGTTGTCGAGGATAAGTTGAATTAGATAAACGTAACATGCGTAAGGATGAGGACGACCGCTATCCAGACGAGTGTTTCTAAAACGAATTTCTGTTTGAATGCACGGCTTTACAGATTGACGGAGACGGCTCGGCTACTGAAAAACGTAAAAAGCGTTTTCACCAGGCGATCGAACGCCGCCTCCAGAGTTAATGTCGAGGTGGAGCTATCACGTAAGTTGTTTTATCTGTAGTATCACGACGGGCAAGCAGCCGAGAAAAATGAAATAACGGAATGATAACATGGAAGAACTTTTGTACAGTTTCTTTGTCTGATTAAGCTCCATCGTTTGGTATATTCTTTTTATTTTACTTCTTATTAAACGCACAGCAATCTGAGAGCACGCGCTTCGTTTCTTTCACGGCTTTCGCCTTATTCGATACGATAGAAAGTTCTTCGATCGAGCAAATACTTCACGTTACTCGCACGCGCACTGTTTTACTAACGTACGCTTTCAACTGTGTACATACGCTTTTACGGTTATACTGTTAGTCTACAACAGTCTTGTAGTTTCTTTAACTCTTTGCACTCGAATGACAGGTAGTTGTAATTCAACGCTTAGTTGTGGTTTATAAATATTTGATAACCTAGGAGTGGATTTTGCTCGAGGTTTTGGGACTTTGTTAGTTGAATTATACTTCTTCGCAACTTGGGGAATTTGGTATATTGGAAATTTGGGATCTGAGACTTTGAAACTTTGGAATAGAAATTTAGACTTCTCAAATTTTGGGATCTTAGTTTGTACTCTTGGTGATTTGAAACCTAGGAATCTTGTGACTTCTCACGTGAGCTCTAGAACTTTGTATCATTTAGAATTTCAATTGTTCGATGATGAAATTAAAAAACGGAACATTTCAGAAGATCGATAATACATTGAGTGCAGAAGGTTAATTCTTCCTTGAAGTCTAACATCTAGATATTAATCCTTTAACATAGAATACTATAGAAATACTTTTTCTAACAGTAGAGACGTAGTTAACAATCTACTCTAACATCTAATCCTGTAGTGCATGCTGACTAGTTAAATGTTGTAACAGCGGAGATTAATAGGTTGCGCTCTTTATTATTGCGCATGCTGCGCCATGCAGATGGATTTGCATTCTCTCAAGAGGAAGGAGGATCGGTGACCCAGACGGACGTGATCAGAGCTTACGATACAAATCTTCCGAAACCTGGCGGCATGTGATCTTAATGTAACTAAACAACTATACGGATGTACATTATACATAATAGATACTTTTATTCAAGCGAATGAACAAACGATATGAAAAAACAAAATAGGTATTTGGGAATATGGTCAAGAAAAATGCCCTACGTAACGCCTGTCTACGTTTCAACGACTGACTCAATGTTATATGGTTAATACATGTTAAAGCATTGGCGTAACTATAGGGGGACCAGGATGAACCTAAACCCTCTAGCATATCGATTTTGCTAACTTTTCATAATAATCATATCTTCTGATTTTTAAATTCTCACATTTTCTAATTCCTGGATACCCAATTTTCTATATTTCCAAATTCTCAAATCCCCAAATTCCTCAAATCCCCAATTCCCAAAATCCCAATCCGAATTTCCACATTCTCAGCATACAGAATTCCTGAATTTCCCAATTTCTAAATTCTGAGTAATTTTATTTTCCTGATAGTCTGAGATTAAACATGGAGGATGCCTGGTCCACTTTAGCCGAAGGTTACGCGAATGCGTAAAAGAGAGAAACGTACAGTTTTCCACGATCGACGATGGGCCTCGCAACAAATAGTATTAGAAAGACTATCAAAACGACAATTTTTCAAGAAGTATTCATCTATTTTGAACTCCTAGATCACGCGCGAATGAAGACAGAGAATTTTAACGGTACCTTAGATAATTCTTTTTGATACTCTACGAGATTTATTGTATTGTATTTAATCGTATAACTTCGGACCTCGTCTTGTGAAACCTCATATTGTAATCTTCGTGGCGACACGAAATGCTGATCGTGCATTTGTGATGAGCGCATTTTATCTTACTACGATTAGTTCGAAATTTAGGATGTTATGGCAGATATCTTTAGATTTCTTTCATGTTCATTGATTTCGTGGTTCAACAGGAACTTGGTTTTGTTGCGTTGAACGAATAGAAACGATATAGAGTTAAAGTTATATAGATGGAAAGATTCATTTTTATGCAAACGGCAATATATAAAGTGATACAGTTTTATTCTGTCGAGGATGATGATGAACTTGTATACACGTTGAAGAAAATCATAGTTAACAATAGTCTATATTTTCTTATGTTCTTAACACGTTGACAATGTATGCTATTGTGTAACTTCTGTATAAGGTGGAAAGCTTTTCTTGTACTAACCTAGATTTATTAACATGTCGCAAGTTTCACTCTATTGTAAACCAATCCCAAATCCTGCAATTTCAGCATTCCAAAGCTTCTGAGCTCCAAGTCACACAAATCTGCAAAATTTCCAAGTTCCAAATCCTCAAATTTCCAGATCCCTAAAGTTCCAAACCTCCAAATGCTCAAACCTCACATCTATTTCCTGATGAATGCAAAAGTCCCTAACAAATCCAGGCTAAGTGCTCTATTTGTTAAAAGCAGTACTGATGGTGTGCCATAGTAGATCTAAGATAACTTCGCCATACAACTCAACGTGTTAAGTAAAGATAAATTTCGATGTTCCAATGATCGATTGATCAAGATACATGAAACAACGTGCCAGTGAAAGTTTGTTCCCACTTGTTCTGCGTTATTCGATCATGTTTCTCCTCCCATCAATCCTTCTTATTTCTTAAATTTTCGACTGTATATTTTATTATTGTAAATACGACGATTGCGTTGTTATCTAGTCAACAGTTTGACATGAATCTTTCCTTTCGAGATTCACTCTTCCGCCCATCATGAACACTCTCGTTTGATTTTTAACGACTGAATGGAGATTTGTTAAACGAGACAATGTGTGTGCATATGTATAGCAACAATCGTATGCATTATGCTTGAAATACGTATACTAAATATATACATAACATATACATATATATATAAACTATGTTCGGAATAAAATGATGATGAAAAATTTGATGTTATCTGGTTACAATTGTTGTCATTGTCGGGATTGTTCGATTAAGCTTGAGTGTATAAGTGGATCGGAAATTTTTATTAAAAACAATGATATAAATATGTAAGTACAAAGAAAGCATATGTAGATACACTGTGCCAGCAAGCGATCGATGTATATAAAATGTGTATATATATATAAATCTCTCTCTTTCTCTCTTTCTTTATATATATATATTTATATATATATATAAATTTACTTAATTTCTACAATTCTTCTGCATCTCTTTTATTTCCTCATCATTCTCTAAAATCGTTTTTTTTTTAATCTGTTGTGCTACAGAATACAGCATACCTCTGATCGACGATGACGAGATTAACAATGGCGACGGATTGTTCGAAGAGTACCTAAGTTGCGTTGAGAAACCTGAACATTTCTATGGAAGACTTTAACGATTATTGTTAATAAGGTTCTTCGGTATAATACCTTTCTTTCGTTTTTCGACGGAGTAACAATTCTACCTCGATTGTCTCGTATAATGGTGGCGAACTTATGGCAAAAGTTTTGGCTCATTAATTTATAGGTGGTTTCTACTTTTAACATCGACATGATAATTATTATTTATAAGTATTTTATACCTGCACATAAGGTTCGCCACCATCTAGTGCACACTTTTGCACCAGAGTATTTGTCTTTCACTTCATACCTTTTTCTACTTTAATACTCTCGATCAAGTGATCATCGGTGGTTCCACTTTCATACTAATAAAGAAGTTCTCTCGATCCTCTCTGTATCTAGTTTTTAATAGAAACTCACGGGTGATCGAGTGTCCTGGAAATTCGAACATCGAAGCTCGTTTCTGACAATCCATCAACCAAGATACAACTTCGAGGACTCGTTTCATCCTTGGATCCATGCTCCTCCACTTCTCCTCTTCTTCCATACAAGCCCTGCGTTGAAGAACAATATTGTTCCATCGGTAAAAATATTTCCACGCTAAATCCTGTTCCCTCGATGTCCACAACAAATCTGTTTTCTCCTCGTAAATCGTTTTTTGGTCCCCTTTTATCTTAGTCAAAACAGATTCAAGTATACGTTTACTAAATCCTTGTTTTTGTTCTAAATCCTGATTACTTTTCAGACACGCATCTTTATGAACGTTGACTGACTTTGTGTGGATGAAACGATTGGAACTGGAGCAACTGGTTGCATTTTTCATACAACTCGAATCGTTACGTTGCTGTTGGGATTCTGGATTATTTAGACCAAGAACTCTTGTTAGAAGATCACCGACGTACGGCATGGAAGGCACATTTCTTTCTGCTTTTGTCCATGCTCGGCGATAGGCGGAGCTACAGGGATTTTTGTAAATCTTGCACATCCGTTCCATCATTTCGTATCTGGATTGTTTGTAGGAAGAGGAATGTTAGGATTATTTTTGTGATAGATTACCACGCGTCAGATTGTCACGCATTGTATCGCCACGAATTAGATTTACTACGCGACAAATATTCACCCGTTGTATTACCACATGTCAGATTATCACGTATTAGATTTGCTACACACTGTATCTCTACGCGTTAGATTACCATATGTTACTTTTTCCGACATATTGTATTACCACGCGTTAAATTTGCTACGTGTTCAAATATTCATTGTATCACCACGCGTTGTAAATACCCGATAGATTACCAGCGATTTGTAGTGACAACCTACCTATTAGCATGATGCGTTCGCAAATAGGACCAACTGCTTCGTAGCCTATAAATAGGAGGCGCTTGTAACCCAGCCAAAATGGACCTGCACGAATGAAAATTTCCCATGGCGAAACACTTGTTAGCAGCATTGACGAATCTCGCGATGACTCTACTTCTCATGGGTAACTTCCTCGTCGCTAGAACCTCGCTAACAGTTAAACAAGATATTCGATGACTGAAGGCTATCCAGGCTGCTAAATTGGGAGCGTTTCTGGAGTTTCTTTGGAAGACCAAGATCTCGATCTCTTCGGTGGGAATTCGAACGAAAAGATCACGATCTATAAGGGTCAACTGTGTGGCCAGCATAGTACTATCTATATCCCAGATCGTGACTCTGAAGTCCATCCTTAACAATCTTCTTAGTTGTATAGTTGCACTTGACTCGTCATCTTGAACTCTCTTCTTCTTCCTGCAAGATCCGTTGCTCGAGAAGATTCGTCCTAGAAGACTGGGTTTCTCTTCGGCACTGATGACGGACTCTTCTTCGCACGAACACTTTTTCTTCCTGCTAAACAGCTTGCGTTTCATCGGCCGGTCCTTTTCTTGTCGAAAATTTCTCAGGTGGTTCAAGTGTTGCCTCAGCTCCCTGTTGCGACACGATTAATGAGAACTAGGCAATAAGTGAATACCTGTCATCAACTACCTGTAAGCAGCCGCAGCAGGTCTGGGTCTGTACCAATAATCCGGTGTCCAGAAGAGTATCACACGTCCCTTGGCAGCTGTCCCAACGGACCCAAACCTGCCCAACTGCAGAGCAGTATGAGAAACACTGGTCCCGAGTTGTCTACGCGATACAGGAAGCCTCAGTTCCGCGTCAACGGGTTGTCTACGAACGGTGACCAGGCTGAACGATCTACGACCTTGCAGAAGAGTCCTCTCTCCGGGTTGCACGGACCAGGGGCCGAGAGCGTAAAGAAAATGAGCCGCCGTGCAGAGACCGTATCTTCTGAAGTGTCTGAAACGTTTCGAGGACCTGCACCGACCTTTCTCTTCGCCTTCCCAGACTTTCACGCCACTCTCCATGAGAACGTACAGATTCATCATGATCTTCTCTTTGGACTTTGAAGCCTCGTAGCACTGTCGATCCCTGCGCGTAGGACCTAGGACCAATCCGGAGTGACATTTCTCCGGTACGCCAATTCCGAAGCGAGATATCCTCTTTGCTAAACACTTGTCGGGAGTCTTTGACTGCTCTTCCTTCTTTGCTGACGACTCGTACAGTGTCTGTTCATTGTACCAAACATTCCGTTTCTCGTCCAAGAGTCTGCCCTGCAGACGATTGCAAGGACAACTCTGACAGGCCACGGAGAACTTCTTCGCGTTGTAATATTTGCGACTGTGGTCCCTGATGAAGAGCACGTCGCACAGTCCACCGTTCTTGTCTTTGGAACATCTGCAGGTGGGCCAACTTTTGGTGGGTTTCTCCAGTCGGTGAGGAGACAGATCTCTCAGCTCGTCCTTGATGATTTCGAGGCTTGCGCCAGCAAATCGCACGGGAATCGGTGTGTAGTGACCATTGGCTAACTCGTTGTAAGAAGGACCCAGGTACAAGTCCTTCCTGGTCCACGTTGGAGGTATATGATCACCTGCTCCTCCGTAATGGGCCCATATTCTGTTTTCGGTATAACTTCTATGAAATATGATCTTATACGTAGAAAATATATGTACCACCTGCATTTTGTCTTCTTTCCTTTATCAACGTTTTTTCGGATCTCGATCTCCGATGACAGAATGTATAGCGTTGAACTACTAGATGAGCTTGCGGCTGTGGTTTCTGATAACGAACTTCTGTCCACTGTTCTTGAGAGTAGATGGTCTATCTGTTTGCACCACTTCTCCCAAAGAAGATTTCTTCTGTGAATACCGGAGAGCTCGTAATAAGCCGTCCTCCCATCGACGAATCTAATTACATTAGATCTAATTACGTTGAGGTATGGTTGTGTATTTCTAGGTTTAGATATATAGAATATGTTCTCATATCTTAAATTCTTTTTGTAACAAAAGTGAATATTTCGAAGGAAGAATAATCTGTATCGAGCAGTCTCCTTTTTTAGTAAACGTCTACCTTGCCTTTAAAGTTTTGCGACGTCTCCTGTTGAAAACGCTGAGGGTAACATATTGCAAAGGATACACCGATATCAGCTCGAAGCTCTCGATGCTAGGGTCCAGATCACGAGGACAAATAAAATCTGGAGTTCCTCTGAAAACGTCTGCAGCTATGATCAACATAGAGGACGTGAGACCAAGCGAAACCTGACGAATTCCTCGTCCACTTCTGGTTGTCTCGGCGAAAGAAGACTCCACGATGATGGTATCAGAAAAGTCGGTATACTCGGAGGCCAGTAGTCTTTGAATCCTGTTCTCTTCCATTTCGCGATTTGTTATTCTCTGACGAGAAAGCCTGTTGCTTGCGTGCATAGTATAGGAGTACGTTTATGAAAATACTGGGATCGTTTGAAGGAATCATCTAAAGGATTCGACGGGACTGGAGAATTTTTTCAACACTTTGGTTTGTGCAACGGGTTGTTCGTTGAGGAGAGGTTAATATACGAGTCAAGTGTGCTCGTCAAATAGTTTAAGTTTTCGAGACATGACAGAGGGCGTTTATTTTGCAATGTTCTTGCAGTTTCGATAGGCTTGAATGTGGTTGTAGAGTGAAGTAATCGGTAATTGTAAATTGTAAAGCGACGATAGTTAACACTAACAGGGAATTTACAATAAAAAACGAACAAAGTTTATTACATACAATCGTGTTTATTTTTCAGTTCGATGCCTCCATCGAGCATGACGACTCGTACATAGTCGGCGACGGAGGAGACTAAGCTTTAAAGACAACGTGTTCTACGGTGGTAAAAGGTTTCGTAGTGCGTTGTCTCGATTAATTAAGGGTGTTTAGCCTTTTTTTTAACTCCTTACTCGCTATAATACGGTAATAAATAACATATAAAAAAAGACGTACAGGTAAAAGACGTAAAAAAGAAGCTCGCCAATAGGGGGAGCGGTCTTTCATCTAGAATAAAATCGATGTAGGTTCAAAGAACGTGCAAAAATGTACAAAGTGGCAGAGGTACATGGTGGACTCCTAATCGGTACGTTCGACTTAAACGAGAGCTAACTTCTTATCGATTATTATTATTCTCCGGATTCACTTTTATGGTGACTTTGTTGTTCAGAGCGGACGCGAGCTTCTCGACGTTACTTTGAGGCAGCTTTCCGGGCTCTGGATTCGTTGTTTCGTTGTTCGACATTGGGGTGTTCTCGAGAATCGGCTTGATCGATGGTTGTGTTTCCTGAAATAAGATGAAGCATATTGTCAGACTTTCGATTTCACATTTTTTAAGAGAAAACTTCGTTTGGTCGGTACTGGGTTGAGGTAGGTTTCTTTAGCAATGTTGGAAATTTAGTAATTCATAGAATAAAAGAAAATATGTAGAGTCTTTGTTCTCAGAACATATATCATATTCCACAACATTACGAAAGCCTAGTACCGTTATCTACGAGCGATAGGAACTGCATATCTTTATTAACATACTTCCGCTCTGTTTCTACAGTTCATATTCCGCTAACACGTTCTACCAAAATAATACAAGATGTCCAACTCACCCCGTCAGTCTTTTTTCTTAGATTCGATCTCTGCAACGTGGCAGCGAGCTCGTTCTGCAACCTGGAGACCACCGGTCCGTTCGCCAGTTCGTCATTTCCGTTTCTCTCAGACCGCGATTGCTGCGACAGGAAGTCCAACTTGGATGGTTGTTTAGCTTCCCCTTCGTACGCTCCTATCCTAATGGCCACCTTTCCAGCGGCAGGTTTCAAGTTCTGTGGGTTCGGAGGTGCCGGTATCGTCTTCGAACTTTCCGTCACAGGACTCGTGGACTCCTTTCCGTTAACCTGCGGCTTGTTTCCGGTCCCGGTATGTCGAGGACTTCCGTTCGACGTCGGCACGGAATTTTGTATGGGGAAATAGGTCGGCGGTGGTTTCGGAATCACTGGGTTCGCTTCTTTTAATTTGAACGACTCGATGCTTTGCATTTCTACGGAGTCCTCGTTGGTTTTGGCTTTGGAAGGAAGCGGAAGTGGAGGAGCTGGCGGAGCGGGTGGTGCCGGAGGTGCTGGAGGTGCGGGTGGTGCCGGTGGAACGGTTGTTGGTGGTGTTGTGTTTAACACCCTTTTCTCCTGTTCCTGGTGACAGTTTAATTTTCGATATTTTAGTTTGCGAAGTTTTGTTGTTCTTATAATAACAAAAGTAAAGAATCTGAGGTAAAGTGTTTATTTTGGATGTGCTTTGAATTTTCAACTGACATTGATGATTTTTTGTTCATCAATCTAATTTGTCAGTTAACCTGATATAATATATGAATATTCCTTCTGCATAATTTAAACAATTAGTAGACTGCGGATGTTTATGCAATTGTAATGTTTCAAATATAGTATGATTTATTCATCATTTGCAGACCTCGCCGTATCATAAATGCGTAAACATTCGCAGTCTGATCATAAAATATGGAATGACCTGCGGTAATGAACCTAGTCGAGGAATGGTAATCGCAAGTGCATTTATTATATAAAGTAGGACTTGTTTCATTACGTTTTACACTTTCTTTAACTTTGCGTTATAGCGTGAGAAATCAATGAAGCAATAAAAAGAAATACTACATCTACGGTGAAATTATTTACCACCAAACTTGAAAATTGTAAATTTGAAAAGTTATTTCAAGTGGTAATAAATCATAAAATCGCGATTAATCGAAATCCTTTTGCACATTGCGTTGAAATGTTAAAGCAGTATAGATGCTATCAATATCCATTAATTATTGTATCTTATCCACAGCGCGTAAATTAACGTTCCTTTCAACGCTACCATATTAATCAACCACAGAGGCGTGAAATACCACAAAATTTAACTAACATTGTACGGCGTAATGGTAACCAACACTCCGCTTCTCTTCTTTCGTTCACCACTGTTTCTTAGATCGTTCATGTTTTCAAAGGTTCAAGACGCTACCATTTTTTCTATTAACTTTCCTTTTCGGCAGCGATGCGTAACGCTTCGACTTGCAGCGTAATTATCGTAAGTCACTTCGCTGGTTAATTGCCAGTCGCTAATGATCGATAAGCCACGTTCTTGAAACACTGTACACGAACAAAAATGTCACTACGCGTTATTCTTCCAAATACCACTAGATTGTCACAATCCGTAATGGGTTTTTGTGGTCAGATAATCACACTTTTTATTTAATTACAGTGCATTCGCGGTATTAGCTCGCGATGACCACCTTGAAACCGATCGCACGCCGCGGACTCAAGCCGACTGAAAACAGTCACGAGCTCCTCGTTCCTCGAGCAGTTACATAAACTCTATTATTTTGCACTTTTGCCGCAAATTGTAAGATGCGGTCGGATAGGGAAAACCGTAGTAGAAGTGGACGACGTACACGTATTCCTGGCAGCGAGACCGATGATTGATAAATTACTGAACCGTCTAATAAATACGTTTGATTGCCGTCTGATAACTCGATTATGTAACGACCGCGACGAATACACACGAGTTTTTTCCGTCAGAGAGCACTGAACGTAATCGAAGAAAGAAAATGGTTCGATTGGCATTTGCAGGGGCTGACGATAATCTCGCGATTGGCAGATCGTTAATTAATGAAATCGTTCGAGGGAACAACCCGGTAGGATTCGATTTAGAAAGTCTTCACTGTATCGTTGATCGCCTTAATTAGTTGGTTATGTTTCAATCGAATGATTCGGATTCATAGTCTCGAAATTTGGTAGAGTGGGATGGACACGATAAACGTAATTGGAATTCTGATTGCAGATGGATTAAGGACTATTGCGATTTTGGTTTTCGGGATATGACATTAGAAGTTTAGGACTTTAGAACTTTTAAACATTAACATTTTAGAACCTTAGGGTCTTGATTCCAAATTTTTAACATGTTTTTTTTAATATTGAGATCTGCTTCCGAGATATCAGTTACATTTATTACACAAACCACAGAATCTACAAGAATTTTTTTAAATCATTTCACACGTACCATCTTCGCCGTCCTTTATCGCGATCGATTCGAACGGAAACAAAAGCACGAAAAACAAGCGTGATCGTAAGATATGAATATTATCTCATCGCAAGAGCGATGCAGGAAGATACGCACTTATGTTACGGTTAAGAAACGTGGCTCGTACATAAATTGAACCGCAGCACCGGCGGCGCGCTCACACTCGCGAGTTCAGTTCCTTTCGAGCGTCAGACAATGACTGTTCCGAAGTCTTTGTAATTTCGAGTCTTTATCTTTCGAGTTTACTTTGGCAGATCTTCTCGGTGGTTGTGTAATTACCATCGTAAGAAACCGTGTCTGAATATCGTCGAAGCGAAAGAACCACCGAGACCGTATTTGCGTTTATATTTTCCCCCACTTTTTTTTCTTTTATATCAATATTTAATTTGCCTCGGTTGCCAAGCAGTGAGTTTGCTCGAGATACGTTTCCCCTTTTTTTCCTTTGTATCTTTCTCTTTCGTTGCAAATTTAATTCCACGTGGTGCTAATAAGATTTTTAATTAGACGGTTATCCCTAGTTTCCGCTTTTTCCATCGCGAGCATCGCCCTCCGCGATCGCGTCCGAGGAATTTTACCTACGCTCGAGATCTTTTCTTTAATTACATGCTGGTAAACGTCTTTTCGCTGCCCGAAGAAAGACGGTGAAAGTATACTACAGGTAAATGGGCATGCTAAATATCCTGTGCATACGATTAGAATCTCTTGGCGAAAACCGCGATCTTGACGACGCTATCGAAAGATGGATCGCTATCGAACAATCTGAAAGATTGTTCTGAAAGAATCGCGATTAGATCACTGTTATTGTTGAATTGATTGAAAAATCTTGATGAAATATAATAATCCCCAGCTAAGATGTTTGGATTAGGAGTAGAAATTTATCATTTTGTTAATCTTGTTAACAAGTTAAAAATTCTGAATGTTCTGTAATTTATGTTCCGTAAAAAATGAGCTCGGGTATCATAAAATATGTACAATTATATTTGATACGTATGAGAATTTGATTTCATTAAAAGTAATGAATTTGATCAAAAGAAATGGTCTACTAACACAATCTAATTGAATACAGTATAGTTGCAAAAGTTCTAGCTGTAAATTATTTTTTGCAAATATGTATTTATTCATTATCGATACGTGTCTATTATCAAAGCAAACATTCTGTTTGCTGCAAATGTAAGAAATATTTGAAGATATTTAAGAAATGAACACTGTTGCGATGATTAGGTGTGAATGAATGTCGAGAATAATTGAAAAAAAAGATTGAAAAAGAATCACGTACCGTGGTATATGAAAGGAACGCTAATTTACCATAAAGATAAGCTTATCATTCTCTTACCTGCTCCGGTGTCTGATCTGAAAAATGAACTTTTTGCTGAGTGGAGTTGAACATCTTTCGGTGAGCACGCTTGAATTCTTCCATCAACTGCAAACAATTTAAAACGTGCTTTATTCTGCTTCTTTAAAACCATCATTATTGTTAGCACTGATTATTTATTTAAAGAATTTTTTTGTTCCAGTTGGTTTTGTTAGGTGAGACCTGGGGATTTGGGAATTTAGCAATTCGGGATTATACAAATTTGTGTATGAAAACATAGAATTTGGAAAATTTAGAAATAATGAAATTTGGGAATTAGAGCATTTTGAACTTGACAACTTTGTCATTAAAAACTTTTGAGATCTGAATAGTTGATAACATGAAAATTAAAAATTCTAAAACTCAAAAATTTGAAGTATACGTAACAATTTCAGAAATTTAGAGATTCAGCAGTTCAAGGAACCATTGTAGAAACTTAAAATGAAACGACTTCACATATAAAGAGTACCACCTGAGATATTTCATACCGCATAAAAGTACCGCGTAAACCAGTGCAATTTCACTTGTCTTCACTTGCAAAAAGACGAGAGGACGTTAAAATAGCGAGTGCACAGCCAACTTTATCCGCGTTCGGTTATAAACTGAAGTGACGAGCGTAGTCGAGCGAGCAGCGCGCCTGTGAATCCGCGTTTCGGGCGTTCATCAACGAAACTTCGATAGCTCGCAACATCGTGCAATAATTTTTAATTAGATCGACTCTCTACTCGTTATTACCGTGCGTTTCAACAACGTGTCTTTAACGACGTCTATTATCTCTTCTCGTTTTTGCATGTACCGTGTTCATTAGAAAATGCGCGAGTAAGAGTGCATATCACTTTTTGTATTAGCAATCGAACGTCGATTACTATTAAAGTTGATGACCGTAATGGACAATTAATTACACGGGCAATTAAGCAGCGTTGGAAGCGAATGAACCTTTTGCACTGATACGAACAAGTGTTCGAAATAGTGCGGAAGAGATTGAGTGGGTGTTGCTGATAATAACATCTGGTTCCCACGTTAAGGGTAGAACGATTCGCGTCCTTTGTGTGCGTATAATCGCATTAAAAGTGCGATCAAGTCAATGCGTGTAATCGAGTTTAATTGGAGGGTCAGAGAGTTGAATTAACTCGTGCTGCGAACGTAGGTGATATACGGAAAGAATCATCATTGCGATTTATTCAGGATATCCTTTACTCCATTTCTCACAATCAGTATGGATTTTCGATCTTATACTGACTTTATGAACGAGGTTCTGCAAGTTTGAGAAAACTTTTATGTTGTCAAGATTTTACTTTGTAAAATTCTCATACATTTAAATTCACATTTTTTAATTGTCAGATCTTTAAATGATCAACTCTCCAACTTTAAATTTATATGCAAATGAATTATAGTATACAGCAATAGAATTACAAGTCAAGAATGAAATTGTAGATCGTACATTACTGACCTTGTCATGTGTGACTTTCTGTTCCTGTGCCCGCAGTGCTTCCGCATTTTGTGGCTTCCGCAGCTCCATATTCTTCTCCTTATTTGCGGCTTCCAGTTTAGCAGCGTTGTTCATCCTCTGTAAATCACAAGTATCCGTAACACGTGTATCTTCGTATCGACAATGCGGTGTCTCGTGAAACACTGATCAACTTAGTCATCCTTTTTACGAGGGAGCATCGATTACTACGTCATATTCGATAATTCGTGATAACAGTTTCTAATTTCTTGCAAGGCCAAATTATGAATTGAATCTTGCAATAATTCATTGCAGCAGTTATCTTCGAATACAAACAAACGTTATCTTTAGAGATAATGCATTATCGTGTACGGAACACAATCATTACGAATCATGCTGTTCTAGGAACTTTTTATTCTAAATAACCGTTACTATACCTATGAAGATAAAAAGATACAATGTTAAAATACAAGGTTCAATATCGTATTACAAGATACATACTAACTATTTAACGTGTATCTACACTTTGTTCACAACTAAGGCGTTGCTAAAAACTGTAATGAACAATGTGATTACATCATTACCGTAAAAAATAACTATATCTACACTGATTTTGGGGAAACTGTACTTAAACATGTAATAAGCGAGGTTAAATCAATGTCTTCAAAATGACAGAATCTATTCTTAGTTTCTGCAACCTGTACTTAAATGATAAATGATAACGTTGTCAGATCAGTATTATCGCAAAAATAGTTTCTACAGTGAGCAGATTGTACTTAAAGTGATAAACATGATTACTAAATCAAAATCATAAAAATAGCAGTTTGTATACTGAGTTTAGACGACAGTACTTAAACGACAAGTAATAAACAAAGTTATTAAGCCAATATCTTTAAAATAACAGTTCGTACAGTTAGGTCAGGCAGCACCCAGACAAATGAACAAAGTTATCAAACGAACATGACGAAAATTGTACGAGTTCGTCTAGACTGTACCAAAACGGCAAGTAATAAACGTCTGCAAGATCGGAGAAGGCGAAAGGAATCGTAGAATCTGGTCGGCGAGGATCGATCGGAGTCGTTGAAAAATCGGCATTCCAGTAACGCAACCAGTAATGCTCGCGAGCAAACCGAGTAACGCGATACACACGCGGTGCGTGGATCAGCGTATTACTCGGTTTCATAAAAGAAAAAAGGAAGATCCCATGATCGTACCTGCTGCGCCCGCCTCTGCAATTCTTGCGTTATGGCGGTGCTTAGGTCGGTGCAGGCGATCGGCGATGTCCTTGTGGCGCAATTGCGGGACGTCGGGTGTGCGGTGGTCGCTGTGTCGTTGGTTTTATTGGTCCCGGTCGAGGTGGCAGTCATCGAACCGTAAGAAACCGTCGACGGAGGCTCGCAAGAGGACGTCGACAACGACGAGGACGTCGAGGCTGAGTCTTTGCTGCAGGACGACTCCAGGCTCGACTCGGTTTCCGTCGAGCCTGTGCTACCCATAGACATCGTACTGCCCATTTGCATACCCATGGCGTTCATTGGCTTCGTTTCTGTAAAACATTGTCACGCTTTATAGGAGCCGTAAACTTTCTGCGATGTCAACG
Source organism: Megachile ligniseca (assembly GCA_945859555.1). NCBI lineage: Eukaryota > Metazoa > Arthropoda > Insecta > Hymenoptera > Megachilidae > Megachile > Megachile ligniseca. The sequence continues at coordinate 9,960,259 of OX243786.1, forward strand.
GTATACGTCAGAAAACGTATTCGCGTTGAATTGCAAGTTTGCGAATTTGGAAATGTAGCGACTTAGAACTGTAGGAATTTAAGTATTTGGAAACTTCAAACTCTTTGTGAACTTTGAGAATTTGAAAATTATCTGATAAGTACATAAACCATCTTACCGTAGATCTAATCCATATTTTAATGAACGTGTCAGTAAAATTAATTGACAAACCTGCAGGCCATTTATAAGGAAGCGGTGGCGGAGGTGCAGGTGGACACACTGATTGATGAACCTCCACTGTCGTCACTGTTTTCCTTTCTCCTTCTTGCGTGCCATTTTCCTGGAACAAGATCAAACAACGAAGCTCAGTCTCCTCTACATATATAGAAACATCATCGTTTCACTGTGTAATTAGATAAATCACGCTAATTCGACATAATAGCCTGACGGTTATGAGAGGACTCGGAGTTAGAAAGCGCGTTTCGAGCGTTCTTTAATTATCAATTAAGGAGAATTCCTTTCTATTTTGTTCCTTAAACTTTCTTGGCTAAAAATATTTCATTCATATCTATGTTTCAATGAAATTATCCGATGACATTTTAGCAGAAGACAAATGTGTGAAGAATGTGTACTTACTTTGGGTGCGTGATACGGAGGAATGTCATCGGTAGGGCCGTCATAAATGACATCCTGCTGCCTGATATTGTCCCGTCGATATGCCAAACGACGATTAGCCTCGTCACGTGGATTGGCATCGAAATCGTGGACCTCGTAATCGATCCTAGGAGCCACGGGATCGTAAAGTGGCTCGTTGTCAATGTCATCCTCGTAAGCGTCACGCGAATTCGGGCGAGCTGGTCCTCCCATAAACCTATGGTTTTGATTCTGGTTCTGATTTATACGAATTACGGTGGTATTATTTGGTTTTCGTGTCCACTCTTGCCCCTGTGAATACGTAACTTGTCATCCTTCATTCCCTTACACTCTTTTAATTTTCGAACTCATTTTTGTCATACCAACATGCTTCTGTTCGATAAGTCGACATTTACCTGATCGGTGTTGGGCCACTCCGAGGAACTGCAACTGCTGGTGGACAAAGCAAGCGGGCAGCAGATCCTGAAATATTGGTAAACACGTGTTTCAGTCTAATTGTTCACGAAGCGCACGTGGATCACGGTACTTTCTAATTCCAATTAAAGGAGGGTCGTGAGGAAGCAGGAGGCGGCCAGGACCGAGGTTAAGAACAGGATGAACGTTTTATGTGGCAGCCAGGAATTCGTCGTCGTGGAGTATCACGATTGTTATCGCGAAATGTCCTATTAATAGAACGACTTTCTCTCGGTGTAAATTCACCGATGCCACTTGATAACGGTTGCTAACGAGATAGATATGTATCCGGTACCGTAAACCGCGAACGATGCATTTTGCTTGATTTCGCGCCAATACTAGACATATCATCTGATTGACACGTTTATAGCTCGGTACTGACCTTCCGTTTCTGTTGCAGACGTCATCGCGAGGATATCGAGGATTCATTCTTGGATCCTGGTGATGCTGCGGCGAGTAGGAAGAATTCTGTTGAGGCTGTGGACTTGCCGCGGCCATACTCGACGTTTCAGAGTCGTAACCGCTCGAGCCACGAGTCCACAGTGGCTCCGGGCAGTCGTAAAGGTGATTTGGCGTGGGTCGCTGCACTATTAGGTCCAGAATGGCAGAACTTCTCATTACCTCGATTGCACGTTCGAACGGAAGATCGGTTAGTCTTTGTCCGTTGCACCAAATTATCACGTCGCCCGCTTTCAAGCCTGCTGCTCTGGCTGGTCCGTCGTCTCTTGTGCCCTAAATCAATTTTCCCTCGTTAATTCTCGTCGGAACTTATCACCATTATCCGTTTAACTACTCAAGTGTTTCCTGACAAATACGATCGAATTTATTCGTATTTAGGGTCTGGTTTATTAATAGAAAAAGTATGTGTGAGCTCGTTGAAAAGGGGGTCTGCAGAGGTGCCATCAATTTATTTTAAACAAAGCGGTATTACATGTCAGAGATCTTCTACTTCCATTTTATATTTCTTTATAATACAAAACTGTCAGTTAACATAAATAAAAAATGTTGTTGCTCATCCAAAAGTTATAGATTTTTAATCGTCTGTATTTTATTTATATGAAAAAGGTCTGGATTTACGCAGGGTTTGAAGAGCCTGTTTACGCTAAATACATTCTGAGAAACATACCGGGCCTATTTGTCAGAAAACGCTTGTACTGGAAGCATAGTTTAACGTCTGGTTAATTAATGAACGTAGAATGTAAATTATGGTTAACCTGAACGGTGAGGCCGGGTACGATGCCTCTGCAAACTCCGCAACCTAAACGGCCCTTCTCTCCGACAAGAATTCGAATTCTGACTTCAGTGCTCGGCACAGCACCCAAACCAGTTTCGTTGTACTGTAGCTGTTGCTGTTGTTGTTGTACCATGTGCCAGGTGACCGGATCGTTTGGATTGCTGTGCGAACCATAAAGTTCCTTTATAAACGTGGAAACATTGTACCTACTGCAACTCGTTACTTATATATAAAACTTGCAATGTTCTTGAGCTACAACTAAATATCACCGATTGTGTTGCATAAACTTTGTCTATACTAAAACACAAGAATACTTAGAGATATCGTTCATTTACAATACTTGTAGCAATACTTGTTCGTTGAAAATACATAAGGTCATAGAATGTTTAAAAAATCAGTGACCGTAAAATGTCGAAAAAAAAAATGAAGAAACGAAGCTGGTCTTAAGCGTTCCACATTTAACGAACGATGCTTACTCTTTCACAGGTATCATTCCCACGCCTGTAAGAAACAACGTCGGAATTAGTTCGCATGATCAACGTACAAAAAGTATATTCAAGAGTGAGAAAGGTGGGTTAATTACTTCGTATCTTGAGGACGAGTACTTGCTGATTCTTCGCGAGGAGCGCGACTTCCTGGTGGACCGCATCCTCCACCGGATACCCGTTCACCCTAATGATCTGATCGCCGACCTGCCGCACAAAAAAGCTGACAAAGTGAAACCAACGAAAGACACCGCGGACGAAATGGAGCAGAAAGCTGGCCGGCACTTTCGCAATCGTAACATCGATTCGTATCGTTTAATGCGTATCGAATGAACCGGTTAGTCGTTGGATCGCTATCAAGTTAGAACAGGCATTTACCCTTAATCCGTTTCTATGAGCCTCGCTTCCTGGTTGCACGTCGCTCACGTAAAATCCAGCCGCGTATTCTCTGCCGCCTCTCAGAGAAAAACCAAATCCGGATGCTCCACGCCTTCTGAGCCTCACGTTCCTGGTGACACCTATCACGGCCATTCTACTGCCTCCCGTGGGATTACCAGGAACTCCACCGGCCGATGGGACGATACCAGCACTGGGCGCGCCGGACGAACCACCGGACCTATCGCAATTTATCATAATTTACATTAGACATACTCCAGGTTGTATTGAATGATTGTTGCTGAGACACATAGGGGACCTAAGATTTTTGGGAGGGAGGGATTTGCGGATATGGGAATTTGGGGCATAGGGATTGGAAATATAGGAATTTGGGGTATAGGAATTTGAGATACAGGAATTTGGGGACATGGGAATTTGGGATATAGGAATTTGAGAATATAGAAATTTGATAATCCAAAAGTTCATCAGTACGAAAATGAGCAAATTTGATTGCACTATGGAAATGCAATTGACCCCGTCGTGAGAGAATAAAACGAACGGTTAAATTGCAATAAAAGCGAGTTATCATTGAACCGAGCAAACAGGCGCGTCATTAAATATATTGTCTGTCGAACGTTATCACCGGTGAACCGAGCGAGCACGATTCATTTAATCGAACGAATTCACGAGCACACGTATTCACTCGCGATATTATTTTATTCTGAATACAAGCGACTTTAATGAACCTCCTCTTTTCGTTACGTAAAACTAGCAACATTACTTTCACGGTTTTATTCCCGTGCGTTGCACGTTCTGCGAAATCACACGAGACAGTACACGGCTCGCTAATAACGACAATTACTTTTACAGCTGAACATCGTGCGGTCGTATTCAGCGAACGGTGGAAAGTTTCGATTCCCGTGTCAGTCAGGATGCGTTTACACGTGTATCTCTCGAATATGATATACCGTACGTCGTACGCGCATTAACTTGCATACCTGCGGCGAGACAGTCATGCGACTCGAATACCTATCGAGGGTGGCGGTGATGGTCGCGGTTTCAACCTTAACGATCGATTGACGTTCACTCTCGATTTTACTGCTAATCGACTAATTAACCGTTTAGGCCTCAAGGAGATCTCACGGAGCGATTACACCTTTGGGAATTTCAAGTTTTGGTACTACAATATTGGGATTTTGGGGATCTGGAGTTTCGGGTATATCTGGGTTATTTGGGTCATGAGATATTTGGGATTAAAAAAATAAATTTCAAACAAATGTACTATGTTTCATATCATCTCTCCGTCCTTAAAATCATAGTCCCTAAGAACCCAACTAGGAATTCTAAAATTCTAAGAATTCTAGGTATTGTAGTGAATCTACAATCACCTCAGGTACACGAAACTCTCGGAAAATCCGTGCAGCACCAAGAAGGTATAATAATGTGACGAGTTCGACGTAGCTCGGCGAATAATTGTCGATGAAAAATGTGATAATCGGACGAATAATGGAGCACGGTAGCTTTGTACGTTCTCGAGTAAGTTTTTCCAGCTGGCTGGGAAAGAAATGGCCACACCTGGCGGTACTATTGCCGCCGGTCTCTGCGAAGAGAGAACGAAGCTGACAGAAGCGGAGGAGTCGAGGCAAATTCCAGCAGGCAGACGGAAAAGACTCCGTGGCAAAAGGAGGAGGTTACATGGAAGCGAACGAACAAGGAAAGAGAGACACTTTATGCTCCCTAATGACGTCGGGAATCCATCTTGCGTCGGACATTGAAAAGATTACGTGCAGTATGAAGGGCCGTCGTAGATTGTCGGACGTTGCAGGACACGAGGATGACACCCAGGTAAATGACAGTCATTAGAAAGAACGAGACACTAGTTTAAAATGACTCCGCCTCGCCGGAGGGCCCGACGTCTTCTACGAGGCTCGGCTTCGTGCCTTCGTTTCTTTTGCTCGTCGAACGTTCGTACTGAAGGCAAAAGGAAATTCCATCGTCTGCCGTTTCCTATGTGCAGCCGCCTTTGCTTCCTTTTTTCACCGTTTTCTAACTATACAGCGTGTCTTCAGTTTTTCCGAACAAACATCCGTAATGTAATTAAATCTTCAACCGTGTGCTTCACGTTTTTATGGAATTCCGGGGGTGGATTAAGTCTTCTCCGTTTACGGTGTTAATATCGCTGGGAAGTATTTATGAGTTGCTTTTGGAAATTTTGGAAGGTGAGGATTTGAGGATTTGAAGACTTCGGTATTCAATCTTCAACAATTTCGAAAGAGAAAAAAAATCATCTGCAATTTCTCCCACACATTGTCTCTTACACAAAGAAATTCCTACAATGCACCCGAGTACTAATAGATTTCGGAGTATCGTGAACGTCGAAGGCCAGAAACTTTCTATTCGCGTAAAATTCCATACGACTATTTACGACATAATTACCATCGTAAGCATACTTGCAATTATAGACAAAATTACAAATTTCCTTATCGAGCCTTTCCTGAAACATAGTGAAGTTTCAATCCAAGATATAGTCAGCTCCGTTAACGTGTTTCTACGTGTTCCCTCGTGTTCGATGTTGAAAGACGGGTCCCTTGATTCATCGATCAGCGGCAAACAAGAGAAAAGTAGCGCGAAAAAGGCATAAAAAGAGACATCCTCTTTTTCTCGGGTGAAATACCTGTCGACGACGACACCTACAGGCGATCTTACAGAGATTTCTCGTTCAGGGATCACTGACACGAAGGCTACTTGTTACGAGCTGTTAACGTATTTTTAACGTGTTCCTCGCGACGTCTTCTTAAGACAGTCTTGGCTGTTTTGTTCAAGTGGCAGTCTTCATGGACGCGTTGGAAAATAGTCGGACTTGCAGCAGCTTTTCAACGACTGCTCCGACGCTTGGCGCCGTTGCTCGACAGCTCGGTAAACGCGACCATGTGTCCTCCTTTCGTAAGAACCTCTCTCGAAAAAAGCGTTCATCTAACGATCCCTAAGCTTCGAGCTTTCTCTCCCTCGAAGCGCGAGCTTTTCTTTTAATTATACCTCTTGTTGTCTAAGATCGAATGGACCATTTGAATACGTGGGCAGGCTGGCATGAAAGCATCATCGAATTGCACTTGTGACATGTACAAGCTTGAAATGTATTTCAAAGTTAGGCTGAGACAACTCTCGAGATTAAACACTGTTTGCTAAGACTAGCACCAAGGCAGTTTGTATTAAGATTATCCATGAATCGTAGTCATCATTAAGACTCAAGCTATAAATTCATATACAACAAGCGTCGTTAAGCGATAGTTTTATGTCATAAAATCGTGTCAGGTTTCCTGAACACGCACGAGATACACGTGCTTCTCTATTAAAGCCATTATCAATGAATAAGTGGCTTGATAACGAAGGTCTCAGGATCGAACTGCAATGATCGGAAAAAAGGTTTTGAAGAACGGCACGCAATCTCTTATGTAATCTCGAGGACAACGGACGCGTGTAGATTGTCAAAGAGGTTCGCGGTACAAGAAGCCAGACCATCGATATAAACGGACATACCGTTACTGTCGTCGCTATCGGTATTTAACGATCGACCCACGAAAGTGTTACGACTGTCACGAACCTCTTCCACGCCTTTCAGTTCGATACTGGTAGCCGTTTCTATCTGAAAAGACCGAACAACTTGTCAAAGAGCTCGCGTGTTGGCCCATTATCACATGTATTCCCGCCAGAATCCAGTATTCCGTTCACATTTTATGTTAACGATCCACAGGGAAGAGCACAAAGTCCAAAGGTGAAGAAGTAATATTCAAGTGTACGAGATGTTTTTATCGGGTTAACGTTGTGTCTGCTTTTGGAGGGAAAGCGGAGGGAACGCCGTTGCACGATAAACGTTGCCCGTTTCAACGGAATTATTCCGTTTCTTAATACGTAAGTGCCTACCGTTGCGGTAATAAACCGCGTGAGGCAACCTCCTCTTTCGATGCGTTCGAATCGTCACGCGCGAATTATGGTCGTTGAATGTTGAACGTTTCTGCGGAACGAATCGTCGCCATTTTTCTCGGTTACTTTCGTTGCTGATTGTCGTGTAGGCTTGAAGGGACGGTTTAGGCAGGATGAGGGGTTTAGGGACTTTGAGGATTCAAGATTTTGGGAGTTTGATATTTCGGCACCTTTGGGACTTTGGAATTTCTATTCCATCTAGAGAAAGTTTGGTAATAAAGAAAAGAATAAACTGTCGTGTCATCTAATAAAAAAGGGTGTATACCCACGATTCGCATTCATCGTATCGCTTGTATCAAACAGCTGTATCGGCGAGACAATTACAATGCTCTCGGAGCACGTAGCACTCGAATACCGATCATTCGTGCGAGTGTAAACGTAATGAAGTATAACAGGACCCTTGAATTATCGAATCAAGATTCCGTTCACGGTTTATGATAATAGCGAGACGTGCGAAGGGTCCTGGGTCTGGTTCTTTTTCCAACACAATGAAACGTAGCTGTACTTTTCCATCAATGACGTTTCAATATAATTAATAGACTCTACATAACAGTTATACTCCAAAATACTCCGAAATACTCCAATCTACACATTTGTCAACTTCCTCAAAAAGAACCTGCTTCACGGACCCTGACGGTACGTGATTCCCGTACAAAGAGCGTGATTTTACGTAAGAAAGTGAGATCCGACATGTTTCCTCGGTCTCCAAGAAAGCGAATATCGATCGGCTCGGTTTATAAATCGTTCACTTTTTCTTTCGATCCGTGACACGGGTTTCTCGTATGATCACGCGAGTTCAGGCTTTCATATTACTCGCACGCCGGTTGCAGAGGGATGCCCGGAACGTCCAGCTCGCTAACAATGCAGAGAAAGTGGATGCAAGCTGCAGAGAACACGGAAAGACACGCCCTGAGTATTCCCGTTCCATCGAGTCCCGTTTCTCGTATTAGATTGCAAATACATAAATAACAGCGGGTCACGATTTTGCTACACAACCACGATGATTTCATTTTTATGGAATTCCAAGGAGATCGGGGGAAAAAAGGCAACCGCGGTTTGGACAGACTGTTGTAAAACATCGCGCTTCGATACGTTCAGGTGTGTAAATTATTAGCGAAACGTGCCGTGATGAGCGGTAGTAATTAATTACGGAATGACTGGATAATTGTACCGTTCGCTTTATAAACTATATATTCAGCGAAAAATGATAATTTATTACGTATAGCGCACTGTTGATATGTTCACGTTTCAATCATTTTTTGTTTCCTCTTTCAAGGCGTTTATGATTTTATAGCCTTTGTAAGCTGATGATCAACACGTTCTGTGGCACGTGGATCTTCGATACATGCGAGGAGAATTATTATTGAATTTTAGAAATTTTCTTTTGAACATCTGCTGCGGTATTCAATTAACACGTTAATATCGTTTAACATTGCTCTAACTTCTTCTGGTAAAATTATGTTCTATCAACTAGTTTTTGTAAGCGAATTATATCGGACAGGTAGTCGATTTAAAAAATTCGCAGGAAAAATTAGAAATGACAGGAAGCGTATATTTATACAATTACGAAAGTATGCAGTAAATATATCTGAAAGTTCCAACGTCAAGCCTCGCAACCAAAAAAGATAATTTAAAAGATCGAATTAAAACTTTCCCTTTTGAGTCAAATCACTAATGTTAAACGCTTTAATTAGGATTTCCTGATATCATCGTGTTCACAACTCTTCTAATTATTTGCTTAATTGAATTTAATTACGCGAGACAGTATCTCGTTAAAGTTAACGAAGAATCTGTAATTTTACAAAAAAATATTTTCCCACTGGAATATTTGTTCTTAACAAATCCGATAAATAATTTCAGGATTTCCTCTTGCTTCTCTCGCTTCGTCGAGCGAAGAATGCATGTAACAATCGTGTGCATGAAAACAGGATTGTGCCGGGACAAATCGATGTTGTATCAAAGCCAGGGGCTGTCAGGGACCCGTAGTCTAAAGTTTATCAAACCACGAAATTGCTTGTAAGCTGACAATGAAAACCAATATCGGTGTTCCACGACCGAACTCGAGTGATCCATTATGTAAGAATAAGATAGAACGTTGTTGAGTATACACGACCGATACTCGAGGATAATATTCTTTTAATTGACGTTTCGCGTACTGCAGCCGGCCACTCTCGATTACAAGAATTTCGTGGCCGTTTCTTCTTCGGGTTTCACGATGAATACATTCGAGGCCTGTACCTCTCGTGCACAAGTGTAATTAACCACGGACGGCAAATTAATGGGAAGATCGAGTGAGCTTGTATTTCAGAAAAATTGCATATTACAGGTTTTTCTGGTTTCTCTTTCGCCGGCGTGGGTAAAACGCATCGAAAAGGATTAATGGGCAAAAAGAACGCTAGAACAAAGCCAATCGGGGAAGAATAAATTACTGCAGAACGTTCGTAATTCAACGCTAAACTCCAACTTCTTTCGTCTAAATATATCTACGTCTTTTGTGTAGGGTGATAAGAAAGCATGTCTTGTATGTTTAATTAAGTATTTCCACAATGCTTCAGTTTTGGAATTTATTCTGCCTCAACTTAATTATCTCATTCTGTCATAACATGTCAAAATATGTCAAAACTTGTTGCTTCTAACTGTGACGATTAACGCTTTCATCCACGTGTGCTAAGACTGGTAAACATCCTTTCTGCAAAGAAAACTTTAAAAACTGACGACGTCAGTCTTTCTTATTTCCACTCTTCAATTACTCGTCCGGCGTAAGAAGCAGTCAAACTTGGATTTACTGCAAACGAGTTTAATAAATTGTATCGAAGGGTCTGCGAGCAACTAATTTCTAAGTTGGTTCGATTGTACAAGTTAATTGTCGATGAGCAATATTCTTGTATCGTCCTGGAACGAGGTAATTGATAACACGAAGTGTGCTCAGCACGAAATTGCGGTCGTTTAGCCGGCATCCCGGGAACCTGTTACCGTGAATCACGCATCGCGTTACAATTTCCAGCACGGTAAAATTCATTTTCGTTACGGCCGAATTGCCGGCTTAACTCGAGTCGGAGCCTCGAGGAATACGATCAGATGCGATGGCAGCCAGGAGAGGAAAGAAAAGGGCAACGATTTAGAATCGCGGGCGTGTTTCGCGTTTCTTCTCTTCACGCGCGACCGATCTCGAGAATTCGCGCCTCTGATCGATCTATCGCAACGGGGTCGTTGATCCACGGTAGTGTCGCAATTTCGTTCGCAATCCCCCTCAGAACACTGTTCTTAACATCTTCCAAAATCATAAACAATACTTAAATATGCACTACCTTTCAGAACCTGTTCATTCATCATACGTACTTTGTCTATGAACGTTACGAACGTTATAAAGGTGTCCTTTCTATAATACAATAGTGATGTATAGCAGGTGCATTGCCCGTAACATAAATGAAAAGAAAAATAGCGATAAACGCGGTTAATAATCTATAAGGTTGCTGACCGAAAGAAGAAAGACAGATATTGACATAATGTCAGGGTGTTAAATGGGTGCCAGAAATTCGGTGATTCACGCGTTGTTAATAACACAACAGCAATGTTTTGTTGTCAAATCGTGGCCGGAGATGAGTGAAAAATTATATAGCGCCTGGAACCGTCGGTAAAGTCGATAAACCGGATATCGCTGATCAGAGAATCGAATTACTGTAATCAAGTTTCCTTCGCGTCCTTTTATTTGCCATTAACTCGATATTGAACGGCCGACGTTGGCCTTGAGATATTTCCAATATTCTCGTTTATTGGATGCACGGCGGCTACCACGAAGAAGGAGCGTTGAAAAGTGTGATAGCGAACGATCTAAAGTTCACTGGATCATTGTTCATTCGACTTCGTGACTTTAAGGAACGTAGGGAGTAGAAGTTCAAACCAGATATAATAAGAAACACGGTTAATGGAATGCGTTTGTATTTAAGGACTTTCAAATTTTAATCCATTCCTAACCTTTCGACCGTGTTAGTCCGCCATTTTGGGTTTCACACGCGTAACGAAATTAACATCACCTCTGCTTGTACGATTCAATACCACGAAACAGCACTTAAATTTAATCCTTTACGTATTTTGCTTGATTTTGAAAGTGCAAACGCGTGTAGCTTGTTTTTAAGCGGTGACGAGTATATTCGATAAAAAGTTCAAGAGGGTACAACGTCAAAAAAATTAGCATCTCGTAAAATATTTCATTCCCTGATTATACTGGAGCGTTAAAAATATTACACCACATCCTGACACAGATTCTGTGCATAACTGTAGTTCCGTATAATTAATTTCCAGCGGCCACCAGAAACGCATCGAGCGTATCGAAGCACTGGCTGTTAATACGTCGAACTCAATAAAGGAATCTCGAATAATAACGATTATACTGAATCGTCTCCTCGGTGCTCGTTAAAGCCGGACAAAACCTCCGTGTTCCAACTTTCACCGGGAGGAAGAGAAAAACTTTGTTGCTCGGTAAAAATGCTGATAGGGACAATTGTCCGATAGCAAAACGAGAGAGAGCACGGATAACGATAGAAAGCGTTACGGCAGAGTTCATTCGCGGTTTTGTGGAAAACTTCGCGACCAAACTCGCCTGATTCCCGAATTCCTAAACTTTCGTATTCATGAAACTTGTTAACTTTGTAATCTGGAGTTTGGAAATTTGGTAATTTGTCAACTTGGTAGTTTGGAAGTTTGTAAACATGAAAATTCCTAATTTCCAAATGTCCATTGCAGATCTGCGCTGATTTAGAAAGCGCCGTTCGCGACAGCAAGCAAAACGAATTCAATTAGCGAGACTGCGCCAGATATCTCGATTACACGCGAAAATTGGACGCAGTAATTAAGCGACACGATTTTTGTTCTCCCTATCGAGTCGATCAGGGAGAAACATCGATATGCCGATGTCTAACGAACGTGTTTAGCGCCAGTCTATAATGACATGTCATTAACTCGGAAAGTCGTAAGTGCCAGCTGCGTCCTGTCGCTCTTGAACCGTCGTAAGCCATATGTTTTATGGGAGCACGCGTGGGTTATACGAGTGTGTTCGAAATTACATACAAATTCGTAACGGACAACGTGTTTTATAAAATCGATCGATTTGTAGAAACTCGTGTCGTTGTTGAAAAAATCTTCGGTCGATCGGCCTTGGAGAAAGTTGTACCCGTAAGAAAATTAGCTCTAATTGACAGGCGGTATTAAATCGATAAGAACTATCGCGATTCACGGTTCGGTTGCACTCCAATTAGGTGGACGTTACAAGGTCGATAACCAGGCGGCTAAATATCGAAGTTTGTGGCCGCTTAATGGGTGTCACTGACCCGCTGACACACATCGTCCTCTTCGAGAGGTGCTCACAAGTTTCTTGCTCGGCTGCTTACTTCCTCGCGGATACTTTTATAGGAAGCCACCGTATGTCAACGATCGCGCGTCTGTCGATCCGTATATCGATACTTGAAGTCACAAAAAAAAAGAAAGAATTGCCAACAGCAGAATCAAGTTGAAGGATTTATTGGTTTTCTAGGTCCAGTTGTCTAGTCCGGCTAGATGTTATCTGCGCTCACATATGACTCTTTCTGACATCACAAAAATAAATGGTGGGTCATCTAGGTTGACTGAAAGATTTATAACTGCAGATCACCATCTATGTAACCAAAAACGATGGCTTACTTTCGCGCGAAACAGCCGGATCGCGTAATTCGTTGTTTTGACATCGAGCCCACAGTTTTTCCTTTTAATTATTCAACACGAATCGCGTAACGAAAATTAACGCAGAGATATGATCTACCGTCGTAACACGTCTCACTTTCCATCGCGTGAAAGTGAATCTTCCATTTCATAAGTCCAAAAAGGACACGAGTGGTCAGTTACACCGGTCGAATTGATGCTCGTGTTACACCGCCAGCGATTCTCTCCGGCAAGAAGAAGAAAACACCAGCAAGGTTGCAGGACTTTCTTGAGTCATGTATTTAAACCGCAACATCTCAATTTTTCTTAAGATTCTCTGATATCGTACTGTTTATAGGGACATCTTTCGCCAGACTTGAAATATTTTGAGACATTAGGAGATGCAAGACAAAATTGACGACGACTATGTACATACATGCAACATAAGTAAACACATATTCACATATGTACATACATTCAAATATTCATACGTCGTATGGACATTTTCACGCCTGATTACGTATGTATTTGAATTCAACTAACCTCAAAACATGTAGAATGCAAAAATTTTTTATGTAACAGTCAGGAAAGTAAAAGAAGTTGAACCATCTAAAAACGCGAGCGTTGATCTATACGCATCGGCGCGCATAAATTGCGTCGGTTTCTCAATAAACAAAGGGAAATCGATCCTCGTTGCTTTATTTTAATTTAGACGTACACGCGTTTCTTATTGTTTCACACTACGTAGTAGAAAGTTCAGCGAAAATTGTGTTAGTTCGATAAATAAATCAAAATGGTAATAACCGAAATGTAATAGAAGAGTGATCAAGAATGATTGGTTCATTAGAGCAACGTGACAGTAACAATAACTCGCATCTTAATCAGCGTTCTTCCCCGTTGAAACATGTCGTTTCTGGAACGCGGAACGAAACAACAAAAGTGGTTCTGTTAACGAGCCACTCGGATCGGCCTTCGAAAGCCACTCGAACGCTACAGATACGCTTTTCGCGTAACAAGCACAAATTGCTGAAGAACGAAGCTCGAAGCCTAACGAGGAAATATTTGCCCTGACGTCCGAATACATTTGCATTTCATGAAGTTTCGAACGAGAGCCAGAGCAGGCGTCTCGAAAGGAAGGCTCGCGAAAATTATCGGCGAGCATTCCCGTTAGACACGCAAAAGAAATTATTTACCATTCTATCGGTATTGCGCGGCATTAAAGGCCATAATCGGACGCCTAGGGACGAACTGAAACTTTACGATCGCCGGATGATCACCGTTACCGTTCACCGCAAACACGGCGAACCAATATTGTGGTTCTCCTCGACGTTTCATCTCTTGCTACGACAACGATGAAAAGAAACGGTAACGAGCTCTGTAAATCGTTCGCGTTTCAAAAGAAGCGCGGAAACAAAACGACCGATGCATTCCTTTCTTCGTTCGCGAGAAAGAGAGAGATCTATGATCGATACGTCGCGTACATTACCATGATCGATCGCTCGGACGCCTTCGAATCCCTCGATCAAAGTGTCAATGGGCTTTTTATCGCTTTGTCTACCATGAAGAATAAGTGACGATAAGGCTCGCTCGATCGTGTCCTTTGACTAAGAACACCATCCAATAAATATAAATTCCATGTGCAATACAGGATTTATCCAAGGACGAGTTAAGGGTTGGGAATTAATTACGAGTTAAGGAATTAATGGTATAAATTTGATCGTTTGATCATCAAAAACATGTGTCGCCTATTACTTGCGCTTTATCGCAGAGCACAGTTACGAAGTATTTACCAAGAGATTGAATAACCAACTGGAAGTGATCCCTAGCAATGTTATAAAATGAACGGGAACTAGAGTCTCCTTTTACGTCTAATGGTTAAGGGATCTTAATTTAAGCACTGCTAACTCCGTTTTCTCCGGTGTGTCTTATAAGGAAAGGAAAGTTCCAGGCGTCAATTCGTTAATCCAACCTCTTCGGGCTAGAATGTATACACGTAACCCTGTTGGGTCGATATGCACCTACTTGAAGAAGTTACGTAACGTAACGCTTGAAGCGCAACGATTCCTATTCGTTATAATCGTCGGGCGTAATATGCAATCCCAGGAATTCGATCCGATACTGTGTGTGGCTTAATACAACGATGGTCAAGCGCTGATAAATTGTCAGTTTCTTAATTTGAAAATTTGAAAGTTTCTGTACTTTGAAATTTCTACATTCCTAAATCTCTGCAGTCTCAAATTTTTTAAATCCCAAATTTTATGGTCCTTAAATTCGTAAACTCAGTGGGACCTTCCGATGGACCTTGGTTTGTCCAACAGTGATTTAGCTCGTTAAGCCGATTTCGTGACGCAACCTCGTGTTCCTTAGAAATTCATTGTAGCTACGTCAACCGATTCGTTCTCATTAATCGAACAACCGGTGTTCCAAACTACTGTTCGCTTAGCAGATTATAACAGGTACCGTGAAACGTATCATGATCGACCGTGCTTTCAATGGTAATGCACAACGTCATTGACACGTAAAGATCGCGACCACACATCGGCTTTCGCGTGTAAAGGAGAACACGAGTGTTTACACTCATGGATCATAAACAGCCCGGGCATGGAAGGAAAAGGTGTGAGCCGACCTTTGCTGGCGTTGATTACTACGAAAACACTGGCAATCTACTTCGGTAAATTCAGCGAACCGTGCGACTGTCGACCTCCTTTTCTGTTCCTTTAATTACCAAAGGTCTTCAACTGCTTGCAATAATATCGCTCCATTTTTTCCCTAGCCGCGATGGAAAACAAAGAAATCATGAGAAGGCTGCTCGCAATAAACACGGCTTTCTATTTGGAGCGATTTTACTCATCCTCGATGAGGTAACGTGAAAGCGACGTATCGAGCGTTATCATCGCGAGATTAGCCCGTTGATGAAACAACTGACAGCTTACCACATTCTAACGACTAAATTCTGCTTGGCTAATGTTGCCTTGTGCCGACGTATCGAGTCAGCTAACATTTTTAAATGACCTTTCCCATGACACAAGTGCTCGCACTCGCGTTGCTTCAACCTGCGGATAAATTACCGTCGAAGTGCTGTCTGTTCTTACGTGCATTCGCACACGTTTATCTCGTCTCGTTTATACTAGCCAATTGTTCGATAGCACGATAACGGATCGAGAAGGAAGGAAAACAAAAGTACGAGAGTTTTCTTTCTCGATGCGACGAGTGAATTCGATGATCGGAATAGTGAATTCAATTACTCGATGATTACTCTTTCACTCGTAACTATCTGGGTCATCGACAGGTTCTCCGAGCTTCGATATTGGAAAACAACTGAATTGCCCACACGTTCCTTTGAAGCGAGGAGCGAAGAAAAGCTGACAGAGATAAGAGTATTAACAACTTTATTGTACAAGAGTATGACGGGTACCTCGATCTCGACGAGGAGAAAAAGTGAAATGAAAAAAATTCCGTGGTATTCGCTTGGGAATTGCTGATACTCAACGGGGGAAAAAGACGCGTATAGAAAGGACGATAGAAAAGGAGGGGCGCCACGTATTTGCTTCATTTCCACGAGAGGTTAGCCACCACGTAACCGGCATCGCAATCCCTAATTATGCAACCTTCTTCTTCTTCTTCTTCCATCCAAGTCATATCTCT
This sequence comes from Megachile ligniseca, assembly GCA_945859555.1. Taxonomy (NCBI): domain Eukaryota; kingdom Metazoa; phylum Arthropoda; class Insecta; order Hymenoptera; family Megachilidae; genus Megachile; species Megachile ligniseca. Next base: position 9,976,738 of record OX243786.1, read on the forward strand.
CGCCGATATTCTCTTGGTTTGCCCGCGAAGGTAGCGTGAATTTTCTCACGCACCTGAGTTTCCGAATGTCGAACTCGACCGATCGCTATTGCTGCAGTATTTACACTATTTTGCGCGCTGTTTAACACCTGTTAATAGAACGCATGCAATCTGATCACGATATAGGTTTTCTTTATATCAGACGTTTGCAATTGCACTTTGCAGCATTTGAATCACCTTTTCCTGCCGCGTTTCTTATTTAAAACGGAAACAGATCGGGAGCGGTATCTTCGTAAGTTTGAAATTTCAAATTTTTGCCGCGCATACGTAAAGTGCGCACAAGTTTAAAATTGTAATTATCTATTGCGCATGCGCACCGCGACATTCAGCAGTCATTATTTGAGAACCATTCATTTGATTTGTCGTTTGTGAAATAAATGTATAGCTTTTCTTTTACCGTAGATTTCTATATATATATGGATACTATCAGAATATGAAATTATATTTTCGATTCTTGCTTTTAATTAAAAGAATCGAGTCAGTGCACGCGCGAATTCAAAATTTCTAATGGCTGCCGCGCATGCGCACTGCGATGATCTTGCAGTTGCGACTTGACCGTTGTTCGTTTAATTTGTCGTTCGCGAAACAATTGCTCAATATTCAGTTACGTGTCGGGGTTTGTGAGTGTGGTAATGAAACGATAACGATCATGAACGTGTCTCGAGTTTCCACGTCCCAATTGACATTGAAACGCATACAAGGACGACGTGGTCTTTGGAATTTCTTCGTGCACGCGTTTCTTCGATCGTGTTACGCGGGATTCTGTTTCGATCGATGCGTGCAGGTTATGTGCGTTCAAAACCGCGCTGCCGATACAAATGAAACAAAGTGTGTTGTTCGTTGGAATGCGACGAATAAAGAGGATACAATTCGAGAAAGAAGAGTCTTATTAATGGATACGAGAGATTCGACGGCAAGGAGATACGACTGGAGGATGAGGTTACGTGTAGCAACATCAACGATCGAGAAGCTGATGTGAAAGTATCATCGAAAGGGTGAGTCAAAAGAAAAGTACATTTGTAATCGAATAACACGTTGTTTCACGAAAAAAGTACGCGTTTTCATGGGAAAGTCAGGAGCAAAGTTTTCACGCGAAGCGATGTTACGTTGCACGTTCTAAGTGCTTATTTTGCAACGTCTGAAATATTCGCAATATTTATCGTTCGCCTTAATGGTTCAACTATCGACTAAGCGTTTCACTTGCGACTAGAAATTGCCGAACGTATTACCGGCCATGAATTAAAATTTATGAATTCTTTATTAGACGTTTCGTCGACATTTTCCAAGAAAGATTTTCCACCATTTATCGTTCGACTTTTACGCGCGAAGAAACGATTCAAATCGTTTAAAAAGTGTGCATGATTCTGTTGTTTTTGTCGTGCCACCACTGTGTTGTAGAGTAAGTGGTTCAGCCTTGAGTAGGTAATTGTAAACAAATGGGGTGATCGACCTCGATGCAAGCCTTGAAACTCGCTCTCGGAATTCTTGATATTGGGAAGCATTTCGATTGCGTGATTCAAACGACAGGACGTGAACTAGACTGCATACGTGGATCGTTTCGCAGATGAGCGAGCGTGGTGCGATTAATCTTGTTCAACGCTCATCGCGGCACGCTACATACCGCTATTACCGTCTTGCTCGCGTTGTCATTAACAGAAAACCGAGACAATGGACCGTTGCACAAGTCGCGACACAATTGTCGGAAAAGTTTCGAGGTAGAAAAGCGTCGGGCAAAGGATTCGTAACAAGAATCCCAGAATTGTATTGGATGCAACGTTTTGCTGTGAGAATCGAGCACAGGTGTTCTTTAGTACCGGCAAGGCGTTGTAATGTGGGGCGATATATGTACGATGCCTTGATATCCGACACGTCGGAATAAAACGCGTTGATATACAGTGGATCGATATAGGACGCGTCGATATAATAATCTATACGAGTATATGGATATAACAACTCACCAAGTAACGCTCATTGCGTCGACGTACAGGGAATGGCGATACAACCCGTGGATATATAACAGTAGCTGCTTTCAGCAATATATTATTAACGAATTTATATTAATTCATATAATTCATTTATCAACAGTAAAATATTCGAGTAATAATATTTAATAAACTTGTAATTTCAACCTTGTGAATCTTGCAAATCCGTTGAAAACGAGTACGTAGTTGCGAAGGAGAAAGTCGTCCTTGAAACACTATTTGCTCGTGATAAGGATAAACTCGTTCGTAGAAATCTACACGAAATCCTGAAATCTTATGGATCCGCCTCGAGTAGAAATCGACAGTATCTGTAAGCCGGCTTACGGATATCAGCTATTCGTAAAACGAGCCTGTTGCTTGTAAACTCTTGAAACGCGTCTTTATACACTTTCGATCGTGGTAAAAATTCGCGTCGGTTTTTCATAGCTCTTATTTGCGGTCACCTCAGCAGTGTAAATAAAAGTGAAATTGCAGCTGGTCTTTGCAATTTGCGATAGTAAACTATAACTTTCACTGGAACTTTCGTTGCTGGCTGTCGAAAGAGCCATCGTTCGATCCACGATGAAGTACACGCGAATCATTATTGTCGTCCATCCGGGAAAAGCGAGAGCCGCATCTATCGTAATTGCGAACGATAAACTTCTGATGATCGTTTATGTTGGGTCTCATATTGCTGCTCGAGAGATCTATTCCTTTCGAAAAAAGAGGGAAATCGTCGGATTGTACCTTACTGTGGGGTTGATGGAACGAAGCAAATGGTCTGGAGGTAATTGGTATTTGGGAGATTGGTGATTTGGTCAGTGATTCAGATAATTTGAAATTCGGCGATTTATGGATCACTAAGGATACTCTGTATCCTATTATGCAGGTATTTTATTTAAAAGCGATGAAATAAAGGATAATTAATCGGCGTCACCTGTTCCCGACGAAAGATTTTACTCGCATCTGGATATAACGATTATCGGCATTCAGTTCCGAATGGCAGGGAATGCTTCGATCGAATAACACGATGTCTCGGTACGCGCATACCGATACTCGCTCGCACATCAAGAGCGGTCGAGATAATCGCGCGGCAAGTTCTTAAAGGACGACGAGGTGTATCTTTATACTAAGCCAATTTAAATACCTTTCCGTGGTATAGTGACTTCTTTTACGAACTCTGCGGTGAAAACTCGTATCGCGCTCCTGTGTAATTATACGCGGGCTTTAATAATGACTTACGAACTGTCAGCGGGCCTTCGTTTGTTTGTTTAATGCCAACGATACGCGTGCATCGAGGCCGACCACGACGTTGTTGTTGCATTAAATTGCATCTTGCTAATCTACCGACCTGTGTTCTTACCACGGCGCAATTGCAAACCTCGAGATTTTTACCGGGGAATCTCGCGTTGCAAACCGCGATCGGATGATTCTGCGTTGTAAACTTTCGTTCTCGCTGGGACTTTGGGATTGTCGGACATTTGGGTTTCATTATTTTGGGACTTCGAAACTTTCGAGGACCTAAACTTGCAACCTTGGAACCTTGAAAGACGTGAAGTTTAGATCTTAAGGATTCTTGTATCCTCGTGACTTTTGAAATTTCGTTTGGATCTTAAAGTTATCGAAGTTTGGTACCTAGGAATCTTTGCAAGTTCGGGACTTTGAAACTTTTGAATTAAGATCAGGTTGCACCCTTAGAACTTTAGCACTGTGTCAGTACTAATAGTATCATCCCATTTTCCTTGACTGCGCCTCTACCTCTATTGCCTATAGAACGAGATGTTTTCCCTTTCTGCCGATTTAATCCGGTCATCGTCAACAGCATCCGTGTCATCGACACCGCGTTTATCCTAATGAATGACGCATTGTTGCATCGATTCGCGAAATACCCGAAAGCCACATCTCTAAGCGTTCTACGAAGCGGATTAACATTCATCGATTCAAGTACCCGGGTATTTCGAGACGTACGACGACAAAGGGAGGAGCACAGGATTATGCATCGGGTACAGTCATTATACTCGTGACTGTGTATACGATACACGGCAATAACAGTGCATTAACCATAGCGTCATGCATTGGAGAAGACGATAATGAGAGAGGTGCATGCACCGGGGAGGCGAAGCTTCCTTACGGGGCTCGATACCACCGATTTTTTGCCTCCACTGAGAATCGCAGAAAACTCTGTTGTTACTCGTCTTCTTTTTACCGTGGAAGTTTCTTTTTTCATCCTTCGATCGGTGAAAACGTATCGAGATCGCGTTGCTTTTAATGGAATACCAAGAGCAACTCGACGCAGACACCGAATGGGATATCGATCGAGATTCCAAACGGAAACGCTGATATTCTTGCGCTTGCACGAACCCAGAGAAAAAAGATTAGTGCAATTCAGGCCAGAGAAAAGAATAAAGATGTCCCACTTGCATCGTGGATGAAAAGTAGATGCGGATGAAAAAGATGAGACGGGAGGTTTAATACTTGGCGTTTCAAATTTCAGATTTTGGTGAAGACACATTTAAATATTCATTGTATGGAACTGGAATGTCTCAGAATTTTCAAGGACCCATTGTCTAAACGACGTCTAGATGCAGATAATAAAATTTAATAGAGTATATTATAGAGTAAAAAAGGAGCAGCTAGCAGAGTGAAGAAATAAATTGGCATCAATTATTAATAAATGCTAATGTCTCGACGAACAAGTCCCTGCTGCGACGATAATTTCTTCGACGCTGAATATCATTCGATGTCTAGTATGACTTCTTTATAATCGACTAAATGGTTTTTTATAATTTCTTAACGGTGTCGTCAAATCTTGAACTATATAAGACTAGCTCAGTGACGGCGAGAGCGTCGTTTTAGAAAGGAACGAAAGGCTGAAACGGTTGCGATTAATCAATTCCTCGAAAACGAGCACCGAGGCTTCTCCGCTGTAGTCGCGGGTAGCCCGAGGAGTTCCAAAGTGGCGGTAAAAACGCTTATGAAAAAAATGAAAGGAAAGAGGGGCAAGTGGGTTTTATACTCGTGAATGACTTCCTCTCGATCGATCTTCCGGGTTCCTGCGGTAAATGCTCGTAACCAATATCGTTTCTCTAGAACGAGTCGAGACTCTCCATTGTCCGTTGAACGTTCACTCGCGAGTTCATTTGGGAAGTCGGGAATCTGGTCATTTGGACGTTTTGGGATTTGAGGATCTGGAAATTTAGAGATTTAGAGTATTACTAGATTCCTACATAGATTTGTAAATTGTAAAAGATTAGCAAATTTGCAGACTATATTTCCTAGCATCCGTTCATTAGCGTATTATTACGCCAGCTAACAACCAAGTCGATAAAGTAGTATAATTTTCGAGCAACAGTTCGTGTTTCCTGTTTTTCTAAAGTTGCATAGGCACGATAAAGATGGCGGCGCATTCGTAATTACCGAAGGCAGTATCGAGCGATTTTATGAATGATCGTAGTAGATATATGAATGAGAGAAGAAGCGGCTCCCGTAGAACAAGCCTTTTTCAATAATGTTGTTTATCCGGGGAAAGAGAGAGAGATCGCGTAGCAGTTAACTTGGTTTTGCGTCGTATCGAATCGAAACTCGTTTTACTAGTCGGTCGTTATGGAATACCGGTGAATCGAGCCTCGCTCGCAACTTACGTGGAACCCGGAAGATCGATTGGACGGAAGTGGTGCATGTAACATCGATCCTGATTCTCATAAATAGGCGACAGTAATTAATTGCGTGGCTCGTTGCTTTGAAGTTTATATCGCGTTTAGAATCACTGGGTCTCCAGTTTCAGCGCGATTGATCTTAATTCGCCAACGGGAGACGAAGTGATTAAATCAATCACTTGATTGTTCGTTAACGTGCCTCGAAATAAACCGTTTACGGCCGATGTAGAAAGTGTATTGATCAATTTCAACGAACAACTTTTGTTAACGCTAAATAAGGAATAGGACGAAAGAAAATATATGGTCAATAAATACTCGTACGACCATCGTTTAATGCTATTTTATGGTCATATCGTATCGGTCATTCCCAGTTTAAATCCTGATACACTGAGTTCATTGAATTCTGAGACGTGTATCTAGAGGTAGTATAATGAATATGTAGATGTTAATCGAAGCGTTAATAGTGAAGAATCTTCGTGGGAATTGTGAAGTGCGAGAATCTGAAATCCTAGAAAATCAAGGTAGATGTCCTAGAGAACTTGGGGAACGTAGGGCATCCCAGTGGTCTACAGAGTTGAGATGATCCTAAATTATTCTAGCATATCTTGGAAGTACTAAGGATTGAGAACTTAGAGAATACCAGGGAAACCTGAGAGTTCTATCGTCCTAAATTATTCTAACAAACCTTGAAGGGAATACGTAGAGTCCTAGCGGACATCCTACGTAATCCTAGAAGAATGAAGAAAGTTCTAGGGAATCCTAGATGTTATATGAACTGTGCAACGTTCACAGTTTCAAAGGGCAAAGCTTTGTTGCGAAATGGTTTTTTGTCGATCGATCGTGAGACACGTTTTGAAGCTCGTGGACCACTTCCGATCGATCGATCTTCCGGGTTCCATGCGAGTAATAAAGGCTCGACTTGGCGGTAACCGATATCGTCCGACGAGTAAAACTCGTTTCGGTGCGGGCATAAAGGGGGCAGACAGGGCAGACACTCTCTCATGGATTGGCCGTGTAACCCTATAGGAAACCTTCGACGAGTTTCACTTTGCAGCTCTCTGTTACCGGATTCGCGTCCCTGGCTCCCTGTCACGGATACAGGCAAAACGTAACGCCGGTTGCAACAACGACTCTCCGGCTGTATCGCACGCAGCCTCCTATCGAGCGCATCGCGAGACCGTAGTTGCATGGCCGCGTGTGAATGCACTTCTAACAACGCAACGCGCATCGGCCTAATACGACCGCGACTATGGCCTTATTCTTCCGCCAGCCTCGCCAAGTGTCACGCTTATCTTGGAAAAGTAGAGAGGACGACCGGTCGACGTGTTATTCTCGTTCCCTCTTTTCCTTTTTTCGCCGGTTGCTCCAGTTAAACAATGTTCTCCTCCGAATGCCATCTCGAACGTTCAACTTTGTTTAGTCTCACAGCTTGTTCGCGCGATATCATCTTGCTAACGTACCTACGTTTTACGTCCCTTCTATGTACCTTTTACGAAGGTTTACGTTATTCCAACAGCCATTCTATACGATTGTAGCATTTTTAGATCATAAACAAAAATATGTATACACAAATAAAATTTGCAATCACGAGAGGTATAAAATATATCAGATAATCTCAGTCCGGATGAGAAATGATTAGAGATAGTATTTGTAACTTCGGTCTTGCCACGCTTGTCGGTTTCCACTGCGGTAGAAACGTCGATGCGACCACAGTAGATTCAGACATGCACGTCTGGCGATAATACCGAACGTTCGAGGGTTTCCCGCATGGATTTGGCGGTTTTATATCATCTTTGCAATGCGACGCACAACATGGAACGGCTTTAGATGCGATCCAGGCGATACGGGTGATGCAGTGGTTCAAGGGAAAAAGAAGATGCTCGATATGAGTGGCGAGGTGTCCATAGAAAACGGGATTACGTGGAATTTATCGACTTTCGTTCCACGGCTATCCGCCTGGCGATCGTGTGTCGCCTCGAATTCCGTGGACGTCGACAGCCAGCAACAACCCGGCCGTCCTCTGTGACTTATGTACCAAGAAAAACGTACGATTCTATGGCAGTCATCCGTTGGAACAGTTACTTTTTCGATGACAATAGAGAGTTCAAACGGGCTTTACAGGCGTGCTCCGTTCAGCACCGGCCGCGGCCTACATCCGAGATCCCAGCTAATGAATCATACATGAGCACCATATTCGAGACACTGAACACGGAGCAACGAACGCTAAGACAAACCCTCTCGAACGTTACTTCCTGGGATAGCAAGGACGTTAAGAAATTAGCTGACCAGTAGAACGCATTCCATCGTGTGCACGTCTCGTGGAAAAATTACTGTTATCGATATACCGGTCTGACTATTACGAGAAAACTGCACGGGCACTGCAGAAGTATACAACAGATCAAAGTTTTATGTTGCTCCGAAGACAAAATTGAAGATAAACATCCCTTCCTAAAGTTCTAAAATATTCCAACTTGCAAATCCTCGAACTTTCCGCAATGTGATTGTATCTATTGCGAAATGTGGACGTTATAAATAAATCTAGAGACCGTCCCCAGATAAGAATCCTAGTTACGCCAATGCAGCAGCGCGTATCAGCTTGGAAATAGCATCGGTCGCGTATCGGGAATTATAATCCTAGCCTTTACTATCTGTTCGTGATACGGAACGATCTGCGAAGACTAACGAGATTTTTCGATCGCGAATCAGCGGTGATCCTGAGAGATGTATCGATTGTGAGCTTGCAGCTTACTGGCAGACAGTGTACAGGGGACAAGAACCATTTCCTACACGGGGATGCACTCTATGCCAGTCGTAGAGGGGTCAAAGATACCGAGGGTAACGCGACTGAAATTAATGCGGAATGACTAAGCTGCTTATCGACCGGAACCAAGGAGCGTACCGCTCGCACACGCGTTCTATTGATAAAATATTCCTACTGGTACCTGTATTGCGTTTCTCTCATTCCCGGTGGTGTACGAACCTTGCTATTTTTATTTATTTATCTTTACCTTAATTCGCATCCTTTATATCAATTGCGAAATTACAAAATAGAATGTTTCGAGCACGGATGGCTAACAAAATTTATTTTACTTGCTTCTTTAATTTGTCTCGGTTGAATCTTTCAGTGGAAAGATAATAGACACTAGTGAACTTATGCACGATGTCAAGAAGTAACGTTAAATGATAAGAACAGATATATTGCAGTAGATTTTACATATTCCTCGAACGATAACGCGAATTTGCATAGGTAAAAAATGAGAGTGCTTAGATTTTTATAAAAAATGTGGTTGATAAAAGCGAAACGTTTCGCCAGAGTTATTTATAATGGCTTTTGGTGGCCTTCGATAAGTTGAGGGCGTCACTGTGATATTCAAATGAGTTAGGGACACCATGGGTGCAGATAGACACGACGAGGTTATAAGAGAAAAAAAGAGAGAAGCATGGGTGTGGGGAGGAAGAAGGGAGAGTTTGAGAGGGAAAGAGAGAGAAGAGGAATAGAGAATGACCGCACTTAGGTCCTTTCGTTACGGAGCGTAGGAATATGCCGCGGTCAATGGCTGCGGTATCCGCAGGTTCAAGGAAAGCGGGCTGGTCCGATTCGACATCGTGTCGTTCTGCGTGGAACTGAACAGGTGACGCGCTCATGAAAATACAGGTTAATAGAATGCCGTCTAGAAAGAGTCTCGGAATTAATGGCACGCGTTCTCGTTCGTAGAAACGTTTTGAAATACGTTCTCGATCGGTGTTGAATAGCTGTTGCAGAAACGACATTGTACCGCCATTTTTACGATTGTATCGATAATTGCAAATTTCATTTATTAATATTCGATCTACTAATTTTAATTTACTGGTACGTAATATGAAAATCTTGGGTTTCCAAATGTTTACATTGTGAACATTCATTTCCCATTTCTAAATTTTTACAAAATACTATGTTTTGCAAAGTACCTAAAAGTTCTACAATTTCCTAAAATCTCAGTTTCCTATATTTCCTAAACTTCCAAGTAAAATTGCTAAAGCTCTACATCGACTTTGAGAACTCCATGAATCATCACAACACCCACCGTGCACATGGATGCCCATTGCCGGGCACTCACCCTGCCCCTGCCCCTCACGTACATCCCACATAACCACCGTCACAATGTAAAACAAATCGAAACTCTCGCAAACGAAGACGCTAAACACCTGTGATAACGCGACCGTTTTCCATTACCGTGGCAACAAATATTATTGTTAGTAGCGCTTTGATAAACAGGTAGAGCCATTCGCAGGGCACTTTGCAACGGGGCTTATCGATCACGTACGCGAAACAGACCGGCAATTTTCTCGTCGTACGGAAATTGAAAGATTCGATTACGTCGTAGCGGTGGGCACAACGCCCTACGTGCAAACAGCAGCCGCCCCGTGCAAAGGCACACTTTTTCCCTGCCTAACGCACTCCATTTTTCACCCGATCTCGTTAAATATCGGAGTGTAAGCCGGTAGAGCCGCGAAATCGATTTCGATCGCGCTTCTTCGTCGACGAAAACAGCCGGGTAGAAAAACGGAGTGTAATCGTGGCTAGTCGATCTACCGGTCGAACACTTCGCCGCTGTTGGAGGACACCTCGTCGAACCCTTTGGCCGGGAAGCCGAGCTGCATAGCAACAAACCGATCGATCGAACCGGGCTGGCAATTTCGACAATGTTTTTTTCGGGATGTCGAGAGACAAAAGGGGACCCGGCTCTCGAGGCGAAGCCTTCGCCGGCGACTCGAGTTTATCGATCTTAAAGTTTCCCATACCGGTGCATGAAGGCGGTCGACATGTTACTATCCATGGGGTGGTGGTTCCATAAATCGCAGCCCTCCTATGGTAACACGCCTTTTTAACACTCGCCCGTTTGCCCGCCGTGGCACCCGTTCCTTCACCCTTTCAGCCAAGGGTGTGACGATCTACGATTCCCACGTTACGAATCTTCCAGATATGTATTCGCGAGCGCGTATCCCGGGGGAACTGGCGCGGTATCGGTACGTGGATGGCAACAACCGTGTGCCAACACCTGCACGACTTGGCAGGTTGAAACCGTCGGTTGAACTGAAGTCAGAATGCGCATTCGTCGGTTTCCATGGTAGTGGCTGGTGATGGTGGTGGTGGTGGTGGTTGTGGTGGTGGTGATGGTGAAGAAGGTGGTGGTGCAGTGGAGGAGCCCGGTAGCTCTGACGATGGTGGGGATTGACAGAACAAACCGTCTGCCCGGCTATGGCGGCCGCGTTCACAACAGCCTCATGGAAATCAGCCTTAAGTATCATTCACATGCTGGACCTCGATACATCTACACTCTCTGACTTTATGTTACATTTATGAACTTGCAAATTTCCCAATTTCGCGATTTGGGTATTTGGAACATTAAAAGTTTCGGATTTAGAATTTTCTGGTTTGAAAATTTGACAACATGAGAATTTCTTTTATTTTTTCCTTTTTTGTTGACTCCTCTGCAAGTCTAAAATTTATAGACCTGGAAATGTGTGGATCTAGCAATTTGTGGATATTAAAATTGGAGGATCTAGGGATTTGGAGCATGTCATTAAAATGAAGCCCATGTTGCAGCGAAAAGAAATACTCGACTCAAATCCATCCGTTTCTAAAAAGAAGCTACAAGATTATACACGTGTATTAATTTCATCAAGATTCCGAGTTACCCGGACCGAAAATAATCAGCAGAAGCAGGGAGTTTCTGCAAACGCGAGATTTCCAGGATGGATTGTTCGAGCAAAGAGCTCTCTCGATAGAGTTTCGCGAAGTCTGCTAAGATAACGAAGGAGAAGAGTAGAAAAGCATAATCATAGCGCAGAAAGAAGACTGGTGCATTAAGAAGCTGCATTTAAACCAGCTTCTTCGTTGTCTGCTGCAGGTTTCGGAGATGCTTTATGACGCAAGAAAAGAAACGAAAATATAAATGCACCACCTTTATCGGTGTATTTATACCGATTTGTTTAAATGCACAATTGCACTGTTATAAGAAACCTCGATTTAATTCTCGATCGCATTGTGCAGTTTTGACGTCAATCTTTGAATTATATTGTCTCGAGAAATATTTATTAAAATTTGAAAGGATTACTTCCTGACGAAGGAATTATGATTCACGAATCAGAATTACGAAGAAAAAGTTCTTGTACCATGGAGAAATATTGGATTCGACACAGACCGATTCATCTTGAATAAATACATCGAATAATAGATCTTGATAATTGCAACCTTGCAAGATCGACTTACCGATCGTACGTGCTTTGCAGAACGGCTCACGTTCTGTCGGGTTACTATACAGGTGAAGTAGCAAAGGAAAAAGGCGGATCGTTTTATAACCGATTACGCGATTGACGGCAGATACGCCGAGAGGAAAATATATTTGCGTGGTTTCGCTATCCTGATGCTGTAATCGCGACGGGCGCCTACAAGAACGTTATTAAAGTTCAACACACGTGCTTTGTATTCGAAAAAGGGAACAGAGGAAGGAATCGTTTGACTCGATCAAACAAACTACCTCCGTACACTTCTCGGTTACGAATACTGAAAATCCATCGATATTTTATACAGGACGGAACACACCTTAAACGGTAGTACTCACATGCTGACACAGCTTATATAGCCAAGTTTGATCATTCTTAACTATTTAATCTGTTGAATTAGTTGTTTAAATTTTTCACCGATGAATTGGTAGTTTAAATCGGTTGAAAATTCAATTGAATCCAACAACCTCTTATGCAACGTGTATACGCCTTTCGCAGTCAGAGGGATAATAGTGAGCCAAAAACGTAGCTTACTGCACTCATAATAATTGGAAACCTGTTAGAAACTGTAAAACAGCCATATTTGTCATGAAAGCAACCAGACCACATCAGTGGAGTAAATCTACGCGTTCAGGTTCGTTCATCAGACGATTCTCCCCCGATTGCAACATCCTTTTCATTTCGCGTAGCAACGAAGTCGAAGCAGAGAAGTCAGGAATATTCTCAGAACTTTTCGTTATTACTTGCTTTTCTATTTAATTCCTCCTCGCATTCTATTTTTCTTTCCACCCTCCACCCGAAGGCTAAGACCGTACTGCACGGGAAATCTCTTTGCTGCTCTACTTTTAGCCCCGTGAGATTTCTTGTTCGTCTTCGAAACGAGAATGCACCACCGGACCCGTGTATACCTCGTGGATGCACTTTTTCCACGTGAATTCGGCCGAGTTGAATCACTCCCATTGCAGCCTGGCCATTTTTCGCGGTGAATAACGGTGAAACGCAAATATTTGAGAAGAAGCCGGGTTGAAAAAACGTTCCCGTAACTCGGTTGATTAATTGACACGTCAAATAAAGTATGACCGAAAGCGGCCTCGCCATGGTCACGGTGTATTAAATGTTATCATCATTAGTGTAATTTAATGTTCTTCGTTTCGATCGACCAGTCTCGATCCGTTTACGAACTTTTCTCTTTCTCGGTTTCTTCCGTTTTTGCTACGAAATACCTTTCGTTTTATACTGCAATTCGAGCAATCGTTTCATTTGTCCTCGTCCAAAAACGGCACTCGCAGCCGAAATCCACATGTGTGCGCGTACTGATATCTGATATGGACATGTAACATTAACGTACTTGATACATATTACACATTACATTACACATTATACATGTTATGCATGTTATACTTGTTATACATGTTATACATATTATACACATTCTTCATATGATACATATTACACTACACATATTCGCATAGTATACAGTATACAATATATAACCACATTGATGTTACGATGCAGCTCATAACATGATGTGTACGTAATTGCAAAACGAGGAAAGAAGTTGCAGTTAGTATAAAGTTGCAGAACGATTAGCAGGGTTAATACAGTTACGTTGTAGTATTCAGTAGCACCGCGCGTTTAGGAAAATGTCGCGCCGCCAACAATGGTTAGATACATGATGCAAACGCGACGATATTAGCTTGCATAATAGTTAGGTCTGCAGCCAATTGCATTGGCCTACTCGTAGTTGCTTCCCGAGTTCGAGTACAATTTAATTTGCAACGGAACACAGGCTGAAGTGGCTCCGTAGTTCTCCGTTTCACCTGGACGATTCCCTCGGTTCCGGCCTATTCGAATTTAATGCTCGAGACGAAATCAATACGTAGATATCTCTCGTCTACTCTCTATTTCCCTGCATCCGACGTTTCTCTCTCTCTTTCTCTCTCTCTTTTTTCCCTTGTTTCCTCTCTGTCAGGACAAGTCCAACGTCCGCAGGGCGGCAAGTGTGCCAATAAAGGAAAAAAGGGCAGCTAGAAACAACGAAAAATTTCAATTTGTTTTCCTTTTCTATTTGGAGTGCTCAGACATGTACAACGATCACACATTCACGTTATTTCACCATCTGTGATTTATCGCTAGAAACAAAATTAAATTAGACAAATTACAAAACAAATAGAGAGACATAATATGCCGATATATCACACCCACTTAATACCCGGCGCAATTTCTGTCATCGTCCAAGTAATTTACACATCTAACACACCTGGATCGAGAGAAGAGCACGAAGAGCAAATCGCTCGTTAAAGATTTATCCCGGTGTTTCGCAACGAAACAAATAGTAGGTAAAGATTGAGATAGATCAGGGAACGGACGGGAAGAGGCATCATTCTCGATTTCAATCGTTCGAACGATTTTCAATTGTCCTGGCGTGGGACGGTGTGCAAGAAACGCAAGAAAGAATGGAGGGAAGTAGCGTATACAGGTTGTCTCAAAATATTGTATTGAATACAAATAGTATTTTTCAAATGAAATACTATGTCACTATCTTGGAAATAATCTTAAAATAAAACTTCAAGGGTGAGAATGAATATGAAGGCCTTCTGATATATTTGCTCTGTGAGTTATCGTGTTGTAGCGATACTTGACTAGATTATGAAAGTGGTATTAATTGTGGAACAGCCTGTATACGTGGGTATCCGAGGAGATCTCGGGACGAGTAGCATTATCGACGAGTAGCGTGTTGCGATTCATTTGTCATTGTCCGAGAGGGGCTTTCTTTGTGGCAACGCGCGGGAATCGCACACGCCATATGAGCTTATTCGGTGAAGAAAGAGAATAATCGCAAGCGTGTATCGCGTACGCACGCACGCACGCGTGGGATTACGACACGATTTCACACTCCCGAGCGTTTTGCGTATATACCTAGAACGGCGAAACAGCGTGAAAACTTGTCGTGAATCGTGTATAAGTATGTGGGCCGACGTGTGCCCGAACCTGCGGGGCAAATAATACCACTGCAGAAAATCGTGGTGAAAGTCGCGTTCAAATTGAAAAAAACGAAGACCCGTCGTCAGACAGTGGAATTTCGTTCCGATTTTCAGTGCGGTTCAACGATATCGCTATTTATTCCACCGAAACTAATTGGGGAATGCATGAATTCGGATAGTTGAAAGTTTGGAATTTGCGAATTTAGGGATTTGAGAATTTGAGTTTTGGATATTTGATAATTTAGAAATTTAGAAATGTGGAATTGGGGAATGAGGAATTGGGGAATGTGGAATTGGGGAGTGTGGAATTGGGAAATGGGGAAATTGGGGAGTGTGGAATTGGGGAACGTAGAAGTTGGGGAGTGTGGAATTGGGAAATGTGAAAGTTGGGGAGTGTGGAATTGGGGTGTGTGGAATTGGAAAATATGGAATTCGGAAATTTAGACATTGTGAAAGTGGATTTGTGATATTCGGAGACCTTCAGCCTCATATGTTCGCAGCAGTTACAAATAACTCACCGCGATGAAAGATAACAATCGGTTGCCTCAAATTGATTACCCGGAAAAACGGGGAAAAGAGGTGAAAGATTATCGACGATGGTTGGTTGGAAAAGCGTACGACACGCACGAGTGGTTGGAGCGCCTTCAGAATGGCAGCCAGTCACGCCTGTGCGCAAAGACACGCGTAGGGTGACGCATGTTGGGGTGAATAAACCTAAAGGGAAGCAAGGACGTGTTGAGTCGCACAACGGCCATGATACACGAGCGGAAAATTACGAACTCACACTGTCTAGCAGGGAGTCTCGACACGGAATAATTAGAATTACGATATAGATGCGTTTATGCCTAGTTTGTCGGCGTATCCCAAGGAAACTTCATCAAACCTGACGATGAGGTTGCTCGATGGAAATAATGGAATTGTATCTAGAAATTTCCTTTGGGATTGTACACAGTGTCTATGGTGCACCAAATTTTTTGGGGACTGTACAACTTGCCCTGGAGTCATGAAAAATTTGACTGAAATTCAGCTCCCTGCGCACGTGTCCCCGTGAATGTTTTAATACGCGAACAGAGACGTGTTCCTGCCGTGAGGTATAACGTAAAATGGTTGCGGAAAATCACCTGTAAATGTTTCGCGATGAGGAATGTTTTATTTGTGCTTGGGAGCAAGTTGAGATTTATTAGATTCAAATTTTGGTTGTATTAAACTTTGGTTGGAAGAAACTGTCTTTTTGAATTGGTGATATGAAAGTATGTGAGGGTCGTTAAAAATATTTGTGTAGATTTTTACGCGTTAAGTGATCGAAAGTTTTTGCAAAGGACTGTACCGTCGTTCGATAATTAAACGGAAAATAAAAAGACGGCTGATAGAGTGCGATGAAGGTTTATTTTGGCGAGACGCCTGTATTACGGCAACCCGTCGTGCTTTAATGCAAGGAGGCGCAGAGCCTGACAACAAAGGGGTGAATAAGCTGTAGGCAAACATAGAGCAGCCAGTCGCTTATTGGAAACGCAGACTTTGAAATTCTAAACTTCAGTCCTTCTACTAATATACTACGTCTGATTTCGCATTTGCTTTGGAGTTTACCAGAGTTACTCGCTCCATAACCATCTCTAACCCGCTCAACTTTGTTTCATTTATCATTCACGCTACGAGCTTAATTTAATTCGACAATTGGTCGCTGAAAACCAAAAGCGAATTCTGAATATACGTCGTTAAAATTTCACTGGTTGAATTAAACAGAGAGTGTTTGAGATTTCATGCATTCGATGCGAACAATAATTGAAATGTAAATGTAATTCAATTAAAGATGAATAGAGTTCGAATCGATGTCTGTAGAAATGATGAAAAAATTGGTGTATTATACCGACGGGAATTTCTTCCTTCCGGTGTACAATGACCAGACGGGATATCGACGCGACACGGTTTCTATGGGACTCGGAACGGTCCATGGGTGTCTTTCTATCGGAGATTCGCGAACGTACCGGCTGTTTCCGAAACAAAAGCTATATACGCTCTCTCATTACCGAAGATTGTAGCCACGTTACTCGACTTTTTTTCCATTTCCAGCAAAACACAAGCTACGATGGAGAAAACGAGGAAAATAGGACCGGCTCTTTTGCTTCTTTCTCGAATTGTAGCTGCAACCATAATGAACACCACAGACGCTATGTACATTAGATGTACAGTAGACGATAAATTAAAAAAAATTGTGGAACTGTTGTATTTATCGTGGATAGAAATGTGGTATACACACCCCGATTAAATTCTTACTTCAATAAGAACATCTCGACAATTTTATCTTCGGATTATTATCGATTTGTTTGTTAAGTGGAATATCACGCTCTGTGTACGGACAGGTAAATCGTTCAAAGAGAATTATTGCACGCATGTCCATTTCGTCGGTGGATGAACGAGATGTGTTGAATACAAGGAGGAATATTTGAACAGGGATGGTGAAAGGGAAAACGCCCTGACGCATGCACGACCCGCTAACAAAATTAACAAACGCGATCGAGTGTCCTGCGGCAAAATCAACGGTGGAAAATTCGATGAACTTCGTGATAGCGTAGGGAAAGTATTCAGATTTAGAAGAGAAAGCTTGGTTAGGTCCGTGAAAGGTCTATCGTCGTTTGCTACAGCACGAACAGTTGAAATTTAACAAGACGAACATATAAAATCGCGAACTTTGTACACGTTTGTTTATTTAATACACGTATAAGGTACATATCTGCGTTACCATACAAATGACACGTAATACGCTATGTAATTAAACGGGAATACTCAAAATGTTTCTTATAAATTACAAAAGAAAAATAAAGAGAAAAGTCGTAAGAGGTACATACAATCGAAGTAATTCTAAGCGTAACAAAAATGGTGAAATCTGTACATTGGAAAGTAGATGCGCGTGAAGATGCATTTTGATTCTCGTACTTCAGCTTAGGTTCACTCAAATGACGATGATTATGAATTCATGAGTCGCTCGAGGACGGCTGACATATCCACTTCTTCTTCGTTAACTCGACGCTGAAGAACGAAGCTGCCTTTACAGCACACAACTCTCTTGTGTTCATTCTATCATCTTGAAGAGCGCGCAAGAGAATATCAGACCGAAGAACTGTAACATTCAAAATTACCAGACATGAAAAGGGAAAATTGACTCTCTTGATTACTGAATTAATAATTGAACTTGGAGTCACGTTTGTACAGTACTTGGTACAGAGTTTGAGATCATTTGATTTGATGAATTACCACGTGTGCGGTTACCACGCGTTATATCGCCAAACGTAGGATCACTTCATTATGAACGTACCAGTGAATCAAAAGTAAAATGATCTCAAACTTCAGATTACAGCCATTGCACTTTGGATAATGAGCAATTTTCCATCGACATCGATCGCATTTAACGAGTATAAAAGGAAAAGTGTTTGGCGGCTATACGAAGTTAACGCGTTTCTTAATGAATTTTCACCGAAGGCAGGTTCGATTAAAATGCAAATGAAAAAGAGAAAGTCCCACCATCAGACACGCGACGGCAATTCCAGCGCCACCCATGATTGTTGCGTGCTTCTGCATGTAAATCTGCGTTCCATTGATGCAACCGACCAGATAGGCGTTCGAGGGATTCACTGTGTCCGGTCCAGCGCTGCAGTTGAATCTCTGCAAATAAAGATCGATGAGGGCAACGTGAGGAAACAATTCGGCCTGAGAAAGTCGATCGGACCGGGTGAAAGCGTGAGAGGCGAAACAACTTCGAGGTCGATTAAGAGATTGCCACGGAGCGGATGCTTTTCTGGACGTAATCGATAGATCGTGACTGTTTCGAAACTCGGTGGAATCGTTTGTCGAGTCTTTCCTGATTGTTTCGAACAGATTTACGAATGATTTCAGTCAGATTCGAGTCACGAGACAATTATACCTTATTACACATAATGAGGGAAGCGGTATTCTTGGTCACGTGTGGACACGTGATATTGTGCATGCAGCATTAGATTAGTACTACATCATTGCTATCGTTTCATTATACTGCTATACCGCTATAAATATTTCATAGTATCAATAACTATCATTTTTCATTGTTATAAATGAACATAAATGATGTTACAACGCTTTCTCGTAACATGTGCCACGTTTAATAGCACGATTATCAACGGTCGATACAATTAGAGATCTGTTAAACCGGCCGTAGGTATCCTCGTAATTAATTAAATGAGAAACAGTCCGAAAGAGAGACTTTCAGTTTTCAAATCGTTTTCACTTACGCGACCTCTCGTGAAAGTACCTGCTTGAGATTTATGTGACAAAGATATAGAACGTGGATACTTTTGTTCGTAGACGTTCATGAATTATGGAAGCAGACGCAAATTAGAAGTAAGCCTGCTTTTATGCCAGACAAATTCATTTTTCTCGTGAGTTCTTCAAATATAATTGAATCCCATGAAGGTAATAACGCTAGACAGACGAGGTCCGTGCACGGCGAGAGTAGCATAAATCACTAATTACTGCAATTACATATGCACGGATTCGTCAACGGTTGTACGGCATGTATCCGAAGAACGAGCTCGTTAAGAAAATTAAGGCTTACCTGGTTAGGTTGTATCTCGCGACAGCAACTCTGTGGCACGTTCAGTCCCTGAGTTCCCCAGTCTCTCCAACCGTTTACACCGCAGCAGTGGAGCTGAAATCGAGACGCAAAAAAAGTCGTCAGACGCGAACCTACTTGAAATTATATATAATTAATCGCTTGAAATTTTTTAGCGCTTCAAACGAATTTCTTTGGTCGACGTTGCCTTTATTAGGGTGACGAGTGCATACTTAGGGGAGGGCATTTGATTTTGGGGGACGAAATATGGGAATTTGGAAATTTTCAAGTTTATACTTCTAAGTATCAAATTTCTAAATTTCCAAATTTCCCTAACTTCCCAACTACCTAAATTTCCAATTCTGCAAGTACCTAGATGACTATAGTGTTCCCAATAGTACTCACCGTGGATTGCGTAGTGTCCCATGCCTCCCTAACAGATTTACGACTATCATAGACTCTCATCGAACTGGTCATCTCTCTTTCAAGGCTCTGCACCAGCTTTTCACGGAACACGTACGCAAGCACTCCGCCAATTAACATCGTCACGAACAAAAGGAATACGATGATGAAGTACTGAAATCATAATCACATCTCCACGATTATTCGATCACCGAACTCTCGATCGATTCTGAACAGTATATAAATATTCTACCGTAAGGAGCATGCATTTCACTTCGCGAGATGCACCGATGCAACCGAAGAACGAGATGATGGCTACGAGTACACCACCAGCCAGCAACACGTAAATAGCACCTGTTAGCAAATCGTTCCCAACTAGTTCGCCTATCCATGGAACTTTATCCAACATGGCCCATGTTGCTAATCCGACTATTGCAACTCCACCGACCTGAAAATGTATTTGTATTAGTATTGTATGTAATTGTATTATTTGTATTTGTATTGTTGATGTACAGTTGCGAACGTAGTCAATTTTGATAGATATAAATGGTGATATAAGGGCGGAGAATTCTACTTGCTGGTTTCTGATTTGTGTTTACATATCTCTGAGAATGGCAGGCAAATGTCAAATGCTCCTATCTCTATCTAAAAGTTTTCTACGTTGCACGCAAATATACTAATCAATAATAACGCTAATGACTCGTATAGTTGAAGCTTACAAAAATTACGAAGTTGACGAAGAACAAGGAGTACTTCATACAGCGTCCGCAGCTGTCCATTTCCGTCCCGTATCCCATTTTCGTTATTTACTCGAGCTGCAAACAAACGGAGGATAAGTATACAATTACGAAATGCCAGATAATTGCTAGTACATATAAACGCAAGTAATCAACGTGTCTTTTTTCATCGATATTCCCACAATTTTTTCTCAAGATTCGTGACCCTGCAGACCATCGATTAGATAAATCGTTTTGGAAGCGAGTACCGTCCGCGATGGGACAATACTTAGAAAGTGTTGGAATGTTGTTTTGCAAGTGCAACGACAATTCCAAGTCTGTACAAGGATCGAACGATCGCGTAATCTTAGTCATTGTGATTCCTAAAGGCGACCAGACATTTAGTAATTGTTTCCGCGCTGATGTCACGAGCAGAAGACTCTTTCATGATTCCATGATGCCCGTGATCGTCCTCAATTTTTTCCTTCCGTCGACCTACATTCTTATTAGCAATTGGTCGTGATTACGCCATTACCTCTAATTTTTATATCAATTAATGTTCACTCTAAACTTCGATCAACAACACGTATCAGAAGTTTTGATGTTTCGAAGACCCGTTGACGTGCCAACAGAAACCCAATCGATACGTATCTTGTACGATATTCCTGTAATTCGAAGACCTATCATCCGCTCAACCTTTATCGTATGGCTACGAAATGACCCATGAACTTTTATTCATTTTCCTTGAATTTCCATACACGACCAACGTGACATCACTTCGAACGAGACTTTCATGAGTCCTTGCCATGAACCATTTATTTTAAGCGTCGTCAATTAACAATCAACTCGGACAACCGCAGTTACACAATTCCGAAAAGATTTACGTATTTATGAAATATGTTGCGACCCAGATTTCCATCGGAAGGACAACGATAAAAACAGCTTCCATTAAACAGATCACGCAAATCCTGTTGTTTTGATGCACGGTAAATCAGTTTCAAGATCATCATAGTCGATGAGTAAGCAGCGAAGCGTTTATTGTTGCATGAATCATCTAGACGCGTTGTTACTGTTAACTAACTCACGGATCTATGTGACGTAAGAATCGCGATCGATTTACTTTGCATATCGTGACCATTGAGCACGAGGATCTCGCTCGGACTTTCAATCCTTATGGGACGAGTTAGTTCTACACCTGTCGGCCATCATGAACGATGACCTTCGCGTAGATGGAGGCGTACGATGATAGTTATGAGGCCAGATGTAGGTCACCTCGAACGATTAGGAAACGTGAAACGTTAAAAAATGAATTTCGAGACGGAAAAAGATGGATCGTATCTGTTAACGACTCCCCGTTTAATTTTTTAAATTTCATGATGTCAATTTTGTAGACGGTCGCATTATCCAATTGCACGTTATCTCGCACAATTTTCCTCAACTCGTTTGACCTAGATAAAGGAAAGTCGAACGAGTTTGGATGCTTTGTGACAGGAAAAAAAATTACGTTGTTTACGTGGAACACCGATAGCAGCATCCTCACGTGGACATTTCGACCTTCGTTTCTCAATGACAACCATCAACTTCCTCTTTGATTTGTATCTCCGTTGGAAACATCGCTGGGATTCAATTTATCAAATTATAGCATTATTTTTTCCTTTTTCGCGCGGTTCGAATAGATATTTACAATGATTACATCAAAAAGGTAATTACGACGGTGACTAACCAGCAGCTGAAACAATGGCAGTCATTTAAGGAATAATTACAATAAAACTAAAGTGTGACTTCAAATATTCATTGCAAGTTAACAAGCTTGAACTATTGAACTATTATCTGAATAATAAGCTAAACGGTTTGGTCATTTTTTGGATAAGATTAGCATTAAAATAAAATATACCTTTGACCACCATTGTCTACACAGTGGATAATGAGGGTCACATTTAGTGATTAGAAAAATACTTCTAATCGACTTGCATTAATGTGTTTCATGATCTTTGTAAGTTCTACCCATTCCGGCAATAATAAAAATCCATGCAACAAGCGTGAAGACCACACTTTCGTGTTCCAAAGGTCAATCGTTTCAATTATAATGCACACTGTTCATTATTCTTGATTACCCGAAGTTATATCATAATTAATGTTCGCTTACTGTGTCGGAAAAACAATAAAGGCATCATATTGCGTGACATTGCCCATTCGTGTCCCTCCCTATCGATTTCCTTCGTCACCATGGAAAAACAATCTAATACCATAATCGTGATAGAAGTTTTCTAACTTGCGATCTTGGTGAAGATAAGCCTTTCGTGTTCACGACCGATGACCTTTTGACCGTTATTCTCAGGTGTATAGCATTCTTTATTAATGGTAGACCCCTATGTTTCCATGGGGAGCACAATAGGGAGTTGTAATTGATGGAATTGAAAATGTATTGAATTAGACAAATGGCTTTTCTGATATCGTAAGCTTCGTGGATGAGTAGCGTGTGGCAATATGAGTGAATTCAGTGTGTAACTAATGCAACGCGTGGTGATATAACGCGAGGCAAATGGTGAATACAGTGCGCAAGGTGGTGACTAAAGCGCGTGGAAATATGACGCGTGACAATTACAGCACGTGGAAATGCAACTCGTAGAATTGCAACACGTAGAAATACTACACGTAGTGACTATGACGTATGGAAATGCAATCTCCGTAGAATTACGACGCGAAGAAATACAACGCGTGGCGATTACAGCGTGCAGAAATACGACGCGTGGAAATACGGCGCGTGGAGATACGACGTGTGGCGATTACAGCGTGTGGAAATACGGCGCGTGGAGATACGACGCGTAGCGATTACAGCGTAAGGAAGTACGACGCGTGGAAATGCAACGCGTGGAAATACAACAAATAACAACAATAACGCGTAGATATAAAACATGAGAATACAACAAGAGTAACATATGACGCACATGGTGCGTCCGTTCCGAAACGTATTACTAATCATCATAGTTACTTCAGCAGTATGTGACTCTCATACCAACGTTATAAATTGACATTTGTATGGTGTATGAAAAGTAATATGTCATTACAGCGTACCAAGCTATAAAAGTCAAGACGTCAATCACTGATAACCCCGACAGCACTAAACTCGTCGCTTAACACGCAACAGGTAAACACTAGAAGTGTGTTAACATTGCATAACGTTATGTTGGTAATGGTATTGCGATGTTGATACACTGGTTTTGCAACAATCTGTAGAAGTTCAGTGGAGACTCGGTCACGCACCGGCATACTGGCTTAAAGGCACGTTACTCGAGAGAGAAAGTGAGCTGCTCCCTTCGTATTAAGTAATCCATGGGCGATGTAAAACGTAAAAATAATAAAACCGACCGGACCTGCATTGTGGTGACGTCACTGGAACGCTTCCTTCCCCCTTCTAACACGTAATAGAAGCCGTTGGCCGGCATGTAAGGAACTTTAATTAGGGCAACGTAGTACCTTTTCTCGTCGTAGTCGCGAACGTGTCCAAGCAACTTCTACTTATCGATCACTCTCGAGAACGTCGTTACCGGCCTTATTACCCTCATCTAACGAAACAACGCACTTTCTATTTTGTCTCGGCTGATAGACAAGTGGATAATGTTTGACGATAATTAAGACTTATCTCAATTATCTTGTTAATCAAATTCCTTTCATATTTGTAATATCGGCACTGACGAACAGTAGCCATATCCAGATTCCAGGAATTCTGCGGGTCTGGGAATATTTACGAGATATTGCTGATCTAAGATTCTGACGGTTCTGAGATATTGGAGACGTTGCGGTTTGAAAAATCTTGGATTATTGAGCTCACATGGTATCTAGAAATGGGAGAAAGGAGATCTAGAAATATTGGAATCTAGTGCTGCTAGGATTTACTTAGGAATATCTGGATCAGGTGTTGATGAGAGTATTGAAGTCTAGGAATATCGGAGTCTAAGGAGATTCAGATCTAGGGGTGTCTCAAGAGATACACTTGAACCTAGATCAAATCTAGAGATATTAATCGACGTCAGCAATTGATCGAGAGATATAGGAAACGTATATCAGTATTGCTGTGAGTTGGCGGTACCGGTCACCGATGACCCCCAATTGCAGTTAACGTGTTAACAAGTGAAATCGAGAAGAAGGAGTCTGTAATGGTAGACGAAGCAAGCGTCATCATAACCAGAGCCCAGTGATCGTAATATATAATACGGAGTATATAAAACCAGACGACCTCGGTCCCAACGTAACTTTCGACGGACTGAAAGGATCCCTCCCTTTGGCTTTTTCTTCGATCGTTCTTTTTTCGCCTCTTAGCCGACAACCCTTCTTTGCTTTGTAGGTCAGACTTCTCCGTATTATAACGTACCTTTCAGCGGATACCGTTCGATCGTATCGCCGCTATGAAATAATATTTTCGCTCTCGCGTTCATCGATTTCGATTCATACCGGCAATACAAACGAAACGTCTACCGATGTCTATATTTAACCTGGAGTCAATTAGATTCAATAGTTTTTACGTGGTATCGTAACCTATAACAAGTTCACTGCCGCAGGGGAATTGGGCGTGCGTAGCCAGACACGGCGAAATTACTTTCACGTTATTAATCAATGTTATTAACCTCGCTTATTAACCAGTGATTCGTTTTGAAATTTGAGCTTTCGGATTGAATTTATGCTTTCTCTTTTTCAACTTCGTCTGCTCTGTAGTTATTTAATTACTCAATTAGTACTTAATTACTTGTACTCGAGAAGTCAGCTGATCACTATCGTAATCAGCGTTTTGTACAAAGAAGGAGAAATGTATTTTTAACGATTTTCTCATAGTCGATTCGAGCTGCAAAAAAGTCGCTCAGTAAAACATCAGAATGTTTCACCAAGGTTCCAGTGTTGATTCTCCAGTCGTTACGTTCCTTCTCCCGGCATAATTCAACGGAGTAGACGTTTAGCAAACGATGCTTGGCAAATGTCGCTGTCTCCGGAGAAAACGATTCTCGTGAAGTCATGAGTACGCGACGTAAAATGGGCGTCTTATGCGTCAATGATGCAGGTATACACGATGATGTCAATTTGAATATGTTTTGTTTCCATTTCGCATCTGTGAGTCATACGTTGGTACTGCGTTACGATAATATGCTGAAGTCTTGCAAGACACTTTACGTTTTAATATAGACATTATGGTTTTGACGTAAGATGCATTATACTATTACGGTTGACTCTCGTTATATTGCCTTGGGCAAGATTATAGCGTTGATTACTTTCTCTTTTAATATTGCGGTAGTTCACGTTTACGATACAACAGGTGAATATGCGACGATTGTAAATGCAGCGTGGTGAATACAATGCGAAATGAATACAACGCGTGAAATTCAATATATTGCAAATACAACACGTGATGAAAACAACCCCTGCCGAATGTAATATGTGAATACAACACGTAGCAAATCCAACACGTAGTAAATCCAACACGTGGCGAATAGCAGTGTAAAAATAAAACATGAAAATACGAATGATAACTCATGGATATACGTATGGAATACAACACTGAGTCATGCAATATGAATGCAAACTCATATCGTTAAAGCCCAACATATACGTGAAATTAAAACCTGAATCAATCATAACCTAAATAATCGCAGTTATGTAAATCGTGCCATACGAGTCCCCTATAGCAGACAAGATATTTTACAACGCACAGGATAAAACAGTCGCGACAATCGTACGCTTCGTAACAATATGGATGCTGGAAAATCTCTGGTCAAGATTTATGACCACATTCATCTTCCCTGTATTTTTTCGAAACTCGAAAGCGTACTTTGCACAATCAACCTAGTACGCATGCGTCAGGAACATGTTTTTTAAACATTTCGATCGATCGATCGCAATCGAAATCGTAATCCTGTTCGCGCGCCGTATGTCGAAATCGAATTCGAAGCGTTACTGCTAATATTTAACCACGCTTCTCTGTTCACTGCCGTATAATCCACGAATTATCGAGCACTCTAGATCGCATCTAATTGCACTTCCTTACTGATTCACGCTCGTGAATTAACGTCCACGGTCCTTTGTCCGCGAAAAAAGCTGAGCAGTGAGATTCGTGGATAGCAGTGGATTCGTCATCGATAAATTTGCAGTCGTGTCGAATCTTGAGGCTTCCGTGGATAAATAGAAAATTTTGAACTGGTTACAGGTCGATCACCACCGTTACGATATACGTTGGGAATGCATACGTTAACCGGGAAAGCCGTTAAAGGGTTTCTACTCACGTCGTGTCGTATGCCGAGCACCCTATTTCGTTCTCACAGTAGCGAACGAGAGATAAACAATTTCCTTTGTCGATGAAACGTGACACCGTTTCGCGTAACACTGGTCTAACTGTTGCTCGTTAATACGATAAAAATCACTGACCGATTTGTTTCACGATTTTCGTTAATTGGCACCAGCGAACACTCGGACACGAAGCTGCGACTCGAGTATCGTTGTGGACACGCGCGATTTCAGGCCGGGTCTGAGTGAAACTGAAATGGTAAAACCGACTCGAGTTCTCTCTTTCGCTCTCCCCCTGTTTCTCCCTCTCTCTCTCTCTCTTACAACGCTTTCTGTGTTGCTCGGTCTCCTTGATTATCTCCCTCTCTTTCACATATTATTTCTCTCCTCGTTCCTTGTTAAATGCCCTGTCCTTCTCATTTTACCCCCCTCTCACTCTATGTTCTTATTCGAATCTCCCTTTTCTACCGCGAGTCATCGTTTACCATACTGTACCTGTGTGTACACAACGCAGTCTTCGCTTCTATGTGCCGCGTGTACCCATTGTATCTTGGGACGTGCGGAGAATCCATCCTCGTGGAGGGAGAGCTACCGAAAGTGGGGTACAACGTCGGGAAAAATCCGCCTACCCCTGCTCGACATTTGCAAATTCACTATTTTTTTATTTTTCTCATTTGGGATTTTCGGAGTTTGGAATTGGAGCAGTTTGGAATTTGAGTCGCTGGACAATGAGGAATTTAGAAATCCACAAATGTTTTCACATTACCCGACCCAAAATTGAAGTAAGCGGAATGCGCTTTCCACTTTTCTAACAATTTGAAGAAAGTCAACATTGCACCAGATTGTACATGGCGTCTCTAGTCATTGCGTGTGAAATATATGCACCGAGATACATCTCGTATTCTCGTAGCGTGCCAGATGAAGTACCCTCGTGTCGCTAGTAGATATCAAGTATGTAGGTACTTTTATATGGGACACTAATCTGACAATGAGTAAGGTCTCCGTTGTCGCCAACTAGTCCGCATATCGATGTAGCCATTTATTTCAATTGGTCGATATTCGCTATATTTCGTGCAACTTTTTATCTGTTTCTCCTGGTTTAATACATTAACTGACACAGTAGAAATGGTCATATTTTCAAACACGTCCAAATTAATAATTAGCATATCATAGTTTTAATAATAACTTGCTATATTGTGATATTACAATACTAACACAGCGATATATTGCATGGTGATATAATGCATATGTAATAGATCTCACATCACATGTGTGAATGTGAATATCTGTAGGTAGACAAAAACAGGTTCTTTTTTATTATCGATTTCGTAATTCATGTTAATCCTTATAAATAGAAGCAACAAGTTGTATATCTTGAACATAATGGATAAGTTAATTAATGCGTGCGAGTGATAACTTCATTTCGCAGAAAAACATAAATGTCCCCCGGTGTTATTTATATCCAGACTGACCTACCTTCATCGCGATAAGTTTATATTTAAATTGCGTTTTTACATTTGAACGATTAATTGTAAATTGTTGGTGAAATAATATGGGTGGGTCTTGTTCTTAATCATGCCTATATGCTTCCGTCATCTCCTAAGTTAGTCCCTATCTGATCTAATTCCATCGTTGTTCAAACGGAGCTCCACCCGAGCAATAATCGTCAGCTCAAATTGGACCGATCAGCAGTTAATGACTTTTTTATATTTCGCTACTGTAGAGGTTGTCGGTGATAGTGACCTCTCGTGAAACTTGCCTACCGTAATTGGTTTACGAGTCTTATTACAGGTTTCAGCATCGTTTTTCAACGTTTCAAGCACGCACAATTTATGAATAATTTATGCAATTTATATTATACTCATGATACTAAAATTTTAGTTATCGTACAATTTGCATATGAGCTTGTTTAATTTATGTATGTAGGAATAACGGCTGTACAATCGATGGAATTTCAAGGATTCGAAGAACGCGACTCTTACAATTCGCTGAAACATGATTTTAGAACTTGATGCGTAAAACGTGACCTATTTTCTGCTCGTGCAATCATTTTCCACTATCATTCTTAAATAACGATCTACCACATGCAATTATACCAATCAACTATACAAATTGTTTTCCGCGATCTCTTTTGAAATCTCTATTACATTATTAGTTTCACTTTGCACATATTAAATACAATTACTTGGAGAATTTATATTATTACATAACCTCTCGCGCGTTTGTACGCATCTTTAGACTTGAATATATTTCAATTCTTTATAAATTTGTGCTGTACTTAATGGCTTTCTATAAGATAATATATCTTTAAAATGTTTTATAAATAAATAACGAAGAAAAGAAATATAAAATTGTGTATACGTGTAATCTGTTAGTAAAATGAGCATATAAGCGACGATTGAAAATTGTGTGTGTGAAACGCTGAAAAGTTCCATGATAGTGGGTAATTTTGTTGCTAATTATTAAAGTAATGACAATGCCAGTATTTAAACAACAAACGATGTATCGATAGTGACGTATTACTGTACAGTACCGATATATCGATCTTCAAATCACGGTAGAATAAATGTTCAAGATGGTGGCAGAAAATTGGAGGTTCCATAGGCGCGGTTCCTTTTGTTCGTTACTTCGTAGAAGCAGGTGGCATCAAACCGTATAATAAACGGTGTTCGATACCTGCGAAAACATTCGATTTTGGTTTTATAGTCGTCGATTTTTAAAAAACATATTTCCTATTGGTTTACACGTCAGCTGACACATGTTTATGTACAAGTTGAATACATGCATGTAACGCTCATGAAATTTCTCCTAATAAAGTTGGCAAATTGAACCGATTGTTTCTTTGGAAAAATTTGGCCCAAAAAACAAAATGACTGTGGATATTATGGAAAAGTTACAGGATAAGGGGTGGTGCGTATAGAAACTAATGCATGGTGATGTTTGTTAAAACTCTAAAGAACCAAATATCTTTAAATTTGGATACATAAATATATATGAACATTTTAATTAGGTATATTACAGACCATGGTTATACTATTGCGAGTGATTCTGGAAACATCACTGATTTGCAAAAGATCGTTAAACGATTATTGGATGTAAGTATATTAAATTTTGGCTTATAGACATAATGATATACTTTTATTTCCTTACTTCTTGTATAGCTCGATTTAAGAGAAATTGGTAGTGGTCTCGGAGATATTAATCAGGGTAATATTGTGTTGCAAATACAAAAATTACGTAATGTTGCTGCCCCTAAAAACAATGAGGAATCGCGTGCAACTCCACGTTTGTTGAAATTATTTTTAACCGATGGTAAAAATAATTATCAAGCTGTAGAAGTTGAACATATTTCATTTTTGAGGTAAAAATCACATGCTTGTATCATTTACATAAAAAGCAAGCACATTTAATGGAACTAATTATATTGTAGTTTAAATACACCTCCTGGTACGAAAATATTGCTCGGGTTGGGTAGTTTACCAATGTCTCATGGAATTATCTTACTTAGACCATCACATATAGCACAAGTGCTTGGAGGAAAAGTGACGAATCTTGTGGAAAAATGGGAACTGAACAAAGTAGGTTACTTAATTTAGTTTTTACACATTGACTACTATGTGCGGTTAAAAGTCTTGCCTCAAAACTACTGACTATGAATGTGTTAATATACATGGAATTCAAATCTCCTTTTATAACAGAAATTGGCACTGCACACAAGAGCAAGGTCTACAGAAGAAGGTGGACCACCACCATGGATACCATTTGGAAAAAAGATTATAAAAGTTTCTGAACATGATAAAAATTTTAAAGCTTTAGCTGAGAAAGAAAAAGCTAGTAAAGAAAATGCAGAGTTTGAAGCTCAACGTAAGGATGCTATAGCAGAAGCTGCTAAACAAGGTAGCAAGAAAGTATTTGGTGGTGGAAACAAACAGGTATATTACATTAAAGACTAGCAAAGACATGGATATCAAAGTGATCATGAGCATTATGCAGCTTCTTAAATTCATATATTTACTCCACAGCTTTTAGATTACAGTGTACAAAGAATAGTAGACCAAGGATTTTCTGTAGAACAGGCAGAATATGCATTAAAAGTCAATCGAAATAATATTGATAAAGCTCTGAAAAGTTTACAAAAATCAGACAGTAAACATAGGTATATCTGTTAGCTGTTATTTGAATAAATTGAATATTAACAATTTTTCTTACCAATACTTTTAATCATTTCAGTACATTTAAAGAATCTCGCGAACCGCGTGAACCACGAAATAAACGATTTGAAAAGAAATCTGAAGAAAGTAAACCAAGTAGTGGAAAAATATCTCTTTTTGACTTTCTTGAAGATAAATTACCTTTACAGTCTGAATCTGTGGAAACAAGTATTCCATCCCAAAATAGTTATACACAAAATACAGAAAACAATCATGACAGAATTGAGTCTAAAAATAATGAAGCACTAGGTGGAAAAAGTGGAAGGTATATTTTTGTAACACAGTTGAGTATCGTGATTGAAACAATAACTAAAAATGTTTTAACAGAGCCCAAAAAGGTGGACGTGGATATCAAGTACCCCCAAGGCATTCAGAAGAAAACAGGAGCAGTAAAAAATCAAATTTTAATAGCATTGCAACTCCACAATTTTCTCAGTACAATGGAGGAAACCATTCTCAACAAAATAAGCCGCCAAGATTCCAACGGAATCAAGACAGTCATAATCATTCTCAACAAGATACTGGAATTAAAACGTATCAGAAATCTCAATCTAACGATTCTCGAACTTCCGGTATACACGCGCGTACAGACGGAACAAATATTACCAATGCTAGTAATTATTATAAAGCTCCACAAGATCAACAGGGAAAAAGTTTTGGTACTAGCAGGAATTATAATCATCATGAGCTTGATGCCAGGAATAGGCAAACTTATGATGCTTCTTACGGTAGGCATAATCGAGCACAAGAAGATGGAACACATAGAACATACCCTCCGAGTACAACTGATAAAAATTACAAAAACCAACTGAACAGATTTCAACCGAATGACAATTCTGGTGGTAAAGGGACTATTGGACCCAACGGCCAAAGAGGTCCAAATCAATACAGTAACAATCAAAATGCGAATGTTTCTGTTGGCAGTACTTGGGTTTGGCGAGTAGGTGACAAATGTCTAGCCAAATACTGGGAAGATAACAGGGTAAAGTAATATATCTGTGTGCATGTTAAAACATTAATTTGTTCTTTATATTTATTTTAATTAATATTTCTAACATACAGTATTACACCGCGAAAGTAACCGGTGTGTCAGACAGGACATGTGTTGTTCAATTCAAAGGATTTGAAAACTATGAAGAAGTGCTACAAGTGGACTGTTTACCTTTAACAAATGATGTAGGTAAAGTAATCTTAATTTTATCGTTTGTTATGTATAGTAAGTAACAAATATTTTGTTTTAATTACATTAGCATCAAGTTGCTCAAGATTACGCGTTGGATCAAAAACAGTTGGATCAGCGATTTAATAACAGACAACTTCGTTATGATCAGACACAAAATCATATAACTGGTAAATTAATAAAAGATAGATACTTCTATTTTTCTTAAAATAAGTAAGAACTTATTCATCAAAATTTTTATAGCAGGAATGGAATTTCGTAGAGGTGGAAATGGAGTTGTTCCGGCGAATAAAACTGGTGGTTATAATAAGAAACGTACTCAGCAACGAAGTACACAGCCCATTTATCAACCTCCAGCACAACGATGCCAGAGCTCTATGCCTATGAATACTCCGAACAATACCTTACTTTAATGTAACATTAAAGTTTTTAGCGAAAGTACTGAACTTCACTAAATTATTGATTGTAGTTGTGTTATTTTTGAAAATTGACCTTGTAAGAAAAATATGGCATACTTTTTATGTATGGTGGTTTAAGTCAATAGGTCAATAGTTTAAGACGCGACATGAATAAGTCTTGTGCCACAAATAACTCATAAATTAAACATCTAATATGTGTATAATTATATCATTTATTTCCTTATGTACCGAAAGTGAAACTAATGGCTAAAAACATTAATGTAAGGTATTTATTATATTACCTAGACATCAAAATATTTATATTGTAGAATAATTGCATACTAATAACAAAAAAAAATAATGCAGTATTTCGATATTTCATCCATTCTCGCTAAAACATTAACATTCAATCCAAATGCATAATGTAAAAATTGTGCTGTATATTATTTGTAATTAATTTGTAATTGTAGATATTTAGAGTAAATTACAGTTGTGAAAAAAATATGTTTAAATTTATAAAAATTGTTTCTCATTCGTTGGCTCACAATCTGTTGTAATGCTTTTTTCTTTCATATCATTCAGAACGTTCGAAAGATCCCGTACTATTTTCGTATCGCTTTCTATTGATTAAAACTAGCTCGTAAAGAAAAAACTCGTTTTGATGTTATTTATTTGAGACTTATATATAAGTGCAACAAATGTTTGATTTCACTAAATAAATCTGTAGCTCTAGTCAGCGTTGGATATTTAATGCGCTGTATATTATTTGATAATTATAATTCGTATCGTAATCAGGCTAATAAACATTCATTTATTTGAGTGCCATCTATCATAATAAGAAATGTACGAAAATTTATATATGGCGGGTGCGCCATGTCATCTCTGTTTACAAATTTATTGATATATTTCCTAAATATATATCATTTCGACCTAATTTTATGTATTGAAAAAGTGCTATTTAGTGACCAGGGTGATTGAAACCGTCCTATTGTTTTATCCCCTGGCTACTGGAAATGCCACCGCTATCCGGAGGTTTCGGTGAACAAATAGAGGTTAGCTTTTCAAATTTATACGCTCATCGTCTTATTGGAACATTCGATTTAATTACTTTCAATTGTAGGATTACGAGGTATTAAATTTACTTGGAAAGGGTGGCTTTGCTAGTGTATATCGAGCAAAATGTCTTCGCAGCGGCATGGAAGTTGCGATAAAAATGGTAATTCATTCTTTTTAGGTTAAATACTGACGCGTCATTTAAACTCCTGTTGTATATCATTTATGTATGCATATTAATATCTCTCCAGATCGACAAAAAGTTGATGCAGGCTGCTGGGATGGTGGGTAGAGTGCGTCAAGAAGTAGCAATACATTCGAGATTGAAACATCCAGCAGTACTTGAATTATATACATTTTTTGAAGATGCCAATTATGTTTATTTGGTATTAGAATTGTGTCATAATGGAGAGCTTCAACGTTTTCTTAAACTACAAGGCTCTAATGCATTACCTGAAGAGCAAGGTACCTATAATATAAGTGTGAAAATAAATTCTAGTTCCACATATATTGCACAAAATCCTGTTGTTTCAGCTGGTCGTATAATTAGACAAGTAGTACAGGGATTATTATATTTACATTCACACCAAATACTTCATAGAGATATGTCCTTGTCTAATTTACTTCTAACCAGAGATATGCAAGTGGTAAGAAAAATGAATGTGTCATAGACCTTCTTACTATAATGACTGACCTAGAAGCATTAAGCACAGTTGAATTTTAATTTATAGAAAATAGCAGATTTTGGGTTGGCTACTCAATTGACAAGGCCTGATGAGAAACACTTAACAATGTGTGGTACTCCTAATTATATATCACCTGAGGTTTGTTAAATAATTTATGTAAAAAGTGTATGCAGAAGATTGGTGTAGATACTTCAACATAGTCGTCTGTATGTCATTGCAGATAGCAACAAGATCATCACATGGTTTGGAAGCAGATGTATGGAGTTTAGGATGTATGTTATATACCTTATTGGTTGGCAAACCACCATTTGATACTGATGCTGTTAAGAGTACTTTAACGCGCGTTGTGATGGCTGATTATGTAATGCCGGCTCATTTATCAGACAATGCTAAAGATCTCATTGATAAGTTATTAAAAAAAAATCCGAAAGATAGAATTCGTTTGCGTGATATTCCGAAACATCCATTCATAATTCATTTAGAAAGGAACAAATTGATGAATGTAAGTTATCTACACAAATATACGCTTTATATACAAATTGATTCTCCAATTATATTAAATATTCATATTAATAGGAGAAAAATGGTATGGGTAAAGGGTTATTGGTGGATGGTATGCTCGATTCAGGAGTCGGAAGAACGTTGTCTTCCTACGGGAGACCGAGAATGCGTTCCAAGTCGGAAGAACGAATGTCAACGATGCCTATAATGTCCAACGGACTTGGGCCAATGTTCAGTGCAAGGAGCGAAGCTTTATCTGAACCTATTGCAAAGACAAATGTATATAAGGCAAATTGTGTTGATTATCGCGCAAAAGAGAATTCTGTATTAACAGGAATACCACCACCACCCCAAAGTAGGGTGTTTTCACAGAATGAATATAGTAGTTGCGACGCGTATGAAGAGAGCGAGAAACAGAAGAAAGAGAAACATAGAAAAAAGGAAAGGACTGAGCACTGTTTTGAGAATACTGAAGACGGAGGAAAATTACAAGTCCCGCCTTTATGTTCAGAGAGACTTCAACCTACTAGACATAGAACGAAAAATGCAATCCTTACTATTCTAGATAACGGAGAAGTGTGCATTGAATTTATTAAACGTCGAAATGGTTTGGTATGTATAAAGAATTAAAATAAGAGTAATGAATCTTTATAATGTAATTGTTTACTGGTCACAGGAAAGAATAAGCGAAGTGTGTCGCATATCGGGTGATGGCTTAAGAGTTATTCTGTATAAACCAGTTGCTTCAACGGAAGTGGGTAATCAACCACCCCCATTACCAGCTCGTGGTGCAGATAGCATTTATTCCTATGAAAATTTACCCTTACGTCATCATAGGAAATACGTGTATGCTTCACGTTTTATAAAACTTGTGAGAGCTAAAACGCCAAAACTAACGCTATATACGCAACGATCAAAGTGCCTCTTTATGGAAAATGGACCACATCCGGATTGTGAAGTCCACTTCTATAATGGAGTAAAGGTAAAATAATTATTATGATTTTTATAGAAGTATTGATTATCAGTAATTGATAGATGATGACTTTGATCGTTGCTGCAGGTTGTGCGCGTTGACGGTAATGTAAAAATATCTGAACGGAGTGACGGTCCTACTTATATAGAAGGTGAATTTCCGCCACATTTTGATGAATATTATGAACATTATTCAGAGTGCTATCAGCGGTGCTTATTGCTCGAATCTACATTAACGTCACTAGAAGCGGCTACTGGACATTCTTGTTTTCCTGTTATAATTGGACGTAGGCCTAGCACGGCCTTAAATGATTCCCCTTGCTTGCAAGGGAAAGAAAATATTTCACAAACTACGAACAGTACGCCTGTGGTATGTAATAATGTCTTCAAGAAAAATGTATATATGTTTCTTGCAAAATGTAATCCACTATTTGGCGTTTCAGATGCCATCTTTTGATGCTAGTTCTGTCATTTCAACGGTAGCATCGCGGTCGCGAAAAATGAATTCTATAAGAAATTTAAATACTAATACTTATAAGATAATGATCCCGGGTATAGGTACTGCGACGCAGTTATCTTCTGGAGATATTCGCGTTGATTATAAGGATGGTTCTGCTTTAACTGTAAGTAGTTATTTTTATACAACGAGAATATCTTGATTATATTTATATGATATTTTTAGGTAAGTCCTCAAACCTATGGTGGTGGCATAGTTTACGAGAGTAATAATGGTATGGTTACAAAATATAATCAAAATTACCAACAAAACTCGGAAGTGCCACATATTGTTAAGGAAAAATTACGTCATCTGCCAGTAGTTATTCAGTATCTTGTTCAACCGAAGCACAAGAATATCCGGTAGTCGTCATTATATTATATATTTAGGGAATTGAATATTTTGTATAGAATATAGATTTAGACTAGTATAATTATAGTAAAAACATAATTATTTTTATAGATTTATAAAGTATATTATATTACCTACTTCCAACATGATGGACTTTTTAAGTATAATAAAAAATATATATTTTAATATTTTTATGTTTATGTATTATGTGTATGTGTGTATTGTGATCGAATGGGCCTTTAAAACTTTGGAATTTGGGAATTTGTAGTTTTGAAAATTGCTATCAAAACACGAATTAAAATTTCAGTCAATTTCTGTTAAGGAAATATTGAATTTGATTTACTACGTTTTAGCATTTTCTCTAATTATCCGTAAGATTGTATGAGGCCAACGTCCCATTCACTTTTACCTCCCGTCGCCATCTTGACTTGTTTTAAAGGGTCATTGAGAAACACAGAAACGATATTATAGAATTAAAAATCTGTAACTTAAACGATTACAAGCACCATACACTTCATTCTGTTTCAACGTGTCCCTTCAAGTTCCATTCATAAAATACACAAAATCATTTTCGTTTCTGAAAATCAATATGCAACAGTTTGTCTGAAGTACTGAAAGGGTCTTCAACAAATGAGGTCTTCATAAATGAGTGGTATGACGTGCGGATGTATAATTAAGAGAAGTGTGTGGGATGTGGGATGTTATTCACTAATACAGCGGAACGACATTCAATTGCAACAATAAGTGAGGGAATTCTAACATTATATTCTCAGTCAGCTACGGACAGTGTCCATTTATAACTATTCTAACCCTGAACAACAATAAACTCGAAACATGGGTAAGCAAACTTTATATACTTCAGAATATAGTTTACTTGAAGAAAGACGCTTCTTATTGAATTTCAACCCTCGTTACTCAGAATTAGATATCGTAGAAAAACGTGTACGATACACATCGTAATCTTATCTATATATATTATATACAAGATTACTCATTCATTGGTTCAGTCATCGTTTCACGCCTCGTTCGAACAGGTGTTTAAGTCACTTATAGTTAAAGATGAGAGATCAACAAGACATAATTGATAGTTTACCATTGCGTAGGCGATTTGAGAGTAATATTAGTATTGATAGATTTTCTGAAAAAAGTCTTCATGATCTTGATATTGAAGATCGGTCTTTTAGTAAGTTTATACTTTTTAGAAATATATAGCCTTTAACATAGTTCAGTGACAAATCTTAAGGATATTTTCATTTATGGAAACAATATTTACCTTTTCCAGGGAACGTGTGCAATGATTGTATGTCCAGAGTACCATATGCAACTCTTATTGCAACTATAATGTGTTGCTTAGGAGTGGGCATATTTTGTGGTACAATGTACAGAGGTGTTACATTGGGATCTTTAATGATGGATCAGGTAAGATTTAGTAACTTCATTGCAATACTTGCAATATTGGGATACCATGTATATTGTACATTTAAAATGTTTACTAATAATTATACATTTATAAGGTATTTCATTTACGACTTGGGTGGTTAGAAGCTGTCCAGCTAACTTTTGCAACAATTGGTGCTTGTATGGCAGCTTTAGGTTTTATGATTTTGTGTGTTGGTTGTCTAGCAACTGGAGCTACTAGACATAAAGTATACAAAGCATGGAGATCCAGAGTTGGCGGACGTATTTCTTGTGCTGTTGTAGGTATTTCTCTTACCACATACTTCTAGAAGAGAAGTAAAACAATACAGTTTATGTTATGTTTTTCAGTTCATGACAATCACATACATACTTCAACTAGGTTGGCTCGTAATCTTTGCATTCTTGGTTATAATTACATGGGTTTTCACTATATTCTGGGGATTATGCAACAATCCTGGTGTTTCGAAATTTGAACAGTGTGTTGATTTCACTCAATTCAGTAAGTTTCTTTGAATTATAGATAAAAAAAATGTAACATTGTAACAAATGCAACAAATACATAATCCAATTATCACAGGTTTCATATTCCCAAATAATACAAGAATAGAAGACATGAAAGTATGTGGACCACAAGAAGTAAAATTGTTCTGTAAAGATTTTGTTGAAAGAGCAGTGGTGATGTTCATTTTGGCCACAGTAGCTACAATGTTGGTGGTTTTAAGTTTGATACATTATTTAATGTGTTTGTCTGCAAATTACGCACATATCAGAGATCACGAGAAATTCCAAGAATTGCAGGAACTTCAATATCTGCAAGATCCAGGAGATCCAGACTCTCCTCAGCCCGGTATGGGAACATTAAGTTCACATCGTTCTAAGGACAGGTTCTAGGATACGGCCCGCGAGATCTTCGCGATGAACCCTTTATAATCAATCATTCCTGTTTACGAGACTCTTTTCTCTAGAAGGATTGATGAGATTTTGGTGTTGTTCTTCTCTACGTACCTAAACTCAGTATTCTACTAATCAGTTATCATTACAGTAGTTTACTGACCGAGGATCTTGCGGGAACACTTCATGCCGTCCATTTTCTGCGACTGTCTTGTAAGCATTTATTTTGTTTCAAAGTCACAAAATGATTAAGTGATTAGAAGTAAGTGAAATTTCATTTATATCGTTGAAGTTCAATACATACACGAGAACATTCCATAATTTATATTTATACGGAGATAGAATATTTTATTTTGAACGCAAATGTATAGTGAGTATACGCGAAGGTTTAAGATATAGAAGCGCACAGAGTATACTTTTTAATTGGATTGGTATATTAAAATATATGTATACTTATTATTGAATTAGATACATAATATATGCACTAAAAGTATTACTTCGCGTTAAAATTTCGATTAACGATGTGTTTATAAGACTGTTTATAAATACAAATTATATTATTAAGTGCTATTCGTATCATTGATACGAAAATTTGTTTGATGAAAATACAGTTTTTTTTATAAGTTAGAGTGAAGTAATCATGCTGGAGGGAAAGTGAAAAAAGAAAGATTGATTTATGTTATATTTTTTATTTGCCGATTATTACACTTGTATTAAAAAATATATTCACAAACTACGGTTTGAACAATTACATTTTCTTCCAGTATGAATAAATTAAGTATTATATATCATAGATCTATCACTCTTGTACAATTACCTGAAGAGATTAAACTATAATGTTAATTATCAGAGAAGACAATAGCAAATTAGTTCAGATTGTATTTTTAATGCACAAGACATAACTGTGCCAAATTTATGCAATTTAAACCTATATCTATATGGAAAAGAAAATTATCATATATATTACGTGTTATTATTGGGAGACGAAGCTTAACGTAAATATACTTAAAATTATGTAACAAGTTCAACTTGCAATAATTTCATAATTGCTCAAATTATTTCATAATTTCGGCTTTTCATTATTATACGGTAAGTTTAAAAAAGATACTGTATTACGCACATTCCATAAATACATATCAAATTGAACATTAAATTTCATTTATACAAAGTTATGACGATGTAACTGTATGAGAAAAATGGATTTATTATTAAGTTTGTTCTATATTATTGTTTTTAAATATTTGTATATTCTTGTAAGATCAAATAAAAAATACTTTCTATTCGATGCGTACGCGTAATTTTTAAAAATACTGTAACACGTTCGCTGCTGGCCGTTTCGGAATCGCTTGCCTATGTCTTTCATATGATGGTGACTCCGACCAGCAATGAATGTGTTAAAAGTACTTTCACAATCCAACTAAATTTTATTATACATTAGTAGATAAAGGTCGCATTTGATTATGTACAATTTATTACAATTTGTACAAATTTATGACTAAGCATGACTTACTCATCATCAAATTGAAGGTCCAACTCCAAATCAAGAGCACTTACTTCTTGCAAAGTGTTGATGAATGTATATCGCGAAAATATCATATACAACTTCCGGAACCACACATATTGAGACTTGTGTGCAGTCATGGCATTCTATGAAACAAAAAACAGAATTCCAAAGGCTTTGTATTTACAGCTTTGTATTGCAATTACATTGGGCAAAGCAGTAATTACTCACTCTTATGACTTTCCTTTGATCATATGTTACTAAATACCAGGATGAAGCACATAATAAACTAATTGGTAAATCTAGGAGTTGCATATATTTTCTAATTATATTCACAGATTCTAACACATATAGTTTACAATCTGCAAAGAGATTACATCAGTATTCCATTAATTTTTATTTAATTATGAACATAAAAAATACTAACAGTGTGGTACTTTTTTTTCTATACATAATGCAGCTATGGCATAATACAAGGAGATATGATTTCTGTGGCGACTTATGCCATACTTATCAAATGTTACTACTGCATTAATTTTATAACACTCTAGGTGTTGTAAAATACATTCTGCCACTACCTCTGTTGGCCATTGTACATTTTGATCATCAGGTAACTCTGTGCTCCTATACATGTATTTATTGAACTAAGATAGAAGATTAAAAGGATAGTTTTTGATCATATTCAAATAAATGATAAGTTGTTTTATGGATTAAGTAAATGAAATAATTTCTCACATTACTATAGTCACATTAGCTTCTGGAATTCCTAATATTTTTGCACAATCCCATAATTCTCCTTTTCTTCTTTTGTCTCCACCTACAAGAAAAATTACTGACGTATGCTATTTATAAATCTAACACTTGCTTTATCAATGAATTATATTTTATGCATACCATTGCTAAGACATAGTAAATAAATTTCGCTAGCCTTTGATTTTGTGATCCAATATAATAGTGGTCCAAAGAACATGACTTCATCATCAGGATGAGCCGTGACTAACAATATTCTGGCAGGTGGACCTGGAAGCTGCCACGCTGTGTGGCTAACTTTCTTCAAGATCGAATAGAGAAAAATACAAACGCAAAGGTACGCGACAATAGCTATTAACAATTGCCATGAAATTTCTTTAATGTAATACCACCACCAACAAATTATTTCGTTAACTTGCATACTAAAGTATTCTCTAATCAAATCGAGATCTACCATTTTGAACGACAATTACGATCTATTTCACTTACGAATATCACGGTCCTGTCATACTTGTGGAAGAGTGAGTCGTCTTTTCAAAATTTAAGATAAAATTTCTTTGATTGAAAGAACATAGCGAGGTTATGTTGTACAACCAGATAATTGGATTGAGCGCCATACTTGCTTATATTTAAAGGGCTGTCCCTTTTCACATTCCACTTTATAATTAAATTAAAACGATTATTTTCATTGTTTAAATAGTTTACCGGATTTGTATTTAATCAGTAAAAATATAATTTATATCTTTTTTATATGAATCAGATCGTGCCAATAGTCTACCAATTCAAACATGCTTTAACACGTTAAGTTAGGTTATATCTTCCAACATAAAACATATTTAAAAAAGCAAATATTTTAATATGAAGGAAATGCAAGGAAAGGTGGACATATATCGGGACACGCCTGTCAGATATTTGGGTAATAAAGAACAGATTATCAAATGTTGTTATCTAACTTTTCATTGATTGTAGTTAATGTCTTAACTTTATAATTATTTTATGTTATGTTGAATGGCTTTACTATAGTTCTTGTATAAGGACTGCTGTAAATGTTGAAACACATTGTGATTTATGCATCTATTTTATATATTTTTATACAGTTGCCCGAAACAAAATAAATAAATAATTAATATTACAAAATAACAATTATTTTTCTAGGATATGCAAATGAGGTGGGAGAAGCTTTTAGGTCCTTAATCCCACAGTCAGTTGTGTGGTCCAGTTACATTGTGGCCTCTGGATATGTGCTTGCAGATACAATTGATAAAGGTTTAAAGACTTATCATGTAAGTTAAATGTAAAGAAAGTTATTTAATGTCAGAATTGTGTACTTCATAATAGATATATTATGTTTCAGGACAATATGAACCCAAAAAATGTATTAATTTCTATGACTGACACCTTATTGTGGCAGTCATTCGCATCTGTGATCATTCCTGGCTTTACAATTAATAAAATCTGCAGTGCTGTTCAATATGTACAAAAGAAAAATGTGGCCTTAAAAAATCGGTGGGTTCCCACAATTGTTGGTCTAATATCCATACCTTTTATAATACACCCTATAGATAATGCAGTGGAAGAAGCAATGAATATGACTTACAGAAAGTGGATAGGATATTATCCTAAATGACCACTACTTTGAAATATGTATACAAAGATGTAAGATTTACCAAAAATATATCTGGAGCTTGATCTGTTGACAAAGAAAACGAAAGTATTGCTATATATTGTATAATATATTAAAGGTAGTAATAGAGAAATTGAAAGTTATGTACATTTTGTTACATTGTACATGTTAAATATTGTTATCTTAATACTATAGAACAATGTATATTAGATACACACTCTGAAACAATAATTGTTTGTAGGTAATAATAAAATGCTTTAAATTTTTATTCATCTTGATTTAGAATGCCATAGATCATAGTAATCAAAGCAGAGGTAAACTTCCTTTTATTAATTGTAATATAAAATAAAATAGCGTATATATCTTTCCGACTTTGCACGCATGTGTTTATTGAATTTTATCTCCATTTATTTGCACGTGTACATATCGTAGTTCGGTAGTCTCATATTTTGAAACTAGAGTAAATGAAGTAGAATAGTTCAGTATGTAGTCAGCCGCAGTGAACATGTCAATTTATTACGGAATTCGAAACGTACGCACTTTTAATTTATTCCGTTTTATACATTGGTGTAACTTTTTTAAGATTTGATAATTTGAGGATTTGAAATTTTGCGAATTCAGAAATTAGAAAATCTCAAAATTCGAGAGTTTGAAGTCTCAATTCGTAAGTTTGTCACTTGATCGTGAAAGCTTGAATGAACTAAACGAGTCTGATGGAAAACCAATAATAATTACCGTATGCGGAAGGTCATAAACTCGTAGGCTACGTTTATTTTTCCCATTTATCGTCTTGTCGAGCCGGACGAGCTAGCCGCAGAACAATGGCTCGACATTGCGTAGGAACGAATAGCCTGTCATATCTGTGACATATATTTTTTTGTCGCAAGT
The DNA here is from genome assembly GCA_945859555.1 of Megachile ligniseca. Classification (NCBI taxonomy): domain Eukaryota; kingdom Metazoa; phylum Arthropoda; class Insecta; order Hymenoptera; family Megachilidae; genus Megachile; species Megachile ligniseca. The sequence continues at coordinate 10,020,536 of OX243786.1, forward strand.
ACAATCACCACGTCAGTCAACAAGAAAAACTGATCGTATTTCTTTGTTCATGGAACTAACCTCGTGGTCTTGTAAGACGAATACTGTGCCGAATACAAATATTTTGCTTTCATTAGAATTTACAAGGTTCAAAAGTCTTACTCCTTTGCAAATTTCTGAATTCCCAAATTCTCAAAATACTAAATTTCCAAACTTCCCAATTACCAAAATTTCTAAAAGTAAAACCAGGAGATCTGAGCCCAATCTGACCAAATGCGCCTGTTGAACCAAACAAGATGGTGGGGGACAACAAAGCCTTTTGCTAATACTTTTACTTCATCAAATTTTCGTACCTATTATAAATTCTTATTTTAATAAAATCAATTATGAAATATACTTTGGGCCTTTCGAATCACCTCTGTGTCCAAGTAGAAAATACGTTCGTGTTTCTCTAACGTTAAAAATAAATAAGATTTTTTTGTTAAAGTCGAATATCCGTTGAAACGCATTACAAACAAAATATTTAGGGGTTAAGTAGAAGTTGATTTGCGAAGTGGCATTAATTCCTCGTTAATTAATTCTCGTACAGTTATTGCGTATTACCGCATTATACTGCCTCTTGAGGAATTAGCGTAATACAATTTACTGCATGTTCGAGTCGCGAATAAAACGTGCAAGGAATTCGAGGCTTGAGGATTCACGCGATTACGAAATTTCATGTATCCGTCTTCGGCGTTGGATTTATGGCACAATAATAACGGGATGCATTGAAAGAGAAGTATTTTGATATCGGCGGTAACGTACGATAGGTCGTAGGTAATCACACAAGTCGTAGTTTACTTTTATAGTAGCGTTTCAGCGTAAATGAGCGAAATCTCTGAATAAAAGCCGAGGCCAATTAATAATTCCTTTTACCATGTATACCGTTTAATAACAAATAGTTCTTAAGACATTCGATGCACACTTATTTCTAAAATCAAATAAAATTATTTGAAAATAAAATAGACAGGTAAATAAATAAAGGATGAAACATAAAGTAGCCTATACAATTCTTTAGTTTTATGAAATATTTTCATAACAGCACCATAATACGAATTATGTAATTTAAAATAAGCTGAAGGTTTTGACTCCTTCGGTAGTTCCATCGGAAATCAGAAAACTATTAAAAATCGAACACGAATTAAAATATATATGGCGTTGTAAAAGTGTACAATTACTACTTACAAAAGAAGGAGCGGAAAGGATAATAGAGGACTATACTTGCTCAGGCGCCCCGTTACGAATTGACACATTTAAGTGGCGGTCGATTTTTCACGGGACCCTATAATAATCTTGACAGCTTTTCAGTAGTCTATGGCCGACCCTCGTAATAAGCTTAACCAGTCCACCGTGATATAATTTATAGAGGCCACTTGTTTACTGCTAATTATGGCGGCACGCGGACAACCGTAACATTTTTTTGTGACACGCGTTTCGGATTACGTTGTAAATCCTGTGGAATTTCTAACAGGATCGGGATCAAATCTTATGTAACACATTCGCGATCATTCGATACATCATGTTAGCTCGAAAACGTGTGCCTTTTTTTATCACTGATGGACTTAGTTTGTAAGAGAGGCGTTACTAATTTTTCGAATCCTATTTGTACTACTTATCTATAGTGAAGCGAAACATGTGTATTATATTTTGACGAACTGTACACTTGCAAGGAAAGTGACAGAATTCATAAGAAGCGAAAATGTACAGAAACAGTTCTTCGTTTCTTTTGAAAAATATTTATATTCTTAACGATACTATTTCTAAATTTCAACAACCCTTCATCTTAACATAACTAGTTCTCAATACCTGAACCTGAGTACCCTTAAATTTTCCACTATCCCTAGGTTCCAAATAGCTCTATGTACTAATATCCATAGCACTTGAGTATCTTAGATCTCAAGATTGTCACTAGATCCCAAAATTTCTAGGTATCAATATTTCCTAGATTTCAATAGCTATAAATATCAGTGTCCTCAAATACCAACATCCCTGGTTAAAATAAATCAATTGCGCACACAGAATTCCATTCTAGTCAATACAGAAATAAAAGTGATACATGGTCCGCGAGATTTTAACATAAATTTATCGTATAAAACGTGTGGAGATATAGGGAGACCGGGTCTGCCACCCGTATGCAAATCCGCCGGCATTGTTTACAGTAAGGAACAAAACTTGAGGTTCGTCAGAAACGCAACTTGTCAATCGCAAACGAATCGGTGCTCACAAACAATAACTATGCATCGTCTTCCTAGAACAATACCGACAGCGGTTAGTAACCGAGCGAAAAAAATAGCTAGCCAACGCATCGGTCCTTTAAACCATCGAACAATAACGCGGAGAGGTCTTTAATCGATAGAAAGCAACGCGTCGCCTCGGTACACGCCTCCGTCACAAAACGAGCCTCGCGATAAGGTTATGTCCCGCGAGTCGAACAGAGGGCGCGTACGCACACCAGCGCAGGGGATACTTTACGTGTGCTATCGGTGCGAATAACGGTGCGAGCGAGAAAGATGATCGAAGAACGTTCGCCGGGAAGAAACGGGACGGATAAAAAGAGCGGTGGCTCGGTCGTCGCGAGAAGGATCCGGTGAACTGCACGGACACGAGACAAAGAGGGAAACAAGAACGAAGAAGACGGAGCGAGAAAGAGAGAGAGAGTGCGATGGAGATGCACCGTTCGAAGGGAGAATAAAAGAGGAGGGGAAGCGAGCCGAGTTGTATTTCGCGGGCGCGAGAGAGGCAAAGATTCTCGTGAAACCTGTGGCATTTCGCGAGGCACTCTTCTCGTCGGTATACGCCGAACAGGGATCGATAGCGGCTCGTCAGAGACGAGGAGAATCAGGCGGCAGGCTATTTCGAGCAACAACACGCCGGCAGAAGCAGCAGAAGCAGTAGCAACGACAGAAGCGTCCCGTACGCCGCCGAGAGAGCCGCAGCCATTCTACGGCCATGTCTGCCGGCGCACGGGGTTGGTTACGCCCGAGCGGGGTCCGCTCGGCCAATCGGAGAGAAGCGCGAGAGGTCCCGCGCCGTGGTCGTGGCCAATGGGCGTAGCCCGTTCCAGCGAGGCGCGCGACGGCTCGCCGAGGTAGAGGGGGGCCCTCGCGGCTGTCACAGGTGCAGCCAGTTGGCTGGCGAACTCGAGCCGAGCATGCTCGGTTTGCCGCGTTGTTCGTTGCGTGTCGCCGATTAAACTTTCCGATTCGTCGTTCGACCGATTTCTTTCGTTCGTCGCGTTACGCATTTCCGTCGCGACCATCCACGGAAATTGACACACGAACACCGGGCGCCAATTTGCAACAACGATCGCGCACGTTCGCACGCTGCTCACCCGATCAGAAACGTTTCTTTGTGAATGTAACGAGCACACGGGGGTTCTTGATGCTGGCCGTCGCGCGGACGCGCAGGTCGCGTCTGAGAGATTCGCCGCGATACCGGTCCGATCGCCGCCATGATCCACCGCGGACTGTTTAGATCCTAGGGACGATCTTAACCAGTGGTGCCAATGTGCCGGCGGTACCGGCCCGTCAGCTGAGAAACACGAGGGATGAAAAACGGTGCGCGTACAATTGGTACACTTATTGGTTCAGTGACTTCGGAGGACATTCGATAATATTCCAAACGATATCGTTACCAGAATCTGATCTAAACGTTAAACGATCGTTTCATGAATCATTTAACCAACGAAACATTGTCGATAAGTGATCCTGGACAAGATCAACGTTAGACTCGAGGGAACGGAGCCGAATCGTCGAAACATCGAGTGCGTGCTGGCAAGGAAAAAAGAAAAACTGGCAGACGCGGGGGGAAGTGTGAGAAGTGCGATTTAACGGCCGTTGGGATAATACCGCAGTAAAAGTGGGTGCACTGGGGCCCTCGGGACCGTTCGGCCGATACGGGCCCGTGGAAGGTGGGCCTGGTGGTGGTCCCGGGCCCGGCGAGGGAGTGGGGACAGGGGTGGCCGCTGTTGCGGCTGGGGAGGTGGAGGGCTACGGGGGCGCCGGGGGCGGGGGAGGGGGCCCCGGGGGGGTTGGTACCCCCCGAATAAGGGTCGCGACCCTCGGCGGGCCTTGCTGCGCACCCCTGCCCGTCACCCAAGCCTGTAACATTGGTAAGTACATCTTTCTTAATACCACTTATTATCAACGATACATTTCGCATGATTTAACCCTTTTCTGGGTTCATCTCCGAATGATTAACCTTTCCCGGCCATAGAATTCCAATTGAAATCGTTAACTTAACATTTGTAACTCGTATTACGACCTCAACGGTATTATGCTGTCGTATTGTAATGAATATTTGTTTTTGTCGATGAGTAAACTTTAAGGGCAGAAAGGTACAAAAGATGGAAAACGATTCTGTACTATATGTAGATATTTCCAAGTGCGCAATTAAATTTGCTAATTACCTGGTATCGTCGCTTCTGGATTTTCATCATAAATCGTTTAATACGTCACTGATACATCTAATTTTCTAATAGCATTTCGTCCATCTTATTCGTGAAAGAATGTGTGTCATTGTTACAAATTCATCGACTACAAATTAGCGTTTTGCGTTGAACTCTCCCATTGCGAAAGGGTTAATTTCGGTTTAGGGTCGCAAGCATTATTTATGCCGTTTAATTGGATTAGAGAGTAATGGGCAATAAACAGGGATGATTCTTTACGATGAGTACCCGCGGTTCGTCTTATTAGTCCTCGAGTTTGGAAGAAAAGTGGTGTAACAAAATGTTGCGAATACGTTACATATTCTGGGATTTTATTTACTGTACAAGTATTATTTATTGACCTCTTCGAGACGCATACACATTGTATTATACCTTCGGTAAAAAAATTGTCTTCTGCAATATCGATCAAAGTTTGCAACGTCCAAATTCGAGATGGCTGCGATTTTCTCTTTCGAAAGTCCATACAGAGTTTTTCGCGATGGGAATCGAGAGAAACGGTTCCTTCTCAAAAGATTCTTTTTTTTATGGCCGGTAGAAACACCGTTCCGTTCGCTTATCGTGATTGATCGTACTGTAATTTGGATGTCATAGGAACGCGCGTTTTTTATCCGCGTTGATGGATTATCCCGCGGTTCGAATCTAACGAGGATAAATTTCTTTCGGACAGGGTTGAACATTCGTCGAAATACGCGTCATTGTGCGTGACGAACGAGCGATTCGAGGAAATCGTAATCTTCGTGGATGGAAATGCACGCGGGATTATTATCCAACACCTTTTCCCCGCTATTCTTCTTGTAAAATAATACTAACCTAAAAAAGCGGAGTGTAGACTTCGAAATCTAATGTCCACTCGTATCTCCATAAAGTTTTTTCTAGTTACCGATGCGGAAATTATTTTCGAGTAGTGTACAAGAAGATGATTTATGCCAAAAACATTTAGTTAGTTGGAATCTTAATTGAAAAGCAATAAGGGATTCTTACCCTCTCATGCTATAGGTATTTACAGAAATTCATTCTTCTTGATTAAACTCTTATCTTTTATTCGTACTTTATATGGCATATTTGCTAGCAGCGTAGAGTTAGTAAATATTACAACCCTGTGTGCTAAACTCAACTATAGAAGCTGAAAGAATATCCAATATGACTTTAGCTACAAAATTATTAATTCCATATTATAGTTCACTTTTTACTGTGCAATTTTTGTTTAACAATTTTGGATCTAGCTCTCATAGTTCAGAAAATATTAAGGGTAATTTGTACTACCACTGATTCCGTAATATGTACCGAAGCAGTCTGAGTTGAAATCTCACACAAAAATACTGTAATTTTAGTCTTGTATTTAAAAATTCGAGGGGGTAGAATCAGTTCGTATCGAATTCTAGCGACGGTAAGATATTGTGTAGGTACACGTTAATGAAAACACTGTTTATAAGATGTCATCGATTAAAAATGGTAATTTCTCGATGACTGCTTAACGTATTATACTTGTACACCCCTTTATTCGTTCATTAACCTACACGTTCAGAAGAGGGTGAATTAACCATGAGGTAGAGGTCCAGTTGTGACCCACATATACGAAACGTGTATCATCTGGGTGGTATGCAGGCTTCTTTAGAACAAGGGGGTGTTCATCCCACCACTTATTTGGAGGATTAAGTAACTTCAGAGTTTCTAAACTTGCAAACTTTTCGGCTTAAAAATTTCCAAATTATAAAATTTGTAGTTTTCAAACTTTCTCTGTTTGAAGATACGTAAATTTCAAGATGTGGAATTTTTACATTTTACAATTTAACAAATTTAATAATTTCTATGATTTTTAGAATGTTCTAATTTGAACATGTGTACATTCATAAGTAAATTAGATGCTCGGAAAATTGCACATTCAGACTTTTGTTAAAGGAAAGAGTATATTTGTAAACGGAACGGCTTAAAATTTGCGGAACTAGAGGAAAAGACGTGAAAAATTATGTAGATTAAAATTTCATCGTATTCCTACACTTTCGGTATTCCATTATATGGTACATTCTTTGTTCTTTATTCTTTTAAGACCCCGGCGCAGATAGCGCGCGAACTTAAACCGCGAAAGGGTTTCAGAGAGAGCGTATTACCATATTCCAGAGGGTGGCTCGAAGAAAAATATTGACACTGAACGTATCGGATCACACTTGACTTCGTGGATTTACGTCCACCCGCAATCCTACCTATCGATTATCAATTCACCGTGACGATTGCTCGTTGTCTTGTATTAATTATTGAACCAATTAACCTTCAGACTCGACATTGTTACACTGTATTGACACAAATTTTCGTACGCTACATTTCCATTTATATCCTACAATTATCTCGAAATCTATTGTTCGTTATGACTGAAAAAAATCTGCAATAAAAAGAAATCCCAAATTAGAATACTACTTGTAAATTATTTAGGGTTGTTTCTCATATTTTTCAACATTACTTCAAACTTACATTATGAATCAATTTATGTAGTTGTTCAATATATTAGATTGTATTGTAAAGTAGGTGTTTAATCATTGGCGATATAACGTGTGGTGAATACATTGCAAATTCGATACGTGACGAATATAATGCGAACTACATGTGGCAATGTAACGCTCGGTGATTTAACGCGTGGAAAAGAACGCCTAGAAATTACAATGCTTGAAATCTAACGTGTGATCTAACGGACAGAAGTACGTGTGGTGATTTAACGCTACACCTGTGCATGACACGTGGCGATTTAATGCGTGGTGATACAACGTGTAGCTGTACCTACTTGGAGATCTAACGCGTGGCTATACGTACGCTTGGCGGTATAATGCGTGGCGATATAACGCGTGGCAATATAACGCGTAGCTAACCCTACAAACGGCGATCTAACGCGTGGCAACTCCACACGTGGTCCAGCGCATAGAGATATAAAACGTGGCACCTTAACGCGTAACTATACTCACAACAATTTTATGCGTGCCAATACGTAAGAAACATAAAGTCCCCCTCAAAAAGCAATTAATCACGTCACTGTATATTTCATCTAAGTTCACAGTCTTAACATGACCTTTGAGAGATTAAAACGTTATAAAATTGATTAAGTTATTCGTAGAAATTCTAATCGGTATAAAACGAGTGTAGGTGTATTTCATTTTGGAGCTCGTATAGGTTAAAATGACGGCGGCAAAAGGTGGCACGCGTCACACGGTTGATAGAAAAGAATTGGATTAATCGAGTCCCGTATTCGGTTTGCCCGTCCAAGGGTTCTCGTATCACGTACGCTTAATCCTGATCTGGTTTGGACGATTCCAGGAAATCTTTCTCTCCCGGCTTCGCCTTTTTCCTTTTTCCGCCAGATTCAAGCCGTGAAATCGCCCCGTGATATCTGACTTAACAAGCAGGAAGGTTGGCTGGATTATCAGGGAATGTATTTCTGACAGATGTTCTACTCTTTTACATTCGCCAGCTACTTCGTTAGTCGTTTGTCAATTAATCCTTACACCACGAAGCAGGATGCGGTTGATGGTTTCAATACCTATGTCCGCCGGTCGCTTCTCATTTTTATATCGAAAATAATTAACTCACTTTGAAGTTTTTGCGCGAGAATTGATAATGTCGTATAAAGTGTATTTGATCCTGAAGCTTGAGTCATAGATCAGCTGTTTGAATGTTTCATGTTTTTTAACTCGTGCTATGAACACGTTGCAAGTTTTTCGAAACTGTTTATCATTTAAACATTTACCAGTAATTGATTTACGTGTTCAAACTTTTACTGTGATAGAATGTTTAACATTGATTGAGATGTATTAACATGAATTATTGTGTAAAAGAGTTGATATAATTATATATTATTTGTTAAGTGGTAGACAATTTTTTAAACCAACAGCATTGTAACAGAACTGTAATTGAACAGCTTACAGATTTACAGGAGAAAGATTTGACAATTATTAAAAACACTTGTAATAGAAATACAGTTGCGACAGAGACAAATTTTTGAATACTTGAAAAAGTTGTGGAATAATGATAAGTAACAATGTGAGTATACGGTGTCATCTCGTTATTTCGTGTCCAGCTAAGGTTGTAATATTAATCGCGAACGTAACAGGGCCACATCTCGGTTTCCCGTTCGTAAAACAGAAAATTCTTCGTGGGAACCCAATTTCACCGTGGAAATTACTCGTAAGTCGATTTCGCGTTGGAACGATTTAAATCTTGAGGTAACCGCGGGGTGGTTGGCTCGGTTCGACTCGTGTTTCTCCTTTTTTCTTCTCGCCCTCCCGCGAAACGGAGGGAGATGAGATGCGCAAGGTCAGACTTGAAGGGTGGGAGAAGGGTTGCTAGGTTGACAACCCTGCCAGCAGGGTTGGAACTCCGCCCATTGGTGGAAACCGCGGAAAAAAGAGAGGAGTGAACCCTACAGGGTTTATAATGGCGAAAAAAGAAGTCAGAGGTCGAGAGAGGAGAACGATTTAGAAATAAATGGAGAAATAGAGTGCGGGAGAGAGACGGCCAAGTCGAATCGAGTAATAAAGGGCAATCTCGTCCACGAATGTTAATTAACAACGAATCGTGCTCGTCGAGTAGACTCGTCGGAATACGCGCGTATACGCTTTGATGACCATTGACAAACAATCATAAAACCATAAAGACGATCATTAAATTTAATACCGTAGTCAGGATTTTTCGAGTATAAATTTCGAGCATCAATTATCCAAGAATTGTAGATGATTAGTCTCCATGTGGTTCATTTCATTTTTTTTTAATTTGCTGTTGATGTATCAGTTTTATTTTATTCCTGTTTTGATTGTTGCAATTGTAATTTGATTATAATTGAATAATTAATAAAGCAACAAAATGTGTTGAATACCATAATTAGTATATCAATTAATACGAGATTCGAAGGTCTGAGAATTAACTTAATTAGAGTTTAATATGTCTTACTTCAAATATCTAATTTCACCGGGATAGACAACGTGTTAATAGGTAATTAAAGTTTCAACGTGTCTGACTACATATGTTCACTTTCACTGTGACAGTCACGTTAAACGGTATGGCTGAATTTTGAGCATCTTCTACTTAACCTCTCATTTACTCAATCATCACCCCTATATCTTTCTTTAATATCTCTATACAGTAGATTCCCGTTATATTGCCACCGACGGATCCGTAGGAACGGTAAAATCTTGATGATAGCTATATATTGGGTTGTATAAAAATATTTTAAACGTTTGATGGTACAATGCGATGATATACGTCGATATCCAACGCGTCAATATCCAACGTACCGATATCCAACGCGCCGATATCTAACGTATCAATACACAACGCGTCGGTAATCAACACAAGGCGATACAATACACAGATATTTCAACCAACGATGTATCGATGTTTAAAGTGACGATGCACAGCATGTCGGTATAAAACTCCTCGCTGTTAGTTGTTTCAGTAACACTTTTTTCCCTCAAATACGACAATAATGACGAAGAAGTTGCACGGTGTCTTACTTCTGCGTTCACGCCTGAGCTGCACTCTATACAGTACCCTAGTCTACACGGTAATCAAAGCGTTGTAATTAACAAAAAAGTTACTATACAATCGTTGGTTCGTTATGCACGTGCGCAGACACGACAAGTGCAACCGATTTTCCGACGACTTTGAATTTAATCGACAATGGGATACGTCCAGATGTAATCGAACACGTGTTGCTTTTGTCTTTAACCGTTTCCTAATTATAGCAGAACTATAATTATCATATTGATACTATAGTTAAGTATAATTAGTCGACGAACATCGGTTTTCCTAGTTGAACGATAGGATGACATTTTTCATCGATCGAATATGTATTATCTGTATAACATTATATTACATAATTTACTGTCAACATTAACACAGGATGAAATAATCGACGCGTTATAATATTCAACATTTTTTCCCCTCATTTGCAAAACTGACTGCGAAATAAAAATAAGGCGATCTGAAAATACGACACGATTGGACGGCCGTAGAAATTTTCCATGTTTTCCCCCGTTCGTTTCTTCGCACCATGTCGAGTTCGTGTTTGAAATTAAAACGCCTCGTCAGATCGCACCTGTGTTTCATCAACTTTTCTCGTCGCTCGACGTTTCTGCTTGGACCGATATTTTCCAAACTTGTTTTGCGACATAATTTCGCTGCGAAAACTCCGTGGATTATTAATAAATAAAATTATTAGTTATTTCGTTATGGCTGTGCGCTCATTAATGTTTAAGTCATATCAGACCGAGGGGTTTTTACAAGAAGAAGAAATGTAAAACGCGTTTCAAATGTTACGTTTGGGACCATAGTCGGTATATCCGTTGGTCGATTATGGCCACCCTTACTAGGAAGGGTTAAAATCATTCGAGATGAACAAAGTACACAACATGCTCGCATGTGAGCTGCCGTATTCACCGATGCTCTTTCTTTTCGAAGCAGGGAGACGAGGTTTGGCGATGCTCCTGTCATGTGCAGGATGCGAGAAACCAATTATGGATCAGTACCTGCTGAATGTTTTGGACCGAGCATGGCACGTCGAGTGCGTCCGCTGTTTCGATTGCAGAACCACGTTACAGGACAAGTGTTTCTCCAGAGAGGCGAAGCTCTTCTGCAGGGAGGACTTCTTCAGGTATTTGTGACAAATTTTTCCTATCTAACTGAAAACCACTTAGGCTCGAATTAAAAATATATTTAACCATCAAAACAACGATTTGCAATTACATTTAATGTAGATCTAAGGATTATATGTATAATAACGTTTATGAAAAATATCATCATGTAATGAATTATTTTCTATTAAACCCCTGATTATATTACATACAAGACACACGTGTTGAGTCATTGGTTTCAACTATTCCAACAAGTAACTTCCTCCGATAACTGTCCGATTAAGAAATAAGATCGATACGCCATGTATCATCGATGGTAGCGTTTCGTTTGTTTTCTAATAAAATAAAATCAACAAGGAAACGAGCATAATCGACGCAACGTCAATCTGTTTCCCGTTTGCATAATTAGATAAACAGTCGTGGCACAACCAGTTTCGCTCGTCAACACGTAAGGAAATCGAAAGATTTATGATCGATGAATTAGCAGACAATCGGCGCGACATTTGTTGGTCGATATCTTTGCCCTGTGTTTCTTTCTGCACGCGTCAAAGGATAGTTGTTCGAGCGACAAAAAAAGCATTTCGCGAATGGAAGGGAGGCCTTGACATTTTCCGAGACAAGCCCAGCACGATTTTACTTTCGAGCAGAGATCACCCGATTAGATCGATCATGTTGACCGAACGGTGGCGCTATCGTTATTTCAATCATCGATTTTAGGGAAATTAGCATATTTCTACCAAATTCTTAACATGCAGTACTTTCATCTTTTATTTCATCTTCATATATCAAATATCTTTTATTTCTTCTTTATATCGAATTCGTCTTTGAACATTTTATTTTCTTTGAGCAATATATTTTATTTTGTCTTTACTTCAGACAATATATCAAGTCCTTATTTGAAGCAATATATCAAAAGTCTATCGACGTGGACCCTCGGTACAACATTACAGAGGATCAGAGCTAAAAAAAACGTTCAGTCGCGAATATCTCGTTGCCCGTCAGTTCTACGGCAAAAACGGTTATTACGTAATTTATAGCTTAGTAAATTCTCTACAAAAAAGGTTTTACGAGTTTTTTGCGTAGAACTAACCATTTTCCTGCATTTATACATAACGACCTAATATCCTCGATTGTAAATTCGCACGATATTATCTCACAAATGGTTACTTCTACAAAAACGTCTTATAGAATGTTTTTTGTAGAGAATTTCCTAAGCTACAAATTTCGTAATAACGTTTCTTGTCGTAGAACCGATAGTTAACGAGATATCTGCGAGGAACTATTTCTACCTTTGATCCTCTGTGCAAGCTTCAGCAGCCACCTGAACTTCTGATGTACGAAATGTAGCTTCGCGGAAAAATTCAGTTAGCAAATGATTGTACAGATTTTGGCTGATTTCTCCTAGAGGATAATCTCGTAGAGTAATAGAAAAATGAAAATGCCTCTCTGCCAATGAGCGCGGTGCCCTTAAGCATCAGGCGTTTTAGCATAAATAACGCAAGAAACGGGACTTTAATTAATGGAGCAACTTCGTGAAAAGAAAAAAGGACGTGGAAGAAAAACGTTGCACGGTGTGCTCGTGAAGATCACAGGACCACCGGTCGCGAACGGGTACCTTCGAAGAATCTTGTAGTTCGTTCGAAACGGAAAAAAAAACGTGGATAAAACAGTAGACGGAACTAATCTCGAAACGATCGAGTACGCTTCTTGCGGGTCGAAAAGCGAAATAAAAAGCGGGATCTTTAGAGGAGTGGAAGAACGTCAGTCACGTCGTAAAGCGTTGTTGCGAACGTTGATTTACGGACTTCGTATCGAATATTTATAGTGTAGCGAAAATTGATGGTCCCAGGTCGAGTCGGAGTGGCTAGGCAGCGTGCGGTCGTTGCGAATAAATCGCGTGATAAAAAAAAAGAAGGAACGCGTGACCAGAGTTTTCAAAGTGTCCGGTGTTATCAACGACTTTAAGAACCGTCCCGGTGGATCGTTTTCGTGGAAACTTCGACCAAACTTTTCATCCCGCTGATACGATAACCCCCGATTGCGGACCTTGACATTTGCGCGGGAAAATTTGAATAAACATCGATACAATGCTTGATCTCCAATATAGAATTTTTAACATTCCGAATTATTAAAGTATAGTTTCATTCAGGTATTTTAATATTTAAAGCGACTAAAACTTTGAACAGAATGAAATGTTTCGTTGCGCGATTTTTGTGGCAGCTTGACAAAAAGAAATCGCAGCAGAAAAACTAGCTGGGAGTTAAGTTAATTAGGAGTTGAGTGACAGGGCGTTGTCGTGTCTTTAGCTGTTCTTTTTCCGTTCCTCTTTTTATTAATTAACACGTAACGAACCGAGGAATACGCAGGCATGAAATCACAGACGTAATAAATGTCGGACAGTGAGAAGTCTGGTTCGATTATTGATAGGGAATCGAGTTCAACGCGTATTGGCAAATTTGAATTAATCTGTGATGGATGAGTAGAAGCTTAGGAAATTTTTAAAATTTTCCTTAAATAAGTTTTCCTTAAATAACATCTCCAAATTAATCAACAGCTCAGTTTTAGCTAGTAGGCACATTTGACAATAATGAATGAGAAATTGGAGTTAGTAGACGCAAATAGAGAGAAAAGTAGTTAATTTCAGGGAAAAGGGTTGGCAAAGTTCACGATGGCGAATGAAATCGTTTACCTTTCCGGTTACCAGAGAGACGTTTCTGTTTCGTGACTTCTGGAAGCGATGAACGATCTCCTTTATAACTAAGGACCGTGTACAAGCAGAAAGTGGGTAGGGGAAGGCGTTTAAAAGGGGGGCCCTTTGATACTTGTACGAACGAGTGTATAACGAACGTGTTGTATACTTTACGAGCCACTTTGCATTTCATCCCGATGAAAAATTCATTAGATGTAAGACGAGCGCGAGAAGTGGCCACGCTCGAACGACGTAGAAAAGCTTTCGGGGTCAAAAATAACTCTCGCCCGTCCCGTTAATTAACATTATCCTCTTTATCACCGTTACTCGACGCGCGGACAAACTTCGATCCGCAAATTATCCGTGTTCTCGATCAGTGATGGGCCAAATGCAGAGGACACGGTGCATGCACGTGTGAATGTTGCTCCCGAACATCTTACAATTTCGAAATTTTATTTATACTTGTTAATTTAGAAATTCAACTTTGGAAATTTCCATAGTTCCACACTTACAAATTTCTAAATTCTCATATTCTTTAATTCCTGTCCCAAATTTGTAAGTTCTACTCCATTGCCCCAGAACCAATACTCAAATTTACACAGTACTAATCAAATGAAAATAAAAATGAAAGAAAAGTCGAAATAAGAGTTTGTGAGGTGGATTACGAATTATCGATCGGTGAGTATTAAAAGCGATGTTGATGAAGCGAGACGAATCGAACGAAAGTTCGATCCGTAACGAAGTGTCGAATTCATGGAAGACAGTGGATGAAAGGTGAATCGATTCCCACGACGCAACGCGACGAATCTATCGGATGTCGTTTCTCGAATCGAAGGAGTCTCGTCCCCCTTTCTTTCAGCGAATCGCTGTCGGGAATACTGTAACACCTCCGGGAGGTCCGAGGTATCGGACCGAAAAGAACGGTACGCGGTTATGGTAACCGGCTCTACGAGTCGCAGCAAGGTCCTTAAAGGTCGATAATGGGCCGTGGGGGCCCGAAAGGGACCAGGATCAAAAGGACCGATGTCCCCGTTTCAGCGCCGCCTCGACTGCCGTATCTTGCGGTCGATGGCCCGGTGTGTACCCGCCGAGAAAATTATTACCTTAAAATATGGTCCACCGGGTCGTCGAAATACGCCGATGAAAACATTAACTCCGATGCTAGGGGGATGTGGATGCCGCGTCACCAGAGTCAACGGCTCTTAGAATGCTCCGCTTAACTGTCGAGCTTGCTACCAGCCCGTCCGCGAGTTTCGAGAGATTCTCTTCTCGAGAACTTCTCCTCTTTCTCTCTCTCTTATCGAGTTGTAAATTGCCGCGGGAATATTCACCGAATTACGTGGAGAATGCAGTTACATCGTTACCCAGTCCGTTGGAATTATTAATGATGACGCTCTGTAGTAGGTGTTGTACTTCGGGTCGCCATGAAATTGCTACGGCGCTGTTTGCGAATAAATCATGCTGCGACAGCGTTGTCGCAACTGATTGTACATGACTCGTTTTATATTACTGTATATGGTTGCTGTACTTGTTTTTAAGTAGTCGGCTGCGAGTGAAATATGGAAGATTCTAGTTATATCGGGGATGGAAATTGGGCTTGGGCAAGAATTTCTGCGTTGCAACCCGTTGCGAAACAACGGAGCTGTAACGCGTTTGTGGAGCGTATGCAAATATGCTACGGCGATGCGTTGCCACATTGCGAGATAAAATGCGAGATACAACGCGTAACAAATACGAGTTGATGTACAACGCGTAACAAATACATCGAAGTGAGATACGCATGACGAGTACAACGCGTAAAAAATACAATATATGACGAGTGCAGCGCTTTGGAATACAACATGTAGCAAATACAACGCGTGATGAATACGATACGTGGGAATTCAACGCGTGGCGAATACAGCGCGTATCAGTACACGGGGATACAACATGCATCATTGTCCAGAGTATTTACGAACACACCCCAAAAGAACAGCATCATTCTCCACGGGTGATTATGGTCGCCACAGGGTTAATTGGTAGATCAAACTGTATCGAACGATCGGATCGTTAGAAAGTTGGGATTAATTAGAAACGTTATCTCATGAGTCATTTCGTCTACCGTTAGCGTTGCGTAGCCTTTCTCCGTGGTAGACGAGCAAAGTTCGAAGCCGACGGGGAAAACAGACTCGAGCCAGACGCTAGAAGCTGGCTAGACCCGGTTGGAAATCAAAGCGAAACGATCGAAGGCAATCATAGATCGCCGCGGCTTTCCTCGAGCGGGCACGAAAGGGCGCCGACGAGAGCTCCATTGTCCTTGCTTTCCACCCGCGGTGCTGGCCTCCTCGGGAGTAGACCCGTCGAAACTCGAACGTGGAAACATTATAAATGCGGCGTGACGCCCGCTACGAACCGTAGGAGAAGTTTGTTGGGCGTGACGGGGCCGGCGCGGTCGGACAGACAGAGAAACAAGGAGAAGGAGCAACAGAGAGAGACCTCGAGTTGTTTCCCTTCCAGGAAGGTTCGGCAATGCTACATATGTACATATAATCGCGATGAGTGGTTGCACGGGCTACGTTTTTGCCAACCACCGACTCTTGCGTCACACCCGAGACAGACACTCGTTTGCCTCCTTTTCGTAGGTCACACATGGTTCACTTTGCTCTGCGATTTCTTTTTACAGAAAATTAGAGTAATCCAACGCCTTAGTTAGAGGAGCAGAGTCTTAGAAATACGAGCTAATTATTTAATCTGCAAGTTTGCCAATTTATAAATCCACATATTTTTCACTGTACAACTCAAGTCTCCAACCTTAGAAGTTCTACAAACAGATTTTCAAATTCCTAACTCTCAGTTTCTTGAATTGTCAAATTTGCAAGCGGAGGTCTAATCTCGAATTAGATACCGGAAGGATTATAACCTAGAAGGAAAGGGCGTAAGCAATTTTTCTTTTGTTCTCTGTTAATTGACCCTTTGAATAGACGGAAAGTCGAAAAAAACCGACATAATCGCGTTCGTGTGAGAATTGTTTAAGGATCGTTTGCCGTCTCGTCACGCGCGTTCCTTATCCGGTGAATAACGAGTAAGAAAGCAGTACACAGCAACTCCATGAAAATTTAACGAAGAATAATAAGAAGAGGAAGAAGAAGAATTGAAGATGAAAAGGAATGGTCCAAATTCGTTTTTTGATCGCGGCTCCCGGTATTTTATGCAAACGGCGTGTCGCGGTGCCGCGCGTCTTCGAACGCGCTGTGCATTAGCATAACTGTTATGAATCGTTTCGTAAGCATGCCTTCAACCCTCTGTTGACCGTAATCGACGATATTTCACGAATTAATCGGCACTCGGCTGAAACTCGTCCCGATAACCGGCCGATCCGTTCGCGTTACGATCGTACAGCGTGATATTACAGCGAGAAATCGTGAACGTTCGGTATGAAACGTGTCGTCACCTTGACTCTTCTCGGTCGCTTCGTGGAATCAGACGAAATAGCGAATCGAACGAGCACGGAAGCGCTCGAGCTTACGCTTGCTAATTGGATTCCCGTAATTAGACTCCCGCCTTACGAGTAACATCGCGGTTGTTTATTCCCTTTATCGCCGCGTAATCCGCACGAAACGCGCATGCGCGACGGAACGGGGCGTTTGCGGTGCCCGCGTTGCTCGAATGTTTACACAGAAATAATGAATTGGACCGTAATTACGTTTTCTCTGTAATAGGTCAAGGTGTGATGGAGAGAGCATCCTCAATATTTCATCGATTTTACTCTTTATTCGCTTTTTCACAATATTGTTCTCCATCGAGGTACAAATTAACGATGTTAAAAGAAGACAATGATTTTCAATGATTAAATATAAGACAATCAATGATTTGCTCAGCGACGTACTCTCGACGTAACACGCGAATCAAAATATGGTTCAAACTCGATAAAGAATTTGGAAATTTTGTTGAAAGGAAGAAAATGCTCGGCAGTCTAGGAAAGTATGGTGGTGCAGGGTCGTCCACGGGACCCCGTGAAACCGAGAGCACGCACCACATACATAAACTGTAGGGTCCGTGGCAAATCGTAGCCGGGACCCACCCCCTTTTTTTTATCCAGACCCGGCTGTCCTATATTTCTTGCTACACGCCAGAATTCCAGGCTCTTTACGCTCTCCTCTTTAACGGGGCCCACACCCCCTTCTTCTGCCCTCTGATTGCCCCTCGGGTCCGCTTTCTCACACACGAACGAGCCACGAAAGCACCGCGTAAGCCTTTCTATTAATGATTTTTACGGCCGGCCTCCGTTTCTTTTTCTTCCACGAGGAAGGAGCCGGGCTGCTGCCCCTCGCGCGGGTCCCAAAAGAAAAAGGAATACGGAGGGAAAAAATGAAAAAGAAAAAAAGAAATCGGACGCGCGTCTTCCGAACCGCGTGTACCGGGGCGAGAAAAAAAAGAGTAACCGGCTGTACGGTGACGTATGCATTCGTGGAAGTTGACACGGGCCCGCTAATTGCTATAATTAATTAAATAATTCCTGTAATTAGACGAAAGGGATTGCACGAGCGAAGAGGAGCGAACGAGAGGAGGATAGACACGTTGAATGAGGGAGAAAGCGAAACTGGCAGCGTAATGACCGTTGGTCAAGAAATATCTACGGCTTCTGCTTCCGTGAGAAGATTGTTAGGGAACTGAGCTTAGGACTGCTAATTTGGACAGCTTGATGAATACTTTGAAAAAGTGTGCCGGTTGATTATAGGATGGTTCGCGTAAGTACGCGGTGTAATAGTTATAGATGACCGTGTCGATCGATAAACGAGAATAATACTTGTAATTTGCTGTGTTCGCTCCTTGTTACCTTTTCTGAGCATACAAAATGGCCGTGGCCCATTTTGATGTTAGTTATCATATGGGAGTTTCATTTCTTTGGGCGATCTACCGTTGCTTTACTTTCTTTATCGATGCAGGTGTTGAGAGGAAAAATAACTTTATTACGAAGGGTGAATTTTTAGTTTTGGAAATTGGTGGGAGGGTTAGTGCTGGGCAATTGAGGCTGTGGAGTTGATAGCTAGCGGCGGATACTCTTGGGCATTTAGAAATGTATCTATAAGTTTATAAATTCGTAAATTAATTCTTACATCTCTACATTTACAAGCTACAAATTTCCAACTTCCTGAACAAATCCTCAAATGTTCAAACTCTAGCCTACAATCTCATAACCGAACATTCCAGCAGATCCCTAAATAAATCAGGGAAACTGGCTCGTGTTTCTGAGGTATCGGTGCGATTGGTTACCGTTCGTTTGCGCCCGTCAACGGGTATAGTTTTCTTCAGGATTCGATTCGCGTCGAATAAGAATCGGCGATATTAGAGCAATGTGGGTCGCCGGTCACGTTGGACGCGAGTTTCCGTCGGGAAACGCGATAGCAATAAAATGGTAGCAGCTGGCGAGGGTCGCGAATCGGGTCAACCGATACCTGTGTATTATACACGTACACGTACGTATAGGTGGAAAAGCGACAGGAAAATTCCGCGACAGACATCCACAGGGAATTTGAATGCAACGCTCTCTCGTCGGAAGTGCGAGAGGAGTAGGCATCGATTGAGATATATTTACTTTCGAAAGGCGGCAGCCCTAAGGGATTGCGGTAATTGCTATAATTAATCGCGTGATTCCTGTAATTAAAGCAATCGGAATTACTAGCCGGGAAGTATGCGGCTCCGATGCTTCCGTAATAATATGGCCGCGAGAGGATCGGACAGACGAATCGTTTCGCTCAGATTTATTAACTCGAACTCTGCAACACCTGGCGAGATACTTTGTAACGTCCTTGCATACTGCATAAATATTTCTTTTATTGCATCTGCTACTTGCCGAATTTAATGCATATTTATTTCTAACCAGTTCACTTCTCTTTTTTATCTTAAGATCTTGTTCTGCGATACCCGATCAAATCGACTGTATCGTGGCTGAAACTGGTTGAATTATTAAGCGTTCTGTGTAATAAATAATATATTTTTTATTGAATTCGGTATGTTTTTGCAATGAAATCAACTTTGTATTTTATTTCAAGCGGATACAATGTTGCTCGGCACCAATACTTGAGTTAGATGGCGTCGTGGTTTTAGATTGATTGATTTTTTAGGTTAACTTTTACGGTCGATCATTTTCTGCATTTTAATCCTTGCAAATTTACATATTTTTTATGCTAGTAAACGTGTACTAGAAAATTAAGATTGATCAGTTCTGTATAAAGTAATTAACAAACAAAAAGTAAATGGTAGATGTTAAAAATATTTCGTAGTTGATGTACATATTCGAAAAAAGAAAAATTGAACGAATGGTACACTTACTGGTACATATTTTATTTCCTCTGCTTGATCATTCGCGTCTCGAACGAGCCAAGATAGAAAATAATAAACGACTAATATGAAATTAACAAGTAGGACGTAGTAAACCGCGAGGAAAAAGAAGGAAAAATATTGAACAGGCTTGTAACCACCAGTCGCCTTTACGGCACCGAAGGGTTTTAACTTTTTATGCCCTATCGGTACGTTAAAGTCCTATCTGTTTAAAAGCGTCATATTTCTTTTATCGACGTTCGCGAGTCGCGCGGCTTAATGACAGGACTTGTAAGTTCCCTGCTCAATAAATGTCGTCGTCCTGTAACATTGACTTTCCTTTTCGTTTCGTTCGAGAGGCATCGACTCGTCCACCAATTTATGACTGAAAATAAGAAAAAAATGAAAGAAACGAGCGAGTATTAATGACAGAAAAGTGAATTTTACGGGTCGCGATTCACGTTCTCTCCGCAATGTATAGTTATGCAATGCTCCACCTGGAAGTTTATTGAACTCGCTGGACATCTGGTATATTTACGTCTTCACCGTTTTCTCCTTATCCGTAAAATATAATTCTCGTGTTCAAGTGGAGTGTGAAGGGGAACGGTGGGAATTATGGCGAACTTGGTGCTTCGAATAAAATTCTTCGTGTTCTTCAAATTTCACAGATTTCTCACATTCTCCAAACAAATTCCTGTGGTTCTTCAATTTCCACGTTCAAAATCTCTCAAACCTTCATACCTCCACTTCCTAAATTCTCCAAATGTTCCAAACCCTCAACTTCGCAGACTCCAAATTCTTCAAGTCCTAGATTTCCCAAATCCTACAAATTCCCAAACACCCCAAGTGTCTTCGCTAATACCCGAAGTAGTAAAATGAAAGTAAAAATTAGATATGCGAGATTGAGGGTGTACGGTTGTTACAGGCGATACGGAACGAAATGCAGCGGTTGCCTCCAAGGGATAAGCCCTCAGGACCTCGTGAGGAAGGCAAGGGACAAGGTTTTCCACTTGAATTGCTTCACCTGCCTGGTATGTCGGAAGCAGATGAGCACCGGAGAGGAGCTCTACGTCCTGGACGACAACAAGTTCGTCTGCAAGCAGGACTACCTGTCGGGCAAGCCGTTGCCGGACACGCATCACGTGCACGGTCATCATGGTGAGTTACAAGTGTCATTGTACCTCGTTATCCACCGCTAACAGATATAACAATCGCCTTGTCCGTTTCATTTCATTCGTTCGTTCGTTTGAATCGGATTTGCAGAGCTCGTGGGACGATATTGATCGATTCTCTTCCATGCCGGAATTTAAAACCTTCGTAATTTTATAGTTCCTCGACAGAAATGGACTGTTGTTCGCGGTCTGCTTGATAGAAACCTGTACTTGGTGCGGGATCCGTTTGGAGAGTCGATCTGGTTGGGACTTTTATATGAATAGGGATTATTTTGTACACGTGTTATGTTGTGGAGTTTGAAATTTGGAAAATTTCTGAATTCGTACGTTCACAAATTCATAAGCTTTCAAACACCTACATAATAGGGACCCAGAAATTCGCAAATTCCTACATCCACAAATTCCAACATGGGCAAATTCATAAATTATCAAATTCTTTGAAAATTCGTTTACAAATTTTCAAATTAGTCTATCTCAAAATTGTGTAATTATCAGGCGCAACGCGAGGGTACAATAAAAACGATGGCGGAAGGTACGATAGAGGGCAGAATTACAAAATTTCGTTGTAAAATTGCGTCCATCAACGTCACACGCGGCCGTACAAAGCAGCGAATATCCGCTATAGTAAATAGAACATAATTTATCAACGGGACGAGTAAATTTGTCGATGTTCCGTACGAAATTAGCAATTAAACGTGATTACGGTTATTCGCTTCTGGAAGCGTGTATCGCGGGATGCGTACGCGTTCATTACGATTTTTCGAAAAATCGTCATTTCCCGCGACCGCCGAGCGTTTCGCATCGTAATTTCGCGTATTCACCGACAAAAGACTCTAAAAGTTATCGATAAACGTTGCTGATTAATCGACGCGCGGGCCGCGTAATTGCTGCGCTTTTCACGTGCGCCGCAGACGATCACCGCGAATTCGACAACTGACAAATGGCCGCTCGGTGATAGAGATTAATGTCGGAAACGCGTTGGAACATCCAGACGTCATGATGTTTGATCATCGAAACAGGTAATCGTCGTCCCCTTATGCGCACTTTTTTCTCTCTCTTTCAAACAGATCGATAACCGTGTTGCTTCGTAAACCTATTCGGCCCTCGAATCAACTTAATTACCTCAACCTTTTCTAATTGTGACATCAACCAATATCGATGAAACTTTGTAGGTTTATGGAGCGATATAATGGCCTATCTTTTTGTATAGTCACCCTCTGTGGGGGTTGAACTCGAACACTTGCAGTTTTCTCTTTGTGAAACACCTGCTTTTTAATTTACCTTATATCGTTCGTATGTTCGCATCAGAAGCATTAGTAGTAGCAAAGTTTTTAGCAAGAGATATTATAAGAGTGTAATCTACGATTGTAGAAATATTTAATGAGGCCATGAAAATTCTTGATACCTTTATCTGATCTTTAGTTACGGTGTTTGTCTTAAACGGACAATCGTGTTACGAGTCTCTCATTTAGACACACGAAGATCCCTATCATCAACCCTCTACTTTTGATACCGACTCAAAGTTAAATACATCGTAATATTATCATTGATATATCTTCTCAAAACCTGACACTCATAATCGTAGTTCACAACGGTCGTAGAGCAAATCGATTTCAAGGGATGGAAATAAACTTTGGATGCGTCAGTATGATTTTAAATGATGGAAAGCGTCGAATAATAATCGTCGGTGAACGCGTCGTGACGTCGAAGCGATTACGACGGTCTGACGCGCGCGAAACCATCGTCTGGAAGAAGAGGGCACCGTGTGCCCCAAGAAGAAAACGAAAACGAGTTGCCGGACGTTTTGCGGTTTCGACGTCGTCGGCATCGAAGCGACAAAAGGTTTGCCCCTGCCTAACGACCTTTCGGTTTTCGTTTCACGGCTTACACATCAGCGTGGCCCTCGTGAAACCGAGCTGTTGCCCTCGCTCTCTCTATCTCTCGTTCTCTCCCTTTTCTCTCTTTATGCCGTCTCTCTGTTTCTCGTTCGGCTGGTGGCTGACGGTCGGTTACATGCACGCTGTTTTCACAGCTTGCCGTTCAGCCGGGGTGAAACCCCCGTGAAAAACCCACCCCCAGACCCTCTCTTTTTTTTTTTAGAGCGATCCTGACTCCGTGAAATCTCGGGCGTCGAACGCGTCGGACCGTGATCTCCCTCTCTTTTGCCTCCTATGGCCACCTAACCCCTGTTTCGAGAAAAAAAATGAAAAATCTCGATCGTTTTGATGGGCGTTTATTTTCCTTTGGAACGCGTCTGAATTTAGACGGGTTTGAACCTTGGGAATGATCATAGTGATTCGAATTTGGGAACTTAGAAATTTGAGATCAAAGGGATTTAGGCATTTGGAAGATTGGGAACTTAGGAATTTGAAATCTAGAGGATCTGGAAATATCCAGTACTAACAATGTAGGAATTTGAAAACTGTTAATATCTAATTTTGTAGATGAACGTCAGTAGCACTGCAAATCGTGAGAATCCGAAAGGTTTCTGAAATAGTAACGAATCTGGCATAAATTTGAAAAAGCATTGAATCTCTTCCAAAGTCCACTATTAAATAACCAACAGAAATCATTGAATAGAAAAGTGACTGTTACTCTTTTCAAAATCAATGATTCGACGACTGAAATGATTAAAACATACGATTCGAATCGTTCACGAGCAGAATCGTCCAACCTGTCGACAGGAGGAGACTCGTTGATGGGTTCAGGATCGGAAGACGAGGACGAAGACGGTAGTGGTCACCATCATCATACCGGTGTCGGAGGTGCTCACCTGGGACCCCATAATCTGGGTCCAGGTGGTCCTGGTGATCAAACGGTCGGCCACTCTGGAGATCTACCTCTTGGAAGTGATTCTTGTAAGCAGGAAGACTCCGAGGATCAAGGTAAGTTCCTATTCCATTTTCTTTATCACTTTCCTCAAACGTACCCTCGCAATTTATTCGTTCTTGTTAAAAAAATACATCTTCTAGCTCTCAGTTAACTATCCATAATTCGAGCACCGTCGTAAAATTATGACTTAACATAAATCCTTTCAGTTAGAAGCTTCATTTTCAATAAATCTATCGAACATTTTATACAACAGATGATTTTCACTAGAATAACTGATAGATGTCCATAGGATATTTGTCACCTAAATCGGCCACCAAACTAACAAGCTCACAGAAAGAGTACAAACAGATACTCTTCGATTTTGATGTACTTTTGCAAGACCACAGTTCAGACGATCCTTCATCTACGTTCAAAAGGGCAAATCGCAATACTTGTGGAATTAGTAATAAATTCGATTTGCAGAAGACAATTGACCGAGACGGACAAACGACTTAATCGCAAGCAATCTTGTCCTTTCGTGAAACCCTTGAGGGTAGGAAATTCGGTGGCTTGACCTGGTGCCGTCACTGCGAATTACTAAACGCGTCAGGTCTTCCCAGTCTATTATTCGCTTCTGCTCTTTTATCGTGTACACGGTAACAATCACCCCTCGATTTTACCTCTCTCGAGGCACGCTATATACCCGGTACAACCATCTTCCGTGGCACGGCGACAGGGAGAAGGGGTGTTTGGGGTGCCTTTCGCGAAGGGTGGCCCCCGTAGTGCGGTGTGACACTGTCCAAACATTTTCTTTGTCCCGTGGTTAAGACCTCCCCGGGTATATATAGATTATCGTGAAGAGTTGGCCTTCTATTCTGTCTATACGTGTGCCTGTCTACCCGCGTTATTCATTGTACGTGTGCACACGCACACGCACACGTTATGGAGTATAGCTTTCAAGCGTAGAGCAGCCACGATAATCCGATGGGGGTTTTGCATCGCTTCCGCGGGATTGGCTACGATTGTTGTTACCCCGATCCAACCGATCAAGATTCCGAGATATGTGCATTATTGAAAGCTTTGTTACTAAGAACGCGGCTGTCGAAAAAGATTATTGTTTATGGAGGTGCTAGCCAAATCGTAGCTGAATAGATTATAATTTCATCCCCCAACGTGGGTAATCGTGGTTTAATTTTGTACAAAATTTTGTGAATTAGTAGTGGGCAGAACAAATGCTCACAGAGTACCCCACTAGGGTACATACTCCAGTGAGTCGATGGTGACAAATATTCAAATTGAGAAATCTACCTATGAGTAAATGTTGCTAGGTTTCCATAAGTCTCCTCAAACTTCCTCCAGTCCTCTATTTGAACTCTCTAAATTTCTGTGAGCCCTCTAAACTGTTCCTACTCCCAATTCAAACTTATCGTAGCTACATCCCAAAGATAGACGGCGTGAGGTTCAGCTGTAGTCTGTAACGCGATGCGATCGCACTTGTTTCTCACGAAACAAGTGTTTGCCCGAGTCGAACGTCGATAATCGATTATTAAACGGGTTTTGTTTGGTCTGGTCGAAGGTTCCCTGGATGGAGATCCCGAGACGAGGGATAGCCAAACGGAGAACAAAAGTCCGGACGGTGGTGCGGGCGGTGGTAGCGGCGATGGGGGCGCCGGCTCAAAGAGGCGAGGTCCAAGAACGACCATAAAGGCGAAACAGTTGGAGATTCTCAAGTCCGCATTTTCGTCGACTCCGAAGCCCACCAGGCACATCAGGGAACAGTTAGCGAAAGAGACTGGATTACCCATGAGAGTGATACAGGTTCATACCTTCAGCCTTTTTTTACTTTATACTTCATTGCCTCTATGATACATTTCATACATTTGACATATTTCACATGTTTGATACATTTGATACATTCCATAAATTTGACACATTTAAAGCAATCAGTGCAATCATTGCATTTAGTGCGTTTGGTAAATTTGATGAACTTGGTGCATTTAGTACATTTGATACATGTCGTACGTTTAAAGCAGTTGATGCATTTAGTGCATTTGATGTACGTAGCGTAGTTAGTTCATTCATTGCATTTAGTGCATTCGGTATATTTGATGCAGTTCATGCATTTAGTGCACTCGATGCATTTGTATCATTTGATGCGCTTTATGTCTTTGATTCACTTGATTCGTTTCATGTCCTTATTGCACTCGATACATTTTATGCATTCGCTGTTTGATAAATGAAACGATATTAAAGAATACAGTCACGAAATCGTTAAAACAAAATGGCTGGAACAGCATTTTCTAAAATCAATAAATTCAATAAAAAAGCAGTCGGTCGAATCGTCTGGTTGCAGGTCTGGTTTCAAAATAAAAGGAGCAAGGAGCGTAGGTTAAAGCAACTGACGTCGATGGGCAGGAGCCCGTTCTTCGGAGGCTCCAGAAAAATGAGGGGTTTCCCATTGAACCTGAATCCCGGTGCTTTGGGCGGCGAAGACGGACCACCGCCTGGTTTTCCATATTTCAGCGCGGAAAAATTCGATTTTGGTTACGGCGGACCCATGGCGTTTCACCATGAATTCTTCGGTGCTCATCAACCTCCTCATCCTCATGGACCGCCCTTCAGCGGACCGGGTAATCCTGGTAAGTGTCTCATTCAACATTTTTTAATACATTCTGCAAGAGTATAAATACAAAGAGTACACGTACCTCTGATCTTAGTACGATATTAAAAATTCATAAAGATCAAAACATAAAATTGTTCGGAGACGAGTATAAGTTCAAACGGAGTACCTATATGATTTTGCAAGTACTGCGAGTTTTGTAGAATTTGTAAGTTCATGAAACAAAATGTATTCGAATAGTTTTCCGTGAAACGAGTAGATATTATGTCTCGTAACCGGTAGACATTTCGCAACCGGCGTCCTCGAAATCGGCACCAGCCGTGTCTCGAAATTCTATAGCGCCTATAATAAACATCGTAGCGGGTAGGTAGGTCGCGATAATTATGACAGCCGGGTTCGGAGATAGCTGGTCGGATACGATCCTCTCTGAATAGTACGTAATCTGTTTCTGACAGGTTTGGACCCGGCGAGTTTAGCGGGTATGGCAGCCGCAGTGGCGGTGACAGGGGAATATCCACCTCCGGGTGCGGGAGGTGGCCCTCCGGAATTTCTCACGGGCCCTCCTGGACAGGGGCCCCCTGCACCTCCTGGCGGTAGTCCTGAGTTCCTAGCACCTTCAGGTACGACCAGGTCCTTTTGAGAAAGGTTGGACTAGTCAATCGCTCTTACTATTATAAGCAATATTTCGTTTTCTGTAATATATTGTAACATATAGGGTGTTGGAAATTATGTCCTTCTATAAAGGTTCGTTTACGTTTGTGGATGTTGAACGTGCGCGCGAGATTTACGGTGGCGCTTACGCTAATAAATATTTCGTACGACAGTATGATAAAAATTATGAGGAGACACGCGTGAGTTATAACGCAAGCGCTATAACGCATGGCGATATAAAACGTGGTGATTTAATATGTAGAATTTTTAAAGCATCGTGAATTTGGAGATTGCTTCTAACTGCACCATAATCGAAAATACGAAATGTTCAATAATGGAAATAAGAATCCCCTGAATCTGGAGGTCTATGCCAAACGTCATCCACGTATTAAGTTCTTAAGGGGTTAAACACGCTACATGTCAGACACGTTCAATGTCCCCAAATCTAAATCCGCCTAATCGCTATATGAACATATTATGTTCATATATGTTCTCAGAGCATCGGCATCCTGTATCAATAATCCATCACCTGATCAGAATTATTCTAATACCCTGTTACAATTCGAAATAAAGACTCCCGTATGAGGGTGTCTATTATCATCTTGTTGATCCCACGTTTTGTGGGATCTTTTTACGGCGATTTCGGTTAAAGTGGAATGGACGGGTTTGATATTTCTCAGGTGGAGCACAGGGTAATCCCAGTGCCGGTGGAAATGGTGGTGGTCCAGGTGGCGGTGGCGGCGGGGGTGGGTTCCTGGAGCCGCACCAGATGCAGAGCGAAGGTCTGGCCTGGTAGTACGAGTTTTAATTATCGTTCGTTTTCGTATTTCGTTGCTTTCCATCGGAACACAAAGCGAGCCAAGTCGATAGTTCCGAGAAAAATCGATCGCTCGCACCCGATGGTAAAGCCGTTCGACTTTGTTACGGTTCGAGACTTCTGTCCACGGCCAAAGGAAGGGCATGGCTCTTCGCGAAGTCGACATTTTTTAAATCTTGTAAGTTTTCGTTTCTGTAAGATAAAACGATCGATCGTTTAACTATCGTTTCTTTACTTTTTTTCACGGTTATCATTGTCCATTATTAACATTATTCTTTATTATTAATTATTATGCCCGTCGGTTAACATCGAAGTTACTATTTTATTATTATTTTTATTATTATTATTATTATTATTATTATTACGAATTATTGAATATTATTATTAATATTATTGTGTATAAAATTTCGAATGTCCTATCGTGTAATATTATACCCTCCCTGTTGATTAATTTTCGACGTTACTTTAAGGAACATCCTGTAGATATCTGCTGTTCTATACAACCGAGACACCTACACAATTGCACGTTGTTTGTACGGTTTTCTACGCTACTGTTCAACAGTTTGGAGCATTTTATGATTTTAAAACAATGTCTCCCTTGACGGAGTCCGTCTTCAGCAGTTTAAAAGATACTTTACTATCGAAAATTTATTTCTTCGATCAAAATTTTTCATGAACACTTGTACGAATAGTATACACATGTTTGAACATGTGTACATCTTAGAAACAAATATGGCTACCGTCCAATACGATGGTACTTTTGACCACCATATCCTCCAGGAAAAATAATATACTTTTGTCGTACAGAAATAAATTTTCAAAAATGTATCTTTTCGACTCGGGTGTTCTATCAGGTAACCCTCTTAAGAACTTGAATATTTATATGAAGTCATAAGTGCAATATTTTTAACGAGACAAGTATGCATACTTTTGTTAATCTAATAAACGATTACTCCAAATTTTCGAACGGGAGTGCGTGTACGTGCAACGTGAACCCAACACAAGAAACACCGCGAAACAGTTACTCGAATACAGGTGACACAGAGGAACACATGCGTAATTACACTTAACAACGTTGTACTAATTATCATTAAAGTATAAATATAAATAGGAATGTGTAACCTGTAACTGTTAAGGCGGCGATCGATGTAAATAAACTGTCTTTCTTTATCTTTTTTCCGTTGCGAAGAGAGCGCGCGATTTAAACGTTCGTTGGTTGGATTCTACATCACCGAATCGTGTTTGTAATTGTAACTGCATTGCAATCGTCACAAGAGAGAAGGAGACACGCCGCCGCGATGCATAATGATTATAAATATTATTATAATAAACCACCTCGTATTTCCGTATACGTACAGTTGTGTCGCAATTTATTACCACCCCTTTTGTTCTTTCGTTCCCTTTTATCGCGTTCTTGAGGTTATCGAAGGAAACGTTATTGGATTCGAGTTTCATCGCAAGGGTAAGTACTTTCAATTTTATGCAAGTAGGTAGTTGCATGAATATTATAATAAAATGTTTTAAATACAGATAAGTATGTTCTTACAAAATATCATACACTTAGAATCGAATCGGTTTTCATCCCTAAAATCTGGGTTTCTTTCATTCCCAACGGGCCAAGCACCTGAGACCAGCTCGAGACCATCGAATCCTTTTGCCCTCTAAATCGCGGTCCGCAAACGCATCTGCGCCTGGGGGGTTCTTCTGGTGCCCTAACATCGTTATCCGGTGCAATGTCGTTTTCTAGTAGGAAAGGGACGGTAGATTCGTTTTCCTGGACATCTGGTGAATTCGATTTTGATGTGTTTCTGCCCTCCAGGGGTCGGTACGGTTCTTCGGGGCGCCGTTTCTGTATCCCATGACAGTCCCGCTGGGGACAGAAACGATGCTTGCTACATCCCCGTGTGTTTCCACGTACAAACGTGTGTACACGTCGTCGACCCCCCACGACCTCTACTCCTACGAGTGTGTCTCTTAAGTACGTGTACAGAGAGATCGTGGCACGCTGTCACAGTTTACCGTGCTCCTCTCCCCAGGTAGTTGTCTATTTTTCAGTGGCGTGAAAACGTGCCTTGCGACGCGGGCTACCGGTGGCTTTTAAATATTAAACTCGCCGTTTGCGGTCCCCGGCTGCTTTTTGGAACATCTCAAGCCTCGAATTCTTCTTGTATATTGTTCTGAGAGAAGCGTTAAAAATTTATTAATTTGAACCATGGTATAGAATTTGAGAATGAAGAAAATGAACCACAAAATTTGAAAAAGTCGAGAATCTTATATAGGGAAATTTGGGAATGTGATTCGATGATCTATAAATTTGCGAAGTAACACAAGAGGGACATTGTTGAGTGGATGGCGGAATGAAGCGAGCTCGTGGACGGTGTGTACATTGTAACAACGATTTCGCAGGACGAAGGGCGTCAGTGTAGCGTGTAATGCGTGTCCTGACGGATCTCTGGTAGAAGATCCATCGGGAGATTCGACAGATGCGTGTCCGCCTCCGCGCCCCCAGGATCTACCACGAGGGTCTCGCGGGACTCGTGCAGAGACAAACCGTCCCAGCGGGTCGGTATTCACCCTATCAGTTTTCTAACCCTCCGTTGACGTAAAGAACAGTATTTCAGTCGAAATTCTTGCACAACCTTCGATTAAGTATATCACTAATAATTCGTTCATCTACAAGGAACAATAACGTCAGATGCACATTGTCA
This sequence comes from Megachile ligniseca, assembly GCA_945859555.1. Lineage (NCBI taxonomy): Eukaryota > Metazoa > Arthropoda > Insecta > Hymenoptera > Megachilidae > Megachile > Megachile ligniseca. The sequence goes on from OX243786.1 coordinate 10,051,380, forward strand.
ATTTCATTGATAATCGATCAAATCGTTCGACCGGTATGGACCATACAATGTAGAGTCGAATTTTTATCGTAAAATGATACGGGGTGAGATAGAGTAGAGGGAGACCTAAGACGTAGGGGTTGTTACGTGTCACAGTCGAAAGCGTTTCGAATACTCACGTGCCCGAACACGTGTCGGGACACAAACCCCTGTCCCGCATACCCTCCGTGTCTTTCTTCTATCATTATATAAGGAGACATTACAAAATCACACCCTGCTTACGCACGTTACAACCCTAACTCGTCACTGCCTCGAATTAACCGAAGCTACCAATTAACCCGTAGCCCCTGCTGTTTGATCGCTGCTAGTTTCTCGCGAAATTGCTTTCGGTTAGAAATCTAAGTGCCAAAATTACTGTCTTCAAATTTAGGATTTATGCTTTTAAATTTCTAAACACCAAATCCACACTTGCAAAATTTGAACATTTTCAAATTCCCATCCAAGTCCTTGATTTCTCAAATTCTTAAATCTCCAAATTGCTAAACTTCTAAATCTCTAAATTCCTTAAAGAGCAACAGTCCACAAATTCCAAAAGTTTGGAAATGGTAGAAATTGTAGAGAAGCCTAGAGTGTAAGAAGTTGCACTCGTTGTTGAGCGTAGTATAATTGAATTGTTCGTTTTCTTCCGTAAACATGGCGGAGTTGGTTGATTGTTTCACGTCCGTTTCGATTGTTCCGCGAAGCGAGTGTTCGTGGAAGCGTACGAATTTCGAGTAGGAATATCGAGACGACACAATGGAAACGTCTAAGGGACGTTGTCACCGATCGTGAACGACACGCTCGGGATGAAACGTGTCTTTTCGTGGCGCGTAGAGCGACTTATTTTCGTCTGGCTTCAACCGGACAGACACGACAGAAGTGTCCAGAACGACCTCCTGGTGTTCAGGCTGGCTTAGGCTAATCCGAAATCCGGATTACTCGTGCCTCAGCTGGTCCAGTCTTACGGGTACTGGTCGTGTAACACCGATAGGTCGTGTTTCTTTCTTTACCGTGCTCTCGTTTCTTTTTATCCCCGGATCTCGATTAGCTGGAGATCTGGCCATTCGAATTTCGTTTGTCAGAGGAAAAAAGCGTCGGTTCCATACGTTTCCGAATTTATATCCGTTAAGAACACGATATGCATAAAATATACTTATGATAATTGTTACGGATTGTACGAGGTGATCCGCTGAATCACGTGCACACACGCACTCCTGCCTATAAGCGTGTCCGTTCCGAACGGAAGTTCTTATGGCGTGTTCTTATTACCGAGCCACTCGACGACGTACGTATGTAAATAACGACGTCGTCGTCGTGCGTGGATCGCTTTATTTCGCGTGTTAAGTATACATACGTTATTCCATGAGTACAGCATTAAATGATAAGGGCGAACCGTATTGCGGATCTCGAACGTGACGATGAATTTTCAAACTTTCCGTAACGGACGCGTCAAGTACATTTCGCAAGATCTTCGATGTCGCAATTCACTATTGGACGGTTTTGGGAATTTGGAAATTTCCACTTTCATCGCTTTGGAATTTTTACACTTTAGAACTAAGGAGTCATTTAGAATTTTGGGATATGGGGACTTTGAAACTTTAGGCCTTTGGGACGATTGAAATTCTGGGACCTAAAGAACTTTGGTTTCCCAAAGCGATCAGAACCTTTTTAATCCGTGAACGTGAAGCATGTTTTTGATATTCGACAGGAAAGAAAGCGAGAAGAATCCGGTTCGTTCTTATGTTTTTTCCCAACGCGTTGTCGCGCGTGCATATCTACCCTCTCGACCTGCTTTATCGTTACTTCCACCCCGTCCCGGCAACGAGATAAGTATTTGCTATTTAAAATACCAGTCCTCGTCGCGCGGGCCCCAAGATAAACTGTTCATGCATCGTCGAGGGGTTAGGAGCCGTGAAAGAGAAAGAGGGGTTGATTATAAACCGAAGGCAGTCAGAGCGGGGTGGTGGAGTGTGCAGCAACAGCAACAGCAGCCACGGCGGTCCACCGTCAGCCTGGTTTATGGGGGGTTGTACCGGGTATTGTTGTATAAATAGGTTTGGCGAGTTAGGGGTTGCTACCCCCGAGGGAACTGCACATGTCCGCATCGATTATACCACCCCTTCCTGACCCCCTCTGTGTCTTCCGTCTCGTTTCGTCGCACGGTTTCTCTCGCTCCTTACGGCTCTCTTCTCGATTCTCTGCCATCGGTGGGTGGTTACACCCCCCTCCGCACCCTACAATGTGTCTCCATCTCTCTTTCGATCTGGTTGTCTTCGTTACTCGGCCACCCTCTTATGCCCGTCGAAAGCCTTTCTCCCCGCGGAGCCCACGGGGCACACAGCTCGGTTATTTTCAAGCCATTTGCTTTGTAAACGCACGCAATCTCGACCGGCCACCCCTCTCTAGATCTCTACCCTAGACCTTCACCCCCTACGTTCGCTACCGTCGGAACCTCGATACCAGAATTACCTGGCTAATAACAGGTCGCAATTATGTAACATCGCGAACAGGTGGCAGATTTTTGACAGACTTCGAAGTTGCTACGCTCTTCTAGGGAAAATTGCAGCTTGGGGAAAAGGGGTCATTTTCGTTTTCAATGTAAAGTAGATTTGTAATAATTCCAAAGTTAAAAAATTTGGAAACATAACTTTATAATTTTCTCCACATTCCTCCACTTTTTTAATCTCCTAAAATCGATGACAAGCGTAAATCCACCCCTAACTTTTATCCCGAACCTCTTCTATTATTATCCTTATGAATGAACCAAAAAGTGACAAGTAGTTCCTTCGAGTTGCAAGGTCAATTCGACCATCAAGCTCCCCAAACTACCCTGTCAGGAATTATTTATTCGGGGCAGCAGTTGTACGCGATCCTGTTTACATATCGCTCTCTTTAATAATGCATTCCCGTTTAAACCGTACGGGAGCAGTCACGGTTCTCCAGCTCCTTTTTTCCATCGGTCGGACGCATTCATAAAATATCTCCGTTCATATTTCTTTCTTAAGTCCTGCGTGGCAGGCACCGTCTCGATTCGTGGGCTGGTGTGGCCCACCAGTTAGGGGTGCGGGCCTCCAATCCAAAAGACGAAAGGGTCGGAGTCGAATACCGCGGGGTGAGGCTGTAAAACGAATCTTAATATCGCTAGGGTGAAAGCATCGAAAATAACCAGCTTGCACACCTCGATACCTAGCTACAAGTGGCGGTGACCACCCCACTTGACTTCACCATTAACCCTTAGAACTTGCATCTAAGGTCTGGGTATTTATCACATTTGAAGATTTGATTATTGAAATTTTTAATTGAAGAATAAGGCAACTTCCCAGTCTTCAATTATTCGATATAATTATGCATAGACCCTTTTGATCAAAACAGACTACAATAGATTAAAAAAGGGCGAAGATGGAGAAGATATAGAGAGTAATGCAACGTTAACTAATTTTCTGTAATCACCACGTATAACATGAAAGACCCATGTCCGAATTTCAGGAGGAAGAATACGGGGATGAAAGGTATCCGAGACTTTAGAGGGTCAAACTAGAATTTATATTTCGACTCGGGAAGTTCTAGCGGCGCAATCAGCACCACCCTCTCTGTTCCACCCCATGGACACGAGAATCCTCTGGCACCTGGCGCATGACAGAGTACACTCCAGTGAAATCACACTCCGCTTCCACACCCCATCCCCCATACCCCATGTTCCCTCCCTCGCTGATGATGTTACGGCACGTTTGACCTCGTGTTTTTATTAACAACAGGTACTATTACGGTCGATCGACGATGACGACGCGATTCTACGAGCAGACCCGATGCCTTTAGGGCTTTCGATAGGTAGTCGAAAATCACCGACCGACCCTCCGAAGGTGATTTCAGTTTGCTACATGTAAACGATTTTCTCTGTAGACTCGGTAGCCTCCCGCTTTTATTTTTCTACTTGCCTTTGTCCTTTTTGCGGCTTTGCTGATTTCTTGATTACTGGTACAACGTTCGTGATTAACGTTTTTTAGTAACCTATGGGTTTGATGTATAGGAGGTAATCCTCATAAAAATTTGGGAAATTAAAAATTCGCAAACTTCTAGGTAACAAAATTTCGCAAATCCCCAATTCCTTAACTGCAAATTCTCAAAAATCAAACTTCTACAATTTCCAAACTCTCAAAACCCCAAAATATAAAAAATTCATATAATACCAGTTGTGAAACATTGAAACCACCATACCTCTAGTCGACCCGTCCCAGACACAAAAACAAGTCGCACCCTATCCTCCGTTTCCCGTTTTTAATTTTACCGTGGATACAATGGATATTTCGTTTCGGACCAGTTCGTTTAACTTTGATGTCAAATAATTTGATATCGCGTCGCGCGATTTCAATGTTGGTCGTCCATTTATTTGCACGGTTCCGCGTAAATATTATACGCGTTGATATTTGTATTCGTCGGAGAATTGTTGAGCGGGTGCGCGCGATATTTTACGTTCACGATTGAAATCGAGCAAGACTTCACCGCGGTATAATATCGCGTATGATCGTCTTAGATTGCCGTTTGCGGCTGCATTTTCTCTCTGTTGGTTGATTTTCCCTGTCGCTTCTGTTCCGTCGATTCGTAATTCCAGGATGCTACGCCACGGGGTTGACTCCGCGTCGCAGGATAATTGCGTTTCGTGTTCTCCTAATTGTGTTAGCGGGTCTTATAGGGGGATTAACATAGTTTGCCAGAGTTTCGTACACAGTTTTACCGTCGCCACTGGAAAAATATTCCATCAACGACTGCTGGAATTCCCAAAGGATATTGTAAATCTAGTTTGAATATGATCTTGGAGCTGCAAACTTCTCGAAATTTCAATTCCGTGTTTCTACAGATGCTAACAAAACTCTGAGATGTTCTAAAGAATTCCTGAAATTTTAGCAAGAGATCAGATCGATTTCAGAGAACTGGGATTTTAAGAAACTCTTTGAAACTCTTCACACAACTTGAACAATTCTAGATCCCAAAGAAATCCCAAGGAAATTCTGGGGAATTTCTAAGGAAGTTTTCAGACAGGGAGATTGTAGATAGACTCCAGCACACATAAATTCCAAGAAAAATCGCGTTTCGTCGCGGCATTTAATGCACCACACGTCTGCGAACATCGGTGTTTGTCAAAAAAGCATTGCATTAACACGCAATAAAGCAATCTTTATTGGCGCAGATTCCAGTTATGCTGCAATAATAGCCAACCGACATTACGCGAACCCCTCTGCGAATGTAACATCGACTCGATCGACAATTACCCAGAGCGACACGGTACACCGGTTATAACTATAATTTTTCTCTTTAGCGACTCCCCTACAGATGGGCGGTGTTTACGGGGCACAAAACGAATCGACGGGTAAGGAAGACACCGGCGGTGGTCATAGAGGCACTTACGATGCGTGTAAGGGGGTGGAAAAGCGTTGTACAGATACGTAGAGGCGTCCATGGAGATACGCCCCCCATCTGTCCACCCTTCGCGATCTCGTTGTCTCGTCTCTCCACGGGATACAAAGCGTCGCGACGCTTCCCTCGCGTTCGACGTCAGGACGAAGGCACGCGTGCACAGAGGGTGAACGGGGTCACCGTAGGGGGTGTCCTCGTGGGGTTGTTTCTTTCAGAATTATAACTCGTTTATTGTAGCAACGTGACGAGGAGGAAACAGGTGTCCGTGCAAAATGGCCGTTAAAGGGTGAATATCGTCTTTCGGAATAAAGAGGGCAAATTTGAAGAAGTAAAAAATTGCAACATCCAAAGACCCTGCACTTTCCCTTGCAGTTTCCCCGGCGTTTTAGCCGCTTCCCATGCAATATACGAGTGGCCGACCGAAAACTCGTATGCAGCGAATATAAAAAGAGAGGAAGAACGAAGAGGAGCGAGTGTCGAAGGGGGTACGAAGGTAAGGAAAACAAAAGAAATGGACGAAGTCTGTCGAGGGAGTATGTTATGCGATATCCCGTGTTGCAGTCGGAAAGGTGGGGTCGCGAGAGGTGTACGGAACGAGAGGAAGAAAAAGTCGGGCCGAAAGGGTGCAGGAGGGGTGAGGCTGGGAAACGGGGGTCCCGGATGACCCCATGGCCCGGCACGTATGGGGCCCCCAGACTGCTGGGCCCGACTCCTGACTCCCAGCTTCTACCAGAAGGCTAACCCTGAAGAAGCGGAGTCTCGGGTACCTCTTTCTTCTCGTTTCTCTTTCGTCCACCTCAACCCACTTGCCTTCTCGCAGCCTATACTTATCCTCCTACTAATACCACCACCACCACCGCCACCATCACCACCACCACTGCCACCTTTGCCTCTTCTCCCCCTCCTCTCTTTTTCCTCTTCTACGTCCTCGTATTCTTCTTCTTCTTCTTCGGCTTCTTCTTCTTCTTCTTCTTTGAGTTACCTTATACTTATTGCCTCTGGTGGGCTCCGGGGCCTGCCCCTACAGGGTGTGTTATTATTATCTGACATTATCTATAATTCCGAAGCGGGCAGGAAGCCCACTTAGGGATTGTGATAGCCCCCGTGATTAAACCACCCTCCCCCGACCTTTACCCCCACCGCTTTCTATCCCAGCGTACACCTACACGACTAACCGACGGTGGACGCGGTTAGAAGCTGATACAGGACATTTCAAAGTGATAGATCACATTTTTATTATAGTTAGCAACGTTATTAATGCTGTAGAGATATTACTTGGAAGTTTAAAATAGAAACATGAAAAGATACAAATTTAAAACTAACAAAAATTTGAGAACCTCCGAATTTGATGATCTGAAAATTCAGAACTTTGGAATATTACACAAATTTACAAATTAGTACAAAATTATAATTTTGTTCTATACTATCCTAATGTTAACCACCTACAATGACCAACAAAACCTCAAAATTCAATTGTCGCCAAAATCATGATCATCGAATCCCAGAATTTTCTTCCAAAATACCTCCACAGCACTCTTACTGAGTACAGTGGAAAATTGCGGTGAAGCGAAACTTGTCAAACCGGCGTACAAAAAGCAGTTTAATATCCCTGCATCCAGCGATAGACAAGTGCAGCAAAGCTATCCATATGAATAATAGTAAGTTTCGTGACACACCTTGGTAATATTTCTCTTTGATCACCCTCGATTTGTTAGGGAGCAACCTGTCGGAAGTGTCGTCGTTCCAGAACAAAGATAAAGAATCAGGTGAGCGTTCAAGGTGCGTGCTCGTATCTGATGATCGCTGAAGGGTCCTGTATAGGAAAGCTACACCTCTAATCGTACACCCCCGTCGGGCCTGAACCGATGTAGGGGGCAGGGAGGGCGAAGTCCAACAGTAGGCACCCAGGGACCGGCCCCAGGACGCTACTTCGGTAATCGTTGGCCGATTATAAACCGAAAAAGCCGGAAACCACTTACGTCCGATACCGTGTGGCGTTTATATGGCAGTTATGTCGGTGAAACCACACCTTGCCAACATCGGAGAATTGTCTTGTTCATCGAACAACGGCGTAAAAAGAATAATCATCGATATCCGCTGTGTCTCGGATGAAATTCCTTCAAAATGTTATTCAACCTCTACAAATTTTTCTTCAATTTTTATTAACAATTTTGGGAATATATTCGATATATCAGGTATTCGGGTATCGGATATCTGAGGATCGACGAGTACGTTAAAAATATATAACAGTTTAGAGATATTTAAGAACCAAGATGCAGCGTAAAAATATGTATTGAGATCCAGAGATATTAGATTGGATATTTGTGAGGATCTTGAGATCTTTATTGGGAATCTGGTAGGTTTATTGAAATCCAGCATTATGATCTAGGATATCGGAATAAAGGGATACTGGAAATCTGGGAATGAGCATCGAGCATCTAGAAATTTAGGAATGATCGAAATTGCAACACTTCCTGGATACTGGAGATCCTCAATTTTCCCCTATTCGTCTGTCCTTGATCCATAAGAGGTGCTAATTTAGCAGACGATGTCTGATCCGCGATGATCATCGTTGGAGGGGCCTACGTCGAGGAACGGGTAATAATCGAACATCCCCTCGGGGCGAAAGGCCTCAACAGTAGGCGGCCAGGTCCAGCCCCAGAACGCTACCTCCGGTAATCGTTCGTCGATTATAAATCGAAAAAAGCCGGAAACCGCTTAGGTAGAACGACCGGCCACCGCTTACACACAGCAAGATCCAGCCTCTGGACTCCCTGGAACCACACCTTGTCGCCACCACGACGACAAGTTCCTTGTGCTTGCTGGAAATTCGACTTTGGTGTCGAAGGAGTGGGTGTCGATGCATATCTGGTGTCCTGGACCCCTGCAGCGTAGAGGGCCCCTGAATGTCTCGTTGAGGACCACTTATGGTGATCCTACGGGGCCCGAGGTGCTGCTACCGTGCACGTGTATATCGGCCAGAAATCTTCACCGGCGTATAATCGATACGTGAAACGGGTCTCGTGCGACCACAGTTCGACACACTTTTTCGTATCCATCAATGTAGCCCGGGAAATGATCTCTTTCTGAGAACGCATTTATTTCGGGGTTGACCTGCGAGATTCGTCAAACTCTACGAAATTGATATGTAACAATATTATTTCTGGATGACTAGAAGTTTCTTTCGTCTCACAAAATATTTACGTAGATATTTTGATTGACTCATGGATTTAGATCAGATACAGTTTGAAGTTCGCAACATCTGAAAGTCAACATCGTAACTTTTAAGATAAAGTACTGTAGGAGAAAGGGGTGGCATAATTGCAGGGTGACAAAATTTCTACGGCATGACAAATCGTTTCTAAATCCGTCTTCGACATATTGGAAAATTTCGACGAGGAGCGATTTCGGGAAGTAGCGAAAAAAGGGCAATGCAGGGTTGATGAAGAAGAAGAAGGGTGGCAGGAGTAGCTGAAATCATCGAGGTAACGTCGAAAACACGCGAGCCTCGCGGGTATCCATGTGGAAACATCATCGGCAGCTGGGATCGCGGGTGCCCTTTCAGGGTGTATTTTTGGCGAAGTTAGAAGGAAGGTCGAGGGGGTGGAAGGGAGTTACGGCAGTCAGTCGTTCCAGGCGAGTGTGTAGGCGCCCCTAAGCCGCCCCAAAGCGCGACCACCGAAACCCTGCGGAGCTTATTTCACGAACGACCGGCCACCCTACTCGACTCTGTGTCTCTGCACACACTTTCTCTGTTAACCACCCCCTCCGCCTCTCGGCAACCCCTCTTAGGCCCGCGAGAAAAAGAGACGGAGAAGGTGGCTTATCTTACCCCCGACAGTACCGAGGAGCTCGGTACAGAAGTGAAACTCGATCATCCTATACTGGGTGTACTGCCTCTTATCTGTGGTTAATGATTTCGGCGAAATTGTTTAAGTGTCACAGCTTTGTGATCATTTATCGAAAACTTTTGGTTATAAGTTTATTATGATCTTCAGGATAGAGCACGGCTGAAAATATACACTGACTCCTAACGAGAGATGTAGGACACCTTAAATATCTGTTGCATATTTAGAAAGTTATAGATTCTCGTATCCAAACATTTCTAAATTTGTAAATCCCTAACAATCACTCGTACTTTTGAGAGTATTTTAACAGAGTTAGAATTGATAGAATTTCAATTCCGAAAGGGTGCATTTGCCTGCCTAGACGTAGGAAGAAAGAGTGACGTTTTTCACGGCGACTGACTTCTGTAAAACGGAACTCGACGAGCACAATAGCATTAGCATCGACAATAATTGTCTCTTTCGAGACCGTTGTTTCGTCGTTCTTTCCCGTCAAAGTTCTGATATTTAAACAAAAAAATAGCTGGACAGAATCTGTCAGTTTTTTACGTAACGCAAAAGCGCACAGTCAATTCGACGACTTCGACACCCAGTATAGGACAGGGGTGTAGCACGGAACGGGGGAACGTTATCTGGCGGGTCCCAGGCTGACGGGGTTCGCCCTTCGGGAATAACGCGGAGATAAGCACCCCCGTAGCCCACTCTCGCCCACACCCCGTCGTCGTCCACCGCCTAGCAGAGATGCAAAGAGATCTTGATACGGGCTACATCGAAGCCCTCTTGCTCTTCTCCTCTCTTTTCCTCTGTCGCGTCGGTATCCTTGCAGATACGGCCACCCCTTGGCCTACGGGAGCTCCCCGGTAACTTATGAGTCAGATTTATCTCACCGACTGGTGACTGATCGTCCCCCCACGAATTTCCAAACTTTCAGCTTCGACTGGCCCATACCGAAAGGAATGGGGGCTGAATTTTGTCGCAAGATGACTGCTCATAACTGCGGATCACAGCCAACCATGCACGTATATCGTATATCGATTCTGATTTGATAGCGTATTCGAGTTTGATTTGAGAGTTCAGTTGAAGAAAGAGTAGCTATACTTGTGAAATGAGTGGAACTTTGGATGTTTATTAAAACGTCAATTAAATTCATAGGTATACCCCTGATGTCTTGAGCTGCAAATACCTTGATAAGTAGATGTCTATAATTCGATGTGACAATAGCCGTGTCCCTATATTTCTATGTCGCTATGTTCTATATACAAATATGTCCACATCCCTACGTCCATGTTCCTATACCTCCACATCCATGTATCCTGGTATACCTATATCTTCCTACCCATATACCTCACATCCCTGTATTATTTCCGTACCGCTATATAGCAGATCCCCGAAATAAAATTAGTGGATGCAGGTAGTTGAAGGGTCAACAATGATCGATATAGCGGTAGACAGTTTTATCGTGTGATCCGAAGGAAATAACAGAAGAAGGAAGGAATCATGCCACCTGCACGCTATCGCGTAGGTGCTGTCCGTCGCTCACGCAGCCATCCTGTCTTTCTGCACCCTTTGCAATAACCGGCAGACAGTTCCACTTGATTAACCTGATTCATGCGTGCAACGGGGCCGACGACGTAGACCGGCGTTGCCTTCTACGCCCTATAATGCACGATCGAAACCACTGTTGCGCACAAATGATATACACTTACCTATACGGGCCACGCCGACAGAGGCGGTTCCACCGAAATGCGGCACACGCACCGCGTTCCGTATTGTCCCGACGACGAGTTTTACGCTCGTTTGTCGGTCACCGACCACAGGATACGCACCGGGTGTTACGAAACCAAAAAGGGATCCTCGAAATCCACGCGACAGACTCCTCGATGAATCCCAATATTCACCTGTATCTCGGTCGAAACACTTTTGGTCGTAAATCTTTTGTATCTTTCTAACGGTACTTGTCTGGAAATATTAGTAATTGTATGTAGAGATTATATTTCTAGATTCTCAGGATTTTGGGTTCCTTGGGATCTATATTCTTAGATCTCTATATCCCCAAATCTCTATTTTCTCAAATCTCATCGGACCAGTCACATTCTTCGATTCCTATTTCCACGGATCTCTATATCCTCAGATTCTTCTTCTGAATCTCTACATTCTCAGATCCTTATATTCTCATCTCTATATCCTCTCTATTCCCGTATCTCTATATGCTCCTAAGTTCACATCTCTTCACATCATTGTATTTCACACTGGTCAGTTATAGCATCGATGGCTCCGTACAGAATGGAAATACATTTTTGCCAGGTACCAGTTCAAGTTGTTTTCTCTCGATCATCGTCTTATTCGCTATTTCCTGTGCGTTATCTGAACGATCTCCGGTTTCGTTTCTTTCGAAGGTGAAAAAGGCGTACAAGTTCGCGAGGACGTCATCGACACATGATTCAAGATGGCCAACTTATAACGCCGTCGAACCGATGAACCGATTTCTCCGTTCTGTGCCATTAGTTCCAGTCAGCGGTGGCCGCCTTCGTAGCAGGAAGAATAATCGCGTTCGCGGAAACGCAGCCGCGTCTGTTCGAGCAGCTGGAACGAACGAGGACGTCCAGGATGGCTGGAAGGTAGGGATAACATCGACTCCGATGCGAACACTCGACGGCAACGAACGTTTCTTTCGGTTAAGAAACCTCCTATCACTTGTCTTCGATTTTCAGCCAATAAATTCATGTCGTAAATAAACGATATCAAAGATGACGCACGAAAGTGTTCTCTTAATTCGCGTGCTTAAGAGATCAATCGCATATTGTAGGATCATCCGAGCGAGAATTATTCTGTGTACCAAAGAATCTGAAGGTTAGGTATCTTTAGGGGAAGCGACGAACTCGAACTAAATCCCCCTATTTGATACGAGGCGAGTGTTTACCATCCAAATCGTACACGAACTTTCAAACCTACGGCACCCTCGAAATTAAACAGCTCGATACTGCCCATATATGATTATTTTGGCCACAAAATTTAGCACAAATGTTTTGGGAATGTGTGAGATACAAGTTTATCTCTTCGTCATAAAGAAATTTACGAGATCCCTCATTTAGGTACGCGTATAGGGATGGTGGGAGTTATCGGACTTGAAGTATTAATTTTGAAGATTAAGAGGTTAGGAAAATTAGCGTGCGTTCTAATTTTTGGTACGAGTTAATTATCGTGGGAGGAAGTCGGGGTGCGGAATGTCCCTCATCCCCGTCTCGTGGGTGCTGTTCGTCCGAAGGCGTCTCTTACATCCGGGAAGCAGGAAAATTACCGCAGACTGTCGATACTCGCGAATGAAGACAGATGGTGGAGCGAGAAGGGTGTGCCGAGGGTGAAGGGCTATTCGGCGTGTGCCGGTCTCGGTCAGAGAAACCACCGAGGCGAAGGGTCTTTAAAGCAAGAAGAAAGAAGAAGCGGAGCCGTCGGCCACCAGATGACAGAGCCATGACCTAGGAAATCCCACGAAACGAAGGTGGAAGGGAGGAGAAGAGGCATACGTCGGACGAGGCACTGAAAAATTGATGTTCCCGCGTCGGTTCCACCCTCTCTCTCCTTCGCTCCTGAAGAGAGACGGGGTGGCGGTGGTGGAAGAACGTAGGTGATGGTGAAACACGATGACTGGCGATCCGTTTTTTCGAGATCAGGGCGGCGAAACTTCAAGGACCTTCACGAAGGCCAGAAACACTCGCTTGGCCCCCTAATTATCACTACGGGGGTTCCCCTTTCGGGCGTAGGGCCTCTTCTGGTACAAAACTGCGCGGCAGGGGTTCCGCGTGGAACCCCCTTTAACCTCCCCGTCCCTGCCTGCCCCTCGACCCACAGAAATATCCTTCTCTCTCCTTCTATCGCCGCCCGCAACCGATCCGAGAACGTTTACTAATATTTTCGTTGCCCCGAAGCAGCGCGGCAAGTGCAACTCCGTGAACAGGCTGTTGCGATAATTGAGAGCGCGTTGCTCGTCGATATCGAAGGGAATCAAACGAGTCAATTGATTGTTCGCTCGACTAAGGAATTCTGACTGCGAATCGAGTGCGCCCACTTGTTGGCTACGACTACTTTATTAAGCCCCGAAATCCGACTGATTCGAAAATGGCTGACTTCGCTTCGAGATGTCACGTAAAAGAGATTGCTCCCTGATATCTGTACGTGGCTCGTGAGTAAACGCTGTTTCACCGCGAGATCGTGTCATTCAAATCATGTCTTTTATGCTGGAAATTTATTCTAACACTATGTGCATCTTAAGGGATGCATTTAACGTTACTTTAAGAAACAGAAAATTGACACCATAATCTGGTCTTAACTTTCCAACAGTATATAATGACATTTGTTTTCCACCTTGAAGGCAACTTTGAGATCACCTAACGTCCACGTTTGCAGTACACGAAGAAACCGATGTCATTTTAATTGGAATTTAATCAAGGAACCACTTGACTCCATCTCGTTCTTCAGGATCAACGTCGATCGTTCCGAAACTAAACACACACGGCCATCCTGAGAACGCACTCAACGCGCGGCCCACGAAGGGTGGAAGTTAGCGAAGGGCCATCGACAAACACCGTAAGACCATTCCTGCGGCCTGTATCAACCCCTACGCGTACCAGGAATGCGTCCTGTCCCGTGCACGCATCCACCCCCGATCCGACACTTGGCCAGCTCGCGGCAGTTACACGCTTCTCCTCGTTCTTCGTGCTTAGGGGTGGTCCGCTTAGGGTGGTTAGCTTGATCGTTGATGTTTTGCCCTCGTGCAGAGAAGACCGCGGAAAACGGAACAGAAACTCGCATGTTCGACAAGGAGAAGCTCGGGGTGGGAGAGAGAAAATGCGACGCAACGACGAGGGTTGAAAGGGAGTCGGAGAAGGAGGAAAATACGAGAAGAGGGAGAAGGAACGCGCACACTTCGTGTTTCCCACGTGCTGTTCGGTGCAAACGTCGTGCATCGCGTGCTCACCTATACGTGCAACCGTCACTCTGAAAAGGGAATGGGATTAGTCAGGGGGTTGGCTACAATAGGGAGGAAGAGAAGAGAGCGATAGTGACGGGGGTGGTGGCGGTGATGGTGGTGGTGGATCCGTGGATGATTGCAGGGACGACCGCGTGACGGTAACTACTGGGGCTTGCCATGACGGACAGCCCCCGACGGCACACGGCTGCACACCACACGGGTCACGCGCCTGTCTCTTTCGAAAACTTTCCTCCCCCATCCGTTCCGTCTTCTTCCACTCTATGGGATAACCACCTACTGTCCCGCGATCGTTTTGTGACGTGACACCTTACACGCTCGATGCTATTTGCTTGCATGTCGTTAGGGCGGATCTGCTTGTAGGCAGTTCAGATTTATGGCGAGCGCAGATTATCGCGTTTCTTTCCAACTCGCGGACGTCACAGTTGTTGGATCACCGATGTTGATAAAACTTTTTCTGATCAGTCTAAATATAACCTAACCCATATTTCAACATTTTTATCGATGCTTATCCAGGGATATTTAATGTTTAATTCTTGCATCTTCAGAAACGTTACATCGCTAAAACGTATTGTGCTAGCGAAGTCAGGTTCTTGATTTATCGCCTGTTAGTTTTTATATGCATTCTTCTTGTCCTTTACTTACCTTTTTACTGTAAACGCGTTGTATTTGCGATGTCATACATGCACTATTGTTTCTATATATTGTATAAAAATCTACACCTTGACCGAGATCATTTCGAAGTCGGTGTAAAAACGAGTATGAACGCAGAGGGTTGAAGAGCAGAAAATTTTGACCCGGTTCCCGAAGATTACGAAGTTCCAGAAGGAACGATCACTCGAAAGCAGGAAATTCATCGAGAAAGCAAAGGTCAACGCAAAGAAACTCCGAAAGTAATTTACGACAGCATATTGCATATTGCATCGTAAGATTGATAGGAGTAAATGTCGGTGTTCGGCTTCTCTTGGTTCGTCGAACCGTATGGAATAAGAGGAAGCGCGTTTGCCTCTTCATCGAAGTTAATTCCATCGGAATTGCACTGTTGCAGTAGTGCAGTCAAGGTCGCTGGGTAATTCGCGTACATTAGTCCCGAATTCGTCGATCGATGACCGGCAACTCGGCGAGAAACTGTGTCGGCTTTGATTCATTGACATCGCGATCCGTTAAATCAACAAATTAACACGGAACGGGCCACGAAGCAAATTTTCTGTATCGTTCGGCGTTTCTGTAAATCACGAAAAGAACTCGGTAGCCAGATGCGCGCGGAAGGAAAAACATCTTATGTTAATATTCGGACAAAATGATGTTAGTGGGCCCCGAAGCGGTCGGTCGTGTCATTCGTCATCCTTACGCGCGAATAATGATAACATTATCGCGTTACGGGAAATTCAATTTATCGCATTGTGAGGTAGTCGACGTGGAAGGTGTTAGACGTACGGTACCGATGGACCGATGATGATGATCGTGATGATGAAATCTTCGCAGGGGGTAAATCTATTATCTATCATTCGTTCGTAATCGCGCGAGAATCATGCATCACGTCCCACAGCGATCATTATTGTTCCATGAAATATCTGTTTCGTAAAATGAAACGATCGGGTCGGCTGGGACCAAGGTCCTGCTTCGATGTAGATTCGATAATTGATTATAATTGACAGTTTATACGTTCATTCCGATCACCCGAGTTTCGACGTGTTCACCCTTTATATACGTTGATCTTTTTTATTTTAATACAATCCCTTTTCAACAACTTTTTTTTTCAGTCACACTGACGCACATAACAGCAACAAACAAAAATCATATTTGCAGCACGATTGAGCCTGGAATTTAATATGAAATTTTACTTTGACTGACGCACCTGCCAAGAAAATCATAGATCAAGAGGTTAAAAAATGAATGGTAACTTCATATAAAGATATGTGAGTTAAAAAATGTTGTTAAATACTGTCTTGGTGTACGACATATTCATTTGGAACTCGTGCATCGAACCCGATCGAACGAATCGATGCTAATTTACTCGAATTATGTCCGACCTTGGCCGGATCGAAGGATCAATTCAGGTGTAATCGTTGTCGAAGAAGCACCTAAACCCCATTTCATGCATGTGTATCCTACCGGTGCGTATATAAGAAGAAGAAGCCGAAGTTCCTTGCCGATCCCCATGGAATCTTAATGGGGAAGCAACGGACCAGGCTGGAGGCAGGGACGTACAAGAACTCTCGTCCTTAACCACCTTTAACAAATTGCATCGGCCAATCGTTGACCGACTAGAGGATGTGTCTGAACTCTTGTACCGTTTTTTCACGTACAACCTGTATTTGCCGACATTTTTGCGAAACAAGTTCGCCATATTTGTAGAACAAATAAGGTCGGCACTCGTTATTTTATCGATACGTAACAGACGCTTCTTATTTTATCAAGAAGCTACCGACGCTTGTTATTTTATCGATAGACACGTGAAGTTTCTAGAAAACTTGTCAAAGACAATGACAAAAGACTTGTCATCGTATAATTTCATTTTCATACTTCCACCTTTGTTTGGCGTTACAAAAGCTAAAAATAACACCTTCGGAAATTACAACGATATCTGCTTCTCATTATCTTAATCAATTATAGCCCGCCTATAAATAAATAATTATAACCTGTCCGTGTACAAATAAATAATTACAAGCTGCCAATTGACAAAACAAACAATTACAATTAACCTGTTTACGAATAAATATTTGCACGGGATTAATATGTTAATAAATAAATAATTAATTACACAGCTGCCGGATGACGTTTACAAGCGAATAAACGTTAATTAATGATTTCCTTGAAATTGCACGGGGCAGAGATGACCAATAAAGTTGATTGTTTTAATATCCTACTGGTCATCGATACCGAAATTATTAGAAATAAAGCAGGAAGAGCAGCGTTCGCGGGACGAATCGTTGCGTTTCACGCGAGAAGCAGCCAATTCGATTTGCACCTTATGGATCCAGGCTTGAACCGATGGGCCACTAAAAAATTTACCAACGACGGCCACGTGTGCGCGTTTGTGCACACGCGTGGAAAACACACGTGTCCGGGCGTGATGCACGCACGCACATTTCCAGTAGGTAATCAGACGTGCGGCAGGGGTGCGTTAACCTTTCGATCGTAGATTGCCAGATTGCAAACACGCAAAAATAAATCTGGCCGTGCAATTTTTACATCGTCGACGTTCGTACCGAAAATCGAGTACGAATACGAGAAATGTTCGACCGTGCGGAACGTTACACGATATATAGACTGCACCGGGGGCTCCGAACCAGCGATTTAACTTTGCAATACGATTTTGGGGAGAGTTGTTACGTTTTATCTCGCGTTATTGAAATTATAATACTTTTGCCCCGCGATAAATTTCATTTAAATTATTTGCCGAATGTCAGACCATTGTAGTCTCTTAATTTGGCAATTACAAATGAAATTAAAAACGTATACTGCAAAGGAAATGTTTTGATTAAGAGAAATTTTAAAGGATATGTTAATAAACTACGTATATCTCTTTGAAATGTTCTGTAAAAATATTTCAGAGCATTGAAGAAACTTTTGTGAAATGAAAAAAAAAATTTAGGTTCATAGTTAGTTTTCCAACATTCATGTTGGTTTTGACTCTGGTCCACACGTTTTTCTAACAAATCCTAATAGAAAAAAATATCGTACTTATACGTTCGTACAAGGAATATTGAAATTAGGTATTCGAGGGACGTCCGTAGACATCGTAATTGCAGCAACGATTTACCACGTACCGCGGAACATCTTTTCTGGTGCCGACGTATCAGGCGGGGCATCGAACATCGTTCCATGTGATTTTCAAACACCGAAACCGCGTCGGACAAGGGGGAAACCTAAAGACTTAAAACGACCAACAGAAATCGATGAAGGATCGTCCGACAATTTATAAATCACCAGCAGAAAAATTTGTAAAACAAATTTGTCAAATTCTTCAGGAAAACTACCCTTAACTCGAACGATTGCGGTTAAGTCAATTGTAATGCAAACTTGTAAAGTACTGTTCAAACTTGACAAAAATTGATAACACGAAAGGGTTCCATGATTAATTATTTAGATACAATAGATCCATAGATACAATTAGATACAATAGACTCTAGGTACTCGGATCGAAGTTTTGGTCCTCGAGAATTATCTCTAAACGGGGTTACTCGAATACTGCCTAGTACTCTAGCTAAACCTGTAACCCCAGTTGAAGAGGCATCGAGGTGTGTCGTATCCAAGAATCTGCAAACGCAACGTAGCAGAGAAAGAAGGTCAGTCGCAGTAATTGCATAGACGATTTAACACGTACGGTTGCGCCAACTAGTCGCGGGTTAGGTCGGTGTGATAAGTAGGATGCACCCGTAGTTCGGGTGGTTGCAGTGAAGAGAGAGAAAGAGAGAGAGAGAGTTGTGGCCGGATACGCAAAAGAGAAGCGTGTGTTGTGGGTTTCCATAGGGTCGTCCGGTGGCGAGTCGGAGGCTGGCCGTGACGAGGGAACGAGAGGGGTATCGAGGAGGGGGTTAGTCGACCAGAAGAGGGGTAGAGAGGGGTGGACCGTGGGGCTTTAATGAACCAATTTAAATGCATGCGATGATCAGTTGGCCTCTGAGCCCTCTTCTTCTTCTTCTGCGGGCTCTTTCGACGACGACCGGCTACCTTTACACACGATAGGCCACGCCACACGACACACGCTGCCTCCTAGGACTACCTCCCTCTCCCGTTTGCTCCTCTATTGCTCTCGACCCACCTTTCTTTCTTTCTTTCGTTTCTTTTCCCTCTGTTTCTACACCTGGAAGCTCCATCTCCATTTTTTAATGAAATCGGAATTGCGGCTCGAAACCGACAGAGAACGAGAGAGTATTACGCGAGTGCACGCTGCTCTTTTTCTACCGACTCGCTCACCGATCGCGAGAGGAGACGAGCGTTTTGAAGCGGTGGCCCGCAGCGACAAGCCGGAATCGTATTAACCGATAAGTGAGATCGTACCGCGAGAGATTTCTGGGAATCGGGTCTTCGGATTTTCTCAGCAACGATCTCCAGCGCGGTTTCCTTTTTACACTCCGATGATCAGTAATAATTGACCGTATTTGGGTAACACGCATAAACGAACCGTTCACCGATTGATCTTTCCACGAAATTTCTAATGGGCCCGATTCGACTCGGGGGCGTTGTGGACCGTCACACTTGACAGCCGTGCAGACCATGACCAAATTTTTTAACTGCTTATGAATTTATTCATTTTTCTCAATTACACAATTACTCAAGCTTCATATTCAAATTACACGATTTTTGAGTACTCACATTCCCAAATTTCCAATTCGTTAAACTGCACACTCTGCAAGTCCCCAAATTAGTACTCCCCAATTCCCCGCCTCATTCTTTTAAGAATTTTTCGAACGAAGCTAACACGTGCACATAAAACTCCGTGGAACTTCATAATGTCGTTCCCCTCGGTTCTTAAATACTCCACTTTTTCATTCAATTAAATATTTTCATTCAGCTGGTCGTAATCGAGGAGCCGTTTCAAGAGAGCCTCGAGGAGCCGGTGAGTTTTGATGAGACCCGAAGGTTCCAGTTCCTATCGGAGTCACAAACGTCAAGCCGGAAAGTTTATGCGCGATATTTAAGAATGAACGAGAACGAGAGGAACAAAACGAACACGAACGAAACGAGCGAAGTACCGTGGGGTAGAACTGTACACCTGTCCGAAGAGTCCCATACCAGGCAATGATTGCAACGACAAGACGTCCTGACACCCCATAAAAAAGAAAGATACGCGTCACCGTGGCTCGACCCCCTACGACGAATACGGCACCCACGTTCACGTTTGTCATCGACATTGCCTTTCGAAATGACGCGTTTTATTGGTGATTAATGTCATCAGATCGCGCGATAATGTTAGGTTGCTGGCTATATACTGAATTTTGTTTTAAAACTGTTTTCGACATCTTGTTTAGCGTAGGACAAATAGGTTACTGTATGATGAAGGATTCATTATTTTAATGGGGCTTGTAATATTTTCATCAATATTTTCAATGATAAATTGGTGTTTAGTGTGTTTTAATATGTATGAGTAGGTGATGTAATGTGTTGTAATATGATATGGACACGACGAGTTAACGTGTGGTCACCTAATGGCAGATACAATGTGTGGTGAATACAGCGCGTAGCAAACACAACGCGTGGCGATCTAACGCAAAGCAAATACAACGCGTGGTGATCTAACACGTAGCTAATATGGCGCGTAGTGGGAATAATGCATGGCGTTCTAACATATAGAACACCCTATACAACATATATCACCTGCAGCAACATAAAATTAAAAATCAAACAACTCTCTAAATCACCCTCCTCCATTTTACGTTTAAAGAAAAATTACCGGGCGAACGTTTACAATCGACGATAATCGATGCGATATTACAGTAATTAGGTCAAAAATGCGATCATCGTTAAGAACGAGAGACCACCTCTCGACCCAGTTCACTCAGCAGGACATTTTCTTCGCATAATATTCGATCGAAGATGAAAATAGCCTACATTGAATTGGGACGCGATTTTATTTATCGTCGAAGTCGCAGCGTGCAGCACGCATCGTCGTCCACGTAAAATCGTAAACACACATTTGTACCGGCGATCGCTCGTCATCGTCAGGGGCTGTCGAAGCGACGTGTTTTGTCGATAATCAACGTCTATCGAACGCGTAATCGAGTGCAAGCACGCCCACGTTCCTCCACCTCCTGGGCTTCCTCGCCACTTTCATTTCGAAGCGAGCGAAAATGCTTCCATGAAAATTCGTTTCCTCGACACTGTCGACTCGTCGTTTCCGTACTTACGACGCTGCCCTTTCACTCTACCCTGTTGATTACTTCGTTCCTTTTTCTCACCCCTGCGCGCCGGTTTTTCTCCTTTTTCCTTCGCTCCTCCTCCGCGCCGTTGAGATCATGCCGTGACGGTGAAATAGAACGTAGGGTAAAAACGTCAGTGGCAGCTTGACGGAGCGATATTCTCGTCTCGCAAATCAAGGATCAAAGAAACTCTAATAATAAAGGGAAATGTAGAATTAATTTTCGTATAGGTGTATCGAGGTTAATTAGATCGCAGTAAAGGTACATGACTTTCAATTTTCTGCTGAATTTTCAACGAATGTTCTCCAATAACGAATGTCCTCCATATTCAAGGAAATTATTTGTTAAAATGAATTAATCAAATCGACAACCAATTAATAAACGAAAACTATGTAGCTGATTCATTTATATTAAAAAGAAATTAGAAAATTAAATTAAAAAATTTATGAATTTCCGATCTCCACACATTTACACATGCACTTCCAAACGTTTCCCAACGAGAACATTTACCAATCTCAAATTTGCGAAATTCTACCAAAGCAAAATTCATATATACTTCACAGTTCGATAACACGTCTATGAATTATTCGGAATGTCCAGACACACAGAGTATAAAGAATTTTAACGCCGTGGAAAAAAAGGGAAAACTCGAATGACTATTTCCCGACGAGAAGTTTCGTCTGACCGGAGGTTACAAGAACTTCCAGTTCTGGTAGCAGGACGGGTCTAGCGCGAACTACAAAAATGGCATAAACTGGCAATGATTTATGTCATCAGGTTGCCTTTCATTTACCAGTCCGTGGACCGTAAACTACGTAATTAGTAAAAAAATGTCGGAGTAGAGATCTTTCGTTGGCTGGTCGAAGGAGAGCGCCACGTGAGCAAAAGAAAACCGGGGCGAGAGAGAGCGAGGAACGATAGTAGAGGGGGCATTTTTCGCCCGGTGGCTCTCACCCTGCAGCGAGCATCGCCTCCTGCAAAGTCACGGCAGTGAAATTTAGTGCCCCGCCACTAAATTTCTCAGGTATTCCAATATATTCCGCGGTGCGTATCTACCTGTTCCGCGCCTCCTCTCTCTCTCTCTATCTGTTCCGTTCCTGTTCCTCTTCTTTTCTTTTACCTGGTCCCATCATCGGCGTCGATCCTTCTCCCTCTCGCGCTTCCCAGCCCTACGTCTCCCTATTTCCCTTTCTTTCTGTTTCTGTTTTACTCTCCGTTTCACGCGGACGTGCGCTCCGCCGAGGAACCGGGATAAAGAGAGACGGGGAACGCGCGTTCACGTGAGACGAACGTTTGTTGCACACGCTCGACTTTAAAAGAAAAGGCACGAGATGAGGATGGGCGTTCCCACCGGAGTTATTAATGGCTTTGACTTCGTTGCTATGGATATCCATAAGTCTTTGGCCCTGCGAGAAAAAGAGAGAACGGGATACTCGGCCGAGGGTGGATAAAAGCGAGACGGGAACAGGGAGAAAGACGAGACCGCCGCCACGGTCTTCTTCTTCGGCTTGGACCTCGGCACCGCTGCTGGACCGAAGGACGTGAAACACGAGAAAAACGCAGAAAGACGAGAAAGGGCAGACGGGGGAGGTGTGGTACTCGCGGTTATCGGGGATTTGTCAATTTTTTCAAAGATCTACTATCGATCTTGATTTACACGCGCTTCCGAATGCGCAGACGCGTATATTTTTTTAAGGTGCCTCGAAAAATTGCTTATCGTTGATAACATTCAAGGTCGTGTTGATCCTCTTAGATTGCATTAACCCTCCGTTGCATATTCTACACAAAATAATACACCACGAAGTTTTTGTACCTTGTCGAACATCAACTTCATCATTAAATTATTACACACGATAGATTCTTATCTATCGTCATTTTTTCTTACAATAAGAATTGTCTCACACGAACTCAAATTTAGAGGCAATTATAATTTTTCGAGATTTAATCGTGTGAAAGAACAAGTTGATGGAGGGGTGCATTTCAGGGTGCATGGAAACTTTTGCATTTCGGAGCTAGAACGATACCGTGAGCGCGTAATGAGAATCTAGAGCCGTTAATCTGTTTCATCGACTAATTACGAGCGATCTGGCCGCTAATAAAACCGGCGAGCAATAGGGAATCCATTTTCCGTGGTTACGCAAATAGAAGACCGCCAGCCGCGTAGCTTGAAATCGAAGAAATCGATAAGAGGTGGTCCAAGGTGGACGGCGATAGATATATGGAAGGGAAGGAAGGATCTTTACGAACCGAGGAGAATCGAGAACCCGTTTCGAAGACGATCGAGACGAGTTTCCTGGTCGCGGACGAAGACGGTGTGTGTATTCGAGAAAACGGGATTGCTCGTAACGCCTACTTCGCGGTGTAACCACGTGTACGGAGCGAGCTTCGAAGAATAAGTGTGAGTAAACATAATAGCAGAAATAACGCGGGGAGATGCCTGCAGATACGCACGCTCCTTTTTATATTGCCACCGTGGAGGCTCAACTATCCTGGGACGATTTCACGTGTGAGTAGTCGCGTTGATCGCGCGAAGAAAGAAAGGGAAACGTGAGCTAACGTAATAGCACGTACGAGCATCCTTCGAACTGTCGTCGATGTTTGCTGTTATTTTGATAACAAGTATGAACGACGTATCCTTACATATGTACTTGGATAATCACGTGCAGACCAGCGATCTTCTTCGAAGTATGAGTTGCCATAGTAGAGCATAAAGTTAAATATTTCCAACTTTCCGTAAAAGAGTTTCAAAGTTTCAAACAGCTAAAGGGAGACTTCATACCTCCGGCATGCAATATAGTAAAAGAAAGATGTATAGAGAACGATCGAAACGTCGAAAGCAGCGTAGTAAATCGAACAATATCGAGCATCGATGAAATTGCACGATAGCCGAGATAATATTTCGATTTAAACAGTCCGATAAATGGTCCAGCTATTTATCAACAGCATCCTCGTCCGGAAGGAAGATTGTGCAGGGAAATCAAAGGACAAGATTCAGTCGCATCGATCTCTTCGTCCACGGGAACGATTCCTTCCGTCTCCGTATTCCGCTGGATTTCCATTCTTTTCGGTAAGAAAGAAAAGTTCTCGAAACAAGTGAAACGCTGCCAGAGTGTTATCGGCGAGACGAGACGCCATTAGGGAATCTTTTGAAAAGGTGGCGATAATAAAAAGAACCGTTCCTTCCGGCGTACTGCAATAATGAGGACGAAAGTTCGGCCGTGTCGTTTCGCATGGAAGAAAAGAAATTTAAGAAGAAGAAGAAGAGGAGGAGAGAAACTGCAAGGAAACGGTTCCTCGTTCCCGGATTAAGGACATTATGGTCCACGGTCTTTTTAAAAGGGAAGAGAAGTTTCATAGCTTATCGCACCGTTAGAATCTCGTTCCGTACGTCGCTGCGATTCTTTTTCATTCACGGAATAAGAACAACGGGGGCCGATTTTCTCCAACGCGACAGGTCGAAACCCTTACGGTTTCTGGTCGACTTGGAAAGCCTCCTGCGGGAAACGCGAGGAACGGCGATCGGAGGCGTTCGATCCAAGAAACTCAATTATCGACTGCGGAATCTGGAACAACCATGGGAGTGGCAACGAATGCTCGGAGAGGAATCATCGTTCACCGTTTACGAACGTTAAGGTTGGTTCAGACAGGAAACTATTCTGGTTAGGCAAACCGATGAGGAAGATCGCGAACGCAGAAATTGGGAAACAATGTGTACCGTGCGTCGCCGACTCTTTGGATCCTTGGTGTTTACAGACACATAGCAAGGGATGACTGGAAATATCTTCAAAATTGTAAAAAAAGTAGAATTTTATTCAGCTGAAATCAGTCTGGTTATTCTTTACTGTATGTCCTCGTGTCCATGACATTCATGTAGATCACAAATGAAATTGAATCAGATGTACGAATTTCGAGAGACGAAGTTTAGCAAGTTCCCTATTTTGTCGAAATGAGAGGATGAACTTCGAAGTTGCACATGCCAAAGTCTAAATCCGTGCAAGCCGACTTCCCGGCCGAGTCCGCCATATAAGGAAGAATAATCCAGGTTCAGCTGAAAATCCCTCGGCGCAGATCCCAAATCCCGCGCTTCGCCGACTTGCCAGCCAAAACCGAAGTATCTAATCGAATATTAATCGAACGGTATCTTCGCGGATATCATAAATCTACTTTTACGTGAAACGGGATTATCGATCCCGGTGGTATCGCGTTTGAAAAAATCCGAGGAAATTTGAAAGACGAAGAAAGGTGTAGGGAAAAAATACGAAGACGAAGAAGAAGAGAAACAGAGATACCTCGCGGTCGAGAGTTTTGGCGTAATGAAAGAAAAAGAGAAAGAAAAAAAAAAGGAGCAGCAAATTGACCGCTGCCAGCGGGAAGCCGAACGCGACGGGGAGTCTTCTTTGCCCAAAAAATCTTCCGTCCTTCTCCGTCCCGATTCTTCGCTTCGAGCACCTTTATATATCGCTCTCTGTTACGCTCGGTGAACGTAGCACACCTTTTCTCTCGTTCTTCTCGTCGCTCATCTCCGAAGCGAGACAAATGAGCGGCATCCGTCTGCGTCACCTGTCCGTCAGCCCGTTCGTAACTTTTGACTCGAGGCAAATCGACGAGAGGGAGAAAGGAACGAAAACCGACTTTTTATCGTGGTACGTCGCCGGTGACCCGTGGACGTAACACACCGTGCATTACTACCACCACGGGGATAGACTTCTGCTCATTGTCAGCTGTCCTTCCGCGATCGTGTCTGTTTTCTACTTTTGATTTTCGATTCAGCGCTAAATTTCCTGCGAGAATCCTCCATCGGTATTCGTCTGATGTTATACTGCCAAATATTGTAAATGACTCGAACCACTTATTAAATGATTCTAACCGATTACGAATTTATTGCAGAATGTAGAATAATATACATGTAGAATAACAGATATGTCCTTTTTTAACGATCACTGTCGAAGTAATTTGAAGTTTATGCTTAAAAGCTAGCAAAAAAAGGTATCGGATCGGGGGAATAGCAAACGTTTCCCGAACGAATCGTCGAGGCTACCATTCATTTTGGTCCCAATGATTCTTTCTCCACGGACAACGGATACGAAATTATATGCTTTCAAACAGGCAAGAGGTTGTCCGTCGACCACCCAGTATAATTTCTCCACGACGAATCGTCACTTGGCATTCCATTCACCGGTAGATACAAAATGCGTCACCGATACCGGTCGCGTCGTTTCGAGGCAGGGAAAAATATCTGGTTATCTTAATGAATCCGTGTGAACGAGAGTGTCGTACACGGTAGCGTCGTAACAATTTCAAGAACTCGCGAGCCCCCGGCGTCACGCGATAAGATTACATTCTTTATTGACGCCATCGTTGCATTCGATTTAATTAAATCCACATTAACTGAACGATAACTTCGATAAAGCTCTCGAATGATTCCTTTTATCCCTGATAGACACAGAGATATACCGTTGTCACGGATCTCCGATCAGAATTCATGTAAATAACTTTTCGTTACGCTTTGAGAGTCAGGAACGTAAAGATAACCTCGGTAAACGGTTAATACTTTTGTTACGTTATCGAACGTTTCGAGGAAGTAACACTTGTAAAGTATATTACAACACGGTTCGCGCGTATATTGAAAGATACACCTCGTAGATAACGAGCGTTCAGTCAGGATAGTTGGCTGCTCCAAGTTTTTCACGCTGCCACGACGGCTTGACGCAAAAATATTCGCGATCGTGATCCCGCGAGACGTAATCGACTTATGCAGAAGTGACGGGCGCAGTGTGCAACGGAGTTGCAGTTAACCGACGCCTGCCTGCCTTCTTGCTTTCCTACCTTTTCCGTGCCTGATCCCTGCCTGGGTCGCTGTTGCTGCTAGTCTACCCGATATTGCCAATTCTATTCGTTACATGCTATAGAACAGTAGATTTCCGCTATATTGCCGCAAATCCGATTACTACGATGATTTTCTGGAAATTGCGGTTTGGTTGTATTCTACTGTAAAATGGAACTGGTACGACGATATAACGGGTCAAATACTCGAAGACGTAAATGCAGCATTTAGTATATGAATGAAGATTCTGAAGTTTTTCATTTCGAAGAATCAGCGACGCGAGAAGTATTTGAAAGATTTCATTCAAGACATGTTCCATAACAAACTATGTATAGCCGACTTGCAGCTTGTGCATCGATAATCGAAAACGTTACGGTAGTTGGTAATTATTCTGGATAAAAGTGCGACGCGTTTTTAATCGTTCAGAGAGCAATTTATTATCTGAACGACGCGCGGTAATTTACGAGAATTTCTGCGACGAAACGTACGATATTTTGTATGCAATGTATTCACGGTGAAACTCACGCCTAAGGTACACGCATAAATCCTGCCCACGTGATCGTCGAACCAGGATACATTTAAAGCATCCGAATAAGACGAGAGGTTTCAGATGGTCTCGAGATTAGGATCGAAACGACTCCTTAGGTGTGTCGTCCCACTCGTTCTGAAACGCATCCGGAATTCATGGTAGCTCCTGTCCACGTGCGTCAAGGTCCCGAGAAAAAGTTGTTCGAGTGTCATCCGTGATCACCCTAACATTTCTTCGCGAGCTTACGTTCGTTCCAAATAACAAATAGTAATTACACGTCTGACGCGTGTGATCATTCTATAAATTATATTAGCACTTTAATCAATCAAGGACAGTGATAAAATTGATTCTGTGACTCTTCTATTACTATTCTTTAAATCTGGTACACTTTGTCAACAATGTTCCATCTGTTAGAAACTTACAGTTCCAAATTTTATGTTTTATTTTACAGTTTTCAGTTAAAGGTCTAACACTCTTATTGTCGTTAAATTTATTTGCAGTCGAATAATTTTGTTCCTAATGTGATGAACGCATTTGCACGAGGTTTTATTTTTGTGCGCGTGTTTGCCGAAAGATCGTCGCGAACGCGTAGAATCGATGGTACAGAACAATACGATGCAACGAGTGAAACAAAGGAAAAAAAAGAATTCGATCCGGGTAGTCGCCGCGGGAAAACGTTTCATGCAGAAAACAAATTGGTCACGATCATTAACGCCCTCCTCGTTTCGAGTGCCAAGCCTTTGGCAGTTACAAAGCGATATTTTATGTGGCCGTGCATACGTACGTGCCGCGTTTTGAGATAGATTAAATAACGTTTAATGCACTTGTTGCCATCTCGTTGGAATAATTAAAGCAGCATGCCGGTTAGGCACGTTTCCTGGGGAAAATAAATCGATGATTCCTCGCTGGAAACGAATTGTCGGGCCATCCTTTCGGATATCGATTCTCTAGTTTCGTACGTTTCACTCTTTCCTGATCATTTTCCACTGATTCGTTCGTTTCACGTTTTATGGAGGATTCATTATTCAGATGCTGCATAGCTATATGTTTTACTGACATTTTGAAAACTATTATAGACCAAAATTCACTCTAT
This sequence comes from Megachile ligniseca, assembly GCA_945859555.1. NCBI lineage: Eukaryota > Metazoa > Arthropoda > Insecta > Hymenoptera > Megachilidae > Megachile > Megachile ligniseca. Next base: position 10,079,954 of record OX243786.1, read on the forward strand.
GTCAACCTCTCCAAGACTCCGTCTTAATGAAATCGAATTTCAGGTGCGATTCACATTGCATATAGTGGATGGTGCACCATATGTGCGCGTGCGTGTCGACTAGCTCGAAGAGCATCGTTTTCTGGGCGATCATGAAGGGCGATAATGATCGTGGTCAATTTGTTTTCCGCGTGAAACGTCGTAATTATGATAATCACGTGCGTGTAAAAAGTGCGACGGGCGGATGATTTTTCACGGATTACCGCTGCAAGAAACTTCGGTTTTCCGACTTTGTAGTTCTCGAGGGGTGCTTTTAATTGAAACATCACGAGCGTCTGCGAGCTTCTGCGAGAAACATTCATTACCAGCTCTAAATGGAATATTTATACGGTCAGTCACATGGACGAGATTTTAATCGATCAATCAAGAGAAAGATGTATACTCGTGTTTATGTATGTACGCACATGTGTGGCTACATCCATCGGTAGTCCATCTCGCGTTGTCAACATCGATCAGTAGCGACAGAATTATAGTCTTTTTTAGCCGATAAATAATCGCGGCTCGCAACAGGCAATAAAATTGCTGGCAAATCGATCGTTAGTAGTATTAATTTATGTGATAATTAGAAAACGCATCCAATAATTCGCGTATTACGTTCGTTTGAAAAGCTCGAAATCGGCGGATCCGATTTATTTTTCTCGTACATATCGCCCTGCCGCGCCGTTTTAATTATTTCAACGATATTACAACGCTGAACATTATTTAATACATTCGAAACGAGCCGTATGTAACCGCATAAAACGTGGCTTTGTACCTGCCAAAAGCTCCGCTTCCGAACGCTGCAGAAGCGGCGCTACGGCGAGAGCGGGCAGCCGGTTATTAATAATCCTGAACGATTTATACCGCTTCGGAAACGTTCGTGCCTACAATTTTCGATTGTTTCTAGGGAGCATAACTTCGGACGCGTGTATCGTTGGAATTAATGTTTAGTTTGGAGTAAACAACCGGGGCAAATGGCGGATTCGAAAGATACAATCGAGGAGAAAACCTGCGTTTTCATATTTTAAAGGGATACAATTTTTGGTTATTATTGTGGTCTCAAAGGGGATAAAATTATTTTTATTTTTAGTTCCCACTTTAAAGTTTCAAAATTCCCAACACCACAAATCGAACGACAACCTCGAAGAAACCCAGATACAGCAATGTCTGAAGTCTATTAAACAGGAGTGCAAAAAGAGTATCTACAGTCTCAGTTAATGGCACACCGACTCCTATCAAAGAGTTAAGTCATTATGAGTACAATTATACTTGACGAGGATATTAAACACAATGTAGTACATTTTAAATTCTAGACGATAGCATCTGCAGAGGAGAAACGTTAATTAATTCAGTCGCGAAAAGATACAATCGGGGAAAGAAAAGACACGGAATCGATCGGAGATAAGATCGGATAATTGCACGACTCGTATTCGAGTTATAACGCGCGTGACAACGGTGAGTGTTTGGAATTGCCGAGATCAATGTCACCGCATCGTTCGACCAGATTTTTACGCGTTCTCCGTGCCATCAGCATCTTCCTTTTTTTCTCTCTCTTTTCCCCTTTTCGTTGCCGCATTTCGAAGCTGCCTTCTAATTCCCGCCGACGCATTCCCCGTGTAATCTCCTCGGCGAGTATATTTTCTGGCGTCGTTTAAATATCAACGATACCCGCAAACGGAAAAGCGGAAACGATTTCCCAGACATACCGGGAAAATCAACATTTCTCTCGTCGAAAGAATTAATCGCGAACGCGGCTCGGCTCTTATTATAATTTGTGCGAAATTTTAAATTAACCCGTTCGCGTTTAAATCAAAGAGAAATTCTGTAAATATTCAGCGGTTCTTCCTGTATCGTCGACCTGCTTTGGCAACCATGTTGCAAATCGACGTGGCGCTTTGAAGCAAGAATAATATTTAAAGTTATTATCGTGCCACGCCTTTTGGGCTTCAAACAACCGTCTCGGATTTATGCAACACTGGGTATCTACCCTGCGCCAAAGGGAACAGATGATTGCCGTTTGCATAAATATCGGCCATCTTTAATCATTTATTCTCTGGGTATCGTATATTCGTCCACGCTAAACGGGTATCCACTGATTGATATTTTCCCCCGGTGATGATATTGATATCTGGTATTATTAAAAAGCTACTGTTCCTTTTTAGCTTTAGTTTTAGAATATGTACTATCTCTCTTATACACTTTTCTCGTAAATAATAAATATATCAAAGAAGTGAGATCATGATAGTGATTTCTGCACTTAGTTTTATGAACATTTGCATGTTCTCAAAACTGATCTCCCAAAATCGATTGCTTAATTCATATCGAAAAGAAGCGTAAACTGCGCAACGTTCTGTTGCCCGGAATGATCCCGTCCGTTTGGACAGTACAATTTAACTTTCGAATTAGATACAGAAGCAGCCTGTTAACGGTAAGGAATCGATCCGTTCGCGAAGAGCCTTTCGTCGAGTAAACTGAAACAGTTCGCCCGTAAGATTCTGTCCGTCTCCTCGAGAAGGTATCCCTTCCTTCGTTCTGCTCGTTTTCGAAAGAGACTCGTCGAGAACGATCCAAGTCCAAATTCACGATCAGCTTCGCGCGTCGGTTAATTGTCTTCTTGTTGTTCCTTTTCGGTCTGGGAGAAATACAGAACGAGGAAGGTGTATCGGTTCGAAAATAGTTTGTACGTGGCAGTCGATCAAATGGAATCGCGTGAAATCGAATTCGTACGCACGTACGACACGCAGGAACGCGAGGAAGGGAGCCAAGGGACAGAGAAATAAAACGGAGCCGAGGGAAGGTTGTTCGAACGATCAAAACGCCCTCGATCGTTCTCTCGAACGTCGTAACCGAGGCTTTGAAAGCCGGGGATCGTCGGTTGCCGGCGATGACGAAGCTCTAGCCGTCGTGGAAAGCAAATAACGTCTTATCGAACTCTATGCAAGCTGCATCTCGTTCTCCATGTGATTTATCTGAAAAATTCATCGCCCACCAACTGATACTATTTACATCCACACAAAATAAAACATCATCTTTTGTACACCACTTATACTATTACGAACATTGGAAGTTCACTGTCTTCACAAGTTATACGATGTGACGAAATCAATCGTAATTTTTTTTCTAATACCAACAAATAAGTGTTACAAATTATCATGTTGTATAATCATGTTGAATGTTGCAATAATTATAGCAGTCAGTAGTAATGAGCGCGTTAAGGGACGTTAAAAGTTCGCGCGTGTCCGGCAATCAAAATGTCGGACGTTTTAAGAACGCGACAAAAATGTCGGCGAAAAATCGTAAAACGGATTACCGTAAAACATGCTGGAGATTCTTTGTGGTCGATCTTCCTGTTGTTCTTGGGCTTAGCTCCCCTTTTTTCGCCGGCGTGCTGTGTTCCTTCAACGCCAATTTCAAGGATTGCGTAAGACGGTCGTTCGAGAAGTTAAAGGCGGCGAGGCGATAATGATAATCGTTAGCCGCAGGTCGGACCACCGAGTTCGAAAGGTAAAAGCTACGAGACACGGCTACCTCGTGGATGCCACGATATCGCGATATCCCTTGCGACTCGCCGACGATCCTCGCGGAATCCTATCGAAATTCTGCGCCCGTCTTTATTCGGTATTCGTTAATTGCCTAAAAATTAGTTGACGACGTGTCGTTCCGATGCTGCCGATCTACGGACACGATCGTCGCCAGATGCCGCGGCTGATTCGATTAGAATCGACAACACGGAAATTGTCGGTTATATTCCCTCGACCACGTTTTACGACGAACATGCTGTTAAAATTTTGCGAGAAATCGTTTTTATTTTTCATCGTTTAAGAGAATTAATTAAAGCCGCACGGCGAGAAGATCGGTGGATTAAATAACAAGCTGAATTTTAATAACGACACCTCTTTAAATACAGTACAAGCAGATGTGTGTAATTTACACCTGTAAAACGTAATGAATTTTAAACATTTTACAAGAACATGAATGTCTTCGAGATATCATGGGATCAAAAGTAAAACATCCAGCAATATTGGAGTAGTGCAACTATTTTATATAGGCAACCAGAGAGGAGAGAAGAATAGGTGCGACGCCATTTTAAATTCGAAAACTGAAATTCGAATATCCTCTGTCGAAAATTGAATTCCGCATGCGAGAAGATTCTTCTTACCCATTCTTTGTGTCATCCCTTATCGTCATTTTCCTTTTGCCCCGGTTCCCATAGCTCGAAGCTTTTAAATTCCAGCCGCGAAGCCGGGATATCCGTTTTTTCGAGATTGAAATCCGCGTGGAAGCTGGCGCATCATCTCTGTCGCGTTTTCTTCTTCCACTCTTCGCTTCGCTCACGGCTTTGCACCGAGCGCTTTTTCATCCTCGCATAGCGCGTCCTTTGAAATCTCGTCCGGTGCGAAACACCTTACCCTCCGGTGATTTTACTTGGAAAACAACGGACAATCTTGTCCTCGAATACTCGCGAGACGATATTCGTTTACCTGTATCAAAGACATCGAGAGCAACCCGGTTTTCATTCGCAAAGTACGTGCATTTTAGCTACCTTATTTAAGTCTATAATCGTTTTTGCGTTTGGGTAGGTTGGCGCAATTGGTGATGAAGTCTGAATGATATTCAGCTTGATTCACGTTCGTTGGTTTAATTAGGTAGGAGGATAGCTTTGATCTTAGAATGCATAGTAGGTCTGGTTAATAATAGCAGTATAACACGTGGCAATGCAATGTCTGATACAACGCGTAGATTTATAGTGCGTAGCAAATACGTGGCAGGGCAAATATGATGCGATGGAAATTCGGCGCGTGGAAATACAATAGGTGGAGAACATGAGTAGAGGATACAACGCGATGAAGTATAGTGCGTAGTGAACACTTTGGGTAGGAAATACAACGCGTGGATACGTAACTTATATCGAATTCTATGCGTGGGAATACAAAGCGTGCCGAACTCAACACATATGGAACTCAGCGCGTGGAAATACAACGCATATCGAATTCAACGCGTACGGAACTCAACACGTATCGAACCCCACGCGTATGGAACTCAACGCATAGAAATAAAGCGCGTCGCAAACACCACGTGTGGAAATCAGTGTGTATTGAACTCAACGCGAAGGAATACAGCGCGTATAAATACAACACGTAACGAAATCCATACGTGACGAATACAAGGCGTAGCAAACACACCGTGTACAAATACAATATCCATCAAGTCCGATACCCGATAATCCACTCCGTAGCGATCTAACGCGTACGACGCAACCAATATCCATGCAAATATAATATAAAAAGTAGAATATTATACTCATTACATGAAACTATAATTATATTACAACTAACCACCGCTATAATGACCCTCCACGTTCGCGACATAAACTTTCCAGCGAGTAAAACTTTATTTACGGTACCTTTTTTGGCCGTGTTCCACACACGCTTCTACTCGCACCTGTCTCAGAGTTTTGTCTGTTGTCAGACGATCCGCTTCTACTTGAGACTCGGTGATCCGCTTTCTGCGAGTTGTCCTCTGTTCGTCGTCGAAGTTTCTTTTTCAATTCAACGCGTCGACTGCCACGGAGAAAATGAGTATGCGTATTAAGACGCATTATAATAACAATTATTAGCCGTAGAGTGGGTGTGTACGGTTTCTAGACGCTCACGGTGATTAATGTTGTCCGTCGAGCAACGGTGGCCGGGTCAGTCGTGACCCGGACCCACGAAACTGCTGTGGTACTAAAATTAGATACTCAAATTTATGAAAGGCTTTCGATAAATAATATGTGGAATAAATTAAATTTAACGTGTTTGTTACATGCATTCGATCGGAAACCTGTCCGACATTATTTCCTTGTTCATTAAATAATGTACGATGAATCGTTATAATTTTATACCGTGTGCGTCATTAATGTATTTACATTCAAATGCTATCTCACGTTGTCAGGGGTGTTGTCTCAAGAGGGTTGTTCCGTTTACGTAAGAACGCAGAAATGTCGAGTCTTACGTATTGTATACAAAAATTATTTTTATTGGAAATATGGGAGTTGAACCAAATGTTTCGTTCCCTGTTTTTGGGTAGACTATCGTACAGATGGATAAACGAGTAGGGTTAGAATCGTCCCAAAGAAAGAAATATGTCTCCTCTCGAAATAATACGTGTACGACATGGTACGTATTGTAAGTGCAGAATGCTACACTAGTGTAACAGTCGGAGTGAAAATTTCAGTTCCTCCGTTTAATTACTCGATTACATAAAATTGGAGGCGGCGGTGATCGGGTGACCACCATGGCAGCGCGTCGAAAGAGAAGAAAGGGGCGCAGAGAAGAAGGCAACGAAATAGAGACGCAAAGCGTCGCGGGGTAAAAACAGAAGGAGAATCGCGCGGAAAAGGGGAATGCAAAGAAGGAAGAAGCGCGTCAGGAAGGAAGGAAGGAAGGAAGGAAGGGATCCTGGAAGGCGGATTCACCGCAGGATCGCAGGTAGTAGCAGGGTACGGTAGGACGATTTCTACGTGGCCCATCCCTCCGTTCGTTTTCTTCTCTTTCTTCGAGCGCGTACCACCTCATCCTCTCCACCCTTCTGGTTTTCGTGCCGAACGAAAGCCGAGGCAAAGCCGGAGCCGAACGAAACGAAACACGGTTCTCTCTTATTCGCTCCACCTCCTGCCTCTCTTGCATATATACATATACACACGCTCGGCAGCCGTCGAGAAGAGAGAGACTCTCCTCTCCTTCGTGACATCTCCGTTCCTCTTCGTCGATTTCTCGCTCGTTCCTGCTCGCATCAACCCTCGAAACAGCGCAACGGCGAGGCAAGCAACGGCCGCGTTTCGTCTTCTTCTAATTCTATCTCGTTGCTCGAACGGCCTCTCTCTTTCCCTCGGCTTCGTTCGTTCGCGTTCTACTCGCCTCTTTGTCTCTTTCGAGGCATCCCTGTTTCCACCTCTCGCTCGCACCCTCGTATTTCGCCGTCCTCCTCGCTCTGCACCTCGTGCCGGCTCTCTCGCTCGAACAACCTATCAACTCGGTGGGTAAACGCGAGGTCCGGACGACGATTCTCTCTCTCTCATCCCATCGACCGACCGTTCTTACACCGATATAGTCCGCGGCCTGGCTCGACTGTGTTCGTGGACGGGAACACGGGTCGTTCTGTACCGGGTGTCCCGACCAAAAACCCCTCGACGAACGTCACCGACGAGCACGACGTCTGACCATAGATGCATACTCTACTTCTTCCTTTTTCTACGCGAAACCGCGTTTGAAAATGGAAGAAATGGTTCAAAGTGCAATTTCGTGGAGGACGTGTGTTCTGAGCTAATTTCAGATATTTGGTATTTACTTCTCTCGATTCTTTGACTCGTGATTTTTAAGATAATTGCGCCAGTAACCCATCAATTAACTGTTTCTGCGATATTGGGATACAGAAAGTTGAAATGTTAGGTATATTTTTGTCGAGAGATTGGATTGTTTGAAGGAATCGTGGTGAAAATACGAGGTTTGTCGCGTTTGAATGTGTGTTGTAAGTATGATACGATGTTATAAGGCAAGGGGTTAAATGTCATACTCTACAGGGATGCACCCCTACGTAAACTGGTCACTTATCAGGGGAATGCAAAACTTTCGACGGAGTGAGTAGATGTTTCAATATTTTCTCTCATTTATGTAAATGTCAATAAGTGTGCAAAACGGCGGGTCTATTAATATAACATCTTTAATTCGCGTGGAAAATTAATAGAATTTATTCGTCACTTAATCAGTGCATAATAAGCATCGACGCAGGAAATAGTTGGGAAATTTGTATAAGAATAATTAGGCAGCGGATGTATATGCATTCGTGATATATGGAAGTTTGCAGAATACACGTTAACATTGTAATCTATGGAATCCACAACGCGATTTATGTATAGTTTGCAGACCTTGGTATATTGCAAATGCATAAATGTACGCGGTTTGGAAATAACTGAAATTTTGGACACTGCTACTGTAATTATAACAAAATATAATTTCATCTGATAAAGCTAATCTAATCGAAACAAGTCAATTAATTTCACTTAACCTAACATACATACTACTCTACCATAATCTAACACAATAAATTAGAGTGAAAAAGAATACAAATCTTTTCTTACTGAATAAGTTTGTTTTAACGATATAATTTTTTAAAACAATATAATTTTATGTAAAAAGTTTACTGAAAAGAAAACATCACACTGGCTACCATGCTCCAAATTTTTGAGTGGGGTTGCAAATTTTCCAAAAAGTTTAGGTTTATCTTTGAAGTGGTAGAATGAGGGATGCCAATGAAGCTCGCAATAAATATCTAAATATTTTTCAGCGATTTGCCCGAACAGTTTTGACACTACGTCCGTTTAATTGGTTTCTTGAACGTTAGCGTAATCGATCGAGCAATTATTTGCCAGGAGGATGGATATATAATGCAGGAGGGTGAATTTTTATTTACAGAGACGGATTGCACGGTTTGGAACAAGCACCGGTCACTATCCCCTGTTTACGCGGCTCGAGGCTCGCTTTTTGGCTCGATTTCTATGCGTTTCGTCGCCGAACACTGTGAAAGAGTAATGCGCTGATGTTTAAAGGACGAGCGGTTGCACGTTTCGATGCACGTTTTTGCATAGCGCAGCACGGGTCGTGGGTTGCAGTTTAAATTACGCGTAGCCGGACCCTATTTTCCATTTCGGATTTAAAATGCCGCACAATGCCGCGTCTGGTTACGAGCCGCGTGTTTGATAACGGAGGACCGTGTAATGTCGAATAGTGCGGAACCGCTGATAACAGGTGTTCGGATCCCGGTAGCCTTCGGTGTTAGCGAACAACGTTCCCTGGAATATTAGATTTCCCGTAAATCGTGTATCATAACACCGTTCTGTTGAACTTTGCAATGTTCGACAAATATTCCTTACCGAAACGTTTGTCGCATCCGTTATTCGTACGATAACAGGAAAGCGAACTTTAAGCAATCATATTTACTTTCAAATTTTATTATTGTTCTTACGAATTTTTCTTCCGACACGTTTATTGTAAATTTTATGAGTTAACAATTATAGCTGAAACATCTCATAATTACGAAAATAAATGCAGCAACCAGAAATTTACTTTTCCGTGAATTTTTAGCAGCTATTTTCCATTAAACGCTTATTGCAGTGACAATCGATAACGGGACGAAAATACAATTAAAGCTGAATTGTTATCAATGATGAAAACGCATATCACCTGATAAGTTTTATTCTGCTATTCTCGACCAGAATCACTAAGGACGTTCATGTGCATCGTGTACCACAATTTTTAAATTTTCCACAAAAGAGCATTAACTATTCGCAAATTTTTAGCAATTATATTTCGCAAAAAATTGCATCGATCAATAACCCTACGGGAATAAAAGTGTATCAATTTCGTGAATCTTTAACGAGTTTCACCGTACTCGATGAGAAGCACAAAGTCGACGGTTCAGCACGTACAAAGCATGATGGCCGTTTCATACTTTTTCGCATGTCGGGTGTTATTATTCGCCGTTAATTGTTTCGGATTGTAGAACGTCAAAGGGTGAAGTCAGCATCGCGGGAATAACTGAGAATGTGAAATCATGATTGCACGTGCGAGAACGTCGAGAGGTGAACACCGCCACGATGAGATTCTGCTAATCACCGCACCGTCAGTTTCAAGTACGAGAAAAAGGATCTTTCTAATCGCCAACGTCCTGCCGATGCGATGCTAGGATCCCAGAAGGATTCGAGTCATCGTTACTATCTTAAGTACCTGACTCGTTGCGAGAGGAAAGGGATCCAACGGGTGTGCAATTTTCATAATTAGGTGCACTTAATTGATTATCTAAGTAATCAATGGAATTACATCACGCAACACTTTCACTGTCACAGATATTGCCGTGATTAAAAGATATTCTGCGTATACATATACAAACACAAATTGTACAAAACAGGTCGAGTGTATAAAATTAAATATTTATATGAATATTCACGGATGAACAGTGTTTATCGATTTTAAAATAAAAGATAGTAAAAACGATCAATGAAACGGTAAAGTAATGTTATAACATACAAATCGATTAGATTTCAGTTTTAAGCTGTCGTATGGGAAAAGTCCCGCCGTTACTTGCACGTGCGTAATGACACTAGAAGAGATTCCCTGGGGCTTCTGCTCAAATATACGACTTCGCAAATATCAGCATCAATAAAAAAGAATCAGGAACCACTTCACCAGGGTAGATATGATCTAACGTTATACTTCACGAGTAGCAACTAAAATGGCGTAAAAACTCGAGATCTCTTCGGGAACTTTTTTAAAACCACAAAATTTTTATGTGTACATTCTACTCATTTTAAATGGATATCAAATATATAAAATGAATAGTAGGTAACAGAAAAGAAATGTCCACATATTATATATCTTATTAAAAAAATATTCTTAAAGCACCACTATGTTCAAAGAGACTTCAATTTAACAAATATTGATTTTAATTTACCAGAAATTATTTGGTTGCGACATATTGCAAATAAAAAAGTTTTCGATCAAATCATTAAGAGGACAATGCATCGATGCAATTTTCGTTGGTATTTTTTTTTTTATTTTTTAAGATAGATACAGTTTGTGCTGTATTTTCATAGCGTTATCGCGTTCGCGTTATCACGCGATCCAGCATTCGGTCTGCTCCTGAATTATCGTCCATCGTGAACGGGGCGGGAAAATATGAAATTTCGTGCAACCGTAGCAATTTTTTCACCCTCTTTGTCCCTCGTCCACTGTTCCATTCCGATTTACGAACAAAATGCACTCAACAGCCGGCGGCGCGATTGAAAAAGCGCACCGGTTGAATACGGTTAAAGCAACGATAATAGTCCGCGATATAGAAAATTTTTCATCTCTGACTGCGATGCACGAATTGACTTTACAACATTTTTCTGTCCCACTCTTTCTCCCATTTCGACGAAAATCATTTACGCCGAACAAATAACTTATATTCGAATAGTTTCGCGTTTGAAAGGGAGTGGTCCTTTACCGTACGTTTATTGCATGCATTTCGTCCTGTGCTATATATAGATACAATTTAATGGAAATTTAATGGAAAAACAAACGAGTAATTAAAGAAACATACGCGAAAATCACGTATCATTTTTCGCTAGGTTTTTCACGTCGTTTAATATTTGAATGTTAAATATAATAAAGATTAATGTAAAAATTGATGTAATATGTGTCACAACTGGTTAACGTTTAAATTGTAACACTCACTAATACCATTTTCTGTATGGGATTATAATGGATTGATTTATATGCTTCACAGCTGATAAATATTAAAGATGATCTAATCTTAAAAATGGTAATAGAGCGATTTAAAATGGTCTGAAATCATATTAACGTTTGCTTAGAACAAACAAAGTAATTCATAGTGGTTAAATTTCTAATTGAGTGAAATTATTTAAATTTGTATGAACTAATAACTTATTATAGCACAGATATAAGATTTGCAAACTTGAGAATTTGAAAATTTAAAAATCTCAAAATCTGAGGATATCGAAAATTTACATAACTGAAAATCTGATATCGAAAATGTATAAAATTGAAAATGTGAAGATACCAAAAATGTAGAAAAACTTGAGAGTCTAAAAATGTCAAGACCGAATCTTGATGACATTGAAACGTGTCTCTGGAGCAGGCACCTGGCAGGTTCAAGATTGCGACGTCTAAATGTAGCAGGTGAAATTTTCAAGGAAGGAAAAATAACGAAGAATGTTATTAACTATGAAAAAAATTAGCGTAGATTTCGAGATCACCCGGTACGTGTGGTGGCACATACAGCCCCGCGGTAGACGAAGCTTTGGGTCGCCGCTAGCTGCGGGCGTCCGGACCTCGCGTCTACCCTCTCATTTACCATTTGGTACCTATAGATAGGTACCTATATATACGCGCAGGTACCTAATGTACGTGTACGCAGACAGAGCCGGCCGGCGAAGACGAGCGTACGGGGCCACTAACATGAAACACGTAGGTACATGTGAACACACGGATAGCGAAGAGAGGAGAGAAGAGAGGACATTGATAGAGGAAAAGAGAGGTGGTGAACGGGCTGAGAGTGCAGGACTTTGCGTCCGTGTCTCGTTCTTTCTCCTTTCGTCCAACGATCGTCCCTTTTTCTTCGTATCTCCCTCTGTTCTTCACGCTGGGTGCCTAGGTGGCTCCATGTACTTATTTTTCTACATAACAGCCTCGAGAGCGAGAGAAGAAAAGCCGCTTGCATACGTGTGCAACGTTGCATCCGTATTTACGTGTATTATACCATTGCCTCTCCTTATTTTCTCTCCCTTCCTCTCCTTTTTATGTCGCCTCTTTAATACAATAACGCCCAAAAGTTTGGGTACACGTGCTAATCTTATGCGTATACTCTTACTAGATTTCTGATCCCTGTTTGGCTCACGTTTGATGCATTCGTGGAATTCAAGAATTCAAAAATATACAAATCTGAACAATTTGGGACAGGGACTTGAGAATATAGGAATGTGGGGATGTAGAGATTTGAGAACATCTAGGCATGTAGCGATCCAAGATAGCCATGTAACTCGAAGACCAAATTAGAACAAAGAAAGAATTAATAAACTGAAAATGAAAGAATTAAAAAGAAATTTCATATTAAGATCAGAGCAAAATACAAACGCAAACTTTTGTGGGGTATTGTATGCAAGAGGACCGGTACAGAGAACCGCGTGGTTTCGGAGAGACAGAACCAAGAGCAGCCTTTTGCGTGTCTTTAACAGAAAGAGTGGAAAAGGAAAGGCGGAGGTGGAGGATCGAAACGGAGGCGGGAAGAGCATCTCGGAACGACGGAAGCTACCAGAGTCCTGCCCTAAAGGGGCATTTTTTCGGCGGCTCGGAAAGAAGGGACGAAAGCCGTGGAGAGGAGCAAGGCCAAAGGGAGGATAGAGGGAACAGAGGGTGAAGGATTGGGAAGTTTAGAAGGGCGCGTCTCTCTTTCTACGCGAAATTGATCAACGTCCTCGGGAAACCGATTAACCGAGACGTCTGCCATGAATTTTATAAATATATTTTCCTTTCGATCTGACGACTTCTTTCCGAACGTCTTCACGATCTTTGGGTAAAGCGTTCGTTGGTTGCGAGGGTTGCGTTGGGCTGCGTGTGCAAGTGCGAGATGATCGAATATGGCTGTATCTGTTAATCTCTCGCAATTGGTTCGCCTTGCATTTAATTAGAGCTTTGATCGATGCATCGTGTACTCGTCGTGGCAAGAAATAGTATTAATTTGCTAACAGATTTTGGTGCGCAGAAAATTGGATGCACGTGTTAGGATTTGAAGATTTGGAGGTTTGAGGATTTAGCTGTTAGAACATTTGGAAACTTGGACATTTCGGAATTTGGTAATTTAGAGATTTATGAATGAAGTGAATAATTTAATTATTTGATAATTTATAAATTGAGATTTCTGGTAACGAGTCTATTCATACACGTCCGTTTCTACTGTGCATTATCGAGTGCATTCGTAACTTCTAGATCACGTCTTAAACACCCTATACAGCGGAGGTTTTCAGAACCACCAAACTTCTATACAAACGTAATTCATGTTTTTCATTAATATCGAACGAGAAGTTTCCGAGTTTCCCGCAGGGGGTTCGTTGAATTTCCCGATCGGGCGTTTTAGATACGGCCACCTCTCAATTTATGTTGTTAGAAAATTATGTAACACCGAACGCTCGGTTTAATCGAACGTTCCTTTCGTGCCGGTCAGGATAATTCAGCCAGACGCGGTACGACAGGATCCTTTTATCTGAAAATTGAAAGGACTCACGAAATCGTGGATCACCGTCCTTCGATCGCGTAATTATAGGCTCTTTATTAAGAAAGATGTTACCGGTAAAGTATCGTTAGACGTGACAATGAATCATTATCGATGCGGCAATTAATCATAATCCACGGGTCTGCAATTAATGTCCCCTATGTTCGTAGGGTTGTAATTACACACAGTCCCCGAGATGATCATACGAAGAAAAAACGAAGCGAATTCCTCTTTCCTGTCGTTACGAAAAAGAAAATCTGTCATCGTGTGGGAGCCTCGATCATCGTGATAAAGTTGCCCTGTTACATATTCAATGAACGATTTTGATATATACAAAGTCTGACGAGTTTCGTGGCACACAAGTAACGAACTAACACTTCTTTTGTATCAATTTAAAACATATTGCTGATCAAATATAAGTCGTTCATCGGAAAATAGTCGCAACGAGCACAGATCTACCAACCGTGTTCGAAATAATAACCAGCGAGAAGGAAAAAAGGTACAGTTGCCGGCTCATTTGAGACTTAAAAAAGACCACTGAACTAACGCAGACCGCAAACTGTTTCGCGAAAATCACGTTGAGTGCATTTCCATTCCGTTCCGTCCTCAAAGACACGCTTTAATTATCTGGCCGTGAATGCCGTGAGAAAATCGTTTCGAGGTAGAAGACAAAAAGAACCATTCTCTTCTTCGTTTTTTACTTACTCGTCGAACGAAAATCGAGAAACAGGAATATTAATCTGCTGCTCGGAAGCTTAAGCTCATTTGTTGGTGTGCGGTTGAAAACTAACGTGTTGACAATGCGTACACAATTTGGGGATGGTGCTATTCTAGGAGCTTCATTTAGGATTAATCTTTATATGTGTTACATCATTTCAGTTTTGCAAAATGAGTTATTAGATGAATGAAGTATTATTTTGTTAGTAATTGATTAATATTTTTGCTCCCAAAATCTCAAAGCTCAAAAATTCAAAAATTCCCAAGTTGCAACCCCAATAGCAAAGTTGCACCCCCCAAAACCCATCAGACCCAAAACCTCTAAATTCGAAAGTTCATCTCCCAGAAATGAAAGTAAAAAAATGTCAAAGTGCATAGAACGCGTGAAACCAAATGTCCGCGTTCTTTGAAGTAACACGGAAATTACAGTCGTTCCGGTTTAACGCTAACGCGAAAACGGATCTGGGGTAAAAAAGGTAGTTTAGTCGTCTAAAGTTACACCAGCGACAAATTAGTGAACCAATAGCACGTGTATTTGAACGAGTGGCTCGAGGGGTTGGTATATAGATTTCACGGAAACGCAGACACGGACCACGTGGCTGGTCGTGCAGGAAAGCGACGAAGACGGCATATGTCTGACAAGCACTTAATCATCGGGGAAAATTCTCTGTCGTCGACAGATTAGCCGCGCGTTCGAATCTAACTCTCTAACATAACCTAACGCTTCGCCGTGTACGCTTCACCGCCCCCATCCTCTCTCAAACGAATACTCGCGATCGAGCGATCCTCATTTTTCCCGCGTTTTCGTCTCCTTTCTCGGACTTAAACGCTTCCAAGAAAGGACAACTTAATGGGAACACTGGTCGGCTGCAATTAAGTGCCGATTCGCGAGAAACAACGAAAAAGGAGAGAATCAGGATGCAAATTGTGCCACATAATGTCTCGGTAGCGAAGAAATTTCGAGCGCAATTTAGGTCACTTTAAACCCGATTTCAGGTGGAACGAGGTGCGATGAAAGCGTTCAAAATCGAACATTGTGTATCGGGTCATTGGCGTAACTTTTACTGGGGGTGGGCCAGAATAGTACAGAATACATGTAGTTTGGGAATTTAGAGATTGCTGGTCTGAGGATTTAAAAATGTAGAAATTAAGAGTTTTTTAAATTTGGGACTTAGGAAATATTCTTTAGAAATTTGTAAACTTAGGAATTCAAGCATCTAGAAACTTGAGAATGTGAGAATTTAAGAATACAGAAATAGGGAAATTTGTAAATATGCAAATATTTGAATGACACAAGGGAACAAATCCTGACCGCTAAAAATTTACGCCAATGTACAAAATGCAGTGTGACGTGTGAACATAATTTCAAGGGAGAATTCAGCGTGAATAAATAATGAGAAAGCTTCAATGGCGAAACGAAAGAGACCAACTATCAATTTGAAACGTTTTGAAAGTTCGTAATACACTCTATGAGGACACTCGATCGTAAAATGCAAGACCGGTAAATCGCGATTATTGCCGCTGTATTAAATAAACGTTAAATAAAATAATATATTATAATTGGTGTTTACGGTGTCATAGTGGCGGCAGATTTTAATCGCTTTACCGAACCGATAATTGAATACGATAAACGAGTCCGATGGAATCAATAGGCAGAGAACAACACCGTGTGCCACGTACCTAGTTTCGTTAATTCAGGACGAAATAAAGATAAAATCAAATGAAATTCCTTGTAACCATTTAACAAGATTCTGTACATTTTCATAATTCACAGGTTTTTCTAACATTTTGATATAAAAATTACAATTTTTATAGTTCGTTGACGTACTTATTTATTTGTCTTTTGTACTTCAGTATGGTACACGTTTGATATACCACGTGGTTGTTTAGCATATAAGTACGCGAATCGTTGGCGAGACCAAAGATGATAAATCTTCGAAGGGAAACTTTGTACGCCCGCGAGTTTTCGTCGAAAATTTATTCGTTTCGTTATCGCAAAGTTTCGCGTCGGCCTTGAACGTTGATCGCATCCCCTTTGCCCTGATACGCGGGCAAAAACAAATGGGAATAAGAACGTGTTTAGGCTCGGGAAATTCTCGAGTAATTTCTCAAACTTTCTGGATTCGCGGTTTCAAACTTGAAAATTCAATGGCACGAAAGTTTGATAAGGAGCTGTATTTATACTATTAAAACACAGATTTTATTCTTCGTAGTCTTTTTAGAACAAGTTTGTAATGTTGATGTTAACAAAATGGTTACTGGGAGTTACCATTACGGTAATTTATCAGTGTACCATTGATTTACACCTTCTTTGCAAAATATTAAGTTTGTTGAAATTCAGACTGCTCATGGTCTTCTAGCAAGTAGGCCTCTATCGAGAAGCGAAGATAAAAAGAGGAGTGACATTGAAGTAGACGAAGATGAAGAAAGTGAAGTAGGTGGAGGAAGAGTAGGAATAAGAAGCAGAAGAAGAAGACGGGCGTGTGGCGTGCGTTCGTCGTACGGGACGTGTTATTAGCTGGCACCCTCTTTCACGTTGGCCCATCTCCTCGAGCACCGCTCGTCTCATCTCCTTTTTTCTCTGATTTCCTATGCGGGGGCTAGAAACGCGTTTAATTAACATAGCTGGCGTGGCTGCATCCCTCTTCTCCTGGGTGCCGAGCAGACAGTCAGCTTTCACGGGCCATTGCACGCACGATGCACGTATTACAAACTATATTTCTTTCTCTTCCCCTTCCTTCCTCTCTTTCTGCCATCCTCCGTATGTACAGTGTGGGAGTGATTTAAACGTTAACACGAAAATTCGGGACCGATGACCCGTTGAAAAATATCACGCGTAATGCGTCTTGCACGGTCGTTAAGGATACCAGGCATTGTACTAACTCTATTTTGTTTACAGATTAACTGCAATCCTATAATTACATTTTTCTTTTTACTACGCGCCATTTCAGAGGATATTGTACCTAACTTCATTAGAAACGTTCTTGTATTTTATAGAATATAACATAGCGCACTGTTGCATGTGTCATATTTGAAACAGAATATTTTAAACAAAAGGGCAAAGTCCCCAGCATATTATGAATTTATTTTGGATATTTAACGTTTGGAGTTTGTCGTAAATATTAACAAAAATCATTTTCATATTAACGCTTAAATTAGCATACGTATATAAATAAAATTTACCGAGGACTTTGAAAATGATTGCGCGTGCGCAACTGCGCGCGAAATACCATGTGACCGCGACCGCGGCGGATATAATGCACGCCTACCACGGAAATGTTCTTTTTGACGGATCGGCCGACTAATTTGGTCGTTGTCACCGAGTATGCCCGAGGATTAATGGCGACCACCTAGCCTACGCTACCGCGAATTCCTTGGAAATTCTTTCGCGTCTTCTTCAGAACGAAGAAACCCAAGACCCCTTAATTAAGAGTTCCGAATAGGAACAATAATAAAGCGCTAACGTGCTACCCTCGATTTGCTCGCTTTGAGTCGTGACTAATCACACATGCTGGACAAAAAAAGCAAACTCTTCGAATTATGACAACCATATGTTTTGCGATCTATGTAAAAAAATAAAATAATTGTCGAGATCTTACAATTTAAACTGGCGCCAAACGACGTCATTAGTATTTGATACGGCAGATCAATAAATCTTCGCCTGAGTAATTAATTATCAGATACATTATCAGATACATTTGCACGAATATATTAATCATAACACGTACCCTAATAAATGTTTGTACATTCTTTTAAAAGTCAGAAGCTATTTTGTTTCAAAATTCACTGGTTGAATGGTTCATACTGTTTGGTGACATGCATGTATGAATTGATGTTACTTTATGAATGATCATTCTCAAATGTGATTAGCGTATATTTTCACTTAAATGCATATTGATAATTATATATGAATGGGATTTAAATATTAAGGACACTACTCCTACGCGCCATTTTTCAGGAATGAGTTGTTCAGCCACGTTGCGCTATCTTGCAAGTTCAATCTGAAATGTTTTCATATTTTACCGGCATCAGATGAAATTGCATGGAGTTGATATTAAATATCAATCGTTGTACGGAATATATTGCAAACAGCATAAGATCAATGTTAATAAATATATAATAAATATATTGCATATTAATCAATAATGAATTTTTAAAAATGAAACAAGTGGCGCCATCTCTCCGGCGAACAGGGCGAACTAATCGAAAAAAGTACATGTCCGAACACGCATATAAGGAAATTAAAAAATCGAATATTTCAGAACTTTCACGACGTATTATGCTTCCGGAGACATTTAGAAGCAAATTTTAATTAACATTTGATGCATTTTAACGCCGATTAAGCCGAGAAAATCGATATTTATTGAATTTGGTCGAAAACGGTACAGGTGGCGCCATCTAGCGGTGAGCGGCGGAACTACGAAAATAGAAAATTCCGATTTTCTCGAAAAGTAGGAACTTTTTCGAAATTCTGAGATATACAAATTGTTCCTTGTCGCCTACGGAATCGAATGAATGCAACCATACCACGCTAGGACCATTAGAAAAGAAGTTAGAAAAATATAGCATTTCATGGACCAAAAAATTGCCGTCCATCTAGCGGTGAAAGTTGGAACTACGAAAATAGAAAATTCCGATTTTCTCGAAAAGTAGGAACTTTTCCGAAATTCTGAAATATACAAATTGTTCCTTGTCGACTACGGAATCCAACGAATACCATCATGACCCGCTGGGATAATTAGGAAAGAAAATAGAAAAAAGGTCATTTTATGGACTAAAATTGCAGCGCCATCTAGCGGCGAAACACTTGAACTAATCGAAAAAAACGTATGTCCGAACACGCATATTGGAAAAATATAAAATGCCATATTTCCTAACTTTCTGGGTATATTCTTTCTCCTGATACATTTTAAAGCAAATTTTTATTAACATTTGTTGCATTTTGTTGCCGATTAAGCCCAAAAAATCAATATTTATATTGCCCTTATATGCGTGTTCGGACATACGTTTTTTTCGATTAGTTCAAGTGTTTCGCCGCTAGATGGCGCTGCAATTTTAGTCCATAAAATGACCTTTTTTCTATTTTCTTTCCTAATGGTCCGAGCGGGTCATGGTGGTATTCGTTGGATTCCGTAGTCGACAAGGAACAATTTGTATATTTCAGAATTTCGAAAAAGTTCCTACTTTTCGAGAAAATCGGAATTTTCTATTTTCGTAGTTCCAACTTTCACCGCTAGATGGACGGCATTTTTTTGGTCCATGAAATGCTATATTTTTCTAA
Organism: Megachile ligniseca; assembly: GCA_945859555.1. Lineage (NCBI taxonomy): Eukaryota > Metazoa > Arthropoda > Insecta > Hymenoptera > Megachilidae > Megachile > Megachile ligniseca. Next base: position 10,099,776 of record OX243786.1, read on the forward strand.
CTTCTTTTCTAATGGTCCTAGCGTGGTATAGTTGCATTCATTCGATTCCGTATGCGACAAGGAACAATTTGTATATCTCAGAATTTCGGAAAAGTTCCTACTTTTCGAGAAAATCAGAATTTTCTATTTTCGTAGTTCCGCCGCTCACCGCTAGATGGCGCCACCTGTGCCGTTTTCGACCAAATTCAATAAATATCGATTTTCTCGGCTTAATCGGCGTTAAAATGCATCAAATGTTAATTAAAATTTGCTTCTAAATGTCTCCGGAAGCATAATACGTCGTGAAAGTTCCGAAATATTCGATTTTTTAATTTCCTTATATGCGTGTTCGGACATGCACTTTTTTCGATTAGATCACCCTGTTCGCCAGAGAGATGGCGCCACTTGTTCCATTTATGTGGCGGTTGATCCATGGTAGGGACTCGGAAATGAAAGACGCGTGTTAACTCTTAGAACAATGTATATTCTCTCACCGTGTATCACAGCGTTCTAACTCGCGCTACATGTTCAGTCTTTTTGTCTTTGTACAACCATAGAATATGCTTAACCTAGAACCTAATTTACATGGCTGCCAACCTACGAACTTATATCCTAACCTTAACTACTATTTACATTGGTACTACTGGGTACAGCCACATCACTCCCCTTCTAGCGATTTAGTTAACAAATTTTAATCCTAAAGCGCGAATCTAACAGTCTTTTTTGCGTAAGTCTTTGGTTGACTGCTCTTTGGTTCGTTGCTTGACTCAATAAACGCAGGTTTGAGTCGTTCGATGTTAACTGCAGTCGGTCTTCCTTTGTACTCAATCCGGAATACGTCGTCCGAAATCCTCTCCAACACAGGAAATGGTCCCTCATATGCTGGCTCGAACGATTTTTTTACAGCATCTACTCTTACGAACACATGACTGCACTCGTATAGGTTCTTATATACAAATACCTTTGTCCTCGAGTGATGTGCCGTTGGAATTGGTTTTACTCTTTGTATGTGCTGTCTGAATTTGTTTATAAAATTTTCCGGATGTGTATATTCCGTCTGCGTGAAGAATTCGCCGGGTAGCCGTATAGGTGCTCCGTACAGCATCTCTGCTGCGGTGGTCTTGATGTCTTCCTTATAGCTGGTACGCAGTCCCAAAAGCACGGTTGGCAATACCTCTGTCCAGTCTGGGCTGTTGTGACACGTGATTGCTGTCTTAAGAGATCTGTGCCATCTCTCTATCAACCCGTTTGCCGCTGGGTGGTATGCGGTTGTCCTAATTTTACTGCACCCTAAAAGTCGTACCAGAGAAATGAATAACTGCGACTCAAATTGCGTACCTTGGTCTGTAGTGATAGTTAACGGTGTGCCGAATCTGGATATCCAATTGTTGAAAATTGCTGTTGCCACAGTGTCTGCTGAGATCTCGGCCACCGGGATTGCTTCCGGCCAGCGGGTAAAACGATCAATGACTGTCACGCAGTAACGAAATCCTCTTGCAAGTGGTAGTGGGCCGATTATATCTATATGGAGATGGTCGAACCTCCCAGTTGGAACTTCGATGTGTTCTGGCTGTCTTTTAACATGCCTGTGAATCTTGCTTTTCTGACACGCTAAGCATGAGCGTGCCCACTCTGCGATCTGCTTTTTCATGTGTGGCCACACAAAACTCCTGCCTATCGTTCTTCTGGTACTGCGCCCGCTGGGATGTGACAAGCCATGGACGGAATCGAATATCTTCTTCCTTAGCGCTTGAGGTATATATGGTCGCAGCGTATTGTCGTAACTGTCGCAGTAGATGTATTTGTTGGTATCTTGTATGTGTATCCATGCAGTCTCCATTTATTCATGAGCGTTGGTTGCTTCAATATGTCCTGCAGCTCCTGGTCTTTGCCTTGTTCTTCTGCTATCTCGTCCGTCGACACCAAGACCGGTAGATCCACCACCGAAATGCGCGACAACGCGTCTGCGACAACGTTACTGCTCCCACTGACGTGCTCAATCCGTGTGGTATACTGACCAATAAAGTCTAGTTGCCTCTGCTGTCTTGGCGTGGCTTTCTCGCTTTTCTGTTGAAACGCGTAGATTAATGGCTTGTGGTCTGTCTTGATTATTATCGACCTGCCTTCCGCCCAGTGTCTGAAGTATTTTAGGCTCTTGTATATCGCTAACAGCTCGCGATCATAGGTACTATACTTCTTTTGTGCTTTTTCCAGTTTCCTGGAGAAGAAACCAAGTGGTTCCCATACTCCATTGTTCAGCTGTTCCAACACTGCGCCTATTGCCACCTCTGAGGCGTCCGTTTTCAGGGCTAACTGAGCTCCTGCCTTCGGATAGCGTAGGAGTGCAGCGTTTGCCATTTGCTCTTTGCACTTAGTAAATGCTTCTTCTGCTGCTGCTGTCCATCTGACTGGTTTATTGTTACCTCTTTTATGTTCGGCACTGATTTGGTTGAGGGGGATTTGTATCTCGCCTGCCGCTGGTAGGAATCGCCGATAAAAATTGATGATACCTAAAAATCTTTTCAGCTCTCGCACCGTTTTAGGTTTGGGAAAATCTTCCAGAGCCTTTACCCGCTCGTTCAGCGGTGAAACTCCTTTGCTACTTACGGTGCAACCCAAATACTCTACGGCGTTTCTCGCGAATTGGCATTTATCTACGTTGATTCTTAGGCCGTGGTCCTGCAGTCTCTTAAATAGTTTTCTCAGATGCAGTTCGTGTTCCTCCAGGTCCTTCGAAGCCACGATAATATCGTCGATGTAACATCGGCAGAAGTCTAAGTCCCTCAGGATATTGTCCATTACACGCTGAAATGTTTGTGCCGCGTTGGACAGTCCGAATGGCATTACTACGTATTCATACAGGCCGAAAGGTGTTATGACAGCAGTCTTGTGGCGATCTTGAGCTGCAATTGGTACCTGGTGATATGCTTTTCTCAAATCTATTACTGAAAATACCCTTGATCCTTCGAAACTTTGTACTATGTCATGGATATGGTATAGGGGGTACTTATCTGGTACTGTTGCGCTGTTCAATCTGCGATAATCGCCACAAATTCTCCACTCCCCTGACTTTTTGCGGACCATGTGTAACGGGCTTGCCCATTGGCTCTTCGATGGTTGTATTATGCCCTCCTTTAACATATGTTGGAACTCCGTTTTTGCAATTTGTAGTCTGTCAGGTGGTAGTCGTCGTGCTCTCTCTGCAACTGGTGGGCCTTGTGTTGTGATATAGTGATATACCTCCTGTTTCCTCAATCCCAGATTTTGTGGAAGCGTGATAGCTGGAAATTCCTTCAGTAATGCTTGATACCTGTTGTTGCTATTTACTGTAGATATGGTTGGTGCCTGCGACTTAATCAATGTACCGTTCCTGTACAAAGTGGTAGTCGGGTCTATTAACCGACGTCTGCTTAGGTCAACCAGTAGGTTATAGTGCCGTAGGAAATCTGCACCTATGATAGCTTTGCTCACGTCAGCCACCACGAACTTCCAAGGGAATTGTCGACGGAGGCCTAAGGACAAGGTTATAGTTTTAGCTCCATATGTATTGATTGCCGTACCATTTGCTGCGTAGAGCTTGAAGTTTGCTGGTGTGGATCGCCGTCTCCCACTGCTGGGGATTACGGATATATCAGCGCCGGTGTCCACCAGGAACGATATCCTGGATTCCCTGTCTGTTACGACGAGACGGTTTTTGGTTTGGTCGTCGTTAGCGACCGCCTCTACTTGCAACGACCTTCCTAGTTTTCCTGCCTGCTAGGCGTGCGAGCGTCGGGTCCCGTCCAGCTGCATGGGCTAGCACATTTGAATGAGCGCTCGCCGAATTTTCTATGATAGAAACAACAGTCTCGACGATACTGCCGGTCTCCGCTTCTGTTACGAGAAGAACTGCGCCTTCTCATAAACCGACCTCGACTGCGGCTTCGGGGCCTGCCACGAAAACTTCCCTGGATTAGAGTTTCCAGTCGCCCCATTCTCTCCGTAAGCGCCGCGATTTCCGCGCCTTTTTCGCTCGCCGCCGCGTCGCGGTGCGTCTCTTGTTTTGTCTCCGCAATGGCCGCCGTTTCGTAACACGCGGATCGTTCCATTGTTTTGTCCGCTAGCGTTGCTAATTTGTTTAATGGCGCGTCATCAATTACCGTTAATATTTCCTGGATTCGCGTAGGTAACCGTTGCATCCACAGCGTTTGTACTACGCCAATGCTGACGCTGGTCCCCGCGAGTAGCTGCATCTCGCGTAGCAATTCTGACGGTTTTCGTCCGTTCAGCTCGATGCCGGTCAGCAACTGCCTCAGTTGCGCTTCCTCGGATGACGCCAATCTGCTGATGAGCGCGTCTTTTATGCGGTTGTAGGAATCTTCACAGTCTGGTGCGGAAATGATGTCTGCGACGATTCTTATTATATTGCTGTCTAGGTGCCGCAAAACTGCTGCACATCTTACGGCGTCGGATCTCACGCCGTACGCGGAGAATTCTTTTTCTAACATGGCAAACCATAGCTTCGGGTCGTCTTTCCAAAACGTTGGGAGCCTCACGCTTCTAAAATCGCTTGCGTTCACTTCCACACTTCCCGCAGTTTCTTTTTCTTCCATGTCCCTCGTTGTCCCGGGTTTCGGCACCAATTGTGGCGGTTGATCCATGGTAGGGACTCGGAAATGAAAGACGCGTGTTAACTCTTAGAACAATGTATATTCTCTCACCGTGTATCACAGCGTTCTAACTCGCGCTACATGTTCAGTCTTTTTGTCTTTGTACAACCATAGAATATGCTTAACCTAGAACCTAATTTACATGGCTGCCAACCTACGAACTTATATCCTAACCTTAACTACTATTTACATTGGTACTACTGGGTACAGCCACATTTACGTGAAAATGCAATTAATATTGATTTTATGCTGTTTCGAATATATTACGTGGGTCCAAAGTTGCGGAGTATGTCTTCAGAACAGCTCGCATACTATACTGTATCTCGTCGATGATACAAGAAAAACCATTCTCACAGATATCTTTATCAGTATTCAATATTTTTAGCATTTGTCCTCACCGCTTTCCATGAGATAGAGCTAATGATACCTTTTTCAAAACACGTAGTAAAATATAATAATAATAAATATTTTCATTAAACCAATTGGTGCGATGAATCAATAAAACTCATTTCTGCAGTAAGCTCTTTATTTATTCAATAATGCAACGTACAGCAATCTCATTATCAAAATATTGTTTTGAACGATTGTTTTATAACCGAAAGTCTTGAAAATACAACGAAGCTCATATAATGGGTAACAATACATACCACTATATTGCCAGTATAAATACGACTAGGACAAAAGCGAAAAGCAAATAAAAAAACAAACAAAATAATTTCATTGATCGAGTACAGTCTCTTAAAGCGTAAAATATTTGAGTAACTTTTATTGAAATATACGTTCAAGCATCTCAATAGTCAGTTCATGAAGTGTTGTGCTATTAATATGGAACGGCTTCGATATCATTTGTTCGTTAAAAACTAGTACCCATGTAGTAGGATCAGTCTTTTACTAGCGTTGTAAGTACGCACCACCTCTTTTCTATTGTTATAAAATGCCTGAGATACGTTAATAATTTAAGTGAGGTACATCAGACAGCATACAGTGCTGCAGACGAATAAATTATTCGGTACAAAAGTTCAAACACACACAAACTACTATCAAGCTTGGCACCGTTCAATGAGGCCTGTAAACGAATGAAACGACAATATACTTAATTAATTGAATGAGAAGGGGATTTCATTTTCGACGCCATGAGATTATGAGCTTCTTGCTCAGTAGATTCGTTCATTACAGACCGATATGATTGAGAAATTCGTTCTTTGTCACGTATAGCGAGATTCTGCCATTCCTTCTCCAAACCGCTCATCAACTTCTCCCTCTGCTCGCGTGCTGTCTCGATCACTGATCTTTCGTCTTCGTGAACCCACTTCTTCCACAGCGCTTTCGCATCCTCGCTGAAAGAGTTACAAATTTGTAAGAAAACAATGGCTCTCGTTAATTTTGTTTAAAAGATATATGGGTTAAAATTTAGGGACTCAATTATAGATGTCCATCCTATTTGTGATCTATCGAGAAACGAATGTAGAGCGTTGCAGGGTGACGAACGTCTTGGCAAGCATTTACAAAGCGCTCAATGCACGTAAGAGTGTAGTATATACCGAGAGACGTGAATGACTCACGATTTTTAGTTGCAACATCGACAGAGTTCGACTAATTCTAGATACAAGATGTTCTGTTCGTCCTAGACCCTTAGTATCGCTCACGGCCACGTGTCGAGATTGCAACCAACTTAATCGTTTGACAAACATAACAACAAACTAACGACATAATTAATATCAATACATATGTATCAATTTAATTTGATCATCTCTAATATTGTATCAATTTAAAGTAGGACGTGTAGATGTAGTAGAATTCGAAACTACAGGACATCGCTACTTCACACTTGCTATTTTTAGAGGGCTGTTTCACCCTCTAAAAGCGTTCTTTCGGAGACAAAGAAAAGTGACGATTATTTTTTTAACTCTTGTAGTACAATAAACTTCTGTTATATTACCATGAATGGGGCCGAAGAAGTGGTAGATTTATGGAATTGGTAATATATTGGACTAGGGGTGGACTAAAAAGATTTCTATACGTGATGAATACAATGCCTCGTGAGTTGTATTCATCAATAATGAAAAGATTAAAATTTCTAGTTACCTATACATCGTTGAGTCCGTACAGGCGTCCTCGCGTTCAGCCAGCTCATTCTCCCGTTTATCAATATTCATCAATCCCATCTTCTTCGTCTCTTCATCCAGATCAAGATTATCGATGCTGTACAACTTCTTCTCGCGAAGTAGTTCCAATCTGTTTCTCATATCCCTCAAGCGAAGTGCCTCGTCCCAGCACTGTTTCTTGCAAGCATGCGACTCTCTGACAGACAAATCCTCGATCTTATTCTTCAACTCAGTGTGAGTCAAATACAAGAACATTTGCTTCGAGAGGTTCTTGTCGTTAGGAATCATTCGCAGCCAAGGCATGCTTTTCTCAACCTCGAATTGCCGATTGTCTGCCTTATTCACGCTTACATCAGTGTTGCTATCCTCCTTGGAGTTGAATTTATCCTGCACGTCCCGTTTCTGATGCAGCGGCTCCTCCGTTGGTGTTTCCGGTCTACTATCCACGCTTTTAATCGAATCGCTCAGATCCGCATGATCGTTCTCCTCGAATCTTCGGTGAGGACTCTCCTTCTGATGAGCCAGATCTTTGGTGTTGACTTCTTGTTCAGCCATCGTTTTCTTGGTCGATCGAACTTCCGGACTTGATACGTTCCCTTTGTCGTTCCTACGAGATGGAGTCTCGTTGTTCGGCGAATATCTGTCGTTGGGCAGGCCAAAGGACGTTCTGCTATATGTCCTGCTCGATCCGTAATCGGTCAGATCGTCGCTCCTCACGTTCGTGTTCTCCAGACTCCTGCGTGCGTAGCGAGCAGAGTATCTGGAGTTAGGCCGGACGAGATCGTTGCTGAACGAAGAACGTCGCTGAACTTCCTGTCTCTTTTCGGCGTTTTCCTGTTCTTTCTTGTTGATCCTCTCGCTCATACCAGTACTGCTGTGACGAGAATATCCGTTTGGGCGAATCAGATTAGTCGAATCCCTGCAGACGCGCGAATATTGAAGGTTGGTATCCCTGAGGGTGCTGGAACGGGAGCTGTCGGGTTCCTTTGCGCACACGAAGTACGACTGATATCTTCGACAGGACTTAGGCAAATATAAACTCTGCTCCGCTCGTTTCTCTTTCAATCTCTGCTTCAACTGCTCTAACGAAGGTACTTCGGGGCGGTTTTTTAGTCTTTTCTGTTCTTCCAATTCTTTTCTGTATGATTCATCCTCCTCCTTCAACAGATGTCGTAGTTTGTTTCGCCTCACCAGAAGTCTCTCTGCTTTTTTAGCCTTCGCTAGCTCTCCCCTGGGATCTACACCCCTGGAATTCCACGTATCGTATTGCTTTACGATTCTGCACTGACGATCGAAGTATGTCGCAATTTGCTGGTAATAATTGTACTTGAGAAACTCCTCGTTGTGCCTCTGAGCCGCTAGCTGGTACTGCCGCTCCCGGTTTCGACCCACCCTTTAACAGGATAAGCCTCGATGATCTCTTGAAACGATTCTGATAAAAATATATAAAGATTCAGTGATGTTAAAGGTGACCATGATTGGGTATGTTTGGATTAACGTTAGAACAAGATCCAAGATTCATCTTTATTTCATTGATACAATGGTTATTTGATCAAATACATGATTAACAGGTTCATGTTTAGTACAGATATATTTGGTACAGGAGTATGTTTCATCATTCCATTTGTATATTGTGTACCAGTACTCAATTTCAATTTGGCAATTTATAATAACAAGCAAATAGAATCATAAAGAAGACATACATGATCTTCAAAGTACTAAAGTCAGTTCCAAACAGTCCTCACATGAAAAAGGTTTCGAGTGACATGACTGGGTATCTCTGAAGATCAGTTGATCATAGTAATCAACATGTCGGTCATTAAATGTAATGTATATGAACAAATGATATGGATGATGAACATCTATAAAAATTCAAGTACTTGTTGATGTGGTAGTCAACCTACTAACTTCATCATCCTTCGCTCTATTTCTAAGTAATGTCAATCATAATTTAAAAAAAAATTACAAAGAACACATAGCCAAGTTCATGACCATCGAAATATTAAAACCAATTCCCACATGCGAAATGTTTGAGTAACGTGATTGGGCGGCCCTGAAGATCGATCGACCTTCGTGTCGATCGACACACGGTTGCATCGTAAACAAGACGTGGTGGATACGTAGGATCAAGAAGAAGAAGAAGAGGCGTTTGAATCGAGAGAGTCACCGAGAGCATCCTAGAAGAAGAGGACCGTCTTCTATTTCGAGCTTGCGTCTCTCTGTGACGTCACGTGGACGAAAATATCATACGGTTAGGGAGGTGCAGTCGTGGCCCTGATGTGTGGTCCAGGTCTCAATCTTTCCCAGACTCCCAAAAATTCTCAACCACTTCGCAGTTCGATAATTCCTGGTCAAGATCGCTGCTGAATCCCTCAAAGGGAGATCCACGGTGACCGTCCCTCCAGATCTGACGGGACCGTCGAACCGCGACTATACAATCCGGAAGATTTCCCGAGTGTGAAAACGTCTCGAGAAAAGTGGGTCGTGGCTCTCCCACGTAAAACCGACTGATCATCTCCCACCAATTTCGTTTTCATCGTCCAGGAAGTCCGTCAGTGGCGTATCGTACACGTCCTCGAGAGGATCCACGGGTCGTTGTTTAGTACGGCTCTCGCGATCCCCGGAGGACCCGAAGTGTCACCGAGACGCGTGGAATTCGATACGAACAGTCGAGAACAAGAGGAAGAAAGAAGCTTGTGACAAGAACAAAGAAGAATGCCCGGTGCCGGTGGTCAACCACCGCAGAGGACCACCTTCAGGCCACCATGGGTCAAGGATGGTCCGAACCCTCTGCCTATGCCAACTGCACCCTGGACCCTCAACAATAGAAGAGACTCCAAATCCAAAACCGACGAACCGCCTGCGTTTACTCAAGTCACGCTGAAAGTGAGTATTTTCTTTTAAAACACCACTTAAATACTTAATACACTATTTGAATTAAAATACTCTTTTCAAGCTGAATATTAATCTCACATACTACTATTAATCTTTCTGTTAGGCAATCTTTAAAATTATTCGTAATTCGCTGAGTAATTGTAGCTAAAATAAGTGACAGACATGTACGAAAGTTCATACGTCATCCAGATATGGATGACATGGCACTCAAAGTGTTAGCGTGCTGACTCTTGTGGAGATCAGCGTCATACATTTACTATATTCACTTGAAAGAAAATTCTAGATATACTAATTTGCCAAAGTAGTTTATTTGAACGAGACTACTGAAATATAATTCTAATTATAATTAATGTGTGTTTATTTTTGAGATGTTGAAATAAGTCGTAATTTATTTTCCTTCGGTTCAGTAGAATTCGTAGAGTAACCCAGACACGTTGTCTGATTCGATACGTGCTTGTTCTACTAGAAACGCGAACGGGCGAAGAACGATGCCCACAATCTGCAGACTTTTTCCATTCAGATATTAGGTTTCAAAGTCACCGGACTCCACTATTAATAACCCCGTGTGGGTGTCATTGGGGGTGTGGGTGAAATTTACAAGGGCGTTGCATTCGAATTACTACTTGTACAATTATTATTAGAGAATATGACGATTCGATTTTGCGTCTCGAACAACTTGATTCATGACTTCGTGACACTAACTCATACTTAATCTGTTTTCGAAATATTAGTTGGCAACTCATTTTGCTTCCCACTATACAGTAAAATTTGACTAATGTCGAAGCAAATTATGCGAAAAATTTCGAATTTAGTTGCCAATTTGCAATCTTGTATTTAACGAGGTTTTTGTTTGGTTGCGGGTTTTTACTGTCATGTGTCAATTGACGTAAGTAGATGTGGGTTGGATGTGGTCACTGAAGAAATATATTGGACACTGGATATTTGGGGATATTCGAAGTTACAAATTTCCATGTTCCTAAATTCCTAAATCTCCAACCCCTAATTTTCTAATTCCAAAATTCATCAAAAGTCACTCGATCTGATGTAGGGCATTGACACCATTAGCAAAGCTAGGGAACCTAAACCACCCCAAAGAAAAATCTGAGTTACGTCAATGTCTTTGAAACGCATACTTTCGATATTTTGGCTACGGGCCACGTGGAATTACCGAAAGGCGAAACGGATCCGAGGAGAACGCGAAAAACATGCGGTTCGAAGTTTCGAAGACACGTGGCTACGTCATGAGCGTTCACGTCAAGCAATTGTTTACAATTGTCGTATGCAGTTAGATCATCGACGAGTCTGTTCGCAATTTACGAGAGATCCGCTAACACTTCGGAATCGATGTAACACGACGCAGAACAAAATTTATGGTTGAAAGTTTTCCAACAAGCACGAAATCCAGGAAACTTCCAAGAATATCATTTTATTCGTTCCAGTGTTGGGCGCTGTTCAAATAACGAATAAAATTTTATCTCACGTTCGACTGTAATTTATTATTCGTTCTATCGTTATTTGAGATCTGATTTATTCGAAAAAAAAAAAAAACTAGGTTTGGTTCATTTTTGAAGAGATATTATCACAAATCTTGAGACATCACATTTGTTGTCATTCAAATCGTTAACATGAGTAGAACGTCATTACGATTGCATCATACAGTTCCATAGACAATGTTTATTAATATTACAACGTTATTTATATTACAAAAATAAAGATTCATAACAAGGGAAATGTTGATCAATAATTTATGTGCAGCCCTTCAGATGCAGTCACAAAACAAAATAAAAATAAAGAACAGATTTTATAAAAGAATTGAAGAACTTGCAAATTCTTTCAATAACTTATACATGTAGAAAATAATTTTCAGTATATTATTTAAAAAATCAGCACAAATCATTTGAAATATTGCTGTCAATGCAGATGCTTAAAAATCAGTATAAATGATCGGTCTAAACATGACACAATTTCAGATGGTTGAAACGAAGTTATTAAATTGGACGGTTGTAAACAAATATTTTGAGAGTAACGTAGATTAATCTCACTTTCTCGATACGACAGAGATCAGAGAGAAGGCTAGCCTCACGGGTCCTCGCATATAAGCCTCTGGGTCACGATTATTTAAAGAACACGCGTTTCTATTTCAAATGTCTTGCCAGCTGCGTCTTCCGCCAGTTTCTTAACGAGTTTATACTACGCTTTCGCGCAAATTTGCCGATAAGTTACGTCGAATTTGCAAAATTCCACGCCAAATATCCTCCTACCCCTATGTTGCGCTAACCCACGCCTAAACCTACGATTCTCCTCCAAAAGTTCATCCGGATTCCATCATATCGATGATTCACTACACAAATCTGTACTGCACAAGAATTGAAGATGAAAAAAACCAGAAACATTTTTTAACGATAGTAAGATATGCAGTTGATTTATGTACAAGATACAAGAATTACAAGGTGTATTATTTGATACATATTTGCGATGCAATGCAACGAAGGATTAATTTACAGTTGCACTATAACGTATTTATTTCATACGATATAAAGTATCACAGTCTTTATATCTGTTCTTGAAAATATTAAAAAGCGAAGATATTTGTGCAGATATATCATATCGATGATTTTCAGCGAAGGAAGAAGAAATGTTGATATAAGACTAATAATTGAAGTTATGCAGCTCGGAAAACGATCGAGAGGGAAGTGCGATTTAGATTATTTAAAGACGGCCGAACATCGACACTTGCCAACAGAATTCTCGAGACTTTCTTTCTTTAGTATAGAAGAACATAGGTGGGGGTGTACACCTTTTTTCCCTTCTATTTTTCACGCAACCAATTTTCACGATACATCAAACAGTTCTCGGAAGCAACTGATCATATAGGTACTCATGTCAGGTAGAAGCGAGATGCTGAAGTAGTAGTTCAAATGCCGAGGAAGTGAATGTTGACCATGAACGATAACGTGATTGTGTTCGAATCGAACGTTACTAATACAAAGAACACGCTTTTCTATAGTAGCAATGAATCCTACATGGTATTTCGAGAACAGTATGTGTAAAAGTGCGAAGAGGAATTAACATCGCTTGTTTCTAATCGTCAAATGGTCATTTTTTGTAGAGTGTACCGAAAGCGGAACCGAAGCCATCGACGGAAGGGCAGCCCCGTAAACAGAGCAAGATCACGATAATCCCGTCACAGCCTAAAAGTGAAAAGAATGCGACCAGTCAACCAGCACCAACGAAGCTCCGCGAGAATGGACGACAAGAGCCAATTTCGAGGCCACAGCTCGAACGACAGGTTCGAATCGAGAGGTCTCGATCTCGGGGTGACACGATACCTCTCTCCAAGAGCGAGAGCACCACAGGTAACAACATCTGCTCGTTTAATCCCTTCAAGTGCTCCCGGTGTGTCCTAAAAAATAAAGAAAGACTCATTACCAATCACCCTTTTGATTCGGTACAAGTACTAAGAAAAGTACCCTAAGTCTTATGTGTCCCATCACTATGACAAATGTTGCAACTCAGAAATTTCTACTTTGAACTCAAGTTCAGTATGGTGAAGTCCCGTTATATGGCTGTCTTCGTATGATATAAAAATGTTTTCAAGAATTTGGAAATGTGAACATGTTCAAATTAAGAATTTAGAAATATGAAAGCTTTTACTTTTGTATAACTTTCTGCTTGCACATCCCCGCCCAAGGCCACATAACGAAACCCCACTGTACCAATAATCTACTTACCCCCAGGTCCTCTTCCAACAAACATATACACGGCGCGAATCTTCCCACATTCGCTCAAGTAAATTTTCTTGAAAACAGGTGCACCAACGTTATCAAAAAGCTCGTCAAGAGCAGCGATTCCACCACCGCCACCACCGCGACCGCCTCCACCACCTCCGAGTCGAACGGTCTTGAAGGATATTCCGCCGCTCAGCCAAACACAACAACAAAAGTTGGAAATGCTGAAGCAGCGACCGAGGAAACGTCCGGATTGGGCGAGCATGATGAAGGAGGTCGAAAGCGGTAAACGTTTGAGACACGTGAAATGCAACGACAGGAGTGCACCCCTGATCGAGAGGGTGAACAAGGTTACAGCTGACGCAGCAGGTGATCGTCGATCGAACTTCGATCCTACTACGATTCTCCTTGGGAGATTCTCTTAGGGAGAACTGGTTCCGTCGTGTTCGTCGATTTTAGCCGTTTGCTAGTCCCCTCGTTTTATTCGTGATACCCCTTTTTAAATCCCCTTTCACCCTCTAGTGAATGTTGATTCGAAAGGGCTGCCTGTATCGACAAGTGTAATTAGTTTAATTAATGAGCCCCAATTCAATTAGCCTTTGTTTTTGGACTGTGATATGAGCTGTTTGTAGAACACGTAGTCATTGTTCTGTCCCTGTTCTCCCGCAAGGGAACCCTTTAGTTTTTGTTGCTGAATAATATTATAATCGTTGAATTAACTGTTTTCGTATTTCCTGGAGTTTTATCCTCCTATTCCTGTTCCCCCATTCCCGTTTATGAGTCATACATCTTTTACGTTATTGATCGAACTGAACCATGTGGTTCCAGGCTTCCGAATATTCTATATGTGATAAATACCTTTTAAGTATTAAATTGTGATTGTCGATTGAATTATTTTCTAACTGAAAAACGAGCTAAACTTGAAGTTGCATGAAACATCGAGGATCCAAACAGAATTGAACGAAGCATTCGTTCAAGAATCATGAATTATGTATTGCATTGTGGGTATTTGTTAGTTGTACTGATTGGGTATTTCTAACTAGGGAAGGCACACTTTGTGTTCGAATCCGAAAAATCGAACATGCATAACCAACTGCTGAAGCAGATTCAGCAGGGTGTACAGCTAAAGAGAGTGCAGACGAATGACCGGTCGAAACCGATGCTGGAAGGGCTGAGGAAATTCCGAAGGCAATTGACGATAGAGGAACAAATGCAGAAAGCTGAGGAGCCCACCGATGACTCGATCTCGGACGATATGGACGATATCGATGCGGTGAGGGACGATTTGCAAAGTACCAAGCAAATGCTTGCTCTGGAGCTTAGAAACAAGGAAGCGTTGGAAAGGGAGAACAAGAGACTACAAGTACAATATGATTTGCAATTTTTCGCAAATTCCGTAAACCTGGGATAAATAACTAATTCCCGTTGATTATTCTTGTTGCAGGCGAGGATTTTAAATCTCGAGACTGAGGTGGAACGCGAGAGATCCAAGAAGAGTGTGCAGGAACACAAAAAATTCGACGAAGCACTCACGACTTCGTTGAAACAGGAAATCCAACAGGCCAGAAAGGATGCAGAGAAATTTGAGAAGGAATATATTAGCGTTGCGGACGAGAGGGACAAATTCAAAAATGAACTCGAAGAAATGAAAAGAATGTATGCGAATTTGGAGAGACGCATGAAAGCCGGTACGATCATGGTTCTCCTGTTACTTAACACTTTAATGGCCGCACGTCTATGCAGTCAAATGTCGCCAATGGCCGGCAATATTTTTGGAGAATTAATTTAAAGAAACTTTATGTAAATTCACGAAATAATTCAACATGTGTGGACATACACATAAAACAAACGAAAACAACAACAACACATTTACAACGAATTTAATATTTTATGTTTGTATGATAGTTATTAAAACAATCATCTACGTACAATCATCACACACATGTGTGAGCGGACGCTAACGGTTGGCCCGGCTATCACGCACATGTTGTGTGAGCGGCCACTAAAGTGTTAATAATTTATTCGTGAACGTCGCAGTCGCAGTCGCAGTCGCAATAGCGTGGGCGAGCTTAAAACCGAACCGCATTCACGCATATTTTAACGCTGCATGATGCTCCTTATTTGTAAACATGTTTCAGAAAGTTGTTTAACACTTTGAGTACCACCCAAAAATCATGGAAACTCAAAGTTTTAATGAAAAATTGAGAACATTCTTAAACACAATTATCCTTAATCCATTATTAAATAATATTCCAAATGCTTATGCTTATATTAATTCTGCTTCTTTATCAAATGCTTTGGGGAAATAGAGCAAGAGCTTGAGCCTGTGCCAGTTATAGAGCTAGCAGATGATTACGACGAAGCAGTATGGTATACTGTTTCAGGAATGGCACTGGCTGGTTGTCCAAGTGCAAAAGATGTAGCAAAAATTGCTTCACAGAAAAGCATAGACAAGAAAGAGCCTAGCGAAAGTGAAGAGGAGGAAGAAGAGGAAGAGAGTTCGGAGGAAGAAGACGAAAAAGATCCAAAGGCATCAGAGAAACGGTTACAAAGGGAAATGAAACTACTAACTACAAAAATAAAGACTTCCAAGTAAGTATTGATGTTTTTAGATTATATACAAGATAGGAAAAATAATATTTTTATTCTACAGAGATAAAGCGGTCAATGCCAGGAAAGAACGCCACGCCTTAAAAGATCAAATTAAACAGCAACAGAAATTATTGAAAGAGGAGAAAAAGAAATTCAAGCACTTACAGAAAGAAGTTGATAAAATGGCAAAATTGATGTCAGAGGGTGAAGCTGAGGCTGAAGATGAAGAAGAAGAGGAGGAGGAAGAAACAGAGTCTGAAGAGGAGTCTGAGTCTGAGGAATCAGAGGAGGATGAAGAAACAGAGACAGAAGATGAAGATGATTCTTTGGAAGGACAAAGAAATTCTTTACAGGTAAGTATTTAAAATTTTTGACAAAGATTTGATATATTTAATGACCTTAATTGCATGCCTCAATATTTTATGTTCTCACAGAAAAAAGCCAAAAAACATGAAGGACGTTTAGCTGCATTAAAGAAGGGTAACTATTTACTTAAAGCGCAAGTTGATAGACTGAAAGATGATTTAGCAAAGCAACGAGAAGAAAGCCTTACATTACAAGAGGATCTTGACTCCGTTTTAGCGGAATTAGGTTAAGCTAATGTAAAGAACAGTTTAAATATTATTATGGACAATTGTATACATGCACATATAAGTATTACGTATGAAAATATAAAAAATTTTATGTCTGAAAAGAATAGACACGAAACTAATACACGCACACTCACCTAAACGCCTTTTGTAGAGGATCTTACACTCAAATCAGACTTTCGTTCAAATCGAATGCGTAGTACAGAACAGCCATTTTTTTACTATCGTTCAACCAACGCGATACTTTGTTTTCTATAGTATCTATGGTAAATAACCGGCATGCGCAACGAACTGTCGAGAAAACATCCAAACGTGTTTATCGATCAGAACAAAAGACAGAAGGAGTTTCAACACGAAAATTTACTATATAAGTTATATAGTTTCTATATAATTTATCCGACGTAACATTCTTTGCAGATGTAAGAAACGTTTATATAAAAGATGATTAATATGCTTCTTTTGCTATCAAGTTGTAAAATTATTTTTTAATAAAGACGAATAATTTAGTCAATGACAGTTTCTAATAGGTTATTACAAACGAAAAAACAACACAAAACTCACATGCTTATTACTGAAATTAATCGATGATCAGGTAGTACCGGTGTTTTTCAAACTTTATTTTTTCAACGACGATATCTTTACTTTAAAATACACAATAATATAAACAAGTATATTACAAATATCAGAAATAGCTATTTTATCGTTCAAAGTAGTAAAGAAAAGATACACGCATGCTGTACGAAAAAATCCCTAGCATTATTCCTCGAACTGCGTCGCGTACATTTTGTTTGCATATTATACATATTTATTATTTGCTATAATATACAAAACTTCCTTTTTACAATTACACCGTTCTTTTTTTAAATAAGCTTTATTTATTTTTTACATTATGTTAACGTGTAAAATACAACACTAAAAAAAGGAACAGCGAAATTGCGAAAATGAATGGGTAGTGATGATAAGGCTATCATTAAAATTTAAAATTATATTTGAAAATCAGAATATCACTATTGTTCTCTGTGGGTTACATACTTTATACAGTAGTGTCATAGTTTAGAATTAGAACATCATCCGCAGCTTAGTGCTTCTAATACATGCTTGAATTATAAAAATGAATTCATGACGAACAATATCGATATCGAATATAATGAAAACCATTGCACTGCGAGCTAAATTGAAACAATACGTTGAACTTTCAGTGTGAATAACTCGTGTCCACCTAAACAAAGTATTTTCACAGATATAATACAAACAATACGTGATACTTTAACTGTACAACGAATTTATGAGCTAACGGTAAAGCTTTAAAGTGCAAGTACTTAATTTCTTATTGCTCGGTATTATTATCGCTCACGAATTATGCACGTAATGTGCATGTTAATGAGATGAAACTAAAAAGTTCGTTTTATAGGACAAAAAAATAAAAAAAAATCGTATGTACATTCGTTTATATAAAAAAAAGAACACTTTGCGTTGAACGTAGCTTAGGTCAATAATTAAAACATTAATATAATGTACACGTTTTCAGCGTAATGTTAACGTACCTATCTAATATTATGAAATGGTATAGTCGAATATGTTTCATTGCGCGCTTTCGTCTTTATAATTAGAGTAATGAGTTTACGTGGTCAACAGGTTCCTTCATTTTTGTGACTTAACGAAGTCAGTTGGAAACTTATCCAATCACACATACAAATAAATATACCTCTTTCTTCTTTTTTTATTAATATATATAGGCGATCGGTAGCGTCGATATGCTACTTCGCTGAGTTCTTCGTAAGACTACAGACGTCAACATTTATCTCTTTTTACCCGCATTCGTATTCCTACATCCGTGTAGAATTGCAAAACAAATACTGTACGCTCGTCTTTCGGTACGACAGTAAAAACTTCTATATTGATGCATTTGATATCCGTTAACATGGTGACGGCCGATTGTGCTCGCGAGAGCACAGAGCACAGGTATGCCAGTGGCTTGCACTCGTGCACACTGATGGGTAATCAGTTACTCAATTTGAAAATTTGAAACTTGTATATCATTAAATTTTTAAATTCGTAAGTTCCTACATGTCTAAACTTTCAAATTCTCAAATTTTCAAATCCTCAAATTTGCAAATTCCCAAATTTCGCTTTATCACTACGTGCACGGTGCATACCGGTGCTTGTGAGCTGTCTGGCGAGCACTTTATCTGTCCGTCACTTTTCTAACAGAATACTGAATATTAAGCGAGTAATGGTTTCTTTCGTTACACGATTCATCGAAACTGAACGTAACTCTGAAAATTCGAGTGCTCGTAATTTCATAATTAGGAATGCGAAAAATCGCAACTAGCGCAGCTTTAAAGTTGTGATTTGTGATATAACATTCCTCGAATTCGCATTACTTATTTAATATCCTGTATTCGTTAAGATTTAATATCTTAAAATACTTTTGAAACGTGTACGGTGTTTTCCAGACATAAAGGAAGACAGCAATCTACGTTAAAATAAGCAAAAAATAAAGTAATCCTTGGTTAATTCGAATTGAAGTATTTTGTTGCTCATATCGCGTAGTGACATCGATAAAACTGAAGGTTATCGAATAGAAATCCTATACTAGTCAGGTCCACTTTTTTATATTATGAAGATGCGATACAGTGCTGATGGATTTTCATGACAATAAATAATTGTTAAACGATATTCGGCATAATTGTTCTTGGTTTTACAAAGTAACCAAATTGCACTTGCCGAAAATCCTCATAACCAAATACATTTTTTTTCACGTAACTTTAACCTCGACTTTAAACTTTTTTTCTTCCACTAGTTTAACGTCCGTCACATGTAAATTATGAATACTTTTCGCAGCAAACTTAATTACAGACTGCGTCGAAACTTGAGTCGTGTGTCTGAGATCCAAACGTTTAAGCACTTTGCATCTTGCCAAATGATCTAACGTCGTTTCCGTAAGTAATCTACAGTTTGCCAGATTCAGTGATGCTAGATTGGTTACTGCTTGCGCCGGTGGAGTCGCCAATTGGGCTACACCGGCGTCAGTAACTCTACCGCAAGAAGAGAGATCCAACGTCTCCAGATAAGGTAAATGTTGAACTATATATCTTAAAGCTACGTCAGTTATATCACATCCAGCCAAAGATAAATTTTTAAGATGCTTCAATCTTGAAGTTTTATCAATTAGACCGGGTCTCGAATCCGTAGGTGGACTAAGGACCTCCCTTAAACTCGAATCGTTCAGCCCGGATACGTGACTGAGGTCTAAAGTGGTAAGCGGCGGACAAGTGCAAGTTCTCAAAGCACAGACTCCAGCCCACGAACAACCTTGTACAGATAATGTTCTAAGCTGCGGCAATCTACTTAACAGCCAGGCTAATTGTCTTTTAGTTACATTTGTCCAGTCAAGAGACAGATTTTCCGGTTGGCGGCGTATAATACCAGTTAAATGCAAAGCTGTCAGATGAGAATGAGACATGTCCAATTTTCTCCACAAGCTAGGATCTATACTATATCTGGCCCATGTACGGCAAACCAAGGCACAATTCGCCAGGTCCTTTGCATTTAAAAATCTAAAAATAGCAAGTAATGCTGTTTTGTCATATGCTAAAGATTGTCCATTAAAATCAGGCCCTGGTCTTTGAACAGGCGGAAGTGGAACAGGCCTAACCACCACGTGGGGCCTCTTCAATGACTTACTACTTGAACCAGTTAATTGTACAGCTAATTGTGTACGCAAAGCTGTTCGCTGTTCACCCTCAGCCGGTTCTCTGTCATTCCATGCCTGGAATTTTTTGTATAGAAACCATGAATATTTCGTATTCTTAGACCGTTTCAGATTCCATTTGGGGACTTACATCGCTGGGATCGGATCTTGAACGTTTACTTGGTGTGGTAGCCCTTTCAGAATCTGTAGTGGGTGCGGATGAAGCTGCACTAGATACAGAAAGTTTTCGAGCACGAGCCTTAGGTTGACGTGGCCTACAATCTAAATTTCGACCGCTTTCACAACACTCGGGACATTCCCAACTATTCGGTAAATCATCGCTAACGGTTATTGTTTGGGGATCCAATCCTATGCACGCGGGATGTACAATGTCAAAACATATCGAACATTCTAACAAACTCGACGGAGCCGTCGGTGTTGGTTTCCCTGGATCAGAGATTGCAAATTAAAATATCTGTCCTTATTATTAAATTATTCACTCGACACGATAACGAAAAAGTACATACCCATTAATGGTGCAGGTGGTTGTCCCCAGCCGTCTAATCGGCAAACTTTACAAGCTGCTGTGACCGGAAGCATAGGCCTCAAACATTGTCTCATCAAGCACGTCTGTTTGGCACGACCGCTCCCACCGAATTTCACCATATCCTGACAGTACATGCATTCCCCGCAGTCAGTCCTTGTACATGCTTCACACTTTTTACACCTGGTACGCCTTCGCCGCGGGAAAGCTCTTTCAGACTTCTCTTGTGAGTGATGCCTCTGTATCTTTGCAAAACTTTTTTTAGTTACCCTTAGACGTTCCTGTTAATCAGTTAAATGATAAATAAAGATATTCTATTATAAATATGTGAAATTTTCGCTTACCCTTTCAGCAATAGTTAATGGAGGTGGAGGTGGTAATACAGGATTTCCTGTTACAGCTGCGTCCGGATTATCGTGTCGATGTTGTTCTACCAGACATCGAACATCATGAATTAAGGCAACGGGATCGCGAATCAGCTCAGGCACATTCTTTTTAGTAGAAGGTAATGAATGTAAATACATAACTATTGCTTTTAAACCATGTAATTCAAACGGTGTCAGGTGTAAGTGCTGATGGTGTTGTGGAATTGAATGTTGACGGTGAGATTCGGAAATGTCTAAATGACTCCTGCCGAGTAGAACGTGGACGTACCTCTCCAAGACGTACCTATCAACAAAATGAATATTTAAATAACCAAAGGATTTTGAAAAACTTATATTTGAATAATTGTATAACCATACCATAACATTTCAGTGAAAAATGGATATCTGAATTTTTGTGGAACCTTTGTGTGTTCCTCTACTTGCGCAACTTTCAATTGTTTTTCAATACCAAAGCTATGTAAAAAATTTCCACCAAACACTAAAGAATCTTGAGGAGTATACACAGCATGAATCCAACCAGTTGGGATAAACAGAGTCATGCCAGCTGTTAAACTTATTCTACCACATCTGTCTACCATGTCTCCAAAGAAAACATCGGATTGTTTGCCACTTAGTACCCATTCTTGATAAAGGGACAAATTTTTTTCAGTAGGAGGGATAAGCCAAAATATTTTTCCACCTCTTAGGATATGGTACCACACACTAGTTCCACCAAAGTCAACATGGAAATCTGTATAACAACCTTTCACAGACATCAGGCAATACTTTTGCACTTTTGGATACATCATGTCTTCCAAAAGATTGGTAGATTCCACTTGTGCTTCTTTAAGATGTCTTGGCCATACAACATCTACCCAATCAACTTGTCGTACCAATGAAGGTGACTGTACATAGTTTTCTAACTTAGTATGGCTGAACTCTAAAGAAATTACATTTAACAACCGTTCTTTGTTAGGATCTTCATAATACTTTTGCCATTCTTTCATTGTCATATCTTCATTCTTTTGTGTATTAACATCCATTACATCTAATACTCTTTTTGAACCTGAAAACGCATATAGTAAATGGTTCTTTTAAAAATAAAACGTGTCAAATAATATATCTTTAATTATAATATAAACATATAATAAAATATATCTTTCTTATAAACATACCAACACACGTTCTCACATCATTAACTGTAAAATTTGAACTGGGAACTCGCAATCCCAATCCAGATTTATCTTTGAAGAGCAATGGTATACTGAGTCCATGTTTCTGTAGGAACGCTAGAGTTAATTCAGAACCATTCATTTCACGGAATAATCCACTGAAATTATTTAGGTTGTATCTTTCGCATTCAATTTTTTCATCCAGTTGAAAAGTCCTACGACCCTCGATTTCCTCATCACCTATGGCCCAGTCATCTGTATACAACTTTCTAGTTCTTTCCCGCTATAATGAAATTCATGATAAATAGAAAATTTTTATTTAAATTTAATAAAAAATTTCATACAGAACAACTGTATCCAGTGTTCAATTACAAAGTTATCTTTAGTTTGTTTACCAATTGACGCCTTTTTGGCAGAGAAGTAGAGTCATCGGCCATTGTGGACACGCTGTCAGAAACGTATCACCGAAAACTCATCGAATATTCAATGTATCTTTTGTAGTGAACGTTAAAATAATTCTTTTAATGCTATATTATTGAAATTTTATTTATTATTTACATGTCACGCACGACAGCCTTATATTAACATCGAACTTTTCTGTGATTTTACTTTCCCAGCAAAAGGAGGTCGCCATTTTGCTGCCGGCCAATGTTACCAATAAGAATTATAAAAACCTTTGAACCATTTCAAGTTGTATTATTTATGCGTAGTTGCTTTGAATTATGTAATGCTAAGTTTTATATAGTATAAAAGATAAATATTCATAACTTTCCAGGAGCAGTTTTGAAAATATGAGATTGATATTTACACCTATATGGGGAATATTACATTTATAAGTTGACAATATATTAGTTTTGAGCTCATTGTGCTTTTCCTATGATAAAGCATCAATTGAAGTTAGTCGTATTGCGCAAAACAGTATGTTCTCTTAATGAATGTAGTATATGCACCATTTTTGACAATTCACAGTTAAAAATCGAATGTTGACATATGTATTTGAGATATGTTCAATCGTTCGCCTCTGTATGTAGTCTTAAAATTACATAAATTAGTTTTGTAAAAACTTCTCATTTAAGTAGAAGTACAATACTTGTTAATAAAAGATTTGTACATAGTAGTGGAATTTTATAAAACGAGTTAACCATGATGAGTCTACGTGACAGGCAAATAAATGCCTTAAAACAGATGTTAAATTTAAATCAACCGGAACAGAAATTAGAAGAAGCAGTACCGGTATGGAAAGTTTTAATTTACGATCGACTTGGACAAGATATCATTTCGCCGTTAATATCTGTAAAAGAATTGAGAGATCTTGGCATAACACTCCACATGCAATTACATTCTGACAGAGATTCTATACCTGAAGTACCAGCCATTTACTTTTGTGCACCAACAGATGAAAATCTTGGCAGGATTGGGCAGGATTTACAAAGTGGTTTATATGATATTTATCATTTAAACTTCATCTCACCAATAACTCGACAAAAAATGGAGGATTTAGCAGCTGCTGCAATACTTGGAGGTGTTGTGTCAAATATTCACAAAGTATTTGATCAGTATTTAAATTTCATTTCTTTGGAAGATGATCTGTTTATTCTTAGACATCAAAATAGTGATGTAATATCGTATCATGCGATTAATCGGGGTGAAGTAAAAGATACAGAAATGGAATCGGTAATGGATATTATTGTTGATTGCCTGTTCTCAGTATTTGTCACATTGGGAACTGTTCCAATTATAAGATGTCCAAGAGGAAATGCAGCTGAAATGGTTGCTAAAATGATAGACAAGAAACTAAGAGAAAATGTATGGGACACAAGAAATAATTTATTTGAGAGTGAAACAACTGGTCATTATAGTTTTCAAAGACCTCTTCTTATAATATTGGATCGTAATATAGATATGGCCACACCATTACATCATACATGGACATACCAAGCACTAGCACATGATGTATTAGAAATGGCTCTAAATAGGTTAGTTGTAGAGGAGAATGTGGGGAGATCTCCTGCAGGTGGAACTCGCTCAAAGACACGAGCCTATGAGCTAGACAATAGAGATCGATTTTGGTGCCAACATAAAGGCAGTCCATTTCCTAGAGTAGCTGAAGCTATACAGGAAGAATTAGAACAGTACCGTACTTTCGAAGAAGATGTTAAGAAACTTAAATCTTCTATGGGTATTGATAATGAGAGTGAAGTGGCATTGTCAATGGTTTCCAATAACACAGCACGTTTGACGAATGCTGTAAATTCTCTGCCACAACTTTTAGAAATGAAGCGATTGATAGATATGCATACATCAATTGCAACAGGTATTTTAAATTCCATAAAATCTCGTAGATTAGATACATTCTTTGAACTAGAAGAGAAAATAATGAGCAAGCAAACATTAGATAGAAGCGTATTAGAAACTATAAGTGACCCAGATTGTGGTACTTCAGAAGATAAGTTACGACTTGCTATTATATATTATCTTTGTACCAATATGTCAGATGCTGACTATAACAAACTTGAAGCAGCATTGTCTGCTGCTGGATGTGATTTGAATCCTCTAGTATACATAAAAAGATTGAGAAGTTATACCAGAATAACAGAAATTCAAAACAGTTATGAAGGTGGTGGAACCAAGACAGTTAGTATGTTTTCAAAGTTAATGAATCAAGGATCTTCTTTTGTAATGGAAGGAGTAAAGAATTTAGTTGTTAAGAAGCATAATTTGCCAGTCACAAAAATTGTTGATGAATTAATGGAATCAAGACAATCGTCGCAAACGGACGATTACTGTTACTTAGATCCGAAGCAGTTGAAACATACCGAACAGATGCCAAAGAATCGACCAACATTCCAAGATGTAATTGTTTTTATTGTTGGCGGTGGAAATTACATAGAATATCAAAATCTAGTGGACTATGTTAAACAAAAAAGTGGGGCTGGTTTTAATAAACGAATCACATACGGTTCAACGACATTTATTAATGCAAAACAATTACTTAAGCAACTTTCACTTTTGGGACAAGAAGTTCATTCCTAAATTTTATAGGATACATGAAAAAATAT
The DNA here is from genome assembly GCA_945859555.1 of Megachile ligniseca. Classification (NCBI taxonomy): domain Eukaryota; kingdom Metazoa; phylum Arthropoda; class Insecta; order Hymenoptera; family Megachilidae; genus Megachile; species Megachile ligniseca. The sequence continues at coordinate 10,125,148 of OX243786.1, forward strand.
TTATCGTCTACTTTTCTTATAACGTACGCCGATTTTTCATATTGTTGTTATTGAATTCTTGTAAAAATGTAAAATAAATAAAATATGATTAGTTATTTTAGATATGATTCTTCCAGATTATTTATCCACCCCTTTGTATTTCTGGCGCTTACATGTTCGATATATATTCCTAAAAAACCTAGGGACTTTTTGTCGGTAAGGAAGCACGTCTGCATTTCAAATCGTTTGATCAATACTTCATAAGCAATTATATCGTTTGGTGTTTTCTTAAAAATTTATTGAATATTGACTCCGAATATTAAATAATAACAGTAGAAATGACGACGCAACATAAAGGAATGAAACAGTTTGTCCAACGAGCTCCTGTTGCGACAAAGTCGGAAAACGCTGTTGTGCAATATTTGTTGTCCAAGCAAGAAGATCGCAATATTAAGTAATGTAAAAATAATTTATTATTATAATCAATGTATGATACATCGCAAATACACCTTGTACATTCTTTTATTTTCAGTTCGATAACAATTAGGAAAATCGATGTAAAAAGTTCTGTATGAAAAAGGTTGTCCACTAAGTTTTCATGTTTTTCTTTTCATTCATTTAGTTTGCGAAAAAATTAGCACTCGCAGAAACGCTTTGTAATACGAAATCTGTTTTCTATAATAGAAAGTATCCTGAATGGGATAAGCCAAGAGTTTACCCAGCATTAGAAGTGGTCAGAGCTCGTAGTGATTTAAGAAAAGTTGAGGAGAAATTACGCGAAAAATGGGTCGAACAGGAGAAAAGGCGAAAACTCATGGACGAACAGTGGGCCGAGATGAGATTGCAGGAATCGATATTGCGTGAATCATTTATAAAATTCAACAGATTTGTCAGAGAAAATCAGGAAAAACGCGAACGCGCGGAAGTGAAGATCAGAGAGGAACGCGAACGTCAAGCGAAGCGGCTAGCAGAGGTAAAATTCTTCAAATGTTTATATTTCCAAATATTATAAATTTCTGAATTTGCTAATTTAGGTCACTATTAAGTACATAATCATTAAATACACGTTTCAGATCGATGAATTGACCGAGAAGTTAGTTCGCATGAAAAACGTTCGTGACAATTTGAAAACGCACGTGGAAGAATATAAAAAGTATCAAAACTACTTGGATAAAGTTATAAACGATACCGGAGAATTTCAGTCCATCGCAGAAATTTTTAATCGTTACGAAACTCTAATGGAGGCGCGTACGATTTTATCTGAGCACCAGGATAAGAATCTTCAAATATTAGAGGAACAGGGAGCGGAACTAGTAAATATTTTTATAGAGTGTAAAATTTATTCAGCCTTTCGCTTGCAATTACATAACGAAAGAAAGAAATCTCTGTTTCGTTACAGTATCATATGACGGAATCAAAGACACAGAAGTTTATGGGACTGAATAACAAATTAGCACAATTACAAGCGCGACGGGACAAGGAGGAGGTGCGAGCGCGTAAATGGGAGACGATCGTTTCTAAGATAAAAGTGACTGCCGCGGAGAAAAATTTAGAGCATACGCAAGTAAAAACGTGTTGCTGGAATCTGTATCAACAGATCTGCAAAAGAAAGGGTGTTCCCATTACCGCGGACAAAGACGACGTCGAGCAGCAGTTGAACGACATCAAACGGACGATCCTCGAATTAAAACGACTCCTCAAGATCGCGAAGAAGGATGCATCCAAAGAAGCACAGAAAACTTGATAGGACAATTTCAAGTTGTTTGTAAATAAATATATTTTATCGCAAAGTAATAAAGTAAATACTGATAAATGCTATGCCACTGTTTTAAATAATAGATACTAAAACGATGGATATAAGCAGATTACAGTTAATATTTTATCAATCACACGAGAGATACCCGTCTGCTATAAATGTATTCACTATATGGGCATAAAAAAGTGAACATTATCATTTAATTGAAGAATTAATCTTGTTTCTCATAATTATCGATGATACTATATTCAACTTGTGCGTCCTTCGATTACTGATATCTCTTTTGTATAATTTTCCTAGCTGCCGGTAAATGACAACCTGATATGTTATGCAGAAGTTCTGAATAGTCTTCTTGCAACCTTTCCTTCAACTTTCTAGTGGCTTGATCGCGTGTCAATGGTTGCTCCAAACCTTCGGATACGATTTGCAATTCTGCTGCCTCGACACATCTGTGCAATATTTCAGGGTACAGTTAGAAAAATTCACTAAAAAGAGGACTGTAAATATCTTGTTTAGAGGGTTACATCTGTAATGACTTTGTATGTATATTGTTAAAGTCACTCAGTCCCTGACAATGTATGTCAAGGTCAGTAGATCTCTAAACACACTTAACAGGAGTAATTAGGAGAGGGAAGAATTAAGAAATAAAAGGAATATATGATGAATGTAGAGGAAGGAAATAGATGGAGATAAGGACTTACAGGGCACAAGGTTGGGTAGGAGCAATGTATTCCATGGGAGGCACTTTCAACTTAGGTCGCTTTTCTTCATCTAGTCGGAAATGTTGCGCTTTGGTGGCTTTATCTATCCAATAAACTTTGTGGAACATTTGTGTTATACGTTTCTCGATAATTCCTAGGTACAACATGACGTTGCTTGTCGTTATCTGTTCGTGGTCTCCTAGTAATTCCAGAATCGGCGAATTGTCGCAACGAATCGCTTTGAACAGAGAATCTATTCCTTTCAGTAACTTTTCTATTACGTCGTTGCACTGAAACAGACACAAAATCTCTTTATTCCATTTTAGGCACGACTATGTTCGAAGGTTAAGAAGGAAGAAATAATTTCTGAATAGTCTTCTTAATCTGATTTTATAGGTTTTCGATATTCGATGAGATTAACGAAGCATCACCTGTGCCAGATTTTCTTCAGCCGCATCAGCAAAAGTGGTTTGATCTTCCAGTTCTTGCTTGAGCTTCTCTAATGTCTCGGTATGCTGTTGGCCACTATGTTCGCATTGTAAACGTGCCTCCTCGATTGAAGCTGTCAACTGAGTCATCCTTGCTTGGAGTCCCTCTAGTTCATCGTTTAATTCGTTCACGTAACTGAACAGAGCAAAGTTTTCTTCCTCTTGCTTGATAAAATGAGCTGTAAGTTTGTCGATTTCGTCTTGACCTAATAATTCGATACAATTAATTTCCGAGCCACTTTGCGACCAACGAGGAAAGAAGAAAACGAATACCAGTGAATTCTTTGATCATTTGTAAAATCTGTTTATAAGAAGCAATTTTGTTTTGTTTCTCTTCCATTCTCGCTTTTCTCTCGGCGGCCCGTTTCGCATTCAAATCGGTCATTTCACGGTACTGTCCTTTTACCCCGAGGAATTCTTGCAGTTTCATTTCGTTGTCCAAAGTTCGTTGCAGTTCGCACATTTCCGACACGTGTGCCTTCAGATCTCTTATCCCTCTGAAAAGGAGCAAGAATACTTGGCATCGACTTTTATTTGTACGATTGATTACATGTTTAGCGGAGGCGAAGAAAGTGCAAGTGGATTAGCCGGAAAATAAAATACTGGATAATAAAATTGAGGAGCTTGTTTGTCGGCCACTAACACGCGCCATTGCACTCTGTTCCGAGTTTCTAATTCGACTAAAAGAATAAATCATTCTGTACGAAATACAAATGACTTTCAGATCGTTAACGCCACTCTAAAAATGATGGGGTAAACGATCCAGTCTTTTCAACTTTCCCAACTCTATTCCGTGAAAATCACTGGACCCGGTTACAGAGTTCCGTAATTTCGTTTTACTGCAACATTAACTTCAAGATTTTTAAGTGTCGGTTACATTTCGAAGTGAAATTACCTATCACGAAGTGCATGTATCTTATTCAGTTCTTCGTCCCTTTGATTAAACGCGATGGTAGCCTGTTCTATCAAATCATTGATAATTTGCTTTCCAGCATTCAGTTGACCAATGAGTTTGTTCCAAAGGCTCGTGAATTGCGTCCTTTGCTTGAGCAACGCTTCGATTTCTTCACGAAGTTGCGCGTTGTGAGAAATCACAACGCTGAATCTTTTTGTCACTACTTCCAATTGATTCTCCAACATAGAAATCAACTTTTCTTGCTTTCTAGCCATCTCCTTCAGTTGTATGTCTGTTCGAACTTTCGACTTCAAGACTGTAATTTCCTTCTTTAACTGAAAAGAAGACATACAGTAATATTTGACAAACAAATTTCTATTTGACAAACCTTGGCAATGTGTTCATCGAGCTCTACTATCTCCTGCTTCTCCGTCTTTATCATCTCATCGTATTTCTCTTCTGTCTTCAAAAGACACTTTAAATCCTCCTCCATCTCCCTATCCTTGCGGATAAACGTTTTTGAGCCAGCTGTTTTAATATGAAGCACAAGCTCCGCCTTTTCGTACTCCAAACGGTCGATTATGTTCATTTGATTACGGAGCTGTAATTTTGCATCCTCGACACAAGCGACTCGGTCGTTCTCCATTATTCTGTATTGTCTCTTCAGCCTCGAGAGCTCCGCCTGTGCCATCGTCTCCAGCTCTGTCTCGTCTGGCGTGTGCTGTGGTTTGTGTGCCATTTTTAGGCTTTAACTTTGCTAACTGTAATCTTGAAAAATATAAATCTCATTATTTACAGAAATATTCGGGCTGTATTTCCACGTGTCGTATTGTCGCACATGTATTTCTGTACGCTGTAATTGCTACGGGTTCTATCCACTACGTGTTGTACTTTCACGTGCTGCATTTGTCACGTGCTGTATTTCTACGAATTATATTGATACGCGTGGTGTTCGCTACGTGACGAATTCATGACGTGTTGTATCGCCACATGTTGAATTTCCAACGCGCTGAATTTGTAGCGCGTTCAACTTGCACCGCGTAAAATTTGCTACGTGTTAAATTTGCAAAATATTGAATTTGCAGCGCGTTGAATTTACAACACGTTAAATTTGTAGCGCTTAAAATTTCTGTCGCATTGAACACGCAGCGCGTAGAATCCGCTACGCGTTAAATTCGTAACGCGTTGATTTTGCAGCGTATTTGCAACGCGTTACATCGTCACGAGTTGTTACACCACGTGTAGTATCGCAGTTCCCTGACGTACAGCAATATGTTAACAGTAAACGCAGACAAATCGTATCTAAATTCGCAACGATTACAAATTACATGTATCAAATGATTTATTACAGCAAGTAATTAAAATGTATGCACTACCTGTTGCGTAAGATTGTTTATATCAATTGGTACCCGAATGTACAGGTTATCGCGACTCACAATTTGTCAAACATTTATTAGAAAGTTAACGATCAACGGATCAAAGAAGAATCCGAAAGTTGTCAACGATTTTTTCTGTATCTTCCTCGTCGGCGACGTTGAGGACCCACGGAGGGGAGGAAAACACTTTCCAGACGTGTCTCTCGATGATGTTCAACGACGACATTTGAGAAAGACATCTGCCACCCTGTATAGCTCTGCCAGCTGTACGTGCGACACCGTTGTTCTTGTTGGTGCTTCCGGTTGCCAAGCACCCTCTCAGGGGTGTACGATAACCGGGATTCTGATTTCACGATATAACGTCCCGCGAATTGTCCACAACATGCAGAAAGATGATTAATCGCTAAAAATGCAGGAGTTTCGTTTGTGCCATCGTTATAGATAATAGAAATTGAAAATGGATCGTTTATCTGAATGACATACTGATAAATCAAGTTAGCTGGAAAGCCACTAGATGGTGCAACTTGTTTAATGATAACAGGGATACAGGAATATAATTTCATTGGTTATTACTTTATTACACGTATGCGATTGCTAATTGGAGCACTCAAAGAGGTTTATACTCCACTATAATTTACATTTATAATTAATCAGATAATGATTAACGATTTCGTAAAGTAATTTCATTTCATAATTAATCAGATCATGATTACTAAGTTCATAAAGTAATTGAGGTGTTTAATTGCACAGTTTATTCTTCCACGATGTATATGTATTATTGGATATACATGTGGGGATGTACGAGTTTTCTTTTCGCATGACGTTTTGTTTTATGTATCCGTTCGATTTCACGTTGGAATTATAGTGAAACTATCTGACTGTGAGTCATTTCGCATGGAACGTATTTTCTAGCCGGGTAAGATCTAGGCAATATTTGTTATAGTCATGTTACATATACATAATTTTTGCGCTTGTTATTCGCATCTTTGAATATTCAAAAGATACGATCTAGAATCCAAACACTTCAAGTATTTGGACTACTCCAATGATGCCAATTATCGATTATTTCAGCTACTCCAACTTGAAACTCGAATTCTACTGTTCGAATATGTCGAATAACTTGATTAGCAGTTTTATATTTTTTCATGCACATATGTAAAGAATTGAACGAAGTTTAAAAGTTTAAGGGACAAACACCGGGAGATCGTGCATTAAACACGATCCATCGATTTCGTGAGATCGAGTCAGGTGGTGGTTCGACCAGGTGGGTCACGTGGTGGGAGAAACGCTTGGGTGGTGGTGGGTACCGACAAGGGAGAGGTTAGTATGCCTTCAGAGGGGAAGGTCGACAGGTCGATTGTCTCGCGTGTGTATGAATACGTAAACCGTCCACATAATATTTTCATAATTTTGCTGAGTGTTCCACTATGATTGCCATTCGAAAAAGTCGATGTTACGTGCACACGACGTGACGCGAATATCACCTTATCCGAAAGATAATGGAACCGGAAAATTTTCGGCCCCGAATCGAGAGATCAAAATCGAGATAATTGTACCGGATCGAATTTGAACAGTGTTAGCGAACGATTTCGTAGCGGAACAAGCTCGAGTAGAACAAATTACTTTCAGCCAGAGTCTCGAAGGTGGGAGAATCTCTACCTGGCTGGGAAGTACAGCACACGATTCCGTAATATTTATTTTCTACTGGCGGCTAGTGAGTCACTACCTGGCCGACCACGGTGCGGCGAGTTGGTCGCCTCGCGTGTCCGCGTCCCTTTCGGAGTGTTTATGGCAAACAGTGAGCTTACAGTGCACCAGCCAAAATTCCTCGAGAGAATGCATAAAAACAATTCGTTATCAGTGAAAATTCGTGATAAGAGAAAAGTACATAAGCGTTCCGAATCGTTGATTTCGAAGTGACAGACGCTCGTAATTATGGACATCACCTTCAGTGAATCGTAACTTCACTCGTTATGTTACGAAGGTATCGATATTCCTAATACAACCGATCTTTGACACGTGTCAGTCTAATTTACTCGAGCGTCAAAAGTAATTAGAGATTTTGACAGTCAAGTGTAATTCGTGGGACGATAGCGATCGGAGTTTTACGCTGCAGCAGGTTTGCGTGCGTGCTGTACCTGGAAACGATCGCGAACAAAGAACGGAGTAGAGGGGTTACGTTCGTACATACGTTGGCAGTTTTTCGAGCCAAACATTGTTGACTTTCTATCGTAAAAGGAGGAATCGTTGGTGTCCGTTTGCGCGCGTTGTAACGAGGAAACGGAGCATAACAGAATTAATCCTGTAACAGTTTACCCTCGTTTCCAGTGCGTGGACAGATATGAATCGCATCGATGTACGATCGATGCTACGATACGATATCGATCGACGCTAACGTGCAATCTGTTCCAACACAATACCGGTGGTTTTGTCGATTTGCGTCCAGGCGAATCGATCGTAGTGCGCGTGCGCGATGTATCGAACAATCAACGAAAGCGTTCGAAAGCAATACTACACTTGACGAAGAAAATTATGCCGGCGAGTGTGATCACAGCTGATCGTTTCCGGTAGTGAGAGACTGTTAACGATCTACGCGGAAACCTGTTCCGATGTTACGTGTACGGGGCAAGCAGAAGGAAAAAGTGAAGCATTCGTCTTTTATTGTCGCGCAGGTAGAACAATTTATCGACGATATTCGAAGGTGAACTGCATGACTCATTCATGGATTATCGATCGCTCAATTATTCCGTTGTGTTTTACGAAACAATTTTTTAACTCGTATTCAAGGAGATAGGTTATCAAAGTTTGCGTTAAGTACAAGGAAAGTGTGTATTTCGCGTTATCTGTTGTGTAATCGATATATTTCCGATCTCTCCTGTATCGATTCTCGATTCGCTTGAACAAAAGGCGGGAACTCAGTGATATGTTTCTCGACGTAAAACGATCGCAACATGAATATCGACCTGTGGCGCTGAATCGACGTTGTACGTCCAGCTGGGACGTCCACGTTGACTAGCGTATTTTTTTCAACGAACGTTACAAATGATGCTAACGCGTGGTTGCTCGACCACCTGGTGTCATTACGAACGATAAAGGTCACGCGTAGGTTGTACACGCGACATTCGAGCGACAATCGAACAACGTGGAACGATCGAGACACCATGCTGCCCAAAAAGGACGGCCAACCGGAGCCGTACGTTCTGGAGGACATGATCTCTGATCTCCAGACGCGACGAAATTCCCTGGATCACGAGGATCTCGAGGATCCGGTTGAACTTTTGAAGAAACGAGATAGGGATCTTGTGTTAGCCGCGGAATTAGGTAAAGCGCTTCTGGAGAGGAACCAGGAGTTGACCAGGCAAAGTGAGGCCCTTGCCGAAGAGTATTCGTCCAAGGTAGAGGTAAGGATTTTTATGAACTTGGATCCTAAAATTATTTTAACCTTTGTACTGTGTATAGTTTCTTGGTCCACGTCATTTCATCGACATCAATATATTTTGGTCGACAAAATAACCGATGACATCAAATTCCCGCTAAAACGAGTGTTTATCAATGATCCTCAGAAAGTTTCCTACAATACAAATGCTTGGTGTTACGATGTTCGAAAGTTACGATTACAGCACTTGTAAAATAATGAACATTCACGAAGCCGAGTTATGGATATGTCTTTACCGTAATTAGAAATTTCAACGTCGTTAATTTTATCGCTTACCAAGTCATTTTCTTACGTCAGTTCCCTCGCGGTCCAACGTAACACATTGTTTCGTCAAACTTTCATTAACACGAACTCGTTAAACGATTAGTCACAACGTTCGTAAAATTGTCGCGTTTCGAATTAATATCACGCTAATCGCAATTACTGAATTGCCGTCCCGTGCGTATGTTTATCCGACCATAATTTTCTGGAGTATCCAGCAGGGTACAGGATGCATTTCGAACGAATGCTTTCCGTAGAAGAGACTCGCACGCGAGTACGGTGGCACGATAGTGCGCAATCGATAAGCGAGCGTAAGAACGCGTCTGGAGAGCGTAAAATCGACGTATTTTGTAACGTCGTCAATTTTTCCGTTAACATGGACATCTCGAGAAGGAAAGTTATCGGTTTTATAGGGATTGGAGCTTCGTCTTATCCAACGTGCAACGAGTTTACGAAGGTAGAGAGCCACGAAAGCGTGGAAACAAGTCACTTAGGCAACGTAACGTCAAAGACAATGCCCGGCACCACGCTCTGCCTGTCCTCGTACCCGCTTCTTCTGCTATCTTTCCGCGTTTTGCCTGTCACCGTATTTTTGACCTCCGACGAACAAGCGACTGTGTTCTTCTCTTTTGTCTTCGATTACAATGTTCGCTTACACATGGCGCGGTTCACGCTTGTAAACCTGGATTCAGATCAGTGGGCTACTTTACAGTTTGCTGAATCGAGACTGCTGCAAGTTTGATTCCAAACGATTCGATATGTTTCATACTTGACTGCTTTAATTCTTCTTTTGGAGTAGATTCACATGGTTCAATTTTACGCTATTCAACGCTGCTCGACACAATTTTACTTCTACATGATTCAGTTCGATGTGCTCCGAGACACGTTGAATAGCGTGGGAATTTGATTACATTAAATTGAATCTAATTGAACCGCTATATTGATATATGATATATTGTATGATATATATGTAAATATGGCGTCTACAAGAGTAACTGCTTTAACAGGGGTCTAGAATTGTGATTTCCAGATCTTAAAATTCAAGTACCGTACGACGACGATCCGGATGAATTTCTGGTACACGTAGGGAGTGAATTGTACAGGTATAGGAAAGCACACGAGGCACCACGAAAGCAAGACCAACACGGCGTAGTCACGATTCTACGGTCTCTATGATCCTCTTTATGGTTTAACGATGCCCATTACAGGAACGGGTGTGCTTTCTATCAAACAAACCTACGCGTCTTCCGCCTTGCTTCCGGATATAATTATTCCTCGCGTCAGTTCCGCAAAACTGTTCAAATCCTCGAAACGAATAGAATACATTTCATATCTCCATTGTATACCATGTTTCAATTAGTATACAGTGTCTAATCGATCGATGTATGATGTCATTGATGTATGTCAATCATTGTCATTTACACTCTATTGTCTACATAATTGAATAATCTTTTTCGGACAAAACCAAATCATTGTGTCATGAGCTCTAATATTTTATTAAATATCGTTGCTCTTCCATTTTTGTCTTCTTGTAAAAATTCAATGAAACTTGTCTTAAATAAAGTTCATGAACAAAGAAATAATTGTATTTGTCTTTTTTATAATAAACGCCGAGGAATGTTCGTTTTAATCAACTAAATTAGAATGCATTTTTCTTAGAATCTATGCGAAACCGTTCGTTCGTGCACCAGTTCTTTCTACCTTATTTTTCTTATTTACTTTCAGCGGTGTTAAGCATAATTTCACTTTCACATCGATCAGAACCCGATCATAATCGACGCACGATCACGCTTTAATTCGTGCGAACACTCAGCTACAATGTACGTGCAAAAATTGCGAAGATGCACCCGATGAAAATACAGGGCACGGTGTTTTTTCTTTAGACCGTCCTGTATCGCCGGTTCTATTACATTTCCGGCTACTTTAATTGCAACCGTGTTACTTTTACAGACAGCGTATCCGGCGCTATAGCACGTGCTGCCTATCGTTAAAAATTCAGTTATGTAAAACCGGTAGAAAGCATTTCGCGTATGTTTCCTCGATAGATCGATTTTTTCCACGGTTGCAACGATACTCGCGTGTCATTCTGATTCCTTATGCACACCATCATGTTAATTATGCATAATCGATCCGTGGATAAACATCGACCGTTACGTAGTCTTCTGGTAGGTCGGTGCGTTACGAAATACACGATTATTTGAACGAATTATGTTTTCGAAACTCATTACTAATTCGTTCGCGGTTAATCGAAGCGTAGGAATTTTAATTGCGGAACTTGACGTTTTGCACGGGTGTAGAAATCGTGTTGTTTAGTCATGGAATGTCGATGAAATCTTTAAAATTCGGTGAGGTAATTTTTCTTCTTGTTTTCTGCGCGAACAATGCGTCATAAACTTAAATTAACAAACTTCATTTGTTCCTTCATTCGCAAGTACGTGCGGATTTTAGCACTTCTAACCTCTTAATCAATCGGTACAATAGGGAATGTGGGACTTTATTATTGCATTCTTATCATTACGGAGATCTTCATACATTATTGATATAATATTGGTCATGCTGTTAACGCTTAGTCACAAGCTGCATTTACTGCATTAACTGATATTCAGTTCCTAAATATTTTTCAGAAACTGAAATACATTTTGACTTCCATCAAGTCACATTGATGATATTTAAAGATTTTAAATACTAATACATTGAATAATATTAATAAAAAAAAGATAGAACATAGAAATAAATAAAGTCTTCTGACCAAGAATATTATGGCACTTCTCTTTATGTCCACAAATCTATCGGTGAAGTTACACGATTACTCCGAAAGAGGTCGAAGAATACCGTACACTAAACAACCATGGAAACATCGAATGTCACGGTCCCCAGCCATCACCGGGTCGATTTCGTGAGACTTTTGATGTGTCGTTCGTCACGTCGTCGACGAAGAGTGAAAAAAAAAAAAGAAAAGAAGTGGGTCAGAGTGTAGCAATGAAAATCGAGCCGCTAACTTAGCTTCTCGTTATTGTATAATTGACGGTCTGAAAGCAGCAGCGGCATAATCGCGGCACCGTGTCGGCAATAAAAAGCCCGCTTAACACGGCTGGCACAACGGAGGAGATCTAGAAAGCCGAGATTCCATGAGTTGCTCGTAGCTAGCGACCTGGGAATCTCGAGCGCGTGAATTACGCGATCCGCTCGCTGTTTGATTCTCGCTCGAGCAATCGCTTCGTTATTCTTTCTATCAAAAATTAAGATTGCTCGTTAACCTCGCTGTAAATAATCGCAGACACCTATAATCATTTTTGTTTGCGCTGCACGCGTCGCTTCACATTTGGAAACGTTTCTTGCTCATCGAGCCTTTTTCGTTGGGAAAGTTGCAGTGTTCTTGCCACTTTTTGGTGTTCTGAATTTAATTTCACCATTTTGGTATTCTGAATTTCATTTGTTATTTGCTTACTGCTGTTTTTTAAATTCTGAAGCTTTCTTGATATTTGTTGTTACCATTTTGGTATTTTGGATCTTGCTATCCGCCGCCATTATGATGTTCTGACCTTTCTTGTCACCCCGACGCCATTTTGGTGCTCTGAACGTAACCTGTTCTGTACTCGTCAACCACTGTTTGTTAAATTCTCATTGGTACATTGATTGGTGCAATGACACATAGGAATGTAACTTAACTGAAATATAAGAAATATTTTAGAACAAGTGAAAACAAGTTTGGAAACTTTCTTTTTCTGTGCTGTTTACCGTAACATTGCCCATGTGGCTTTTCGTGAAATATCTCGCCGTAGGTGTTAACACGTTGTTTGGATAGGTATTTTTGGAGCCCCAGTTATACACGAAACGTTGGAATTAAAACGGAAGTACGAGTGTCGGATTGTTGTTTATTGAATAGGAAGTCTAACACGACGTGATGACATAAATGTATCTCAAAATAGTACTTGTGATATATGAACCTAAAGTTTGAAGTTTGATAAAAATTATTACCCAAATACTTCATAGATGTTCTCGACGTAAAACGAGTAACTATCAATTAAAGCAAACAATGATCTTTGATGCTCTGATATGATTTGATGACAGAAAAACGTGTTATTTTAAAATGGTACTTGATCTATCTATTGTGTGAATTTAGTACTTGTGTACCTGTCGTGTAAATTTAGTACCTGTCTACCTGTCGTGTAAACTCAGTACTTGTCTACCTGTTGTGTAAATGCACCTTCTCACTATTTCAACGCTTAACCGAAAGAAGGGTCTTTTCGTTAAAAGTGAATTTCTCTGCGGATCGTTTGAACAAAGAAACGTCCCGGGAGTCCGAGCGTGACCGGCCAACAATACTCGTGTTAATCTATCTGAGAAATACGAACGTGAAAAGCATTGACTCGTTTCGTGTTATGTGTACAAAGTATAAAATCTCGGAGGAAATGTAATAAATATTTAAGAGGAAAGACGTATAACTTTGATCTCCCTTATAATCATTTAACCGCGATCTCACCAGCCACTTTCCTGAAGCTCGCGTCGTAGAAGCGGAACCTTCAGTCCTAACTGCAATTCGCACTTTCCCACGGCATCCTAAATGATTGTATAATGGATCCAGTGACTCCTTTGGATTTCTCATCGAATTAGAGAGGACTGATCTTAATTGTATTACGGTGTGCGGTTGAATCATCTAATTTGTGGGTATTAGTGTCATTTGGTGCTTGGGAGTTGTGGAAATTTGGAGATTTAGGGATTTGGGAATTAAAGAATGTGGAGATATGGAAAACCCAAACTTTTGCCCAACGATGACCCCAGCAATCAAGCTTAACTAAATAATTAAGAAATAAATAGCGAATGCAATTAAACTGCCATTAGTAAACTGAGGCATTAGACAAAAAGAGTAATCAGTTATTGTTAATATGATTCAGCATTAATTATATTACACTGATGAAGTTATAATGGGAATTCCTTACACGTGAAATTAATGTCTCCTCCACACGCATCTAATGATTTGTATAAAAAGGAGTGTACGAAAGTGAATATGTATGATGTAATAAAGAGGGTACAGTTAAACCGAATACAATAGATATGTAAGACATGCATCGTTTCCATTTTATAAATTCAACTGGAGGTTATCAATTATACAATATTCGCATTGAGAAACAAATGCTGGTGTAATATATCTTGATCTGCAATGGCGTTTCCCAGATACGTAGGATTAATTGTCATGGAACGAGCCAACGATTTCAGGTAAAGATTAAGATAAAACAGACCGGAAATCCTCGAAAAAGCAGACCGTTAACTATGTTCTACCCTCTTTCCTCTGCTTGTTTACTTAGAAGTGCACTGAACGAAACGTTGACAAGTTCACACGTTGTAAGTGCATTTTATTATCTAACCAATAGTATGCGGTACAGGGTCATTAGGACCCCGTTTATTTTGTTCCCTTCTTTCGTGAAGTTCATTTTGTAAGGCCACTTGTACGCAGAACGCTTTCAACCCTTAATTAGGGGATCAGGGTTTATGCATATTTATAGAACACGTGGTGGTACGAGTAGAGAATTGGTGAATAGAACGAGTAATTATTCAACGCGTAGTAATTCAGCAGGCAGTAATATTCGCCTTGTTCTTTTCTAACGTAAAAACGCCACAGCTGTACCGAGTCAATAAAAATGGCGATATAACGCGAGTCAACGGTACGTCCCCATAAACCCTCGGCCCACGAAACGAACAGTTGGCTAAGAAATCGAATAAAAAGCTGTCGTAAGCGTAGCTGGAATCAGGCCAGTCGTTCTGATATTAAATCTTCGTGAACCGGAAAGGACTTCATCGGTGCCAAGCGGGTCTCACGCGATCAATCGAGAACAAAATTTCTCGGGAATCGGCTTCGACACCGTTAGACCGAATCTTCTAGTTACTTTTTACCAGTATTTTGTTCCTTCTGCAAACCGAGCGTGTTTATACGTGCTGGATCATAAACTTTCGTCGTCACAGTCCGTTAGAGATTGATCAAGGGTTCAAATCGGCTGCGATTGGACGAGCAGAAGAAGATAACCGTTGGTAGAAACACCCTCGAGGCAGATAAAATTAAAAGACCGGAAAGAACGTCGATGGAACAAGTTCAGCGTAGATTGTCACGAAATAAGCTAGTTAGTGCAACCGTTTCGTACCGTTAGACGGAAACGCTTCTGGTGCGTTTGTTTTCGATCTTGTTGCACCTCGTTCGTTATCTCTCCCCATTGTTCTCCGGGTTTCTTACCTGCCGGCTGTACAGGCTGAGCATCCTCGTTGGAACGAACGCGTGGCTACACCGATGATTTCCCTGCAAAATAGAGGAGATGCAGTGAAACTGAATCGACGATGAACTTGCGCGAGACCTCTTGCAACTGTACCGTAAAATTTTAACGAGAACCGCATCTGTGCAGTAATTAAACAGACGGACAGGCTTTGCCGCTTGAAAACTTCATTCATAAATGAAAGCCGTGTTTCGGTAAACATTTGTGTTCGTTTACAAAACGCTGTCGACAATATTTATTGTGGAAATTTGGGGACTTGGGAAGTTGAGAATTTCACAACTCGAGGACTTTGAAAAATTTCAAACTCGAGACTTGAGTTTCACTTCGATATCTGTTATCCGAATATAAAGAAATACGCGATGCTGTATTTCATAATTTAAACGCTGTATAATTACAGTATGGGAACGAAAGGGTTAATTGTCCCCTTTGTCCCGGATCGTCGGTGTTTTTTCACGATAGGTTAATTCAATTGTGCTTGCACGCCTGTGAACTTCGTAGCCGGGAAAATTTCGTAGTCGACACGGTTTTTCCTTCGTTCGCGTATGCAACACTTGCACGGCCATGGTGCGTGCATAAAGTGCGTGCACTCTCACCTGTGTCGGTGTCGAATGACGATTTGAAACGGGAGATCGGTACGCTCGTTTTCTCGAGACGCGGTTTACCGCTTAAGGGAGCATTGTAAAACAATCTAGTGATTTTTCTCGGCCGCGTGGCGATCGTTTCCTCGTTTCCCACGAGGAATATCGGGCGTTCGAAAATGTCCTTGATCGCAGAAGCTGTACCCAGCGTAAAAGTTTTCACGATTTTCACCATGAGTATTTCGTTCGTTTTTCGTTCCACTTTGGCAATCGATTTATTCGCGATAGCAGATTTCTCGAGCAGCAGTTTAGAAATCAAGAAGCGTCATGTGTCGTCTTGCATCTTCTTCTAGATGATATTTCATACCGTCGTTTCGAGTCTCCAATCGACCAGAAACAAGAGCGTGACCCGTTAATGACTCTGTCTTAATTAAACACGTTGACCGTCACGGTAGAAATAGACACACCTAATATGGAACACTGTTATGTGGATTAACTTATTTTTCACCGATGCGGTTACCACGCTAGTTATCTACACTCATTGTCTTTTACTTGTATATGTAGTTCTTTTATTAGTAGAGATATAGCGATACGGAGATATAGGTATACGAGGATATGTGGATATGAGGATATAGGAAGACAAGGTTATGGGAATACAGCGATATGGGGGTACAAGAATATAGGAATACAGGGATATGGGGTCCCAGGCATATGTGGATACAAGGATGTGGGGATAGAAAGATATGTGGTTAGATATATATATAGGGTTACAGGGATACGCAGATAGAGGGATATTAGGACATAGGGATGTAGGTATGAGACAGATACATACATGGATTTATCAATTTAGAATGTAAGGGTGTAGTCATGTGAGGTATAAAAGTATGTGTTCATCTTAAGGACATGCATAGATCTATCGATTTGAGGCTCCAGAAATCTGAGATCTTGAAATCTACCAGTACAAGGATACGTAGGATACTCATTCAGTCTGCTACAAAGAGTGAAATCCACTGTCGGATACTAAGCAGTATAATAGTATGCTTATTACTCCAGTAATACAGCCAGCACAGTAATATAATAACATAATAAAATAACGGGATAGAGAAATGAAATTACAGTTGGTAGGTTAAACGCAGAGGCGGTTTTATTTTCATAAAAATCTCCGAACGTTTCGAGCAGTCAATGTTAATCGTACGATAAGATAACACCTTGTGCAAATATGTATGTACCTGTACGATCGAATCGCATCACGGTAGCCTTGATACATTTCGAAAGGTGCAGACACCGCAAACCCGTTGTTACCCAACAGCCTTTTAATTGTTGGTGAGTCACATTAAGTTTTGTAAACAACAATAGTGACCGCGCTAGTAACTGTCGCTGACACGATTACGACACTAGCTACCTTTTGCATTGTGGTAATCGGATGGTAATCTTGTTAATCGTTTACTCGGATACCCACTTTCGCGAATTCTACAGATATAATCTGTGGCCTTGTTTTCTAGCCACAACCGCGATTTTACTCTGTTCGTCTGCTTGTTGCGTTACAATGCGCCTTGAACGCGTTTCGATAACAAATTATACCGACGCATCGCACATTCTCGCTTTTTACATCGATTAATTTTAATGAGTTTCTATCGGTAATTACTTAATAACGGTCCGGACTACGTATCGTTGTTCGGAATGATGTACCGTTAAACTGTATTATTGTGCTCGAATTCACACCGCAATCTGGTACGCTGTTACTACGCCTTATATTGCCGTTTTATTGATATCAATTCTCATGCATTGTGGACACGCGTGGGATTGGTCATGTGTTGTATTTGGCATGTGTGGTATTTGCTATGAGTTGTATTTGGCACGTGTGGTATTTGGCATGTATTGAATTTGGCACATGTCGTATATCAACGCGTTACATTTATCACGCGTGGTACTTGGCATATGTCATAATTGGCACACATGGTATTTAACGCGTGTCGTATATCAACGCGTCGTGTTTCTCACGCGTGGTACTTGACATATGTGCCGTGATTGGCACGCGAGGTATTTGGCATGCTTTGTAACAACACACGCGGTATTTGACATGTGTTGTACTCACGCGAGGTATTTGGCATATGTTACATTTGTCACGCATGGTATTTACAATATGTCCTATTTGTCACTCGTGGTATTTGGCATATGTTTGCAACTCATTACATTCATACGTTGCATTCATCGCGTGTGTTGCTACCCATAATATCACCACCCACAATATCGCTACCTATTGTCGCTAATAATATCGCCACCCGTAATATCACCACGCATTATATGCCAAAGCAACTACATCGATATTAAACCACTGCAGTCCGTTTCATATGCCTGGCCTTATTTTCTGGCAAGTTTCGCCTGCCCACGTTCGGTTGAAATTGCGCAACGATTTTTACTACGATTCGTCACAGCACATTGAATGTTCGGTCGTGTAAACGGCTCCACACTCGGAGTTAGTCGATAGAATCGAGTTAGGCTGTTGCTTACGTAAAACGATAACGTGATATCGAAGTTGGTTACTCCGTTATTCGGTACATTGTGCACCTACCGTAATTACGTAGTACAATACCGGAGCCACGTGTATCGAATATCGATGAAAGGTAATTGTGACACTTGTTCGACTTGTCACAGCTGCGCAAATGCGTTCATTGCTTCAATTACATGGTGTATTGTTTGACAAAACTATGGTCTATGCACGTCATGTTCTAACAATAACTTTCGAATTATCGATTACATCGAAATTATTAATATTTTATTACAAGAACGATGCATATTGTACTCTTTGTAAAGGAAATATATAATTTTAGCGTTAGAGAGCCTTCATCGAGAAGCCAGAAACGGCTCCTCGTTCGATAATCAAATGCAATCGAACCAGTGCCGAGCTTCGATCCAATTAGCCTCTCTTTTCCCGATGAAGCGATATTCCGACCGTAATAGGCCAGCAGAAATTACACAACGGTTAACACCGATCGCTACGGGTTTCCTTTGCTTCGTTCTCAGTTAATGCTCACGGACGTATCAAAATCTAGCGTTACATTTACTCTGCTAATAATTTCGTCAAATGCTTTCCAGAAACTCAACGCGATGATCGATGCGATATTGGTTAATTATAGACTTTATCATTTTTGTTACTATTGGACTGGTAAATCAAGTCGTTCGAGTAATTAACATATTTTTAATTCATTATTTAAATCTCCCTGCTTATCTGGTTAGGGGCAACCGGTTGCACAGGCGCACGTGTTACGCATTTGTTTATACCAGGGTTATGACATCGGGAGAAAGGGATTTGAGATGCAGGAATCTAGGGATGTGATTTTCAGTGCAGTTTCTAGTTAAGGCTTAAAGTCGAGTGCGCAATACGCGGATGGCCTGTATTGCGATAGTACGCGATCACTGCTGGGCTCGTCACGGGCCATTGCCGCTCGATTACGATCCCTCCTTATGCTCCTTTTCCTTTTTCTGCCTACACGGCTTCGCCTCGCATAATCATTTTCTTCTCGGGGAAAAGTGGACGAGAGCAATGATTGTTGCGCCGAAAGTCGTGCTCACGTATGTATACATGTACGTGTGCACATATGTACACGAAATGTACGCGGTCACGAAGTGTTAATTAACCCGCAATTATCACGAATATTTTTTTTATTTGCCACGTTGCACGTGCGCTATATTTAACAATATATGACTCACTATCGCGGCATGCCTTATCAGCTGTAAAAATAATTTTTTACGTGCTCATATTGATACGATAAGATCGCGTTATCTTTGTGTTAGGATATCGAGGATAAATATTTTGTATTGCCTACACTGAAATTTGAAGGAAAACAGTAGTTTGTTCTTGGAGTATCTTCCTTGTTTTAATATGTTATGTTCTATAGGAAAAGTTCACATGTTACCGCCAAATTACCTGCATGGAACATGTAAACAAATTAAGCGTAAAATATTTATTTAATATCTTATAACATAAACGAAAGATATTTTACGCTTCGTACATTTTACTTATTCTCGAATGAAATCCAATTATTATGAAAACAATTTATAATCTTTATCAAAGAGTATATCAGTATACTGTAATAATACTGATATGTGTTGGTATATTGAATTCGAGGAATTTCAACAATTATGTAATTAGACCTGTAAGGATTACCCACAAAAATAATTCATGCCAGGCATATTGTGTCATATTAAGCAACGTTATTTTCACTGCACCAAACTGTTTTAACAAAAGGTATATAAAATTTATCATTAGGAAACGTTAATTAATCGTTCAGAAGATTTCACCGTGTCCGCGTTGCACAATTTCGAGCCGTTGCTTCGGTTTTATTTAACGGCTTGCAAGAATCAATGAACAGAGAAACGAAGGATCTTTCGTTACAGGAAACAGATTTTCGAGAAGGTCTTAACCGTCGTACCGTATAATATCGTTAGACACGGTACAAAAATCGTTGTGTTTTGTATCCACGGACGAAGGAAACGCACGTGTACTGTTGAAAATATGACTCACTTTTCCTTTTTCGTAATGGATTGAACGAAGTCTATCATTTGAAACCTATTTGCTCAAGTATTTTATGCTCTATGTCTTAAACAGATGATTCATCGTCATTATTCCATTAGAATGAAAATTGCAGAAGTTGTCAGCAAAGGTAAATTCACTTTTCTAGGTCTGGTGGATAAACTGCATTATTATTATCAGTGCAGTATAATATTTTGTCAATTTTATGCTTGATAATCAAATTTTGTTGAGACACCCTATAGTTCACTGTATTTATTTCGTTTTTATTATTCCGATCACTCTTTATCTACTTGTGGAATACAAATCTAACAGCTTCTAAGTCAAGGTTCGTAAACTAACCTTGAAGTTAATCGTGCTTGTACATAAAGCAAGGATTTTAATCTCTATCGATGGGGTCACATGGCAGGAACTAATGGGCTGATCTGGTTAGAGTGGTGGCCACGTGGTCGAGTCAAGACCACGATAAATCGAAGATCCGCGGCCATTCGTACCAGTCGCTGTTCACTCTGCTTCCTCGTTTCGGTTATTTCCCTTTCTACCGACCGGATGTCTGTTTCTTCGAGCAGAAAGCGACAGGAGCTCAGCCATTAAATTAGAAGTCCGTTAAACTGTGCCGGAAGATGTATTGCCTGCGTTCCAGCCGTATAATTAGAATAATCTTCTTGTCCACTATACTTTCATTTTCTATGACCAGAAAAACATTGCTAATGGATGGGAAAATGGTCGACTTGCGCTACAACCTTTTTGCCATGGAAATCGATTTGAAGTTCGTTTGATCGAATGACCCAGTTACATCCAAACAATTGTTCAACCGGTACCGTTGTACTGTTACTTCGATTGTACGATAGGTGGGGTTGTATTTGGCAGGAGTGTGGTATAGGGCTTCTATCACTTCCAAATTATGAGGTATCCATGTTTCCAAAGTATAACAGAAGCATGTTCTCCACGTTTCTCCATCAATTTTTCCTCTCAAAGGAGTACTTTCACGGCGTGTCGTTAACGATATCGAAATAGATGTCGCAAGAAGTAGAGGCTCGAGCATCAAACAGGATCCGTGAGTCAAGCAATACTTAGACCTTGTCACGTGCTTTAGCAGCGATTGATGGTTGTCGGCAATTATCCACAGCAGACCGGTTGTTTCACGGATACCTGTACGTAAGCTGTCCATAATCGAACGCTGGGATTAGCCGAAAGCAACAGATGCTCGAGTTTGCAAAGGGATATGCAAGTTTAATGGCCGTCTATCGATGACTCACTTCACGCGATATTAATAACGACAGGTAATGGGTTCCAGCTTAATCGGGCTTAAACATCGATATCATCAGTGATTGGTATTGTGAGATGAGTATTAATTGCACCTTCTTATCTTTTAATTATATAACACATTTTATCGAAATGGTTTTATATTGGTGCAATATCTAGCTCTTTATCATCGACTTTTAAAGTCGAAATGGACACTGTTTTCTGGAGTACACAAGCGTGGGTGAATGTTTAACGTCATCGATGGTGAAACCACCACAATCGGAACAACGGAGCTGGACGGAGCCCTGTGACTCATGGTACTCCGTTAGTTGCCTCCGGCTCTGTTGCTTTATTGAAAAAGCGTGTGCACAGGTTTCTTGTCGCTCTCATGCATCGCACATCCGTTTGTTTTTCCAGTTTCCGTTCACAATCCTGCACATCCCTTGCCGGATAATTTGTGTCAATTTATCCTTTTTGCTGCATTCCGTACAGTAAATTACCCTTCTTATCGAACGTATCAAATGCTACGTGTACTTTACCGAGATACCCGATGGTTAAGTATTAAGTCTTATGAACTAAGTATGTCGTTATAATGGTTAACTATGTCCTCATAAGAGTTAGACATGTCCTAACAGTAATTAAGTATGTTCTCATAGTAGTTAAGTATATCTTTAAAGTAATTAAGTGTGGTCTTGTACGTGGATATGTTCTTATAACAATCAAGTGTATAATAATTAAGAATGTTCTTACAATAATTAAGTATATCTCCATAATAGTTCAGTATGTTGTGGAGATAATAGTTAACCATATCCTTATCATGAACAGCTATACTTATTGTTAGTCAATAACAAAATTAATGTACAACGATCCTATACTTTACATATGAATTGACAAAAAAACAATATACGGAGACTAATGGAGACTTCAGACGTTATCGATCACCTGATCAATATAATCATACGATGTACACGTCTCGTGCTTATCAATGTTTAAGTACAATTGACAATGTTGAATTGATACATATTAATTGCGACTGAAATATTGATAACGTGTATTGATCGTCAGAAGTGTAGTCGCCAACCAACACAAATTCTTGGAACTATTTATCCAATTTGTCGGTTTACCTCGAGCAAACTAGCTCGTAAATAATTGACCATAAATTATTGAAAGTAGGAAGTCCAACGAAATTTTCTCCTCCTAAATTCTCCTCTTTCCTATCCCCATAAGTTTGCGTACGCGTAATCGATTCGGAGAACGATCGTAGTAGCCGTTGGCGATCTCGAAGGGATCGGCGAACCGTTGGCGAACTTTTCGAGAACCTTTGGCTTCACGATCGGTCGATGTGTAACCACGGGAGACCAAGGCCGTATATACTTGCCTTCTAGCTCGATAAACTCCACCGACATCGAACCGTGCGATTGTTTGTGTGCACATGCCTGCATTATAGCCGCCTTTTCATTCGATCACTCGGGCATGCATCGCGATTTGTACCGCAGAATCGTATCCCGAGATTGCACCAATGTAACCGCATTAAAATTGCCCGCTTTTTGCCTATCAACCCTTTCAGCTCGTCTTTCAGTCCTTTCCACGCTTTTCAACGAGGTAATCGATAGATACGATCGTATCCGTCTATCGTTTTTCCTTAGACTCTCCAGGCGTTCATTTTGTAATCGCAGAAAGTCGTCGGTTTATTTTACGGTTTTATTACTTGCGATTTTACAGTGATATGTGTACCTGCAATTTTTATATATCGATTTGGAAAATTGGTATAAAATTGAGAACCCCAAGGATTTTAGAGGCCATTCCATCTCCGCTACTTAAGCATCAAAATATCAAGGTTGAGTGCTCCGAAATCAGAGGAGGCTGTTGCAACCAGCAATATTACGTCACTAATTTCCTTTCTCTCAACCGGAATGCGGATCTGCAAAATTGCACAAATAATCACCGATAAGTTTCGATCGCCTAATGTATCTCTTCAATATCCTATAACATTTCTCTATAACAGAAGAGACATATCATAATTCATCTGCTCTTTATATTTTACGTCGTTACGAAACATTGGTACATTGTCCTTTCACCGAACTCTCGGTCTCCATCTTGTTCGTAAGTCTCTCAGAAGTCGCCGAGCATTGTTCATGAGTCAGTTTCAGAATCCGTCGACCAACGCTACGAATTTCGAGAAAGGAAACGCTCGATCGAATCCTGTTTTTTGATATTCCAGTCAGGGACTTTTGCGGTAGCCTTCGTTAGGTCGATCCGCACGTTTCGAGGTCGAAAGTAACCAACCGATTCGAGAGTTATTTTATAAACAACCGTGGTGAATCATCGTCGTAGTTTGTATTCCGGCTTTTTCTTTCTTTCGGTGTTCTCTGCTCGTCGGGATGTTCTTTCAACACTTTAACGTAGCCGATTCAATCAGTCACTTTCACGAATCGTGAAGAAATGGTGCTTGTTTGCGGTGTTCGACCACGGTGATATATTTGAATAAAGTGGTTATTTATTTTCATGGTGAATTCAGCAAAATACTCTATCTGATGCTTATAATATGTAAATAGATTTTAAGCAACAGTTTATTTTAAAGAAAAATGAAGATGAACTAATGATATTGAATAAACTTATGGAAGAATAAAGACAGTTATAAAGATCTACAGATTAGGTTTGTTGGTAGAACATTTTATTTCAATCAATGTTTCAATTGCAAATGTATGTAATTCAAATGCAATTCTGACATCCAAATTAAAACGTTATCCGTATACTAATTATATATTATACGTTGTGTGTACTACGTTGGAAGTGACAACGTATAATTTAAACCATCAAGTTCTTGTTTTTATCAAGGTTTCTGGCTTTTGAACTTAGACTCCTCTCTCAAATGAGAACACGACTCAAATTTAAAAAAATGAAAATTCGTGTTGTCCAATTCATTGAACTTACAAATTCCCATGTATATCCATATACGTGTATAGTGCCCCTAAATATTATAGAAATATGTCCGACAAATGCGTTCACACGTGTCGCAGCATGCGACACAAGAGCCTAGCAGGCACGCGACACCAAATTGGCTTTGATCGATCAGTTGTAATGCTCTTAACGAACCCGGTCGTTTGTTGTCACAGAGTCTGGAACAAGAGAGGCACCTGCTTCGTAGAAGGCTGGAAGAAGTCAAGGGCGAGAACGAGGCTCGAACTTTGGAACTGCAAACTGACGTGGAGACGCTGAGGAGTCAGTTGGAGGAGCAAAATGAACGGGCGAGAAGAGCGGAACGAGATCAGGCGACTTTGGTTACCGAGCTCACAGCTCAGAACGCGAGGCTGGCCGATCAGCTGAGAGAAGCAGCGAAACAGGAAGAACAGCTGCTCATCGAGGTCAAGGTGCTCAGGGAAAAGTGTGCCCTCAGAAATACCACGCTCCAGGATCACGTCAGTAGCCTGGAGGTTCTCAGGGACGAGGTAAATTAATGATTTCCGTTTGCAACCTCATCATTCAAAATTATTCTAATTTTTCTAATTGTAATTTTATCCCATACAAATAATTGTGGTTTTCGTTCCTGCAGTCGTTAACACGCGATATCGCGTGATTGATGCATAGAAATTGGCGTATAGGAGATGCGTGGTTGAGAGCTACACGCGATATAGCGTGTTCAGGGTAGTACCGGTGGTACTTGCGTTTCTGCTGCTAGGGCGATAGTAACTAGATAACTGATAGCAACGTGATAGTGGTGAAGAATAGGGAGCTTTTTGGTATTATTGTCATTCATTATAGCAATGTAGATTCAGGGTGCGCTTAGGTTATGTCGTGACGGTCATCGACCCTCTTGTTGAAGACAGGAATTTAAATTTTCTTAAATTTCAAACCTTACCTAACCTTACCTAATATCATGGACTTCGCAACGTATCGAACGTGAAACGTATCGAATTAATTCAAATCCGAGTAAATTAGAGTCGCATCGAATACTCGTTTCGCTTTGAAGTATCAATGTTTTAGCTTACGACGAGCGTCGAGAATCCTCGAACGAGTGTATACGAGACAAGTATCCAGCGAACGAGACACTGGTGACCCTCGACGATCGACTTAACTTGCCCGTCCTTCGATCCTATACGCCCTTTGTTCTCTGCTTACAGCGGGTAACGAGTTCTCGAATTTCAGGAAACGCTCTTCACGCGCGAATTCCCTTCGTTACATCGTCTCACGCGTTACGTCAATGTTATCGATTATATCACGAACATTATGGGACACGACCTCGAACAATCGTTCCATCGAGACTCGAGCGTTCCTTTTTTTGTGTCCAACGAATAAAAGAAATTATGAAAGTGGATTGTTGGAGTGTGGTGGATACGTATATTCACCGATGAGAGTCTGTAGTTTCTAACTTTCCGGTTCTCTTGTTGTATCTACGAGAACGGGAACGAAAGGTGACCGTGAAATAACCATGAATTCTTTAGTAATGAAACGAAACGAAAGTCTAGCTGCGTTTCTTTGTATCCGTTACAAGGACGCCGAGGAAAAGAGGAGAAACGTAACATTTAAGAAACTAGAATAATTGCGTACAAAATCCTTCGTATCATTTCCCTTTAGAATCATAAGCATACGAAGACTACTAAAACGAGTCTACGAAAACTCGCGTGTTTTCGACGTCCACGTAAAAACACGCGATTCGTGCATAATATTTGCTGATCGGCTGAAAGTGTCTACCAAAGCAGTCGAATCGTGCAAAACGTAAGGTTAAGCTTGGGCTTGACATTCCAGGTGCAGCTAGTGTCCGCGCAAAGAACAGAATTAGAGAGGAGGTCCTTGGAGCTGCGAGAAGAGAGGGCGAGGGCGATCGCGGCCCTCGAAGAAGCCGAAGAGAGAGCAGCGGCCTTGGAGCGGCTCGGTCACGAAGCAGAACACAGGGCGAAACTGGCTGAACGAGAGAGGTACGATTCTTCGAACATACTGGTCACTTCATATTTTTGGACAATGCATCATTCGAGACATAACATGCATCATATGCAATACCAACTTTGCAGTGAATCAATCATCTACACCCTCTAAGCTAATGTTCGATTTTGAACAGTTTTGAAGACTTGAAAAATTGAGACTGAACTTCAGATCTCACTAACTGCAAACCCTAGCAACCGATCCCGTTTCACATAACACAACCATTACACCCATCATCGCAACTAACCACCTCAGACCGTTACATTTCATTCACGACCCACGCAAAGAATATTACACGTTCCCTTCGAACTGTTACTCGCACGGCTGCGTGCGATCAAGTAGAACCATGAAACGGAATAAAACTGCAGTCACGTGTCCGTAATCCATTTTCCACTAGCTCGGAATCATGCTTTTATCTCGATTCACATGTAGATTGCCTCATTGTCTGTTTGCGAGCGTTAAGCAAACACCGTCGAGTTTATTCAGTCATCCGATAAAGTAGATGGTCGCAGGGTGATCGACGTTAATCGTTCGTCAATTAAATTTCGCAGAGACGAGTTGGCCGCGACGTTGGCGGTGATCGAGGCAGAGAGGAGAGGAAGATCCGGCTCGATACAGAAACCGCCGAGGTCCTTGCTGGCGGAGATGGAGTGCGAGGAGAGCGGAAGTTCGTTGGGAGAGCAGGAGGACCTTCGGGCTGAGGTGGCGAGGGCGATGAAGCGGTTGAAGGAACTTTGCGTCCATCTGAGGCGAGGGGAAGACGACTCGGGGCTACAAAGCGACTGCGACGAGTCCATGCTCGTGATCGTGAACAACACCGCGGAAGCGGACGTGGCGGACACCAATGGACAGGAGACTCTCCCCAACTCGGTAAGGACTCGCCACCCTCTCCTTTGTCCCTCCACTTCCGGTTTCCGGTTGCGGTTCGAGTACACCCACAGTCTTAAGTATCCGCCAAATGTATCGCAGAACGTGCTTCGCTCACCGATCACACTACGTAGATCCTGCGATAAGTAATCGACCATGATTGGTGCTTCCGAGATAAGCATTCAACGTACTACGTACAGCTGCTTATTTATAGAGTATATTGTCATGTTGTGACGTGTTATCGGTAGCCTTTTCATTCTGTAATAATTAATTTAATCTATCATAAACAATGACCTTCAAGATTTGATCATTTCCATTCACACATAAACTGTGTAACAAAAATCTTATCATAATGGAAGTAAATATCCAGTAAAGGATAGAGCAAACGAGGGTACTAAATGAAAATAAACGATATCCTAAGTTGAAACGTCCTAGCACGTGTCTGACTAAATACCATATTCTGTCGTTTGCAGACCAACTGCCCCGGAGCTCTGTTAGACCTGGTGGAAGAGGTGTACAATCTAACCCTATCTGGAAGAGGAGCACCCGGAGAGCTTGGTCTGGCAGTGGAGCTCCACAAGGTGCGCGAAGAGTTGGACAACACGAAGGACCAGCTGAAGCAGGCGCAAGACGAACTGAAGAGGCGCGGGGAGACTCTGCTCGACACAACCAGCAAGCTGAGCGTGTGCGAAGCTGAACTCCGCGGTGTCAAAGAAGAGAGAGACAGGGCCCGCAACGACATGGACCACTCTCAGTTGACGAAGGACGAGATCCTGTCTCAGGCGTACAAAGTCAGGGACCAGGCGGTCGCCAGGAAGAACCGGGCCGAGGTAGAGCTGGCTAAGACGAGGATAGACGTGCTGCAAGCCAACAGCCAACTAATGGAAGCGATACAACAGAAGATCGAACTTAGCCAACAGCTCGAACAATGGCAGATGGACATGCAGTCGTTGCTGGATGAGCAGGTGCGAAGCAAACTGATGCCTGTCACGAACCATATCGCAGCGACGAACGGGGACAACGCGGAAATCGTGGCTCCAGCGAGGAAGAAGAGGAGCACTGGCTCGTCCAGGAAGATGTTTGGACTGTTTTGACGAAAATGACTGTTCGCGTGGGATTCGTTGCGCGAAACGGAAGCTAAGAGACACCGGTGCACGGTGAGAGATGAAGACTGCGCTCGAGAGGGTATTCCTAGCGTTTTTTAGCAATATCAGTGTAACTGGGACCAACTGCCTCGTTGTAGAGTTCGGACTGTGCTAATCGAACGGGTACCTGACATTTTGGAGGGTGTTGGGAATGGATATCCAAGACATATGGACCTTTGATGGCTCCTGGGTGAACTGAACACAAATTTTCCCTGTGCACTCGACTATCCGTACTTTGAAGAGGTATTCGAAGTGCTGAAACAAAGTCGTTGAGTTGCAATTTACAAACGTGAATTAAAGGGTTAATTTACTAGCGTATTTATATGAACCTGTTGGGAATTTTAAGAAAGTTGAATAAGGTTGAGAGAATCGAGAGTCCACATGTCTAGGATCCCTGACAAAGAATATTTTACTCCCGACATATTTTGGGTACCCGACATATTCGATCGCTCGCACATCTACAAAGCTGGTAGGAATTTCAGCGGCGAACTCGCAATAAATCGTTCCGCGTGCATCACTTTCCACGACGCTAGTGGAACAGACGAGTCGTAAATATTTCGTCCGTTCTACTTTCC
This sequence comes from Megachile ligniseca, assembly GCA_945859555.1. NCBI lineage: Eukaryota > Metazoa > Arthropoda > Insecta > Hymenoptera > Megachilidae > Megachile > Megachile ligniseca. The sequence goes on from OX243786.1 coordinate 10,154,164, forward strand.
AGCTGCTCGTGTATGCAGGTCCGACGAAAAATCTCGTTTCGTCAACGAGATCGTGTCTTGATCTTCCTCTGCATATTTCGGCGCGGAACTAGGACTTTCTCAAAGAAAGATTCTCGACAATAGATATCTACGTTTTTAATCTCTCCTTGAGCAAGTTGCGGAATATGTAGCATACTTTAAACGCGTTCAAATCTGACACAACGAGCATTTCTTCGTAACGTTGAAGATGGTAGAAAGAAATAGGGGGCAGAAGTGTTTGCTTCATGGTGAACGTTTCAGAGAAGGCGTGTAATCGCGGAACGGCTCGTTACCGCGTCAGAACGATGCCCGACGCCTTCTTGTAAAGATCTCTGGATTTTAAATCGTTGTGATTCTCGACGCTTCGTTTAAGCGAAACTAGCCGATTTCCTCGTTGCTTCTCGACGAGATGTAATTACGCGGCCTAAACAGTTCGAATCTGTTTCTTCACGGTTGTAAATAAAATCTTTGTGATAGACTCGTAAATAATACGCGTTAGATTTTTAAGGGAGGAAATTTCTTTATCGTTGATTGTGATACGGATATTCTATCGTTGTTATAATAAAGGAGGGTGATGGAAGATGACCAATTTTGCACTTGAATGAAGTGATTTAAAAATTGTTACGTACAAACATTAAAATGGGAGGCAGATCTAATAGATAAGGATCATTGTTGCATTGTAGAGTCTAAGTTTATTTATTGTAACCCTTTAATCTTATTCTGGCCATACAATTAACAATTGTCGATTTCTTACAACTTGCAGAATGATATGAAAAATTCTGTTTTGAAATAGGTATGAATAGGAATGGATGCTGATCAGACTCCACCGTTGTCGCGTGTGTTTTAACGCTTTATTACCAGATATAATATAGTTATTGGAGTCTGATTCTAGAGAACATTTTCTTTTTCATTCTGTTGCAAGACTGGTTATTTTTTTATCATTGTCCTTTACATTCTAAATCAAAATGCTGCAACTCCTTCATTTGTACAGTAGCTAAAAACATGTTATTGTAAAGTAATCAATGTAATAAGCTGAAAATATTGTGCAAGCCTTATTTTTATACGTTTGTTTGATTGTACACCCATGACCATATTGACGACAGTATTACTACAGTCATTTTTCTATCATAAGTGCATCCTGCATTTCTAATGTCATTATCACAGTAAGGTATGTATTTATATATATGTATTAGTACATTATCCAATGATCTCTCATTACCGACGAGATACAGTATAGTGTGCGAACTCTTCTGAACACATAATACCACATCTCTTGGTCCACGGAATATATTGCAAACAGCATAAAATCAATATTAATAAATATATAACATATTAATCAATAAAATCAATAATAATTAAATTTTTACGAAAATTAACTGGTGGCGCCATCTCTCCGGCGAACAGGGTGAACTAATCGAAAAAAGTGCATGTCCGAACACGCATTGAAGGAAACTAAAAAATCGAATATTTCGGAACTTTCACGATGTATTATGCTTCCGGAGACATTTAGAAGCAAATTTTAATTAACATTTGATGCATTTTAACGCCGATTAAGCCGAGAAAATCGATATTTATTGAATTTGGTCGAAAACGGTACAGGTGGCGCCATCTAGCGGTGAGCGGCGGAACTACGAAAATAGAAAATTGCGATTTTCTCGAAAACCAAGCACTTTTCCGAAATTCTGAGATATACAAATTTTTCCTTGTCGCCTACGGAATCGAACGAATACCACTGTGACCCGCTCGGACCACCAGGAAAGAAATTAGAAAAATATAGCATTTCATGGACCAAAAAATTGGCGTCCATCTAGCGGCGAAAGTTGGAACTAACAAAATAGAAAATCGCGATTTTCTCGAAAACTAGGAATTTTTTCGAAATTCTGAGATATACAAATTGTTCCTTGTCGACTACGGAATCGAACGAATACCACCATGACCCGCTCGGACAATTAGGAAAGAAAATAGAAAAAAGGTCATTTTATGGACAAAAATTGCAGCGCCATCTAGCGGCGAAACACTTGAACTAATCGAAAAAAACGTATGTCCGAACACGCATATTGGAAAAATATAAAATGTCAATTTCCTAACTTTCTGGGTATATTCTGTTTCCTGATACATTTTGAAGCAAATTTTTATTAACATTTGTTGCATTTTGTTGCCGATTAAGCCCAAAAAATCAATATTTATATTGCCCTTATATGCGTGTTCGGACATACGTTTTTTTCGATTAGTTCAAGTGTTTCGCCGCTAGATGGCGCTGCAATTTTTGTCCATAAAATGACCTTTTTTCTATTTTCTTTCCTAATTGTCCGAGCGGGTCATGGTGGTATTCGTTCGATTCCGTAGTCGACAAGGAACAATTTGTATATCTCAGAATTTCGGAAAAGTTCCTACTTTTCGAGAAAATCGGAATTTTCTATTTTCGTAGTTCCAACTTTCGCCGCTAGATGGACGCCAATTTTTTGGTCCATGAAATGCTATATTTTTCTAACTTCTTTTCTAATGGTCCTAGCGTGGTATAGTTGCATTCATTCGATTCCGTAGGCGACAAGGAACAATTTGTATATCTCAGAATTTCGAAAAAGTTCCTACTTTTCGAGAAAATCGGAATTTTCTATTTTCGTAGTTCCGCCGCTCACCGCTAGATGGCGCCACCTGTACCGTTTTCGACCAAATTCAATAAATATCGATTTTCTCGGCTTAATCGGCGTTAAAATGCATCAAATGTTAATTAAAATTTGCTTCTAAATGTCTCCGGAAGCATAATACGTCGTGAAAGTTCCGAAATATTCGATTTTTTATAATTTAAAATCATAATATTTTGTAGCGGTAAATCAAGGATGAGGTGTTACCAAATTTAAAACGCGATTGAAAAGAAACAAATAGGCATTTATTCACAAGAGGCAGGTGTAGTTACAGTAGTTTCATTCTTATCGCTTTTATATATATATTTATATATATATATAATATGTATATATACGTATATATATATAATAGTATTTTCACGTCCGTTATAATTATCGACCGATCCAACTACGCGATATAAATGGGCATGAACAAATGGGAGAGAGGGAAGGTGTTGGGTGCATACAAAGTGCTTTGTTCTTTCGTACGCTCTTCTAAAACGACACACGGACGTCGAATATTACAAAACGCCTCGTTCATTTCTCTCCTCATAGGTTGCAACTTGTTTCGGCCACGAGATACGAGTGAGATTCTATTTCGTAGAAAATTAAGATCAAAACGCGAAATAGAATCTCGTTGGCCTTCTCATTTCGCGTGTGACGTCGACAAATATGTTGATCGCTCTTCATCGTCTCAGTGATGGGCAGATCATGTGCATAAAATTAATCATTCGAGGATTTAGACATTTAAAAATACGGGAATTTTTTAAATTAGGGATTTGACTTAAAAAGTTAAAAAATTTGGGGGTTGAAAATACGGAAATTAAGAGATCGGCAGATTTCAATAGGAATTGATATCTGGAAACATGATAGTTAAAATAACTAGTAATGCAGTTATTAGTATTTGTGCCCACCATCTGCCCATCACTGGGCTACGTGTGGGAGAAAATCGACCGCGCAATTTCTTGCCGATCATTACGCGAACACAATCGTTTTTCTCTTCTTCTCCTATCGTTATTTTCAACTAGGCGATGATGAGGATCATTTTGCTAGTAACATTATTCGAGCAGACGACGATGCCGAGTTCTCGACACTCGTTTCTCCGTATCAACGCGACGATAATGATCGTGACAATAATAATAATGATTAACAATGATCGGTGCGTGTTTTCCGGTGATCGATTACTCAAACGATGAGGTCGAATTAAAACGATGACGAGAATCGTTCGCGGCGCGGTTCAGCGTTCCACATTTCATTTATATTTTCTCTTCGTCTTCGATGCCGAAACATATGTTGTGTCGGTTAATTATTGAATTGCCATAAGGTACAGAGAGGTATGCACTTCTGAAGATAGAGAGATAGAGAAAGAGAGAAAGAGAGAGACACTATAATTATCAATGAAGCATTCGTGTTTGTGCAAGAACAACTCTTTTCTATCAGTAGATCGCATTTTTTTTCGTTTTTCGCTTTCGTTAAGGATATTACATGTCACAGTTAAATATAGTTAGGTTTGCACTATTCTATTAGTCCAGTTTACAAGTGGCTTCCCTTCTCCTTTACCCTCCTCCACCTCCTTGTCACCTCTTTTCGACCCTCTCGGGGGTACTCTTCGTCTCGCATTTCATCCGGCGACGTTTCAACACCTACATTAAGGAGACAGTTAAGCTACGCGCAATTTTTACGTGAACGTGTGTATCATGTGTTCGTGTATGTATCTGTATGTATGCATGTGTGTGTGTACATGTTCTCTCTTTCGTATGCGTGTATCATTTTCGCGTGTACGGGTATTTGAATCGCGTGTGTTTTAATTTAATCGCGCAACGATGTGCGACGATGTGTCCTCGACCTCCGTACTGTTCAACCTTCACCCTTTTTCTTTCGTCTCTTAAATTTCTATACGAGCGTATAATTAATAATAATTATTTACATCCACACCACATTTGTCGTCGCGCTCTCGAGGCTGTCTCGTACCACCCTCGATTCGCCCTTATACCTTTACGGTAATACAAATTCAACAACTATATATATATTCATTTATTCATTCATTTATTTATATTTATATTTATTTATATTTATACTCATATATATATTATATTTATTATATATACATATATATATGAATACCAAAGCAATGAAACTGTATCAACGACATATCGATAGCAGAAGAAACGTCGCTGGTTCGTTCGTGTAAAATTTCGGGGTTGGAGATTCGAGTTGCGGGTCGCAGGGGAGGCCTCGTCGCGCGACGTTTCCTTTCGTTTATTGTTCGTGACAAGTCTACCCGTATATTCACCGGGTAAATGGAAGGAACGCAACATGATGCACACAGGTGAAACGGAAAATAAGATCGAAGCGGCGTGAAAGTCGAAAGGGAACACATGGACGTAGCCAGAGCCAGAGAGCTACTCCTTTAAGAAAACGAACCCGGTTTGCACCCCATCTTAAAATTATATTTACTACCATTCACAATTTGGAAATTTTTAAATCTGGATACATAATGATTGGGAAATCCAAAAAATTCAGTCTTAATTCCAAAACCTCGAACCTCAACTAAAACCAAATTTGATTTCCTCTTTACAACTTGACTACGTCCATGAATGTCCAAAAGAATCCCTATGAATGCATGGATCCTAGGAGGTGCCCTTTCAAGTTAACATTTAGCCCAATGTAGGCTTTCTCCCGCCCGTTATGGTGAAAGGCGAGTGATCGTAACATGTATTTATGTACAAATAATGATCCATCATCGCGGTTCTATTCTCCGTTACGCATCCTCATCTAGATAAATATTTGTCGCGAGAGGCAACCCTCGTAATCATGCAGTCTATGTAACCACACACACGTACACTCATGCTCTCTTCACGCAAGCTTTCTCCTACCTTGCCAGCCGTCTTATTTAAACGCTACATTAGAAATATTTCTTCGTTCTGGGTCCCGCACAACTTTGTATCTTTCGCAATGACGATGGCTCCCACGACGCGATGACCGTCCTCGACGGACGACCGATGTTGCCCTGTTCAGCAAGAATTGCTGACAGTGCACGTATTTTTAGGTTAACGATCCGGATCATCTCGTTTCGTCTTTCTAATTCCCTGGTACGTTCTAGACAGTTGGGCCGCCATTTTTCGCTTGTTCGTTGCTACATTTGGATTTGCTATTTGGGGACAGTAGAGTATTGTGGACGTCGAGGATGTGTGTCAAGTTTAATCAGTATACTGGCCGCTCGATAAATAGCTGGCAGGTAAATGTGATATTGGAATTTTAGGACTTCGGAACTTATAGGACTTGAAGGTATTTTGGAACTTTCTGCAAACGGGTTTCAGCCCATAAAGCCCAATTTTACAGCCTCCGAACAGTTACTGTCAGTTAATTATCGAGCGGTCACTCTGTTATTAACATATTTGATACTTTATTCAACATACGCTGCGAAACGAGTAATTTTCAAAACTGCGATTAGCACCAGCTAAAGTACACAGATAAAAATGAAACAAATAGCGACTTGTCCGCGATCATCAAAGTATCGGTAACATCGTAGACATCATCCTGATTTATTCCATTCACCCAACAAGTGTCCACAAGCTCAGTCCCGTTAAAAGCGGCAACCGCGATCGAGAAGCACATGCACGAACAAGCGAAAACACGCGAAACATCGATTCGAATAAACGAGTTGCATGCATCTCCGTTTATCAATCTCGCCGGTGAACAGCATGTGTGCGACGTCGGTTCACTACATCGTCAGGTAGTCTAATCGCGAGGCTATCGTACGAAAATAATCGGGAGGGATCGAGGGACGAAATATCTTGGTTTTCTTCTCTGTACAATTCGCTGCCGTTGTTGTCGAATATTTGGAAAACAGCCTAGAGCTATCGGTAGAAAATGAACGGTAAGGAAAACGGCACACGATGGTACACGCATTCTAATCTACTGATCGACGTTAGGCATCGTCAACGATCGTCCAGCCAGCGGTTTCTCAGCTGGATGGATCCGGTGTTCTTGTTCATCGTCGATGTCGCGTTTGACCGATCGAATAAACTCGACGGGACTCGATTTCGCCCTAACTCTACCGTGTGACGGTGCGATCGATGCTGTGCACGTGCGATTAATGACGAATCTGCGAGTAAATATACTTGTGTACGCGTACGTTTTTACTATTCCGTGAACACGCGTGCAAACGTTGTCGGAGAAAGGTAGTCGTGACGGTGAATAAACTCTCTGGACGAGTCGCTGACGGTTTCTGTAATTTGTTTTTCTCACGAAACTTTATTCATGATCGTTGAAACTGTCCATGGCGACGATAAATGATTCGGTACAACGTTAACAGAGAATGAATGTTTGCGTAGGCGATAGCGTTACTGCACAGCGATTGTGCGTACGACAATACGTGTGTACCGTTCATTGCGAGTGTCAAGATCGGTAGGTAGCTCGTCTCGGTCTGTTTATTCCCCATGGATTTAAAAGGACGGTCGCGTACAGCGCTTGCCGTGTCGTCTTCTCGCTCTCACAAGGTGCAAGTTCTTCTACTTAGTTCGCCATAAAAAATAAACTCCCTGTTACCTGCCAGTGTGTGTCACCGTGTGTGTCTGTATATTTAGCGTGTTAACTATAATAGTGTATCGTCGCGTGGTAATCTCTCTATGCGTGTCTCTCCTATATAATTATTCGTGTTTACGTGTTTTAGAAGTTCGTGTGGTCTGGTCATCCTCGTCTCGCTTCCCTAATCTGTACACCCGAGAATACACATGTAAGTTATACATTTAAGCTCTCTATAGCTCTGTCGTCGATCGTTTAAATCGTCGAATGCCTCGTGGATACGCTAGAACGCTACATCACACACTCCCTCACTCACTCGTACGATCGTATCCCCTTTCATCCCTCTTCTAGACTCCCGTCCGATCCAGCGAATTCAACTAAATTTACCGCGATAAATTACCGTCCCGTATGTATATACAAACTCGCTCTTTACTATGTCGTCCCATATGCTCGCGGGATGCGATTACTCTGCCCCCCTAGAAGTAATGTTCGCGGCGCGATTGGATTCTCTCGTTTCAAGGTCATCAGCGTCGTTCGCGCCGACTCGAATCTAAAAGAGAATTTTCGTGACGTCGATCCACGAGCTCGGCCTCGTTCGTCGACTTATTTAATTTGAAATCATTTTTTGTTTTTCGGACACTGCGTGTAACATACATAACATCATATCGACACACGTAAGCGTAGTCCACTATAGCTGTGGTTAATTAGTTATAGCACTCTGCAGAATTCACGATTCAGTCGTTAAACGTACGAATATAATTCCTGTTCGCGTTCCTCCGTGCTTCTTTCTTACTTGGCTTGAACTGCGGCTGGTATTTATTTCCATATTAAGGGTTGCTCTCCCAACGGGCTAACTGAATACGCCTGTTGTCCAGAGACGGCGAAAGGAGTGATCTGAGGGACGCGCTTGGTGGCGATCCGCTAAAGTATTTCAAGGTCAGCGGCGATTGCAGATGTCTGTGTCTGATCACCTCTCGCTCAGCAGGCAGCGGCCACAGTTCCTGCGAAGGAACGAGCGAACCTGTCAACTACAACATAGTTGTTCGGCGATTCGACGATCGCGTTGTCTGTGTCGTTCGTGGTACGCGTTCGCGTGTAATTTTCACTAGATTCCTGTCGCGGATCTCATTATTTTCGTACTTTAACGGCTGAGCGTGATCATTTACCTGCAGCGAGAGAGCCTCGTCTCAGGACTCACCCTGCTTATTTCTACGTCCAGTCAGTGAACCAACCAACGACTTTAGGGTAGCGCCAAGACCTTTTCCGCTAGGAGTGTTCAGACTGCTGGCGTTTCTGAAGCCTTGAGGATGTGCGTCTAAGCATTTCTGGTACCTCAGCTATCAAAAATATATTTCACTTAACACATTTAATTCGATGCATTGAACACGTTTGACTTAATACTTCGAATACGATCGAATACATTTCACGCTACAAATGAGTATCTCCATTCGGAACGGTTTTTTATCCCATATAAAAAATATAGAAGTTTTTTGTCGAAGCCAACGGTTCCGAACGGGGATACACTCTTAAAAGGTGCAACCATACGTTCTTCAGAAATCAATTACCTTGCAAGCAGCTTCGATGGTTTTGCAAAGGGCTCCGCTGCTAGGCTCACAATTGAAGACGTGTGCGATGAAGAGATCTTGCGCGGTGTGCATTATAAACGCGCATTGTTTCACGTTGCGGCCGATACCGAGGAACGACAGATAACGTACTCGACACTCGGTGATAAGTTTCTCCTCCTGAAGCAACAAAATCATCGATACGATTCATTGTTTTATCATCATGGTTATACACGCACTTGGATATGCACTTACATTTGGTGTAAGGATAGAAATCATGCTGGGTGCCACAGCAACGTTCACGTTTCGCCATTGATTGATAGGGGTGTTGGATACGATGTGATCTATCGCGTCGTTTAAAACTTCCATTCCAGTGGCCTGAGTAACTTGCATGGATCCAAGATATTGTGCCCGTAACACTTTCTTCGGCTCCTCCATCGGCGTTGGGAAAGATTGTGCTGTAAATAGATTAACGTTTGTACGGTGTTTTCGTAGAAGGTGGATGAACACATCGAAAATACATTTATTCGCTATGTTTAATTACCACGCATGGTATTCGTTATGTGTTCTATTTGCTATTCATGGTATTCGCCACCTGTTGTACCGTCATGCATGATATTCGTCGCGTGTGGAATCGTTATGCATGGAATTCATCACGTGTGGTATTCGCCATGTGTGGTATTCGTCACACGTGGTATTCGCCACATGTGGTATTCGTTAAGCTTTATATTTGCCATGAGTGGCATTTGCTATGCGTAGTATCGTCATGCGTGGTATTCGTCATATGTGGTACTCATCACATGTGGTATACAGTACTCGCTACGAGTTGTATTCAGCCCTTCTAATATTCGCCAAGTGTCAACGCACATTTATCGCATCAAAACAAATCTACTTACTGACTAGTGCTTGTCCGTTTCTATGAAATCGTCGATGCTCAGTAGGCAGGTTAGTAGGTCTGGTAGCGAGGCTCGTTCTTCCATTAATGTCCACCGGTTTCGCCAGATTCTGATGTTGCGATCGTTCGATCATGATCTTCTTGCAAATATCGCGAAGCGTGTTAGCGATCGTGCGTGCCGGTATGTCGCAACGGAACACATGGCACATGTGTTTCCGGGTCGATCGGTCTCTTGCCACATAAGCGAAGTCCCTGATAAAGAAATCCCATTAACCCATTTACCAAACGTCGTGAACTATGTAGAGTAAACATTATACTTCAGTAATGCTCGTTACCTTTCGCTATACACGAGACATCCGGCAGAAATTCATGAAAAGAATTGTAAACGCGTTATTAAAGCGGTTCAATCTTGTCCGAGTGTGCTTTAAAAATTCAAAGATCCACTTACCGGCAGTGGTCTCTACCAACACCCCACACCCTGACCGTGTGAATCGGTTGTGTGTTGAGCACGGTTAGGTTCTCCGGGTCTATCAGCTTCAAAGCACCTTCGTCCAGATCCATAAACAAGTCTTTGCCCTGCAAGGTTTCAGATTTCACGCAAGTTGTATAGGACAGCAAATATTGTTGTTTAAATTGATACTAACGTCGCCCCATCGACCAACCACGTCCAGAAGATCGTTTCTACCGAGTGACAAGTCCACGATGCATTTGTTCACCGCTTTGCTGCTTCTTTCAGGTGTCAGATCCTCCTCGGCGATTTCTGTCCAGCCGAGGGAACGCACGGCGAAGCGGATCGGTTTGTCTCTGCCTTCTGAATCTGCTCGGGCGGGGTAGCTTCTTCGTCTGAAACGTATATACACGACATTGTAGGTGCATTGATATAGATAATAGACTTTTATGGAGAATTTGGAAATTGATAATCACAAAACTGATCACATTATCTTACTTGAGAGCTAATTCCACTTTCCTCTTGTTCTCCAACTCCTGATCCAAAGCCGAGCTGGTGTTGCTACGGGTCACCGTGTTCACCATGCCGGTCAAAGTGTGAAAATTGTTTATCTACAACGAAGAGATACATCCTAAAATTCTGTATTCTACAATAATAAAATCGTAAAACCATGGAAATTTAGCTCACGCTATCATTATCTTTGATAAGGCTCCTACGAGACTCCCTCTTGGAGTGTGGAAGCGCCTCCGGTGGCTCTCTCTGAATATTGCCGCTTTTGACGTGCCAGTAATAAGGTCCATTCTCGTCTGGAATAAAAAGAGAACAAATGATATCGTTCATTAAGTTTCGGTGGCCTCCTCTATTATATAACGCTGCTAATGGTTTATCGATTTGTCTCGTACAATTGGTTCGCTCCCGAATTCTTGGACACCCACCCTCGTGTTTTTGCCATCCGGGTGGTAGATTCTCATCTTTATCCTCGCATTCGTTCGTATCCACTTCCGACGGTTTCTCCTGGGCATTGTTCTGCAGGCTCGCATTGTTCTTCTGATCCTTCGGTTGCCTTCGTTTCACAGGAACCGCGTATAGCTCGCTATTCAGTCCACCCTCCACGTGAGGAACGCCGCCCATGTCTGTCGTTTCGTTATCCGCTTTCTCGCAATAACTGTAATGCATGGAATTGTCGCGTTAAACCGCGAAGAACCGCTTTATTCGCTTTATAGCAGTAATCAATATGGATGGGAAAATTTTACAGCTAACCCTTCTTGGGATCATTGGACAGGGACGCTTGAAAATTTACCCCTTGTTGCACAATTTCTCTAATTAAATCTTCATTCTTTATAAATAATTTACAACTACCAGAATATTAAAAAAAAAATGACGAGCAATTTTATTTCAAATAGATCAAATTTGTACTAATCGTTCGAATAAAACATCTATCCACTTAAACTCAAGAATCTCAAGTCTCGATATCTTCGAGGCTTCCATTTTCAACCTTGACACTGTTTTCTCGTAAGGTCAGATCAATTTTGCAAATGAACCACGATCTATCGCATCATCCAATATCATGGATCGACTGGCGCTCTCATTGCAGATGGATCATGGTCGTTAACATTTACTTATCGTCTTCGACGCGTACAGCCTGATGAATCGATTCGCGCGTAATTGGCCATTGGCTGGCTCGTAAAGTTTTATCGATCGCATGGCTAACATCGACAGAGACAAATAGCGTTGTCGATTCGATTGCGCGTCATCAGGACTTACTGCTGGCACATAAACATTCTACACCGAATCAAAATAGGGAAATGTACGTTGCTGCTCGGAAGCCTCAGCACGATTCTCACGATCAATACAATTGTATACACACGATGTATTTTAAGCAACTATCGTTTAGTAATTAACGCTAGCATGCCGAATACCGGGTCGTTTAGACTGGGGGTGTACTACATCTTGTTTGTATACTGTGTCTGTGGATGTATAGGGTGTCCCATGCGGTAGGGACTTTGGAGTTTGGGGAAATTGAGGTTGTGGGACGGGAATTTTGGGATAAAGGGAAATTGGAATTTTTGGGACTTTGGGACTTTGGGAGTTTGGGACTTTAACACTTAAGTTGTAACTTAGTTAATTTTTGAATTTTGCCTCCATACGTTCGAAAGTTTATAATTTTGAAATTAGCTAAGAAAATTCAGAAATTGCATGAAGGTCTCACTCCAAAAAAGTTTGCAATGATCCTACTTGCAATGGCCTTGAAGTTATCATAGGACACCCTAACATCTTACGTTATACCACGATAACTACGGGTCAAAGTGACCCCTTGACAACCTTCCTAAAACTTGCAAACGAGGATGAGGAGCCTACAAAAGCGATAACAGCTAGAGATTACGAAACGAGTTAGCCATCGGGTATGACAAGGCGTTGGCGGTAATACAGTTGGATCAAGAGCAGCAGTAGCAGCAGCAATAACAACAACAATAAACAACAACAACAACATTAAACAAACAGTGAAGCAACAATCGTTTCTGTCGAAACGGTGCAGCGATCTAGGGGAGAGGGTACGACGAGGCGCTATCGTACGTACTTTCTCGAACCGGTTAGATTTTCAGCGTCGATCGTGTCCGAAGTCGATCCTGACTGAAGGGGAGGCAGAATCGAAGAAGACGACGGTGTAGATCGAGGATTTCCGTTGAGGGTGTCGTCGACGAGGGCGGACTCCGCAACACCCTCGCTGCCGTACCTGAATCACCATGTTGCCGAATGTACAATTGCGTTCAATCATCCATCATCGAGTAATTAGACATTACATATCACGTCGTTCAACGATAATATTACTAATGGTAATTGCTTATAGTATTACGGGTCTTGTAATAAATACTTCAGGATTGTCACTTGTCATTACTTATATAAAAAAATAATAGAAAATGTGTTTCAGTTATTCTTGCTCTTAATATACAAGTATATTAATCTTTCCGTATTTACATAATTGTTAGATTAAAAAGTTAGGTTAATATCACATGAGGATCAGTGTCATTCAGTTCTGCTGTTAGACATTCAACATTAACATTCAAAGTGTGCATTCAATGACACCGTATACCAGTGCTCAAAGATCTTCCTTCTATCTTCAATGAGGTCAACCACAATTTGACAGTAATCAAATGACCTTGAATAAACAAGAAATAATAAGAACATGATGAAGGTATAATAAAAGTGACCATCCTGTCGTTTAATTTCCTACACGTGTTTGCGATAGAAGCAGTTTCAGAAGCGATGTGGGATTAAAAGTTGCTCGTTTCGAACGAGACGTCGAAGAAGACGGGCTCGAACGATGCTCAAGAGAGGCGAGCGGCGTTAGTCAGCAAACCGCTCGGCTAATCCCTTAATTACTTCGACATGGTTAGCGACCCTGTACTAACCGCGTCGGTGCCTGGCTCCGTTCCCTGATCGTTAATTAAAATGGCACTTCCTTGCAGCCGTGTAATTTCTGCGGTGTACGCTGCCTTAGTCGCGACGGTCAGTTAAGTTTCGGCATTGAACCCGGTCGGGTCTTTGCGAAATTTATATCTCGCCGGATATCGTGCGGCTAATAATGACCTTGCACGGCAAATCTGCCTCCTCTGGGGAAAATGTGGGGACCGAGGAAGGTTTTTAGATCTGACCGGGACTCAACTTGTAATGTAGGTATATGGGGATTTTAAAGTTTGGGGATCTATGGATTTGGTATGTAGGAACTTGGGGACATATATACAAGTATGCAATAAGATTACATCAAGAGTTAATACACAACACAAAAAATATTTGTCTTGGCACAGAAGAGTGAAAGTTGCTATCAGAAGCCAATAAGTTATTAATTCACCGCGTATGAAGATACAAGAAAAAGGGGAAGATGGATTACTCCGGGTTACTCTCGATCCCTTTTGACAGGCTGAAACTCGATCCTTTATTCAGACACGGTGCTTGCCTTTGAATGACACTTATCCCTCTTCTCTCGGCTGAACCATATTTTCAGATGACCCGAACTGTCAGGGCTTCGTCGCCTCGATATTAAATTTCTCGCGATGAGGACTAAAGGGATGATACATCACGATGACCACGGAACTCCATGACAAACGATAATTACACGGTTCGCGCTATAGATCAGTAATGATCGATATTCGTCTTCAGCAGTCAGCAAAATTAACGCGTTAACTTGCGAATTGTGATTGTTTAAAATACAGTCGTTTTACAATTTAAATCTTCATTTGTTACCTTGGCCCTTAATTGGTCCAATCATCAAGTAATAATTATGATACACGAATTTAAACTATCCAGATTAATGTAATATCAGTTGTAATTAAATCAACTCATTTTCCTCGAGGTATTTTATAATTCATGATATTAATAATTCCCGAATTCAATCCGTTATTAACGTACTTAATTATCATAGTTGATTAGCATAATTCTGTATAAATTGTTCAAAGCCAGACTCGTTGAAAATTCGAAAATTTAACCAGGTAAAAACTCGGTTTAACTTTGTTAAACCATCCTTGCATTCCCGTGAAAGTAACGAGTATTCGGTGAAATTGTTTTTTCGATCCTCGGTCGTCCGTTATAAAAATGTTAGCTCGTTTCAGCTCGCTTTGAGTCGCGTGTCTCACAAAGAGGCTCTTTCTCTCCGCGCGACGAGTAGCGACGTTTAATCTCGTCTGTTTTCATTTCGCAAGAAAGACTTCTTTAGAGCGCTCTGCACAGAGGAGAACAAGAAACTACAGTGGGAACGCGGAAAAGAGAGAACGCGAAACGGGTGTCGTCGTGGAAGAAGGAAAGGTGGTATGTTTCGCGCGGTCCGGTGGCCAGCGCTTAATAACACCGTTTTAAGCAAGTATGTAGGTTAGCAAAGGCACGAGTAGACGCTTGGAAATTCGCCAGAAGTTGTCGGCAGGATGGTATTGTGCATAAATGCGGTTGGACCGCGATCGATTAAACCCAATACCGAATCGAGGCAATTCTCTATTGATTATCGTCGATGCGACAACTTTCGTGCTCTCCAATTGTACGTTTCTACAGTTGTCCGATTGCTTGATTCCTGTTAATGGATAGCCATTTTGATACAAGAATTCTTGCTTATTGTTTGAAATGGCGAGTGTGGTACTAGATTTCTGGGGTGGTGGGTCTTGGGATTTGGTACTTGGGAGTTTGGTACCTTGAGAGAGTTGGAATTCGAGAGATTTGAAACTTTAGAGATTCAGGATTTGGAAGACCTAAGATTTGCACCTTGACTTGTAGTGCAAGCTTGAGATCTCAGAGACCTTCAAATCTGCAAACTGACATACTTCACGTACAAATATAAAAACCAGGAAAAAGTGAAGTATGAAGCTTGAGGAAATATCAAAACTAGAGTCCTAAAATCTGACCTGAAGTTTGATTGTACATATGCTTAGTCATTTTAACCGCGAGGACGTATTCCTCTGGTAGCTAGTCGTCAGCTTCCACGAGATGTTTCACGCGTTCAGATTCTATTCCGAGTCTCTTATTATGTTCTCGAGGCGTGGTTCGCACGAGTGCAAGTCACGGAAATGCGGTTCGTGGAGTTCAAGTGGCACTAAGAACATTGTGTGGCTTGCGAGAGCGTCAATATTTAGTTTCCTTTTCCTTCGTGCTGGCAGAAAAGTTCTTTCTCGCGCGGTGTTTCTCGAAAGCACCGGGAAACTGCGGACACGAGATATTATTTCTGAAGTTAGAAAAATAAGAATCTTCAAGTATGAATTGAATACTTCGATTGGAGTAAAGTGCCAACTGCGTGTACTTGAAAGTGAATACAATAATCAGATGTGAAAATACTTCGATACCAAGGGATGGAACGTCAATGTCTGGAATATCTCGACACCCGGTCTCAAAGGGTTTAATTGCACGCGTAAGTACGTTCATTACCCCGTAAACGGAAATTTCAAAGACCAGATTTGTGCTTCCAATCGCAAGCTTAGCAATCAAAGCGAGAGTCAGAGACACGTTAAGGGACTGGCTTGACGATCGATTAGTTGGTCTATTTGCTTTGCTCACGATCACCCCCTAGATACTCGCTAACGACCCAAGAAGTGTTCGCAAACGGACGAACGACGTGCTCGACGAAGGGTGCGCGATTAAAATTCTCACATGATTCATACACGGTGATGCGCCGAAGTACAGGAATCTAACTGCAAATCGATCTATTTGAGGCTGTGGGATGTTAGGGCGAATGGAGAGACAGTTTAGTCGAGATCCTAGGGAGAGACACGGGAGAGCTTAGGGAGAGACGAGTGTGAGAGCTCTAAGGGTAGTTTAAGGATTCTGGAAGGTTTGGGGTTTTGGGAGTTTGCAACTTTGGGAAATTGATATTCTGGGGTTTTATGAATTTTGGGATGTTGGAATTTTTGGGATTTGAAGTGTCAGCTAAAATCAGCTAATTGTTACCCACCCGATATATGGGCACACGCTCATCGTCGTAACTTTCAGTGAGGTGTAATTAAACCCAATTAGGTAGTAAGGTGAGCAACTTCTGACGCACCTGGCTAAACCGTAAATTATACCCGCAACTCCTCTGTCTACCGCAACCATGATTATGGTATACACAGTTACTGTTAGACAGGCTGGTTATCGACAACGATTAAGCATCTCGCATCGCTTCTTGACATGGATAATCAACCGTTACATCGATCATCAATCGATCCATATAGTCATCTCTATACTATAGTCACTATAATTATCTCTAAATTTATTTCTGACACTTGTACTCTTTTTCATTTGAACACTAGAAATGAACATCACATCACAAAACTATAGAATCAATTTTCTGGAATAGAAATTGCAGAATCAACTAACCGAACAATTTTAATCGATAAATTCTTTTATATAACTACAGAGAGCAATTTCGTGGCACCCTAAAAAATTGTACTAGCAATATTTTGTTAGATTGTTCAATTTAATTAATTATCCTACAAGGAAAGGTAGAAAACGGTGATCGGACTCGGTTGTCAGGCAGTCGCATTACAGGGTGAAATTCGCGGATAGCAAAGAAGCAAGGAGGTATTCCAGTGTCACGGGGGTGCGGACACGGAACAACGAGCGAAGGGTGGCGAGGCTAAAATGGAAAAGGACGATATATAAGAAGAAAGAATCGTATACGAGCGAAAGAACGCGCGTACGTGGGCGTTCGTACGAAGTACAGTAGAGTCGGGGGTGCTCTTCTCCTAGCTCGATCAATACACACTACCAGCAACCCCTCTGCGTCCCACGCCGTCCCTCGTCCATTTCGTTCACCCCTGACACCCTATCTCCAACCCCTACACCCCTCATTCCATTTCGAACGACCCCTACTACCACGGTTTAGACGCTCGACACCGCTGTCGTTTAGCTACGCTTCTAAAGCGTCCGTCTTATCTTCTCTTCGCGGTTTCCGCCGAAAGAAAAACCGATCCCGTGTCCTACATTCTGTTACCTTCCCTTCGATCACCTTCGATACAATCGGTTCTTTCATTCGTTTGAGGTAATTTTGAGTTACGTTTACTTTCCTGAACGTTTGCTGCATAATAGGGTTAAGGGTGGTTTTCTTTTCTGAAATTCATTTATTTTAATGGTGGTCACTCAAAGTTTGTGAATTATCAAATTAGAAAACAACCCCTAAATTCGTGACTTTATAAAAATTATAAACTGAGAAGTTGCAAAGTGGAAAAATTTATCCGCAACATTGAGAAATCGAAGAGTTAAACATTAAAAAGCTGTTAAACTTCGACAGCTACGATTATAATATCGTTGTAGGGTAATCAGAGCATCAGCTTCACCGAATCGTGCAACTGGCCGTTAATTGGTTTCGTTCGAGCAAACTTGGGAAATTGTTGCTTCTGTAGGATCTAAATTCACGCCGCGGCTTCTCTGACACAACAGGATATTTATAGAATTTAATTTGAAAGCAGACGGTGTCTATAGAGAAACCAAGAGCGTGTTCCCCGAACTTCATGGCGTTCCTTCCAGCCGGCCCGAAACTTAATTACCTCAGTTCACTGTGTACGGCCCTGAAACCCTCTCGAAGGGTGCAAAGGCCCGAGGGAATACGCTGTCGGTTCGACAAGACCTAACTAGCCACCCTTCTTGTACCAGCTAGCCAACTCCCGGCGATAATACTTAGAACAGTGCCGTGTCTTGTCTCGTATGCGAAACGTCACTTGTTTACTTGGAAATTCTCGGGAATAAACTTCGAAATTTGGTACATTTTAGTCCACCCAATCTGTACTCTTCGTTTAAGTACAGTACATGTAGTAGAGATATTGTCTGTTGGTATAGTGTATAAAAGTTTATCTGGTTGATTAAGCACTTGAATTCTTTTATTTTTTAAATTTGTTAATTTTGCAAAATTTCTGATTCCCAGATTTATGAGTTCCCAAATTCTTAAATTCTTAAATCCCAAATTCTCACATCCCCACATGCCTCCCTAACCTCAACTCTCCAAATTTTAATTCTAACCTGTCTCTCTCAACCAAGTAATCGATTCTACCACACGATCGAAAAAGTCGTAAATAGGACAACCAGCCGAATCGCTATCAACATTCAGATCGTTCAAGGTTCGAGGAGTTTACGATCTACGTAACGAGGGTGACAACGATTTTGCGCGAGCCAGTTGAAACGTTGCTAACGCGTCCGTTTTCCATTAACATCCAACGAACGTTGGCCATTCTGATGGTAATGGCGGCTCTCGCCTCGTGCTTGCAGATAACAACAGGTGCACGAATTGTCCTCGGTTAAGGAGCAACTTCGCAGGACGTAGAATTGTCCCTTTCGAGCCGAGGATTCTATTGCTATTCGCGATCTTCAAGCAAACCCATTATCTTTCAAATGCGGACGCACTTTCAAAACTGCCTGTGAAAGCTACTCTAATTTTAGATGTCTATAGATTTCAATTGTTTTCAATATAAATATCAACGACAAACGGTGTATGGTTATTTTGTAGCAATAAATTATTAAAGTACCTCCATAGTTAAAATAATCAACGACACGTGAAATATTTTGAACATGAAAATAAAGTATTTCGTACATAAATTGAGATATTCCGGGAATCGTTGTTAAACGGAGGTTTTCCATTATTTAATGACGTATGTAATTGTGTGCTGTAGCAGATAATTCATACAGACTTTTGTATGCATCGCAGTTAAACGCGACGGACGATTATGTTCTCTCATCATTTATTTCCACCCCTCGCTCTGCAGCCGGGGTTGTTATTACACGAACGCAGATAGAAGGATAACGACGTTCGTCTGCAGTCGGTGCTGTTCGAACTTGTGGAGTACAAGCTATCCTGTTGCAGGATAACGTAGCGATTTACAACGAAATATCGATGTTCCGCCGCATCGTTCGAAAATGGCCGGTATTCGTACACGTTCGAGAGCATCAAACAATACCGTCCGTGAAAATCTAAACCGTGAAAGGTTCAATTATCGGATATTGTTCGAATGCTGGTCGCCGATATTCATCCCAATCATAATATTTCTCTGCCCTTTTTCTTCCGGTGTTCCCTTCCGCGTCTGAGCGATAAAAAAAGCAAGAAACGATGAACGGATCGACAATCGAAAACCGTAAACTAAATATTCGAGAAAAAAAGGATCCGGAATTTCCATCGCGACGCGGACGGATGCTCGTCGCGGAAAGATACGTCGTAAAAATGAAAACAAAAAGAGGACCAATAAAATCGATGAAATCCACCTCTTTGCCATCCGGATGGTCGGCGACGCGCGGTTGATTCCTTTTTGATCGGTACTTTTAACGCGAGTCGAATGAAAATCTCGTCTCGCCGCGCACAAAGGGACAGGCAAAGGTGTTAGGGTCAGAAGGGGGTGCAACGGTGAGTTCCAGAATCTCGTAAAAAAAAAAAGGAGGAAGGAAAACGCTCGTAAAGCGACACGGCAGAGCGTGGGCGTGCCAGGGCCGAGGTTTCAGACTCAAAAGTTTATTAACCGGCTGCTACGTGTTGGATTCCGTGACGAGAAAGAATGCTCGATTTAGCGACGCCAATAATAAAAGTTTATGGCCGGTGGCGCGAAACTTTTCGCACTTAGACTCTGCGGCTCGAACTTCTACGTGAAACACGACGCTCCCGCTTTGTCGCCGGCACCGAGTGACTCGTTTTTCATGATTATCCTTCAAGGACATTGGCCACGGCTAGCTTCGTTAAGATCGTTTGCAAAATTACGTTCCGAGCTGTTTCCGTGAAATAATTTCTCTTCGAGATCGGTTGTATGGACATGTCAGGGACACATGTCGTGTGGAAACTCGATATTATATCGGGTGACATGCTTTGGGATTTGACGGGTTGTAGAGCAGATGTCCAAATCAGGATTCCAAATTTTCCCACTTGACTTTTACTGAAATCTAGTAATCAACAATCCGTGAACCGTGAAGATTTTATTATTGACCTTGTATCGTGTTTTAATGAGGTGTCACGTTGTAGAGCAAACGTGTACGAATTTCGAAATTTCCCAAATTTTCCCAGGCGACTTAACACTATGAAAACGTAGTAAGCCAATCAAAAGCGATCCGCGAACCGTGAAGAATTCAGTAGCAGCTCTCGAGTCCATCGCTTTCAGCTCGCGATAAAACTGGACTGGTTATTCTATCGAAATATTTCACGGCGTCTGGCTTGCTAAAAATATATCCTTTTAAGACTCGCACTTCCAGCACCAAGTATATTCGTCTATTCGTCGCAGACGACCTTTTAACAGTTCACTGAACCACTTTGGAGCGTCGGACTTTAATACCGAAGTATTCAAGCTACACTTTCGTGGACTACCATTTTCGATTCGAGGATCTATTTGCACTCGAGCGTCATCCATTGCCATTCAACGTTTTTCCACTTTGTGTGGCTGCAGAACATTCGATCATGATAAAGTTTACGAGTTATTGTGGATAAATGTGGACGTTAAATGAATAATGTTTACAGTCTTCGATATATCATAAATGCATCACCACCCACAGTTCATCACTGTTTCATCGTGAGAATAATGTTTCTAGATGTTCGACTTAAACATGACATTTTATATACAATGACAGAGTATACAAAAGCAAGATATTATACAGAAGAGAGTCGAACATCTATATTAAAGGCAGAACAAAATAACTGACGGAAACTTATATGACTGAACATTTTTATCGCCACTAACTGTACGTCCTGAGACCCATCAAATATAACTCCTATTTTTAAGAGCAATAAAATTGAAATATTCGACTTAAGCAAGAAAACTTGTCAGGTGTGTCACAACGAATCTTTGCAATATTAAAACAGGCAAAGATTTCAATGTTATGTCAATTTATCGTTGACTATGCAAATTGGACTTGACCTCGAAATTGAAGTATTCAAAATTCGAGTAAAATTGATCACAGCTGTAAATGACGCAGAGAGTGCGTCAAGAGTCAGACCCGTCAAAATAGTATAAGGGGTTAAGTACAGTCCCTGAAGTGACAACATAATCGCTTAAGCAAAGTCGAAGGCAGTTCCTTAACCAGGTTGTTATTTGGATGGTAAGTCGTTCGAACAAACAAGGAGAGGAAAAGCAGGAGAGACCGGAAGCAGGATCGGGAACAGAGATCGGACAGCTGGTCCCGTCCCCGTTCCGGATTTCAGTTTAGCCCGATAATCTCGCCCCGGCTGGATATTCCGACAGGACTTTTTCCAGCATTACTCTTTCTCCTGTTCGTGATACCCTCCAGCAGGAAACGCGTCTGTTCCCTTTCCCTGGAATCGGAAAAGCTTTTTCAAAGTGAGACGCGGCTGGACTTATCAAGCGCGCAACTTCCTTGGATCACCGATTACGTAGTACAGGCATTACCGGGAAGAGAAAAGATCTCTGAAAGGAAGAAAAAGGATCTGGAACGTCGCGAGGAGCAGCGAGCATGAGCTAGAAGATTCCATTTCGAGGATTTATGGAGGATAGGCGTTTGCGTGCAGGCATGTCTCCGACATTGGTAATTTTTCAGTGTTACATGGAAATGAAGGCTCTGTCTCTTTGGTTCTTCTGGAATTCTCGATTCGACGTATCGAACACGTTTATTATTGCGGAGAACTTATTGCTGGGTATTAGGGTTCTTTAAAGAGGTGCATGTGTGGTGGGTAGAAGAAATCTAAGGGGAGATTCTAACGTGAAGTCTCGATTTTCTAAGTTTACAACTCTCCAAGCTTGGAACTCATCAAATTTCTAACTCACCAAATTCCTAACACTTCAAGTTCTCAACTCCACAAATTTGGAACTCTTCAAATTTCCAACTCACTGAATTTCCAACTCTCCAAATTTCTACCTTCTCAAATTTCCACTCCACGAATCTCAAATACCCAAATCTTCTACACCTCAAACTTCCAATCCACCAAATTACCCACTTCTTAAACTTCCAGCTCTGCAAGTTTCCAACTTCCAAATTCTCAAATTCCTAATTTCCCCCGAACAAATTGTGAAATTATTAAATTCGAAATTCGCAGTAAACGAGTTGTCTCGCGAAATTCGAGCAAGCATCGTTAATGAGTCTGGACATCAATCCTCGTCGAACACATCGCAACAAATACGTGCAGCAACGCGTTCATAATTGATTCGAGGGATTAACGGGGCGACGTTTGGACCTGCTATCCAATTAACGAAACAGCTTCGCGAGATTGTCTCCGTTTAACGAGGCTGCATCATCGAGATTGAATTTGAATCGATCGTTCGCCGTGCTACATACACGTGTACAGGTACATATTTTTCCCATGCGTGTTTCTTTATACTTCGTACGCGATAGAATTGAGAAATTCCATGCGATTCGTTGAAATCCTATTCGATTCTATTCGTGCGTGCACGCAATGGCGACACGTTAATCCTTCGTCTGTGTACTCCGGCTAGGTTGCATTCCAGCCGGAATAGGAATAGCGAGTGAATAGAAATGGGGGAAAAGGATAGGAAACTTACAGGGGGAGGTTGCAGCTGGATTAGACGAGCAAAGTGGATTCCAAGACTAAGGCCAAATAGAATTATTCCTGAGCGCTGGTAATTGCTTGCTTTTCTTTGTTCGAATTCATTGCATTAGGCATCGGGAAACCGTATCGAATTAGGAGGGCTCTTATGCTAATTCAACGCGTCACGTTCACTTATGTCTGCATTACGAAAACGAGTTGGATCAAGAGTCAGAATTTCAGGATGCTAACATTTAATTCCGTTTGCATATCTTCTTCTATGAATAAGTTTAATGTATAAGATTAAGTAAAACTTAAAGTATCGATACACGTAGTGCTGCAATCTACACGTTCCTAAAAAGCATAGTTTGTTCGTTGTTCAGCATACAGCAGAACTGCCTGAGTGAAGAAAATTTTCTATCAGTTTAATCTTGTTTCATGAAACGGGAATTAAGTGCAACGACTGTTAGCCCCCCACATGTAGGGAACCGTAAAGAGTAAGAACATAGAAAAGGTTAGGTAACAGCGAGGGTAGTAAAACGAGAGTACTCGAGAAAATTGTTTCGCAAGGTATCGCTGCATGAAACTGCAAAAGGAGGAATGTTAAATGGATATCATTTGTATCAAACTAACTGAAGGAACGAAATGAAAAGGGAATTTATCCGTGGGAGGAGAAAACAATCTGAGGAGACGATTTGATTCTGTGAAATCTTCGCGGGAAAAAAGAAACACGCGTTTACTTGCACATGAATTTTACACGGCGGCTAGATTGTAGGGGTTAAGAGAAGAGAGAGAGGGAGAGGATCAAAGGAGAGCGAGGGAGATGATTAGGCAGCTAGGGAATACAGCGGAAAGGCGGCCGAAAGGGAAAAAGGATGGGAAGGATCAGACAAGCGAAGTGGATTCTAATTTTAGAGAGACTCTGTATCAAGCTTCTTTCTCTCTCTTTTTCTCTCTCTCTCGATGATCACAGAGAGTCGGCCGACTGATATGAAAGCGCGTTGAAGTGCAGTCTTGCAATGAAATACGATTACGGCGTGCTCGCCACTTTCGCGAGTACTTCGCAAACAACAACAACAACAACGACGACGACGACGGCGAAATCCTCATCGAGTCGCGTAGAAATTGCAGGCTGTTCAAAGCTTCCGGATACAACGAGGCGATTTTTTGTCGAGTAGAATGAGCCGGGTGGTAATTGGCGAAAACATTCGATGCTTGTTCCACACGTTCGCTGTTACTGCAGTTAACAGTAACCGTCGCTGCGAATCCAATTTACTCGAATAATTATGACGCTGCGAGAGAAAGGAAATAATGAAACTTTTTTAATAATAATAAAAGGCGGAATTAAATAAACAGGGGGTGTATTTCGGTGGGATCTAATTATACCTCCCGATAATTTTCGTCTAAATGGCCTGTATCGCGTTTGGTTGCTTTCATCGTCAAAAGTAATATTTTTCACGGAAAAATTAAGAAAACTGTTAGCGATATAGGGGGATATTCTTGCGATGTTGGAGTAGTTGGAATATTTGGAGTTGCATTCAGACATTGGGTTCTAGGAACATTGGTGTCTAGGAATATTGGGATATACAGATATTGCAACCTATGGAAATTTGTAGATGTAGCGGTCTAGAGATTGCTGGGCAGAGGATATCTAGGAACTACTGAGTTCTAAGGACCACTGGGATCTAGGGATTACTCAGATTTAAGGATTACTCGGATCTACGAATTACTGGGATCTGAGGATTACTGGGATCTAGGGATTACCAGGGTCTAAGGACTATTAGGATTTAAGAACTATTGAGATTTAGGGACTACTGGGTTCTAAGGACAATCTAGGAACTAAGATGTAAGAATTACTAAAATCTACGAATTACTGGGATTTAAAAATTAATGAAATCTAAGGATACAGGGATCAAGAAAATGAGGATGCAGAGATATGACGATGTAGGATTATCCACATATTGAGGTGTAGAGATGTTGAGTGCAGAGATATTTGGATCTAGGGATATTGAAACGCAATGATATATTAGGATCTTAGTATACGGATATTCGCAGATAGGGATATTGGAATTTCGGGATATTGATATAGAAGGCTATTAGGCTTCAAGGAGATTGGAATTTTGAGATATTGAGGTCTCAGGATGTTTGGGCTTAGAGTTCGGGTCTGGAGACACTGGGATTCAGACATTCAGTAGTATCTCTAAATATAAATCTTGTTTAATTCTGTTTCACCACTCCATTGAATTTGTGGCACTTTGACTGAAATAACTTTCATACATTATCGAATGATAAATTTTATAGGAGATTTTCACGAATTTTTGTAGCAAAACGATCTGAATGTAATTTCCCGGTCGCAATAAACGCGTTAATTGATCGCTACGGAAACGATACGTACATTTCGGCGAAAGAAAAATAATATCACGGATTTCGGAGCGTCACGTGCCGCTGGCAGCGGGAGCGCGCGAAATTTATTTGGCCGTGCGGCGAAACGCCACGCGACCACTATTTATAGATCCTTTGAAGCCGATTATACTCGAATCGCGGCCTCATAAAATCCATTTCACCGGCGGCGAACCACGATTAACGAGGTATTGAACGCGTATGAAACGAGGGGAAGAAGGGCCGCGGGATCGACCAGCCACGATCCCAAGTGCAAGTGCAAGTGCTCTGGAGGACATTCGGCTTTAATTAACGATTGTCGCGAAAAACCGGGGGAATGGCGAAGTGGCCCGAGTGAATGTGTCCCGGTTCCCTGGTGAGTTTCCACCTGAAAAAACTCTTTACCTTCCGTGCTCCCTTTCCTCCCATTTCACTGCCGTCGAACCCTCCCGTTTCGAAAACGGAATTAATTGAATATTCGTATCTCGATTGATGACGGGTTCTGCCTTCTCGATTCGACTGTTCTGCTCTTTCGAATGACGTCGTGCCGAGGGGGGTCGAGTAATCGAGTGAAATATCGTTCATGGTGTTCACTTTTCGGGGGGAAGAAACGCTAGCGTGGTTAGCCGAAGAGCGTTCGGTAATTAGGTTAAGGGGTGCATAAATTTATGCGATATCGATTCGACGGTAGCTTCATAATTTTCGTGTAGCTACCGAAACTTTATTATCGTCCTCTGTTTATAAATGAAACTCGCCCGGCTGACACAATGAACAATTTAACCTGAGGGATATATTCTCGGCAACGAGTAATTCCTAAACTGGGTTAGATAAATCCTTGCTGTTTGCGTTTCGAGAGAGAATCGCGATTTCGCTACGTTTTGAATGGCTTGGGTTCAAGTGGCAAACGGGTGAACATTTCGAGAAAGAACGAAGAAAGTCTGATGCACTTTTCTTATTTGCCTCTTACTCCAATGCACACACTTCATGTAATTTTTTATCCATTCACTTTTGTCATCTTCAATATGCACTTTGGAAAAATATATTTTACCTTCATCACGATTTTCATTTTATATTATTTTTTAATCCACCAAATTCTATAAGTTGCATAACATGCGAATGTTTAACGAAACTATGTAAAATGAACGGCAAGCTGTTGACCCGTCACCTAGATACGGTATAAAAATACGCGTCAATTAAGCGGTTAAAAATATCCGCTAACTATGCTAATTTCTACGGTAGCATCGAGGCGCTAACGAATCCTGCGCGAAGTGTTGGTAAATTTAATTTAGGAGGTAAAGAGCACTCGTAGCGAGCGTGTTAAGGACTGCGCCATAAGAAAAGGCTGCAACGGGATCGCAGTTCCCGTTAACGCGATCGATATTCGCATAACAACGACGCAACGCGAAACTCGTTCGCGATACGTCGTACGGATAAGGCGGGTTTAATCGTTCGATCGTTATTATCGAGCGTGGAGTGAAAAGCGCGCGAGATCGAGAGCGTTGCGAAGCGCGTGCACGCGAGTAGCGAAGTGCAGTCATCGAGAGCGCAATCCCTGCTTTATACGTAATAACGCAGCCACGCGAGGGTAGCTTTTATCGACCACCCCCTTAGTCTACTCCTAGCCTGGCCACCCCCTATCCTTTCTATCCACCCCTCGAATACTCCCACCAGACTCTTTTCAGTCGGCCAAGCTTCCGGGGAAGCGGTAAACTCGGCGCAACTTTGACGACCGCCCCTAACGTTAAATAGAGGAACACGAGCCTCGAGTAGCGTTGCTTAACTCGCACGAATGATCGCTCGAACGGCGAGCCGGACGCCCCTTTAAATTTTATCGACGCCTGCCGACGCCAGCCTCGTACCACCATTTTACTATTTAGCGATCGCTTTATCCAGTCCACCGTTCGTTAATTCGACACCGTTGCTGGCACTCAACTTAACACCTGGCAAATGGACCACTTACGACGGGCATTGCGCTCGAACTTTCAGGTCTGCGAATTTAGGAATTTGGAAATTTGGAAATATTATGCGAAACTCCAGAGCTAAATATTTGAACATGTAGAAATTGTAGAGGTCCAAAATTGGAAATTGAGAAGTTCGGAGAAGCCGACATTTGGAAATCTACATGTTACATCCACTGCAATCAAAGACGGTGAATCTTAGAGTTCAATACTATCAACAATATCGTTTGCATTCTACAATCTCTCCAACCCTACCCATTTCCATCCCGAGACGTTGAATGAAAATTAAATTATCGCATGCTCTCTTTTTTCCGTACAGTTCGTACCTAAAGCAAAACTTCAAAGACGCTTCACAGCTAGTATTAAATAACTGGAAGCTCTTGAAAGAATCCTATCTTTTCCTTCAGGATGAAAGCGTTCTCGATACAAGAACCCTTCGCAAAGTTTCCGGAAAAGTATTCCCGGACACCAAGGAACCGATTTATTTTTGATTTCCAATTTCGTCGAACGCGAAAGCTTGTTCCAACAAACCGGCAACAGAGTATTTCTGAAACTTATCGATGCGAAAGGGTACGGTTCGACGACCGACAGCAGTCAAATAAAATAACATCGGTAACAATGGTCGCAGGTCAACGAAGTGCTGTTGGATAACTATTTTCCGCCATGCGATCCATTTCACGCGATGTTGAGCAAAACGCGAACCTGCAACAAGAATTTGCGCTACGCATCCGTCACACGCACTCCGGCAAGCGAAGCGTGTGCGTCGGAGGACGCATCGTCGTCGATTGCACCATCTCGTCGACGGCGATATCGATCAGCGTCGACGAGCGTTGGCGTCGATCGATACACGTTCGCGGCAATTTCAAAGCTCGCGTTCCAGTTTCGACGATCGCTTACTGTCACACGAGATAAATTGTAGGAGATCGTAGGAGATATTTCATTAGGGGCGCTGTCTATGGAATAAAGGTGCTATTTATTTTCTGTGTTTACATGTGCTGTAGCACTCAAATTACAGGAGAAACAAGTGGTGGTGTCTTTTGAATGAGAAAAGAAAGCGACTCGTGTATAATCGTGTCAGAAGTAGACTCTGTTAGTGTAGCAGCATTTCGTCCCTTGTTTTGTAATGTACACAATATGTAGTAAGATTTCTGTGATTATGCAATCGGTAGTATATCTGCAAGCATCTCGTGTGACGTACACAATGGGCAGTAAAACGCCGAAGGTTAGATGCGAAAGCGTCGGTGCAAGTAGGTAGATCCAGTAGCGTCTGTTCGCGCCAGTGGAACGAATCAATATTTCTTCCGGCGCTTGAAACTTCGATTACCGGCCGCCACTCGTTTCCAGACGCTTCGGCGTCGCCGACTTACACGGTTTGGATAAAGAAGCAGGGTGAATGACAGGGATGCGGGGAGGTGGGCGAGGGTGCAGCTCGTCATATCGGATACGTGGGTCAATGAACTTTCGAGCGAACATTCGGAGCACTTACAGTCAGCTGCCACGGAGATCAGCGTGCGACGGTAGCCGCGGCACAAGTTCGACTTCCACCGAACCGGGATTGTTATTCATTTAGAATCGCGCAATCAATACTCTCCTCTTCCAAATTCGGCCAGGGAGAGACCGCTGCCGCCGTCGCTGGAACCTTTGTAATTTCGAAACGCTCGTCTCGTTATTAACAGGACCGATAACGAGGTTATCGTTTCACCGGCACCCGATCGCCGGATCGAGTCGATGGACAATCGTCAGAGGCTCGCGCGAACGTTTCATCGAGACGGATTGTTCGATACGCGCAGAGGGGGTGAAAAAAAAAAGAGACTACGAGGGTGGGAAACGCGGCGTGTACACGACACGACCCTACGACGGCCCACGACAGACTGAGCGCCGTTCGCGAACCGAGCGGCACATTTCGGACAACTTCGTGAAACCTCGGCTAAATTCGACCGCGGGCCATGACGTCATTCTGCCGTACCATCGCGTGTCCATACTACTGGCGCCTTGCGGTCGCCGCAGGTGGACCGCGATGTATTTTTCACTCGCGAATGGCCCGTGACCGTTTCTTTACTGCATTTCTTGGAATCTGCTTACGAGGAATGCGAAACAGTTCGCAAAGTGGCATTTGAGTTATGGCAGCCAGCGGAATGTCCTTAGATATCGATTGCCACAGTGGAAATTCACGTATATGGTCAGACGTGCTGTCACACCAGCCCTAGCGACCCCACTAATTTATGTGGAACCGAGGGTGCGATTAGTCACGAGTGTCATGGTCGATTCGCGCGAAAAGTGCAAGCCAATTATCCAATTTTCAAATTTGCCACTTTAAACTGTATCAAATTCCTGAATTCTGAGCTTCCCTAATTTCAAGAACTCTAACAAATCTGCAAGCTCTTCAAATTTATCCCAAGTTCTTTAAATTTCAGAAAGTTCAAAGTTTCAAATATTAAACTTTCAGATTTGCAAACCTCAACGAACTTCCAACTTTCTAAATCCCCAAATTTGCAACTTCCACATTTTTCACGAGATCTATAATCGCAAAATTTACAACAGGATTAACTTTTCTGGTAGTTTCATGAAACAAAGAAGTATGTAACGCGGTACTGTATCAGCACGCGATTTGTAATCTACGCGAAGTATTTCGAGGTACGGGAAACGTACTTTTGGTTTTCTTCTTCTACGTCGTGCAGCCGTTCTCACGAAAGCCGTGCGTGCGCGTTGCCAGGTTGGTGACATTAGTCAGGATCACGCGAATTTTAAATTACTCCGATCTCGATAGCGTAATCTACGTGCAGAAGTGGGATCGCTGAACGACGAAAACGCGTAATCCTTGGAGCTCTGAGTCGTTTAACGCCCCGAGTTTGTAGCTTGTTCATCGAGGCTTTTAATCGCGATTCCAGCGCGGACGCTATAATAGAAACGAATTGCCATCGGAAACGAGCTAGCTGGAGGTCGTAAAGGGTCATAAAAGTCTCGCAGTACAAACGACGTACTGTGAAGGCTGATATCAACTTTCTAAAGAAAATCTGACTCAAAATTGAACAATACTTGGCTACTTTACGACAGTTTATTAAAATTAATCGTTGTAATCAGATTCATTTATCTCGTAAAATAAAGGAACACTTTCTGGGATAATCATATGTTCTTGTAAATTTATGTGCGAGGGATTAGTACAATTTTTGCTGGAATCAACGTGGTGACTGTTGCAGTAGAAGCTGACGTACGTGGTCAGACAAGCTATAATACAGATAGTAGATTTTTGTATTCTGTCATTTTAATTTGTTAGTGTATTAATTCGGTATCAAGAGCACTGAAGAGTTTCATATTCTTCTACAATATTTTCATCAGATAATTAATTTAACCGAAGTAATTGTTGAGTATTGTAACGTGCCTGTTTTAAGACTGACAGAGCTGCATTATCAGCAGAAAGACAGCAACGATTCCGAGACATTCATTTCCTCTACTTTCCGGGAACTTTTCACCCCGCTCTTAATAAACGCGAGTAAGTGGCTGTGTCGGTTGCCCCCCAGCGAGGGCATCTCTGCGAGAACTCGACAAAGTAAATTCGAAAGTTTCGTCTGGCACGCACGCACACGTATACATACGTATACAAGCGGCAGAGAGGGCGAAGCAGAGCGGAAACCGGCTGAACAAAGCGAGGAAAGACGAACAAGCGTTTTCACAACGATGTTTGCCGGCGAAGAAGTAGTTTGTCTAATTGAGTAGATAAGGTGGAAGTTGTCGACAGCAGAAACGACTTGTTTACGCAAGAAACGAGACTGCCGGCTGATATATTCACCCTGCGATCAACCGGATTCTACGGGAACGAACAACGGACGAAAAGTAATGTGTTTCTGTTTGCTGAAACGTTTGTACACCTTGGCGCAACTCTACCGGTTAGATTAATGCTATCTCATGTGTCTTTATTAATTATTTGTTCACGAAATGACAATATTTCAATAGAAATAGCAGAAACAACGTGCCTCGTTTGATGACACGTGACGAAATGAACGAACGAAAACAAGAATCGTCCGGCAATAACAAACGACAGAGTAAACGCGAAAAATGAAATGGAAGTATCGCTATCGTTATTTATTCATCGTGTATCGCGATTGAATTCATCATGGATTAAATATTTTCCGACGCGAAACAATGAAAATAGCAGGGAAAACAACGATCAAGATGAAAACCCGATTTTACGTCGGGAAATCCACGAGAAGAATGGCATCCTCTGATCAATGCTGTTTACACGCATATTTCAATCGTAACGAAATAACTTTTATCTTGTTCATTGAACCCTCGTTTGTGGCGCATCGCTGACGAAATCAATAGAGCCAAACTGCACGTGACGACGATAAATCCACGAACTCAACGACCGCAACGGAAGCTTGGTAATCTCCTCGAATTGATGTCGAAATAATATGTTAATCTTCGTGAAAAATTAGGTTAACGGATTTACATGCATTTGTTACTGCAAGACTAAAAATCAAATACATTCACATTCACTGTCACCAATTATCCATTTAACGAATTAATACGGTAGCCACAGAAATGTAGACCAGTTAATCTAATCAATATATTAGCATCTAATCTAATCAATATACGCAAAACACGTGTCCCGCTCACGTTTTACCGTCACAAACGACGAAAGCGCCAATTGAGAGCTTCAACGCAGCGACAACCATTTGCGACCGGTTCTTTGCACCGGACGACTGGCAGTCAACAAAATGGCTTCATACTTTTGCATCCGCTGTCCCCTTCAAAATTCACCAATCGACTCGCAACGGCTAACCAAAACCCACAAATTGGGTCGACAAATTCCGTCCATCGGTTTATCCAATCTATTGTTCCCCCACGATTTATTAAATTAACGGATTCCTTTCGAATGCACGGATGCACGCGTGCACGCAACGGATCCGAAGATTAGAGGACACAGAATTCGACAGAGAAATGCCGCAGCCCAATCAATAGGGCACACTGGTTCCCCTCGAGCCTTATCGAGTGCATTCTCTCGATCACAGATATATTCCCGCTTCCCTGAATAATACTGCGCCGTCTACGTATTCTGGAACCAAGGGGTTGTTGCACCCTCATTTGCCCGATAGAATAGCTGACAAGATGCGAGGAAGGGGAGCTCTTTGTTTGTAGATCTGGGGACATAGGGATATAGGGACACATGATAAGAATCAATATAGGTACCCAGAAAATTGGGATTTGATAAAACACAGCTACCCAAGTACACCATCTTGCGACAGAAATATAGGAATCTAGGAATTTTCTGCCCAAATGATCAAAATACCTCATCGTCGACATTCTCCGCAAGGGGTTCCACCCTCATGCAGCCGCCACAGTGTCTGCGAAGACGGAAACAGGAAGAAAGGAAGGGTGCAGCCCATTGGCAACGCTTGAGACAAAGATGACGAACTGATAATAACGCGGGACAAACCCATGTTCGTTCCCTTGGGGAGAAACCGGCTAGCTTGCCAGGCTAGAAATCGTTTTCTGCCGATATTCTTTCCCGGGGAGAGAATTGTTATTGTGCCCGTTGTAAAATTACCGGCGATAAAGCAACGGTTCGTCGACGAGCGGCAATCTTGCTGTCCCGATAACAACATTGTTGCCGAAACAATATGTTCGGGAAGAAATATCGATAATCGAACAACGTTTCACCCTCTTCTTTCTCTTTTTCTTATTCTTTCCGTGGTGCTGGAGAGAATGCATTTGGCTTGCCGGTTCGTTGTCGCAGTCGTCGTTGCTCGATCGAGTCGTTTCGTTGTGGAGTCGATTACGGAGGCGGGCTCGTTTGCCAATGAAATTGCACGGCTATATGGAAAGAGGTTATTGTATGGGGAAACTGTGGTGCAAGGGGTGCACGCCCACGTGCATGACTCATCGGGCTAGCTTTAGATTTATGTTCAAATTAACCATATTAGTCAGCAATGCAGAGTGGCAAAACATCTAACAATATTTCTATTAATCTTAGGTTTAATTTTCAGATCACATGTTAGGTTCTACAAGTCCGATCACTTATGAAGGGAAGGTGACGTACGAGACAGATATTTCGCACGATCCCTCACATAAAAGTTATGAGCAAGAGAAGCCAACTGGAAAGAGCATAGTTTCCGTCGTTAAGCACCGTGAACGTAAAACGTAAAATAGCTGGAACGTTTCGTAAGCATAATTGCAGATTCTATCGGAGCCACGGTGGCGCTATCGTGCAGGGAGGCGGAGTTTTATGGATTCATTCGTCACCATCCCCCTTCGACTCCCCCGACCCCTCAGATAGCGACGTTTCACCGTGATATTCACCTTGATTTCCGCTGACTTTGTAATTGATAGCCACTCTCTTTAATTCCTGCGCTTATTCAACACCTCGCTGGAAACTGGGTTGTCGCGACCGATTCGACAGTCACTTGTCGCCATTTCAACGTACACATGGAAAGAACGTTTTAATATGTTAAATGCCTCGTGAGTGTGGGAACTTGGGATATTGGAGAGTTGCGAACTTGGGAGATTGGATGTTTGGCGATCGGGAGGTTGGGAGATGGGATATTTGGGGCATTGGGAGGTTGAGGAATGGGTTGGGAGATGGAGAACTTGAGGAGTTGGGGACTTGGGTGATCAGGGACTTGGGAGATGGGAACTTAGAAGATTGGGAATTTGGGAGTTTGGATATCTGAGCGATCAGGAGGTTGGGAGATGGGATATTTGAGACATTGGGAGGTTAAGGGACGGGATATCTAGAGGATTGGGAGATGGAGAACTTGAGGAGTTGGGGACTTGGATGATCAAGAACTTGGGTGAGTGTACAGTTGGGAGATGAGATGTTTGGAGGGCTGAGAGGTTGAGAGATTGTGAGAGGAACTTGGGAGTTTGGAAACTTGATAGATGGGAACATGGAGATTGAAAATTTGAGAGATTCAGAACTTGAGAGCTAGGGACCTTGAAAGATTTGTAACTTGGGACAATACTTGGAAGTTTTGAAACTTAACAGATAGAAAATACAAGGAACCACAAACTTGAAAGATAGAAGAAATGTGAGCGGATCTTGAAAGACAACTTCACAACTAGAATCGTTGGCAATTTACAAACAAAATGTTCGTGTAATATTAATAAACATACCCCCCGCGTTAAATGCACGTCTCATAATTCCCAACTGCTCAACTTAATTAGTCTACGAGACTCGATAACTCTTGTGGCAAACTCGATAAGGACGGCCAATACCCTCGAGTCTTCGAGTTGGTCTCGCGACAGAATTTCTAATCAACCTGCAGGATCATCGACACCTCTGGAACAGGCTCGACTCTCTTCACAAACTTCGCGGTTCTGTGATATACCACAAGATGCTCAGTGGTTGATATTATTTCACTCTCTAACTCCATAGTGTTCTTAGGTGTTATGTATGTACATTATCATATATGTATCCACATTAGTCTTACGATATTCTAATCTTTTAAGTGGTCTTTTGACGAAAGTAAATTCTTTTGAATTGTCGGTAAAAGCCAGACAAATTGATCCTATGAATATTCTGTCTGCTTTCCAATAAGTATTGATACATTCAAAGATAGCAGTTTTCTGGTGAATGTATTGATGTTTACTGAAACTTGTGAAGGTACTATTACTAAACTTGTGAACGGACTATTATCGACTGCGCGACGAGTTAACTCGTCGCGGTAGGTAAAGAAGACAAATTCGCAGAAAGCAACTGATAATTTCTTTGCTGAGGAAGATACAATATTGATCAGAGGATCAATGTGCAGCGTATGGAAAATGTAGGTCGACGAGGAGCGTCGTGGATATTTTTACTCGTCGAACGGTTAACGAACCGATGCGACTCGACGCGAGAATCAAAACGATTCGGAAGCGTTCCGCTTCTTGACACGCGATAAACGATGTTAAACCATTTCCATGTCATCCCGGGACCTTTCCCTCTTGTTCTCTCTCTCTCTCCCTCTCTTTTGTTCCCTCGGTCACTGCGATAACGAAATTTCAGGAGATCCAACGGGCCACGCCGCTTTGAGCCGCGATAACTTCCGGTTCAGCAATTTCATTGCTCACGCGAGTCTGCGCTTAACTCCCGGATTTAATTTATCGTCTTCGTTGGAGCAGTGCTTCGGGATCGTGTTGCATTTAATCTCCTTCCGTCCCGTAATTTCTGTCCATCATTATGGACGGCCGCCATATTGGTCGCCTCTCTTCAAATAGTTCGCGATATGGATTTTCGAAGCGAGCCACTTAAAGCGGGTCAACTAAATTTGTCCGTCCTTTTCTGATCATCGAATTATCTTGTTATATGTGTCTACTCTAGAGCAGTGGTTCTCAACATTTCTTATTCAGCATTAATTTGGTTAACAAAATTTATATGCTACATCGTTTATTAAATTTGAATGTGATATTTGTCATAAATATCATCCATTATATAATAAATAATTGGCCAGTTGCGTATCATGAGTAATTACACAAGATATAAAACGAAATAACACAAGTCAGCAAAACAGCAAAAGAGTTAATCAGGTTTCGGAGACAATATGATACTCTTCAAGGCAGAACTTGAAATTAGACGAGATAAAACGGTACAAGGACACGATATGGTATATCCAGGTTGTCACGTCTTATCGACCTAGCCACTTTTCACGTACCGTCCAAGAGCAGCGTGTTTCCGACGGAAATAATACGATTTTCAAAGGTACTACTGACTCCGCGTTGTTGGTAATTTCCTTTTCGTGCGTTTCGTTTCGTGTCACGGCTCCCGTTCATCGAGTCAGCTACCACACGGACGGACAACCGTAAGAAAACAAGGGAGGAAGAAGACGAGGAGAGAGGGGTGAACAAGGTGGGTATAAGACAACGTTACGATCCTCGCGGGATGGACGAAACGAGCTCGTAAGCAAGAAAAAGAAACACGTTTCGGTGGCTCGTGTCGAGGGTCCACTCGAACGTGGTGGTCTCCTCTCTTCTCGAAACGACGAACAGAAAAAGAAAGGGTGGACGAGGGTTGAATATTTATTCATAGTTTTTTTCCCAGTCGCGGTTCGCGTTTGCTCGATACCACCACTCAGACTTTCGTGGATTGTCCGGTGAAGAGCACTTCGTTCCGAATGCCGTCTCTGTGAGCGCGTAAAATAATTTGCGAGCACAGCCGCGAATTCACGCGAGAGTCTGTCGCGATCGTTCGCGTGATCCAACGGGTTATCGATCGTCGCGAGAAATAATTCGCTGAAAAGCTTGTCTCGTGAAAGGGAAAAATATTCAATGAGCCGGGTTCGTGGCCTTTCAGAAACAGACTCTATTTCAGAATGAAAATTGAAAAGTCGAAGGAAGCACGACGGAAACGGTGTATACCGGTAATTCCCGGGTTCTCGGGTTTCGATTCGCGGCATCGAAGTCGGTAGGCCGGCGTTCTCATCGACGCGACGCGTCTCTATTTAAACGCGGACCCGATGAAAAAGCGTCGCGTCGCGTCGCAGTCGCCTCGCATCGCTCGACCTCTCGATTTTCGCACCGTCGATCGATTCCTCGATGCACTTCGTTGCCAGCCTCGTGCTGCACCTCGCTACAAAGACCTCTGCGCACTCGTGGCACCGACTTGCATTGCAAAGCACTTCCGGTCGAGAGGATCCTCCTCGTCGTGACTCCCTCCAGGGGGGTGCACGAAAGGGTCAAAGGGTAAGAAGGGTTCGTTGGCCCTCGATCAACTCCCTACCATCGTGTACAGGTCACCTACTATCAACCTGTGCTGTCTGTATGCATTTACCTGCACGCGGCTCAAACCTCGCCCCTGCACTTTCAGTCGCCACTTTATTTTCCAACCCCGACCCGCCAGACGATCGACGATTACACCCGCGCGAGAAGTCACGCTTTTCTACCTGACCAATTGAAATTGGTCAGTGTAAAAGAGGGATATAAGGATTTCGGATATGTACGGATAGGTGTACAGGAATTCGGGACGTGTAGAGATTGGGATATGTACGGATTTGGGACATATAGAGATTTGGAGTATACAGAGATTTAGGATATAGAGATCTGGGATATAGGGACTTAGGATATAGAGGTTGGGGATGTAGGAATTTGGAGATAGAGAGATCTGGACGTAGAGGAATTTGGGAATATAGGGATCTAGGGTATAGTGAACTCAGGATATAGGGTTTGGTACATAATGATTTGGGGATATCAAACTTTGGAATATAGACATCTGATGATATAAAAATTTGGGGATACAGGAATTTTGTAGAATGTAAGTATTTAATTTAGTATACTAACAAATTGAAAAAATTGCTCACACGTCAGCCGTTCATTAACCTAAAATCAATATCCATATCTACCCATTGAATCTAACTTTCATCTCTAGTCGAAGACCCCACGATTACTTACCGGAAATCGGTTATTCCCCGTAAGTAAGTTTACGATGATCCGTTCATCTGATTATTAACCATCTACTCTGGTAAGGCAGGATGCACAGACGTTTGCATATTTTGTTTCGGAACGCGAATTTCGTTCTATCTCCGGAGTGCATCTTTCGTATGCATACCCTACACCCGTTGGATTACGAAAGAACGAGTCTGTTCGGAGAATTTTTTACCGACGAAATTTCGAGACGCAAAGCCGCAGCAAATCGACCGTACAATCTGGAAGGCTGTCTCGCTTCGAAATTGCAAAATCGTC
This sequence comes from Megachile ligniseca, assembly GCA_945859555.1. Taxonomy (NCBI): domain Eukaryota; kingdom Metazoa; phylum Arthropoda; class Insecta; order Hymenoptera; family Megachilidae; genus Megachile; species Megachile ligniseca. Next base: position 10,192,138 of record OX243786.1, read on the forward strand.
TCGTAAACTTTACGAGTTTTTTTTTGCCACGCCGGAGGGGGAGGTTTTATGTACGGTAGACCGTCCTAGATTTCTGATGGAGTCGTTCTACTTCCCTCTCCATTCTTTGTATCCCATTTTATTAGTCAGAAATATACCGAGCACTGTTTCATTTAGTTCAACTTTCGACCATCGCTTTCCACTGCGTTAATTCTTTTTTTAATTTCATATAGAAACCTAGGTGTATTTGAGGACATTTAAATCTGGGGATGTATCTGCCTATGTAGGAAATGTAGATATAAATATTCAAGAGGTATTGGGGAATACAAGGATCTAAGGATTTGGGGAATTCACTTGGCTGTCCACGTGGCACGCTAGAAAAACGAGCGCAGTTAATTTTGCAGGTGAAAACGTACGAAACGTCCCTCCGTGTTTCCGTTCGAGCGGACAGTATGCGGATCACGGGACTTTACGATGTCGCTCACGCACCGCTGACTTTTGTCTCCGGAAATTGCCAAGTTTTTCAAGCTCTGCCGACTTTTCCTCTAAACTAGCCCTTTGAAGCCAAAATAGGGTAAAATTAACTAGGAGAAATAATAATCTTCCTGAGTTTTACTATAAAAACCCCTCATGCTGTCATATATTTAACAAAGATCATGCACTCCATATTTCTTATGTTTGTAATCTAACTAGCTGTTGACGTTTGCAATTTTCGATTAAATATAAAATTCAGTGCACGTAAAAAATTTAAAATGCACATTTCTCTTGTAACTTCCCCAATTTTTCCGCTCATCAAGCTATTCTTTGCCATGAGGGCATCGCACGAGGCGTTACGTCGCTCCCGAAGGAATTTATTCGCGTAACACGCGTCAACACGCTGCTTTGGCTTCGGAGAGCCCTCTTTTTTTCTTCTCCCGCCACCTATCTTTCAGGAACGTTTCGCGAAGATGAGCAGTGCAGGAAAGGGCGAACGACGCCGAAGAAAAGTTTACGACGTGACGCGTGTCCCGTATGATACTGTCTTCATTCATTCCACGTTTCTTATTCCGTTTTAGTACGTCTCTTTCGCCATGCGCCCGATGCATTATTCCGCGAAGCAACCTGTAAATTTGTAAAAAAAAGAAAGGGGACTGTACACAAGAATAGGATTGAAGGTGTGACTTCAATTCTGACGTTCCTGAAAGATTAAGAGGTCCTTGGGAGTCATGGACATCGCACTCGTGTACGGAATTTTGAATGATTCGTCATTCGATACGAAAATCTCATTTCCTTTTAATTTCAATTTACTCGAAGAATCATAAATCCAATCCAACGTGCAAACAATATATAATTTCTAAAAGATGTCAGCACTCGACACAGTTAACGATCACCGTATAAACGCGAAACGAGCGAACGAAATCACGTAATCACTTTAATTAACGCATCCACCCCTCCGAACAAAGCGAGCGTTTCGACGAGCTTTGACGCGTGCCGCGCGTTCCTTTTTGGCTCCGCGTAAACAAAGATCGCAAAGAACAGAAATTTAACTCTCAATTAACGAGTCGGCACCGCTAACGAACCGTGGTCGGTCGACTTGCGTTCGTTCGTTATACGCCGACGTTCCCTCTACGACGTCGTCTCAGGACGACGACCGCGTCAGGACGAATTATCGCGCTTAAGGACACAACGCGACGGTCCCGACGCTATAACGACGTCCTCCCGTGGCTGCATCATGCCCCGCCCAATTATCGCACGGCGTTAATTACGCCGCGATTAAGCCGACCAGCGAAGCGACCGCAGTCGTGTCAAACCGCCTGGGAATTTGAATTTCCCGCGAGAACCATCATTCGATGAGTTCAACCCCTATCTTCAATGGAGACTGTTCGCATAAACTGTCTTCCCTTCGTGATGAACTTAATACGTATGCTGCACAATACTTGTTTACGCAAATCGAGACTTCTAAAGGTATTAAATATATTTTATACCTGCTCTTATGTTTGATACACCAAAGTATTACATGTATTTACGTAGACAATATTGTTACTCTATATTTTTATCTATGCAACCGTATGTACTTGTATATCTACATTATCATAGGACACCATCTTACAGTCAGACAAAATGGTCGCTCGTAAACAAGATCTAATCTTAGATATAAAAGTTTCTAAATATTCTTCTATAATACGTAAGATAGTTTTGTTAAAGTGTTCTTGTATAGGAAAGTACAGTGATATTCGTACAGTATGGCCATTTTATTATTTAGTAGAATCGTGCATCAGACAGTGAAGGCTTTAATAATGCAAGTATCGCGAAACCATATTTTCCGTCTGCGGAAATAATTTATTGGCGGTGAAAGACGAGAAAGTGAAGACGGATCAATTATTGCTAGCCAAGCGAAGATCCCGACCGTTCTCGTAAGTAGTTCGCCGGAAAGCGTGTTAGGGTGCGGCTGACACGTTTCGTCGGGGATCTCGAGGTGGAAACAGGGACGGGCGCGTGGCTTCGAGTTAGCATATAAATGAAATTTGCCGTGGTCCGGTGAATGCCAATGGACGAGTCAGGGTTTCGACGATGTTGCACGCGTGTGCAAGACGCTCGTCTTACCCGAAACATTCTGTCGAGACACGTTTGGCCTTCGAATGGCTATATCTTCGATACTCTTCCATTCGTTCGGACAAACGGGACGTTGTCTTTGCTTTTCGGAAATTTCTTTCCACGTTAGCACTGTACCACTTAATCGAACGTTGAACGACTCTGATCAAATCTCCACGTTGTGCTCACGAATAGTCACATCACTGCTTTTATACTTATTTGTAAATATTCTGATCATTTTCTTGATACATGACGATTTTGCATTAAAAAGGACAAGAACTATAGGACTGATAGATGTGGGCACAAAAATTTGAGAGAGTAAAATTATTTGCATCAACAAATTTAACAGACATGTTCTTTTGCTATATTGTGAATAACACTTGTTATTCACTCGATCACCCCAAGGAGTTGATGAAGAGGGTGAATAAGGTATCCGAATGCGTCATACTCGGTGACAGAGATACGAAAGAAAGCAGTAATAAAAGCGAATGAATGTAACGAACGGAACACGCAGAAACGATATTGTCCGTTCTGATTCATGGCCGATAGCGCGGGGGATCGAAAAAAGCAGGCGTCGATGCAAATCGATGCATCCGTGCGATTTCATCGCGGCCGTGCGTCATTAGCTGTAACTTTCCTGGTCAATTTATTTCGCCGTAGGGGCAGACGGTTGCGGAACACGCGGCAATTCCATTCCCGTAATTTCCGTTCCGTGTAATATATCGGTATGAATCATTTATGGCGTCGTTAATTGAGTCGGTACAATGCGATGGTCGATACGGAACCGTGAGAGGAAGTAGTACGAGCAATGGTACAATCCGGCACCGTTGGCAGAATGTCAATGAGCCGGTCGGTTTTGTACGGCGAAATAACGTGTCCGGGGAAACATACTGGTGTTGGAAGGATCACTCTGACCCCGTGCATTCTGTACACGACGGAAAACGATGCCAACGTGTGACCAAAGCCGATTGGGGACCATCCTCATTCTTTCGCAGGCTTCGCGAAATTTCCGATCAACTCGCGTTCGTCTGCTCGGAATTCCCTATGAACCGGCTGACTGACGTTCAGCGGTTTATCGATCCATACGCAAAACGTCCATGTTTGTCTGCAAACTTTACACCGTTCTAACCTCTCCTACTCTGACGTGTACCTGCATTAAATTTACTGCAAATTTCAATTGCCATACACGTGGACGTAATCTTAGTTGTGCAGTATCAACCCCAAGAAGAAGACTGATCTTCCATTTTCTTCTAAAAATTCTCCCAAGGGAAAACTGTTGCGTATGAGTCACAGAAAAGCACAAAGTCTCATTAGTCCGGAAATAGACGCTCTATCGAAACAGTTCGACGGCTGCAACTTTCCGAAGCACTTCACACGTGCCAGCCGAAAACCGATACCTGTCGAGGACTCTCACATACGCCAACATATACAGTAGGATCACTCGGTTTCTCGGTGAAGTGCATTTTCTCCTTCCTCTTCGTTCGCCGATTAAACGAGCAAGATGGAGGGCGGAAGAGCCCGACGCGGAAAGGACCAAGAACGTTGCGGAGGATGCACTTGGCACGAATCGGTTCTCCTCCGACGGCCTTAATTGCAGTTGCACTCGGCTTCGAGGCTATCGTCGAATTTGCCCGTTAATGCCGATAATGGCCACGACGAAGTTGCAGCGAGTGAATGCCACCGCGTAGCATCTTATCGTCGTTCCTGGCACGCCGTGTAAACGCCACAAGATAACGACCGATACGAATAATTATTTTCCAGGGGGCGCCATTTAACGCTAGCAAACTTTTCTCTGTTCTAGCCTCTGTCTCCGAACTTCGAACTTCGGCAAGTTTTAATTGCCTGGCGGTTCATTGTTTAATTCGAAGGATCGTGTTAATACCTCGTTACCATTGTAGCCAATTCGCCTTCCGTTTGGTTTGGAAGAAAATGGCTGGGGACGTGTAGTAAGAGCACTGTCTAGATTTCAGAATTTAAAACATTCTAGATTACCAATAATTCGAGTGAAATTCATTGAAATTTTAGACAAATTTAACATGACAGTCATGGTGTCAAATTGTAGTTATTAAAAACAGATCAAATTAAGAGTTATTTTAAAATGAAGAAGGTAAGAATTTGAAAGTAAAATTTCTTAAAAGTGCATCACGTATTTATCGAGACATGTAAAAGTTCAGCGCCCTAAAATTGTCAGCAGTTTGATGGAAACGAGGTCGTTGAATAACGAAACGTGTCTATCCTGTATCGTTCAATAACACAAACTGTGAACCGTGTCGCTCGGAATAGCGAGTCGTTATCAGATGCGATGTCCGTCGACTTATTAAACGATTATAGAGCATCAAAACGGGTCGGGCAAACGATGGTAGCAATTGGTTTTGAACAGCCTGGTGAAACGAGGCGAACTAAACGCTCCCGTTAAGCCGTAGTATCCATCCCGACGATTTTCCTTCCTGCCGATCGCCTCCCTTCTTCCTGCTCGCCTCCTTTCGTATTCATCGCCAATTTTCGCCGCAGTGCGCAAAACGCCGATAAATCGCATTATCCGGAAACGGGTACACGGCCTGCGAGCGTCGGCTCATTCGGCCGCGTTTAAATTCTCGTTACCCACGTTTTCTTTCGTGGCCAGGAACAACCTGCTCCTATTATCCTCGCGAAAAAAACGATATTTACGTAGCTACGGGCCTGTTTATTGAATTACGGTACCTTGTCAATAATGTCCGGGCCGGGGAAATTGCGAAAACGCGATGATAAACGGGCTCGTTGTAAATCTTGTCGCGATAACAAAGAAATCGATTACTATGGTGAACAATCTCTTCGCTGCAGTTACGAGAAAATTGAATGTCACGCTCTTAATAACTTGCGCTGTAATGCGATTTATGGTGGTATATCTTTCAAGTTTTCAAATCTCAGTTTTCAAATTATCGAATTCCATATATCCCCGAATTCCTATATTTCCCAACTTCTAAACTCTCGAGTCACAAACTTATCAGATTCCTAAACCCCAAATTTCTAAGTTCTCAAATTACTAAATTCTAAAATTTACGAAAGTCTGAAACTTGCCATGTGAAATTGGAAAGATTGCTTTCGTAAGATTTGAACATCCAAATAGTAGATGTCAAGTTAAGTATAAATTGAGTATAATTAGATCGGTATCGAGGTAGATATTTTTCAAGCGTTCCCTGCAAGACGACCCAAGTGGCTGCGATATTTTGTACAGCAATCTACAGCACGATTCCGAATGTATGGAATGTAAATGGAGGAAGGTTCGCGGTGTTCTGCATAAAATTCCTACTTTACTCCCTTTATTTCTAGTCGTTACAATTCTATCTCCCTTCCTCGTCTCTTTTCCCCGGTCCGCTCATCCCCAACGAGATGCTTCTTTTTGGTAGAACTACACCACGCTATAAGGGCTTTAATAACGGGCGTCGGAAGCGCGTTTATACGGGCCTGAAGGGAGGCAGTCAGTTTCGCGCCTGTAACCAGCAATTTGCATAAAATAGGTCAGTATTTATTGCCGCCCTGGAATAACGAAACTTCGCCAACCCCAATATAATTTCGTCCTTTTGAGACCCAACCAAACTGTCAGATCGATATCAGCCCGATCCTGTAACGTACAATACTACTTAAACGCATTTGCTCGTCTATAATCATTTATAGAATTTGATCAATTAGGGAACCGAGGGCTAAATTAACCTCCACAGACAATTTAGTGTTATATTTATAGGAACAATTTAGTATATTTCTGAGTTGGACATGTCATTAAACTTCTAGGATCAAGTACTGACATTAGCGTATTATAATAATGACAAACTCACATTCCAAGAAACCAAACAGAACTTTAATTTCACTAACTTGGAAATCTATAAAAGCAAAAGCATATAAGACTCTCCAATACAACACGAAAAACAGAAGACTAAAAAGTACCACGGTAGGAATAAAAGAAAGTAGCACAATACGAAAGAGCAACGTTAATTTTTCTGCAAACAGCGCAGTCCGGCTTCCCGAACGAAATAAAAAGGATTAAGAATAACACAAATGAAATTTCACAGTATTGTGTATTACCGCAACAAAGAAACGATTGTTATCTAGCGGATGCACGTACAGAACATCCTCTCTTGGCCACAAAATTGTGCAGTCGGGGAAAACGCAGGGCAGGTTCCCTTTTATCGAGGAAGGCAAAGGGAGGCGGTTCTTTCATAAGACGAAAAGAGAGAGAGAGGAATAAAGGGTGGGGTAGAGAAATTTTCGTGAACGTCGGTCGGTGGCTCGAAAAATCCGCAATATCCGGTGTGTTTCAGCGACCCTCGGCCGGTGTAAGCATTTTAATAACAAGCAACCGGCGCGGCGTTCCCTGGCGCTCGCACGCTCAACGACGTCGTGCCGTGTTTGTGCTGCCTCTTGCAACGATGCCCGACGATTTGCATGAAATTGAAAGGTTCTCGGGCCGGTTGTGCCACGATCGGAGCCCGTTGCCGACCTCTCGTTAGAATGGAAATCGTGGATTGAAATTTTCAGACGACCGGCGAGCGTGTCTCCTCGTGCGTGAACGCGCGCGCGACCTGCCTCGAGCGCTGCTTTTTCAGACTGGATCGATATCGAGTCAAATCCGTCTACGCTGCATGCTGGTCCCTTCTACAGGCTCTTTCAAGTATAACGTTCTATTCAAATCCAACTTATTTATCGAGAATTTCCCATCCGAGAATATTACTCTTTTATACAATATCGAAAGTTTAGACGCACTGTATTTTTGTGGTAATATTCCAAAATTAGAGAACTCCAAAGTCCTATCTCCCAAAGTTCCATAATTCTGAAGTGCTAAAATTCTAAAATTCTATCCAAGTTAAATTGGAAAAAATTTCGTCGAAAGTAGAAAAGTTATCGCGGTTCGTTACCAGCATGAAATCGTCTAGCGACACCTTCGCGCTCTTCTTTCGCTTTCCACGAGCCATGGAATGAAATAGCAAGATTAAATCTGATTGGAAAAACATCACGCGTACGGAACACATAGGTGGTATACACGCTTTGAGGACCACGTATCGAGAACACTGGGTGCATTCAGTGCACCGTGAAGTCGCGTTTATCTTCATGGGTGTGGAACGAATGTGTGTACATTGATACCTGGTGCCACCGTGACGCCTACCTATGACGAACAAAAGCAAGCTGTAAACGCGTTGCAGAAATTGTATCGTGGTTCGATATCTATTCTATGAAACGGCGCCGAAGCACAATGCGCGTAATGTCACTACATTCTTGCAACGTTACTAATAAAACCAGACGGGAACAGTGTTTATGCGCTGTGATATAGCCTCTTTAAAATAAACATACAAAGCTTCCAAGATCTCTTCCTAGAGAATGGGATGGGAACTTTTAATTTTCTTGAAACTAAATATTTTGAAGAGAAAGATGTACGTTATCAGAAATAAACTGAATAAAATTGGGTTATAAAATAATATTTGTAGTGCACATATTCTACAATTTTCGTTAGCAAATCAGTTAATTGCAGCATAACGAACGAACGCGATTCAGTTTCTAAAAACGACTTCGACCTGGATATCGAACACATAATAACCACTCTCGTATTCCGCAGATCGATTAGTGCCTCCTCGAGTCTACCATTACGAAGCTTTCATTCGGATCGGAAATTTTAAACGGAACAAAAGAGTAACGTTTTATTTTCCCCGCAAGTCGATGCATCATCAATCCGGGAAATGATTTCCGAGCGATTACGATCGTACGACGAGGAGAAATGCGACAAAAGTGTCGGTCGATTTGATTTAAGAGCATCAAAATGATCCGGTGGCTCGGTTTTGTCGCTTTTACAGGAGGGGAAAAAAAGGAGGAAAGAGGGCGGTTCGATTTCGTGGCGGTATAACGGGCCGAGCATCAACGTCCCGAGCAGAGAAATCATCCAATTACTCGGATGGCAGATAATCGATAAGCCGCGATAAAAGTTCGATCCACGGACGGTTCGTGCAAGTTTTATCGGGGAACGTGGTTGACGGGGAACCGCGTATGCGCGGTTTCTGCATGCATTCGTTGCATTATTTAAGCGTTCGACATTACGGTCGCGTAAGCTCGGCCCACTCGCGAGCGTACACGAGCGTTCTACTCGCGAGGCACGTCCGCCGAGTATCCGACGAATGTGTGCACAATACGCGAACAATGTGTCATTTACCCTGGCTTGGTTGTTGCTCTTTCAAATAATACTCTTGTACGCGTTCTGCGACCACTCTGCGTTTATTGCGTTTCGTCCTGCATTCGCGTAATTATTGTCTGAATTGTCAAGCTTAGGAAACAGGAGGGTCTGCTACGTTCCAAACTTCAGATTGGAGAACTACGAAATTGAAAATCTAAGTATTGGGGTTTCGAGACTGAAAATTTAGGAATGTAGGAAAGCTAGGAATTTGACAAACCCAAAGACTGGAAAATATCTTGAAAATTTAATGCACTGGAGAATGTCGCATTCATGTATGACCATGCACTGACCGATACTACTGAAACTCTGGCGAACCTGGCGCTTTACGGTTCGTCAGCGAACCTCACGCTTTCCCACTGAATTAAAATAATTTTCGACACACTTCCACATCTCAAAAGAAATCCCAGACGAAATCGTGTCAAAGCATAACGAAATAATGCTCGAAGAAAACATCGCGGGCACGTGTCAGAATATTATTTGCAGATATGGAGATTTTTAGTCGGAGGGGTTGCTCCAGTTTATTTTCGACCCAGCTTCCCGGCGTTCTTTATTCCGATCGAGTTGCACGTCGACGCGTGATCGACGACAATATCAGTACGACGAAAATTTCAGCAGCGGAGAAATAAAGAAAGCGAGGCGTACGATGCAGGTAAAGGGATTAGAGGGATGCTAGGTCGCCTGGTGGCAGCCTATCATAAATTTTCACCCCCGTATACTGGGGGACGATGGCACGTGACGGGCTTGAAGATACTGTGACGAGCGTACGGAGTGCATACGATATCACGCGTCTATCAATGTCTGGATTTAGGTTCAAGGTTAAGATACCAACGAGAGAATAGTCTGAGCTGCGTTAAAAATAGCACTCGAATTTTACAGACTTCCCCATCGATCAAAGGGTTATTATTATTAATATATTCAAGATACTTTCATGATTTATTGTGAGCATAAGCAATGAAGGATGTGAGATTACAGAAAGACAAATTGTAGTACAAGGTGAACGAGTAAGATCAATTTTAATGTGAAGTGGAAAATTAATGATACTAATCATTTCTGCAGAGAATCTTTGTAACATCTCACTTTCGAAGCATTTTATTCTTTATTGCAAGAATATGAATGGTCATAACAGACGTTCTTATTAAAATACAACTTCATTACAATTACTGTCGAGATAGTTTAATTAAGAAAGACTGCATTAACGAATTCGACGAACTGACATATTCAGAATATTCCGCGCGGCCAACTGGTAGTTTGCGAGCCCGCAGGGGAGGCAGGAACAAGGGTGGCCGATGCAGCCGGCTCAAGAAAGTAGTTTTCACAGTTCCTTTTCCATGTTGTAGCCCGGGAACGAGCGAAACTATGGAGTGTCAAAGACGGCCGACCCTCTTCGGTGATCCTGACGGTGGTTGCGGTTGCGAGGGTGGCAACGTAGGAAACTAAAGGCGGATGCTTTGAGTGTCAGGAAAGGGTGGGGGGTGGCTCTAAAGAAAAGCTGCCCTAACAAAGGCGCCTTATTTCACGCCCAATGTATCTCGCCTCAGACACGATCGTTAAGATACCTATCCTTGCGAGGTGCGAGTTCCGCCACCCCTACCCCCCTTCCGAACCCTCTTTTCTTTTTTTTCCCTCACGGAACCCTCGAAAATGGTTCGTTCCTCCGCACGGCTGTGTGCCTTTCGGCTTCGAGTGCTCCGGAGGGTGCTGTGGAGGTGACTTACGTCTCCCGGTGAAGCTCTCTGGCGCTCGTGAATCGTCCGAAAAACTCCTTCCTCGTTTCTTGTAAAGCATACGAGATATCGCGCTGTTTGGAAGTCGATATAAAATATAACGAGGATAATACCCGGGATCGCTGGAGGCTCTTAATGTCCCGGGGACGTATTGTCGACAGGATACCGCAGATAAGAAAGCGAACGTGACAGGGGTGGAGGAACGAAACGACCGAGTCGATAGAGAAGGGTCGATATTGTACAAGATGACCCGCAATTCGCAGCCAACGCGGAGGACGTCGTCGTGTCTTACGACTTTACGCTTCCTGAATGCCTACGCTCTACCCGACGACTTTATCAGGACACATCCTGCCATCCAGCGATAGCTTTTATGCATCGTGTGCCTTGTCCTTGAAAACCGACCCGCCACCTTCGTGTCGTGTCGGGCGTATGGCGCTGCATAATATAACGGCGGGATAATAAAAATGAAAGCCGCGGAAACGAGACGGGGATCATGGCCATTGCAATCTTTCGCGGACGAGAAACGAACGGCTGGATAACACAGGAATCTTTTCTGTACACTTCCAACGGGGAAGGGCTCGACAATGCGGTTGATGCTATTCGATAAACTGGGTGATAATCCTCCGGGAACATAGGGGTTGAAAACCTGTCAGACACGTGAAGTGATTTTTACCTCTCGTGTTATACCCGCTGTACATTCTCCTTTTATTTTCGAGCGTGCTTTGTGACACGGAATTATATGGAATTTATCTCCGCAGCTGTTGGATAATTTAACACATTAATTATTGAGAGGTTGAATTCACTTAAGTGAAGAATTCAAGAACTAAAATTAAATTATGAACATTCCTAACATTCTCCATTCCTAAAATCCTTCTTTAAATCAACCTAAAAATTGTTTCAAAAATTAACCTCGAAATTACGTTGCAAAAGAAGCACAATAAAAATTCAATCAGAAGAAGAGAAGTCGGATGTTTGGATCGACAGCTACACGAAAGTAATCAATTTGCCAACACCGGCCGGAAGTTGCGATGATTGAGCCCAAAAAACAAGAGCAGAATGATGCATAATAACGGTGAATAGTCGTAAGTGAATACGAACGGCGATGCTGATGGTTTCCTAGAAGGAAGACGGCCCTTCAACTCCGATGGAGATTGATGCGGATTGCATTAATCTATCTCTGTCTGGCCTGTTCTTACCGCTACTACTATGGCCGTCACGATCGAGCCAGTTTCCACTGGACGAAGAATAATGCCGACATATTAAGCACGTCGACTATCCGAGCATCTAGCTTCCTACTTTCCTTCAACATTGATATACATTTGATGACTCCTGTTTTCCATTCTTTCTTGTATCAGCTGACACTAATTTCAGAGGGTAATATGCAATTTGAAAATCTGTAAATCCAGAAGAGTTACAGTTAAAAAATTAAGAGATCTGCTAACTGGAAACCAACAACTCCATTCCGCCATTTTCCCCAGGGAAGCCCAGCCTGCGACTGGCTGTCTACGACTGACTCGAGTTTCACGTCCATCTCCTCGTCAGGAGAAAACGAGCTCGTTAAAGAAGAAGACGTGGAAGCCCACGAGACAGATATCAAAGACGGACGATCGTTAATTGATACCACTGGTATCTTTCAAGTTGATTTGTACTTTGATCGTTCGAGCAAACTTCTCCTTCTGAGACGCGTATTTCTTGTCTCGCGTTCTGTTTCAAAGGAACGGAGATAGTCTTTTGTCATTACGTCCCCGTGAATTATGCTCTTAATTTTTCATCTGCCCCCGGGCAAAAATGTTGGCGAAAATATTCTCGCGCTCGGATCGATCGTCGTAAGTCTGTCAAAACGGAACAAGGTTAAGGATTGTAGGCGGAGGGATTCGACAGAAGTATGAGAGATAGCGCGAAGTAAGAGCAAAGTTTGTCGCAAGTTTAGATTGGGTTCAATCTGTGACCCGAGCGATCATTGCTCCACCGTCCCTCGATTTTCCTTCTTCGGAGGCTTATCGTCTAATATCCAACCGGAGAACGGAGAATGAAACGAAATATCAGAACGTCTCGTGTCCAGACTACTCTTCTTTCTCCATTCGACCCACGCGTTCTATCGCAGTTGACAAAATGGCGACGCTGGGAATTGCAGCGACTCGATACATTTTTACCGGGAAATGTCACTAAATCCCTTCACGGTTAAGGAAATTGCTCATCATGAGTTCAAATAAATAGGAAAAAAATGTATGTATATATATATACACATAAATAAAATTCAAGTATCTGTCTATTATTTTTAAGTAAATATCTTTCAACAATCGTTTAAGTATTCTCAGCATTTTGTACAGTTTTCATCGCATATCAAAATAAAGAACGGTTCCTAAAATTGATGTGTAATATAAGTCATGTCATGTTTCGCTTTTATAGCAGCTATAGAAAGATGCATTTTCAAAATGTCTGACAATGCACATCTTCAACGAGACGTAGAACGTCAGATAAATATCTAATCGATTTCCTTTTTGTAAGAAGGATATTCTACAGCATCGAAACCCTTGAAAGGGTAATTATTTAGGACAAGCCTCTTGTCCTACAAATCCCCACGCGAAACCGGAGCTACGAGATATCAGATAGCGAACTCAATTCTTGAAGACTGTAAAGAGAAGCATCAGAACAGTTTACCCCGGCGAACTTCGAAATCGAATCTCCTTAAGAAACTGTAAATCCTTCAGTTTCTCAGACTTTCTGCGTCTAACGTTTCGCGAAGATTTACCGAGGTAAAGCACACCTGCTCGAATAAACGAAGTTTAACGAAACGAGGTTGAGCCCGAAAAGATTACAAGATACAGCAATTACCGCAACCGATTACCGAATAATTGAGCGTGCTATTAGATTACCGATATTCCGGAAGCGCGACTACGTCGCAGCCAACATGGAACCCCATAGAATTAGTCGGGCACGTCAAGTGCCTAATAACATAACGTTGCGTACGTTTCAGGCGCATCAAGGTAAATCGAGTTAACGTTACAGCGCCGATGAAAGCGACCAGGCCTGCAGGCACGGAAATTCGCTTTTCCACTCTGCTTCGACCGGAAAATTCGATCAACTGCAACGGATTGTCGTTCGCTGATGGCTTCGTTAACTTGCTGTTCCACTCCGACGACGAGCAGACATGGAAATCTCGATGCTATCGAGACGATTGTTCTAGATTGATAACGCTCGAATGTGTCGATACTTCGCATTCTTCTTCAAATCTCACTGTGCTAATTGTACTAAACGGAGTACAGTGTAGTATCGTTATATGGTCATGCATAGGAATGTGATAGTGTTACATTTTCTACAGATTCAACGCGTGGTATTTCAATTGGTGGTGATGTAGTGTGTACAATTTTCACACGTGGTAACACAATGCATAGAGTGCCAAAGTATAGTAACGCAATGCGTAGAGTTCCAACGCGTGGTAACATAAGTCAATAATCAAAGTGGCCATATAACGAGAATGCCAACACGCGAGATTTTGTATGAAAGTGTAACACAGCGTCTGGAAACGTATATCAAAGTTCGATAGGAAGATTGTAGGGACAAAGCGGCATCGATGAGAGTGTCGGACTAGAAGAGGAGAATTTCGATCGTAGGAACAAATAACCAGGGGCCCTTCCAAGCCCTTGTAACAGCCCGGAATAAGTTCGAACTGGCATGTAGCACTGGCCATTCGTTCCTTCTGTCCGAGCCCTTTTTCACGGGTTCGGATTTATTGAAATTTTATGCGGTGGTCCGATGAAGTCCGACTGGAAGTTTTATCAACGGCTCTACGTGGCCGGACCTTATATTACGATAGAACGGGAACGATGGGTGGGTCTATTCTCCGATCTCGCTACTGGGAACCGATTTTCCCGCTCGTTCCACCGCTACGCGGGTCGAACAAAAGCAGTTCGAGGATATTTCTGTCGGCTGAATAAAGAAAATTTGGTCTGGAAGGCTTACGAGGGCCTTGGCTCATGTTTAAAAGCAGAAGCATAAAAATATCCTGGGAATAAAATGGACGATGATTACAGGGACGAATATAAATCGTAGATATTACTCGTGTTCGTCTGTCAGACGGTTTGAGGTGTTCATCAAACTGTATGAGATATTTTTGAATTGTCATCCATCGAATATCTACACGTAATGTCATCACAAGTTGGAATTTCGTACACTGCAACTCTACGAATTAAAATTCCGCGCGCTGAATCGTCCACGTGATTTTCATTGGCTATGACGCAAACTGGAATGAAAAATCGATCGTCGCGACGTTGTTTTTTTAAGTCCGAACGAAAGTTTGATCGAGCGTTCTTGTTCTTTGGTGAATCAAGACTTTGCTGCAAAAGGAAAATAAGCTGAGTGTAAAGGAGGGACAACTTTAGAGAGCGATTCAAAGTTACACGAGTTTGGTCTCTGATTGTTCAACGGGTCGGAATTTTCCTTGCTACTTCGAGTCTCCCTCTTGATTCACGCGTTAAGTTCCTTCATCCGGAGAGGATCTTTTGTGTCGACGATGCTCGGAATTACCGAAATCCCATTCTGGCTCGTTAATCTCGCAAACGAGATCTTCGAAATGTCCTGGCAGATAGGCTGGCATCGTTTATGTCTCGACGTTCTTTCAAAGCGATCAACCCCGTCCATACCTAATTCACGGTACTCTACACCCATTGGATGTGATCGTTGTTGTTTCCATTAAATATTAATTATGTGTCGATCAATGTTTAAATTATCTCCGTAGAAGTGTAGTTGATACAATGATATTTGTAGCTGACACAATGAAAATCGATGTAATGAAAGTGGATGTAGACACAATAAAAATGGACGGTGACACAGTTCTAATTAACGTTTGTCGTTGACACGGTAGAATGAATATGTACGTATGTAAATTTAATTATTAACCGTTCCAGTAGGTTAGGTATGAATATGTTATTCGTAGCATATTTGATCGAGATAAGCGTTAATGGACATCCACGATGCCAACAGCCTCCAGCCGGATAATAAACTGCTCT
This sequence comes from Megachile ligniseca, assembly GCA_945859555.1. Lineage (NCBI taxonomy): Eukaryota > Metazoa > Arthropoda > Insecta > Hymenoptera > Megachilidae > Megachile > Megachile ligniseca. The sequence goes on from OX243786.1 coordinate 10,207,614, forward strand.
CTTCTCGTCTCGCAGAGTCCTCTTTCTGCAACAGCCTCGTCTTTGCCGGCCGGAAATCCGGGCGAGCATAAAAATGCAATTAAGGAAACGGTCGACGTCTGGCACAGAGGGCTGCATACTTCTTCCCGTCGTGAAAGGCGGCTTCTTCTTGGCCGTTTCGCTACCCTCCTCACCCTTCGTTACCTCTTCTTTGGCTGCCGTTTCCTCGACCGAAATTCAGTGCACCGTGCCCCCGGTTGGTTAAATGCCCGCAGACCCGGCGAACAGAATAGATGAAACACCGCCGCGATACAGGATGAAGCATCGACCTCGAGCAATTAGTATCTCGAAAGTTTAGCGCCGTAAGGGTTCAATGGACGATCGATGAAAGGCGTTCTTTAATCGCCGTTGGTATTTTAACGTCGCGGTGCTCTTTAAACGAGAGGGCTTTTTGCCTCGCGGTAATTATGAATCTTAATTAAGAACAGGTTTCTGGGGGTACTTGGACAATTATGAGCGATAGACGATCGGTGGCGGAATATGAAATGTGGAGGTAGATCGTGTACTTTGATATATTGTTACGAAGTTTGATAGGCAGATGTTGAGGTAGAATGATAGGTATGTGTTATATTGTCGGGAATTCTACGCAGTGGAACTCTACGCATGGAACTCCACGCGTTATATCGTCAAAATTGTTATACCATCCCAATATATGACCAGATGCAAATACTCCCTGCCTACAAAATTCTTTCGATGGCCATATAACGATGCTATTACACTCGAGAGGTGCTTCAACCTCTGAAAATTAAACCTACTCTCTCATTTCAAAAATATAAGCTCAATTATCTGAAGCCACGATCTAAACTGCAATCGTTATTCGTGTCGCGTAACCGCATATAGCACGAGGAAAGATACCAGCGTCAAGAATCGAAGCGTCACATCGTTCATCTCGCGGAGACAACGTGATTCGTTTAATATCCACCGTGAAAAAGAGCATCGCGACTCACCCTAGGTTATGGTTGTCCGTGTTATCAGCCGCATCATCCGTCACGGAATCTTGCGTGAGAGGACCCTGAGTGACGTCCACTCCCATGCTGCCCAGATCCAATGTGGCGTATGTTCTGCGTGCTTGAACCCTCGTGCCACCACCTCCGCTATCGCCGCCGGTTACTTCGCCGCCTCTGCCGCCATTTCCAACTAGCTCTTGATATAATTCGTCGTACAGGGAATTGCCGTTCTCGTTGCTGTTCAGGGCATCGTCCAGACGGGCTGGATCGAGGTGGTAGTTGGGATTCTCGAAGGAGAGCAGACCGTTTTCTGTAACATTCAATGGTGGATAGGATGTTAGTGTTGCTTTGGAAGTTTTAAACGATTACATTATGGAGGTTTTACGCGTGCTATGGAGTTCTGAGTAAAGAGACCGTTAGAGCATTATGAGTAGCGACAGTCAAGGACTAGTAGCTGTTGATGCAGCGAAGCGTGAGTTTGTGTAAATTATTAAATCTTGAAGGCTGACTTTTGACGACAATAATATACTCTTCATATAGAGAGTATGGTGAACCAGGGGTGAGAGGTTATACTTGTTTTTCAAGTGAGGAAATTTGTAAATTTGGATAATATGAAATCACATATTTAAGTCTGCAAATTGAACAATTTACAACCTTCATGATTTATTACTGTAAGAATTTGAAAAATGAGCAATTTCTATCTGTATATAAAACCTCTCCCTCCAGCCTCTTCCCAAGGGAAGAGGTCAAACGTCCAAAAAAATCCATGAGCTCCAGTGAGATCGATAATTGAGTGTTCAGAAAAACCCGTTTCCCGAAAATCGGTCGGTGGATATCGTTGAAACAAAAAAATGAACCAAAGCGAAGATAAAGGCGAAATAAGACGAAGACGTGGACGAATCAATCGCGTAGACGACCTCGTCAGCAGAGACACTCCGAAGAATCCTCTAAAGCGGACTGCCGTCTATAGTAAGAGGATTAAAAACATTGACCGGGCCGATCGTAAGAGGTTGAAAGTTAAGAAGCGTATAGAAAACGAGGTTCAAGCGTTCTAGTGAAAAAGAACACCGAGATTATTAAATGCTCTTGCGTTCTACTCACTGATGCTCCTGACCAAGACCACAGTGGCTAGTAGAACGTTGTAGAGAAATCGACAGAATGCATCCATGCTGACGCTAGGTCGGACATTTTGTTAAAAAATCTCGCTCGATAATCGTAAAACGTCGCGAGGAAGCTTCGTGCACTTATCGACACGCTATTGGCACGTAGACGGTGTAAATGCACGCCCGTGTACATAGAGCATCAAGAACGCGTGCGTGTGTGCCTGTCTGAGTGTGTGGGTGTCTAAGACGAATCTCCTTGGCCTCCTTTGTCCCTTCCTTCCTTTCTTCCTTTCCGTCTTCTATCCTTGACACTCCTATTTCTTCTCTACCTATCTCCCTCCTGTTCCCGGTATTGATTCAACCGCGAGCTTTCAAGCTCTGTTCTTCGACAACTCGTACTTGTTTCGGTCAAAGGGACAATTTGCGTTCATCGAACGCGAAATTTACCGATATTCATATTTACGGTCTTTCAACGAATGGAGCTTTGAAACGAGATGGAAAAACAGATTAAATTCACACTGCTGCACTTAATGTTGTTGTGATACTATATCTAGCACTGGTAGGCCTCTTCGTCGGAGGTCGAAGGACGCAGATATAGTAAAACGTTTTCCTCCACACGATAGATGTCTACGACCGCGGTGTTCAAATTTCCCGCGCAACTTCCATATGGCAACCATCTCAGTTCTGACCATTTCTGGTAGAGTATTTTCGACGTTATAAGTTCACACCTGTTCACGATCACGAATATTCAGTGGTATGAACACCTTTTGACAGATTTCAGGAGACAATAGAGCGAGAAGCGATGATAATTTGTCGATCGGGAGGAAATGAAAGTTGCTCCGACGACCCTTTGACGACGCCTCTTTCGGCTAATTCGACGTTTGTCGCGACCCTCCACCACTTTTGCCGACCATCGACTGACGCGACTCGAGTTCGTACGCCCGTTTTCCGAACAAAAGGGTAACCAAAGCTCTCCTTCTACCAGACACTCGATACGTCGAGAATCTTGTCCGTCGTCGACGATTTCACGACCTGCCGAGTGATCGACGATCGGCAGGATCGCGGGATACATCGAAAAAACGAACTCGTTAATTCGTCCACGGACTAGGGCTCATAATTATCGTGAAATTCGACGATTCGATCGTGGAGGATCGAATGAATCAGCAGGAGAGTGGATTTTGACCGTGAGGTGACGTGTTCGTTACACGTTAGAGATCTGCTTAAGAGGATCTAGTGGTTATCGAGTTCCTAACTATTTTTTGAAGGTTCCATTCTTTTTGAGCAATGATCTGTTCAGGACAAAAATTTGCAAACGAATCTGATAAATGAAGTCAAGAGATAAACGATAGTACAGTAGTACAGTGTAAGAGTAAAATAATGAAACAGTAGTAATATACAATAGAAGTAGTAAAACATAATGTAACAGTAGAAGTATAACAAAATTAGTGAACTATAGTTACACCCGTAATTAAAACAGAATAAGTTCTGAACAAATGCTTGATGTACGAGCGTTTTGACTTGTCCCATTAAATTCCACTCACCGTTGCAAGCTTCGTACCTTGATATTTCGCACAGAAGCTCGAAAAAGCTTACAACTTTTCACGTAAAGAACGAGGAGTTCAAGACGGAGTTTAAGATGCTATCGTTGGTAAGAAAATGCAGGCAAAACGTGGAGCAATAAAAAGAGAAGATCCGTGGAATCGTTCGCGATGATGGCACGCGCTCGTTTACATTCCATTAACTCGCCGTTCGGTGAATATTTCAATAACGCGAATCCACCCTGTAATCTCCGAATAATTAATTATTTTTGATAGCAGCGGAAAGTTATCGGAAGAACGTTTAACTCGCGCGTTATTTCCGTCGATCCCGAAGATTTCGTTAATTCAGTAGGGACACTGGATGACTCAGCAGCACCAGGGTGGGTCATCCGTGTGCGACAAATTGGCTGGCGACCGGTCGTTTTGCCGCATGCTCGTTATAGGTGCATGCGAGTGCAGTTGCAGTCGCGATTGCAACTGCTCCTCGTTATTTCGTCTCGAAGAAACTACATTTGAAATTGAAATGAGTAATACCTATTCGAGATACTATTCGGTCCCTCGTTTCCGATACTGCTGTTTTCAAATACGGAATATTCGCTTGAAGTAATGGCAGTTTCAAATGCGAACAATTTCATTGCGCGAAAGAAATGATGGAAATACAAGCTGAAAAATGTTCCCACAGGAAATTCTTTGCAGTCTTTTCGAAAAGTTCATTGAAACTTGTATTATATTATTCCATGTAATGCAGAATAAGGATGCAAGTACACGCAACTAGGTCGTAAAATCTGCCGAAAAAGTAAAGCACAGGAAATTACAGAGTCGAAGACAAAGCGTTGTTCAGCCGTTAAGGCATCTATTGGCAGCCATTTTCCAAGAAGAAGATAAGAGGCAAAGGGAAAAAGGGAAGGACCGTTTGGAAGGTAGCAGCGATTCAAACGAAGCTATCTTTATTCGCGAACTTTATTCGCCGTAACTGGAAGACTGCAGTGCGGCTGGAATGACTCGAAGCAAGAGAACGGGCGGAAGTGGGGTGTCCCTTTTAGAAGGACGCAACTTTTCAAGTAACGACCGAGTCAGCGAATTCCAGGAACAGAGATCGCAAAGCCTCCGAGTGCATTTCGTTATTTCGCTGGCAAACAGGAGAAGTCCTCCGCGAAGAAGAAGAGAAAACGAGGGCCGAACAGGGAGTTTGAAAGTTTGGACACGCTTTCGGCGTTAGAACCGGAAGCAAGACGCTTCGGAGAGAGAAGGAGAAGGGCGTGGGAAGGGCGAACGAGGAGGATAGGGGATAGAAAGGAGGGAGGAAACTCCGTCACCGCCCCTCGATGAGTCACCCTATCGATTCCTCGGCCGGAGAGTCTAGGTGAAGTCTAAGGGGTGAAGGGGCTCTTTACCACCAGCGAGCACCTTCCTTTTTTTCCTCCCCCTCTCCTCCACGTCCCTCCCTTTCCGTCCACGTCCTTACGTAAGTCCTTTCCATGGAATATTAACTTTCATGGGCGCGGAGCAACCTCTTCTGCCACGTTCCTTAGCCATTCGGAACTGCAGGGGTCACGTATCTCATAAGTACCGGAGACGATTGCCCGAGTCCGTCGAGTACTCTCGGGATCGAACAAGACACTCATTCTTTATCAAGGTGACGCAGTGCGAATCAATTTTTACTTAAGGTCAACGCTCCGTCATTATAATTTAACCCTTTCCGGTTCAACGTTCTGTTAACCTTTGTGTGGCAGCATGTGATTAGCATTATGAGTGAACAAAATTTGAACCATGTTATAATAATTACAAAGAGCAAGTTGCTACTGTAATACGTCGAATCGTACTTCTCTGAACTATATTTTTGAATAACCCGATTTCGTAACAACTTCGAAAATGAAATTTAATTCAGCCATTTCAAACACGACGTCCAATGAAATTACGCGAATATGACGTTTAATTAAATTCGTGTGCACACGACATTTAATATTCGAGTTTTCGTAAAATCTTCAAGCTCCAATTTCGCTAACGAAGATAATAAAAAGCGGAGCAAATTTTTGATGCATGAAGAGTGATTTTCCCTGGCAACCATTATTCTGCAGCGCATAATAGAAAATAACCAGGTTGACGTCATTCAGCATCGCGCGTTTCATTCTTTCCGTTCACGGTTCACCGCGATAAGATTGTTCATGGGCAAAGGAATAAAGTGATTCTCGCCCCATGGTCACCCTTTCACGGAATTCAACGTTTATTCGAGCCCAGTGTTGCGATTATGCCCAGGAGCGGTGGGGGTCGATGCTGTTACCCGCACCACCTCGCGCTCCAGCTTTTCCCTTTACCCCCATAACAATGGAGTTACGGTCTTAAATGTCTCTCGCACGGGAGACCATAGAGAATGGGGTGCGAAGAACCAAGTACCGTGTCTCGTTACGGCGAAAAAAGGCCGGGGCAATTTCAAAAGCGGTCGTTAAGTTTTACAGCCAGCCGAAAATGCTGGCGGCCCTTCGAAAAGGTCAAGATTTTTCAGGTAATGGTGTCTGACGCTGCTTTTCCCCCGTCACCCATTTACGCTGCCCATTCCATACCGTGAATTTCCATTCCGCTCGAATTGTCGATTGTCGTCGTTACTTTTCCATGTAACCAAACCGAAAAGAGACCATTACACTCGCCGAACGATGCTGTAACTGGGTAACGTGATTAAATTGAATTGTATCGATGTGCAGGACCGTTCATGCGAGGGACGAGCGAAAAAAGCGAAGTCAAAGAGGGTTGTAGTTTGAGAATATCTTCTTCACGAGTGGTGGTGGGTATTGTATACTTGGGTGCAATGTTGGTAATTTTTAACAAGTGGAGGAAGAATATTTGTCTTCGATTTGTGAGAAGTTGGTACGTAAATTTAAATATTGTCAAATTTCTAGTTTATGAAAATCTCTCAAATGTTCAAATTTCTCAAAAATCCTCAGACTACACGAGATGTTGTTAAAAGTGAAAAATCTCTCGGAGCTCCAATCGACAAAAACAAATTCATATTTATTCCACTCAACCTATAATCAAATGCTTCTGGTTGAAAGAGTATTGCAGCCTACTCCGCGGGGCAAAATAAAAAAATAGAAGTAGAAACTTTAAAATATTCGAAAAAATCGAAACGTTTCAATGGCCATCGAAATCCGTTCGAGAGACAACGAAAGGGTCTCTGGCCGACAAGAGCGAAGCGACAATGAAATAAAAAAGAGAGAAGAAGAGCGGAAAAAAAAGAGAAAAAACAGGAATCAGGGAACAAGAGGTTCCGTTCTCCCCCTCGGTTCATTTTCGTCGAACAAGCTACGAACAATCTCGTTGGAGGCCGATTGGCCTTTCCGCCCTTTTCTCGCAAAAGCGTCTCCCGGCGACGCCAAGTTCGACGGTTAGGTAGATTGGCCCTCGCAAAAGAGACGCTTATGCCTACTTTTTCTCGAAGACATTCAGAAACAAGCGAGCACGATCGAACGACGCGTACTTTGCAAACGATCGTCTCGTTGGCGCTTAGACGTCCTGGCGCCGTTCACCTACGGCGCCGCACGCAACCCTTAAACGCTATTACACCCGCCATACCCACCCCCCAACTACACTCCCTCGCAAAATTATACGACATCGGCAACTTTGTATTTTATTCACTTTTTTCCTTTGCGGACACTTATGAAGGTCGATTGCTGGTGACATCATTTCTTAAATTTAGCGGATTGAAGGGTGCGATAACTTCTTTTATCGAAACTTCTAAATTCTCAAATTCCCCAATTTAAAAATTCTAGTCACCTACTTCCAAAGTTCCAAATATTTAAGTCCCCAAATTCTCAGTTTTCTTTCAAATATCTAAATTCTAAAATTTATAAGTTTAAAAATTTAAAAATTTTTAAATTTCTGCATATTCTACAATTTTGTCGAAGAGTGTAACCTTCACCCCTCACGTTTCTACCAGCCCTCGTCAACATCCACCACCCCCTTCAACACGGTGTTATCTGGCTCCTCGATACCGTCGAACATTCACCACGGGTGGACCAATAAAGTCTTCTGTTAGATTAGAAGGTCGAGACTTGTGCTTGTTCGCTTATCGCCACCTTATCGAGCGTGATACTACGACTCGGAAAGAAAATTGCATACCAAGCGAGCTGTTATTACCGTGGATAACAACAATCGATAGTCGACAATGACTCTCCCTCGACGATGACATATGTTCTGACGATGTAGGGAATTGTACAATTTATCATCTTTTTAAACCTCAGTAATTCGAAATCTGCAAATCCCCAAATTTCAAAATTCCATCTCAAAGTCCCAAAACTCCAAACCCAAAGTAATTAGCACTAGTAGCACTCCTGTTAATTCCACAAACTCTTATCGACCCGGTCTGCACTGGTCCTTTTATCGGTGCATTTTTTAAACGCATCGGTGCAGTCGCCGTCACGTAGACAGCCGCAAGGACTCGAGCAATCCCCGGCTGCTGAAAGCATTTACTCTTCGTTAACGCATCAGCAAACAGCAATCGGGTAAAGTAGCCGCGACGACGGGGAACCGCGAGGAAACTGAAAGCTAAAACGGCTAAACGCAGGAAGGAACGGGAGACACCTGACGCCGCCTCGTAAATAGACTCCCCGCGAATTACGCGGACACTTATTCATATTCATTGGGCGTCTCTACTTTACACGAGCCATAAACCACCAACGGTGCTTTAACCGTGCCCTCGTCTCGCTCGTACGTTTAAGTGAAAACGGTCGGTGCTTAGTCAGACGCGCTCGCGTATCCTCGCTTCGTGCGACCTTTTCCTATAAGGATCTCCATTCGACTATACAATTTCATCGTTAGATAGTGTCGTGAATTTTAGCTACCTCGATTTATTTCGTGAATTAATAGCTTCTTGTTCAGGTAATTAAAACATACACTTTGCGTTAATCAGAAACACGCATTTCGGGGGAGGTCTGACTTTATAGGTGGATATATCACTTATATTGTTGGAATTGTACGTTGTGAATTTTGAATAGGTTGTAAATTATGCTGCAAATTATATTCACTCAAAAGAAATTTTTATAACTTTAATTGTATATGATTTATTAACTATATGTAAATCTTGATGAGCTTGTTGGGAATGAAATTATTAACTGAAAGGATTTTTCGTGATGTTCGAATACACTGGAACAGTACCAGAATTACAAAGGGGGTAATCACATTAAACCAACCGCAGTCATATTTGCAATCGAGAATATTTTTACCAGGACAAATTCCATCTCATCATAGTGTTCAATAATTAAGCAGATCTATGTCCTATATACAGTCTAATAAAAGATATGCGTTCACGTGATAAAAATAGAGGTTATATCTTTTGTTGCGGAACAAAAGCAGAGCAAGGAGTATATTTTCGGTCGACTCGACATGAAACGGCGCAGTATCAAAGAAAGTCGAAATTAATTGAAGCCGAAGAAGAAAAGGGAATCGGGGAGAATTGAATTTCCGAAGAAACAACGCGATCTACGGAGATGTGCCGAGTCGATATCTCGGCGGGCATCGAAACAAGGTATCTGGTGTTTCGAGAAGCGAGCGGTGACACAGGGTCCGTGAAAGCCCTCGGGTAAGGAATTTCGGCGGTGGGAATTCAATAGAGAGGCTGTCGAGAGGGCTTTGACAAAACGGCTTCCTTCGTGACGACGACAGGTGCTTCGTCACCGGTTCGATTCGAGGGCGGTTCGTAAAAATAGCCACGAAACGCCGGTTGTTCGGCACAGGATGCTGTGGCGAGGGAAAAACGGCACGGATACGTGTGTGGGCGAGAAACGGTGTGCCGGCTAACACTGACGGGGGGAAAAAAGAAGACTGCAACAAAACACGAGTGACCGAGTCCTGGCGCAAAGCCATACGTCGAGGTAACGCCAGCTCGAGCTATCGATCTAAATGGCTCCCTTATCTGAGGCGTTGTTTCGCCTGGATTCCGCGTGCCAGATAATTCCAATCGGACTGATCGATTCTGCCCGAATTAAGATCGGCTCGATGACACTGCCGGCCAACAGACAACGACCGTTCGACTTTCGGACCGATCAATCAATCCTGCATGTGCATCGACGAACATGCGCGTTTCCGATGCATTCTTACCTCTTCTCATCACATATAAGTACCTACACAGTTTGTAAAATATAATAGGTATTTCTTAAAATAAATAACTTGAATGAATTACAAAGTGAAATTTAATAAATAAATCTCATCTTCTCGGATCAAGCGCAACTATCTTAGACAAGGAAGGGAGCTTTCTAAGGATTACTCTCGATCACTATTAGAACGAATTATGCAAATGTATGCGAGGACTATAGCGTTGGACTAGGTTTCGAGGTAGCTCAGAAATCCGTGCTTTCTTAAGAACGAAGAAAACAGTGAGACGAGGGATATTCTTGAATCCAGGACGGAGATAATCTAATTTGGCTCCGTCTTCTAGCCTGCTTCGTTCCCGTCACCGCCATCTTGAAACCGTTCGAAGTACTCGTAGTTGCAAATCGATATTTCAAGGACGGACTGCAGCACGCATAATTAACGATAACTGGCTGCATCGTATCGTGCACTGAAACGTTGACATGTTTCTCATGACATGCCGAATCTTTTAATTTTTATGTTACAAGACCTAAATTTTCTTCGCTCCAATATACCCCCGTGAACGTGTTAAACGACAGAGGGCCGAAACGGCGCAAAAGTTGCGGTGATTAATTCGATCGAAAGACAGTCTGGAAAGTTCGAAAGGTCGCACGGTTATCAGAAACGATTGTGCAGGTTAACGACGAGACAGAAACTGTATCCGAAGAGTGGTAGAACAACGCGGAGAAAGTTGAGCTTGTATACGCCGAGAAGCACCATTGTCGACCAGTTTGAAGTGTACACCGTCACACGGAGAAGCCTTCGTCCTCGTTAGATTCGCATTTAGATTAAACTCGGTGGCCCGGTAATAACCCAAGTTTGGTCATCATTTTTTTCCCTGCTCGTGGCGATCCCTCTCGGCTACCAACTACTACTCGTAATTCCACGCGGCCCGATTTCGACCAACGAGGCTTGCCAACTTTTGGGAACTCGTTTCGAAAGTATGTCGAAGACTTCCTCTAGGGAATCGTCGCGGCGATCACCGAGTTTCCGACAATTTTCCTCCTGCTGCTCAATGTTACCGATCCGATCTTCTAACCGAATTATTTCCTCCTCTTCAAATCATATTCCATATTACTGTCCACTACTACGTTGCAAAATATCAGTCAAGTTACAAGGTATAGGTATCGATTAATTTGTTTGCATGACGTTAACGAAGCTTTTAATGAAATGAAGTCTGTAATAGAATAAGTGAAGACATAGATGGCCCGCTGTCAGTTAACAAGACTACTGTTCGTACGCTGTCACAGTGAAACTTGACATATGTGGTCAGACATTCTCACAATTAGGACTAGTCTGTACACGTTGGTTGTCACAGCGGAATTTGACGTATGTGGTCAGATATTTATAAACAGCAGGATTATTGTATGCATCGACACATTGACTGTCACAGTAAAATTTATATGATGAGACATACTTATAAACAACAGGTCTACTATTGTATGTATTAAATCATTGACTGTCACAGTGAAAGTAGACATATATGATCAGACATGTTTATGATCAGATAACGAAGAGGGAATATCAGTTTCATTTTTAACGGCGACAGTAAAACGAATGAGAAAGCGTAAGAGGAAAAACAACAGAGCAGATGAGGTACAAGCACAAGGCCAGCTAATACACGACACGAGAAAAGTACTAGGGGATTTCGCGACATGAAAAGTTAAAGGCGAGCTGATTTATGGCGTCTGGGGTCTTAGGTGAAAAACGGCGATCGAAAGCACGACCAGAAGCGTCCGTGCTGCTAGCTTTGTCGCTTGTACGAAATAGCTCGGTCTCGTGCCGCTTAAGTACATGTGCCAACACGATCCGCCGTGAACCGAGCACGATCTGAAAATGGTTCGCGACCACGACGTTCGATAAAGCTCTCAAATTGCGTTCCAAGCACGAAACCATCTTGTTTGGGAATTGAAACTGCGGCTAGTTTCCGAATTATTGATCTGTGACCCTTTAACCGCTCAAATATTAGGTGGCGACGTGTCAAGTGACCGATTTCGATACGCGGAAAATCTCGCATGATTCGATGACGTAAATAAACCACGAAACACCACTTGTGGCGTGTCAATTTGAAGCTTGAACTTTTACGGAAATACCTTTCGTAAAATATGTGATCTAAAAACGGTCGATTGGTGAAGTGGTGACTGATTTAAATACGTAAGAAGCATGATACTATTTCAGGACGCAAATACACGATATTGCACTCGTATATTGCTTTGAAATTTGAACTTTCACAAATATAGCTAACCTGAAGTCTTAATTATAAAATGGCTGATTGATGGTTAAATGGTGATCGATTTCGGAATAGATGTACGAAGTCTGACTTGATGACCGATACCAGCATGAGACCGTTATCGTTCGGTTTCTCACGTGCCTTTACCCCTTTATACCCGTCAAGCAGCACGTACGGCTCGTACGAGGAGCTTAGACGCATCTTCCGGTTTTACCGCACACCCGTAAAACCGATATTGCACCTGGTGAAATTTTTACCCCGGGTAATCGTCGTCCTTCTCTTAGCCGAGGCTCAATGGTATCCGGACTTAATCCTTTTAACTACGGGGGCCTCACCGAGTTTTTCCGACGGCGTTACGTTTACGACACGCCGTTTTTATTGACTCCGTTGCTCTCGTTCGGCAGACTTATCGCGCTCCCTTGATACCGCCGAGAGCAAGATCAATTTCGCGAAATAATTTCTGTCGTTTCGAAAGTGCAGTCGTTCCGCGAACGACCGTATAAACCTCGCTGTAACGCGTTCCGTACACGTATATACCAAGAGGAGACTTGTTTATTATCCCGACCAACGCACGAACTTATTCCTTGTACCCGAGCCCCCCTCACCGGCTCAGATCGTATATAGATTATGTAAAGAGAACGTAATAGACTCCAGAGCCGGTGGATTACGGGATTATAGCGGAATCGTGCGGTACGCTGTATCGAGTAAGAAACTATCCCGGATTACAGCTCACGAGGTACACCAAGCTTTGATTATCCCGTCGTACACGCTACTTTAACACGGTGTTGCGTTACGTATTAAATGCGGATCGCTGCAACATTCTGACAGTACTGTTGCACGCGTGTGCACACACACACACGCAACGTTGCGGTGGTAATTGAATTGTTCCGGGCGGTGAACGATGAGGACAGTTGCGAGGCTGCGATGGTCTTTTGAAAGACCGCGCTGAAATGGAGCATTTTTTCACTGGGGGATGTAAGCGATTTTTAGGATTTGCTTTTTGGACGTGGAAAAGTGGGACAAGAGCTTTTCTCACCGGACGCGATAATCAAACTTCCAATTAACAATTCCCCAATCTCCAAATCATCAAATCCTGAAATTCCTAAATTTCCAGATGCACCTCGAGTTCATAAAGAAAACTTGAAAAGCGGTCAATATCTCCGCCTCAACGGTGCCATTCACCAGAAAGTCGTACCAAAATTCTCCAAGATAACCAGACCTCGGCACTTGAACTTCCGTGGAAATATTAACGGCAATAACGGATATCTGGCGTGATATTGGTTGTTGACCAGAAACGGCACACATAGTGCTGCAGCGTCGACACGCTCGAACTGGCGCGTGTAAAAATATCGCCTTAGCGAGCGTCGCAGAGAACGTCGAAAGTATTACGGAAACGAGAACACGTTTATTGGAAAAAGTAAGTTAAGAACAGCTTCGAAACGCTGCGCTGGAATAGTGGGTCGCTTGCGAAGATTCGAACCGGCTTGACAAGAACACGTTCTAAAATATATGGAAGGATATCGTGTAACCGGTGCTACATGTGCAAACTTTACGTAAGAAAGAAAGCCAAAAATGTTGGATAAAATTTGTTCGTACCAGACTTCCTTCTTCGGCAAATCGAATTCGAAAACTTGTCTCTTCATGGTTACGTGTACATTCACTACCTTTTCATGTTACTTCGATTTTCACGCTGAAATTTTGGAAAATTTTTTGTCGGAGGTGTAAGGTCCATGAAGTACTTTTACCTCAATTTTTAAATTTTTGGGTTCTTCATTAGATAAGTGGATCTATTCTTATATTCTTAGATACGTATATTTTCACATTCCTATGTTCCTAGATACCTTTATCTCAATTTTATATCTATACCTATGTGCCCTATCTTCTGAAATACTTTTATCTTCAGAACTCTATATCAGTATATGTCCCAGATACCTTATCTCTTGATCTCTGCATTCCAAAATCCTCACATCTCCAAATTCGTACATCCTCCACCCCTATATCTCCAACTCCTACATTTCCATGTATCTATAATTCCAAATCTACATCTCCACATCCCTACAAGCTCCAATTCTTATATTCTGAATTTCCTATATCTTGAGATATCTATATTTCCAAGTCTCTATATCTCCAGATAATTATCTTTTCAATACTTATATATCCGACAAGTCCCTAAATCCCTGCACTCCACATTCGTATTTGTTAATAATTGCAAAGCTTTCCCAAAACGAAATGATTATGTTTCCATCCGAGTCTCAGTTAACACGGACCACATGTATTTTGAAAGATTGCACCATGAACGATTCCCTTTGAAATCTGTGAAACGGAAGAAACGCAGCTGGAATTGGCTTTCGTCAAAAGATGAACTTTAACAATTTATTAACATGCTAACTCTGTTTGAGGTTTTCCGAGTTCAAGCCGCCTCTACTTTCAGGATTTTCCCGAGCCAGTTTCATCGGAGCGAAACGTTGGCAAAATTCTCAAAGTAGACACGGTTTAAATCCGGAAGCCTCAAAGGGAGTTAACTTCGATAATCCAGACAGCGAAAACTTCGCATACTTTTTTATACCCGTGCATTGTTTACCGCAGAGAGAATGTTACAATAAAAACGATTTAATCGGTGAATTTGTTCCGTTATAATTGGGAATGTAATATGGTATTAGCATATTGATTATCGGGATGAAAAGAGCCGCACGATATTACTGAAATCGCGGAACGAAATTATTGCCATTGTTCGACATACAATCGTTTCGGTTTTCAATTGAAACTCTCCGCGTAATTAATATAATGTTAACGCTACTTAAAATTGCTTCATTACATTAACATGTTAAATGCTGAGCCGAAAATGGACGCGTGTTGCGCGGCACGGTGCCGGTATAATCACAATTATTCAAGGTACGATCGTTTCATTTTCCAATTTAAACTTTTCACTTGCTAACTCACCAAACTAATGTAATATGAGCGCTACCGAGAACTTTCTTCGGCTCTCATTTCTCTCAGTTATTCCATTATATTAACACATTCAGCGCTTTTATGTTACTTTTTACGTCAGACATTCGCTATGTCTTATCGTTACATTTATTCATTTACAAGTGTCAGTTTGTAGCAGGTTGTAATATTTGAATTACTACGAAAGATTGACATCACAATGATCGACATCATAATGGTTACAACCGATACAATTATTGTAAGTCTTCGAATATTTTAAAAAACGATCTCATCTTCAAATAAGTAAATCACCAATAAACGGTCAGACGTTGAATTACGGAGAGCAGTTATTGTTTCACAGAGTTCTTGCAAATCCGAGTATTCGATACAAAATTTTCCCAGCATTGTGTTTAATCTGAAGCGAATTGTCTGTTTTCCCCACGGGAAAACGGGAAGCATTAAAGGTGGAACGAGGTGCGATGTGAACGGTATCGTTCGCAATCCTTTCGCCATGGAAAGGATGAGGGTATAAGTAGATTTTCCAAGGCTGCTTTCGGTGCTGGAAGTTTTCGCGAAATATTAGGGGCAATAACAGTATTTCTCGCGATATTAGCTGCTAGTCGTTTAGTTCTTCGTGCTTGCCAACCCTTCTCTCCACGGCTACCTATTTCTTTCTCTTTCTCGCCCGCCCGTAAATTGCACTTTCGCGTCTTTTAATTGATCCAGCCCGCTTTTCACGCCGGCCTTTTACCCTTAACGGCCGCGAAGAAGGCCGCCGTTGAGTTCCAGCGATCCTGGAAATCGTCGAATCGTATCGTTGGCGAATCGCCAATAGAACCAGCTCCCAGCCAAAAACCCGCTTCCTGATATTTCGACGGACGTTACCTCGGAATCGATGGAACCAGGGCCACATTCTGTTTGCCTTGTCGTTCCTCATTTTAACGCCAACTAGACAGCTTATGGCTCCGAAGGATATATTAGACACGACCACTTTATTTTTAGGACTTTCGGGTTCGACATGGTCTCTATCGATTTTTGTACAAGGACACGCTTCAGAAATCTTGCTGGCTTTTAGGTAAATCAATCATGATGTAGATAAAATAGGAAAGTTTCTGAATTTTCTAAATCTCCAAATGCTGACATAGATCAAAACGTGAAAATTCAAGTAGCACAGTATTTGCATTCTTTAATTTGAAATTATGCAACATGCAGATCGACGACGTATCGATATCATTGATTCAACCCTGAAACATTCTAGTCGAATCGTGACCCAGTCCTACAAATGTACATCTACTTCGACCACACAGAAAATTTTGTACTACTCGTACATGTAATATTACACACATGAAACGTTGAAAAGAAAGGAACACAAAAAATGAACACATCTGGAGGACCAATAGGAAATGTAGCGAAATGAAAATGAAACTTAAATTGTTCTTCAGAAGTGCATTTCACATAGCCGTCCCGTTTTCCAGAAGTTAATAAAAGCTGTCGTAGCATCGGTCAGTAGACATTCGAAAAGAGCATCCATTCTCGAAGACAATACTTCCGGCAAGCCCCTTCATCCCCCGGGAATCTTCGATAACTACGTCACGAAGCCACTGTTCCTTTTATATCGTTCAGTTATTGCAAGAGCCCGGCCATTTCCCACCTTATAATTGACTTACGGACTTTGTGTCTTCGGTCCGGTCTAGCAAAGAAATTGCAGAGGAGATTTGCTGGCTATCGGCCAGCCGCCAAAAAGAGGCAACAAGAGCGAGTTTTCTCGTGGCCAGTCACGAAACGCTTATTCGTTTCGATCGATGGTTATGCGGTGCTGAAGCTCCTTGTACGCCCGCAGGCGACGATAAAATACTGCTCCTTCGGGCGTTTCGCGATAGAACGCAATTCGACTGTTTTACAAATACGAACGCATCTTGCGCTCTAACACGCTCGCGAAAATAAGAGGGCAATGCTTCGAGCTACGATCATATTCGCGAACGCTTGTTAAATAATTCTACTCCCGAAGTCGAAAACGGGAGTCGTTTCCCAAGTTGCGAGTCGAGGTACTTCATTTCTTCCACTTGTCAGAAATAAATTTCTTGCAAAATTTCTTGAAATGTTTGATATGTATGTTTTAGTACCAAAATTTATGTTCATTCTGTGGAAACACGTGTACTCTAGGTGCTATTGGGTCCTCTTAAAAAATTTATTAGGGGTACAGAAATTTTTAACGTAATCAAAGAGTGTAGATAAATAAAAAAAAACGTGTTGATCACAGAAAACTAATGATCATAGCAATAGTCAATTACAACCTTTCTCGTAAAAAGCCTTTTTAGAAATCTACTTTATTCTTCGGATACACGCACATTTCCAATTTACTGAACATAGTAAATGGGTGTGCTAATTGCAACGACAAATGAGAGTTACGGTGTCAAGTACCGGTAAGAAGTATCCGAGGAAAGTTAGTACGGCCATCCTTGGCGTCAGTCGTAAATTGCATCGCGATACTAATCATGCCGGAATACCTAAATAGCCCGGGCGGTAATCATCTCAGCTACGCGTAAGTCTCTTTTAACGGTGTTTGCGAGAAAAACGAACTTCTCACATTATGGAGAATTATGCGTGCTCCTGAAATTGCGACGGTATCGCGCGAGGGCGCCCCGTTGTAAATAAAATATGAGCGATATGCAAATGTAAAACGTAGCGTGCTCGTTAATTAATATACAGGCGACTGAAATTAGCGACGGGACTGAGTTTCGCGAAAGTTGCTTCCCCTCGGCACTCGTAAGATGGAATAACCGTATCACGTCAATTTATGACTTCTATGGTCATTTATATTCTGTTTCTTACGCGTGATAAAATATCGCGATAAATCCCACGTTTACTCTCATAAATCCATAGGAAAATTCTTTCACGTTGTTACATGAATTTTGTATTATATTTCTTTGCAACTCTATGAAATATTGTATATTAATTTTAATAGATTTTTATCGTGGTAGATGCAAATATTTCTATCTAATTATCCTCTATCATATCCTGAATGTCTATATCATTAAAGGTATAAAAGTAGAATAAGCGAATCTTTGAAACAAGGTGTATTATGGCTCAGTACAAAGTAAGGTAATGATATTTTGTGCCACGAGAAAGAAAAGTAATAGAGAATTATAGTAATGTACGATCGTAAAAAATGGTTCATGGAAAGGTTAGCGTAGTAGAGGTGGTAGTAAAAGGATTAAGTATTTATTGCTTTCTTTTCTTTTCTCGGACGTTCAATTCTTGCGGCCCTCTTTTTGTTCCCGTTCGATAAAAGCGTAAGTCAGAGGCGGGGGTTAATCGAGGAGAAAAAGCGGTTCCGCGATGTCGCGGTTGAAATATTGAAATATCACCGTGGAGAACCGCGAGAACGTTGAACTACATTAATTCGAGCTAATTAATTACCGGCTGGCAGCGGAGCAGTTCGCCGGCTCTTACCGCGCCGTCTGTACTTATCGGAAATAGTTAATTGCATCGCCGGTAATATCAAGCCACGATGTAACTATTCGCCCGGGCTATCGCATAAAATGCTCAATAATTAATTAACTGGCACATTAACATAAATGATTGTTATTTGCTACGTCAGCTTGCCCCTTCCGCCGACGATACGCGGCAACGTTCAATTTCGAAAATACGCTTTTAATTGTTCGGAACGACATCGCGCGAAACACGGCGTCCCGGGAATTCTTCACGCGTATAAATTCGTCACGTCGCGCCTCACGATCGCGTTTTTAATCACGCGTGGTTACGTCGCAGGACCGTTACAAGGAAATATGACGCACACGTTGCCACGATTGTAAATTACAAAAAATGAAGAGGAATGAACCTGGAGTGAAAGAGAAATCTCGAGATAAACAGAAATCTAAAATCTATTTCTGTAATACCAAAGTTACCAAAATGAAGCATAGGACCAGTTTAATTTCGAATTTGTTTTTAATCGTCCGGAACGCAATGGCGGGTGGAAATTCTGCCTGCGTGCGTATAAATTCGTCAACTCGCCTCGGATACGATTACATTTTTAATTACGCGTGGTTGCATCGGAGAACCGTGTTACCGTCGCGTTATAAGGAAATATGAGGCATAAGTATTCCCGTAGCCGCGACTGGCTAGCAGTAAATTATAAAAAAAAAAAAAAAAAAAACGAAAAGACGAGGGATGGAGGCCGACAGCAGGGAAGGGGGAAAAAGAAAGATCTCCAGATAAATTTACGAGGAACGCCGCGAGCTCGTAGACAAGTGGCGCGTCCACCTCGTAAAATCTATGCCTGTCTCTTTCCTTCCACCTTCTCCAACCCTCTCCGTCTTTCTCTTGGCCTCCCCTTCCGCGCTCCTTCACCCTCCCCGTTCCTTCTACTTCGGAGTTCTCTCTATTTTCCACGAGCATAAAGTCCACGGTGGACTAGCGGGGCGCATTTACAACCCCTGGACTCGAAAGGCAAAGCCAGTGTGTGTGCACGTTGATTAACCCCCTTGTAATTCCACCCTCGTAGTTACGTTAACGCCACGTACCACCTCTATCGTCGTGCTTTTTCACCCTCGAAGCGGTGCGTGCACGCCGCAGTTACCGAACAGCTTTTTTCTCATACCTTTCCTCTACGCTCGCGTTAACCGCGCCGATTTTTTACCTTATTTCCCTACCCTTCACCCTTCTCACCCTTAACGCGCGTTATTTCGCGATTCAACGCAACCGATTTTTCACGCGTACGAAACATTCACGCGAATATCGCGCATTTTTGGCTCTGTACGTTCAATATGGACTTTCCCTTGGTACACTCGTCGAATTCTAATGCTTAGTGAGGTGTTCTGATTGGAAATTTAGGAATATGTCAAATTGAGAACTCTGAAAATTTATAAATCTACGATCCCTAAAGCACTTGTGTCAACAAGGAGTTGATTCACTTCCCTTGCCCTAAACCCCCACACCCCGAAATTAGAAACAACCCTAGATACCCTTATTACTAATTCACGTCTAGCAGATTTGAATAACTTATAAAGCAGCTCGGTAATAGAATCGCAGGTGTCTCGAGATTTCTTCTGGAATTTATTTTCGTAATCCCCAAGCGTCTCGAATCGATACCAATCGCATAAAGGCATTCCGTATCTCTCCGCTACAGTTGTGCAAAGTTAATCCGACGCGATATTCAAGCTGGAAAATCGATTTCGAGTTTCTACAAATTTGATACGGTGCCTCGTCGAGCTCGCATGCATGTAAGCCGCATCGATAAAACATCGAGATGTAAGAGAGGCAACGTAAACGTTAGCGGAAGTATGAATACGAACCGCCACGTTACAAGTTATTTACGTTGCGCATTGAAAACTTCCGATGCGTGAAACGTTCTTCCTGAATTATGACGGAAGTCCCACGACTGCCACCCGTTTCCATTTTTTCGCCTTTCTTTACTCCGCAATTTAATATCCGCGAGCTGTCACGCCGCTGCTGTTTTGTTTCCAGATGCCACCAGACGCGGAGGACGCAACTTTGCGAATTTTCGACACACCAACTCGTTCCTTCTCGCGTTCCTTTTCATGCCGTGGCGTCGTTACCGCCGTTTATTTTTACTTCTCTTTCGCTTTTTAAACTTCTCTTTCAATTCTCGTTCACCGCCAACGTAATTGTAACCTCGTTGCAAAATTTTTACGTTGACTTAGCTCGGTTGTTCGCTGCTTTCACAGATACCCCTTGGGTTTCGTGCAGTTCTCTTATTTTACTTTAA
Source organism: Megachile ligniseca (assembly GCA_945859555.1). Taxonomy (NCBI): domain Eukaryota; kingdom Metazoa; phylum Arthropoda; class Insecta; order Hymenoptera; family Megachilidae; genus Megachile; species Megachile ligniseca. Next base: position 10,228,244 of record OX243786.1, read on the forward strand.
CTTTTAAAAGGCGAACTTCTGTATCGCTAACTTTTCCAATTTCTATATTTAACGCTAGTAAACATTAAGGCAATTAAATTTCATCGTTTATACAATTTAATGTTCTTTTCGTACAGCTCCAACCGTAATGACTTAAAACATGAATAATAAAAATAAGAAAAAGTTTGTTAAAATATTGCCGGATATTTTGAACAATTATAGCGTGGCAGTGTACTGAGAAAGACGTATCCGAAAAAGAATGGCTAGCTATAAAGAGCTCGTAACAAGAAGGTCACATTACCGTCCTCGTCTGAAATAGTATCCCAAATAAAACGAGCAAAAACGAGGAGGGGTAGAACAATAGGGGATGTCAGGCAATCACTTCCGATATCGTGATAACGCGTCGTTCCGCGCGTAAATCCATTTACGAAAATAGTTAAAAGATACTTGATAGGCGGATGGTTACCCTCCCCGTCGGTAACTGGCATCATAAGCCGAGGACTGATCTCGTAAGTTCCCGTTACAAGGAGGACTTTAACGACACGCCGGAATATCGGGCCGCGCGATGGAAAAGCAACAAGGAGATAAAGGTATAAAGAGACGCGAAGCGATAGAGACATTTACGAGAGCAAAATGCACCCGGCGAGAAACGACTTAGATAGGATTTAACGGGTGTGGCGTCGCGTCGTTTCGAGGAGCAAAAAACCGCGAGGAAACGAAAAATCTCGTCGAGGTAACCGAGCAAAAAAGCAAAACGAAGGTAAACTCGTTGATTCTCGCCTTCTCATCGACGCAACTCTCCACAGTCGAGACTCCTTTCGGTGTCACGATTCCTGAAGAAGAAAGCTACATTCCGGCCGTTTAAGTTTCCTCGAAGACTGCTCGAGTGACTCAACTTCATCCGGATTATGATACCTTTAATTCGCAGCAATTTGCTCGGCGGGCTATTAGACGGAGAGAAGAAAAATAATTGGCCGAGGTATCCTGGATCGCGAACGTCAGCTCAGGGACGACAGATAGACCCCGGGAAAAAGATTAAAAAGTGAGAGAGAGGACAAGGGGTTCTCGAAGAATTCGTGACTAATTAGAACAATGGCGGAGTACTCGGTGAGTAAGCAGGATTTTAATGGACGAGTCTCCGAATCATTAAGGAAAAGTGCTCTTTTATTTCATCCAGGCCCTCCTTTCGTCAACGGTTCCTTCGGCTTCGATCGTCTAAGCTGTTTCGACCCAGATGCCATCCGGATAACGGAACGTCTCCAAAGATTCGATCCCGATAACTTCTCGAGTATCTGTCAAACGCTTTCGTCCCGTCATCCATCTTCTCGCGTGTATCGTAGGACATCTTGTTACGTGTAAGTGAATGATAAGTATTTTTTCGATGGTGGCATGTTTGGACGGTTTCGTGTCTACTTGCCTTTCATGATGTTATTTCGCGGCAATTTATGTCGAGTCATCGCAGCCAGGAACTTAATGTGTACTGTGGCAAGTTTGGCTGGTTCCATTAGGGAAGATGACGATGGGGAAACAGGAGTTGGAGATAGGGAAATTAGAGGAGCTCGTTACTTAGAAATTTCCCAATTTTGGGATATTATTCAATGGCCAACTTTCTAGAATATTTCAACTTCAACCACCTTTAACACACTACCAGTCAACCTCTACCCAGAGTTCAATGAACTCACCTACTTTATACAATTTATTTAACCTAAAACATGATCTAGGTATCTAAAAATGTGCGTCAGGAATAAACTACGTTAATTACGACTGAAACTAGACATTTGCAAACCGACACGAGAGCGAATACTCGCGCATACATACATAGTCAGATAAATTTGTTAAAGACGTCGCTGCATTAAATATCGTGTTTCAGCCACGAGAGTAAAGCACTTCGGTATCGTTCTCTGGTATGAATAATTCAATAAAACGATAACTGCGTTGCGTGTTAATTTACCGACTCGGGAGTAGCTGCGCTAATAATTCACGCTTTATGATATATCACTGACGTTTCGCGCTTGACGATTATACAACGCTCCGCTATGGTTAATTATAATTCGTTCCTGAAAACTTTCTCAAGTAAATGCACCCGACTATCGCTTTTAACGTTGACCGCCGAATAATTTAATATTCCTGCATTCGTTTAGATCGAGATACGAGTTATCCTCTTACGAACAACATAACGAACAACATCGGATCAGCAACCATGCATTATTATCAACGTGCAGTACTACACTAACACATGTAAAATTACGAGAATGCCTAGGTGCTGTTAAACACGAAACAACCATAATTTGCAGGTGTCGTTGAAAGAGCGAAAGAGTTAAAAGTTTAGGCAGTTACATTAATATTCAAGTGGTAAGAAGATGACAAGAAGAATGCAAATCAGTGACCACAGAAGGTGCAGTAAAACGTTGCGAACGCAGAAGTTCGAACATTAATGGTTAACCAGAATGGCGAGCACGAGGCAGTAAAAGGTCAAGTACGGAGAAAGCGAACGAGTCGGTGAACCCTGGGTGGTTCGAATTTATGAAGCGATACTAGCTGGCTGACGATAATTGCGCGATTCTGCAGAGAGCATTATAGGATCGTATCGTAGCTGGTTTTATCGTCGATATTTGTCACCGTGCGGATAGGAGCACCCTTGTTGCTCGTGTTACTTGCCCCGCCGCCTTTACGGCCGCCTAAGCCAGTATCGTAATTATGGCAGGGTTATGGGGGCATAAAGGGAGAAGTAGAGACGAAGTAACACTCTCGATCTCACCTATAAATGGCCTAAGGCCGACACACGCCTTTCGTATTTACACGAGCCCAGACACACGTCGCGTATGTGAGCGTACGTCGAAGGTCGAACACGTACACGCACATGCGTGTTAAGCGGGTACACACATGCTCCAGGGGTAATGCAGTATATTAACCGTGGTCAACAACTACGCCGATGTTTACTGAAATACAACGAACGTGTTGTTCGACGGCCTCTTCGTATACTCGATCGAAATTCCGAGGAAATTAACTGTTACGTTGTTAATTAAATTCTTGCGTCCGATTGTCGCGCGCAGGAGGCGAAAGCAAAGGGACTCGTGCTTGTCGGATGCAGTCGTATCGCTGGGACCAACACAGACAACTCGATCGAAGTTTTATTGGTCGATCGTCGTTGGGAAAATCGGAAAAGGGCAAACCGGTGGGCGTCCCCGAAGCGACTCTTTCGACCGTTATAATTGTCCTTTCACGCTGCCTCGTGCCTCCACTTTTTCGATAGCCAACAAACTGCGGGAACGCTCACCCGTGAAAACGGGAATGCTGCTTTGAAACCGGTGTGCCAACCGTATTTCGATTCACGTCTAACTATTCTTCGAATTAAAAGAACAAATTAACTTATCTTATCAATCTGTCGCTACCTATATCTGCGATCCTCTATTTGAAAATTTAACTATTGAATTTATGTGTTCCACTCTTGAATGTCCCACAAAGAAATATAACTCATAATATTATTTCAATAACATTTGCAACCGTTTAAAATTGTACATATTCATTCAATACTTCAATATTTTCCTGTAAATATTTCGTTAAGTATGCAATAATTTAACGGAGAGAGAGTATATGTACATACCACGCAGCATTTCATAATCTTCTCGTGATTTTCAACGGGATGAAACGCAGTCGCAAAACGCGAAATATTTTATTGAATTTTCCGGCCAGTCATGGCTCGTGTTACGGGCTTTCTGTAAACGTTGACGAGTAAAACGAACGTCGCGACGATGTTGCATCTCGAGCCGCGGTTTCAATGAAGTTATAATCTGATGGAACGCGAAAACTCCGCGAAAAGACGACTAAACGGAAAACGTCGAATAAATCTCTCTTCTCCATTGAATGTTACACGAGGAAGAACTGTTAATGCTTTAATCCTTATCGTGCTGGAACAAATTCTAAATTATTTTCTGGTTTTCAGATGCATGCTGTTTGGACATTGTAAATTCACAGATTTTCCACGTTTTTTAATTCTTCACATTTCTCTTTCCCAAAGTTCCAAATATCTATATCCTCAATTTGAAAGCTTTCCAAGACCAAAATTTCCAGATTTGCAAATTTTCACCAGGTAGTGAAAAGTAGTGAAAAACGCAGCCAGTACCAAGTGTCGTATCTGTCGATAAAAGTAGGAGTTCTCCGAGAGAACTTGGCCGAAGTCAAACAAGGCGTTAAAAATTTGTCTTCGAAGGCACAGAACGCCCAAGGCTAGTGTCTTGAATTCGCCGTTTCATGAAGACAGGAGCAGTTTCACGGAGGGAAAAAGTTGTCGACAACATGCAAATTCTTCGTCGTTGGGGGAGAGGTCGATTGGAAGTTTCGATAACGATTCGAGGTCAGCCGAAGACCCTTCCGATATGAAGTTTCAGAGTCAGGGGGGTGAAAGTTTATACTCTCGTTTGGGATGGAAGTTTCTCGGAGAGGAAGGATATTTCGAAACGCGTATCGATAGAAGACTCTTTGAGGCGTTCGTAATGGCGCGTGCACGTTTGCGAAATGGCCGACGCGCGGCGTGAAACAAAGGGAAAAGATAAAAAATGATAACGAGGCAGTTAAATCAGATTAGCGAGAGAAAATGGAAAGGAAAATGAAATTTTTTGCGCTCTCTTCGAATTTCCTTTTAATACCTGCGGTCTATAAAGCGTGCCGCGCTAATCCACTCGAAGAATTTCGAGCTGAATCGAGCACCCCAGGTAAATTATGTAGCCGCGGGATAAAAGCGCTCGCCGGAAGCACCCGGCGTGCTTAAGCTGCTAAAAATTCCGAAAAACTGTGCACCGTCTCGCCACGTGAAAATAAAACTTCGTCGACGAACCGAAACTTCGGCATCGTTATTTTCCTCGAGTTCAATCCGGTAAAACATCGTTTATTTATTTTTAATACCGGCACAGCTTTTTCGTTATAACAAACGCTGTCCATTCATAGCGAGCACGCTTTCCAAGGAAGATGCTCTTCACAAATCACCCTTCTCTTCGTATGAAGGCGGATACTCAAAAGTTTTTGAGTTATTCTTCGGGCGGTGAGTGAAATTTATGTCAAGATGCGAAAGAGGCATCGCGGTAACGTTCTTGATTTGTGGAAATACCAAGGTTGAAATCTTTTGTTTCAATATTTTCTCACTTGTCTATGAAAACTGAATTTGAAAACGTGAAATGATTTTTTGAAAGCAATGCAGAAATTTCTAAGAACTTTGTGCGACATTTATTAATTCACACGAGTTACAGGACTTGTTATAAATGCGTTCAAAGTTAAATTGATAATTTACATTTTGTATTGCTTTATGAATGTTCATTTTATCCATTTCAAACCAGACTCTTTACGATGAAAAGAACACAATTGTACGTAGAACAATTAAATTTTGGACCGAAGGGGTTATTGTAGCACATAAAAGTCAGTTCTCGACGCTACAGGTGCATTAACAGGTAAATTGTGTCGCAGAAATAAATTATATTACACGTTCATAGGAACAAAATGTCATGTACGTTAAATTTTGCACGCCTGAAAAGGTTACAATTTTCACAGGAGGTAAACGCGTTTGACATTTTGGCTGCACATTATTTTTAAAGAAGTTATCTTGTGTTTTATAGCATGGTTCTCGTATAATATTGCAAATAAAGGGACGAAAATGAAATAAAAGAGACCGAAAGAAATGGGGGATTTGAACCCCGGACATATTACAAATCAAGCGTCGCTCTGCCATAACAAATATTTACCCCAAATATTGTGCCATACATTTTACACAAAGCTAAATGAAAACTTCGCATACAAATAACTCAAAAACCCCCAAGCTCTGTTCAACTGTAAAACGGCTTCTACTGGGGGTCTGCAAATGTCTGCTATATTTCCTGAAATTTTTATTAAAGGCAAAGGACACTCAAATTGTATTTAAAGTACACCAAGGATAAATATCTAAATCATGATGCATGAAAGAGAAGATTAATTCGTATTAAAAACACGAAATAGAATTATAAGAGTGAGACTCTTGCAGCGTCTTCGGCATGCTAACAATTCCGGGTGGAGAAATTTCGTCGGACCAAAGACAGGCAAGAAAGGACGCGCAGCAAGAAGACAGGAATAAATTCTGCAGGATCGATCCTTGCTTGGCAAGCAAGTTAGTTGACTTTGGTACTTGAAGAGCAAGACCGTCGCGCCAAGCCGCACCGGCTGGATTTTCCTGTGTGTTTTTCAGACGGTAACGAGATCAGCGTTCGTTTCTACGCCAGTCACCTAGACGGATAAGGCTTCAAGTAGAGCACGCGGGTTCCACCCTCTCGGCAACACTCGTCCGTGGCAGTCCACCACGTTCGAACCCGGTCCCTCCCGTTCACCCTCCACCGCGCCACAGCTCGTGCTTCTTCTCCGGGATAATCTTGTTACCGGCGATACCTACCCTCTTAATCCGTGGGAGCTTGTCTACGAACGAGCACCTAATCGTTCACCGAACCAGCCTGCCAATCTCTAACGCAGGAATTCTCGAAACCTTCTGTACGTTCCTCGATGCCGGGGAAAGCTGCTTCATTAGCCGGGATGTGGGGTTCAGGGACTTGGATTCTTCGTGATCGGAGTTGTAGGGACTCCTGAAGAGAACATCTTTATACTTCTTCGATTACCGACAGTTCTAATCTGGATGTAGTTGGCTGACTTTGGTTTGTGGAGTTCATGGGATAAATTGATTCATTTTCATATCTCCGCTATAAATTGGATACGAGAAAAGGAAGACTTTACGATACAAATTGAATCGCGCCACGTCTAATTTATTCGCAAAATACCTGAAACGGATATTTCGCAAGAATGAGAAGTTGATTTCCGGGTTATTGGAGGATCGATTGACACGGTCGTCGGCGAGCTTGTTAACCTCGAAGGATTATCGATAATAAGTTCCCGGTTTATTAAAGTTTCCAGCGATTTAGGATGAAGCTGCGCGTTGAAAAGAGACGCGTACTCGTTTCCGCATCAGTCACGATTAGAGCAGACAAATAGGAGTACAGGCTGTTCAACGTTCCCACGGGAGAGCAACGGGAATACGCGTTCGTATATTATACAGTGGCTTAATCGCGAACTGGGGATCCTGTCCATTAAAGGATCAGCGTGGCCGCGTTCCTATTTAGTCAACGAGAATTCGTGAAACGGTTCTTTGATACCGAACCGGGTTAAAGCTTATTACAAATGGATCGTCGACCTCGTTGACTCTCATTTAAACGATTCTCTACTGGTACCTTTTGTATGCAACGAAGAAAAATATCGTCGAGGATACTTTTGTACGATGGATTCAGGTCGCGAGTTGTAATTTGACTTTGAAATACGATTTTGTATTATTCTAGACGCAATGAAATTGATCGTTACTCATATTTAAGTTGGAGCTTATCTTCTTGACATCGTCAGATTGCATTTTTCATAAATATCCTCCTCGAGAATACTTACACGTTTAGAATAAAAAATTGACACGTATGTTGTTAGAGGATTTCTATTAAACTTAACGTTCTTACAAAGGACAAGAAAATTATTGAATAACGGTAGCAGAGAGATCGGCTAGGGAAATTTGACGTTGGCGGTAATAGGAAGCAGAATCTGGACCGGTTATATTGTAGAGGGTCGATCTGCGCGTTTTGATCTGCTGACAAGGTCCACAAAGACTATTCTGTCGTAATAGAGACTGCGACCCTTGAGGCAACTCGCGCCATTCAGAATGGACCGGACCAACGTTACCGCGACACAGATGGCCACCGTCATCCCAAAGCTTCTTCCCCGACCTACGATAGAGCAAACAATGGCCAACCTACGATCCTGGCCGTCTCAAATTAACGCTAAAATGCTGCGCGATACTTCGGCGAAACCCAAGGGAGCCTGCAGGCTATGTCGCGTTAACTGGAATCCGTTCTTGCCCCGCTGTTGGTCTTTCTTAACAATGGAGCCCGGTAATTACTGACAGTGCGGAATTTTAATATATGTACTATTGTATTGCTCGCGATGAATATTACGTACATTGTATACTTGGATACATCTGGGACTCTTGAAGTCGCAGTTCTTGATTTTGAATTGGTGCTTGGGTGTACTGTTAGATTTGGCTGAGGATACTGTAGGGGTAGGTATTTTAAAATTCTTAAAAGCAGGTTTCAAATTGTTAAGTCTAAATTTGTAGATTTTCATATTTATCATGTTTTGTGTATTTCTAAACTTTGAAGTTCTTGAGGGATTCCTACATTTATTGCAAGTTCCCAACTTTCTGCAGTTTCAAGTACATGCAAGTATCTACATCTCCAAATTTCTGCAATCCTAAAATCCCTAGATTACGAAATTTGCAAACTATCCACTGGCCACGGAATCGAGCCGACGATCAAATGGTCGATTCAAAGTTAGCTCGTAGAGGTAGATCTCGTCGGGTCGTCCTTCGTCAAGAGTTAATCAGATCACAAGGTGGCCGTTCGACACTGGGAGCGAGGGTGCAAAAGCGAGAGGCGAATTGAACGTCGAGAAACTCGTGGAAACTCACAGGATGTGGAACAGGGACCCATAGAGAAATGGCAGAGAGATCGCGGCAAATCGGTCGTGCGAGTATTACAGGCACGTTCACGCGTGGCTGTTTGCACGCGACAGGCGAAGAGCAAATACGTGTTTCCATTTGATGCGTTAAGCTTTTACCTCTTTGTGTGAGTTTGTCGGCGGCGTTCGTCGGCTGTGTGTGCCTACAGTCATTCGCAAAAGCATTCCAACTTTGCCTGTATCCCCAACTATTAACGCACGAATATCCCACGCTTTTCCCTCGGACTGTTTTATAATTGACGACCTCGCTGGAAATGGAGCACATCGCATCTCTAAATCGACTGCCACTCTTTTTTACCAGCTGTAGTAAGCTAATGAAGAGAAAGCTTTGGATGGAAGATGAGTGTGAACGTTTCACGAACACTTTACGTTCGAACAACGACCGCGAGATGTCTTTACAAGACGTTGTTTCTCGCTAGTGGTTAGGATATACAACTTCCGAAATGGTACATTCTGATTAGAACTGTTTACAGTATATGGGTATGTAGGTGTGTAATATGCGTATGGATCCAACGCACTTTAAAGGTCGTATGTATAGGGAGATTTAATGTGACGTTTTAGGAATGGGTTTAAACATGTTAGAGAGATTCTTAACACGTGTAGGTGTTGCGTGCAGGAATTCAGCGCGTAGGGGTTTTAATGCGTTGAGATTCAGCGTGTGGGAATACAACGCGTGGAGAAAATCCATAACATGGGTTATAAATGTACGAGCAATTCAACGCGTTAAAATATTCACAATAAGAGAGATTCTGGGTGAATAAAAATTTTCAACTCACAGGGAATTCAGTGCAATAGGGATTTCAACATGTAGAGATCCAAAGTGTAATAATCCAACGCAATAGGGATTCAATACGTAGGTAATTCAACGCAATAGGGTTTCAACGCGTAAAGAGGTCCAACACGTAGGGACCAAAAGCGTGTTAAGGGATCCATGAGAATGAAAAAGCGTTTAAGGATTAAATACATTAGAGATCGAATGTTGTAAGGATTCATATGTGGGGACACGATGTGTAAAGTGATCTTGCAGTGTGCAGGACATTTACGTTTAGGGATACAAATTGATCTATAAACTTGCAAGGTCTATTAAAATGTTGTGTCAACACTTGTCTGAATATTTTTGCGAGGGAGTGTACATCATAGGTAGATGCGTGTAGATGGACAGGTGTGCCAGAACACACGTGACAGATTCTGTTGGCAGGGAACGAAAGAGACGATACTGACGACCAACCAGGCCGATGATCTCCGTGCTGTTGGAAAAGTGGGGCGGTAATTTCATTTGCATGGGGTTGTGCCAACTGCGCCGCGGCTAAAACCGACCAGAAGGGCGAAGAGATAATGGAGGGGAACAGCTAGAGTCCGTTGAAGCGAGGATAAGAGAACAACAGAAGGGACGAACCAGGTAGGTGGAAAAAGTGAAAAAAAAAAGAGAAGAGAATGAAACAAGAGAGGAACGTTCGCTCGACGGAGAATCCTATCGGAATGTCATTTCAGTCTGGAGAGTGTTTTTTTCGTTCCACCACCTTCCCTGACTTTATTGCATATTCCTGTTCCTCGGTTTTCTTGCGTGACTTGCGAGTTATGCGGGAAGAACGTGATAGAAACGGGTGATAAACGTGCTACGCGAATCACCTGACACCACTATTTTCACGAATGCTCTGGATATAACATAAATAAATATATTCTAGTTTTATGAGAGGTTCGACACAACCTACAAATTTTAAGGCCCTGAATTGGCTACTATAATCAAACTATCAGAGGTTTACTTTAGTAGTTCGACATAATTTCGAATGCCGCAAGCAACAAGAAAATTTGAATTCCCTTTCAAATTTACTTCACCCTCTCGCACCGAGAGGTTCAACCTCTTTCGAACATGGATCTTGGGTTCTAGTCCCCTAGTAATTCCCCGTGTTCCTTTTACCATAAACCTCGTCGCGGAATGAAAGAGAACACAAATTTCGAGATGGTGTACAGGCAAAGGGCAGACACGGAAAAACCTCTGGTGAGCGAGACGCGGAAGAGACCAGAAAATGTATTAATATTCTGCGGTCGGTAGAACCCTCGAAGGGTACATTTCGAGTCGAGACACACTTGTGCAGAGCTTCCATTTCTCCCTTATAAGCCACGAAATTCTCGAGGTAATATGTACGCATACGTATGCATACGGCTACCTCTGCACTGTCTCTTGTTTGTCTATTTCTTGACACAATCATAAACATATATTGAGCACGTGTGTTTTATGAGCTGTTCGTTAACATACATTAAGGTACATGAAAGTGCATTAGCAGATGGTGAATTAGGGAAAGCATGAGTTAGGGTGACTTGGAGTTGGAAGTTTGGAATGTATTTTGAGTGAAAACATATTTCTTGGACATCAAATGTAAGGACTGGTTTCAAAAAATTTGCAAACCATGGCGTTCGGAACAAGCGTTTTTTTTCGCGATACGGTCAGGCGGCTAATGGAGCGTGTCCAAACAACCCTCTCGCGATTCCCTCCTCGAAACCATTTTTCATTCTTGTTAGTTTTCCTTCCTTCTTTCTTATCCTCTTAACTGTTATAAATCAACCTTTAACGTCGGTTTAGTCGACCGAATAAATTTCCTCGTGTCGTTGCGCCGTTGCGCGAATTCCACGTAATACTCGAAAGCTGTTGGTCTAACGACCGAGTCGTTTCGAGCGTACGCGCACGCTTTTGTTAACAGAACCCGAGAGAGAGAGCGAGAGAGAAAGTAGGGAAACGGTTCTTTCTTTTTCTTCCGCATCTTCATGCAGGCTAAACACGCTTTGTCCCCGCTGGCTTAATACCTGCGTCACTTTCTGCTCCAATTTCTTCGAGAATCTTTGTCATTCGAGGACCTCCGAGCGTTTCAATTTTCTCCGTTCGGCGTGCCGCTCGCAGAGCTTTACATTCCGCAGACTCTCGAGGAATCCAGCTTTTTGTCTCGGCAATTGAAACGGCGGCGACGATCTCGCCGTCGTGGCGGTCGCACAATGCTCACCTCGGAGCGGATCGCCTCGTCGTTTCGACGACAATGAAGTTTGCGCCTCGTTCCAGAAATAATGAGCCGCGAACGCCCCGCTATTAACTCTGCGCATCCTGTCGCGTTTCAACGTAATTAAAAATGCCGTTCGAAGATACATTGCACCGTGTGCTACGTGTACGTGTTGCGCGCGCGTGTGCGCGACCGTAACGTCGTCCAGTATGTTGGTCGAGTCGCAGCTCGTTGTTCCAACTTTCATTCGTTTCGAATTTTCCACGAACATTAATTACTCGCGGACGTTACGCGAATTATAATTATTTGTCCCGTACTCGGCAACGTTTAACAACGTGCCCGTTGTTCCGATTTATGTACAGGTAAACGGGGAAAAGGAATAATAATGCGTCCTCTACTCGTGATTATTTTTTCGAGTGGAACTTTTGCCGTGATTGAAGCGGAGAATTTATCAGGGCGCTGCGAAACGCAAGTTTTAACGCGAGGTTACATTACGGATTTTTTAAATGATGACTGCAAATTTTGGAATTACTTTCATATTTACGGGTCGCTACACTCGCAAGTTTCAGTATTTTTTGGCTCGCAACTTTCCACGTCGTCAATCTCTAAATTTTCAGATCTACAATTTCTCAAATACATTTAAAATTCCCAAATTTCGAAATCCCCAAGCGTCCAAATTCCAAAGAAGCTAAATTACCACGTTGGTTTCTATCCATAATAAAGAGAAAGCTCGGCTCGGAACGCTCGCGGCGTCGCAAGCACACAATTTATTTTTCTTGCTACTCGTTGCAGCCACTCTTGGTTCTTGCAACTTCAAGACACGGTGCTAGAACGAAAAAAGTTCAAGGCGTACGCGAACTCTCTTCTAGTCTCCTCATCTTAGCCCCCTCCCCTCGTCCCTCTGTTCGCGGAAGTTAATAGGTAGGAAACTCGACGTAAGCCTCGTAATAAAGTGGCGAAACGTACGGTCCTCTTTTCTGTGACCAGACAGCAAAGTATTTGTCCCGGCGTGGCCAGGCTTTCCTTCATTTCTTCCCGGGATTTTCCTCGCTAAAGTTTTCTCTGGCTCGCTCGTCTAGCGTGAACTTTACGACGATAATAATTTCGCGGACCCTGTTAATAGGATTAAGCTGTTCCTTCGTAATTGTCCAACGTATCGACCGTGTTGTAGGTGCCGTTTCGGTGAGAATATACCAGGTGCGCGTGCCCGCCAAAAGAAGACATTCGCGTAGTTTCATCTCGCATTTCGTATCGAGACGCAAAAAGAACACAGGGTGGAAGATCGGTATCTTCGCGAAATCTGCTGCGAGACCGTGTTCCCGGTATATTTCGTGCACCAGGTGCTACCACGCCGACGGTTAAAACAATTTGCCATAAATTTTCTTGAGCTAGAAGGCTAACGGTCGAAGGAGGGATCGGTGAGTGCAAAACGGAGGATTTTGCGAGCAATCCACCGTCTTTCCTTTTCTTATCTCGTCTCTGCCTTCGCCTTCGAAACGTTATTTATTCCTCGGTTATATCGTGCACCGATCGTTTCGAGTTTAGAGATCTAAAGACACTTGTTTAATTTTACGTTGCAAATATTGCCTTTTGAATATGTTCTGACATATGAATATGAAATATGATATATTGTAGACATATTATCTTGGACATATTTATCTGCCCACGACAGAGATGAATGATTAGGTGTACGAACATCAATTTATAAATGAATCTGTCAATACAAGTGAATCATTAGATGGACTAAGGTGCACAAAAATGAATATTTAATTAATAGCGATACAAGTATATACACGAATAAAGTTTTTAAGAGAAAAATATTTAAAGAAATTCTCACAGAATATTCCCTGTTATTTTCTCAGTTTATAGTCTACGCTCCCCGGCAGGATTTATGCGCTTTCTTTATCCACCATTCCCGCTGAATGAACATCTTCAAGTTTGAAGAGAGACGCATGTAAATGTTCGTGAATCTGGAAAAAATCACCGGGAGGAACGTGGCGAATATCCGCGGCGAAAGTGGCATAATTCAGTCGTCGGCGACGTTGAAGCTCTCTGACAGAAATTTGGACCGAGGAACGGGAAACGATGAAAAGGGAACGTTCGCAGACGAGTCGAGTATCTCGCGACGACTTGCTCCACGGTTTATTTAGAGCGCGCCGAGGGATATCGTGGAAAGTAACAGAAATTTCGCAAATTGCCATGGGAAACGTTCGCTCGACGGAGGTTGATTTCCGGGCCCAGCGTCTTCAATTAGCCGGACAAGTTGGCTAAATGAAAGTGTTTCCGTGATGAGTACCAATTTGACGTTTTATCTTTGGTTCCGCGGAATTTGCAAGCAGCGAGGATTAACTAGTTCGCGTTAAAATCATCGACGAAAGTCCCGGAATTTTTCGGAATTAATAGACTCGCGTTTAAAGCGAGGAACGGAGAGCAGAGAGGAGGCGAAGTGGCTAGGCCTGGCCTGTTCATGCATAATACATGCCACGCGCAGCAATATGTCGCCCTCGCCTGGCTCCCTTGTTTTATGAATCCTTCTTCTTGTCCCTTCAGACCGGCTATCTCCGCTGCTTCCAAGCCTCGCCGCAGTATTTCACTGCCTCCGGCTAGGGACGAGATTCGCCGTTGTTTCCTTCTCGCAAGAACCACGCTCCTCGAGATCCACTAACCCGAAACTTCGCCCGTCCCCACTTGAAAATTATTTTTCCGTGCGTCGTTAGCCTCGCGACTCGAAAAACAATCACGAACGGGCTACCTTGAACGCGCGCTCAAACGACACCGGCGGCCATTTGCAATGCCACCATGTGCCATGCGCCGTTCATTGTGCTCTTTTTCGAAGATTAACACCTTGGCTGCGAGTTGCAGTTTAATCTCTTATGATATGATTTATTTGACAGGTACGTCACTCACGAGCTGCTACAATGTTAAGACAAATAAAGTTAAAATGATACATCGATTTTGTATTTAGAGAAGCGCACCATGCGAGTTACTGTCAGACTCGAACGTAAAATTCAACTAAAAAATATACTAGAAGCATCAGACATTTTTTCACATATTTATATCAGTTATTCAGAACGATCAGATCGAAATACAAGGAAAGAGCTAGAGATTAAATAAAAAAAAAAATGTACTGGAGTTAGTCCATGTATCTAAATGCAGGGAGAAGCAAGTAGATATAGGTATAGAAATAATTGATCGGGGTAGTTGTATTTTCCAACCGAAGTTCGTATTTTTAACTGACCCCCGACAATTCTAGGTTCGTCCTAATAATAAGTGTCGATCGTCGCGCGATAATTCAAAGGTGGTTGTCTTTATTTACTCGTGACGTCAACGTAGGTCGCACGGATCCCGTTTGTAACCCTCACCTTGTCCGCCCACGCAGAATCACGGGGGACCAAGATAAGCCGAGGTATCGGATAAAGACGTCCCTTTCATCGTGGCAGGGGTGCAAACGTGTCCGTAGCGACAGAAGGTGGTCTCACAGCGATTCCCCATGGTCGCGTGTTTTATCGCGCCATGAAAAGCGGAATATAATTCGCGAGTGCAAACACGGACGAACGTATACGATATTGAATAAGTAGCCCCTCGTCGTGTTTCGAGGGCTCCGTTACCGAGCCGTATCCGGCGGAAGGGGGGTCGTAAAAGCACGCGTACGACACCGACCTTTAACCTACCCCCCCGCCCGTTCGCTTAAATACAACCATTTCAGCCCCTTTTACACCGCGTAAACTCGTCCCTGGCTACGGCCAAATAAAAATCTCCTTTTCGAGCGGAGCGACGACCGGCTAACGTTACGACGCGGTGACTTTACCGTCCGCGTCGAGACGCCCGTCGCCGTCGAGAGCCAGCTTTATCGGATAAACTGAAACGCGTACACGTGTACGAGCGTGTTGGAAACCGATGGAAGCGGAATAAGCTTGATGCGAAACCGATAATGTCCTCGGGAAGCGTGTTCCGTCGACAGCCTCCAGAAACAACCCCTGAACCCTGTGTGGACACAGTCGTGCGATTCCAGGCAAATATTATATGTATTAGGCTTTTGTTTGTTTTGCTCGATATTGCAAATGGAGAACTGCTCTGCGATGTATTGGATGGAATTCGAGAGACGATTACTAGGAGGTAGAAATGTGAGACGTGGTTTTGATAGTAATTGGAATGGTGAGGATGAACATATATGTATCAATAAATATATAGGGACTTTAATATTTTTTGATAATATTGTATATCGAGAATGTAACTCAGAAAGTTGAAGATCTTCAACTATACAGATCTAACCCCCAAAAATCGGAAACACTTGGTAGGAGCCTCAAGCACTTGCACTCCTAAAGGAGGATACATAGCACCAGACAAGTACAGCGTGTACAAAGATATCTATCAACAAAAGCTCATTAAAATCTGAGAGGTGGAGTTGAAGGAGTTCTTGTCAGAGAATATTCTAGCAAAGTATATTAAGGCAAAGACGAAACAACGGCGAAAAGCAGGAAGGACGAAACCTCCTCATCGAGGATGCGCCTCAAGAATCTCATTCGTTTCGCGTTATGCGATGCAACCAGCATACACCCGTGGGACGTGCACAATACGCCATGCAACCGTTCAATCATGCAGGATGTTTGCCCGTATTCGCCTCACGTAAACCTTCTATTCTAACCGAATTTAATACTAATTACCTACGACCAAAGTTTACAGACACCGACAAATATGTAACTATCGTTAGCTACGGTAAAAACGTAAGTTTTGACGAAACATTAAAAGCGAAGCGTGCAGTGCGCATGGGTAATCAGAGGGAACGAAGTGCTGACGCTTCAAACTTTGTAATGGAATTTCGACGAAGATACACGTTCGGGACGCTCACTGCATACCGATAAGATATACTTAAAAACAAATACAAATTCGGTTCAAAAGTGTAATTGCAATTTTATTTGATATTTGAAGCGTCACAGGAAAAGTTGATGTACGTATTCACAGTATTAGAAACATAGGCAAGATTTCAATTCTTATAAAAATTCAATACTTCAGTTTTTTGTTATAAATATTGCTCAAGTGACTGTTACTACTTCTAGTTGGTAGAACATCGTCAAACTCGCGTTTCCGTCTTTGAACGTTACTTGTACGTTCGACCGATTTTACAACCGCGCTATATCGAGAGTTGATCCTCGAACTTTACCAATGTTCGGAACCGTCTGTTCGTTAAAAGAGCGAGGTAAAACGAACGGATCGATTCTCATCGCGAAAGGCAAACAAACGAAATCGCGGTAGCTCATCGCGAATGCATCCCGAGGATTCCGTTCGGCTCCCATTACAGAATGCAAGTTGCATGCACCCGAGCGAAGCGTAGAACAAACCTTCCGAGGCGTTACATCGTGTCTGATGCATGCATGCATGCATGCATTCACCGCCCTGCAACGCTCGTATTTCGTGAGAGGCATCGTAGCTCCGTCGACTTGCCACCGGTTACATACGTAGAGCAATTTATGCCGAACGCGGGGAAATTTAGGATCTAGACTTAAAGGCTGGTGCTTGAAGACGATGCTGAAGAGGGAGGGTGCAGATTTTGGTGGAAACTGCCTATGAAATTTATATTCGGCAAGGTAGGGTAACATAATTTAAATCTGAATAATTCAAATCTGAGAATTTATACAATTTGCAAATCAATAAATTTTGCCAATTTACAAATTCGAAAGCTTTATAAGCTCATATCATCCTTTTGACTGAAAATGCTTACGTCAGAAGCTAACAATACATTATGAATTCACATCATGTAGTCTGCTCGGGTATTAAACTAGAACGGTTCTTTGTAAATTCCACCGTCGTTCATGTTTCGATAGTTCCCTTTGTTAAGAATCTACCTGAAGCTCCGTGAAGCTTCAGGCGAGAAAGTCAGCGTCTTCGAAAGCTATCTCGCAGCTTCCTTATAAAACACAATTACGAGTCTTAGGCAAGTTTCGACGCACTTAATTACTGGAAAGTTAGAAGGAGTACGGCTGCCGTTCCATTTTCCCATCCAGTGTGACATCGGTGTTGGTTTGGGGTGCTTTTCGCGACACGGGGTATAATAACGAGAGGTAGTTGTGACATACTCTTCCGTGAACTGCGCCTATCAGCCTAGACAGCCTTCGTTCCATGGTACTTGAAGGTATTCCGGCTGAAAGGTCGCGATATTAATAATATTTGCGAAAGTTTAGACGTCTGTAACGCTCGTTAGGTTAGGTATTCGATGTCGTGCGGTAATTAGCTTTCAAGAGAGCTCAGAAAAGTCTGAGGGAAGGTTCTCTCGTTTATCTGTTCTCCGGCGAACGGTAATCCGTGAAACACCCTCTTCAAGATTTATCTTGCGCGTTCGACCTTTCAATATGCATACGCGGTTTCCCTACCGCCATTGTTTTTCGGCAAATATCATTAATCCTGTGTGTCTGAGAGACGTCTAAATCTCTCTGGTTTGAACTTACATCCCTTGCGAAACCGGGACTATGCGGTTACATGATGCGCCACCCTTCAGGTCAGAACCTTCAAATTTCTATGTGCGGCCATGGGATTTTGCATGTGTGGATTTATGCTACTCGAATCGGGCGAACTTTGCTTGCTTAATTATTGTCTCTCGTTTTGGAAGTAGTTAGCAATTTGCAAATTCGGGTGTTTGGAACATACAGGAATTTTGAGGTTATGTGTGAATTTAGTGCAATCAAAGAATTTAAAAAGTTTTCAGTCGATAAAAAATTGTGGGATATGAGTTAAACGACCGGCATCGACAGACTAGGCAAACAAGTGTAACCTTGTTACAATATGTAGGTTGCGAAACTCTTTATCCTATAGAGTGCATTATTTCGTAACCCATGTACTTGACTGGGAACGGAGATAATCCACGAGTCACGTTACACGGCTGCGTTCCAAATAAAACTTAATTTACCGTCCGTGCATAGTTCGTGGTCGCTGTTCTCATTAAAACGTCGTTTTAACTCTCGATAAAACTCTGTTGTCCATTTTAACGAACGAAGTGCGATATTGCATTCGTAATCGCAACGACGACGCTTCTCGCGATGGAAGATAGGATTCCAAGTATCTGAGATTCGATATAGCCGATACCTATCGGGACAAATTTACTTAGGGCAATTTCCGGTCGGAGAATTGGCTCGCCGAGGATTGTAAGGCAAACGGAAATGATAAACGAATTGGATACACGTCGACGATAATTAGCCCGTTACGCGAGATGGGTCGATACACCGGGAAAATGTAATTTTCACCGGAAAATCGATTCCCGGCGAATGCATGGCAGTACGCGATAAAATTTCGCGAGAATTAGCAGCGGCGATAAATTCTCTCGGACGATGCTTCGAATTGCGTCAAACTACGACCTGTTAATTGCGATATCGACGTTCATTAATGAAAAATCCGGTTCAAGCAAGAGAGATGTGGACATCTAAATAATTCGTACATCCAAAACAAAATAAAAATTGCAAACTTAACCTTAGAAGTACAAACGTCTCCTTTCTCATTTAGCAAAAATGTAGACTGCATTATACTTTTTTTTAATAGCAAGTTACATGACTTGAATATAATTGAGAACAAAAATAACACAGCATACAAAGGTCACGATCTATGGGAAATCGAACGTGTTACGTATTCTGCAATAAACCTGGATTGTACATTTCATTATTTATTTCCCACAGTGTGCTGGCAGTAATTCCATGTTTATGCGCGATAATAACGTCAACCACTGAATGCGTATGAACTATCTCGAACAGTTGCAACAAAATGAAGAGCCATAATTAATGCGTCGGCCACCCCAATTATCGGATATCAACACTATCGAGAAATATGAGGATGAACAGAACGAAACTTCAAAAGCAATATTGTAGGTCAAAACTGTTCTGGCCAAATATCCCTTTCAGCTATGTGTTCTCTTCAACGTGCACATGCCGGAGGCAGCTAAATTTAGCTAAATTGATTATTTGAAAGAGTGGAACTATTGAGAGTTCTCAATATTTAGTGGTATGATAAAAGTTCAAATCTGATGGACGTGGTTGGTCATACTAGTATACACATAGAGTATGTGGATGGTGATCACACATGTCACTTGCGCCATAAACGTATACAGTGGCCCATACAGTAATTATTCACCATAGACCCGTAATTTTCGTTTCCGTTCGTCCTTCCACTCGCAACAGAAAAAAGGACTCGAAGAGTTTTAGGTAGTTTGCTCGAGTTTCTTCGTTTCTTTTCAGAGTTAGCAGTCGCGGTCGAACAGGCTACGTTCGAGAGATCGATAGCCATGAAAAAGAGACGAACGACTGCAGGATCGCGTGTTGGACAGGTTCAGCGGTGACGGCTCGTAAATTCTTAGTAAAAGTCAGTCGTTAATCGATCGTGGCCAGAGAGGAAGCCTCTCGAGTATTTTTAACGCTGGCGGTCTTTTGAAATTCAACGAACCGCGAGCAAACACGACAAGCAGGAATCTCGACGATCGCTACCAGGCGTATTTTCGTCGCGCGTCCACGCGCGTATATCGGTTCCTTGGATACGAATCGCGATACCAACGAAACAAGTTGCGATTTTGTTATCGTCCTACAATCTGACGATACCGTCGCGTCACGTTCCTCGAACAAGTGCAACGAGTAACGAGCCGTACGCGAGCGTTGCAAGTCTTTCGGGAAAACGCTGACGTGGGGGAACGTTCTTCCATGGGTGGTAAATTTCAATATTTTTCGAGTTTCCTGTTTGACAATTTTATTCGATGATTTGAGAATTTCAAAATTTGGGAAATTGGAGAAACTTGACGACTTGAAGTTTGACAAATATGGAATTTAAAAAATTGTTAAGATTCAAACTTTGGAAATTATATAATACTGAAATTCAGAAATTCTCGTGTATAATATCGTATAAAAATTGTGAAATGTACACGTTTTGAAACTAAAATTGCAGCAGGTCGTAGTTCCACTCCCCCAGAATAGTGGTTGTCGGAAGTTATTCTACGTCGTTTCGTGGGTCACGCGACCTAACAAGCCCGTTTTTGGTGTGTGCGCCTGGTCAGGGTCGACGCACACGCACGTTGGTGTCCACCGGTGGCAAAGACCCCTGAAGAGCACGCTCGAAAAAAGTCCTTGACGGAAAACAACACGAGTGCACGCTAACGAGACCTGTTAGTCGGATAACGCTGCGACTCGTTAACGCGTACAGTTATTTCGATCATTACCGAAAAATATTCAAATGACAAAATCGGAGTACATCAACGAGGAGGAGGAGGTAACGGGAAGCATACTCGATGACTTTTAAAAAACCTCTGGAAATTCCTGGATCTCTCGGCAGCTCGTTTCGAGGCTATTAAAAGTGTCTGACGTCGTCGAGAGGATAGAAAAAGTCATTGTATATGCTTAGCGGGGTTTCGAAGGGGACACAAAACTTACGATTCACTCCGTGGAGGACCATCGTGGTCGTGTTTAAAGCGATTAGAAAAATGTCTTCGACAGGTCCACTGGTTTCCCGAACTCGTGCACGAAGTATTCGGTGCTTTCCACCCTCTCACGAGGTTAGCTCATTGTTTCTGTCGCGAGGTGACAAGATACTTCCCGTCCCGAGTTCCCGGCTAAACGGGGCGAAAAAAAAAGAAAACGGGAGAGAGTAGAGTTCCTAACGCATCTTCGTAGATGCGTCACGGTAACCAGCCTCGGTTTTAAGAAACGAAAAAACGAAAAGGAAGATCCGAGTTATGCCTCGACACTGACAACGAGTTTGCGCCTACGACGAATATCACCCAAACTCGTGTTCGTTCACGGTTCGTAAAAATTGCCGAAGCACCCCCGTGTCGATTCTCCGGCGAACTGTACTCGGCTCGAAATCGGTAAAGTAGGTGTCGGCGAGAATTACGACGATTTTTAAGGTCAGTAGCGGACAAATGGCACCCCGAGACGTTGGGGCGTCGCGGTCGTCGCAGTGACTGGCGAGACTCGCGGCTACCCCCTCCAATCTCAACCCCTTCCAACGATTCTCGTTCACCCTCCGGCTTCATCCCCACCAGAACGCTATCTATACACGGCTATATTCTCCTTCTCGGTTCTTCTCAACCCCTGTCTCTTTATCTTGCCAACTTTGTCCGCCGTTTTCTTCCTCCCCCATTCGCCCTCTTTGTTCTACGACCATCCACCATATTTTCCTCTTTGTCCGCCTTGTTTCTTTTCGACGTTCTTCTCCCCCGCGTTTCAACCCTCTCCTTTAGCCGCTCCACAACCCCCCAGACACTGGCCAACCGAGTGGTCACGTGACCGTTACCTCGGCCAATCATGCGCCGGCTGACGTCATCCGCAGGGGTTCTCATAGTTTGTCGAACGCGAACGCGTATTTGCGAACTTCGACGAACGTGGAAGGGATGGATAGACGACCCTGTGGTCTGTTCGATCATGGAACGATGTGTGTGACGCAATGCTACCACTGTCGATCCTTGAGATCCTTCGGGAAGGATTAAAGTGCCGGCATACGGTGTGCGTTCGACAAAAGGGACACTCACGGCTTTGATATTTCGCGATTCTACGTTGCAGTTCTCTCGCCTTACGAATTTAACAGATGCAGCTTGCCTGCTTTTGGACCCAGTCTGCTGGGATCATTGTCGTTTATTTCTGCTATAAATTTATCTTTATGGAGACTTTAGACGATCAATATTTCAGGATTCTCAAATGTATACCGACAGTACAGTATTAATACCGCTGATGTCAAATATTGATATCACATTTTTGATAAATAAAGTTCATGGACAAGCACCGAAATTCTCATGTTTCTAAACTATACATTTTTGAGCTATCGAATTTACAAATTTTTACATTTATGGACGCCCATAAATTCCTAAATTTTCGCAAATTACAGAGGGGCTAAATTCTTCAGACCCCGAATTCTGCGAACCCCAAACCACAAATCCCCAAATTCCGCGAGCCCCAAATCCCCAAATTATCTAAACCCCAAATCCCTAAATCTCTACATTTCTCAAACTCCAAACTCCTAACTTTAAATCCCCGAAATTTCTCAAATCCCTAATCCCAGATTACCAAATCTCTAAATGTTCTAAGTCTCAGATTTCAAAATTCGTAACATTCCAAAATACCAAAGGGTTGATCCGATCAATCATCGTACGGGAAGGACGAGTGTATGCGTTGAACAGTGTAATTTTTTTTGAAGGAACGATAAGGTTGATGGGTGAAACGGTTCGATTGGAGCATTTAAAAGAGATCGTAGTACGTGACGGGATGGCACGGCGTAGCTTCCATAAATTGCGACACAATGCAACGCATGCCAAGCCCCATTTTTCCCCGGACCCGGTGAAAATAGGTTAGCACCGAAAACTTTCCTGTTTGTATTCCACACTCGAGCGAGGTTTTTCCACCGTCGCGGCTACGAGGTCGTCGTCGTCGAAATGAAATTCCATAGAGCAAAGAGAGCGACAGAGAGGAAGGGAAGATGGATCAAGGGTAAAAGAGAGTAAAAGAAGCCGGTGGTAAATCAACGCTGTAGGTGTTTTCTTCCGAAAAATTTTCAGGGAAAATCGCCTTAACTGCGGCGGAGCCATCCCCTCCACTCCTCAACCTACCGATTCAACCGTCACACCGCGATCGGTACAGGAGCTGCCAGATGTGGATTTACTGGCAAACTTTTATGCGTCCAAAAAGTTCCTCGTAAATCTTGTACGTCGTAAAAATTTTCCATTCTCCTTTTATTTGCATTTCTCCGCGGGCTTTGCGGAACACGCTCGTAACTCATCTTCCGCCCGGCGAAATAATGCGAGTTAATCCGTGCCGTAAACAGATCATCAACCGCAAATGATCGACGTGTCACGGGTCGATCATCGCTTTCTCACTTTTCGGACACTCGTTACTCTTCTTATACGAGGATGTGGTGTCATTTTCTTGGAGTACGTCGATAATATATGATATTTATATATGATAAATTTTCGAAGCATCTAAAGGTACTAATGATAAAATGGCGGCAAACGTTGGTCCGCAACGGATCTTATTGTTGGATCAAGAATGGTTCGTTTATTCGACCCGAAAACTATTATCGATCGATAAAAGCAGAGAGGTGGAAATGGAACCGATATCAAAACGAGCGTAATCCGTTTGCAAAGCAGGATGGCGAACGAAAGAAACGCGCAATCGTTCGTTCCTGCTCCTCTCTGTCGAAACGTCATCCAACGATCGATGACTCTATTAACAGGGGTTTATCGCGTGAATAGAGATCATCGGGATTATTTTAAAGGCATCGGACGCTAGATAACATCGCAAAAACTGTATAATCTGACAATATATTGACGTCCATTGGATACGCCTCGATTTATGGGATCGAGATAGAAACGTTTTGGGAATAACAGGTCCAATGCCGCCCAATCTTCTCCGGGCAACGAAACTCGTTGCATTTTGCAAACGTACACCGCTCGAAAACGAGCTCGTTCATAGTTAACTTGACGTTTATAAGCGTGATTATTGGTTATTAACCGGAGCGCTATGCGGTAATGTTCGCTAATGAAATTGATTCACCGAATCCATAAATCGAATTGAAATAGCCGGTAATCAACGAAGAGAATAAGCACTTATTTTCCTTTCTTGGAGACTTTACTTGTGGACTACTCGGTCAGTGGTGCTGGTTTTCACGGAAAATCCAGGAACCGGAGCAATATCACGAGCGGCAGCGACTCCTTTGATTTCACGGATAAGCTAAAAAGCGAGGCCAGCAAAGACGCGTAATTAAAAGCGTGTTCCACCGCTTAATAATTGCAGGCCGCAATTTAATTTCAAATCCGTTTTACCTACCTCTCGTTCGCGTCAGCCGTTTGACACACGCTCTCACCACTGATATTGTACTATCGTTTTTTCAAGCGAAACTTCTGTGCTAGCCAGTGAGAAAGGCTTATGGATTGTCACGCGTGAGTGCTGGGAAATGCACGCTTTTAAATTTACACATTCTCAAATTTTTTGAGAATTTTCTAGTCAATGACCAAATATCTACCAAATGTCAACTTACACAGATTTGCTCAAACACCTCCAACAATACACCGTCTGTTCCATCATATTATGGATCAATCACGCGAAACACAGACTTTCTATTCCCCGTTGCACTTTTCTTTATTTCGTCCACCGAGTCGTTCGATACAGATTTCAGGCACGATTTTCTGCGAGGCACGGTCGATAGGGACCAGTTATAAATTTACGATCCCCGCGGAGTGTTCGACGGCGTTGCGATAAAAAACGAGATCGCGCTTCATCGGTGATAAAGTTGATAGCCGGTAACAAGAGCGAGTCGTAACCGATACTTTCTCCTTTGAGCGATTCAGAACGGTAACACGAATTTATGTACTTGCCTTCTGACTCGTTATTGAATTTTGGATTAGGAGTTACGACTGTCGATAGACATATTTTGTTAAAATCTCGACAGAAATTTGTACGGCTATCTTTTTCACATTTGCATGGTTATATGCATTTCATGTTTCGCTTCTGAGGTGTTAAAAATTTCACACGAATTCGATACTTGAATCACGTCTCCACTTGCCATAGGCATACACAGCC
This sequence comes from Megachile ligniseca, assembly GCA_945859555.1. Lineage (NCBI taxonomy): Eukaryota > Metazoa > Arthropoda > Insecta > Hymenoptera > Megachilidae > Megachile > Megachile ligniseca. The sequence continues at coordinate 10,253,304 of OX243786.1, forward strand.
CGAAGCTAGTCGTTGCAAATAAATCAAAGTTCGCCACACAAGTTTCAGTAGGTTTGCCAGTTTGTGTTTGTCTCGTAGCAACGAAAACAGCTGCCGGCTCGCCGACACAAATCACCCCGGGCACACTATCCAGTAACCGCTGAATATTCGTCTGTCTGCAGGTGACAGGATCGCGAAAAACTTCAGCGGTGCAGCTGTCACTGATTGTGAACGCAATAACCGGTAACGCTGTTCGCGAAACGGTTAAGTAACGAGGTTATCCAATACGAAGCTTAACGTAACGCCCGGGCTCGATCCCGGGAAGCTGGAGGTAATTGTCGACTAACAGACGTGCAGATCAAGCCTGGCGTTATAGTGAGATTCTAGATTCCAAGTTTAGAAAATTTGAAATATTGAAATTTGGAAAGGTAGAAATGTAGAAATTTGGAAAAACAGAAATTACAAAACTTACAGACGTATCAATTTAGAAGTTCAAAAGTTCAAACCTTCAAAAATGTAGAAACTCAGAAATGTAATCATTAAAATTCAGACTTAAAATAGAAGGAAAAAAGTCTGAACATTTTCAACTGTAAAAATTGCCAATTCATCAGCGCCATCAAATGCACCCGACTCGTCGACGTCTGGGTTAACAGGAACAGAGGAACCGGAGAAAATGTAAATTGAGGTGTCGAATGAAACGCAAACGAGAAAGGCTTGTATGACATTTCATACGAGGGTCATTCGAGACGGGACTCTGGAATTAAACGATTGCGCGTGGAAATCACGAGACTTGGATTTTTCTTCGGGCAACGAAGAAAAAAATATAAAAATCACAGACGGTGAGCTGGCCGTCATATTTCTACGACGAGCACGTCGTCGACCGTACCTCGGGTCTTGCACATATATACACACACACAGGTGCATAGTAGTACGCGTATATGGAGGATTTTATCGTCGTCCTTTTCATCGTTCACGCAACCCCTCCCGCATGTAGGTTACGCGGATTAATACTCTTGAGAAAAAATGCGGAGTGGCTGCGCTCGAACTGTGGATATGAGGCTAGACGTCTTCTAATTTTCGAATTCTTTAATTTTCACATTCCCATCCAAATATTCCTGACAAAGGGTATCAAGTCGCGACAATTAAAATAAGAAAACTCAGACAAAAATGAAAGTTTAATCCTCGACCGCAAGGACACGCAGGACGATGGCACAGGGAAATAGCGAACTACAAAAGATGGTGGAAAAAAAGAAGAGAGAATGGTAGAGAAGGGAAAAATGAGCGAGTGAGTAGGTCGTAGAGAAAGAGACGGAGGAGAAGAAAAACAGAAGGGTGCCTGGAGGGTTCACATATTTTCTTTTTTCTTCTGCATCCATTTAACGATCACCCACCGGTCGTGCTCCCTGCAGGCAACGAGCACCGGGCGCAGGGGCGCGGGGCAGGTGTGGATTACGAGGATGTGGCACTTTTTAGCGATGAAAAAAAGTATGTCGCATTAATTAAAAGCGACGCCGACGGTGAACGCAATTACGGGGGCTGCGCGACGACGCTCTGGGTTCATTCGTAGCCTCGCGTTTTCACCGTGCAACCTGTTTTTTCTGTTTTCTTTCTTTCTTTCTGTTCTTTTTTCATTTATTTCTGTTCCCTTTTCCGTTTCCTTGCCCCCATCGCCCGGGCTCTTTCCTATTTCTCGGTTCGCGTGCGACGAGGCTTCGAAAAATATCATGACACGCTTCTTCGGGAATTATTCCGGCGGTCGACGAAGTCGTAATTAACATTCGACTTAACGGAACGTTAAATTCCCTGCTAGCCGAGGGAAACGAACGGAAATCCTGTTACCGAGGACATGTCGAAACGAGCAGCGTTTTCGATTTCATTTGAAACCGGTTGATGAGTTGCCGGATTCACTTTTTCGTCTGCGTTTTTGTTCGCGAAGCTCGTGGTAACACGCGGGAGAATGTAACGAAGGATAGCGAAGATCGGGAGGGTGGTCATCGGATAACATGGAGGGACGTGACGTCTGCTCTCTGGACAATTTCCGTCCTCGAATTGAAATGTTATTACATTAGCAACACGTTCCGGTTCCTCCTTCGTTGGGGCTATATTGATACATATTGCGATATACAGAGATTTATGTGGTCCTCGAAATTGTTGTTCAAATTCATCTGTATCCAAATCTATATCTTGAGAATTGGGAAATTGGGGGTTGGAAAATAGAAGTTTTGAGATTTGGATTTTGGAAGTTTGGGAATTAGGGATGTGGTAATTAGGGATTTCAGAATTAGGGATGTGGGAATTAGGGCCGTGAGAATTAAGGGATGTGGCAATTAGAAGTTTAGGAATTCTCAAATCCTTGTACTGGAAACTTGATAATTCTCAAATCTCCCTTTCCCAAAATCACCAACTCCCACACTCCCAATTCCCAAACCCCCCAATTACCCTAATGAGTACCACTCGTTTTCCCCGAATTTGATTGATCCCCAGAGGATTCACTCCGAGTAGAAAAAGTAATGGACAGTAAGAGCAAGCAGTCTCGAAAGATCGACATCCACTTTCGTTGGGTGGTCGGTGCACAGCACACTTTCTCCACAATCGAATTAAATCCGTCAGAGCGGCAAGCCGAGTATCTAACTCTGTCTGTGAGTGTACGTCTATTATTCGATCGCGTATCTGGCTGAAAGAGCTCCTCCGGACTCCATTCCGTGTCCTCGCAAAGCGACGAGCCGATACGGAGGAATGCGGCCTGGATATTTCACCCTGTGCATCGGTATTTCCGGCCTTCCAAGTTGCTCGATAAAACGTTAGGGGAGATTTGCGCGAAACGCTTGGAAATCGCTGATTCGAATGTCCTCTATCGTGTACGTGAACGATTTTAACCCCTTGAAACCCGGTATTCCTACAACATACGGAATCTGATGATATTTGTCTATTCGATTGAATCTATTCAAAGTTTTCATCGATGATTAAATTCTGAACAAGGAAGAAATAGAGGGTTTATGCAACTTTTACAAGTCTTATAAGGGATGTGTAAAATTTGATTTCTATGGGAGATAGGGTTGTATCGTAGAGAACATCTTTCAAGATTGTTCCCCGAGCGGAAACATTCTTGTTGAACAGTTAACGCGATCGTAAATCACGATGCGTTAATTCCACCCTCTCGCGTTTCGCTGATCATCCCTCTCAGGGAGATTCTTTGCCTTTTGTCCGTGGCGAATGCTCGTATTCGTGGCCGTACAAAACCAATCTGCATGCAACGACGCATTGTATCACCGTACGAGGCTTTTTATCCGCTGCTTCAAGAAGAAAGTGCTGCAGAGAGGGTTGAAGAAAGGAAAGAGATTCACCGAGTGGAGGCAGAGTGTCTCGAAAACAGGAACATTCCGGTGGTTTAATGCCGCCGCTTCGCGTTGCTATCGTCCATTGCTTCTGAACGGCGCAGAAAAGGGGTAGGTCTCGCTCTTTCCCCATTTTCTCTCCTCGAGTGAATCGAGGGGATCCAAAGAGTACGACGAAACGAAGAAATAAAGGAACAAACCGTTTTGGACGGTGAAACTTTTGCGAGGTAAGCGGGATGGGGGTGGACAGGAGATAAAGGCGACAGATGACGGAGTATTTCGTGAAAACGCGAAAAAGAAGAGAAAGAAGGGGGTAAGAGGAGTGACCAGAACGGCTGACTTTTATTGCAGCGGACCGTGTTAATCTCGGACGGCCATAAATTCATCCGACCAGAATTGCTTCTTAACCGCCGCCATCCCCCTCGAGTACCCTCCGAGTCTTTAACCAACGTACGTGATCTCCGCTTTTTTACCCGCGATAAAGCTTCTCTGCCGATTTCTCTGACGAAAGTAAATTCGAGAAACCGGCCGGTAAAAATAACCGCAAGAAGCGCAAACACCAATCGGATTCGAGAACGACAAATATTTAATTACGGGGGAGAAAACGGTTCGTTTCGAGCGCGGCGTAAATGACGGAGGCGAAGGGATGAAAAAAAAAGGAGGAAAAAGGATGAAAAAGGGAAACGAAAGCTTTCAATCTCCCGTTCCTCCCATTATCCGCGCAGCCATTTCGATTCCTCGAGGCTTCCAGCGTCCCGGCTAACAGCTAGTTCACCCGCCGAATTACACCGCCGGGTAATATCTTTTCGAGGCATTAATTAGCTTCTGTTTTCCGGACCCATCAATTTGCGACTCGCGCTGCAATTCAACTGCCTCCGTGAACCTCTCGTTTCGGTCGCTTTTGTTCGCGATAGATATTCCGTCGAATTTCAAGGTGTTTCAAATTTACCATTCATAAATTTCTCATTTACGTATCATCGAATTCACGATGACTACATTGTAATGACAAATATTCAAATTTCTGGACTTTAAATAATTCATAAGCGAATTATTATGAATAATTCGTTTTCATATTTGCAAATTTTCATCTCTGAAATTCTAACTTTCCAAATGATGAACTTCAAGTTCTACAAATCCCTATCAACCCAACTACCAAATTTATATCCCAGTACAAATGCCGACAAAAGATCGTAAAAAATAAAATCGCTAAATAAATTAAACGAGAAGAGTACGAAGGTAGCCGATACACGAGAGTCCACATGTGGATGGAGGTGAATGCCTTGGTGGCTCTCTTCACACTTTGAAAATCTGGCTTCGAGGGACTGCAACTTCGCTCTTTTCGTATCTCTCTCTCTTTCTCTCTCTGTTTCTCTCATCAGAGTCGTTTGATATTCACGTACCGTGAGTTTTGAGGGAAACCTTATACGCCACTTCGATCCCCCGACAGGACTCGTACGCCGCGTTTCCAAAGCCCCGCGGCAAAACTGGCACGGAACGAGTCTCTCCATCGTGTACATACGCCTATGTACAGTATATACCCATCTACGAGGTGCAATTTGCATGCTCGTCCTCGTTTTAAAGCCTACCGGTGATTTCCGGCGTCATAGTTTCTATGCCGGCTACGAAAACTCGACCCGAATCCTTCCCTACCAATTCTACTCCTGTCGTTCGTTGCCATCTTTCTATGGTACGCTGATTTCCTACGAAATCATTCTCGTGGAATTAATCGGACAACGGTATAGTTTCGTTTCGTTGAAACGTACACCTAGTTACCAACTTCTCAAACTTTGTCTATGTAGGTTAATAGATTTTTCTAAAAGTTCTGTACTGTATTTTTCAGCTTCTCATCAAATGCGCCAGGTATTTTGCTTTTAATAATCTCACCGCTATGTGGAAGTTATCAGAAGTCTACATTCGGACGTTTTAAACTTTTGTGGGTCGAGACTCGCTTCTCAAAATGAGAATTTTTATGATGCGCTAGATTGTTATATTATTTTTCGTAGTCTCGGAATTCTGGAGGTTCATGGTTTCAAAACTATGAAATTCTAGAGACCTAATGTCTCGAAGTACTAAACATCTGCAATGCAATGATTCCAAATTTCCAGCGTCCCAAACTTCCAAAACCCTCAATTGCTAAAATTGCAAAAATCCAGAAACCAATAGATCGAATCCGATCGCCTACCGAAATGAAGGGATGAAAATCAGCCGGAGGATATTAAAATATCAGTGTCAACGACGGGTCGAGAGGAACGTTGTCCTACTTGGAGGACATCGATGGAACGAAGGAAAAGACCGAGAATTAGCCGCAAAACGAGCAACGCCGGAAGCACGTGTACCAGAGACCTCCGCAGGAAGCTAGGTCTTTCCTTTGAATGCGCTTAATTGCGAGCACAGTTTCGTTTCCAGTAGGGAGCAGACGGTCTGACGAGGAGCACGGAAATGATTAACGACAAAGCCTGTCTCCGTTGGATCGTCACGAACAGAACGAGACGGTTCAACGAAAGAAGAAATAAATCTCGAACGTGAACAAAATGAACAGGACCTTGCAATTATCCCGTGACTTCGAAACTATCGACGGATCGGAATACGACCGCTACTGGCAAGAACATTTTAATCATTGACGGTTACCTTTCATTTCACTACCCTTCCACGATATCTGACAACTATTTATTTTATGAACAATACGTTTTTATAATTTATATCTTATTTTGTTTTATGTGTACTACTAACCTTAGCATCTTGAATGAGCATCTTGAAAAGAAGAATTGTGGCAGTTCGTTTCGCGGAAAAGAGATTTCTCGAGTGACGTTATGCACTACTAATTTGAAGAACTACGTACACGCGTTTTGATAAACGAGCTTGATAAAACTGAACGGGTTACGAGTCGTTTCATCCTCACGGATTAAACGTCCGGGACACGAGGGGAGTTATCGTTCGTTTATTTGGCAAACATCGCGTTCGTTATCGGCGATCGCATACGGATCGACGGACTTTGTAAAAATATGACGTGGCACACGAGCAACCGTCCGGCTCGAAACAATATAATATTAACTAATCCTGTTAGCTCGAAATTCCTCGGAAGTTCTATGTACGTCACGATTTTTCCGATTGGTGATTAGGATGGGACTTTTTATGAATATTTCCGTAAGTTAATAGTTCCTGAATCCTTACAAATAATCATTATATTCAGGACCTTAAACAAATTAGTTAAATGAGTGAGTTAATTAGTGACGTGAACGTGGTTGATAACAGGTACATTTACCTTCAAAGATTCGAGGAACGTCAGAGTGCAATGACAGAATTTCCACATCCCCGATAATACAAGGTGTAACAAAAGTCTGTAGATAGGGATTTAATTCTTCAATTATCCGATCCAATTCGAACGAGTCGTGGAAATCGAATGAAACTTGCGGATTACTCTTATCGAGCTTGTCTCCTGTTAAATATCTGGAACTTCACGCTGGCACGAGAGAGATAATGACTGTTCGATAAAGGTACAACAGGCTGAATGACGCGAGTGCATATTTCTTGATTATCCGATCTCGGCGTAGAACGGTAAATGAACGGAGAGGAAAAAACAGGCGAACACGATTGAATCGATGTTTTCGGTGCATATTGAAAATTACCCAGCAAATTAATTCGTTTGACGGCGGAGTAGGCGCGCGAACGATGGATCGTTCTGTTCCTATCGATTGAATAAACGTTTCAATTCATCTCGCTGTGTATCATTCCCCTCGTTCCAGCTCGATGGGAGACAATCGAATATGAGCACGCGTGCAGAAAAAAGGAAAAACTGAGAGGGAGAGACAAAAGGTACCGTGGTCGCTGATTTATAAACATATCCTTTCCGGGCTCGAACAATCGCTCAAGTACGAATCGGTTTGATCGAGATGAAACCGCGGCCTTTCATGTCGCGCTCGCTGATACGACGTGAAAATGGAACGAGAACAACTTAATATTGTCTCGTCAGCCGTGGAACTCGATGAAGCTGATTTCACGCTCGTAATTCGGTCGCGAGAGATGAAAGACCTGAGCAAACGCGTTGAATTACATCAAATTTTGCGACGTCCTCGTAAAAGACATTCGTTTCAAATGAACGAGAGAAATTCATTTATGCTGCGGCAAAGCATCATGACATGCGTCAAGACAATTAATTACCAGCATTACTGTCATTGTTAAGCCACGTTACCGAATAATCGCGGCTCCGTTTGGTTTCCGAAGAAAAAAAAGATGAAGATGAGGCACGAGACAGACGGTAGAACGCGGAGGAGAAAGGACGAAGAAGACGGAGGGAAATGATGAAAGAGGGAGAGAAGGAAACTAGCGAAACACGACAATGGAAGAGGGTTCCTAGGATAGAGGCTCGATTGTAGTGGAGAGTGAATGAAGCGAGACAGAAAAGCGAAACGGGAACAATGGCCGCGGTATTATTTTCTGTTTGCTGCGTCAGACCAACCACCCACCCTCCGGTTACTCCCTCGCTCGTCCACCCCTTTATTCACCCTCTCTTTCTCTGTCGTTATCTTCGCCACGTTTCTCTGTTCCTTTTTCCGCCAGCCTCGCTGTCTGCTACAGCTTCCTCCTGTCGCTACAACGGCATAACATCATATTTTTGGACCGGGATCCAAGATTACGGGGACTCGATATTTGCTAGATAAACGAATAAGCCCGTCTCGTCGACGTTGTTTCGTTTGACCGAACGAATAAATCATTGGCTGCTTAATTCTCTTCGTGCCAGGACTCGCTATTTCGTTATACACTTCCCCTCGTGCCGTGTTTGATTAAACGGTGTATTTGTCCCGTGGCGCATTCGACGCGGGAAATATGGCGTGTGACGATACAACGCGGGACAATAGAAAGCGAGCGCTATAACGAAATACCACACAGTTTATTTTTACCAATGCCCAAAAGTGCAAAGCGAGCGCAAAATTTCTTTCTTTCTCCTATTAGAAAGAAGTTTCGTTTGGTAGTAAATGTAATATGGCGAGGCAGCGTTTCGATCGAGCTTTATTTTCCGGCGGGACCACTATTGGTGCTTTGTATGGGGACGGGTTTAAGGGTTCGAGGTAAGCAGTGACCGATAAAAGTAGCTCGCCAGTTCAGAAGTTCGATTCAATTTCACGAAGTTACCGGTCGTTGCGCGGCACGAAGCGTTGTCATCAAACTCGCATCCACTTTGCACCAGCTGAGAGGACAAGTGTGCTGTGTGCAACGATCGCGAAAATCCACTTTCCAGCTTTGAGCTCCACTTCTAGTCGATGCATTATTCCGTCGAACAAGACGGATGAGGAATAATATTCCAATTTCGCTGGTCTAATGCAGGCACCGTCGATCCCCGACATAATGGCCCGCCACGATCTTGCTACGTGAATTATGCGACACGCTGTCCAGACCCGTGCACCCCGCGGAAACACCATCGAAATTTCTCAGGACGTGCTCTCATCCTGTTACCTTGTGTCTGTGTACATAGTTTCAACTTTGCTCTCGGAGACACAGGGCTAAACGTGAACGGCATCGAATATTACGAGGTACATCTACTTGAAAGCTTAATGATAATTGCAAGATTTCGATCGTTACGGTTTCAGAATTACTTGTGACAACGGTAAATCTTCTTAAGGCACTCTTGGTAAATTTTCGACAATTTACAATACATGACTAGTAACAATACGAGATGACATATGTGGACATAAAGTTCCCGTGAAACATAACTTTATGTTCAGATTATTGTTGAGAGTTGGGATTTCACAAAATTACCGGTGTTACAACTAGTATACAGTATTATAAATGAGTGTACTTAATGAAACGACAACGTAAAATTTTACATGGGAAACTCTTGGTAGAAAAGTTACGTAGATTGCAACGTGATTCCGAAAATCGTAGAAGTATTAGTTATCGATATTCTACCGCGTTTTATCGAACCTGATATCCTGAGAATAGTTCAGCCATCGCAAAAGAACACTCCCGACGTTAATTTGCCGGAAGAATCAACCGAGTATTCAATTCTGCGTTGCAAACAGGATACAACAAAAAACTACACAAAAGCACTCAACCAACACGATCGATCAATTGTTCAAGCGTTCGTTCCGTGCCGCGATAATCTCCTCATCAAAGTCTTCGATAACACCGATTTGTGTCACACGAGGCGATAAAATACTTCTCCAGCCTGCAAAATCATCCTTCCTCCATCGTCGGAGAAATTACCGTAATCGCTGGTCGTTACATCGATGGCGCTCCGATAAGGTTAAATTATCTTCGGATTAAAAGTGTCGCGTACAACGGTGTCCGACAATTTCTACGGGATCTTGACGATGCTCCATTTATCTTCGAATACAAATGCGACGAGCTCACGAGACGATTAGTTAAACTCTTGTCTCATAATTTTATCTATTTTGATACTATCACCACGTTCATTTTTAATTGGATATTGTGTGACCCCAGAGAAGCTACATCCAGAGATAAAAAAATTTGGAAATATACTTGTTGCTGCACGAAGCAAATGCATTAAGCACCGAGATTTATAAACTCGATTCACATTTTCATCGAAGAGAAGGGTGAGAAAGCAATGACTGTAGAGGCTCTCGAGAAGAAATCGTCGAAATTAAAAGTAACGCGTCGGGGACAGACAGTAATGAAGCGGAAGTGGCTGGCAAGAATCACGTACCGTCTGGCGAGAAAGCTTCCTGTTAATATAGAGCAGTCTTAAATTCTCGTCGGGAGACGAAACGCGAACGTTACCGTTCGCGTAACGACTCGGTCGGGGTCTAAATCTTGATAAACAACTGTGAAGATTGTTAACGTTCTGCTATTATTTAACGGAGACGTCGACGTTCTCGCGAGTTCCATCACGGGAAGAACCGGCGGGAAAGAGAAGAATCGGAAGAGAAGAAAGCGTTTGGATGCCAGCCAGACTATGGTTCCAGGACTGAATAGAGGGACGATCGCCAAAAGGCGGATCGTTTAGGACAACGTTGAAAGCATCGGGAACGTTTTGTCACTGGGATGATTGAGATGCATGTGACGATGAATGTCACGGTTTAAAGCCTGCTACTATAGCCAAAATTGGCTCGCTGATCCAGATCAACGATGCATACCTACTTATGACTAATATCTGTTTTACGTAGGTCAACTTCACTACTTGAAAACGACTTGACTAATTTATAAGAACATCCATTGTTTTACTTCCTTTGTACTACTAAATTGATTATTTCAATTGAACTCAATGTTTGAGTATGTTCAGCAGACTATGATTCTTAACCTGATAGGTCATAGACCCTGTCACAATTAGGTATACAGAGTTCAAAATATTTAGTGCATCAAGTTTGATGGAAATAGCTGCAGAATTTTCATCGATATTTTTAGTACGTACATAATTGATTCTCTCATATACATATTTACAATCTCAAATGAAACGTCACCAGAATTAATTAATTGTCTAGAGTATTTCCGTAACCCAATTTCAAATTCCCGTAAGTTATTTCAAATTTGGATCCAGCGATGCATATTATATTATTTTCACGTCATGTCGTGACATTTGAGGATATTCAACGTACCAATTTAATGGCGTCATCTACATGTCGTGCCAAAAGGTAGCATTCAAGAAAAAATGACAAATATCACAGTTTCAGCCGACGGACGTATTTATCCGTGGATGTAACACGCCGCCACTCACTTCTGCCAACGCATGGCTACTTTCGCGATGTCGTCATGCCAGGCGTATTGCCCATTAACGAGAAATACGGCGCCTTCGTTACACCACAATGTTCGCTTTCGAAATAAACCCATTCGACTGCGATACTTCATTGTAACTGTGCTTTTTTATGGTGCTACGTGTGTCAAACGAGTTAGCTACCCCACAGGGCAACTCGATAAATCAGATCGCAATTGGTACCACGAAATCGATGTAACCAAATGGTTAAGCAAAGAGAATACAAAATTTCTAAATACCACTTCTCGTCATTGTGAACACTATGAAGTCATGTACATACAATCTACATATAATTACCATTTCAAGTGTTTTATTCCAGTATATTATCTGTTATAACTGGTATGTACAGAGTTAAGTGTATTAACGAAAATATAAAATATATTACTCTGACATTTCAAGGCATACTATTCTTAAATGGAAACATGAGAATATTCTCAAGTAATTGAAAATGTATGATTTTAAAGTGGAACATGAAGAGTGGCGCGAGTGACGTTCGAAGTCGGCGAATATTAGACGCCATTTGTCCGGTCAAAGGTTAATAGTGTTATAACAAGGATGGTGTCAAGTACTCACCGAGGAAGACGTTCTCGTCGATGTCGTCGCCGTGCAGATCGATGTCAAGGTCGACCGCACCGTTAGTAGGAGCCTGATGGCTCCTCTTTGCGAGGTCCATCAGCTCGCTTCGAAGGTCCAGGTGGCCCCTGGCCAGCAGCTCGGCCAACAGGGTCAAATACGAGGAATTCAGCGAGGTAGGACTGGTGGCACGTATACAGCCGGGTAACCAGAATCCTAAGAGACTGTAGGGAACCACCGGTACCGCTCCGGTACTGACGAAGCCACCGTTCAGGAGTTCGCCGCACAACATAGGTGCAGCGATGACCTCAGCTCCTCCCTCGTGACCTTGGCAACGCCTCGATCTGCAATATCTACGTCAACAAACATCCATGGCAATCAGAATCGATCGGCATTATGCATTCTACTTAACACTGCAAATACCTCTCATATTTTTTATAAGGGTTGCATATAATAAGGGGAAACTTTTGATCAAAACGTGAACAGTTTAGAAGTAATACAAAATAAAAATGTGATATAATAGTGCAAAGGTTTCTGATAGAATCATAAATTTGCTTTCTGTATCGTATGCACTCCAGACTCTAGTATCATCTGGCACAAGGTTATCTGATCTCAGCCCATGATAAAACCACATATTTTCCTCGAGTCTATCTACAAACACTCATGATTTTTCGCAATAAGCAGCGATGTATTTCGATCGTCACTTCTCGTGACGGTATAATATCGGTACTACAAGGGTCAACCAAAGCGCTCGAGAAAATTGTTTGAAAGTCAGCATGCAAATTACTGTTCGTCAAACAGAGTGGGTATCGCAGTGACTTTGAACGTGTCGCTGTTTTGGCAAAGCAGATTTTCACAGGACCCTTAAATCAACGGGGAACAAAGGGGCGGAGGAGAGCGTTCGAGGTAGAGAAACAGGTGTAACGTGTGCTCCGTGAAACGGCGATTTTACGTAGGTAACTTAAGGTCGTTACTCTTGCCACGAAACCGAATAATGCGCTGGCAACGAGAAGCGTTATGCGCCGTTGAGAGCAAAACTTAGAGGCCATCTGCATGACAAAAGAGTTGGACACCGAGGAGCACGGAACAATGCGGCGATCCACAGACACACACGCGTTTCCGCACAATTATCGCGCGGATTAATACGACACGGTTCGGAATAACGCGGACACTGGCTCGTAAAAATTTGTCGGACCTATACGAGGCCGAAACGCACGTGGTCGGCTCGTAAAGTCTCGCGACGGAAATCAGTGATATTGAACCCACCGGGCATCCTTTCGGGGACAGGTACCGGGTTAAAGGCACATTCGCGCGGAATTTACGGACACGCTCGGATGAAAGAGCGGAGACGTTCGATCGGGAGAACCGGTAACGCGACAGTGGAGCTCGGGTAAATGGAGTGTGACGAAGAGAGAAGCAGAAGCGATCCAATGGTAACGGGCACATTCTTCTGGAGCCGACCAGTGGGTGCCATGCTGTCGCACTGACGTCACCGGTCACTCGCGTGGGTGGGTACACGCTTGATGATCTCACGTTCTCTGCACCGAGAGTTCCTTCGACCGTTCGTTTAATCGATTCGATTGTGCCTTATCTCCGGCGTAAATCGCTTTTCGAGCGGAGGGAGGGCCGGCGGAAAATAGAATGGAAGACTTCGTACTGAAGCGCATAGAAAGTTTCGCTTTGGAAGGAGCGGTATGTGGGAGGATTTGTGATAACGTGAAACGCGATCGACTTAATCGTGTGTGCCGTCAGCTGATTGCAAAAAAACCATACGAGCTGATATTTCTGTGGATAAATCGTATAACACGCTTTGACTTCGGTGATATAAAGCACGAGATAAACTGAAAGGCATTGTGTACCACGAAGATGAAGAATAATACTAAATTCGGACAGTGTATTTTATGGGCAACATTTCTGCATTTGCAGCTGATACGTGCCGCCGCGAATGTGATCAGATGCGTGGATACATGTCTCGAGAGGGACATTTACAACATTTATTGTAGCAGGTACATTTATGGCGGTACGTGTAATGTCTTTCCAGCTGCACAGTGAATTTTGACTTGTTCTAAGTCAAATATTTTTCTCCGAAAATGTTCGTCTACGTTCATGTTTAATTATACAAATGATTATTTGAGTTTAAACGATAAAAGAAAGATACGGAACGTGAAGTCCGAAGAGTGTCGGTAGTAAATTACGATCCTGATAGCTGGCAGACGTTTCCTTAGCAAAGTGAACTGTGACGGATAGCAAGAAACACCCGGGGAAATGATCTCCCGTTAATTCGATCGTCTACTCACGAATCATCTACGAGATACATACATATTTCATGGGAATTCAGATTACACCGCGAGAAATCGCTGCAGAGCTCGAGTTCCAGAAATTCCTGATCGGAATTTCGAGCGTGTGCATTGGCGTAGTACACCAACGTTGCGAGAGATCGATCTTCGTCGCATCTTTTACAGACATACCTTTACCAAGTCGTTACATGTCACCTTTACATTTCGGGTTGCAAATCACGATCCTTTTCAAGTTCTCGTTCAGGACATTTCAATCTTTTTCTGGCCTGCAGTTTGAAGTTTTATTAAGAAATTATGTGATAAACACAAAGACTTAGAAATTTAAAAATCTGCAAATTCGTGCATTGTGAGCTGTACGAATTATCAAATTTGCTCGCCTGGATTAAAAAGGGAGGATAATAGTTAAACGTGTCCAAACAGAAATCTCATTAAAAAACTTAAGGAAGAGCGAAAAATGTTTTCACCCCGGATTATCTTTACCGTGAAACCAAATCTACCCTTAGGAGCGACAATCCAAGGATTCCATCTCCGGGGTCTTTCTTGCTCAAGAAATTACAGCAGCCACGGCAGACATGTAATACAATTTGCAGTGTACATGGTTGGAATACCCGGTCGTCGTAACAGCGGGAATATGCAAAGGCAGTTTCACGGTCATCTTTTCGTTAACGTTAGAGCGGCTTGCAAAACGATTATTCGGTTCGAATACGGGGAAATGTTCGTTGTACGCAACGGAACGACGGCAAGAGATAGGCAAGTCGGTGCTTAGCAAAGTGATTTAATTTGCCGGAAACACGTGCACGATCGTACGCCGTAGCAAGATGGCGAATCCAACAGCGAGAAGAACGAGCTTTTTACCTCGGCGCTATTTTCGCGAAAAAGCATACTGTGCATAGCGTGGCAGCACGCGAACAGAATATTCCATTCGACGACAGAACGTTGCGAAATCTTGAAATTGCGACGTGACCAGGGCGACGAATTTATTTCGAAAATCGCTATCGAATTGAACGCCCCGACGATACGTATCGACGACGCACGCACACCGTCGCCAGAATTTGTTTAACGATATCGTTATTGAAGATTAATGAACCGTGAGATTTACTGTGTTTCAAATTGAAAATGATTCGCCTGCGACGGTAACGAGAAATCCGATATATTGAATTTAATACGAATTACGTGCTATGAAAAACGTAGTGGCGATACCCGTTTCGGGTTGCAATATATCTAGAGGGAACATAGGAGTTTGTTATCACTCGATGGGAAGTAATTGCAAATTTTTTCGTTTGATAATTTATTTAATCTCGATTTCAGATCATCAAATTTTTAAATGTTGAGATTCTTCAATTTTCCAAATGTCCAAGATCTCAAACTTCCAGATCTCTAAATCTAGCAAACCTCAAAATACCTAAAATGAACTATGAAATTTACTGTATTTCAAAGTAAGAATGGTTCCCGATAGACGTTCGCAACGAGAAATCCAATACGGTGAATTTAATACATATTACAAGCTACAAAAATAGTAACATCGATACTTGTTTCTCGTTGCGATATAGTTTGCTATCGATGTTTGTTTTTTACACGTCAAATATTAACACATGAGCGATGGACCAGAACATCCGCTGATCCAATGATTTGGAGTATAAATTTAACTTCGCAATCTATTTTATTCCCACTGATTGTATTACTTCAGATAGCCTTCTAAAACACGAAATTTTATTATAGAGTTAAATTTCTAAATTTAGAAAATTGTAAAGTAGAGTGTCCAAGTGCACTTTACTCAAACTACGAAAATTAGAAAAAGATGGCATACGCCCCCAGAGATAAATCAATCAGTAGTATAATAAAACATTGTGTCACTAATGAAAGGTAAAAAGTTTTCGAAACCGAATAAAATAATCACAATACGTGCCCGAGGCGATACAAATATCGATATGAAGCGTGTTTTCCACAGAACCGTAACATTTCCAAAATTCATGACCGTTCATGATACATAAATATTTCAAAAGAACGAAACATTGTGGTGAATAGACTTTTATTTCGTCAGAACAATGAAATGTACGAATTACTGCAGGGTGAATGCGAAACAAACGAGGCGATCGAGCGGCAGAGAATTGATAACCGTGCTCGGCTGATAAGTTAAATCGGTAACGGCGTTAAAAGTTAAACAGTCGAAAACTGCGAGGGCGCGGGTCTTCGGCAACTCACCTTTTTCCACGGATCGCACGCGATTCAGGTAACGTTCATGATCGTCGAATTACACCGTTACGAGTGCGGAATGAATCATGACCGGCTAGGAATACTGCGATACCGGTACTGAGAAGTTTGCGGATAACAGCGGGGAACAGGAGGGGTTGAAGGAAGCCATCGACCAGGAGCGGCAGACGAACGGGCGCCGTGGCCACCCCTGCTACACCCCCGAGCCCTCGCGATCCCCCTTTTATTCAGCGCAGCTTATCCAAAACTGGAACAACCCTCTTGCTCCGAGCCTCGAGAGCACGAAACGTATGAGAGCTGGACACGAGATATTCGTCCCACCTTCCTGGCCATTCATAAAACAACCTTAAACGCAGCTTTTAAACGTTAAATACGTTCTGATTTATATAGCAGGTATCCTCGCCTTCAGCGGAACGCTTCGCGGATCGTTAACAACCGTGCTGCAAACCGTGCATGAATTTCGAGGAATGTTTTAATATGGATTGTAGTGTTTTTGAGCACGGGTAGGATGTGGTCCGTGAGCTGCACCTTGGATGTAGGTCTTCCTGCCCGAATGCCAATTGTACTCCGTGTATTAAAAGTTGAAAATCGATTAACCAAACATTACCCAACTCATTAACCAGTTAAGTCCTTACCTGTTATCGGTAAGCCGAAAACAGGGGTTAAATTTTGAAATCGAACCGCGCTTTGCAGTTTCGGAGTTACTCGTATCTCTGCTGGTTCGATTCCCAAGGGCCGTTGAACTCTTGCCGCATTCACAAAGTAGCTGCAAGTTCGCGCGGGTCGATAGATATATAAACGAGTCGTAAGTTTCTCGGTACAGGACCCGGTGAGCGTTCTTGCGAGAGCACGTACACACCGGTATCCTGGTAGGATCGTTTCCACCCTCCACGTGTCTGGGTAAACATCGTCGACGCGTCGTTACCAGCTCCAATCTCGTCGGTACCCGCGAAAATCCGACGGGACTCGATATCACCTGCCGGAAAATCGTGACGTCGACGGGACGAGCTCATACATGGTAAACCGGTGTGCTCGATATCGCGACGTTCGGGGAACCTTGACTCGCCTTCGGCAACCAACCTTCGACCGGAGATACGCTTTACGTTTGATAACCTTTCGCTAGGCCTTCGGGCTTCGTGTCTGAGGAAACGTCGATCGGTCCTCAAATAATCATAAGTCTCGTCACAAAAAACGACGGTCGAGTTCGACTTCTTTCCGTCTCATTTTTTACTGAAATCGCTACACTACTATGCTTGTCATAATAAAAAGAAGTTTTTCCTCAAATTTCCACTTTCTTGCAATTCTGATTTTTACTTCGAGTAACACCATGATTCGAATAATCAACGAAGAGAAAAAAGGGAATCAGGGTTTTTACAGGAAATGAAGGTTGAACGAATTTTTTTTATCGCCCTGTGCACCATGGCTGGAACAGCTATTCGGTTCGATAAGGAGCGAACATCATTTGCCTCCCTCCCACGGATTCGAGAAACGAAATCTTCTAAATCGAAGATGAGTCCGACAAGAATCTGCGTGTTAAGATTTTTGATCTGAATGCAAATAGGCTGCTAGTTCTCCGTATCTGCGTTCTCCCCGTTCACCCAGATATTTCACACCGTACATGGGAAATAGACCTCATCCTCCGAAACGGCGCCGGGGAAACTCTGAACGCGAGACTTCGAAGTCCCAAGGCAAACTTTTATAATTACTTTCGCGTGTGCGACGATTACGACATCTGTCTGGTTCGGATGCAAGAATTCATCAAGTGTATTTAAGAAGTATCATTTAATTGGTATCATTTAAGAAGAACGATTGAAGAAGTAAATCGATGGTGAATTTTTGTTAGAACAAGTTAATTCCCCATTGCTGAAGAGCTTTCATAGAAATCAGGGTTTCAGGTTCGCGAGAAACTTTCGGGTCAAGGGACAGGCCAGCCGGTGAAGCTGAAATGGATTTCGCAGTGTGCAGCGCCGCCAGGTAAGGCAAGACATAATTTTACCGGTTTCTGCTTGTTATACCGAGCACACGACGTCCTGTCGTCGTGGCGTAGCTCGTAAAGACGACAAACCCGACGTAATTTTATCCCGTCTGGCCGCGCCTATGCTCTTGCACACACACATGCCCGCACGCCCTTCGTCCTTCGGGCAAATGAGATTTTACCTTGCGTCAGGTACTCGCTGTTCCACGCGACACGCGCTAACAACGACTCCGATGAAAATAAAACGCTTTATGCGAGATTTGAACGCTTTCTCGCACCTTCTTTCCGCGTGTTCTCGTTACCGTTTGTTCCTTGGAAATTTTTGTTAATAAGGAAGACGTTGACCTGCGAGACAGGGGAGGGAGATAATTCAACGGTACACTCGGGTTTCCGAAGAATTCTGGCAATATAAGGAGAGTGGTGCGTGGGGTTGAATATCTGCTGAACGTGGGCTCGAGGGAACAGTGCGATATAGGGAGAGGGAGATAAGTTATGAGTATCTACCATTATTTGGAATTTCTAAATTCCTAAATTTCCTAAATTTTCATATTCCCAAAGTTCCAAATCCCCAAAATTCCCTCCATTTACTCTACAGGAGCCTATCATGCTCGTACTATTCGACGAAAAACAGTATCGTCGATCAAATTGATACGAAATTAGCAGGAGCAATAACAGAGTGCGCACGGTATCGCGTTTCGATCAGCGACAGACGATTACATGGAAACGACTCCTGATACCGCGATAGTTTAGCGATAGGATTTGCCCGTGAGTCGAGGTTATCCCTGTCCGAAAGGAGAATTTACACGCGGATTTACATAGTTTTCTGATGGGTAAATAAAGGGGCTTGAAATTGACATATTGCACAATAGAAATTTAAATACATTTCGATAACTCTGGCGGGAGAAACACACGACCTAACTATCGATTTTATACATTTTTTATTTCACAATCAGAGAACTAATTTAGAAACACAATTACAGATGATTAATTTCAAAATACATCACAATCACGATACTTTGCAATTACATACAATTTTAAACAAATTAACTGATAAAATTTTAAAAACGATTAACTCAGAAACAAATTGCAACATATTAACCGAGATGTAAATTGAATAATAAATTGTTTGAATCAGAAAAATTACAAATTGTGTGCACAGAAGTGAAAATGCTACATTTCTGATTCAAAGTTAAATTGCAAGCATTACACCATAACACTGTTTCCCCGTAAACAGAAATTCAGAGCTCGGAAATATATGTTTGTCCAAATGTTCCACGCAAACAAAGGGTGATTCCTTTACAGCAGAACGTTTGACCACGTCATAATTGTATAATTACGTTCGTTAAATAGCGTGCGCCTTTCAAACGAGCAAACTATTCGCTGTTTTAATTAAAAGTTTTTGTTTTAGTTCGCCAGCCGGGGGAAGAAATTCTGCAACGCATTTAGAGCGGGAATTCAAACTAAAGCGATGAGGTAAACCAGCAGGTAAACCCCAGCTAGTGGACAGGGCAACGGGTTGATTGATCGCGTGTCAGGTTCCAGCCAACCTGGCGCCTGCACAGAGTTTCTCAACCTGGCGCCAGTCAACCTTCTGCACAACAAGTCACTATACAATCTGTCCTCGCTACCTTATCTACACGACATTTAAGCATAAATTTCCTGACTCATATTTTCCACGAACGCGAACGTTCGCTGGCTAACAAGTTGAAGAATAAATTTTAACACCGTTGATATCGCGGATTAACTATCTTGGCTACAAAGTTAATTGCGGTAGTTATATTGATATGGTGACAATGCTTATTGAAGGCAATATAGTAGTCAAGAATTTGGGGATTTGGATATTTGATAGATACAAATGATATAGATTCGCAGTCTCCATCAACGTTCCTCTTGTCAGTCAGTTATTCCTTGGCGCTCTTCTCCACGGTTCCCCACACCGTCGAGGCTTTTTATTTGATCGACGAGTGACGTTATCGCGGGTAATATTGGAAAAAGAGGCGGCTCCACCACTTCCGAGCGATCTGGCTCGCTCCATCAAACATTCATGACTGGCCCGTCCGCGAGCTCCGCGTTTTTCGCTCCGTGAAAATGCTTCCGATAAAATGCACTGTCCCCCCACTTTTCTCCCCTCGCCACCCTTAGCGCTCTTTTGTGCGCGATACGATGTCGCCCACTAATATTCCTCGGGTTGGTTTCCGCTTTTCAAAAATCGTTCCGCTCGCTCGAGTCCGATGATGATCCTCTCTATTCGCGGCAGAAATTCCTACTTTCACGGTAATTCGCGGCTCGTTCGATCGTCGAATTAACGCGATCGAGTTCTGGGAACTTGTTGCGACAACTCCGCGGTCGGCGAGAAAGTTGACCCTCGGAAATGTAAGTTTAAAAAACCGTGAACCGCAGAGGGGATGCGGAGAGAGGTGGGTGGACAGGAAGAGTTCTGGATGCAAAAGAGAGGAGAGCGAACTGTAGACCACTTCGTCACACTCGAGAGAAGACGGAGAGGGCAACACGGCAGCTTGTTCCAGTTTACGGTCCTCGGAACCGTAGTTAGAGAAAACTCCACTCTACTTGGACCTACCCCGTCTCGTGCTGCTAAACAAACCAGCCCCGAAATTTTGACAAAACTCGGGCAAATTCCCTGTCGAAATAAATCCCAAAGGATGCTCGGTGAATCGCGCTTTCATGCGGGATGCTGCGATGCATACGCTGCCTACAAAGCGTAATGTCCGGCCAATGTGTACACTGCCCAAACGTTTCGGCAATGTGGGAATATGTGAACTATCCTGATTTGCATACCATTGTTTCGTACATTTTCTACCTATTGTTTACTTTGTCCAGGTAATGTGTGTCGCATAATTGCTTCATCTTCGTTGGAAAACCAAACAAAATTTTTCCACAATCTTCTGTCGATGTATGACTATGTACCATACTCGTGAATTGAACAATTTGGAAATATCTTCCAGATTTTCAATAAAATTTATCATAATTACTGAGACTACTACTGTCCCTATTACCTCCTCGATTAACCATGATTTACAATTAATTGCAAATGCAACAATTTGCATGAACATCCGCAATTTTGCCAGAGGAATCATTATGGAATCAGAGGAAGTATGCGAGCGTATATCAGAAGATGCACGATCTGTCAGGCATTCGTCTGAGGAATGCAAATGTACTCGACGTGAATGGTAATATGTAGATTAATCCCTAGCTGGTCGAAAACTCTCCAGGAACTAACCTCGTTTTACCCGGATGTATGTATAATCGTCTCAAGAGCTTTTGTAACGAATGCCTCTCATATTAGTGGTCGGATTCTACCTATGAATTACATTCTTCTATTCCGAACGTTCCGATTGAAATATTACCTTCCTCAAATGGCTACCATAGTGGTATTTCAATATGTCGCATTTATTTTGAAATTCGAGCAGCGATATGCCAAGCATTATCTCGGTTTTTAGTATGTTTTAGTAGTTTCATAATTACTCCGTCAAAACATGCAGCTTCGGGAAAATTTTGCAAATGACCAGATTTTTCAGTGAAAATCCCGAGTTCAGTCTAATTGCACCTAAACGTCTTTTTACCTGAAATCGCAACGGTATCACCGGGAAAACGTTGCGAAACAGTTAATTATCCGACAAATTCGAGTATCATCGTGAACATACTTCCGTTACTTATCTCCTTGGCATAATAGGCGCGATCCATCTCGAAAACGTACCGGCAAGGAGTTTCCCAGAATACAAAACAGTTTTCCGATAGTTTGGCTAGTGCGAAAACGAACAGAGTTCGCGGAGCCTAGTCATCAGCGTGGGAACAACAGAAACTCGGCAGGTATCATCGTGGAAGAAGGATGAATTACGAATCTGAGCAGTACTTACCAAAGTTTTCATAAAGTTTAACACCGCTAGAAGGCCACTGCATTAAACGAGCTACAGCTGCAACAGAAAAGGTAGTTAAGGTTAATTCCACGTAACAACCTGATGAGGGTTATTACTGAATCAATTGGTTACACCAATTCAACTATCAGCTGAAAACAGTGTGATCATATATTCCGATGTTTGATAAACTTGCTTTTGTAATATATAAAACTGCGATACATAAAATACGTCATCACCGTTTAATCGGTAAATAATTATATACAGTAAAGTTATACTTTGTTCATTCGATAATTCTGAAACATATATGAATATGAAACATACTGCGCATCGTTCATTATTTTCCACCATCGACTGCGTGTATGTTTCACGTTCAAGGTCACAGTCAAGGTCATCGATAATTCTTGCAACTTTTGCAATCGAACAATAATAACGATCACAGTGTAGTATACTAAACCCGTGAGTAAATTATATATAATACGAAGTTTGTTAATTAAGCAAATTTTTAACATTTCGATTAATTAGCTCTGTGTTCACAAAGTGTTCTGTACATTACGTACAACGATTCGAAGAGTATCGATTGTCTGGTAGAAATATACATAGTATCATCAATTAACTTCCACTGTGCAGATAATACATGTAGTTCCTACCAGTTATCGTGCTACGTTCATCCAGCAGCAATTTTATTGCGGCAGTTGTCGTTCAGAATAGCGACAAACAGCATCGCTGATCCGTTACCGTGCGCGTAGCAAAATGGTATCTGCGTGTTTGACCCTTCTGCTCGGTGCGTTAGTGCTGTTAACCGTATACCTAATTAAAAAGTACACTTATTGGAAAAGACAAGGAATTCCAACGGCAAACGGAACTATTCCATTTCTGGGTCACATGTTGCCAGTGTTAACCCTGAGATGCAGCCACTTGAGCTACAACGTGAAAGTGTACGACGATCACAAAAACCACAGTATGGTCGGATACTACAAATTTCTGAAACCGGTGTTGCTGGTTCGCGAGCCGCAGCTAGTGAAGACAGTGCTACAAACGAATTTCTCGAATTTCGCTGACACCGGAATTATGCTTCGGCCGGACCTGGATCCGCTAATCGCGATGAATCCATTTTTCAACATAGGTGAACCGTGGTTGCGCGCTAGGAAGCGAATGACCAACGCGTTCTCGAACGCGAAATTGAAAATACTCTGCGGAGCCGTTAACGGAGTGTGCAAAAAGTTCGAGGACTTTTTGAATCGGAGATTGTCCACCGGCGACAAGTACGAGGTCGAGTTGAAGCAATTATTCCTGAAATTCACCGGCGAAGTTGTGGCCAACGCCGGTCTGGGCATCGAGGGATACTGTTTCGACGATAACAAGAACTCTATGGCGTTCTATTCGATGATCGAACCGCTTTTCAAACCGGATCTCCTCAGGGGTATCATGCAAATTGTCTACTTCATTCCCGAACTGAGAAATTTCTTGCGTCTGAGATTCATACCGAAGGACTTTGATCAGACGTTCAGAAGTATCGTGAAGGAGAACCTGCAGATCAGACAAAATGATCCAAGAGAGAGGAGCGATTATCTGCAGATGATGATCGACATGGATAGGACGGACAAACAGAACATAGACGAAGAAGCGATTACAGGTGAAGCATTGTCCTTGTACATGGACGGTTTAGAAACATCCAGTGCCACCCTTAGTTATCTCGGTCTTCATCTAGCGATGTTTCCGGACGTACAAGAAAAATTGCGACAGGAAGTGAAGTCTAAAATCGCGAAATATGATGGTGCGATAACATTTGAAGCACTGAAGGAAATGACGTACATGGATCAAGTGATCAGCGAATCGCAAAGATGCTGTCCCATTATAGCCGCGATTAAGAGGAAATGTATCGAAGCGTTCGAATTGAAGGGATCCGATGGACTGTCTTGTCGAGTGGAACCTGGCACAAACATCCTTATACCCAACTTCTCGTTGCAACGAGACCCGAAATACTGGTCTGAGCCTGAAGTGTTTGATCCAGAACGCTTCAGCGAAGAGAGAAAGCAGGAAATCATGAAAATGACTTTTCTTCCTTTTGGAGAAGGTCCGAGAATGTGTGTGGGCATGAAGATGGCTATGCTGCAAATGAAATCGTGTTTGGCTACCTTGCTCAGCAAGTACAAATTGGAGTTGTCGAAGAAAACGCAGCTGCCTTTGAAATATGTGCCTTATTCCTTCATGTTGACACCCCTTGGAGGAATATGGGTTCACATCTCAAAGATTTAGATACCGAGTACATTCATAATTACATGGTATTAGTAGTTGTTTGGTACACTTCATATGCATTAATATTGCTATTTACAAATTTGGAATTCTTATTTACTTAGCTGCTGTTGATGTATCTGTGAAACTCAGATTACACGATAAATTGCCAAAAATAATTTAAGACGTATTATTAAATCGCTGTATCTCAATTGCTTCACATTTATACCTCTGGCATGTAAGTATCATCGACGATATCACTTTTATCATTCGATAAGCACGTGCCACTAGTTCGGTAAACAAAAGAAGTATATCAGCAATTGTTTATTACAAGCATTCACTTTCAATAACTTCTTTCTTTATTTTAAACATAAGATAATAAAAAGTACTATGTGTTAAAATGGTGTCAAATGGACGCCTGACAAGTCTGATCCGAGGATAGTCACACATCGAGAATTCGCACGAGGCGGTAACGCTGCAACAGCGTGTTTAATCGATTGATTTATCGGTTTAAGAATTCGTGACAAGATTTCCCGATACAGGAAGCCGTTATTCAACGCCGGATCGGTGTATCCGAGCATCGTGTAATTCCTTAGGAACGAGACGGATTCTCGGAGCGTCAGGTGGTTCCAAGACCGCAGCTGATCGATAGAAACGCGGTTTAATGACAAGAGGAGCATCGATGGACATCCGATATCCCTCGTCTTACATGAAGTTGATTGTGCAGGGTCGACGGTAATTGTCACCGTCTATCATGGTAGCCGTAACACCTCCGATGCCAATATAACCTAACAACTTTGGCGAACGCGTATTCTTTCCACGTAGCTAAAATATTCGCAACCTGTCGCCAAAGTTCACCGCGATGGGGAAGTTTCCCATAAAACTAGATTCGTTCGACACCGCGGAATTATGGTGCTATTACGGTTCCGTAGCTATACGGCAATTTGGATATTTGTACTTCTATTTCAGATACTGTGGGAAATTGAGAATTTAGAAAAGTATAACAACCCACTCCACGATTACAAAACTGAGCAAGATCCTAAAATAAATAATTACTCGATTAATCATGTCACTTTCCATCGCTCCGTCTTTAATCAAAAATTGCTTTAATTAAAAGAGAGTCTCATCAAACATCCTACTCGGAGATTCTTCAGCACGACCGGCGCAGAGGTTGACGATGATAAACATTCGAAGGTAAGTTGGAAATTAAGAGTCGAAGAGAGTTGATCATCGACGGGAAGTAATTTCTCTTGAACAAGTATAAAAAGGAGGATCCCTTTTATCGGTAGAAATAGTTACTTGGCAAAGTGACGTAGTTTGGATATTCCTCGCACGTTTTTAAAGCGTCCCGTGTCAAAGAGTTCGCTGGAACTGTTCAGGGAAGTTGCACGAATCGTCCACTCCCTAGAGAGGATTTTCCTGAATTCGTTTCAACTGGATTTCCTATCCTTCAGCCAGGTACACTTCACAGCATAAGCGCGTGTGCTTACTCACACACACGCGGGTACACTAAGATACAAAGGGTAAGAAAGAGGTGACACGAACAAAATGTATCTTCCTGAAACAATATTTTCGTTCCCTTTTACGAGATTCGTGTTCGGACTGTTTGGCGAGATACACTCGAAAAGGGAAAACCATGTATTATTATCGTCGAATCAGGTTTCATTCGACCAGATTTGACTTCGACTCGAAACTCGTTCTCTGACAAATCCTTCGGGTGGATGTGCTTCTAAGGTTTCAATGCAAAGACTTCCACCAGAGTTTTTGTCAATCTTCCTGGAACGAGTATTCTGGATCGATCTTCGCAAGTGATGAGCTTATACAACGGAATCTTGGAAATATGGGGACTGAGATTTGGGAGATGTAGAAATATGAAATATGTATTCTTTCAAATTATCTCTCCGTAAGTGTCACTATAAAAAACATATCACAGCAATAAACGAATCATGCATGACCTCGGTCAATCACTGACCACGCTCCTACAAGGTGAACCTGAGATCGTCCATTCATTTATAGCGATTGTTCTATTAACCCACGTCACATGTTCAAGCAAACCATGTGTAAATTATTCTCACTTGCAAGGGAAGACCTCAACTACCCAACTGCAACTCTAACGAGCTTTTTACAAGGTAATAGCATACATTCTAACAACATCCGCTTGATACAAAAGCTTGATAACTTTAAACGTACAAACATTCGAAGATAAACATTTTTGAAATAAGTCAAGAACATGACATGCAAATAATGTTATCACACTGACCAAGTAAGATGTTGTTCGACAAAAAATCTGGGATTCCTTTTTATCAAACTACGCGTTGTACTAAATGATGCAGTTAATAATATTTATATTTCTACCAAATACATGATAATTTTCAAGCAGTATAGAGTACATTGCCGCAACGAGATAACAAAATTTTTGATAACTTTATATCTTGAAAAATTATGGAACGCTTATATGACATATATCACTACAAATACGTGGGTCATATCTCATTAAAATTGAAATCAAAACCTTGTGACATCGTTTATGGTTCATTCTAATTAAATTATAATAAAGAACAAATTATGAAGGTCAACCAATGATTCTTACTTTTGAATGGTACTTCTATCAAGAAGACACAATGATTCTATCGTAGTATGCAAATTTTATATCAACGATAACATAGAAATACGTAAAATGACAGACCTAATTCAGAGGAGCGGGACTCAGACGAAGGGTGAACCAAAGGGGTGGTTGATCGATTGCGTCGGTACATGCACAATAACAGGGGGATGGAATCATGTATCTGGGCTAAACAGCCCATTTGCCCTGCACAATGGAGGCGACGTAGCTGTGGGCTCGACTTAATTACAGAGGCTGCCTTTGGCAGACAACGGAAGTGCGGCAAGAGGATCCTTTATCGGAAGCAGCCTACATCTAAGCTCCATTTAATTGACTCGGACGAATGGAAAATTCGCCGACAAATCGATGCCCATACATCCTAAATTAATTAACGCGCCGTACTCGAAAGCCTCGACAACAGCTATCGACAACTCTCCCCAACGTTTAGACACGCTCAGCTAACTAATCACAATTTCTCAAACTCGCGCTACCAAATCTACAAATTTATCTTCGGGTTCTCCTAGTTTTTTCTCTGTGCAGGTTCTCTGCAAATTATTAAACACATTTTCAAATCCTCCACATTGTCAATTGTTGTAACCTTACTCGTAATAATATAACGAGCCAATATAACTGTCCTCGTCTATATGTGATTCAACATCGTTGAAAATGAGATCGGATTTTGCCCGAGGGCTCTGTAGATCGCAAATCACAGCAAGTTGCCACGCAAAGTTGGAACATCTAAGTATACTTTCGTTAGGTACTTATCCTGCCCGCATAATATGCCGCGCTGCATCTCGGAAACGAAACGGTAAGAGTTTCTCAGAATACAAAACAGTTTTCCGATAGTTTGGCTAGTGCGAAAACGAACAGAGTTCGCGAAGCTTAGCCATTAGTGTGGTAACAGCAGAAACTTGGCATGTATCATCGTAGAAGGAGGATGGATTACAAATCTGAGCAGCACTCACCAAAGTTTTCATGAAGTTCACCGCCTAAAGAAGGCCATTGCATTAAACGAACCGCTGCAACAGAAAAAGGCTATCGTTAATGTGGTAAAAGGAGTAGCACAAATCTACAAATTTTCAAGTTTCCTAATTTTTTTAATCTAATGCAATCTTCTGTTTACGGCGACAGCAGTCACACATAGTAGCAATTTTATGATAGTAATAGTACGTGTCGAGTTCACAAGAACGACCGTCAGCTATTAAGATAACAACGTCACGTGTATATGCATGATGTATCTGTGCTACGTTTTAAATTGATACGCCTATAATCGCAACGCTATATATACAGAAGACAGAATCCCGTTCTGACAGTCATCGTTGAGGGCAGAATCAAACCGCGGGCAAAACGAGACGGAAGCATGGCGTCCGTGTTTTTGAAGCTCCTCGTGAGCGCGATAGTCCTTCTTGTTCTTTACCTAGTCAAGAAGTATAGTTATTGGAAGAGACGCGGTATACCGACCGTTAAAGGATGTATCCCGTTGCTGGGTAACTTACTGCCCGTGCTAACATTAAAAACGAATTTCAACGACATGCATACGAAAATTTACAAGGATCACGGGAAGCACAGCATGGTCGGATATTACAAATTGTGGGATCCGGTGTTGGTGGTGCGTGATCCTCAACTAGTGAAAATGGTGTTGCAAAGCAATTTTTCGAGCTTCCACAAGAACGCGTTAACGGTTCGAAAAGATTTGGATCCTCTACTCTCTAAGAACCCGTTCTTCAACTACGGCGAGGAGTGGTCGCGTTCTCGGAAACGTCTCACCTGGGCGTTCTCCAACGTTAGGCTAAAGTCCCTATTTGTGACGGTCAACGGAGTATGTAAAAAGTTCGAGGACTTTTTAAATCGACGACTAATGGGGAACGACAAATACGAGGTCGAATTGAAGTATCTGTTCTCGAAATTCACCGGTGAAGTTGTGGCCAACGCTGGCCTGGGCATCGAAGGATTCTGTTTCGAGGACCAGAAGCGCCCCAATGCGTTTGACGTTATTTCCGAGGACGTTTTCTCGTCCAGCTGGAAAAGGGCCCTAGAAAACCACGCGTTGTTCATAAAGCAAATGAGATATGTCATGGGACAGAGTTTCATACCTGCGGAGTTGGACGCTTTCTTCAGGAACACCGTCAAGGAGAACCTGAAGATCAGACAGAAAGACACCAAACCCAGAAACGATTTTCTTCAACTAATGATCGACCTTACGAAGAATTCGGACGAGACCATAGACGAAGAGACGGTCACCGCGGAGACGATGTCTTTTTACGTCGACGGTTTTGAAACGTCCAGCATCACCCTCAGCTTCGTCGGTTATCAGTTAGCGAGACATCCGGACATTCAAGAGAAACTGAGACAAGAAGTGAAGTCTAAAATCGCTAAATACGACGGTGTGTTGACGTTCGATGCTTTGAAGGAGATGACGTATTTGGATCAAGTGATATCCGAATCCCAGAGATGTTATAGCGGTTTAGGTGGACTATCGAAGATATGTACAGAACCGTTCGTCCTGGAAGGATCAGACGGGTTGAAATGTCGCGTGGAACCTGGCGTAGAAGTGATCGTACCTAATCAGGGGCTACAATTGGACCCGGAATACTGGCCCGACCCGGAGGTTTTCGATCCTGATAGATTCAGCGAGGACAGGAAGCAAAGCATCGTGAAAATGACCTTCCTACCTTTTGGAGAAGGTCCAAGAATGTGTGTCGGAATGAAAATGGCTCAGCTGCAAATGAAAGCTGCGCTCGCTGCTTTGATGAACAACTATAAAATAGAATTATCGGCTAAGACGAAACTTCCTTTGAAGATGTCGCCCTATTACTTCCTGACGTCCCCGGTGGGAGGTTTGTGGGTTCACATTTCGAAACTTTAAGTAATGTTCTTGGATGATTAAGTTTTGTGTTACGCTGATCGGGCAGCATTGTTGATATTTTTAGTAGATGTAGTGGAACTTGAAATTTTGTTGTTATTGTTATTTGTACGATAATCGATTGTGGAGACAGTGTGGAGGGCTGTGCTACGTTGACTTTTTCGGACTCGAAGAGTAAAGGGAAATATGTACTGTAACGAGATTTGCAAGTTTCCAAACTTAAATGTTCTGTTCTATATTTCAAAATTAAGAACTTTGTAACTTTCTGAAAATTTATTATCCATAATGAAGTTATTTCTAGAAATGTTTTCCACGATATGTGTATTCGAGTTTTTCAACTTAGTATATACATCTGTAATTAAATGATTATTTGTTGTTGTGAAGTCTAACTACGTTAATAGCTGATAATTTGCGTCAGCAAGAGAAACGATAAACTGGTAAGACCCCGACGATGATTACGTCTACGAGAGCGATTATGACACGATAATTAACGCTCCCATTTCATTACAACTAACAAACAAAACAATTGATCTAAAGTAATTACATTTATCGAAGAAAGTGATAACATAGAACTAGATCTGATATCGATGTTAGTATCACGCGGTACAAAGACATGGAAAAAAAGTAACATATATAAACGGCAGTAAGGTAGTGTGTATCGAGTTCAAGTCTGTTTGTCGCACCTCAAAATGTACGGACAAGAATGTGTTTCCGGAGTGGTTTCCCGTGTTCACTATCGTTATGTACACGTAGCTGCACAAAATATATGTATGTGTGTGTACACATTTCATATTTTATACGTAGATAGTCTAGCTTGACGCTGCGCCGTAAATAACGGCCTAGTTCAAGGCTATTTCTATCGCAGAATTCGAGAAAGCGTTTGTGGAACATTTAGGTGAAATTGTGTAATCGATCATACGTTTGTTGAATTTTCTATAAAATCTGAAATAAAAAATTTGTTAATAAAAAGGTTGGTGAATAAAAAGCTCAGAAATTTCAAGTCTGAAAATTTGTTAAATGATCGTGACACTGAACGTTCAACTACAGGTATGTATATCAGTGTGCGTAAGGGTTCAAAGATGGCAATATATCTGGAGTTTACTGAATCGTAATCTTTAAAATCATTTTTCCTTATTTTCCCTTACACCGTAACAGCAACAAAGGAATCTAGTATCACGTTATCCCTTCAATTTATATTCATCCAGTTTGCACATAACGTTCTCGGTCGCTTCGAAATTATAAGAGAAACGCGATCAGAAGTTTCCAGGACGGTACATTTCCCGTTCAACAGATAGTAGCACCGTTCTTTTATCTCGTTTCTTTCTGCCTATCTCTCGTCACGACCGATCGGTTCTACGTTTGTCCGTGGAGAAACGAAAGAAAGTAGAAAGATCGTACACGCGCGGTGCCGTGTAGAAAGCGAAAATGTGTATCGTCGTTCTATGAACAGAAGGATGGATACAGCACACGACGAAGGATAAAGGGGGATGGGGAAGGTGGCTGTTCGCGTCGTAGTGCATCTTTCTCTGATTTCCCGAGGGAGGAGTCTCCTCGACAGCTTTCTCCTATTGAAGCCAGAAGAGAATGAAGGACAGAGGAAGGTAGGTGGATAGAGTCGCGACTCCTGCCCTCTCGCGTAGCATGATTTATTTTATTGCTTTTCGAGAAGCTAGCATAATTCCACCCCTGATCCCTGCCCACCAGTTATTTACCCCCCTCCAGCGTGTAGGACGGACAGGATCCCGACGAAGGGGATCAACAGGTATACAGGACCGTTAGTATCCTTCGACCAAGTCGAGAAATCGAATCATAGTTCTTCAACCCGTTTGCTAGGGGTTGGGACCATGGATGCCATTATTAATTTGTACATGGTCAACTTTCAGCAATGGTCTTGTCACAAATCATGTAATATTTATTTTGAAAGGGATGAAGGCATCAGTGATATTTGCACTAAATACCATCGAACATCCAAAGGGGATGATTTCTTATGACTAGTGAAGTTCTCAACATATTTTAAAAAATATCATCAGTTTTAAAAACATGATTTTCAAGGTAGCAACACAACAGAGAAATGTAATTTGCACTAACAGTAATGAAAGGATACGTAATAAGTTAGTGTATCTTATATGAATTTGGACAAATTGATTGATAATTACGTTATCATTGCAAAGCAAACAATAGCTGGAAGTTTATCGTGTCCTGTAAATGTATCAGTTGAGCGAATTACGCGAATTCACACAGTGTACAGTTGCATCGAATAGAAGCACTGGGCAGAAGTTGGTCTTGATTTAATTAAAGCGGACACCGGTAACAGCGACGCAGTAAATTGAAAATTACGAAGCGAACTAATCCTCTTAAATGGAACATTACTATCAGAATGTACAGAGGACGACAGATGAATTCGATTGTTTTTGACTAAAGCTACGGCGATAAATTAATTCCTTTCGATGGAACATTGATACTTTTCGGTAGCGACTACAGTTTGTCATCTCCCAATCTCGAATTACACTTTTCGTATACCCGAGTTCCCAAATGTTAAATCATCAAATGTCCACATCCCAAAAGTTCAATCCCTTAACTCCAGTAACAAGACAATCACATCCAAATGTTTCGAAAAGAATTGATTGCCGTAATAAATAGCACATAAAACTCAATTCCCAATCGAGCAACGTTAATCAATTTCGTCCCCTTCGTCCTGACTCAATTCCTGTATTTTCTTTTCGCGCAATCTTGTTCGATATTAACAGGCCAGTCGCAAGGATACCGGAAGAACGTCAACCCTGAGCGTAATATACTTGCTTTGCCGAATGCACATCGTCGAGAGGGTAACAGGGGGTGGTTCAACGGAATGGAGAAAAGGGGACAGCGACAGGGTCGTACCAGGAAATTTCACGGAGTGGCGCAATAACGTTTCTTATGCCACGTTTCCGGAGTGGCGTGCTGTTAGAGGGTTGGGTAGCTTGCAAATACCCAGAGAGAGAGAGAGGAAGAAAGGTAGGAAGGGTGAAAATAGTATGGAAAAGGGAGGAGATGCAGTCACTCTCTGGCATGCAATTAGGAGCTAGGCATCGCCCTGGAAAGGATCCCTCTCTTTCAGTCTTCCTGCTGTTATCCTTCCTCTCCTTCCACCCTCTATTTCCTTTGTCTTTCGCTCTTCTTCTATCGTTCCGATTGTATACGTACACAGATTTTCTCCCTCTCACGCTTTCCTATAATCCGCGTCAGCGCCTATCAACACGCACACACACCACCGGGAAATATCGGGAAACTGTAGCTTGAAAATTGAACGCGTCTTCTCGCGCAAATCGAAAATACGGCGTTTTAAATCGTTACGTTATTAAGCACCTGTTACCTGTAAATCTTAATAAAAGACCTAGGTTGGAGAAGTAGATGGGGAGCATATTATATTGCTATGGATCAGTTTATCGCACGTTAGCTCAATTCGCGTTGGTTTAT
This sequence comes from Megachile ligniseca, assembly GCA_945859555.1. Classification (NCBI taxonomy): domain Eukaryota; kingdom Metazoa; phylum Arthropoda; class Insecta; order Hymenoptera; family Megachilidae; genus Megachile; species Megachile ligniseca. The sequence continues at coordinate 10,286,407 of OX243786.1, forward strand.
TACCTGTTAGATTGTTACGCGTTACTTTTCCACTCATTAGTTTATAACGCAAAAAAATTCTACCTCACCTCATCTAGTATCTCTACACGTGACATCTCACCACCTATCTCCACGCGCGATATCTCTCCATCCAATATCTCCACGCGTGATATACCTATCACCTCCATGCTCGATATTTCTCCACCTAGTGTCTCCACACCTCGTATCTCTACGCATTGTCCCTCCGCACACAATAAAAACAACAATCCATCAGATCTATCGTTTCCCCAGCTTTGCCACAATACAAATCGCACGGCTCGAATTGCAAAATTTCATTTTCCTGTCTAACGCGATATGATACGAAAATTTTTACGCGGTTGTGCAGCTGCGAGTGAAACGGGAACCGCATTAAAGGTGGGATGGGCAGGATAGTAAAGTGTGTAAAACAAAACAAAAAAAACACAAAAACTACGGGTTTGAAACATTGCTACTGCGAACGGGTGAACAAAGTGCAGTGGATAGTGGCATTCAGTGCTATCCGACGGATGATTCCCGCGGGAACGGCCGGTAAACACTAACGCCAATCCTATTTTTCCTTCTCTTTTCCGCTGTCTATCTATTTCTCGTTTTTTGCTGGCTTTTCCTGTTCTGCCGTGCCCCCACCCAGCGACGACGCGTAATAACGATAATAAATCGTGTCTGAGTGATTTAGAGGTTCATTTAGCCGGCAAAAGTCTGGCCTGAGCTCGGGGGATCGCTGGGCAGATTATAAAGAATAAGTCATTTCTGTCTTTGTCGATGTGTGAATTATTCGCAGCGTGACGATTTCGTGTCGGATGATTAACTCGTTCGCTACCGGCGATAGACTGGGTTACAAACGAACTTGGATAAAAAATGAATTCTCGGTTGACTGAATATTGAAATAGTTTACATGTTTCATAAATAATGTAAGACCACGAAATATCTATTATTTATCTGTGGATTTTTGGCATATAATTTTTAAATATTTCATACGTGTTTAACTTTATTTAAGGGTTAACATGGTCGAGTAAGTATAGAAACATTTGCGCATTGTACGTAACATTCGACAGAAAACCGAATCGTTTTATTCCTTTTCTGACAGTTTACATGCAACTACGATGGAACTCGTAATAACAAGAGGGAACCGATACAGAAAATGTTGCCAGTTTATAAAGTATCGATCACTCGGTCGACTGCTGAACCGAGAATAAAACGAATCTTTCGAACAGTAACGAGCTGAAACGAATAACCGTTCGAGCACCGATAAAAGTCGATTCTCAGCAAAAGTAGCCAGCCCCAGTATAAGACGGGATACTCTATTACCGGAAATTAACAAAGCTAGCGTATACCGTTCAGCGAGATCGGTACGTGTAGCTAACAAACGAACAGGGGCTACTTTCGAAAGAAGTTTCTCTATTTCTCGTTTCACGTGCTCACTTGGGTCATTGGATTCGAGCAATCACGAAAACAATAGCTTTAATCTCGACCAGTCACAATGCACCGGTCACCAGTGTTGCCTGACAGCCGATAAAGGCTTCATCGGCCATTACTGTTCTGCTATTGAGAAAGACCTTGAGAACAGAAAGCGTTGCTCAGACTGTACAATAAAATTCGACGTGTCCCGAGTGTTAATTACCCCATGCAACTCTGATTAATCATTGTGCACTCGACTATCTTCTATTCCATCTATCTTCATTATGTAATGATGGAATGTAGCGTGGTTACATTTCTAGTTTACGTTTCATTCCACTTCGAATTTACGTCGTCTTCATTTAGAAATTTAGGAGGTTCAAATACAGAGAAATGATCAAATGAATGCTTGAAGTGCAATGATTTACTTGGGGAATTTAGAAATTTTATGGCTGTTGATTTTAGAATTTGGAGAAGGGGAGTGAGGATTTCTAAAGTCCTGAATTTGCACATTCATAAATTCCCAGACTCTCAAAATCCTAATTCCCAAATACCTATATACCCAAATACCTGCATCTTCAAATATCTATAACTCCCAAATACCTACGTCCCCAAGTACCTACGTCCCTAAGTACCTACGTCCCCAAATACCTACACCTCCAAATACCTACATCTCCAAATATCTCTAACCCTCAAATACCAACGTCCCCAAATACCTACACCCCAAATTCCCAATTTCCAAAAATCTCGATTATTCCCAATTCCCGCCCACCCTCCACCTATTATATATCGCCCTCCAAGGACACCCGGGAAGCGTATTTTCTCCTTTTAAATTCAATTCCGTGCGAAAGCTAATATACACACGGTTTATCCACCCCCTTATTTATCGCGTTACCCGGTTCGGTTAACAAACGAATCGATCTTCGAGGTACGTGCGAAAAGAGACGCACGAAGGAAGGATAAGAACAATTCTGTTGCGCGTTCGTTTCGCGTGACTTGTGCGTGTACGAGCGGATAGATTCGACGTTGAAGGAGGAAGGAAAAGACGTAGGAAGGCACGTCTGCTCGGTATCTTTACGACCTCCCGGGGACATAAAATGGTGTTATCCTTCCGTAGTTGGTTCTCTAGTAAAGATGGTACACGCACACCTATACGTGTATACGAGACACAGGTATTGGGCTGAACACGATGGACCACGACCCTCTCTACCAGTTAGTCTCGTCGAGATACTAGGATAGCGATAGGACATCAGCCTTTAAGCATCACCCTTGAACCCTGCTGGACGGTACAAACCTCAATATTGTCGACAGAAAAGAGGATAAGCCAACCCTCCTACAATGCCACCTCTCTACTCGATGAAGGTGTCGAAATTGTGCACATCGAGAACATCCTTCACATTCGGTATTAGGGACACCTTAAAAGCTTCATCATTTTTCAGAGATCACTTTCTCTGAATTTGTTGGTGTAACAATAGCAATAACTTAGAAATTGTCATAACTGTATTGAAAATAAATAATTGTAACAATAATCCAATTAACGAATGCACTATGAGTTGCACCGCAGCACCACCAGTAATTTCATACAGCTTAAGGTATCAATAAACAAAATTGTCCTGAAAGGTACACTTGCATGTTTAATATCTGATGTCTCGAATACGAGTAATTGTACGTTCGTTTATATCGCTGAAAAAGTTGCATAGCTACATGGAAGCAGAGAATCGTGTATTCAGCAGCGTAACAGGTGTACTCCTTTCCTGCGGTGAGATACGACCTCCCTTTTCCGTTCAATCTACCCCACATATTAATGCCAGGACACTGCACAAATATTGTCGAACATATCGCAATACCGTAACGCCGGTCTCAAAGTATTTCATTAGACGAGCACTTTCAAGGCTTTAAAAAGTTGCGTGTGTGCAGGTTGTGTACGTGTCCAGTATCGAATGCAACAGTCAAACCGTATTTCATACGTCTGACAGCTGTCGTTGGCAACATTTCTATCATCCAGTTTGTATTACACGCGACCATAAAGTTACGTTGGAAATCGATTTCCCGTTTTCCGTTACCTAGAAACCAATCGTAAAATAAAATCCACAAGAAGCTACGCTTTTGAATGTCTACAACGACAGGTAAGTAGTGGGTTCGTGTTGGCACAAAACGTTGTCTCGAAGGGAGCATTCCCTTTCGTTTTGTCGTTCTTCTTATCACCCACCGCCTCCCACTCGTTCTTGACACACGAGGGGGAAAAACCGAAAAGAAAAAAAAAATGGAGAAAGAGGTAAAAATCGTCTGTCTAGGTGTTCCGCGTCTCTCGGGCGAGATAAGATCCGTGAAGAAAAAAAGAAAAGGAGACGAACAGACGGCGAAGAGAAAGAAGGGAAAAAGGTCGCGAGACATTGCTGCGAAGCTCGCGATGGAAATTGAATTTTCAGGTCGAAAGTTCTCGGGAGACTCCCTCTGTTACTTGGCCCCCTAGTTACACAACGGGAAAAGGTTTCTGTAAACCGGTCGCTAGAAGACAAAGTCTCGACCAGTTGATAGAGACAAGTTGCGAGACAACTTTTCTTTCCGAATTAGTAATATCGCTGACGAAGAGGACTTCGCTCGTGTGATTTCGTTATCAGTTCGTGCTGCTACGAACACCAGTACCATTTGTACCTACAATTTTCACTTGGGGTGGATTCTGAAAATTTGGAAGCTTGATAACTTGAGAATTAAAAAATTTTAAAGGTTTAGTAATTTTAATGTTACAAAAATGAGATGTTTTCTCTGTAACATGGTTATACAATTAGGTTTTTCCATTCATCAACCACCAATCCCCCTAACAATAGAAGTCTCAGATACAGGTCTTTGTGCGAAGTTTCTGATTCTCCGTTGGAATTGTGAAACATCGCGGAAATGTTAATTAGGTTTTCGATATCATAATTAATGAAATTTACGTCTGGCTCGACCTGTGAGAACGTTTCTCTGCGACGATAATTTCTGGCCAGATAACAGAAATTGCTTGATTCAGTTCTGAAGTCAAGAATGCTCGATGAAATACTTTCTGTTGTATTGGTATTACTAGAAGTTAACCAGACTTATGGACTTCATTAAAGTTGCAAACATAAATTTATAATAAGTCTTATCTTCTAACAATTAGGAATTAATACAAACTTGGTTCATTAGCAAAAGGAGTTGTTGTTCATCGTTGTATTTAATGTAATTAAGAATTAATATCTACGATCAAATTGCTTGATTATTGATTTTTGCCTATAATCCAAATTAAAATTGTACTGCATATTTAATTACCAATTGGGTCAACGAACAAATTAGTATGAAACGTCGCGTAATTACGAATTAATAATTGCCTATCAAATTAATATTTAAGCAAACAGCTATAAATTTTAGGATCCCTACAAAGCATATATATTTTGCTTAAAATATAAGAAAACGTATCGACAAAAGCAAATAACATTTATTCAAATAGACGATATCAAAGAAATGATCAATTAACGAGAAATATTGAGCAATAACTGTTTGAACATTAAGGCGGTAGGAATGTTACGATTTATCGAGCGATATAATTCATTTCGAGTGACAGTTAAATTTCTAGATCACCAAGAGAAAATTATTACCGCGTTCCTTCTTCGCTAATATCGCCAGTTCGGGAATATTTTATCAGTTTCTGACGCGTCTCGGTAATTTATTTCTAATGTCTTCCTCTGTGGCGGTCGTACCAACGGGAAGAAAGAAAGACGGAGGTGGAACGGTGATAGGTATAAAAGGGCGAGAAAACGCAGGAAGCTATGACAATTATAAGTGGGTTGAGGAAGGAAGAAACGTCTAGATGCGCGACGGCTCGTGAAATGAAATCGGGACGAAGGGTGATCGTTTATAAGTTCGACAGATGGAATTCCTCTTTTCATCCGTTTTCCTTCCTTTTATTTTCTTTTTCTTGCCATCGTGTCGCGCGACACGCACCGCTCCTGGGAAATGAACCTCCTATGATCCAATTAACTCATCGGCCAAAAAAATATCCTGGTAAATACGGTCCTTCTATTTCTACTAATCGCGTGACAAATCGAACTCCTAGAACCTCATCTTCCCGCTACCCCCTTATTTCACACCAATTTTCTTCTGCAAACACGTAATCCCCCATCCTGACGTAGCCAGTTAAATTACATCACATTAAACGGCTAAATCACACGCTCCCAGTACATACAACTTAATTACAAGAATGTTAAGATAAATATTTCAGCCGTGAGTATACTCAAAGATTTATTCGTCGGCTCCTATGTCCTAAATGAAACATAAATGAAACCGGTGTCCTCTCGCATCCTGTAGATATAACTATACCCGTTGAATTTTTAAAATAGATTTATCGCTTTGACGGATTATTGCGATCCATCGGCGGCTCACGGCCTTCCTGTAAATCATCGGTGGTTGCTGTATTATTGAATTTGATAGAGGCAAGTTCATAAATCCAACATCGGAGAGCAGTTACCGTATAAACGGGGTTTCCGCAGTAGCCGGCGTATCAGAATTAAGTGTAAACCTATAGATTCGAGGATCCCTTTCGGAATCCTTATAGGGTCGTTATCGAAGGAAACGATGCTCGGAACGAGTGGCATTCTGGTCAATAGCAGTTAACGGTGCACGTGAAACCGACACGCAAATATTGATTACAGATAGTCCTTGGTTAAAGCGTCGCGAATAAGCTCGAATATGCATTTACCGACATTAAACTGGAGGCACGTAATGGCGCAACGGTGGTTGTTCGATGAATATGCAAAGAAACGGGAAACTGTTTTAAAGAGAAAATGATAAAGAACACCTTGAACATATACACTAATACGATAACACCTATGTCACGTCTCATACAACGATAACTTTCGTACGATTCTTGAAAGCATGTGTGATATACGACTTGAAAATGATACGTCGATCCTTGATATTGCTTACATTTTTTGAGTTATGAATGTCGGACGAATGGAACCAATCGTTTTCTTCAAAAACTCATCACTCAAGTCGTACACATTGACGCGAATAAAACATTTTATATGGGAAAGTTTAATTAAAAATATGCGTCAATCTGTAGAACCAGGATTATAAAATTTAAGATATTTCAAGATAACTTTGAACATAGATTATCCTTTAAAGTTAAAATTAATGAGTATCACGAGCGTCGGTGTATATTTGAATGCTAATAAATACCATCGAAGTTTGATCAGAGAGAAAAAAGAACGTGAAGAATATAACCTGGGTAACCCTAAAAATTTTTCTTCCCTCCTAACTGATCTTCTCGAACATCCAGACACGCCCTTCATCGACCGTTCCTTTCACGAATTAAGCTCGGGATAAGGTGGTATCCGAAGGCAGTAAGGGTGAGAAAGTCAAGGGCAAGGGCGTGGGCGTAAAACGAAGTAAAGAAAGAGGTCGTGCGAGGGGTGGAACTCTAACGCATTCTGTTAGACGTCGAACGGAGGAAAAGAGGGTAACTCTTCCGATGCAATTCTCGCACCCTCTATTTATGTAAATTATGATAAACTATACTCCAATTCTACACCCCTTCACACCACTTTTAAATACGTTAACATAGATAATTTCATCCTCAGGTAAAACTTCAATTTGGAAACTGGAAATGTTTTTCAGTCTTCCTGCTATTAAACCGCAAAGAACAGATATATATCTGACTGTACTAGTAAAAAATTAACTTGCTCGAATAAAGTATACACGATACAGCTTAATAAGGGTAGTAATTTCAGAAGATATCGCCGAAAAAATTAGACGAAGCAGCGGTGTATTTCATATTTCCTATCTTGCAAATGCAGCTACCCCAACTTAATTTCCCCGAAGGCAAGAGGGTTGTTCGTACGAGATTTCCCGAAGAATGTCCAAGTTAAACGGGGAAATTTTGCAGAGAATTGCCGGCCAGTGTTCGCGACAAGGGACGAGGTAACGAATTTCAGGAAACATTAGGCTCCCTTCGTGACGGACCGTAGGGTCGGCAAAGGGGATGATGTCGGGTTAAGGTCAGACCAAGCGGCCGATTCGGGATCGCCTTGTTGTAACCGATCGTAACAGGGGTCGCAGGGGTGGTCGGTTGATCGCGAAGATGTCGCCGAGGAAACACGGTAAAGGAAACAAGAAAGTAGACAGAGAAAGAGAAAAGAAGAGTGGAGTATTGACGTTGTGCCGCTTTTAAATATTGCATCCAAGTCACGTTCAGGACCGTATCCTCTCTACTCCCATCCCTCAGCCCACTGCCAACCAACCAACCCACCTACAACCCCTCAAGTCAACCCCCAACCCCCTTTTTTCTAACCCCACCAGCGAAGCGGCTGGGCCGAACGTCGCATAACTACCGCAAGGTTTCCAGGGAGACAAAGGAGAGACTCGAACGGAAGAAGATGGAAAGAGACCGGGGAACGACGAGTGGAAATGAGAAAAAACTAGGCACGATGGAACACCAGTCCTAAGAAATAAGGGGAAAATTCAACGTGCCATTTTTTACACTCAAAATACCCAATCTTATTAACGCATTGACGACTCCGATATTCCTGATTTTTCGCGTTCTTTATTTTTATTTCTTATCTTATAAGAAAGAGAGATATTAGTTCAACCGTTTCCACTGGGAATTTCAACCTGTATACTAGATTATTCTTGATAACAAATGCAACTGAAAAGATGCACGGAAATAAAATGAGTAAAGATCTACCACGTGGAAATAGAACATATGGAAATCTAACATATGGTAATCCTCCGCGTGGAAATAGAGCGTATGGAAATGTAACACGTGGCGATCTAACACGTGGCTATACAGCGTGACAAAAAACTCCGCCATACCATTTGCCATAAATTTTGATTCGATGTTACAGAATGATATAAAAGAGCATAATCCGCTAACTTTTCAATTTTAACTTTTTCCCCCGTTTCTCGATACTTTGGCAAAGAAAAACACACGTGGCTATATAGTCCTCCAACCCTGTTTCCCTCCCTTTGCTATTACAGCGAAGGAAAAACGAAACGAAGGGAGCTGGCAAAAACTAATGCACAGGGTTCTGTCGTTTGTGCGAGAGACACGTTCGACGCTTCGAGAGAATAGAAACGAGAAAATGAGAAAAAGAAGAAAAGAAAAAGAGAGGTTTAGCGACGGGACGCGAAACTGTGGTTGTACTCCCTTTGTCGCTTGCGCTCTCTTTTGTCGGTGCCGCATTGATCGTCATTAGACTCGTTTTCTAAACGATTTATTTACATACACTCCTGGACGGGGTGAACGAGTACGTGTTTCGTGTAAAAATATCGAACCGCTGTGAAAAGAGAAATAAAGGTGTAAGAGAAGAACAACCACGATCACGTGTCAGCAGCTGCTACCCCAAAATACCATTTTCAGACCCATTATTTGGTTATCCTCAGGATCTGCAAACTTTTTTATTGTAACATTTTGTGAGGTACAATTATAGCAAAGTTCTGCGAGCGTTAATTGACGGACCTTGACAAAAGCGTATAAAACTCTAAATACTTTAGTCAACATTCTCAAGATCACCACCCTGTGTCCTTAGAACCGTACACAGCTTATCGACTGTTCGTGGGCGAATTAACCGTGTCAAGGACGCACACAAGAAAATTATGCTATTATCCTCCATAGAAAAACACGTTTTGTTCGTTCGGAGTGTACGTACCTTCTTACCCTTGCCACGTACACGATATTAAAAATAGAAATTAACTTTCAGACGGGTGCGTGTCAACGTCGAACCTTGTTTGCGGAACAAGATTTATTCGACTCTTTGGTATATTAATGATTTGAAACGTATTCTTGCCGTGTCCTTCACCACGCGTTCCTGCGCGAATTTACGAGACATTAAAACCCCTGATGAGCCGTCAACGTTACCGAAATAATCACAAAGCAGATTTTGTGTAAACAGCTGTTGATAAGGTAACGTCGTTCATAATTCTTTCAGAAGGATTTTCGTGTCTAACCTTTGGGTGAAGGGTTAATTGTGACTCAAACTCACGAAATTATTCAATGCTGTTTCGGCTGAAGTTGACAGTACCGAGTGGGTTAGGATGACCTACTTTGGATTTCTTAAATACATCAGTGATTTACAGATATTTTATACGTTGTTTGTATAACAGTTTGCAGAAAAATAAGTACGCAATAAATTTTTCTCAGTTGATATATTGTAGATATAACCTGTTTCTTTAACTGAAAGGTCTTCGGTATGTGCGCGCCGCTCAGTTATTGAAATAGTTATATCAATATTGAAATAATTCTGATACTGACTTGTGTACAGAACTGTGCATATCTAATTATAAGATTATCTTTTTAGACTTGTATGATCTCTTAAAACTTGTCTAAACAAAATTCAACAATAATTAACATTTAATTTCTGTTATTAAAAGCTACCCTTACATTCGAACTTGAACTATTAAATATGAGTACAAATTATATTACTACTACAATTTATACTACTGTATAAACTCATCAATTATTCCACGGTGCGTGAAATAAAATTGAAGTGCGCCACAGATCGTTGCTGCGCGAGTTAAAAATTTCGCGCGAAAGTAGCGCTAAAGCGAGTGGACCTATGAGACGGTTTGTTTCAAAGGGAGCGATTTAAACCGAGTTCGCGGAAACGCTGACAGTCGTTTAAAAGTGTCGCAAAGGATGCGGCTGTTCCGGAGAAAGTTCGTAGAAGAATAAAGAAGAATGCTCACCGTGTAAACGAGGAGTATTTTCGTTGACAGGATGTGCGGGTAAAGTCGTCTCTCGTCAGCTGACTTCTTTTGTTCACTGATTGGCGGATTCACTCGGAACAGGTCGGCACAGAGGTGAGAAAGAACGAACGCATGAAAGAAGATGGAAAAATGAGGACGCACGACACCACTCGTTACACACTGTACGAACTGACAAGGTTAGAAACGCCGAAATGTCTCGCTAGCGAGCACAGAGCGTAAAGCGTCTAGTTCGCCTCGAGGGCGTCGCGGCGCTGCCGGACGACTATGCGACCGCGTTCCTGCGATTCCCCCACGAATCTGTCCCCCGTTACGTGGCCGTCTCCCGCGCAAACGCCATTCGGCATCTCTTTTCCCCACCATCACCGCGGTCAGATACGTATGTTGATATTTCGACCGTGCCTATTCGCTAATTTCTATCATTACCCTCCTAACAACCGATCGATTTTTTCCGATTCTACGATATTGACTACCGCGCTTAACACTTTGACCCTCCACACATGGATGACACATTTCTATTCAAATTTCATATCTAAGTGTCCTCTTTGCTAACTAAAATGTTATCATATGTGGACTTCAATTTTTATACTAATATCTAATGCAGTTTTCAATTGCTTCGATATGGCGGCCAATATTTACCATTATTTCTGATAGCAAGATTGGTACCTGCTGTACCTCGCTACCTTTTATTGACTACCACACCGCCTAATACTTTGACCATATGTGGACTTAAATTTTAAACTAATCTAGCATCTAATGCACTTTTCAATTGCTTCGATATGGCAGTCAATATTTACCATTGACTGATAAAAAGTACCGATTGCTGCTGTACCTATCGCTACCTTTTAAGTATTCTTCGATCTCAAAGGGTAAAGAATGATGAAGCTTTTTTTAATGGAACCGGTGGTCATTGGAATAAGTTGGATTTTTGCCGGGAGCGCGATCGGGTCTTTAGATTTATCGGTAGGGTGAACACCCTGCACTGGGTATGAAGGGGCTTTAATAATTTGGAAGTTTTGAAACGCGGGGATTTGGAGATTGAAAATCTGCGATTTGGGAATTTACGGGGATTTGAGAATTTGGAGTTTCCAGAATGTAGGATCTCGAAAGTTAGAAAATTGATGGCTTCGAAAATTTCTAAATAACATACGTGTAACACCCTCGTTTCCCTCAGATGCGAAGTCTATTTTGGGGTGAATCCACCCTTGTTCCTGCTTACATTGTTAACTATAGCATCCAATGTGTGTCTTCATTTAATTACCCTTATACTACCTCACGTTCTTGATATAATAGGGTGAAAACCCCTACGTCTTCTTTAACAATTACCACGCTGAAAATCGAAGATACATTTTGTTTTTACAAATCGTATTTTCTTTTTCTAGCAGTTCATGTATAACATGGCTTCGGTCGTACCTATAAGAAATCCAGCGCAAAAACGTGGAAAGCAGGAATCAAAGATGTGAAAAGATCCGCAGTCTCTGCAGGAAGCAGTAGATCGTTTGTCCGATGAAAAAGAAGTTAGGAGACATCGATAGATGGGTAAGTTCCAATGTTTCCAATTTAATCGCATGTCGTGAAGTAGTCGCAAGAAATTTAGATGTAGTAACAATTATAAAAAATCGTTCATAAGAGTTTAATGAAGGGATGAACAGTCGATAAAGTCTGTAACAATCAGAAAACTGAAGAGTTTACAGCTGTGCAGTAGCGAGGCATTCTAGCGGATAATCGGTATCCCGTTAATGATTATAATAGACAATGGGCTCAGGAAACATGGCACGAGGCCATATGTGTAATTGTGTGCTTGCCAGAGGGGAACAGAGATACAGAGCTGAATGAACACGCTTCTACCATGATCTTGTAAAAATCAACACATATTCTTGATCTCATATTTTTAATCCACATATTCTCAACCTTCTTGAGAAGAAGATTATGTCTATAAGATTATATGGCAAATGTATCGTTCGGATAAATAAACACAGTATCTATTATATTTGAAAACGAGTAGGATTTGTGCTGTCGGGTGTTTGAAAAGCACCCCCCATACGCGTCGATTTGCAAACCATCAACGCGAAACTAAACCGCGTTAAATTCAAACACCATAAAAATAACGAGCCACGGCCCAGGGTTAGCAGTCGGGTTAAATTGCGGAATTTTCATTAAAAGATCACGTCATGAAGTAATTACATCGAAATGATAGATGTCGGTTTAATTTAAATGATCTCTCGTCGTTTCATATCATCCTCTTCGTTTTTTCTGCAATTACTCGCAATTAATTTCCGCGAGGACTCGATGCGGATCGTTTTACACGAGTGTTATTTTGCGTTATCTCGCAGAATCATTCTGTCAGTGTAGAAAAAATAATCAGATAGTACTTGCGATACGTACTTTTAACTCTTAAAAGTTGTCCTAAGGGTTGAAGATATTAGAATTTAATTTCTTGATTTTTCAATTTTGCATTTAGACTCATTTATCTTGACAGTATTAAATAGTATTAACAGTATTTAGGATGAAGTTTGATATTAAATTGTTATATTTCTTTGTTAGCCCACTCGTGACAGTCACAAATACTCGACTCGCAATTTCCAGACTCGCTAATTTATCCAACCGGTAGGTTAGACAAAAAACGATTACCCGTCGAGCTGTGAAAGGAAAAAAGAAAAACGTACAATTACCCAAGTAATTTTGCGTACTGCAACTCCGACGGCCGTTTATTTATTAAAACACTCAGCGGCATGGACCTCTTTAAATCACGCGCATCCCTCGAGTATCCCTGTCCCTCTAATATTTATTAATCTCATTCGTGTTGACCGCTCTTGGCACGGCCACGCACTCCGCATCGGGCATTCGGTTGCTGAAATATTGAACATCCTGTCTTTTCAATCGATATTCTCGACGTTGCTCGATCATCGAACATAAAATCTCTGTGAAACTTTTCCAACTGATGAGTAATCCTTCAAACTGTACTTTCCAACATTTCGAATCTTCACATTTATAAATTTTTTAATTCACTAATTTTTTCATTTCTGAAGCTTAAATTTTTAAATTACTAAATCCTGACATTCTTGAGCCCATCTTTCACGAACAGCAAAAGCTATTGTTTGAGTCGCCTCTGATTACATCGGAGCTGCGGAAAATTAATTAACTATAGTACTGGATCTGACAGGAAATTAACAAGCATTGTATCGTCGCGTTGTATCAATTTATTAGGTTCATCTACCGGCCTTGTAGCGTGAAAGCGTGCACGGCCATTAAACGATTATATTTTCGAGCCGCCCCGTATAAGCGAGCATGCTGATCGGCTCCGTGCCGGCCAGTTTACACGTCAAAGTTTACCAAAGGTTCTTCAGGGCCGATGCACCGAACCTTCGCATCGTACAGTGCACACTTCTCTTCCCAGCCACTGGTGTTCATTATCGCCTGTATATGTAGATATAAAGAGATACCCGGAATACCAAACAACGTGCTCGCACACACCGACACATCTACACCTCGTTATATACTGGGTGATCCACAATTTCACCTCCCACATTCTTCAAACATTAAAACTTTTAAACTAAAATTTACATTAACTGTCCGATTATGTACAACCCTCACATGGTGATTTGAGACATGAAGAATTTTTGAATATAATTTGACAATGCAATGTGTCAATGTTGATTTCTAATTTATACGAGTCTTCCATATCTTGCAAAGGAGAACGAATTGAACCGTGTATTTAATATTACATCAGGAATACGTGAATGTTAAGTGAAACATCGCACAATTTCGAATGAATACATAGTAAAGTTAATGCGGTGCATATCTTGGAAACGAAGACGACGTGACCTACGAGATCCAACACCTTCCGTCTGTAATATCAGACCGAATATGCGAAACACCCCGTATACGTGTGTATAATGTATAATAATAGCGTGTACTCATAGAAATAGTTGTAACGTGCTCGTACATGTAGACGCTCACAGGAGCATGCGTGGACAGAATGGGGTGAGTCAAGGCGAGCGCATTAAGGGTGGGTGATTGTAATTTCACACATGACGTAACGCATCCCCTGCCACGTTTTCTGCCGTCACCAGCCCTCTACATCACCTCGCCTCTCCACTGTATTTTGCTTTCGTACGTTCGCTATACATATATCTACATATACAGTGGGTCTCATAAGTATTTGTACCTCCTCAACCTATAGCTGAGCCTACTTTGAAAAGGCGACGAAGACTGGATGGAAATCTTGAATTTTATTTTCATCGTAATGTGATCTGAAATTTCACCCTGGAATAACCGAGTCAAGCCAGATGTGCAAAATGGTGGCTCAGACACTCAAATTTCGTATGTTAAGAAAATCTACAAGATCGAAAATAGATTGTAAAGTTTGAACTCTAGAATCATTTGCTGATTTAACAAAGGAGCTGCACTAAAGTTGACTCCATCGAGAGTTAATAAAGAAAATACGAATACTTTTGCGCGTCACTGTACACACTATGGAAAAGCCGCTCCACTGTATTGCTATTTCTCTCTCGCTTCATCCGCTGCACCCTCATTCATCATTGTCTCCCCTGTATCTCCTTGTTCCTTGCTCTATCTATTTAACGCGCATCACTTCGAGGTCTCTTTCTCTGAGCCGTCTTCGCTTGCTACCAGCATCACGCTGTAACCGCAGCCTAGGCTGCAGTGACTAAACACTGACTGATGGTGCCGTGCTGATTAGAATTTTCGGATGAAAGCGCGACACTGATAGCTGCCGGATATAACTGAAGGATTGGACGACGGATTAGGCACAGGTGGCAGATTCATTGTGGTTAAAAAGCATTAGGTATTACGTTTATCGTCAGACACAGCCTGGGATTTCGACGGGAATTTGCTTTGCACACAGCAATTCATTAACTGAAATTCTGGGAGTTGATCAGAATGTCTATATTTACGTGCTTCAAAGACAACTGGGAGGATATAGAAATCTCAAGATATGAGGGTTTGGGAATATGAGGGTGTGGGGATGTATGGATCTAAGTATGTTTCTTGGGGATGTGGGGATCTACGAGTATAATATAGAAATGATAAAATATAGAGATGTAAGTGTCTAGAAATCTAGGCTATCTCTTTAAAGGACACTTTAGTGGACAGCTGAAGCATTTTTTATCGTGGACCATTGTTTCCATCGCCCTTGTTTCCAGACATCTTCTTCCATCTTTTGTCCTCGATATTTCGGATTAGAATCGTAGGTCGGTGGGTAGCAATGCATTTCTGTACCGATTAAAATTTCCGGCCGAGAAAATAACAATGCTGCTGTTCGAGTAATTTTGAGAGAGCTGGCATACACATTTTTGACAATAGCAATGTACTCTTTGAATACTTTATATCTCTTAGATATTTAGAAAAATTATGTACTCTTTATAAATCATTTAAATTGAACGTGTAATTAGTGAATGTTATATGCTAGGAAAATGGATTTCGTTAATAACATTTTCTCGAACTCGCATCGAAAGTCGAACATTAAACGGAAACCGGTGAAACAGCTAATAGGCCGAGCAAATAGTTTGCAATTTCTGAAAATGTTATGCAAATCTTGAAAGTTCGTGCATCTTTGGGGGGGCACACTCCGTAAAGTTTGTTCATTAAAAGCACAAGTCGCTCTCAGGGGATTATTGATTATTCCTTTAATTAAATGCACTTTATCTTCGCATAGTTTCGGCAATTAATTCCTACGCAAACTTTGCATAACTCCGAGGCGCATTCGTGCTTTACGTTCCCATTTGTTCGCCATTTCGGCGGGGGTCGAGAGGGTGGATGCACGTTTTCTTGCGCGAGACTCGATGGCTCCTCGCTCCGTAGACAGGTTTAAACATTTAGAAGGGTCGTTCGTATCCCCAAACCTTTATACGCTTCTTTCAGTGATATTTAATACCTCTAAACCGGCGTTAACCTCGCAATATCAGAAAAGGTTGGAAGATAAGGGTGGAAAAAAGAAAGGAAAGAGGGAGAGAGAGAGAGGAACGCAGGGGGTGAGTTCGGAACGGTGCGCCTTATCAAAAATTAAAATTTCATTCGGCCAGAACCCAGCTTCTCTATCTCTGGATCCTCGAGGCGGTTTAGAGCTGCCGGAAGCGAAAGTAGTGGTACTGGGAAGGGGGTTAAAACTCTAATCGTGAGAAACTAACTTTCCCTTCGAGAAACTTTCTACGTACCGTCGTTTGGTTCCTTCTCGTCCGCCCCTCGGTCTTCACGGTTCTCCATTTTGTTCGAATTTATTCTCCTGCCTCTAACTCTGGATTTGAGCGGCGTGCATTTGAATTTACGACCGTTTCTCCAATCGATGCCTCGTTACTCGTTCCTTAGATTCGTGTAAATTCCTTTTTCCTTTTCCCTCGATCCCGTAGAAAACCTCGTAATCGAGTAACACGGGCAACTCCGAGTGTTCTTACAATTCCGTCTGTTGTAGTACGTGATAGGGGAAAGTATGGCAATCTATCAAAACTTTACTTCTTACCCGGTCTATTTTTTTTGCTTTTTCCGACTCGGAGATTCGCATCGAATGTCGAGGAATATCTGTGTTTCAGAGCGATATCGAATTTAATTTCTCGTGCTTTTTTATCTCGAGGTAAATAATCGGTAAATATGAACTTACTCGGGATTCTGTTTCAGATTCCGATGTCGGTCACGGGTAGAATGCAAAAAATGTAATTTAAAGACGAGCCACCGCCACCGGTTCACTTTTAATTCCGAACCGCTGCTCGAAGTAAGCTTTATCGTTGCGTTTTACAAAGGCCACGAACGTCTGCCAACGGGAAGGGGAGAAAAAAGATTTAGACGTGTAATTACGCGAGCGAAACTCACGAGTTGTCCGGGGAGTTTTACATACAGCATGATCCATTTTAGCCCGTAAATGGATTTATCTCGACGGTTCGTCGATTCGGAAAAAAATTCAATATAGGTATAGCGGTTGATTTCGGGGGATTCGTTAAACTTTCATTTCGACGATCTATTGTTGCTCTCAAATTTCTCTGAATATTTTAAATTCTTTCTATAAATTTTAAAGGAATGTCGACGCTCTGTACATTCAATTTTCAAATTACTTTTCAGGATAGATATTTGAAAATAGTAGCGTTTCAAATGGAAACGCGAAGCTGTACGAGGTAAGTGCACTTTATATGCAACATCTGATATTAAAACTTTTGTTTATAAATTAAAAACGAAATATCCCTGGTTACCGATCAAATCTGCGATCCATTAAAATATTACAGTTTTCTGTATTAGATACATCTGCCCTTTGAAATCGCAGTTGTAATTTAACCGATGGCGAACGCGAACGCAATTTCCGCCCCCATTCGCCACCCCCCAAAGATGAACGCGTACAACATTAATTGAAACGCGTATTGTAAACACGAAAGATGATTCGTTGCTCGTGTGCCCACGTACATTTCAGTTTTATCGACGAACACGTTTCAGCGAATAACGCTTGATTAATCCCGGCGATACAAAAAATCTGTTACAAACCGTCCGCAGTGTTGGCGCCGATTTTATCCGGCGATTCGAACCGGGGAGGGTATCGGCGCCGGATAGGAACACGCGCGACAAAAATTTCCACCCATCTTTCGAGAATTTTTCTCGTCCCGGTGTCCGAAACGGCGCGAACATCACGCTCGAACAGAGCCAGCGAAGAGAGAAGGGTTGGAAAACGCGGAGAGCGAGACAAACGAGGGTTGAATGGCCGTTTGCGAAATTATTGGGTAGAAAGAGGGAAATCGGGTGCAATCCGTGCGCGGCTAACCACAAATGCCGAACGAACGAATATATTCGTCCCTTTCTCCGTTCTCTTTCGTACGTTTATACGCGTGTCCTCGTCCAGACGCTGTACCCTCGGTGTTTCATCCCTCTCGAATTTCCTCGTCGCCCCGTACCTTCACCAAGGACCCATCCCACGTTTCTCTCGACCTGCTCATCGGAAATCATTGCCACGCCGCCAATTGTCAGCCGGTGGTACGGTGGATTGGCTCAGGCACAAACGCGTTACCTGTTATTCGAACGTTAAAGGGACTTCGACGTTCTCGATATTAGCATTTCCGCTTTACATCCGTCATCTTCCCTTATGCCGAATTTACGATCAGCTCACATCTCATCTCCGTTACTCCCGAATATCGCCAGATCTCCTTATTTCGTAACTGATTTTTAAAATTCCACCCCTTTCTAATGTTGTAGGAAACTTGTTAAGTACCCAAACTCGTTACGGTACCTGCAAAGTCCTAAACGAATACCTGTCTTCTTATAGTGTTCTACAGCGTATGCACAAATAGTTCACTATCATATTAACATAACACTTGTATAATGTTTCAATCGACAGAATAATTACCGCTGTTACTAAAAATTGTCCACATTTTCATCTAAATTTCCAGAGCTATACCGAGTGAAATCAACGACGATTCGATCGATCTGGTCGGATAATATTTTAATCCAAGAACGTCCGGGACAAATTAATCGGCG